>SWDC01000152.1:6439706-7807467 GCA_004919715.1 Linderniella brevidens
CTCTCAACAGACATCCTTTTCTCTCCAACAAAAGAATCAATCTTCCGCGAAATTAATGCGATTTGCAGGCAAATGTCGAAAAACTAAAAACCAGCCATTCATCGTCTTTCTTGAAGATCTTCAGACAATACAACTGAAGATTTTGAAATCGCAAAGAGCCCAAAAGCATACATTAATCATAACGACACAATTATATATGCATGCATGCTCTTCAATCGTCATACAATGTTCACGCCGTTTAGTACAATCGTTATTTATTACAAACCGTGACTCAACAAGATAAAAAACTTACTGCTAATGCTTACACTCCAGTTAGTAAAAAGAATCCTTTCCCTCTCAGTATCACAGCCCCATCCCCAACAGTCAATAAACTCCGTTACCGTTCTTATGTTTCTTCTACAAGGCACCAAAAAGGTAGTCTAAATTCCTCACATGACAATAAATTGCGTGGTAAGATTCCTTGACAAATATATGATAAATGACAGTAAGAGGTAGTACCTTTATCCACTGTACTCCCATGACTTAGCAACAAGCAACTTAAGAAAGACACTAATCGTTCGCAATGGATGTTGCATTTGAGGTGAGAGACTTCGAATCGCCATTGCCTCTAGCCGCCAGTTGAGTCTCCAAGATCTCCAATACATTATCCGGTGGACATTTATGAGCTCGATTTGTAGCCGACACCTGACAAAAGCACTCGGGCCACGAATTCGTGTAGAAGGATTCGGGCGGAACCCGCTCGTGGGGCCCCCCAAAGTTCGTCTTCTGCATCACGCGTCTAACGGCTTCTTCAAAACCTGATTTACGGCCCTTTTCGCGGTCGATGAAGATAGGGGCAAGAGCTTTTCTATCGGGCCTTATGTCTGTACGGAAACCGTAGTAGAGGCGGTGGCCCAGAAGATTATTAGCAAAGTTGCTGGGCCCATCGTACGTTGGCATGAAGATGTCCGATAGGAGACAAACCATGTAATCCACAGCGGAGCCCACGAGGCCACGGGTGTTTTTCGCCAGCTCGCCGGTTGTGTCTACGGTGTTGTGGTTCTCAAGGCGAGGGAATAGAGCTCTAAAAGGTTTCATAAACCTGTCGCCCCCGAATAGTTCACCCGCTGCGAGGTATATCCTAGTGGAGTTGTCGAAGCCCATGGCTCGTAATACGAGACCCACCTGAAGGTCATGTTTGTCATTTAGTAGAGTAGGAAACCACATTCATAAGCTAAAGAAGAAACAGGTTCTGTGAGCAAATAGTTGAAGTTACCTCTTCTGGGGTTAAAGGGCACTTTCCAATCGCTCTTCTCTCTTCGTAGATAAGCTTCTTTGGGGCAAAATTTTCTTTCCTGTAGGCCTTCAATAGCTTTTGTTCTTCTGGAGTGAATATATCAAAGCACCTGCAAAGATTGGGATAAAATCGTTAAATCCATATTATGTCAACATAATAAAACCATGTCTACTGATTTGTAGAAAAATAACACTTCAGAGCTGTTTTCAGGCATGTGGCAACAGAAAATATACCCAGCAAATGATAGCATATCCATCTCAAAACGAAGATGAATGGCCATGAAGTGACCTTCCTCACGAAGCCTGTTGACTATTGCGTTGCTCAGCTCCATGATGTGAGGCTTAAACTTTAGGGCATGATAATTCACACGGCATCTTAGTCGCTGGTACTCGGCGTTGTCAATTTCTTCAGCCAGCCGATGCGAGAAAGGCGTGAGATATATAGCGCCGTGCTCTTTCATCTTCTGTAGAGCTTCTGTTTTGTACCAACTGATGGGTGCATCCCTTGGGGGCTTCATCTGAGTACAAGAACACATCATGAAAATCCATTTGCATATAATATAATCTCTTTTTAGAAATCTACAAAGGAGTATGAAATTGACCTGAAATGCTTTTATCTTCTTGATCTTGCCTTTTTTCTGTATTTCCGGAATACTCTCCACAATTTTTACATCATATCTCAATGACTTGATAAAATGCTCAACATCGTATACTCCATGAAAACCGCTGTAAACAACTAGATGATAAGTACTGATTGATGCGTAAAACCGATGTTACCGTATAAGCTTCTTGAATGGATTTTTATATATGTGACAAAGCTTCTATTCCATGTTTTCTGAAAACTTCAAATGATTGACCGGAACGAATCAACAAACAATATTAAAAGAACCATACAAATAAATTTTCTCCATTTTCTTTTTGTTTCTAACTTCTCATTTCTCAAGTTAAAGTTGCTACAGAAGGAACCTTCAGAAAAATCTAATGAGTAAACATCGAATCAGAAACAGTACCTGTCATCATGCCAGAAGGAGTTTGCATCTAGTTCAGGCAGCACGAGTGTCGCATTCATAATTCGAGCTGCTAGAACAGCATTACATATCTGGAATTCACGCAACTCATTCAATAATTTTGATGTTCAATGAAGAGTCATGCCACGTAATTTATGAAGATGGGGAGCTACCTAATGTATACTAATGAGATGTACAGATACAGAAAAGTTCATCTCTCATAGTTAGGGCTAGCATATAATAGAATGAAAACATAACGGAAATAAAAGACTATCTAATTAGCTTTTTTAGATTGGTGTTAAACACGAACCGCACTACGTTGCTGGTTCAGGCCGCCATTGCAGCGAACTCGAAGATAGCCATTAGTTTCTTCAGAAGGCGCTGTTCATGAACATACAAAAAGATATAGTAACTACATATACAAAAAATTAACAAACTAGGATCAACTCCAATAAACAAAGGCATCACAAATATAATTATTTTTTTAATGGAGCAAAAACACGAAACCGCACTACGATGCTGGTTCATCTGCCACCATTGCAGGAACCACTCAGCCAGGATTCTAATGGCAGATCTAATAGAAACCGACTAAATGAGGAAGTGTGGTTCATTCATTGCTTTAACAACAGCATAATAGAAAAGGACAAAGAACAAGGCTTTTAGTTAAGATCATAGATACACCAACTCAATGCCAACACTTCTTTGTTAACATCAAATCAAAACAGAGAGAACAGCGGATGATGCTTGTTCAAACTCAATGTACGTCAGCGATTAATTTACAGCTGATCTTTAATGATCGAGAATGTAAGCGAAAAACAAATTATGCAGATTAAGATTACAACTAAATAAAGCGGCGTTTCAATCACAGCAACTAAAGCACACTGCTGCCACTAACCTCAGATGTCGTTGAGGAGGTGGAGCTGAGCGTTGAAAAAAGCGAGACAGTTGATATCACGATGATGAACAGTACGATTACGCCGCATAAGACACTCTTCTGAAACACGCTCCTGATCCCCGAAGCTGATTGCTTCACTTGATGCCTCCCTCTGCAACACTAAAACACGTCAGAAAACAGAAATCACTCAGGCGAATCGTATCTTATGCATTTACCTTCGCATTTTGGGAGACTGCGTAGCGCAGATCGACAAAGCCGGTGGTAATTGAATAGAGAACTTCAACAGTGTTCCAATCAAAGCAGCCAGAAATGAGCACGAAAACGAAAAGGCCAATCAGATTTTCACGTCGGGTCGAAACCAATCGGTTGGATCTATATTCGTCTTTCAAACGGATCGTAGTCTGAGCATGATTTTTAGGGGAAATTTCATTTAAATCCTCCAGGGGCTAAGCTAAACTTTCTTATTTTATTATTTTAAATATTTTTACTTATATTATTATTAAAATAGAAATTTCATATATAATTTAGGCATCATATCATTAAAAAAAGTATTATTCTTCTTTCTCAATTTCACTGCATACACGTTGATCTCTATCTCGGCTTGCGCGATCCATGGTGAGATATCTCTTGAGCATTTCGCGCGCTTAGTGTTTCTCGATAACAAAGATCAGCTGATTCAAACGTGACGAAGTGATAATTGTTAATTTTGTGATTTCTCTGGTTTATAGGCGAATTCATTGCGATTGTACTTGACCTGTATCCGGAACACTCTTGAGGCAGCTTTGTGTGTGCAGGTTTGTGAGGATTGCTGATCGTTTTAAGGGTTTTAAAGTATTTCGAAAGTATCTTAGCTCATTCATGTGTCGTTTGAGTAATTTTCTCCATACATTGATTGATTTGTAGTCACAATGATGATCAAAGCTTGTTTTCTTCTTTCTCTCTCCTTTTTTGTGTTTGCAGAATTTTCCGTGCCAAGAAGTTGAAAGGCACAATAAGCCAGAAGTTGAACTCAAGTACGCATATATGTTTTATACTAATGCATCATCAATTTATGATTCCTCTTTTTTGTTTTTGCTTTTCTCTTTTGTGATTCCTCTTTTTTGTTTTTGCTTTTCTCTTTTGTCAGCTTCCTCTAAAACTGAACAATTTTTATAAGCTTGGCACGCGAATGATCCATTTGTATTGTTATACAAAGCTTGATTGATCTAAGACTTGCTCTTGCTTTGGCGTGAATCATTCCATTTTTACAAGCAAAATAAGAATTACTTTGTCAGCTAGTCGTGATATTATTTGGAGAGGAACAATTGTTTAACTTCTGTTAGAATGGTGATGGTGCACGTATGCTTTCGTGTTTTCTCTAGCTAGATTGAATCTGTGGGCTTTGAAAAATACATACTTGATCTAGAGTAGATAGTAGGGCCACATGTGCATCTTGTGTTTTTTTATCTATTTCTTTGAGTTTCAATAGCTTTGAAAGATTCTAACTTGGTCTCTTCGAAATCACGACAAGTCCAGAGCTTCTACTGAATCGTGATATTATTTGGAGAGGAACAATTGTTTAACTTCTGTTAGAATGGTGATGGTGCACGTGTGCTTTCGTGTTTTCTCTAGCTAGATTGAATCTGTGGGCTTTGAAAAATACATACTTGATCTAGAGTAGATAGTAGGGCCACATGTGCATCTTGTGTTTTTTTATCCATTTCTTTGAGTTTCAATAGCTTTGAAAGATTCTAACTTGGTCTCTTCGAAATCAGGACAAGTCCAGAGCTTCTACTGAATCCTGTAGGTTTTATCTCAGCATCCGTTTCACGCGTTTGGTATTTTATTTCATTTCTCTTCAATACATCTATGGCGTCTGAAATTCTGTAATATTGAGGTAAAATGGTTAGTAGGATCTTGTTTTCTAACCAGCTATATGCAATATTGCAAGACAAAATTGATTGATAAACGATGTTGTTCTGCTATGTCATAATTGGATTGATAAACTTGGATAGTGGTTAATGCAATCTTTCATTTGTGAATTTACGTACCAGTCCACACAAGTTTCTGATTGAGGGGAAAATATTACTTGACAAGGATTTAATATCTAAAGGGTCCTCTGCATATTCAAAACTGTTGATGTTTCTTGAAATCTTCTGTAAATGGAATACCCCAAGAATGAAATATATCATCTTGTTTAAGCTCGCTTCATTCCAGTTTTTCTCCTCTTGATAATTCACATCGATCACTGGGTGGCAGTTGTCAGTAGTGTTGGCATTCAAATGCCCGATTTCACTAGCTTTTTACTTTTTTCAATTTCTGTCTTTCAGGTCCTGATTTGTCGAAATGAAGCTGAGAAATGCTTGATAGAAACATCTATCAACTCACTGCGCATAAGCCTTAAGGTGAAAGTTCTTCTAAGCTAATTTGAATTCTTCGATAGTTCGATCCTATGCTTCTGTTGTACTCTGATTACTTTCGCAAGGCGTAATATCCGCAATATGCTTTTATGAGGCACAATGTTTCTATGAGGCACCCTCGTAATCCTCTAGGAGCTAGTGTTTTTTTTCGACCTTTTCTTTTTTACTTCAATTGCTGCATATTTTGATGGAAAGATGTCGATTATTGGACTGTAATTGTTGCACCCATTGGTATCTTTTTAATGTGTCAGAATCGAGGAGCTCCAAATAATTCCTTTTTCTCCATTATAGGTTAAGCAAGCTGATGAACTTGAGAACATACTTGCAAAGAAGTTTCTTCGATTCTTATCAATGAGAGCAGAAGCATTTCAAGTTCTGAGGAGAAAACCAGTGCAGGTTTTGCTTCATTAACATTCGTGCTAGACTCATTTGGACTAACACGAATCACACTTTAAGATTTCGTAAACTGCGTTCCTTCGAATTGGATTCTTCATCAGGGTTATGACATCAGCTTTCTGATAACGAATTATCACTGTGAGGAGATGCAGAAGAGTAAGCTGATAGACTTCATTGTTCAATTCATGGAGGTAACTTTCTCACAGTTCTCTTCAAACCCACCGTGCTAAAAACAACATATGTTGAGCTAAGATCTTTCGTTTTTGTCCTGAAAACGCAGGATATCGATAAAGAAATAAGTGAACTAAAAATGTCGGTGAACACGCGTGGGAGGCTCGTGGCTACGGAGTTCTTGAAGCAGTTCATCTGAACCTATAGAACCTTATGTCCTACAAATAGTAACCTCATCTTGTAAGATGCTTCCTCACAATTATGACATTTTACAAATTTGAATGCCAAAGCATGATCTTTTGTTTTGTTCATATATAATCAACTACTATTGTTTGCTGAGGTTATTATATTCAATAGAAGTTGCATTTCTTCAACCAGATTTCTGCTTGTTGGTAGTTAACTCTTTACTTCGCATGAAAAAGGATGCATTTTAAGCCCCGTTGCAGCATGGATATATTTCTATATCATCGTCATCATAATCTTCATTATCATATGTAAAAATCTGATCAGAGAAGGAAAGAAAGGGAACTCTCTGTCAGTTCCATTACACTTAGAGGTTGAGCATAAATCGAAAACAGAGACACTTTTGAACTCCTGCTGCTATCAATCACATTCAAGCTTTAGAGAGCTGCCTGAGTATCTCCACTATTTGCTCTGCTTTTGCTCCTTTTTCTGCGTAAGCAATCAGAGGACTGTCTTGCGGGACCACGTCGTCCCTCAAGTAACTCCCCGCCGTTCGGAGAAGCTCTTCGGAGCCTTTCTCCACGACGCCCCTCATGATCAAGGTCTTGTGCGTGCCGGAGATTAGCTCCTCGTAGTCCGTGTCCCCCGTTTCCCCGAGGATTACGTACATGTTCGCCACGTTCAACCTCCACCGTACGAAAAGGTACCTTTTTTTCGATAGTAATGCGTGTAAGGAATTCATCAGTGCAATGATATTTATGTGGGTGAATGCCATTTTTTGGTCCAATGTTTGGGTATGGGCGGTTTTTGTCCCACTTGTTCCCAGATGCCACATTAGTCCTTAATGTTAGCAATTTTGGCTCTCCGGTTAAATTAACAGTTAACTTGGACGGAATTACGGGCCGAGCCAGTCCGAGTTTACGGTTCCGACCAAATCCCCCATTTTAGCCTGCAAAATTTGGGCTGGCCCTGCCTGTAATTCCGTCAAACTTAAAGGTTAAATTAATCGAAGGACCAAAATTGCTCAAAATCGGTAACGTTAGGGACTAAATGTGGCATCTCATAACACGGGGACCAAAAACGGAATTCTCCCTATTTACGTAGTCTAATGTGTATTCGATTTCTATATATATCACCTGAGAGCCTGCGAACGAGAAGCAAGGAGAGGCACGACTTGCATATTCGTCGAGTTTCTGCAGTACATCAGATGGCAGCGGAGACCCCTCATCCTCAGCTTCTGCCTCATATCATCCACCTTTTTCGCCTGCAAACGGTAAATTTAAAAAAAAAAACGTTTGTACCCAACTTCAAATTTTTTTTCCAATTGACTCCTAACTTATACACACCTTACTGGGATCCGTAATCGCGTACGAAAGACAATGTGAATTGCTCGACTTCACAACTTGTTCAACGGGACTCGAGGCAACGCTCGATTTCCCGTCTTCTGCCGTATTCATCAGCTTCGATATAGTCTTCTTCAGCCCATCACAGCCCCACCGGTACTCTATGTGTGAGGTGTAATCGGGATCGAGATTAAGCTTCCCGTTCTCCTCGGGATAATAAACCTCACTACCGCTACCGCATATCAGTGCATCGAATTCATTCACCTTCACGTCCCCCGACTTCAAAAAATCGGCCAGCTCAGCAACGGGCATAGCCGTGGAGAGAGCGAAACCCGAGAACCTCGACACTTGAGGGTCTAATTTAACAGCCTTCACGATCTCTTGTATGCTATTCATCATCTTCTTATCGGGGTTTCCCTTGACGTCGTAGCAATCGAGGGCTATCACGAACAATTTTTTACGCCTCCTCAACATGGGATACTTTCCACCGATGCCGCCGCCCACTTCGGGCTCCCGTTGGCCCGGGCCCGGGCCCGATTCTTGCCTCTTGATTTTGTTCAAGACCCGCTTTCACCTGATCGGGCAGTTCGGTACTTTCGCCAGTGGATCCCGCGGGCTCGGATTCGTTGACCGACATCTTCTCCCCGTCCACCGATAGCCTGAGGGACATGTCGAGCACGTCCTTGAGGGAGTCGTTGAGGGAGTCCTCGACGGCGGTCTCGTCGAGGGGGGTGTCGGTCTTCCACTGGGGGTGCCTCATCCGGCACGCGGCGACCCTCGTGAGGTAGGTTCGGCAGTGCTCGGGCCACGAGAAGAGGTGTATGTTCTTGAGCCCGTTTTTGCGGCACTCGTTCCACAGGTTCTTCTCCGAGACTAGCTTGAGGAGGGCGTTGGCTATCGCCTCTTGGTCGTGGGGGTCCACGAGTAGGCCGTTGTTTAGAGCCTGTGATTACATGATGATGATTTTATATAAGGAAACTTATTGCATTATATGATAAGGCCATCTCCTGTCCTCGACAGAAAAATACAGTTAACGTTACACAAAAATAAAGTCGATATGGTGTTTTTACTCCAACCTGTCAACTATATTTTCTACGATAAGATAATTAAATTGTAATTTACATGCTAATACAATTTTAAATTATTAAGATAAAAATGAAATAGTACCAATAATTATACTAAGAAAATGAATGAGAGCGTAGTCAATATTATTATAGTGATATAAACTAAATAAATTATTACATTATAATAATTAATCAAACAAAAATATGTAACGCCAATTTTGTGTTGAGAACAGTATTCTTCAAAAATAAAGTTACACTGTTCATTAACACAAAACATAATGTTGGATTTAGTGTTGGGTTGGAGGATAAATTAATTGTATTTTTGTGTTTAAGATAAAAACACAAAACACAGTGCGGATTGGAGATGTTCTTAGAAGGACACGAGGAATTTACCCGATGGATATCAACCGGGCCGCCGTTTTTAGTTGCCACCATCGGGAGTCCATGAGCAGCAGCCTTCAATGACAGTTACAAAGTGTTTAGAGATTTGTGTAAGAGCTCAGTCGAAGGAATTAGAACGGAACAAACCTCGATCAGCGTGAGCCCGAAGGGCTCGATGAAAGCCGGGTTAATGAAAACTCCCTGGAAAAAATCATCCCTCAATTAGTTGATTACTACCAAAAAATAAATCATTTGTCTACTGGATTCATTTTATATGAGTGGATCGATTTTCGAACCTTAGTCTTGCTAGCGAGACGATATATTTCCGGTACATCGCTCTGCTTGTGATGCTTAGGGAAGGCAACTTGGCCGTAGAGGTCGTATCTGTCGACTAGCTTCAACACGGTGGTGAGCACACTTGCATTTCCTCCCGACATTTCATCTATGTCGTCCCTGTTTCCCATAATAAGAGTCTTGCAATAAAAGAACAAAATCTCAGATTTTTGCAATGTACATTCGTTACGTAAATAAAATAATCTTCTTGTTGGTTTCCTTACAAGATTTGCAAGCTCTCGCAGAGGGCGGCACTCTCCAAAGGCTTTCACCAGGGTCGTGATGTTCTTCTTCGGGTCGGGCCTCGACAGAGCTAGAATCATCGGCTTGTGTGGATTCGTCAAGAATCGCATCACCTGAGGAAGTATATCGACGATAATTCTCCATTCATCCATGATTTTATAAAAAGAAAAAAGAAAAAAAAATAAAAAAAGAAATCTCGCGTGGTTCTTACATCAGCCCATATAGCAGGAACCGATCTCGGAGACGAGGATTCGGTCAACGCGGTTAGGTCCCCATCGACTTCATTACCCTCATCCGGTACCACAACATTGCTAAAATCCATCCCGGGAGGTATAACCTGAAATAAATAAACCAACGACGCGTAAAATTTACGCGGAAAAAAAAAATTTGTTTTTGGGATTGTTTGTCTTTTAATTGGTGCTCGTTTCTCTTGATATAAGTTTGCTATTTATTAACGAAACTCCCGTTACAAAAAAAAAAAAAAAAAAAAAAATTCTTGTCAGAGAGAGCTAGACTTACAGCCATCCTAGGCATAAATCGACCGTGGCAATTAACCCTGCGCCTGGCCCGGGCCCGCAAGACCCTCTCGAGCTTCACATCGAAGCCATCGTAGAGCCCCCACTGCTCCTCGATCTCCTGCTTCGTGCTCGTGATCACCAGCTCCGCAGCATCCAACGAAAGCTCCTCAGCTTCGATCCTCCTCATAATCCTATACATGGAGTTTATGTCCTCCTTCGTCTGCCTCCCCTGCTTTAAAAGCTGCTCCAACTTGTTCCGCCCGAGGGAGTGCCCCGTCAGCACCATGGGCACGTTGAGGGCCCCCGAGAGAAGGGCCGCGCTGTCACCCGCGTCCGCGTAGTGCCCGTGGACCACGTAGGGCCACACGGGCTGGCCCGCGTTGATCTGGTCCCCGAGGGCCTTGGACATGTTGAGCACGTGGGCCAAGGCCCCGTCCACGAACTCCTGTATGTGGGGCCACAGGAGCTCTTTTCTAAGGTACTTGTCCCGCGGTCCGAAGGGGATGCGGATGATGTAGGCCCCGCTCCCCTCGCCGAGCTCCTCCGGCTCCTCCTCCTCGGGCTCGTGCGCGGGCCCGCCGGTGACCGAGAGCATCTCCGTGGGCTCGCCGTAGCTCCAGTCCACCTCGGGGGAGGAGATCTGGCGGGTGAACAGGTCGACCCGGTAGACCCCCGGCATCTTTGCCAGGGCTCGAGCCACCTCCACCACGTATTTGATCTTTGGGAATAAAAAAAAAGTATGCACGACGTTAGCTTCGTAGAACGACATAATTGTAAAAGAAAAGGTGTGAATGCCATTTTTGGTCCTCAATGTTTGAGGCATGGGCATTTTTGTCCCCATGTTCCCATATGCCACTTTTCAGATTCAGCCACCAATGTTACTGATTTTGGATTGTTTTAGTCCACTGGTTAATTTAACTGTTAGTTTGGACGGAATTACGGGCCGGGCCAGATCCCCCTTTCTTCGGCCCGTTCGGACTGGCCCAGCTTCTATCTAAACTAACAGTTTAATGAATCAGTGGGCCAAAATGACCCAAAATCGATAATATTGGACTGAAAGTGACACCTCTGAACACAAGGGACAAAAACGCTCGTACCCCAAACACAGGTGGACCAAATATGGCCTTCCGAAAAAGAAAAAAAAAATTTAAATTTTGTGGGTCCCTACCTGACCACCGGTGTCAGAATCCCGTCCGAGCTCCATGTTTTCGCCACGTACAAGCCCGTGCAAGCTATAGGCAATAAAAGACGCGATTTAATCCGTTAGAAAATTCACGAATGCGCTAAATATACGGTTTTTATTATCATTATTACCTTATAAGAACGATGTAGAGCTTCTTCTCCTCGTTGCTATCGGACCAAACCTCCAAGTTGGAGAAGTTGCGCTGGTACTTTTTTCCCCGAGGGCTGTCGAGGGCGGCCACTGGCGTCTCCCCCATCACGTCTCCCTTCTCCCCTTCGGACAAGTCCTCCGACATGTCCTCCGTCACGTCCTTTCGGCCCTGTTCGCGTTCCCACTTTCGCGCGGCCAATCTTTGCAGATCTTCCCACTCCAACTATATTTTTTTACGCGATATTTTAATCAATTAATTTGATCTCGAGATTGTTGATTTTATATGAACATAGATAGAAATTAAACAATTAAAGTCCAACTAATCATACACAAAATTTTAATCAAATTATGATTTCGAGATTGTTGATTTATTTGAACAAATCAGCTAGAAATTAAACCAGTACGGTCCCACAATTTCAATGAAACAGTACTTCACAACATCTCCAAAAGAAGAGCAGAGCAGCTTCAATCAATGGAACAGTGCTTCATTACAGTAAGATTAATTAATTACTTTCATTTCCTATGTTCAAAATCCAGCTAAACCTTACACAAATTTAACCAATATTGATCTCAAGATTGCTGATTTATATGAACATCGGCTAGAAATTTCCCACAATGTCAGTGAAACAGTATTCCACATCTCCAAGAAGAACAGAGCAGCTCAGATCAATGGAACAGTACTTCATTAAAGAAAGATTTATTAATTATTTTCATTTCCCAGGTTTATTAAAATACAAGACATGCAGCTATATATCAAGAACAAGAAACACATCGCGGCCCAGAAACTGAAAACAATGGGAAAAAAGAAATCATTTTTCGAGAAATCCCATCTTTCGAGAAAACAGATCTAATTGATTTAAGGAGCAAAAAAAAATAAAAAATAGAATCACTCGCCTGCTTCTTCTTTCGGGTAAGGTGCCAAATCCTCCAGCACATGTTCTCGAGCCTCGAGCTCCTCTCCCTCGTATTCCTCGTGGCGACCACCTTGATCCATGTCCGGTGGAGATCGCTCTCGTCGACGCCGCTGACGACTTCTTCGACGAAGTACTTTGTGGGGTTGAAATGGTAGTCGTGGTGCTGTCCCTTGTGAGCGGCCGCCGCCGACGCCGCCGTCTTGCTGCTGCTGCTCTCGTCTATGGCAGATGCGCCGGTATCCAAGATAGCCTCCAAATACCCGTTAATCCACTCGTTCCCTGCCATGTTTTCTCTCAAAGATTTATTTATTTTTTCCGATAAAAAAAATTATGCGAGGCCCCAAATTTTTCTCAATCGAAGCAAGAAAAAAAAAAAGACGCGGCATTCACATGCAGCGAGGATTCGCCATTTATTGTGTTTCTCTGTTAGGTGCGTGGGTTAATTTAATGACAATAAAGGAGGGTTTTTTTTCATGCGAATGTGAAATTATGCTTTTTGTGCTGTGTGCGTCATTATTTTTATTTTTAATTTTTTTTTTATCATTTATGTGATGATTGTTGTGTGCGTCTCTTGAACAGAGGAGAAGTGACGAGATGAGAAGGGGTGAGCTGAGAGATGGCGCGTGGGACCCACTGAAGGAACACGTGGCGCGTCGATTTTGAACGGCTATGATGTGCCGTCGTATGCAGCACACGTGTGAGCTTCTACGTATTATTGTGGGATCGAGAATCCGAATTGTTCGATGGCAGGGATTGAACAAACTAAAGAATAGGTAAAGTATTATATAATTAAAATGATTTTGGGTGGTGTAATTGGTGTGAAATATATAAAAAATAAAAAATCCAGTTATATATGTATAATATACTTGTGGGATATAATGTTTTATGTAAATATATATATATATATATATATATATAATGTTTGCAATGAGATCAATAGGAGACTCCATTCACGCTCAACGTATGCATGGCCACGTACGCTTCATTATGTTTATTATATTTTTTCTTTTTGTCGCGTACCAATATAAAATAATTATGAATAAAAGAATAATAATAATAATAGTTGCACACCTTGATACAGTTGAGCCACACATGTATCGAGGTTTGTACGCTTCCCAATGCTAGATGAATTTCTGTAAATATTTTGTCTCTTCATTCAACGAATAATTGATGTTCGCCTCAAATTTCATGCGCTTGAAATTTAAACGAATATAATCCAAGCTAGTATAGGTTTGCGTTTTTATTTGTGTGTGCGTATATATATATGTGTGTTTAATATGTGGTTGATATATTTTGCTACTATGTATAGTAGCATGATATTTTTGTTATTTAAATAAAATATATAATTACATTATCTAAAATATAAGCTTTTACATGGAGTGATCAATTCATCTGATATCAAATTTTACTTACGCGTAAAATTATCATGATCACCCGGTAGAAAAAAATTCAACGTTTAAAATTAGATAAAAAATCATTATGTGTGAATACGGCGGGATGAACATTCTCATCTAATAATAGAAGAAAAAAATCAATTCAAACGTGTGTCGTCAATAAAACCCTCTTTATAGGTGTGATCACTTAATTAAAGTTCAATATAAGATGAATTAATCTATTATCTATAATATAAATTTTTTTTTGAAATTAAAAAAAAAAGATTCTCACGAAATTGATATTTACGTCTAGTGGAGCACAACTTGAAAATAATAGGAAAAAAACTAAAATTATTATGTGGCACCAAAACTATCATCCCCAAGTTGTATTATCCACGATCAATCATACTTTATCGCTTTTGTAAAATTCCTATGAATGGCTGCAAATTTCTAACACAGCCATCTTTCATGTTTCCATCATCTTGTTAACAGAAATTGCACATGATCCAACACTACATGCCAACAAGAGCTAATCAGAAGCGTTAATTGCCATTGAGTAAAAAATATATATAGTATTTTATATATTCATTCCGTTTCAATTACAAATTTATATTTTTTTTTTGCTATTGATAGATTTTTTTGTTTTCAAGGTCAGAGTGTCGAGCATATATGTGTTCACACATGAGGTAACGTGTTCGAGCCTGTTCGGACTCTTTTACTTTTATTGTTCGAGATATTATCACCTCATAATTGAGGTTGGAGTTCAAATTAGGGTCCGAGTGTAAAGATTACGATGGAGTCTTTTACGGGATACCTCTTCGCATGAAAAAAAATTGGGGTTCACGCCGAATTTGAAAACATTTTATTTTTTCATTTTGGTTTATCATATTTATTTTTCCCAAATTTCTAATTGTTTTTCCAATTAAAAATATTGACCCATGATGGAAAAGATTGTGATATTCGAGAAATGTAGTGTTTTTTTATACTTATTCCAACCTTGAAGAGAGATGCTTTAGGAATCCATCTAAGGTTTTCAGTGGAACATAGTGGAATTAGGGAAAGGCCTTGCATGTTCATATTTACAATAGTGTTCGTTTCTTTCACATGAATGTCTACTTCACTATGAGCACCTTGATGTACTTTTTCCTAATTTGTGTATTTTATTCTATCAAAATCATAAAGTGACGGTAAATTATTGTGACATTTTGGCAAATGGTATATGTGTGCGGGCATATTCTTTCATAGATAAATTTCCTTTAATTAAATTCGAAACTGGTTTAATAATGCGAAGTGGAAGATCTAGTAATTTGGAATTTTCGGATTTCATTTGTGATATTCTTTATTCAATATTCTTCCACACACATTATTTTTGTGGAGTCTCGTTTGAAGTTCAACAAAACATATTTTTATATAATATATCTATCTACATGATATATAATAAAGACTTCAAAATTTAAATCGACCTCTGTCCACATGATTTAATTATATACAAGAGACATTCTAGTGTGCTATAATAAAAAGTATATTTCAAATCGGACCAAGAGAAATGGCCTTTCTGGGATTTTAATATTACATTTTATCAGAGTATGTTTACGACTTCAAAATACGAGGGAAGACATTCATAAATGCGAGTTCACTTTATAATTGTCGGTACTTTTGTAATATCTTAATGATACATTTAACCAACGAATTGATTGGGCCAAGGCAAAGACAAGCATACAAGTGTAGCATTTTTCTGCTATCAAGAAAATCGATGACTGCGACGATGATTAACTAATCATTATCTTTAATAATGTTGAGTCTACCTTAACATAGCAAGCAAAATTATAATTTTAGATCACTCCGTATACATATTTTTTTTTTGGATATGTTTTTATTTTTGGATCACTATGTTCGATAATTGCAAAAGTATGTCATAACTTTGTATGTCAAAACATATTTGGGTCACCCTTTCAATTTTGGGTCACTAAGTGTACGTATTTTCAATTTTGAGTCAGTAAGTATACATATTTTAAGTCTTTGGGTTGCTATGTTTACAAGGTTAGTGACTCATTTTGCATTCATAAAAACATAATAACCCAAAATCGAAAACATGTATATTTAGCATCATCCCTTTACACTATCAAGTAACATTAGGGCAGCCTCGATCAAGGCTGTTGTGTCGCGGTTCACATGGTGGAAGAGTCCCCGACATTGTGCGGGCACATCTTCTGCAAATAGTGTATAGAGTAGGTCTTGTTCAGTCTAAAAAGATGGTGATATTATGTTCCATTATACAATACCTTTTTTTTTACCACACAATGTGCATATTTAAAGCACAAAAGAATCGTTCTAATGTATAAATGGAATACAAAATTATCTACCTTGCGCATCGGGTCTCGGGGTCGACCGAGACCGGTATGCTCTATCTACATAACTAGCTATAGAGCTTTTTTGCTCAGATGTGCACTAAAGTGCATAGAATGTAACTTTTTCTCCAAAATCGTACGCCATATATGGCGTGACTCTATTCGCACTAATTTTTAAAATACACTATTGGTGTCATTGAAATTGTTGAGAGCTGTCAATTTCAAATATCAAATTGCTTGAATTGGCTTGAAATTTGGAGAAGTATCTAATACCAATTCAAAGCCAGAGGAGTCTATTTTTCAAACGGAGTTATAATATATTAAGTGTGTTGAAAGTTATGATCGGTTGACTGCAGACTGACAGAACGAATTAAGTGACGATTTGGAAAGTTAATCAAACTTTTGATTATTTTTTTTTACATTGGGTTCCTAGATCGAATGTCAAATAAGTTAGTTTGTTTGTGTGTGTCATATATTATATTTTTTCGGCACTAGAAGTGATTTGCTCCGCTATTTACGCTTGAAAATGCTTCATGCAAGACGCGTAAAATTGAAATCTACGACGAAAGCCATGACAAATCACGAGCGTATAGCTTCTTCCCTCCAATCATCGTTGATCGCATTTCGGTTTATCTGAGAACCCAACCCGAATTGAGTTTCATATACATATACGGGTCACGGACTCCTTCTTGGTGAATGTGATCATCTGTCCAATTGTGTGTTTCATTGTGAGTATAAGCAATCATAATTTCGAGCGTCGTATCATTACATCTTTTCTTTTATTTTCCAAATCGAAACCTTTCAACAGGGATGCGAATCAATTTGGTGTCTATTCCTTCGTCTTCTAGCTTATTTTGCTGATCCTTTCATGGCCTAAAGTTTTTTTGCTTTTCCTCTTTATTTCATGTGCATTTTGCCCACTTAACAATAATAATACATTTTTTTTTATGTTTCTTGTTTTTTATCATTAACGTAATAAGAGATCCTGTATCCCTAGCTGGTAATCTTGACAGTTACTAATTACCAAAAAATTGTAATTAAGTCTACAAGGATTCTTGCTATTTTTTTGAGAATTATTATTATACTATAAATTATAATAGGTGATTAGCAAAATTAATTATTATACCAAAAAAAATCTCATTACTGTTGACATTGCATAGACAATCTGGGTATTTCCTCTCTCATATTTTATTACTATATGCTTTCCTATTGATCATGACCAATAAATGTATTGACTTACTCGATTTTTTATTTACTAAACCATATAAATAGAATTTAAAATAACTTTCCCAAAAAATTATCACCCGATCTGAATAATGGCACCAGATAACTTTTACCATCCACCCTGAAATAAATTATAATTAATATTCAATCAAATGAATCCAATATTTGAACATGGTCTCCATCAAGCCCAGGTCCACAATCCACGTCACCTTTGTAATAAAACGTTGGCTTTTTTAACAAAATAAATAAAAAAAATATTAATTAATCAAGGCGTTTTTCGCACATATTACTAAAATAAAGTGTTTTGCGGGTATTACCCACGACATCGCACCTAATGGACGCGATTCCTTTTCTGGCCCGTTTAAGCGCTGCAAATGGGCCAATAAGTGTATTTGGGCCTGTCGTCGCGTTTAATAAACGCGTTGTCGCGTCCATTGGGCGCGACGATGGTGACAACACGATCACACGTTCTCTGCAATTTTCTTTTTCTTTTGGTTGCAGAACTAATTTGGACGTAACGTTCACGAGTTTTGCAGAAGAATCGTCGCGTCCAATAGATGCGACGTCGCTTTTATTAAATGCGACAATTTTCCCTATATAAAGTACTATAATTCCATATACATTTATATGTAAAAAACAACTTGAAGTATTTAAATTTCTCCTCAAATTATGACTTCTCGTAAAATTCAAGTCTCTATCTACTACGGTGGCGAAATCATTACCGAATTAAACTTCATTCGTTACAGCATCCCACCCATTAATTTTAGACGAATTCGTCGCGACACTAGCTTTGCTCAATTTTTGGGCATGCTATATGAGGTTATTCGCCTCGACAACAATTTTTCCTCCTTAACCGTTCATGTTAAGAATGAATACTATCAAAATTCTCGACTCTATCAGAGGCTCTTTCAAATTTCAAACGACGCGGAACTATCGTACTTCTTGGATGCTGATGCGGAACTTAATTTAATTGAAGTGTTTGTCGAGGCCAGCGAGAACGTTCATCCCGACCGTAATGAAGAGGCACCCGACGTGTTCACCAACATCACCTCCAGCCACTCGTTCCATGATCTCACGACAGTTACTCAAGGAATGAGTGACTTTTCACTCCACCCTCCTCATATAGACATTCCTTCGAGCAGTCGTGATGTTCCTAATATGTCGAATGTGTCACAACCTGAGCTTGTGCCCGAAGACTTGAAAAATAGTGACGCTAGCGACTCTGAAGCTGATGACGTTGGTTGTGCACTGGACGATTTTTCGGATCCCGCAGATGATAACGACGATAGCGACGATGATGGAAACAATGATGGTCCCGAGAATGACATTCCATTGCCGGCGGATGATGCTCGTGCGCCTTACCAACCCGTGCCTTTTTATTCAACATATCAAATGGCGCCTCCAGAAGCCAACGAGGTCGGCGGTGATTTTTACAGTAGGGACAATCCCAGGTTCAGAGTCGGTATGACATTTAGTACCAAAGCTCACTTACAAGAAGCTGTTGGCGATTATTCTTACAGGGTGGTTAGACGTGAGTTTCACGTCTCATAAAGTAACAAAAGCATATGAGGCGTGAAATGCAATCATAGCGATGACTGTCACTGGAGGTTACGAGCATGCTTCAACCGAAAAAATGTTATTGGAAGATTACGATATATGGGGGGCCACACACATGCTACATGAACGAGTTGGCGAGAACACACCGTAACATTTCACGAAACACAATTGCGAGAATGTTGATTGGAATAGTGAAGACATTTTCTACCAAAGAATGTAAAGCAACTGGTGAAGGACAATACCGGGTACGACATCTCATACATTCAAGCGTGGCATGGCCTCAAAAGGACGAAAGAACATATTTACGGCACCTGGGAAACTTCAGTCCAACAACTTCCTATCTTCATGAAAGCTTTGAAACGTTACAACCCCGACACGGTCGTCAAGTGGTTAAATCTTCCAACTGAAGCCCCCGATGTGAAGAAATTGGGGTATGTTTTCTGGGCTTTCAAACCTTGTATTGATGGGTTTAGGCATTGTCGTAGAGTTGTTTGCGTTGACGGTACACACTTATACTCCAAATACGAGCATAAAATGTTAATTGCATCTGGGCTCGATGCAAATCAAAATATTCTCCCCCTTGCTTTTGCCATTGTTTCAACGGAAAGCGGACATTCTTGGTATTTGTTTCCGAACTTACTTTACATTCACGTGTTGGAAACAAGGTGTATGTCTCATTTCGAATCGTCATCGAGGTATTTGTATTTTCCTACATACATTCATGTATTAATTTGACACCCTTTTCATCGATTGTTCGTAGTTATTATAGGAATATTGGCTGCGGTAAGCGAATTAGCAGCGTTTAGGCCGCCGAATGATGTACACCGATTTTGTCTTCGCCATGTCGTATCAGACTTCAATATAAGGACTCTCGGACTTCTGATAACAAAATTGAGTTGATCGTAACAATGTTTGATTACTATATCCTATGTTTTTGTCGACGTGACACTCAAGATAAGGACTCTCTGACTTCTGTACTAATATTATATAGTAATGAGCAATCACGAAGAATTAAAACTAAATATCTTTGAAATCTGAGTACACACACATACATACTATCCTCCAGAATCAGAAACACAGCCGATAATCTTTTCTTTCTTTCTTCCCTTTTCCTGTCTCCGATCTTCAGCTTTTGCTGAAAACTCAGACATAAATTAAGAATAAAATCACGAAGAAAAATTCGAAAGAAAAAAAAATGGCGACTGATATGGTGGTGATTCAACATGCAGAGGTTGGGAGTGGATGCTGTAATAATAAGGGCCCGGGATATGCTTCTCCGCTTGATGCCATGTCTGGTCCGAGGGAGGCTCTTATATATGTGACCTGTATTTATAGAGGTGACCAATTTTTTAAATTTATTTCTCTTGCTTTTGATTATCACTTTTTTGTATCAATTCCTCTTTTCATGGCTTGCAATAAATTCTTTTTCCCGATTTTTCCGACGGTATTATTTTGTTTTTTTTCATGATAATTCGACTGCCACGCAGGATTAAATCCGGAAAAACCAGACTACCTAGCCACGGTGGACGTGGAGCCCACATCGCCGACATACTCCAACGTAATCCACAGGCTGCCGATGCCGTACACCGGAGACGAGCTCCATCACTCCGGTTGGAATTCTTGCAGCTCGTGCCATGGAGATCAGGGAGCTTCTAGAAGGTTCCTGGTACTTCCTTCCCTGATGTGAGTTGCTAATCAAAAACCCCAAGCTTCTTGCATCAAACTCGTAAATTGTAATGTCGTGGTAAATTTTGTAATTTACAAAAAAAAATAAAAATTTGAATCTCAGATCGGGTCGAATCTACGCCGTCGACACGCTGAAGGACCCGAGAGCACCGACCCTTCACAAGATCGTCGAGCCCGAAGATATAATACCGAAGACGGGATTGGCTTATCCCCACACGGCCCACTGCCTTGCCTCCGGGGACATCATGGTCTCCTGTCTCGGGGACAAAGACGGGAACGCCGACGGCAACGGGTTTCTGCTTCTCGACTCGGACTTCAACGTTAAGGGAAGGTAAACACTCTAACACCGACAACCGTCGTATTTGATTGGGTAAATTCCGATATACCCATGTGGCTATACTGAAATGTTGAAACGCATGTCGCCACCTTGTGGTTTGGTTATCACGCAAAACCCCCCAATGGTTCCTAAAACATAGCACCGTAACCGCGTCAACAGTGTCTGCCCGCGAATGCACACTCGTAATGCAACTGTAGTTCTCTCACCACGTTTCTATTTTTACATGAAATGACCGAAATTGACCTGAAATTTATTTTCTTCTTAACAATATATAGCACGACACATTAAATGCTATCCTTCTCCGAAGCAACCCAATAATTAAGTTTTGTCCATGTAAGCTGAAGACTGTAGATAGTGAAGCTTGAGTTCGAGACATTAAGTTCAAGACGATTACCCAGCACGTGACTTTGGTTCAATATGTTGCATAACTGGGAAGTATTGTGCTACGCTTTAGAAATCATGAAGGGGTTTCGCATAATAACCAAATTAAAAGGTAGTAATGTGCATTTCAGCATAACCAAATGATGGGTATAGGCGGAATTTACCCTAATTTAATTCAGCAATATCTGTGGATGCAAAGGTTGTCTGGTATCGATTAAACAGGTGGGAGAAACCGGGACACAGCCCTCTTTTCGGGTACGATTACTGGTATCAGCCCCGGCACAAGACGATGATCAGCACGTCGTGGGGGGCACCGTTGGCTTTCACCAAAGGCTTCGACCCTCAGCACGTCTCCGGCGGCCACTACGGTAGGCACCTCCACGTGTACAGCTGGCCCGAGGGCGAGCTGAAGCAGACCATGGATCTCGGGAATAACGGTCTCTTGCCTTTAGAGGTCGAATCTTTTTCGTCCTATAAAAAAAAAGCTGAATCTTTCCTCGTCTCTGAGTTTTTTTTTGGTATTATGCAGATACGGTTCTTGCACGATCCCGACAAGGACACGGGCTACGTGGGGTGCGCCCTGTCGAGCACCGTGGTGAGGTTCTTCAAGGGACCGGACGGCTCGTGGGCTCACGAGGTGGCTGCATCGGTGAAGGGAGTCAAGGTCCGCAACTGGGTGCTGCCGGAGATGCCTGGGCTCATCACGGATTTCTTGATCTCCCTCGACGATCGGTTCCTGTACCTGTCGAATTGGCTCCACGGGGACATCAGGCAGTATAACATCGAGGATCCCGCGAGTCCTTGGCTCACGGGTCAGCTCTTCCTCGGGGGTTTGTTCAAGAAGGGGAGCAAAGTGGTCGCTGAGGCCGATGATGGCACTGAATACCAAGTCGAAGTACCGCTAGTCAAGGTATGGTATTTCACACAGGCATTTATACAAACACATTGTAGGCGAGCCAAAAATGTTGCCTTTTGTGTTGCAATGCGAAGGGGCATGAGCTGAGAGGAGGGCCTCAGATGATACAGCTGAGCTTAGACGGGAAGAGGCTGTACGTTACCAACTCTCTCTTCAGCGCGTGGGATCGTCAGTTCTATCCGGAGCTCGTCGAGAGAGGGGCGCATATGCTGCAGGTCGACGTTGATACGGAGGGCGGCGGCCTGAAGATAAACCCGGGCTTCTTCGTGGACTTTGGGTCCGAACCGGATGGGCCGTCCTTGGCTCACGAGATGAGATATCCCGGCGGCGATTGCACCTCCGATATCTGGATTTGATTTCATGTGCTTGCTTGGTGCCTGTGAAACAACTATTGTGGTTTTTATGACTTGAAATAAATTGCTTTCTACAAAGGCATTTGCAGTACTCTTTCTTTCATCCAAATCTCCTCTGTTGTTTTTTAAACTCACTCTTAACGGCCGTTTCCTTTGTTTATTTTTTTTAAAAGTTTTTGTAAAAGTTGGAGTTCGAGTCCATTCTACATTTACTCTAATTGAGCAGCACAAAAATAAAGGAATTTTTATTTGCTGATTATCTAATGAAATAGTTTTCATAATAATAATAATAATAATATTCAAGGGGATGACCTATCGTGATATTTTAGGTTGGAGGTCACATGTTGGATATAGTTGATTTTTGTTGTTGGATGGAGAGTGAAACATTCTCGAGTGTGCGGTGCTAGTCATGCCCAACCGCCGGTTTCGGTTAACCGGCGGTTGACGGTTGGTCCGCGACCAACTGTCCCTAACCGGGCGGGGGCGGTTGCCGGCTGGCTATCCCCCGGTTACGGTTCGGCTAATCGGCGGTTAGTCAACCGTCGGTTAACGGTTGAACCGCCGGTTTATTTTTTATTTTTTTTTATCATGGTAGTGCGTTGCATAAATTTTCGGTGTATTTTTCGATACTTTTCGATATAAAACTTCATATACTTAAATTTTACGAAACATAAATTCCGTTACAAAAATCTAAATACATCATTCAAAGTAAGAAAAAATAGTCAAAATAATATGAAATCGGTGTCGAAAATGTATCTACTTGTGCGAAATTCGATCATAAATTTGTCATTTTCTATTTTTTATACCGACTAATTTTTATAATAATATTTTTTATTTGGATCCATAATTTTTTTTTATATATTTTTATAATAATATTTATAATTAAATATATACTTCCATAATATATTTAAACCGCCGGTTGAACTGCCAAACCGGCGGTTTGCGGTTTGGGAAAATTTCAAACCGCCGGGAACTGGCCTCCTACGGATGCCGGTTTCGGTTGATGCCGATTCCAATTGGTAACCGTAACCGGCGATTTGCTGTTAGAACCGCCAGTGCTAATTAAATTTGGGCATGACTATGCGGTGCACAAGCCCATAGCTGATCATATGGGGGTTGAGCGTGTTGTCACGGGCTTGGAGTGCGTGGCACAAGCCTCTAATAATAATAATAATAATAATAATAATAATAATAATAATAGCACTAATGTCCCCAAAATACAAGCCGTTTATCGTGTACTGTAGTGAATAATTGAATATTTAAAAATCACAACAGGTTCCTCTTGACACGGCTTTGATTAGCGAATAAATACTTGTCTTTCATCATTACCGTCAATTGTCACCAAATGATTATTATTATCCAAAAGTAAAATGTTACAATAACAGCGAATGGTGTCAGTAATTAATATATTTAATAGAAAGCAAATAAATAAATATGCCGACATCTCGATAACCGTGATGTTTGACTTAAATAAAAATTGATTTTTTTTAAAAAAATAGAGTTTAGATGAATTAAACAATAATTTTGCATGATTCAATGATTAAGCTTCACGTTCCTTAGATGGCTTGTTGCCTCCCTAAGCCATGCATAAAATATTATTATATATACATGTATTATATAATATGTCAATACTATATATATAGTTGGTGAGAGTGGATTAAAAACTGTCAATTGATATGTCAAGTTCGGTGACAATTTTACTCTTTATATATTTTACGTTGTTACAATTATCCTCATAATAAATTTTACTAATTCAGCCTTCATTTTTGCATTAATTCCAATCATATCATAAATATCAATTTCTTTTACATACCTAATAAAATTGTAGAATGTGCAGAAAACACTAGTATATCAAAGTAACCAACTAGTAAGTAACTTGACATCGCTTAAACAAGGTCTTGGGTTCGAACTCGATTGTGATAACGAGCTTGTCTCTTAAGCTCATTTACTCAGACATTTCGAGTTTGAAACTCAAATTTTTATATTTAGAGTAAATAAAAATTTAAAGAGAAAACTCACGAGTGACCTTGTGAGCTTTCAATTAGTCACGACGAAGCTAGGTCGAGCTTCAACTCGATCTTCATGAGGTCGAGCTTAGCTTCATTCTAGACGGCCAATCGAGCTTGTGAGCATCCTCGGCTCATTTTCACCCATCTTCAACTAATTATAAACAACCCAATATTTGAATTTTGAACTTTTTAATATATTTAAATATAATCTATAAATGCAAAGATGGGATAACTAGTAAAAATTAGAAAAATGGGTTCCTTTTTATCAACCGAAACGTGCATTTTTCTCTAACATTGTACCTAACCAATAAGATAATATATATATATATATATATATACCTATAACCTTTACCTGTATTTTAGAAAGAAAAAAGCAAAAAAAAAAAACGACTGGCAAACACATGGACAATATATAAAACAAAACACAAATAATATTAAAGTGAGCAATGTAACTACTGTTAATTTTTTAATGTCTTAATGATTGAATGTATGTATGTAACTCCCACCTTAGGACAAACCCTGCCAGTCGCAAATTATAAAATTTACGTAGAAAATATTCACCGCCACACATCTCTGCTACAACTCAAATTTATTTACTACAAATTATTATTTTATTTCCTTTACATTTTTCATTGCATGTATCTTCCATCCCAGTTCCCACTACAATATAACATTTGATAAGAAACTATATCACGGGCTGTAAAGTGACTCGACCTCTCATTTTCTGAGCTCGAACTCGAGCACCTTAGAGTTTTCTTATTTCGAACTGAGCCCGAGCTTTATGTAAAATAAAATAAAAAAATAAATGAGCTAAGCTCGAGTGTGCAATCTATTTTAGACTATCGTTGTTAGGTAAATTTGAGACGTATTCATTTGGCTTCGGGATTAGTGTTAAATTGATAGTTCCTTCCTAAATTCAATTGGTGTCAGGAGGATGAAATTCTTTGATTTTATATATTGAGTCGGGTGAAGTTAATTTTCCTACGTGAGACAAATAATATCAACACGCTCCCTCACGTGTGACACGATTCAAGGCCTAACACGTGGACATATCAAATTGGGTGGCGGTGAGTCAAACAGGCACGATAACACGCAAATCAAACCCGCTCTGATACCATGTTAAATTGAGGTTTCCTTTCTAAAACCAATTGATGTTAGGAGGAGGGGTATCTTTGATTTATATATTGAGTTGAGTGAAGTTAATTTCCCGATATGAGACAAATAATCTCAACAATTAGTCCCACCACTGGAGTGTGTGGCGCAATTAAGCCTCCGTCAGGTCTGTATGACGCAAATCCACGCCCGTATTTAGGGGCTAGTCTACAGATCGAGTGGGATAACTCTGGAACATAAATAAAATACCATTTCTTTTCTTTTTGCCTATTATTTTAATATATAAAAGAATATTTAGGGTAGATTAACGTTTAGTCAAAACTCAAAAACATTGCACTGCAATCAAACAACTCCCTTCGCCGTGCATTAAGGAGATGATACTTCGCACACACTTACCTTTACTCTCTCTCTCACACACACACACACACTAATGTGTACGTAAATATATAGTTGCAAAAGCATTCGACATCACCATTTCGATCTCTTTTATAATCTTCCTTCTCAAAGCTCAGCATCTACAAAACCAATAGAATCCCACAATCTTTTTTTTTTTCCTTTCTCTGTTTACTTAATGGATCAGAATCACAACATGAACGAACTGAATTGGCAGAGCATCGCCGCCGAACAAGGCGGCGGCGTTGACTTCTTCGAGTCGGCACTGAGCTCGATGGTCTCATCTCCGACGGCTTCGAACAACGGAGGCAACGGCGGCGAGAACGTCGTCCTCCGGGAGCTGATCGGAAGGCTCGGCACCATCTGCAGTAATAATACCTACGGCGAAATCTCGCCTCGGCCGTACGACACCAATTCCTGCTACAGCACGCCTCTCAACTCTCCGCCGAAGCTCAACCTCTCGACGGCGGTGGAGAGCGGCCACCGCCTCCGCGATCAGATCCCAGCAGGGAACGTAAATCTGCAGATGAACTCGTTCCAGAGCTTCGCGCCCCAGTTTTCGACCGACCCCGGCTTCGCCGAGAGGGCCGCGAGGTTTTCCTGCTTCGCTAGTAATAACAATTTGGGCGCGGCCGGTGGATTCGTGCCTCCGTCGTCCGCTGCTTCTTCTTGCTCTTCTTCGAGGGTTCTTCCGAGAGGAATCCATCACCAGTATTCCGACAAGAAACTCAGAACCTCGGAATCTGCTAACCCCGACTCGAGGGAGGAGAATTCAGACGTCACCAACGCTCAAAACGACGCCAAGAAGAGGAAATCAAACGCGAGAGCGAAGCTGCCTTCTAAAGATGTAATAAATTATTCATTATTGGCCAAATTACTAAATTAGGTCAATGACTCTCGTAACGACTCTCGTATTTTTTGAATCACTTAGCTTTATAATTGCATACTTATGTCACTGAGTAAGGTATCTGACTTTTTTTCCGTATTATTTGAATCTGATAATTGCAAACTTAGGTCACCAGTTAAGGTATCTGATTTTCTATTTTTCCGTGAATTTTTCCGGCAAAAATTGCCAAAAATCCGACGTGATTGCTGACGTGGCTACTGACATGTCATCAACCCGTCGAACGATGATCTTAAAGAAATCAGATACATTACTTAGTGAATTTTTTTTCAACGAAAATTACAGATATTATTTAGTGAACTAAGTTTGTAATTATCAAACACAGTTATCTGAAATCCAAAATTGGTATAGTTTCTGAACTGTAATTTAGTAATTTATTCAATTTACTAATTTGGCCTTCGTTCTTTTGTTTTATTTCTTGAATTGTGCCAGATCTTGATTTTGTATGAATCTCAGGTACCATCGGAAGAAGCAAGCGATACGAGTGCTGCTAAGAGGATCAAATTACCAGAAGAAAACGGCAACGAAAAGGACGAATCTGCAACATTAAAGAGCTGTAATAAAAACTCCGATGCAAAGACTTCTTCTGAGCCTCCTAAGGACTACATTCATGTCAGGGCTCGGAGAGGCCAAGCAACTGATGCCCATAGCCTTGCTGAAAGAGTAAGAAATATTACACTTAGAGCTTAATTATCATCATTAGTCTCATTAATTACTGTTTAATTAGGTTCGGAGGGAGAAGATCAGCGAGAGGATGAAGCTCTTGCAAGATCTCGTACCGGGCTGCAATAAGATCACAGGGAAAGCCGTTATGCTTGATGAGATCATCAACTACGTGCAGTCTTTGCAAAGACAAGTTGAGGTACATATCACGCACATACACGCAGTAGAACGTGTACTGTGGCTAATGACCATCTTTCTTTTCAGTTCCTGTCGATGAAGCTGGCTGCTATCAACCCAAGAATGGATTTCAACGTGGAATCTATTGCATCATCAAAGGATGTAAGAGATGATATTTATTACTTAAAGAGTTTAAAATAAGCTTAGTTATTTTTCTGGTCATATATATTGTTGGTGGTGGCATTATACGGGCACTTAAATTTCGGGTGTCAATTTTAGGACAATGAATGAAGCAATTTGAGGACACTCAGATTAAAAAGTTGCACTTTTAGGACAGTAAGTTTCACAATTGAAGCGATTTGAGGACAGTTCACGTCTAGCATTTTGAAACTCGTTGTCTCAAATTACTTTGAAACTTGACGTACTCAAATTGCTTCAATTGTGAAATTCACTGTCCTCAAATTGCTTCAATTTCAAAACTTATTGTCCTAAAATTGTCACCCCTAATTTACACATACTAGAAATTTCACTCCCCCAAATAAATGGTAAAGATTCCGACTTCCGAGTTGAATCTTGTAATGAATCTGCAGGTGTTTCAGCAGTCTTTTGGTTCATTCCCGCAGAGCACTTATGCATCAGATCACTGCTATCCCTTTCAAGCAAATCTGCATAGCTCTTCGGTTCATAACGTGGCGGATCGGTTTTTCGAGGCGATCCAATACAATGAAACCGTTTCTCAAGTAAGTTCAAACACAAACACTTGGACAAAAATGTATTTATTCTTACATAGAAACAAGAAAGTAATATCTTGGAACATCTTGATGGATTTTGTATATCTGCTTATTAGGTGTCGACATACATGGAAGATGATCTTCACAGTGTTGTGCAGATGGGATTTCAGAAGAATTTCGACAACGGTAAGCACACACACACACACACACAAGGAGACGAAAAAAAAAAGACAGATTACATAAGATATATGATGAATGATGATAAAGCTTTTCGAGATATCTGTTTTCTTGCAGGTGTTGTAATGACAGCGGGTCAAATGAAACTCGAGCAATGATCGAGGGAACGTTTGAAAGATCGATTTAAGGTTAAATTTCTTTGTATTCGTTGGAAGCCCCGAGGAAGAGAGGCTTACGTATATACACACACTTCTTGATCAAAATTCAAATCTTCTTGACATCAGAGAAGAGAAGAGAAGAGAAGAGAAGAGAAGAGAAGGCTTACTGTGTTCAGTATAATTGATTCTTATTTCCCATATCTGCTGTAATTTTTTTTTGTCTAATAATGATTGTGCTTTGCAATGTAAGAACTGATTAGCTCCAATGTGATAAACGTTTGTGATCCTCTTATGATATGATGATCATTGCGTTAGAAAAATTGGTTCTTGGTTTATAATAAATTGATTTGTAAGATAAATTACGTATCGAAATAAATTTAGAGATGTGTTTGTGTGTGTGGTGTGTGTTGTGGGGGGGAAAGGGTACGTTGATTGTACTGGGAAACATCCTTTTATGTTAGGCTAAGTTTCAATTTTCTGGAATTAAATGTCGCATTAATTTCAAAAGAGGGGGAGAAGCTGGATAGTGGGGGGTCCTATTAAATTAAATAAATAAATTAAACCATAAAGAAAATCTTGTCCCATTGTCGAAGACTATAAAATATGTATCACCAGCTGTTAGTGGGGACGAAATGTTATCTTGAATTATATTCATAATGCCATGCAGCATATGTCTATATGTATTGAGCTGGCATCCAATCTAAAGTTATATTGACATTAGAAGTACTTACTATGATATAGATATACGTATGTATAAGCATTTATATCTCATCTAACTAGAAATAATTTTTTTATTACATATATTGAATGTGGAATTAGAAAAAATAAAAAATAAAACATTTTTTCAATGGAGCAAACATAAGGAAAACTGCCCTAATTAAAAAGGGGTCCATAAGATTGAGATAGTTCGATTATGATCATTGAGACTCAATAATACCATGATAGCAATTGTCTATAAAGACAAGATTTGTAGGATTTCTTGTTACCAAACAAGATTTTATGAGACTACTCAATAAGTTACAAAACTCCAACGGCTACCTTCTAATCCTTGACAAGCATGGTGCATATTATTTCAAGTGTTTGGTAGGTAAATAAAAGAGAGATGACTTGTGAGAGAGGTTGCTTTAATTTTTTTCCAAATATGTTGATTTCTTCTTTGGGTTAACGTGAGAATGATGATTACACCATGATTGACTATTAATAAAAACGAGACTATTTTTACCTATCTTTACACTACAATAATTTCACAGAATTTGAACTTTATTGATCTCACTTCATACGAAAGTAGTTCCTTTGGCATTTGTAGAAATATCAGGATTAGAACTTTATTGATCTCACTTTATGGATCACTTGATTACCTTTTGGGACAAGTGTCTTATTTATTGTCAATCAACTGATTTTAGGATTAAATCTTACAAAGAATATCAGGAGTTCTATCACTTGATTATCTCTTTTGGGACAACTGTCTTATTTATTGTCAATCAACTGATTTTAGGATTAGATCTTACAAAGTAAGGTTCGATTTATTGTCACTTGATGTTGATATACGTGAAATATGCCTATAAACACTTTTGTATAAGATGGTCCACAGGTAGTGAAACATACAAGACAAGAGGAAAGAACATGCCACAAGCTATGTATTGTTATATGGTGTCCATGGATTGATAAAGACTCGAGACATATTTAAATCAATATATCCACATATATATATATATATATATATATATTATCGAATTATGTTACAAGTTAAGGTAGTTTTGGATGTATCGTGCTTCAGAAATTTTAACTTTGAACAGCAATGCATCAAGTTAATCTGAGCCAGAAGAATTTTTGATAAAATATCCAACAATTGACAGACACCAAAACCCAAGCTGAGTAAATTATCTCAGACAACAGCAGCTTGAGATCCTCAATCACCACACACACACACACAAATTGGGGCCACCTTATCTCTATTACAGACAGAGACATTGCATTTGATGCACTGAAAACAACTGCCACTCTCCGGTGATAATAGTTAACTCAATAGCTGAAGTTACCACTATATTTCAAAATGGAAGAAAATACACTCGAAACTGAGGTGAGAACCGAAAAACATTCCCAAATGCGAACAAATGACGTATGTATACCATGAAAAACTCACAGATTTATAGAGCAAGGCAAATGAAAACAGTCATAGGACTAAATGTTACATACAGACAAAACAACACAACACGGGTCAAGGAAAACCTTACCGAAACGAGTTTTTCTTTTTATTACATATTGCAGCGATCGTAATCGGGTAACCACGAAGAGGGCTCGTCACCAACGTTGTGAAACCGTGTGAATTCTTCTCGCCATTTCTGATCATCGTTAGCAGCAAAGTCCTTCTCCTCCTCCTTAGGCAAGTGAGAAGCTCCCACGAGCTTATTCAGCCTATCTATCTCTTTGTAGGCATTTTCTGTCTCGTACTCCGCCATCGTAGCTCGTTTCTGCAGATAAATTTCGATCTATTAATGCGAAATTGTTCATCTCATGAATCTCAAATACCAAGAAATGATGACTTTATTAACCCCAACGGACAAAAGTCAATCAATTATAGGACCAAAACACACAAACTGTGAGCTATATATATAACCAAAACACATAACTCATGCCCAATAGAATGGAGAGAATGTAGGATGTATATAAGGCATATTAGTTTTCTATAATTGCTAAATGCTAAGAACTGAAGTAACCGAGATCGAGATCAAAAGAGAAAAACTATTCACAGATTATGGTTTTCACTCCTCCGAGCATTCAAATGGTCATGTCATGGACTTCACGAGAATAAGAATTTCAACAAGATAAAAATGACTGCATTGGATATGACAAAAATCAAACAGGAGCAAGAAAAACAAGAAGTGCAAAACTCACCTCAGTAGCAGCCACAACTTCTTCTGCTTCTTTAAGGCGCACAAGCAATTCCCCAGCTGCTTGAAGAGCTTCAGCAGTATCCCTCAACTGGGCTTGAAGCCCTTTGTTTTCCTCCCTAAAGTATTGCCTCTCCTTTTCTCTTTCAGCTTTAATCACCGAAATTTCAGCTGCAAGTGCATTAATGAACCTCGACTCGGCGCCTCGCACCCCTGCCCTTGCTGCAGCTTTCTTAACATCATCAATCCCCTCCTGAATTTTTCGATGCCTAGCAAGCAACTGCATGTGCCTCTCTTCAAGCTCAGCGTACTGTTCGAGCATGCGTGCATGGCCCTCCATTGCCATTTGCATAGCCTCTTTAAGTTCCTCACAGCATCTCTTTTCAGTGTCAAGATCTTGTTTTTGCTTTTGGGATTTCGATTGGAGGGATTCAAGTTCTTCGCGGAGTTCTTCGACTAGGGAAATCCATTTGCTTTCTGTTTCTGTCCACAGCCTGCGTTCTTGCTCGAGTATCGCCTCGATGTTTTCACCTGGTTGTGGAATCTCAGATAATGCTGAAACAGCATTTGGCTTACACGAAGAAGTGAGCTGCAGAAGAAGGGCTTGTCTCTTCGATGTCGTTGATGAAGAGGAGTCCAGGTAAAATTGGAGTTGAGTACGCAGGTCTTGTATTTCTTCCAATAAAATGTCCCTCTCGCCAAAATCAAAGAAATTTTGATATCTTTCCAGCTCTTCTTGAACTTTCTTTAGCTCGATTTTTGTTCTCAGAACATCAGGATGGTTGTCGTATTGATCCTTAAGAATCTACATACATAGGAGAGTGTAACGTTATACATTAGAAGAAACACATCATGATTAAAATTTAAAATTTTTGTATAATCGACAATGCCGCCACTTAACTTATACCTTATTCTCATGAGCTAATGCTAGCTTCTCATCCTCCATGAAATCTTCTTTGGTAAGCACTCCATCCATCAGGCTCTCGAGCCGGGCGATTTTATCTTCACGAGTTTGACCGATTATTGCATTACACTCTCTCTCGTGTTTATATTGCTGGATCTGTATCCACGAATGAAAAAAATGAGCAAAGATTTGATTACAGTTTAAAAAAAGGGGGTTATCTTGATTACTCAAAGAACTTACCAGACGATTAAGTTTAATGATCTCTGCATTCTGTTTCGAGCACACCTCCTCCAATGCCATCTCCCTCCGAATGCTTCCAGCCAAAACCTTCTCTACAGCCTGAAAAATGGTACATGTTACACTACAAGAATCAATTGTAAAAAGCTGCCATGAAGGGCACAAGGAACAGAGACAAGGAAACATACTTTTGGCAATTGATTTTTGCACTTGTCTTGCGACAGCGATGAATCATCAACAGGCACTAATTGCATTCCTTGTCCATCATTATCAACCGGACACTCTTGTTGAAATTGTGTGGCAGCCTTGCATTTGTCACACAGAACTTGTTCTGTATCCTTACTCATTGATTCGCCACCGTCACAAAAAGTCTGAACACCGGCGTCAACTTTAAGAACAGGTATCATCACTTCTCTAACATCTGACGGCATGCAAGAGAATCTGAACGACGATTGTCTAAGACCACCTTGTCTGATGCTTTGGCTCTTGAGAACATCCAGGCCACGGCAGAGACTTGCAGCCAAACGGTTAGAAACAGCATTCAACGAGATACTTTTTGAAGGCCTAACAGTAGACACGTGCCCACCCTCAATGCTGCTTAGAGCGGGAAACCTCTGAGACGCACTAGTTGCAGATGAAGTCCTAAGACTTTTTCGACTGGTGTTCACTCTTGGCGAAACACTGGGAACAGGAGATTTCAGAACAGGAGCAACATCACCGGGAACGATACTGAGATCACGAGAAGTGCCATCTTGCGTGCAATTTGTGGCCTTTTCAGGAGTGTTCTCAGCTTTCTCACAAGAAACACCATCATTCCCCAAATTTTCAGCAGCTAACAAATTGGATTCCTCATTTTGATCGCAGAGTACTGCTGCCTCTGATGAATTTCTTGCGGTCACAATTTTATCCATCTCAACAGTTTTGGAAGAACCATCTTCCATATTAACATCAGTATCCTCGTTATCATCAACTATTTCCATCTCCACATCGCTATCATCGGCACTTGTTAACATCATCGTGGGTCGGTTGAGGCTGTATCTCAGAAGATTCAAACTTCTCCTTGCACTCCATCCATTTGCATAACCGCCATCAAGAGCTCCTTCGCCCCGATTTTCTTTCATCCTCTGAAGCTCATTTCTGAGCTGGCGAACCATTTCCCTCAGCACGCCGACATCGTTTTGCATCTCTTCATTGATAATTGCTCTGTTCTTGATTGCTTTGGCACGTTGAGCGAATCGCAGAGTACTGAGGGTCTCATTCTTACAGCTGCATAATCACCAACTCATAAATATAGTTCACAAAGGTAACCTACCTAAAGAGTCACTCAGAGGAGAGGCATGTAACAAATCACCTCATGGATGGAGAAATTGCACAAATCATAGCCAACTTTGCGTTCCCACCTAGAGATTCCTGCAACAGAAAAGTTAACTTGGAGTCTCTGTATGGGATGTGTCTTGGTTTTCCGGTTTGAGAAATTTCTGCAAGGATGTTTATCAAGTTCCTGGAAATATCAAAGGCGACCTAGTTAGCCACAAATATGGAGTACCAAGGCATATCATTGTTATATATGATCATAACATTGATAACTGAGAGTCTAAGCTATAGAGGAAAAATTAAAAGTTTTTACCAAACAGTAACACGTGCATATGCCTGTATTTATGAGCAGGAACATAGTTTCCCAACAGGGTTTTTTGATCAATTGTTTTTTGTCCTGATATATGAGAAAATTTCTTCAAAATAAAATGAAATGTCATACCCTAGCTGTGAAAGTGAACGGTTAATGTTCCCGGCTTCCTTCAACCGTTCTCCAGCTGCACCTGTTTGCTTCTGTCTCTCTGATCCAGCAAGGTCAACAAAATTTATTCTGCTCACTTTCAGGTAGCTTAGACCATCAGTTAGACTCTGAAATTCATAAGATTGGGTAACCCGGGAATCAGTGGGAGATTTGAGAAACAACATAAGACCAAAATCAGCACAAAACATATAAATGTTAACCACAAAAGTAACAGAGAGAAGAGGAAGGGCAACAGAAAATTTAGCACAGGCCACAATTCACAAACGGGGTCTATTACCTTACTCCGAGATTCAACCACACATGTGAAGACACTATGGGAACGAGAACTTTCTGCATTTACACATGTGGCACTAGTCCTTCGATTTGACAACCCCTGGATAATATGCAGGTTGTTCAAAAGTTAGAAAAACCTATTTATTCTAACAAAAGGCAGAATTGGATTAACAAAATAACAAAGCTACGTGGAGTGCCTTCTATATAAGCTAGATGGCATCTTACACAAATAACCTGAAACCAAATTTCAGATCAGAAGGTATTTAACATAAAGTACAAACATGAACAAACCTTCATAAGAAGCTGGGATATTTCTTTCATAGAAGATACACACTCCTCTCGTAAATTTTCAACATAAACACCAGTTTTAACATCTTCTCTGATCTGTTAGGCATAAAAAGGAAGACAAATTATCTTCATTGAAGCCAAAGTCTGCACACCAAATCTGCAAGCATTTCAATTCAGAGTAAAAAAGTGGCTTACCTGCAGATTCTTTTGACTTGGATCCAATAAATCTGTAATTTGTTCATTGTATATCTGTAAACAGCCCAAGGTTTTTGTTGAAGATATAAACAAAGAATAAGTCAGCTCAAAGAATATTTTGTAGTGAACTACAAGACCAGGTTACTTACCTCAAGGAATGAGCATCGGCACATATACACCAATTGACTGGCAGCTTGCTTGCCTTGTTCCTACATGGAAAAGAAACAAATCATTATACGGACCCAACAAAACAAAAGGATATGCACTATCATGAGGATTAGCAAGCTACCTCTTCAATTCTTTCAAATAGTCTACGCAACACGCGTGGTGCTAGGCCCTGTTGATCTTCATCCAGCAAGGCATTGGATGCACCCCAAATGGTGTAGGTTTTTCCACTGCCAGTCTGAAATATTAAATCACATTTGTTAGTTTAGTTTCTATAATTTTGAATCATATTAATGACAGAGGCATAATAATATTGCAAGCGTCTTTAAAAAATTTACTAGATACCATTATTAGATTGAGAAGTGGAAATGAAAATACCTGTCCGTAAGCAAACACAGAGCTATTAAACCCAGAAAGACAATTTTCAACCAGGGGTGCTCCAACGAGTTCAAATATATCAATCTGAGATAGACAGATGCAGATAAAGTTCCATCAGCTCTCCTTTATTTAAGTTGCTGTTTCAATCCGTTCAGATAAAAATACGCTACAGAATAAATTGAGATCTTGCCTGTTTTGAGTTAACGTCGGCAATGGAATCGTATGTAAAGGTTTGGCTGGATATCGATAAAGAATCTTCTGCAACTTTCTGAACTATGTTGCCCCCATCTTCTTCATCTTTGTTTGGAGGCTTCACACGTATTATTACCTGATTTTTACAGTTCGTTTACCAACTTATATGTTTAAATATACTCTAATACAGTTGTAGCGTCTTCTGGATCAAAAAACATAGCTCGAATTCATTTAACAACAGCGCAAACATGTATGATCGAGAAAACAAATCGATTGAAAGGAAAAAATAACTATTGATGGGCCAGATTCTGGAGTACAACATAAATGTTCAACGTGGAAGAACCAGTTCACCAAAATAAGTATATCAAAATCAGAAAGGAGTCACAAGACAAAAAGCTTAACCTTGACGCCGGAATCAGAATAAGGATTCGCAGAATTCGCATTATTATCCGCACTCTCGACACTGAGCTTGCGTTTGAGCGGAGGGCGAGGAGGAAGCGGACTTTTCCTGGCCGTAGCTGGCGACGAATTCATCGCATTCACATCCGACGGCGACGTTGGAGGCGCGTTCTCTTTGCTGTTCGATTTGGGGGGCTTCGACCTAGGGTTTTGGGAGGCCTTCGATTTAGAGTTCGGGGATGGCGTGGGCGTGAAAATGCGTTCGGCATCGTGATTATCTCGTAAGCCGTGCGCGTTATGGCTTCTCGGTGACATGAAATTCTTCATCGTGTGGTCGATTTGGAGCCGAGATCGAACCTGACTGAGGAAGGTGACACAGAGATCGAAGGACTGTTAACTAGCCGTTGCGAAGAGAGAGGCAGAGAGAGAATTCGAATTTCAATTTTGTGCTATTTTTTCTAATTTATTTATTCATCGATGAAGTGTGGTGTTTTGGATCTGGTGAGTGGAGGCTTTCTTTAAAGCTCGGGGTGGGTCCACTAGGGTTGGCTCAAGAGTACGGATTGATAATGGGCTCATTGGGCTTTTCTGTCGGCTTGGTTTCTAATAATTTTTTAATTATAATTATTTTTTCGAATAAATATTAAATTTTCTATTTTTTCTTGGTGGTTGTTCTATTTATTGTGCTTGAGGTCGATGAATAATTAAACTCTAGCTCCGATTGCGAGCTTGTTGACTCAATGAAGCTTGAAAGTTGAAATTAAATTAAAAATTAATAAAAGAAAACCCACGCTAGAGACTTTTTAAACTTGAGCTCGAATTCAAACTTGAGAATTATGATCTTGGTCGACGAGTTCGTGGGCGGACTAAACTATATGCCGCTTGTGTAGTTATATGATAATATCCTTTAAAAGTACAATTCAAGTGACATTCAAGGTATTTATTATTTTCATTTACAACTGCAATTGAGATAAATTAAAATAATAATAATCATAGTAATATTACTAATAATACTAATAATGTTTATAATGGTTACGTAATAAAAATTGTATTTCTCTAAATAAAATAGTACATTACTTGAGAGAAAATTCAACTTAGGGACAACATGCCAATTTGACGAAACGGCAGCATTTTCCACGCTAACTAAAAGATAAGGATTCGCAGTTACGGTGCAAATTGCCTTTTAAGCTATATAATTCATTAAATTATCTAAAATTGGAACATGATTTTCATTTTATCTCAAATATTTTACCACGTAAAATAGTAAATATAGATTTTCACCAAGGGATTCCTACTTTCTTGAATGTCCTTATTTTATTTAATTTTCTATAAAATAAAAAGATAAAGATGATGATTTTGGCACATATTCCAAATAATTCACTACACTACAAAACATTCTGAAAACGCAATCATCATCACTCTCATGCACTGTATTTATCACTATTCAGCGTCAGCTCCCAATAAATCCCATACCTACTTATTTATTATTATATTTAATTAATAATATTATTATATTTTCGTCTTTCTATTCTCAACTCTTTGTATTGTCATGGGATCACAGCAAACGCGGCACCCCGCAGCTGTTGCCACCGCCCATCACCTTATCCTACGTGTCACCATTTATATATAAAGCAACAACACACTACACAGCCGCTTCATTACTCAAAGCTCTCTTCTCTCTCTCGCAATCTCTCTCAATGGCAGCAAAACACACGAAAATCTTTCTTCTTCTCCTCGCAGTAGCAGCGCTGTTCTCTGCAACAGCATCGTTAGCGCAGGCGAGAGCAGCCCTCGGCGGAGGAGCCAAAGTCGGCGGGCGCACGGTGGTTGAGGACGTGAAGAGCAACAAAGCGGTGCAAGACCTTGGGAGGTACTGCGTCCAAGAGTACAACGCCCAGCACGCGGCGGCGGCGGCGAAGGGCAAGAACGGGAGCCTGCTGACGTTCGCGGAGGTCGTCGCGGCGGAGACGCAGGTGGTTTCCGGGATCAAGTACTACCTCAAGATCTCCGCCGCCACTCGCCTCGGCGGGGTTTGGAGTTACGACGCCGTGGTGGTGGTGAAGCCGTGGCTGCGCTCTAGCAGTAAGCAGCTGGTGCGGTTTGCGCCCTCCGCACCGTCCTCGAGCACCGAATGATTGAAAACGAGTTGCGACGAGTCATGTCGATGATGACGAAGATGATGATGATGATGATCGTCTTTGTTTTTTGTTTTTTGTTTTTTGTTTTTTTTAAGTTAATGAGTGTAATATGTAGCAACCAATTTTATATGCAATAAATAACTTCTTTGTCTTTCTTTTTTATTTTTTTGTTTTTTTGAAAATTTATACGTTTAAAAAAAGTAAAGAAAATTATCCAGACAAACTTCACTCTTTGATATTGTCCAGATAAAAGAAAATTATCGAATTTTGCATTCCCTTTTTTTTTTAGTATGAATTTTGCATCTTTAGGCTGTGTTTTGGGATGGAGGAAATTTGGTGAAGAAAATAAAAGTAAAGAAAAAAATGGTTTTTACCTTTTTCTTTCTCAATTTCCTCGTGGAAGAAAATGATTTTTCGTGGTTTTATTTTTAACTTGGTTTAAATAATCTTATGTTTTTCTTAATATACCATCTTAATTTCTTTTCTTTTTCTTTTTCTTTTAAACCACACAGAACTTAATGTAACGAACGTAAAAGGAATAACTTCAAGTTTTTATGTATAAATTCTCCGTAAATTAAATATGTATATTTATAAATAGTCTATACTCTATACTTTACCATCGCCCGAGCGGCAAAAGATTATAATTAGCTTATTTTTCTATATATATTGATGCGTCCAACAAAACTTATCATTATGTCCGTCTTTTCATTATTATTTTTTTCAAGTCTGTCTTTCCATTATGGAATGATTACTTTGAGGATCTTTCAAATAGTAATATTAGTTGGATGGCAATGAATTATTGTATTAAGTATCGGTAAGATATATGGAATGATATTATTATATCAAAATTTTGACGAGATATGCTTAGATTATATTTAATGAGATTAGTTAAAATCTTGAATTTTGAATAGTATAAATAAGGGATGAGACTTGTACTTAAATCACACCAAGTATTGAAATACATTTCATAATAAGCTTATATTATAGGCTAAATATAATTATAAGCTTAAATCACATCTAAATATTTCTGTGTTAATTATAGGTAAGGTTATATTACTATAATAACATCATATTATTCTTAATATAAGTACAATAAAGCCGCTAAAGGCGGTTGGGTCGGAAGAGCATGGTTGGATAGGAGCATCTAATCGGAAATCTTTTTGGCTTGACCATAAAATCGCAAGTCATTCGAGTCACACAACGTTTTAATAGAAAGAAATTCTTTACTATAGTTAATCTCAATACAATACTTAATCACAATAATATTTTAATAACACTTTCATCTATTTTAAATATTTCATTACTTGCTAAATAAAACTAAGTAAACTTCCACATCTATTCTATTTTATAATTGGTGTGATCAGATAAAAACTACCAAATTGATCCGTCAATTATACTAATATATGCCAAAAACAAATACAATTACAATAGATAACTTCCACATTCTAATAAAATAATTTTCCGTTTAACTAAAATACAAGGGATAAAATCTATTTTGGTCCCCAATGTTTGCCTTATGAACCAATTTAGTCTCCGGTATTTCAATTGTACCAATTAGTCCCTCATGTTTCGAAAATGAATCAATTTAGTCACAACTTGATGGAAACCGTCAATTTTCAACAAAAAATCAACATGTGGCATCATCACAGCGTGTCACATGTCTCACATTTAATGATTTTCCGTCTAAATTGACGGTTCTGTGACGTTAGGACCAAATTGGTTTATTTCCAAAATATGAGGGACTAAATTGGTACAATTTAGAAATCGGGGACTACATTGGTTCATAAGGCAAACATTGAGTACCAAAATGGGTATTATCACAAAATACAATTTTAATAATAACTCCCACATTATTCAATAACTTAATACTAAAATCAAAATTTTTTAATTACACAGTTGACGGTGCGAAATTACTAGTTACTAATAATCGATTTATTTTCCCCAATTAGATCAAAACAAACACTGACCACGTTGTCCAAGCAATTTTGCCTTTTGTCTTCTACCACATCGCATCCCCTCTTCTCTTCGCTGTACTGTAGTGTTGTTGACTCCATCGCGTTCATTCTCCTTCATTGGCTTGACCTCACCCCGTTCAATTCCCTTTTCTCGAGGGGTTACGCGCCGCCGGATCAAATCAGCTCTCCTCAATGGCAGCTGCGCCAGAGCTAGCTCAGACAGATCCCGAGGGAATCGAAGGCGTCCGCATGACGTGGTTCAATTGGCCTCGATCCAAAGTCGAAGCTTCCAAGTGCGTGATCCCAATCGCCGCCTCGATTCAGCCGATCCGCCCCCACGTCGATCTGCAGATACTGCCGTATCCTCCCCTGCGCTGCAAGACGTGCACCTCCGTTTTGAACCCCTATTGCCGGGTTGATTTCGCCGCCCTTATCTGGATCTGTCCGTTTTGCTTCCAGCGGAATCACTTCCCCCAGCATTACTCTTCGATTTCCCAGACCAATTTGCCGGCCGAGCTGTACCCTAATTTCCCCTCGATTGAGTACTCGATCCCCTCTTATCCGCAGAATTACGGCCCAGGATCGGTCCATGTGAACCCGACGACATCGTCTCCGATTTATTTGTTTGTGCTGGACACGTGTATGATCGAGGAGGAATTGGAGTTTGCCAAATCGGCTCTGAAGAGGGCTATTGGGATGCTCCCTGAGAACGCTATGGTGGGATTTATATCTTATGGTACGCAGGTTCAGGTTCATGAACTGGGATTCTCGGAGATGTCGAAAGTTTACGTTTTTAGGGGGTCCAAGGAGTTGTCCAAAGAGCAGGTATTGGAGCAGCTGGGACTCGCTGGTTCAGGGGCGAGGCGGGCTGGTCAGAAAAGCGGTGCAGGACCGAGCCCGATGGCTGCGGTGGGGCCTAATATGGAGATAAACAGGTTCTTGTTGCCCGCTTCAGAGTGCGAATACACGCTTGATTCGGTAGGAATTGTTGAATGCGTTTGTTTCTTGTGTAGTTTTGAAATGCCCAGAGATTGGGTGTATTGAGGTAGTGAATGTTGTTAAAGGAGCTGTTCGGATTGTTTTTGTGATAAAAGATTCAATTTTTATCGAGGGGTGCTATTATATGTGCGTGTTTTTTTATGTAGTTGTTGGATGAGTTGTCGACGGATCAGTGGCCAGTTGCACCAGGAAACCGAGCATTGAGGTGTACAGGGGTGGCATTGAGCGTAGCAGCAGGTTTGTTGGGGGCATCTACGGCTGGCACCGGTGCAAGGATTGTTGCATTAGTGGGAGGGCCATGCACAGAGGGTCCTGGGGCGGTAAATTGACTTTTATGATCTTGTTTAGTAGAGTTTAATGGTGTTTCTTCATTTTGTTTATGCTGAAATTAATTATTAGTTCCATGGCGCTTAGTTGTTTATATCCAAATGGTCTAAGTTGTTTCAGAAGGATGCTATTGCTCTGTGTATGGATGGGGAAAATTGTAGTCTAAATATTTTTCTATGGAACCATATCTGTGGATCCAAAAGGATTCTTTTGATGAGAGGACTAAAACTCCTTCAACTTTGGTCATATACAGTTTAAGTAAGCACATTTAGATGTGCATCTAATCATTTTTCTTTCTTCATATGTGTTTTCAATGATGTTGGTTCCAGTTTTATCTGCTGCGGCTTACGAGAAATAAACTGTGGCTACTAATTTTGCTATATATTGTAATTTACATGGTATTCATTGTTTGTAGATTGTGTCTAAAGACTTATCAGAACCAGTTCGTTCGCATAAGGATCTTGACAAGGATGCAGCTCCATTTTTCAAGAAAGCACAAAATTTCTATGAAGAGATTGGGAAGCAGTTGGTTAGTCAAGGGCATGTTTTGGATGTTTTTGCCTCTGCGCTCGATCAGGTTTGTGGTGGTTAAATTAGTTTATTGCAATTTAAATGGTTAGATTATACATGTCATAATGTATTTCTGTTCACGTTAAATTGTTTTTTATTCTTCTGACTGGGTGGACTCGTGGTTACACTTGATACAGCATTTTGGAAGATAAATTTTTAACATTGCTTTTGCCTGTCATATCACTATCTCATTGTTGATTGTTGCTATTTTACGTTATGAGTATTCGGTTTTCTCGGGGAAATTGGGAAATATTGAGAATATTTAGATTGTCATGTCTCGGTAGAGGCATATGTGGATTTTTATGTTAGTACATGCATTGGTGACCATGAGTAACTTCTTCAATGCTAGCATGAAAGCTTTTGTGCCAATTCTACTGAGATTTATTGTTTGCATTTAATTTTGTTGCTGTGTCAAAATCTGTCTGATGCCCTCCATTTGTTTCCGAAGATCTCTTGCTGATATTCCTTTTTTTTATCACCTTTTTATTGCATGCATCCCCTAGTCCTTTAACATCGTTGCAAGTGTAAATTCCTGTGATTCACGGTATCTTTTTCAGGTAGGAATTGCAGAAATGAAAGTTGCGATTGAGAGAACAGGTGGACTTGTAGTTCTATCCGAAAGTTTTGGGCACTCTGTTTTCAAGGACTCTTTCAGGCACCTCTTGGAATCTGGGGAACAGTCGCTTGGCCTGTCATTTAAGTGAGTTTCTTGATTTGGAAAGCGAGCATTTTTTATATATGCCTTTTGAGCCTTTTTAAAATTGACAAGAGTCACCGTGTGTGTGTTTGAACAACGTATCCATATTATGGTCATTTCCGCTTGTTATATCTTCCCATTTATGTGTAAAATTTCTATGTTTTTTTACACGCATTTTCTTTGATTTCAATTCTCCGTGATGCCATAATCGTTGCTAAAATGCTAATGATAAAGAAGGATGAGACGAAAATAATTATTCTTCCTTGTTCCCCAGTGGTACAATGGAGATCAACTGCTCGAAAGACATAAAAATTCAAGGAATTATCGGTCCATGCACATCATCGGAGAAGGTTTGATCATTCGAGACTTCCAAGTTTCGTCCTAGTTCGCTACATTTTGCTAATGAGTGTTGATGTCTTGTTTCTCAGAAAGGGCCCTCGGTTGCAAGCACCGTCATAGGCCAAGGAAACACTACGTCTTGGAAGCTGTGTGGCTTGGACAAGAACACTTGCCTAACCGTTTTCTTCGACGTGGCTTCGAGTGAAAAGTCGGATCCCGCTGGTACAAATCCGCAGTTGTATTTACAGTTCCTCACAAGGCAAGCCATAACATCCCTTTACATTTGTTTTGCCTTCTTGTTCTAAGTTTAAAAACCTAAAAAATCGAATTTTGATTCTACCACTGTCTTTGGGGAAGAGCAGTTATCAGGGCCCTGATGGCCAGATGAGGATGAGAGTCACAACCGTCACCAGACACTGGATAGATAGTACCTTGGGTAATGAGGTAAGTTTATGTATATCTATTGTTTCCAATGTATGAAGACAATTTTCTTTAAATGACCCAAACGAAAAAGTAAATGCAGCATATGGTGCTTCTTTTGACGTATGAAAATATATATATCATTGTGTTCTAACAACTGGGTTTTCAATATATTATGTGATAATATTCGAAACAACTTTTGTTGTTTGTAATTTACTGGTGCTTAGTCTATTAAGGTGCGCGCCGATATTTGTGAAATTTGAATTGGCTGGAAACTTATCTGTGCACCGCTCTTTGCTACAGTATTTAGTCCAAGGATTTGATCAGGAAGTTGCTGCTGTTGTAATGGCTCGACTCGCTTCCTATAAAATGGAAATAGAGGTACTTTCAGAGAAGTTCTACTGATAATAATGTGTCATAACCTTAAAACTTGTCCTTCATGTACTGTTCAAGGCAGTCTCGTGCACTTGAGGATGCACGAGTTGAAACTGGAATTATTTATATTCCGAAAAAGAGTAAAAAATCGTTCTTTTTATTGATCTTCTACCTCTCCTTTTTCCGGTATAACCAGGAGGGTTTTGATGCCACGAGATGGTTAGATCGAAATCTCATCCGTCTATGTTCAAAATTCGGGGACTACCGAAAAGACGATCCCGCTTCGTTCACGTTGAATCCCAGCTTCTCTCTCTTCCCTCAGTTCATGTTTAACTTAAGGAGATCACAGTTCGTACAAGTACGTTTATTTACCCTCGTTCTCTTTCCCGCAATTTTGATTATCATTGTTAATTATTAACCGTTCCCTCTCTTTCTTACTCTCTATAGGTATTTAACAACAGCCCCGATGAAACGGCATACTTCCGCATATTGCTGAATCGGGAAACGATAAGCAACGCTGCGGTGATGATTCAACCGTCGCTGATATCGTATTCGTTCAACTCGCTGCCCGCGCCGGCTCTGTTGGACGTGCAGTCCATCGCGGCCGATCGTATCCTTCTGCTGGACGCTTACTTCAGCGTCGTCATTTTTCACGGGATGACAATTGCCCAGTGGAGGAACATGGGCTACCAGGATCAGCCCGAGCATAAGGTGCTATTTATTTTATTTTTTTTAAAAAAGTTTCTTTCATTTGGTGGAGATTTGTGCTTGGTGTTGAATACAATATGGTTAGTGGGGGGTAGAAAACCCAAAATGGTCCCCGAAGTTTGTTTAACCTTGTGGGTCAGTTTGGTCCCTAATGTTGTCGATTTTGGACCAGTTTTGTCCTTTCGTCACGATCAATGTCAAGTGCTAACGGGGAATCTCGCAAGTGCCCCGCACGCGTTGTCTTTTAAAAACTCCCAAATCATGCATGGATCGAGGAATTAAAAGAGCTACTGAAATTAGGGCACTAAAATAACCCACAAACGCTAGAGCTCTTGGTCCAAAGGCGAAACAACAAGGACTACACATTGGTTCATGCGAAACATCAGGGACTAAATTGATCCACATGGTAAACATTGGGGGACCATTTTGGGTTTTCTCTCGAATAGGAGGATTGTGTGATTGAGGTTAGAAGTTTAACATATTATCTTACAAGAAAGAAACTTGCATGTTTTCTTGCTGACAGATCCTATTTTTTATTACATTGATGAGTCGTGCAAAGTGGGTATAAAAAACAAGATAAATAATCCGATGATAAACCTATTTTTTTTCTCTTTCGAAAATTTCTCAGGCATTCGCCCTTTTATTACAAGCCCCGCAAGAAGATGCTCAGCTGATAATTCGTGATCGGTTCCCCGTACCGAGACTCGTAGTCTGCGATCAGCACGGCTCTCAGGTATATTTTTTTAAATCATTTAATTCGATTTTATCGTCGCGGGGGGATCTCGTTTTTCTTATGATTCTCGTAATAAAACAGGCGAGGTTTTTGCTGGCCAAGTTGAACCCATCGGCGACGTACAACAACGCGCAGGAGATGATGAGTACCGGCTCGGACGTGATCTTCACCGATGACGTGAGCCTCCAAGTGTTCATAGATCATCTTCAACGGCTAGCCGTTCAAGCTTCTTGAGCCCCACTTGGAAATGGTTTCCCTCCCTTTAATGTGTGATGTTGCAATAGAATTTGAGATATTTGTTTTGTTATTTCTGGTATAAGAGGGGATTCGGGATTTGTGTAAGTTGAAAAGAGGAAATTTTTTGTGTTTTTTTTTTTTTTGTGACATCAGGCTTGGTGAAATTATTTCGTGTTACAAAAAAAATGCAAAAATAGACTATAGGGGCGGCAATGGGCGGGTTGATGGCTGATATTGGACATATCATTTTCATACCAAAATTTCGTTCTAAAAATCATCCTCGCTAGTGCACCCGTTTTATGACGAATTGATTTGCTTTGGGGTCGGATAATTTCTATATATCGATCGGGGTTTCCTTGGGGATTTGGGTTTTCTATATTATAATCCTAACAACTTAAAAGTTATTTGAAAAAGAAAAGGAAAATTTCGATTGTTGCCCTTGTATTTAAGGCTTTTCCAACAGCGCTTACATATGTTGATAGGCTTCCTCTCCTATTAGAGGAAAAGCATTGAGAATTCTTTCATAACAAATGGATAGCAAGTGTTTAAAATTATTTTCCTATTCCGGTATGTACCCCTGTGTTTATGCTTTTTCGAGTTGGTGTCCAAGGTATTTTTCAATTTCGTTAGATACCCTTGTACTTAAGGCTTTTTCAGTTGGTGCACAAAGTATTTTACAATTCCGGTAGATACCCCTAACGTATGACGAAACATAACCACGTGATTTTAAAATATCATAAAGGACTTTTAGGTGTAGGATCCGATAGTTGCTAATGTGATTCTAGAAAAGACTAAAAACGGTTCGGATACCTAAAAAATCATTTTTTGTCTTTTCAAATCAAGTGATAATGCTTCGTCAACCGTTAAGCATACCGATCGGAATTGAAAATTACTTTGGGCACCAATTGAAAAACATTCAACCACAGGGTATTTCTCGGATTTAAAAAATACTTCGGGCACCACCTGGAAAATGCTTAAATACAAGGGTACCTACTAGAGTTGAAAAATAACTTTGGGCACCAAGTGGAAAAGTGTTAAACACAAGGGTACCAATCTAAATTTCCCAAAAGGAAAAAAAAAACCATTAACATCGTCAAAACCAACAATAAACATTCGTAACATTTACGATAAAATAAAAATCACGACTAATTACAATAAAATTACAAATTGGGGGAACTAGGTATCACTGTTTGATTCAAACAAGGTCGAGACCGGGATGAATGGAGAACAAAGAACTCCATTTCCCGTCCTCCGCTTTCACTGACGGAGAACCATTGCCAAGTCCCCATTTCAGTTTAATCGAGGATTTCCAATCGGACAACCTCGGACCCCAACGAGGATGGTTAATCAAATACGGGGATTTTGTCTAGGGCCCAAACATGGATGATTCAATATGCGTATTTTGTCATGCCTATAGACAAGTGTTGGTAATTATCTGATTAGTATGGCCGGATATTCTCTAAAATCGTGTTTTGAAATCATTTTCCAAAGACTATTCGGACTCTTTACGAGTTTCACCAAATTTGTCCCGAGATAAGACTAGAGATTTTTCGCAGAATCGTTTGCAAATTCAATGTCGTTCTGCTGTATGCCTCGCTATTTATTAATAATCAAAGATTCAATCAGTTGCGTCCATTATTCAGTGGACACAACACTTTTAAGGTTGATGTCTATTACCCAACAGATACCACATTTCGAATATAAAAATACCCTTTAGGGTTTCTGCACGCCCATTCGGGTGCATGCCACTAGGGGTGGCGCTGCCCCTAGGACCCCGCAAGGAGGCGCAGCTCCCTTGACCCCCGCTTGATTTTGTGTTCCGAAATAAACGTTTTTCGAGCATGCACTTCGCACCTCCTAACTCGTATATGTTTTATTCCCAATTACACTAAAATATATAACAACAAATTTATCAATAATATTTGGATTTTAGGCATTATAAATCATATTATATCTTAAACTAAAGAATTAATTCTCTCATTGTTTTCTATTTTCAGCAACTTTCTCCCTACTTCCTCTCCAAACCGCAAGCAAAAATACGTTCTCTATCAACCTCCAACCATCATTTCCCCCGAGAAAAGACTCACATTGCACAAATCAATTTCCAAGCCATTATTCTCCTCTTCTATTTGCTCCCCAAGAAGCCGAGGACACACATCTCCTCCAATCTTCTTGGCCAAAAGAAAAAGGAAAAAGGCCGTCACATTTCTTCGAAACCCAACCGAAAACCGCCAATGGACTCCAACGAGCTCAAGCGCGTCTTCCAGATGTTCGACCGCAACGGCGACGGAAGGGTGACGAAGAAGGAGCTCAGCGACTCGCTGGAGAAGATGGGCATATTCATCCCCGACGAGGAGCTCACGCAGATGATCGAGAAGATCGACGCCAACGGGGACGGGTGCGTCGACGTCGACGAGTTCGGCGCCCTCTACAAGACGATCATGGACGAGCGGGACGAGGAGGAGGACATGAGGGAGGCCTTCAACGTCTTCGATCAGAACGGCGACGGGTTCATCACCGTCGATGAGCTCAAGTCCGTCCTCGCCTCCCTCGGGCTCAAACAGGCAAGGAACGATCAAAATATCTAACCGATGATGCATTGCATTGATGTATATATACGTGACGATCTCTCGTATATCTTTATTTCTGTATAATTCTTTTATAAAGGCCTAATTTTTTATTTGGCTAAAAAATCATAAAACACCCCCGTGGTTTAGCTAATTTTTCACATTCTCCCCATTTTTGGGGGGTACGGTGAAATGTTTTCCAAACCATAAGGGATATGATGATCTGTTTTCTAAACCATAAAGGAGTGTCGCGACGTTTACAAACCACAAAGGTATTAACGTGGTTTTCAGTTTAACCACATGTGGCTGTTGAAGAGTTTACCCTTTTTATTTTTCGTCATGTAAGTTAAGAGGGTGGTGGCACTTTCAGTTTATGACACCACCCTTAAGAAGTGGGTTGTAAGTTTAGGACGCTAAATTTCAAAATCGAAGCAATTTGAGGACAACAAGCGCGAATAGGATGTCGCGTCGTCTCTTATGATGATGTGAAAGTCCTTCTGAAAGCCAACTGAGCTCCACATCATGAAGAGGCAACAGTGGTGTCTAATTGAACTACCGCGCCATACAAAAGAGGCGTCGTACCATCTGATTGGACTGCCACGTCATCAGAAGAGTTGATGCTTGTTGTCCTTTCAATTGCGTCAAATGGACGCCACGTCGCCTCTTATGATGACGCGACAGTCCTGGAAGCCAACATGGCGTCACGTCATACGAAGGAGGTGATGTGGCGTTCGATTGTAATGCCACGTCATCAGAAGAATTGGCGTTTGTTGCCCTTCAATTGCTTCGATTTTGAAATTGAAAGTTAGAGTTTTAAAATTGCAACCCCTAAGTGTAAAAAATTTCCAATTATAAAGTACCAACATTATCGTCGGTTCCGATATTTTCATCTTTGGAAAAAAAAAAAAACAGGGGAACACCGCGGAGGATTGCAAGAAGATGATCACTAGGGTCGACGAGGACGGCAACGGTAGGGTGAACTTTGCTGAGTTTAAGCAGATGATGAGGAGCGGCGGCTTCGCAGCTTTGACGAATTGAAATTACGATAAAAGCAAACACTTTTTTTCCTTTCAATCACTAGGCAATAATAAATGGATGATGTATATACTGCTTGAATCAATGTAAACAGCAGAGATATAGATTAAGAAGAAGGCAGATATGTTATGTTCGTGGCTATAAAAAAAAGAATCATGCATGTAATAATATTTTCAAGTCTTTCTATAACATGTAGCCAATAATCTCTTCTTTACACAACAGCACACACAAATAGCAGAGCAATCAAACAATCTCAAAAACGAATAAAATTCAACACTTATCATCATAAACACGTTTACTTCATCACACAAATTCAAGAATTGGGCTTGTATCGAATCAAGAATCCGACTTAGTAGGGGTGGGATTAAAGGGAACATGCTCCCCACACGAGAGCACCTCGTGTGGGCCCGCATCTTCGCGTCCCACGCCCATCAAATCTAGGTAGTACAAGTAATGAGAAACGATAGTGTTCATGGGATCGATCTCACCTTGCCCGCAAGTGTAGTCACCGTACAAAACGTTCATCGTGGCCCCGAAGCCCGGTGTTCGTTTCGAGAGGGTGTCGTTCTTCGTGGGTCTCCAGTTGCCAACGAAGGCGTCGTGGGCCGAGGGCTGCCCCCTTTTTATTGGAGCCATCCACCGCCATATCGCGGCTTGGAAGGCCAATGTGGCGTTTTGCTCGATGTATTCGGGGTGGTTCAGTAGGTCCGCTTTGATCCCTTCACCGGCTGCTCCGTAGTTGTAATTCCTGGCATAATTTTTCGGGGGACAAAAACAATTTTTTTAAATAAAACTGCGTTGTATTTTCCAAAGAAAAGTTGCCAACACGTATGTTAAAGACTGAGTGCTTCAGCCTAAAACCAATTGGTTATAGGTGAAGTTGCCTTATGAGTATATCAATTGGATTGATGACTGATTTGTTCGATGTGGGACAAACCCCCCATTTAGAATCTCAAAAATGTAAGGAAAGATGAGACTTTTAAAAACAGAAGGGCAATTGCTGCAACGATAACCAACCGAAGTTTTAGTTAGTTCCCGTCCTCGTGTTAAGGCAAGAAAACTAGCTTATAGTTATTTCTTGTTGCTACAGCATTAAATTCAATCTTCCCAAGCCTTTACTTATTTAAGACAAGATTAGATGACATGATCTCGAGAACTACCTCCCGTTGCTACAGCATATAAATTGTTGCATGATATAAAAGAGGGGTATTGTTGCAATGCATGCTTCAATCTATCAGAAGCTTTGGAATGTAAGGATCAGACATTTAAGACATGCCAACACTAGATTTTACTTATATCTTTCTTTCTGCAACAACACCGATTTTCAAGAAATACTAAAACAGAGACAAGAAAACGAGGTAAAGGGAAAAGAGACAGAACCAGTAAAGAGGAATAGCACCACGTCCATAGTACTCCGCTCCAGGAGAACACGGATAATCGAATTTGTACAGGTCATCACAGTAACTCTGGCTCGGGCTCATTTCCCTGTTGTAACACAGACCCCAAGCCAGTGGCCCACCGGTGGCAACACCATAACCACCTGCATTGTTATTCATTCACAAGCATCTGTTATTGTCTGTATCTATAAACCGATTGAAACATCAGACAACGAACCATCTTACATCTTAAGACAAAAACAAAACCGAAGATGTTAGCTGATAGCTCTAGCGGATCTGCTTGGATCATAAATATATAAATCAAAGAGGCCTCTGCTCCTATCACCAATTGGTTTTAGAACAGAACCCTCAATTTTACGGATCTCAATCATAATGAGCTCGGTAAATCAGTTCGAGATTTATTCTTGAGTACAACACAAGCTGAAACACGAATCTAGCTTCACAAGAAAATGCAATTATGGTCGGAGGCGACGAAATTCCGTTCAATTCTTGACCGTAATCACGAAATCCTAATCGACGGAAAACCCAGACCAGATCCACGACATTAAGACATTATAACAAAACGTAAAAACTCACAGGAAGTCTTAGCACCGACGTGGCCTAAAAAAGCGGCGACCTCCAGCATCTGCATGAGCTTTCCGCCGGTGGTCCCGAATCCCAGGGGCTCGAAAGCGGCCGCCGCCGTGATGAAGGACTTGAAGTCCCAGAACCCGATGGCGTGGGCCACGGGCGCGTTCCTCTTCGAGAAGAGGTTCTCGAACTGGTAGGCCTGGAAAAAATCCGATATCGTCTGATTGCAGCAGTACTTTGACGGCCACGAGCATTCCCAGCCTTGCACGCACAATTTCTGGCCCTTCACCGTCTTCACGGTGATGGTTTTGCCGTTCCAGCCCGGAATTGTTTTGTCGGCGTTCGCGAACGGAATTCCACTGTGGACGGCGATCGTGGCTAGGATTAATAGCACTGAAATCTCGCCGATCGTCTTCTTCATCGGCATTGTTGATGGCAGCTGAAGATGTAAAGGGTGTCCGTAGTGAAACGAAACCACTGCCTTCTTCTCTCTGTTGCTTTGATATAATTTCGTGGTCGGTTGAAAAATCAATTTCGTATTTATTAATTAAAAAAAACTTTGGTAAATTTAGAAATGATAAATAAAAAAAATTGGTTATTTTCTCAAGCCACCCATCGCGATCTTAAGTTTCGAAATTAAAACAATTTGAGAATAATTTAATAGTGTACACCTAATTTCAACTACGAGTAGGTGAGCATGATAATTAATTTAGGAAAAATAGTATGGAATGTTGGAAAAATTACGTCAATAAGCTTATGTGATGAATTGAAGATAATTAACGGCGTAACGTAATTTAGCCAAGGAATTAACACACGTGACATGCATAGTGACAATTAATTTAGAGAAAAATATTACGTGACACGAAATAAAACCTAAATCAGCATGTTCGACGCCATTTAAGATTTAATTGAATATGACCGCATGTTAATTCCAAACTGAAATTAGATTTTCATCATTAATTATTTTTAAATTACTTTAATTTAAAAAGCTTATTTTCCTAAAATTATCGTGTCTTTAAAATATGATTCTTCCAAATATACATCAATAAAGAGTAATTAAATCTCTCTCTCCTATATATATAATAGCAAAATGATCCCACCGACGAAATTGTAAGGTAAAGCAAGCGTTAGCCTAGCTGTCACATTTGGTATGATTGTCAAATTGTAACCAACTCCACACGGCCGTGGTCTGTTTCAGCGTATTTGCAAAAAGCTCCTCAATATAGGATAAATTACATATGTTCCCCATTCTTGAATTCGGGTCCTTAGGCAATTTCCTTCGGCCCAAGAATATTATGCCCATATGTAAAAGGCCCATTATTGGGCCTGTATCTAATAAGTTAGTAATTAAGTTGGTTAATAACCATTTAAAATTAGGAAACGAATTAATTAAGTAGAATAAAAAATTAACAAAAACAGAATTTAATGGGAAAAAAGCCGTTGAAGGCCAAATATTCTTCGTCGAGCTGAGGACGTTTTTCCGTAAAATGGATCAAGTGAAAATCAGTTTCCTGAGCTAAGAGATCGACCATGTTCAAGCAGCGTCGATCTTGTTTGAATCCGAATCTAATCTTGATTCGGTTATTGCCTCTCGTAGTGTACGTTGTTTTTCAGTTTTGCCCTACTGCGTCGGCTATTAGGAAGGACGGGAGCATTCAACGGGTTCCACGTTATTGCCGAACTAGTGTTCAAGGAAGATTCTTTATCGCTGATGATAAGGGTAATGAATGCATTAATTGATGTCGATTTGTTGTTTATGGATCGAATTAAGCTTAGGATGAGCTTTATTTAGTTAGATTCGAGCGTGGTTTGCTGTCGACTTGCTTGATGTTCTTATGACACTTCAGTCGACAGAAATGAGCTGAAGATGATTTTAAAAATCTGTAAATATGCGTTTGATTTCGAGCTATGCTCAATTATGTGTGAAATCGATTGAAAATAAGTTTTTTTTTTCCAGTTTCGAGTTGAAAGTCGAATTGCGTGGTTTTGGTTGTAACTCACTGTATATATATCCCTGTATGATTCATTTTTTGTAGGCCGTGTATGCGATGCATTCTCAGTTGACCCGATGTCTCGTTGTTGCGCGGATAATGGAGAGCAATTCTCTTGTCAGTGAGTTTCCTTTTTTATTTTCTTTTATCATCTTTTATAGCGTTATGTTATATAGATATGTTACACCATCTTGAGTCATTAGTTATGTTTAAGAAATTTGGAAGTTTTGAGGCCTTCATTGTCAACTTTGCAAATAACGAACTTTGGAGCAAATGTTATCATTATCAAAATATAACAGCTGAATGGCTAGAGTATAATAGCAGCTGCTATTGGAGTAACATGTTTTCCTTGTATGCATTAAACATTGTTTCAAGATTGAATTAATTTTATGTGATGAAGTTAATAGATACCTTACCTGTTAAAGCTGTATTCTGGATTGATGCCCCTTCACTTTTCTTGAACTTGCAGGGCGTGCAATCTTGTTTCTCAGTGTTGCAACGGTTACGAGTCATGTGTTTCATGCTGTTTGAACCCGTCTATGGTAGTATCCTTGTTCTTATGTCCTTTTTCCTTTTCCAATTTATAACATATTTTCGCATCTACTTCTTCCACAGATCGATGCTGAAAAAGTTCTAAATGTGAAAATAGGAAAGCCCATTACTGCTGGTAAATGACATCTAAGTTCTAATAAATTCATGAAACTGGCAATCTCTGGAATGGCATTTATTAACTCATCATAGCCTTCATAGATGTGACCTGCTTGACAATTTCCTAGACAGATATATTACAGCATTCTCATCATTTGCAGATTTTATCATTCTTTTATCATGGGCATCACGGTAATGAACAGTTGACACTTGCCGTGTTTGGCAGGGACCTATGAAAGTGTCTTTGATTACTGTATTGGAAGGTGTCGCCATAATTCCGAGAGCGTGGTATAATCTCGACTCTCAACCACTTTGCATAACTGTAGTTTAGGGTTTATAACATTTAAATTTGTATATTGGCCATTGAGAAATCCTGTTGTATATTCATATAAAGCTTCGAGAACATGTTTGCAACAGTGACCTCATAAGGATTGTATAGTTTTAATTACAGATTGTTTTAAATTTGTTCTGTGCTTCGTGTAATATATATTTGTTCACTTCAATTGTGCATTCTTCTAGTTGTTAGTATTTTATTCTCTGCTTATTTACCTTTTGTATATTCCAAATGATCAGGCCCAATTTCCTCTTAAGGGATTTTCTGATTAATGTTAACTAATTTTCTTGTACTCATATTTCAGGTTCATGAAAATGCATATCTTAGCGACTTTCATCACTGTTTTTCTATACCATCTATTTCATCAGGTCAGCTATGCTTGAAAAAATTATCAATTAGTTATATAATTTTTTCGGTGTTCATTTGCTCACCCAATTATTAATCTCCCTTCATACGGCGGACTTATAGGGTCTTCCACGGAGCTGCTAGAAACTAGGCTATCAGGCATCAAAATCATCACTGGAAGGTGAATTCTAATGAACTCCTTTATTTTCAGAAACTGCTGTTGAACCAAATTAAGCATAACGTAATATTTTATCACTTACCTTATTTGCTCCTTCCTATGAAAAAAAAAAGACAAGGGGAATCGTGCGATTCAGTCTGCAAATCTAGTGGACAATCTTGCGTGCCCAACAAACTCGCGTTACTCAATCAGTGCGAAATGTAAAGCTTATTTCACCCAAATTTTTTCTGCTGCTGCTACTTTCGAACGCAAATATGTTTTGATTTTCAATCTACTTCGACGTATAGTATCGAGAAGTACATGAGCTGCAAAGGTGGTTGCTTGGCCAGTATCGGAGCCGAACAACCAGCTGAGGTTGTTGGTGATGCCCCTAGAGATCTGGTAAAACATTTCACTTCACCATACATGTCTAAAATTGTTTGAATAAAACAAACTTCAACAGTAATTTGCTGCCTGATTAAACAAATTATTACAACTGGGTTTACTTTTCTGAGCTACATATGCATTCTTGTTACTTGGGTATTTTAGCATAATTCATTTTCTTTTGATGCCTAACTTCTTGCATATTTTCTGCAGAACCCTGGTGCTTGCTTATACACAACAAAAGAGGCGCTGCTTTCTTGCGACGGTTCACACAGGCATACAATGAGGCTCTGTCCGTGTGCGTAGGCAGATTTTAGGCCATTGCCATAGAAGAATGGCACAAAACGGTACGATTTTGAGTGTGACTTTAGAAAATCCCATGTAGAGCAGAATCTGAACAAATAAAGTTCATTTCTCATTCAATAACACAGCAAAAAGAAATTAGAGAAAAGAAGATTGTGATTGCTCAGCTTGTTTTTCGTTTTCTTACTCTGCAATAAGACAACATAACATACTACTACACAATCACTTCTCTAGCTGTCCAAAGTATTTCCCCGTGACGGTAATAATAATGTTGAGCATGATCACTTCATCGTCCACTTCGGTTTTCCCAGCTCGTAATTTCGAGCACTTTCGCAGCAGAGATCGAAGGCTCGCGCTCGTGTCAGCATCGAGGGGATAATCTACGGATGCACAGAGTGCAAAGAGCCACATGCAATCGTTGTACAACAACAAGCTCGTGCTCTCTGCTGCACCGATGCGTTGCTTTAGCTTTAAGTTTCGGGTGGGATAGTCCATTTTGAAGATCGAAGAGAGACTTGGAAAGTTTGTACTTTCTTGAGGATTTTTGTTGGCTTCTTTAACCGGTTCCTCGGTGCACGAAGAAGTTTCAGAACTGTTGTCAGCAACATTTTCGAAAATTTGGTCCAAGGCATCTTTTTTGTCCCCGGGTATCAATTTTTCTGAACTTTTCGTAGCGGAGGCCTGAGGATCAAGCTTCGAAAATTCCTATAAAATTAGAGAGGGGTTCGTGAACAATAGTGCATAAGAATAGGGAACACAAGGGAAAGAACCAAAAATTACCCGTCTCAGCTCCGAAAAATCAGACAGGAAGCTTTCTTCCCACTGTTTGCTAGGCAACAAGTTCTCACAACACTTGATAATATCAGGAATTTGAGGCATGTACACGGTCTGTTCTTTCGTTTTCTTAACCTTAGCAGTCACTACTTTCGGTAATCGAGCCAAACATGCTTTCCAAATGAAAAGCATCACAAGAAACACATCCAATGCACAATAATGATGACTTTTTTCTTCATCATCTTTTTGGGTATAATCTCATGAAATTGAAAAATTTTGATACCTCACACGCCTGAGGTATTCAAGAGCATCCTGAGGAGGGCCAGATTCGAAATCGGGTTCTCCTGCAACCAGAAAGGCAGGCCTCTGTAAGCTGCTATAGTCATCATCACTATCATCTTCTTCGACGTACTCTGCTTCCTCCACTAATAATGTACTGCCTTCATCTAACAAAATAGCATTAATTCATTGGCAAATTTCGAAATTGCATTTTCATTGTAAATCAAAATCTACTACCGCTACGGTTGCCCACTCCACGGAACTATCAGAATCTTCACTATATTGGGCAAAAATAGTAAAATACACAAAAAAAAATGGAGCTTAACGAGCCCGTAGGCACACATCGAATCTCCAATGTAATAGGTCATTTGTCAATTTACAGAATTTCAAGAGCCACTTTTTTTTTGTTCAATCACCAAATTTCTCTGTAGACAAACACCACACATCATGTATCAACATGAAAGCTTAATGTTTTCCACAACACTTGCAAGTGCAACCACTAATCCCGTTGGATCAGAAAACAAACTTAATCCCAGCGATGATTAGTTCTAATGCACTCCCAATCGGCGTTAACGAAAAGAGATACGCAAATATTAAAATCATCATAAGCAAGACGGAAATGAAATGTTACCCCGATCGGTGAATTTCTTCCGAGGATCGAAATCGACCGTATTTTCCTTGTGCTTCTTATCAGAAGAATGCTTGAGCAGCGCATCGTACTCGTTTGCGAAATCTCCGAGCCCGCAATAAACCTCAACCCACTTCTTCTTCTGCTCGTCGGGGTCTAAAAACCTCAGGCCAATGAGCTGTTCTCTCGAATACCTATGCTCTTTCGCCTCATCGAAATCAGGGATTAGCCCGCTTTCCATAGCTCCGGTGGTTGGCTTTTCGGCTATGCTCATCTTAGGTTTAATCCGACGATGGCGGTGGCGATATTCATATCATTCTTCACTACCCGGAAAGTGTTTGGGGTTTTATACGCATTTAACAAAATTTCTGGTTTAGTAAGTCCACTAATCGTCGGTAGATAAGCGAATATCTTAAAATCGCATTAGCAAGTGAGAATAAATAATGTATGTGAAATAAAATCAATACTTTTGGTGTGATTTATAATGTAACTATATTCACGTATTTATTATACTAAAAATCAACTATTACATATAATCTCATAAAATAAAATTTAATCAATTATCTAAATATAATAATACATCAATTAGAGACGAAAGTTTGGGCTTGAGCCTGTAGGTAGGCCTGGAAAAAAACTGGGTTTGGACCGTAAATTTAGGAGCCCGAAAAGTGACTGGGCCGTTTGGTCCGGCAACGATGGCCCGACGGGCCACGGGCCAAAAAGCCTGATGGGCAACGGACCAATTTGGCCCGCTTTTTTATTTTTTATATTCATTTAGTTTTTTATGTTTAATATTAATAAAATTGAATTTTATAGAGGAAAAAAAATATTTTTACATATTAATGGATACAATCTTTTCAAAATTATGAATATGTTATAAAACTATTGTAATTGGACAAGAACAGAAAGTATAAACACGAGAATTCTAGAGAGAGTATTATTGATGTTTTCGATATCATTCAATACAAATACATCGGCCTATTTATAGTAGAAAAATTTCTACTATTTCATCTAGCATTTACTACATTAAATACATCTTATCTTATCTTATCTCATCTCATCAACAATCAACTAACTTTTACAACATTAAAAACATCCACATATTATTTATAATAATTTCATAATACTCCCCCTTGGATGTTTTTCAAAGAATTTGTCTCGTTAAAACCTTACTAGGAAAATCCCAATGAGATAAAAACCTAGTGACGGAAAAAGAGTACATAATTCCTTTTCATACGCTTTAATTTGTTGCCTCATTAAAAACTTTACTGGGAAAACCACATGGGAAAAACCACAGTGAAGGGAAAAAGAGTGCAACACGTATTTTCTCCCCCTGATGATAACATCACTATAAATCTCGGAGTCTTCGAACTCCAATTGAATATACCAATTTCGTGAAACTAATTGAGGGAAGTGGTTTCGTAAATAACTCTGCAAGATTTTCACTTGATCGCACTTGTTGTACATCAATATCACCATTTTTCTCCAAATCATGGGTGAAGAAAAATTTCGGTGAAATATGCTTTGTTCTATCACCTTTAATATATTTTTCCTTTAATTGGGCAATACATGCCGCATTATCTTCATATTAGATCGTTGGAAGTAATTTCTCAGAAAGCAACTCACAATCTGTTGGATATGCTCAATTATCGATCGCAACCAAACACATTCTCGGCTAGCTTCATGAATAGCGAGAATTTCCGCATGGTTAGATGAAGTAGCTGTTAAAGTTTGTTTCACTGACCGCCATGAAATAGCGGTTCCACCATATGTAAACAAATAACCTGTTTGCGATCGAGCATTATGTGGGTCAGACAGATATCCAGCATCTGCATACCCAACTAAATTTGTTTTCGACTCATTAGAATAGAACAATCCCATATTAGATGTTCCTTTAAGGTATCAAAAAATTCGTTTAACTCCATTCCAGTGTCTACGAGTCGGCGAAGAACTATATCTTGCCAATAAGTTTACAGTGAACGCTATATCAGGTCGCGTATGACTCGTAAGATACATTAGTGCTCCAATAGCACTAAGATATGATACTTCAGGACCAAGTAGCTCTTCATCATTTTCGCCACGTCCACGGCCTTGACCACGACCTTGACCACGTCCACGTCCACGACCGCGATGTCCACCACGTCCACGTCCACGATCATTGCTTCGACTATTATCATTATTACCTTTGACTGCATTCGCTTCAGGGATTGCAGTAGAACCAGTCGGTCGGGATTCGTGGTTTTTCATCAACAATTCATTATTTTGTTCAGCCAACAATAAACAAGAGATTAACTCTGAATGCTTTTTAAATCTCCTCTCCCTATATTGTTGTTGCGATATAATATTTGATGGATGAAAAGTGCTGAATGTTTTCTCCAGCATACTGTCTTCGGTGACTGTTTCTCCAAACAATTTCAGTGTGGCAGTTACCTTATGAACAACCGAGTTATATTCAGTTACGGATTTAAAATCATGTAATCTTAAATGCATCCATTCATACCTTGCCTTAGGGAGGATAACAGTTGTTAAGTGGTCAAATCGATCTTTCAGATTTTTCCACAATTCAGCGGGATCTTGTTCATTCAAATATTCATCCCTCAGATCCGCATGAATGTGGTGGCGAAGAACTATCAAAGCTCTTTCCTTATTCTGAGCGCTTGTGGTTTTTACCGTATCAGTGGCGTCGCCTGCACCCGTTGTGGTTTTTGGGTCGACAATAGTGTCACCCAAACCTTTTGCTTTAAGATGAATTTCTGCGTCTATTTGCCAAGATAAATAATTCTTCCATGAGATGTCAAGGGCAACAAACTCGAGGCTTTGCAAATTCGTCATACTATCATAAAATATAAAAGACGTTTTGATATTCAAATCATAAAGTAAACAAATACATGATGTGAATAACATTAATATTTCCAATATAAATATCAATACAAGTTTATCGTAAAAAAAATACTTTAAAGAAAAATTACAATTAATCTTCTTTTGTATCTTCTTTTGTAAAAATCCTTACGAAAAATAAAGTCCACATCCCGAGGAGTGCCATCGTAAAAATAATAGTAATCAAAAGATCAATCATCAGGTAGAGCGACATCTTTCTATCACAAAATATATTTCATAATAAACATATATTATAACATAAAAAAATATCGGAATTAATCACCCTCGTAAAATCTTGGTAAAAACATAATCCATATATAGATAATTATCGCCGTGAGTAGAGTAAGAATCAGGAGATCAATCATTGTATATAGCAACATCCTTCAAAATATAAAATATATTTCGGTAATCATAATAATGAAAAATATTACAATTAATAACTATATTTTGGAAACAACTGTAAAAATATTATCCACCACCCGATAAGCATCATGGTAAATAAAGTAAGAAGCGCAAGATTCATCTTTGTATAAAACGACATGATTCTATAATAAGAAAATCATAATAATCAGAGATGTATAAATTTAATTTCTCCCAGTGGTAATAAAATTTGTTCATCCGTATAGTCAAAAATTAATTCAAAATATATATGATATATACTTGAGATATCAATAAAATAAATAATATTATTTAAATTGCTCTTTTCAAAATTTCGTCAAAAATAAAATTCCACTCGCCACCACTGGGATTCGAAATCTGGACCTCACATCACTTGTAGTGACGATATTCCGCGAAACCACTCGGGCTAAGGCGTTTTAGTGGTATATATGTTATATTTATATAATTTAAACTGTCCGTAACATAAGTGTACGAGTGTTATAAATAAACTTACCGTACACAAAATAAAATTACCATACCTCGATTATAGTTGTATAAAATCTTGTCCGGAGGTTGATCGTTGCCGCAGAGCGCTCGTGCTGATAACGTGTTATAAAACTATTGTAATTGGACAAGAACAGAAAGTATAAACACGGGAATTGTAGAGAGAATATTATTGATGTTTTCGATATCATTCAATACAAATCATCGGTCTATTTATAGTAGAAAAATTTCTACTATTCCATCTAACATTTACAACATTAAATACATCTTATCTTATCTTATCTCATCTCATCAACAATCAACTAACTTTTACAACATTAAAAACATCCACATATTATTTATAATAATTTCATAATAGTATATATATATATATTATTCTATATAATATTAGGTAAGAATTATATTTTATAATGAATAATTAAATAGTTTTTAAAATTTAAAATTAATAAATAAATAAAAATCGGGTCGAATGGAATTTGGCAGGGTTGGCCCGGTCCATATATATGGGCTCGGGCCAAGATTCTACCGGCCCCTAGAAATTAGGCCCGGTCCGCCCAAATTTTCAGCTCTAACATCAATCAATCAACTAACATCATCTTCATTTAATACAGTAGTAAGTCATCAATAATTCAACTAATATTATTATTTAAAACATCCACATTAATCACTTATTGAATTGCTTTAAAAAAACAAATCAAAAGTTATATATACACATTTAAAACCAAACACAATAAATGATTTAACATCGTTCCGAGTAGATAAATGTTGAGAGATTCGAATCTGCAAACTATGTTAACCGAATAAGCTGCGCAATAACGAGCTGACATGTTTGCTCAAAGTATTTAGTAGTTAAAGAGATTCAAACATCGTTGGCTATTCATACTTTTAGTTGCTTTGTTCCATTATAAACCTTCTCAACTCCTAAGATGCTTTTTTAATCTTGAAGAGAAGAAATTTTTATGAAAGCTAAGTTAGCTATTTTTGTTCAGAAATTTATGAAGTGCGCCGAAAAGGAACGTAACATAAATTAAGAATGGTAAGATTTCATAAGACGTTGAAAGAAAGATGAATCTTGAAAACATCGCGCAGGCTTATGCGCTCCCGACACGTAGGACACTTGTCTTGTTCTCTTAGCGCATTCTCTATGCACTTGTAACAGAAAATGTGTCCGCACAGCGTCGACGACTCATCCACCGTGTCCTCCAGGCAAATTGCGCACTCCAGCTTCGGTCGGGATCGCCCCGTCGATGACGAAGTCGAAGCTTCCTAATAAACGTAAAAAATCGAATTACTTTTGCAAGAATATTATTAGTTAAAAAGGCGCATACTTCTTGAGCAAAAAAAAAAAAAAATATTTAAATACGTAATATAATAGCACCTCAATGCGACGTTTTTTATGATCTTCAGTGTCCATCGCCTCAGCTGAATTTGCTGGATTTGATGTCGCTGGTGCCGCGTCTGCAAAGCGCGCAATAGCATTCAACTTTTTTTTTTTTTTATCGTGAAAAAAAATTAAAAATTGAAATGGTACGATGATATATAATTTGAATATACATACGAGGTTGCTCTAATAAAAGCAGCAAAATTGCCGCGGCATCAGTATCGTCGCGGCTAGGGAAGTCGGGTTCTCTTGCGCGTCGTCCGTTGTTGCGGCTCATCTAGTCAAAAATAATTTAGGGAAAATGTACTTAAATTAGTTTTTAAGAATCCATTGGCGCATAAATAGTACTACATGTGCGAAATCGAAAGCGAAAATTGTTACTGACAATATTAAAGACATAATCAACATCTTTTTAATTGTGCATGGATGCTCATTATGAAGAAATATTTGGCATAATTAAATAAAGTAACCTACCTTTGCAGATCTTACTTGAAAATCGAAAATGATGGGTTATATGATGTATGAGAACCTTCAATGGTAGTGACTATGGTGTGCTGTTCCTTATTGCTGTTTGCTAATTGTGTGCCTTGCTGTTTAAATAGTGATTGAAGATGACAATTTAATTGTGCATGTGTTTGCTTTATTACATGAAAAAAGTCAAACAAAATATTTTGTAATAACATTACACAATTAATATATTTACAGTCTTCACATAATAAGCACAATATAATTAATGTTATTTCACCATTTATCTTTCGAGAGATGAATTCTTACTGATTTTTCTTTGTAAAAAAGTAATTGCTGTAATAAAGTCAACTTTCTAATTTTTTTTCTCTCTATAATTTTGACTATATGTTAGAATTATCTGTTATGTTGAATAGGTTGATGTAAAATATAGAATGAGAAAAGTGAACTACCAAAATTGATAGGTAGAATTACGTAAATATTCTTTTGGTAGAAAATTAATAAATGACTTTAAGAGTAAACAACTTCTTTTATTAATATGATTTTACAAAATTCAAATCACATATTTATTCACAAATATCTCAATTACATCCAAAAAATATCTCAAATTGTCCCCTCCTTGTCCCTGCCGAGATACCCATCCCGCGTGAATCCCCTTCCTCGCAAGATTTTATTTTAAAGTATTATTTATATTATAATACATAAATAAGATACAATATTTGAATGATAAATTAAGTATTTTTGTAATTTTACAACATCATATCTCCGCAGAGAACCATGGATAATAATTCAGAAAACTATGTCCCATTGACAACCCTATCTATAAATATAATTGAAGTAAAGTTTCACTAATGTTCAGTTTTTGTTTCTTTCTTTCTTCTTCTTCTTTTTTTTTCCCCATATTTTAATGATTTTTCAATGAATCTCCTTTTTAATTATTTTCTCCAATTTTTCTCAGCTTATTTAACATTCCATCTAAATTATTGAAGGCTTGAAGCCTTCGGAAGTGTCGCATCAAATCCATTACTACGGGCCAATCCAATGGGCTTAGAAAAGAAAAATTCGTAAAACAAAGGCCCATTCCCGTTAAGTGGGCCTATTGCAAACTGTCAATAGCTGTTTTAATTTCTTTATTTCGTGTAATAGCTGTTATCATCCTTACTGGAAGAAAATAAAAAGGAATTGATTTCTTTATTTTCGTGTGATAGCTGTTATGATATCACTGGAGAAAATAAATGAATTAGTTTTCAACTCGTTATAAAAAGAAATTTTCATATTAAAAAAAGGCAAAGAAGAGAAAGTGGTCACATCACATCAGAGAGATAAAAAGGCATAATACGATAAAAAAGTGTTCTTACACTTATTTCATTCTCTATCTTCATTATATTTTTAATTTCTTGTTTTTCTTCTTCTTTTCTTTCAATAATACAATACAATCCCATTCATCCTCGACATCACTCATCATTTCAGCTCACTCGACTTTCCCAAACTTCCTTTTTTAATTCATCAGAGCTGTTATATAGCTTTCCCCCCTTTTTACCCTTTGCAGGTTTCTCTAACCTGGAAAGAAGAAATCCCACCTAGGTTTGGATCCCTTTTTTACTCGAATTTGTTTATTTATCAGGAGAAAAGGCGGTGACTTTTGCAAATTTATGGTGTCGATTGTGTGCATTTCTCGTCTCCAGGTACTATGATGCTTGGCCTTTTTTGGTATGACAGTGTGTATTTGTTGTATGTAGTAGCTTTCTTTAAGATTTAATCGTTGCTGGAGATGATTAATTGCTGCGGCGAGCTGAAATAAAGATTTCATGGGCGGTGATTTGTGAAGCTTTTGAAGTTTGATTCTCAAAGACTTTTTCTTTTACCTGCCTTCATTTGACTCTCTAATTGGGGATGCTCTCGAATGGTATTTGGACTGTTTTTAGAGTTAGGGTTTCTTAATTTTGTTCGAAGACTTGTGTGTTGACTCGAATTGACCCGAAAAGATTTCGTACTGTTTCCCGGATCTATATGTTTGTGTGCGTGCACATTTCTTCTAGCAAATTTCCCAACTTGATTAGATAGTAGTTGTTGATCTTAGCTCAAAAATGGTAATTTCATCTAAGCGATGCATAAGACGTTTGTGTGAGTTTGAGTTTTCAACTTATGGTTACTTATTGTCTTATGTTTCGGGTAACTATACGGGTTACAGACGTTGATCGAACGAGTCTCTTATTCCGCAATATCTACTCCCAAAAAAAAAATAATAATAATAAGATTGAGTTTTAAACCGAAATGTAGTCAGACTCTGATTCTTGGATGAAATATCCGAATCTGAATTTGATTGCTAGTTGTCTTTGTCATCTTACGTGAAATCTCTAACTGTATTATTATCTTTTTCTTTCTGTTCACCTTTGTTTCACATTTTGTTTGAACATTTCTTTTTTGAGTTAGGTAGCAACTGATTATTAGCAAGTTACATGCTTTGTTGGGTCATGTCTTCATTCTACACGTTGCCCGATAGTTAGGTCGCCATGTGTCGCGTTAAAGCTGGAACTCAACTCAAGGGTAAGCAACCTTACATCGTGTATCAAATAATTTTTTTTATTTCAGAATTTTAATTTCATTTTTCCCATGAACTCATTTCCTTGCAGGCTCGTGGTTCCGTTCGTTATTACAACTCTTCCTTTGGCTATACAGCTTCAGAAACACTCTTTCTAAAGAGACAACCTATAAAGAATCGGTCCTCGCCAGCCCACCAAAGAGTGGAATCTTCGAGCCCATCGAAGTGTTGCCTTCGTTTCTTCCAAACTATTCGTTCCCGTTCTCTTCACTACCACCTATGTACCCCACATATCCCGCCACCTACGATCCAATCTTGACGGGGCGTTGCCCCGTGAATTTCTCCGCGATTTCAAGCATCATGGAGAAGACAGCCTCCGATTGTAACCAGCCATTAGCACCCGTGGTGGCAAAGGTGATATGTTGCCCCCAATTTAGCAGCTTACTCCACATTTTCCAGGGATTCTACAGCACCAACACCGATAATTTAGCCCTGCAAATCGCGTCTGCTGATGATTGCTTCAAAGACATCATCAGTATTTTGGCTAGCAGGGGAGCAAATAGTTCGTTACCGGGCATTTGTACGGTGAAATCCTCGAACCTCACCGGTGGCTCGTGCCCGGTGAAGGACGTAGCCACCTTTGAGAAGACGGTGAACGTTAGTAAGCTGTTGGAGGCTTGTAGCTCGGTGGACCCTCTTAAAGAGTGCTGTAGGTCTATTTGTCAACCCGCTATAATGGAGGCTGCTCTTAAGATCTCGGGAACGGGTTCGTTTCTTGGAGACGAGAAGAGTGCTTACGGTGGTTTTGGTAGCAACGTTGACGTGATTAGTGATTGTAAGGGAGTTGTGTATTCGTGGTTATCGAGGAATCTTCCTCACGATTCGGCGAATACGGTTTTCAGGATATTGTCTGCGTGCAAAGTGAACAAAGGTGCGTGTGCTTGCATCGTTGTTAAATTCCAATGCTCCCTCCGTCCTGGATTAGACCAGATAAGACAGATAATAGGGTTAATTACAGGGACAATTAATTTATGGGGTGACATTATACGGGCAATTACTTTCAAATGAAGCATTTTTTGGACATTATACGTCAAAATGCTAGATTTTGTTCCAAAATTGCCTAATTTTGAAAGTTAATGTTCGTGTAATGCCACCCCTAAATTCGCAAGAACCCTTGATTATACGCTGGAACCCTAGAATTTGGGGCAAAATATAGGGTTGAGGCGTATAATCTCCCAAAATTGCTTAATTTTGAAAGTTACTGCTTAATGTTGAAACTTAATTGTCCGTATAATGCCACCCCTAAATTATTGGTCCCTATAACGCCACACCTCCTAAAATAACCCATTCACTTCTGCTTGGTTTCGTTTTTTTTCCAGCCCGAGATTAATAAAGCCCACTAAAATATTACGTGCATTAATATAAATGATCCGACTAGAATGGGTGAGAGATAAAATTTAACGGGCTTGATTATAAATAATTTATCTTCAGCCTTAATTTGGGGCTTATAACCAAACGCTGCCTTTGTATATTACAATGTGAATAACTCTTGAAGCTCATTTACTTTTATCATTAAGAAAGTTACCTTTTTATCGGAAAAAAACAGTGTGCCCTTTGGATTTCAAGCAGCCAACCGAAGTAATCACTGCGTGTCGAAACGTCACTGGTCCTAATTCCTCGTGTTGTAACTCGTTAACTTGGTACATAGCCGGAGTTCAAAGGCTGTTGATCACGAATCGACAAGCGATCATATGTGCAGCTACTTTCGGGTCTATCTTACAGAAAGGCGGCATTTTGACGAATGTTTATGAGCTATGTGACGTGGACATTAAAGATTTTAGTCTCCAAGGTGAGTTATCTATACATTTTAAAAGCTAATAATCAGGAATTTTCGTATGTTGAACATTCTTTGAAGTCACTGATCGGTTGCTCTTCTTCTTTCCCGTCTTTGTTCTCCTCCGCAGTTGCTGGATATGGACAACACGGTATCTCTCTCTCTCTCTCTCTCTATATATATATATATATATATATATATAGATATATATATTTATGTATTTATATGGTTGTTTGCAAAAAAATGCAGGTTGCTTACTTCGAAGCCTACCCGTAGATATGGTGTATGACAACGTAACGGGCTTCAGCTTTACCTGTGATTTGAGTGACAACATTGAAGCTCCATGGCCTTCATCATCATCGTCGGTCACAACAATGTCTCTCTGCGCTCCTGGTAATTTAATATTAGAGACAAAACAATGATTACTTCATTTTTCTTTCATTGAAGATACTATGTTTATGAAAAGTAGCACTGATTAGTTGAGTTCTCTGCTTTTGATCATTCAGAGATGTCTTTGCCTGCACTGCCCACTTCACGGAATTCTGGTGACAGAGGTTCTTGCTTCTATATAATGAATCTTTCTTACATTTTAAGTCTTTTTTTTTATAAATATTTTACAGGTGATGTTTAATACCCTAACTGTGTGGGTTTCAGGTCCGGGTTTTGGTGGAAGTGTAATGCATCATCATCTTGTGCTGATTCTTTCTATTTTTGTTTTGGATATATATTTCTTCTCCTTGTAAGCATTTTTAGCTGACTCAGAGTTTGAGGTGTCATGTGTTGTATATGTCTGAGCATCAGTTTCATGTATAGTAGGAATGGTTCACTCTTCATTCAATCTTATTTGCCATTCAGATGCTATGAGATATTAATTTCCCATATTAGAACAAAAAGACTCAAGAGCAACGTAAATGCCCCCATAATCTCGAAGTAACACTTAAAAAGGTCTTTACTACCACTTGAAGATATGCTTATGCTGCTGGTATAACCACAATTTTCGTTCATATACTTTACGAGCTTCGCAAGTTTCGTCCGTGTACTTTTATAGTTTGTCCTGTAATTATCCGCGCAATTTTCGTCCTTATACTTTTACAATTAGCAATTTTCGTCCTCGAATTTTACTGCTCACGCAATTTTCGTCCATATATTATTTGATGTAACAATTTTCGTCCTTGTTTAATTATTCTTAAAAATTAATATTAAAGTTATTTTGAGTTATATTTATAATTAAAATTGTTTTATTTAAGGACGAAAATTGTTACCTCAAATAATATAGGGAAGAAAATTGCGCATGCATTAAAATAGGAGGACGAAAATTAATACCTGGAAAAATATAAGGACGAAAAATGCGCGGACACTAAAATATGAGGAGTAAAATTGTTAACTACAAAAATATAGGGACGAAACTAGCGAAGCATGTAAAATATAAGGGCTAAAATTATAATCCTGCCTGTTTATGCTATACCTTGTCTAGCAAACTAGTTCCAATAAATTTGAAATAAATGAAGCTTATACTTTTTTAGGTGTATACACTATTATGTGAATTGTGAAGTTTCACAAAGTCAATAAAACAGCAAAAAAATATTACTATTTGAGAATCAAGTGGCCTGCACCCTCTCGCATTCTTGGTGCCAAATGCACTACCAATCAAAGGGAAAGCATATAAATCATTTTTTTTCCTCTCTTCACACAAAACGAACGTATGTTTGATAACTAAACATACAACTCCGCCGGCTCCATCAACCCTTTTGTCTTATTTCGTTATTCGGGGTTTGCAATATAACTTGAATATGCCACTGTAATAAGCATTAAGAATTTATGACAGCAACCCATCATAGTTTCCTCCGAAAACGTCCCTGTGAAGGAACAGTTCAGACATAAATATCAGCTATTCAATCACAAGAGATTAAAAAAAAAAAAAAAAACAAGAGTGCCTAATTATCGAAAACCTCGCAAGATAAGCTAAGGCTGCAATGAACAGAAGAGAATTATTACAAGGCAATCATCAAGGGTTTATCGGGGGTAGAAGGATTTCAAACTGCTTCAAGGACAGAGACGAAGAGCTCTCGTTCTTTCGGGACCTTCAGAAGCGCGAAAAGGACGTCACGCTTCTTCAGCCCGATTCCGAAGAATTCGAGGCAAATGGTATTTTGTGGGGTTGCTGTGTCCTCATAAGTCCTAATAATCAACAAACACTTTTATACTCTTTTTTGATTCGTTCTTTTTGAGGCTTCAGGCAACTATGGACTCTACAGGAAAGGTCAAGGGCTCGATTTTCTTGCTGAGAGTGGCAAGAATGACTACAACTGGTATCTAACATTTTTTTCGGTTTCTGCATATCAATGCAAATGGGGGCATCATAATGTTTTCTAAAAAAAAACAAACTATTCATTTGAAGGCTAAAAACACCACCACAAACGCCTTTATTTCCATCTCTTGAAATGGAAACAAACGGGCAAGAGCTCGTCGTTCAAAAGGAGATACCAATCTTCCATCCACTTTCAAGGGTAATATATATAAATATGTCTCTGTGTCTCTCTGTCTCTCTGTGTGTGTGTAAACTAAGTTATCTTTTGTATTATTTCCAGTTTTCAGGAAACCAAGAAAACAAAGAATCATCAAACACCAAGAGGCAAAAATCTCCTAATCCAAAGCCAAAACTTCCCATCAGACACAGAACCCCAACCGGTAGACCGAGTGTGTCTTCTTCGTCAACCGACAAGAAGAACATGAAAAATGCCCCAATAATCACAACCCAGAAAACAAACACAACAAATAGTAAGAATAATAGCGTCGTACCTGAGAGACCGAAACCAGCCTTTGCTGCTGCTTCCCTTGCTACAAATCTACCAAAGAACATGGAAATTAATAAGGCAACAAATGTTTCAAATCCAAGGCCTCGAAGTACTAGTCGAGGAGCATCATCACTCACTAGGCCAAAGATAAATGGCCTCTCAGAAGAGTCACCTCAGAGCCTAAGAACCACAAATAATAGGCCTTCATCAACAACAAGAAGTAGACACACCACGAATAATCAAATCACGTCGGGCCCACAAAAGAAGGAAGCTGATATTGCAATAAGGAGACAATCGTGTTCACCGAGTGTTGCGAGGGGTCGGAAACTGGACAGTGATGGGAGTTCGGGAAATGAAAGAAGCGGTCATAGAGCAACTAAACAAGGTGGAAATCATGGGCATGTGCTGGGAAGTAGAATGGTGGAGAGATTTATGAATGCGAGGAATTCGAGTGCAGAGAAGATAAAAATGAACGGATCGATGAACGAGAGTTCAAGTACAAGGATGTCCGGTGAAGAAGAGAGGTATAGTAAGATCAAGTTGGGAGGGTCGATGAATGAGGGCTCGGGTTTCGGAAGGTTGATGTCAGAGAGCTCTTTGGACATGGCTCTCAAACACATGGTATAGTTAGATGATATATATATATATATATATATATATATATAATCTTGGATTTAATGCATAAGAATAAGATGGTAGCAACCTCAGTACTTTGATAATGAAATATATAAATGCTTATGTTTTGAAAATGCAGGAGATACATCGAGATTCAAGCAATATACATAAGCATGGTCTTGTTGGGGGAAGAAAATATTGAGTTGCAGCATTATGTGAGGAACCCATGGAAGATTGAAAGCTTGATTTTAATGATGTGTTTGAAAATATGTGAAACATGTAAAACAAAAGTTATGTTTGTAAATTCATTCCATGGTTGCACTTCAATATCCCAAAATCATATTCAATATAATCACTGATCTGAGATTTCAAGGCAACTACAACCATAGCTTGTCAAAATGTGAACTATGCCAAAGCACATACACAAAAAGGTTCCATATAAACCCTTCAAAGGGAAACAAAAACTAGAACTCACATTTTCGGACCATCTATTGCAAACGCCGATAAGGCCTTTCTCTTTTCGACGCATAATCACCTGTCTCTTTGGAAAGTATAGTTTGCACTATCGGAACATTCCTTGAAATAGTGGAGATAACCTTATGAGCAATATTGATTGCAATTGTTTCTATACCATCAAATGACTTCTCATATTGCTCATATATGAAGCCCAACGAGAAGGAAAGGACCAAAACTGCAATTGTATTAACCAATCTGATAAATTAAAGCAGAGAAATATGAGTAATCAGCGACATATATACGTATATGTATATGTATACATATATATATGTGCTACCTAGTCCAATGGTTGCGGTAAAGTGATGTGGAATAATCAACTTGCATAAATAAAGGAAAGAGGAAGTCTGCGTATATAAGAAAAGGTGATTAGTAGAATTCTAATCATAATGTAATACAGTGGACTTATTTGAGACCATCAGCTTATGCATTCATTAAATCACTACTCAAGTTAACAACACATGGAGAACGTTGAGTAAAGACGCACCTTTATGAAAATAGACCAATCTCCATCTTCAACCAAAGAAGATGCTATGTAACATAGTTTGTTCCACATATCAGTAATGGCGAAAAGTGGAATTCTCATATCAACTTCTGAAATTTCAAAGCAAGATGGCGAGAGTCTTACCTGCCAAATAACACCACGCAAACTAACATTAATGTAGGTGCTAGCTAGAAAAGTTGGAATATATTATGTTTATCATGATAAGTTTTTTGCTGAATTTACTCACAATGTCAATGGTAAAATGTGATTTCCAGAAAGCAACATGATTGTAAGCAAAAGCAACTTCCCAACTGATGAGATAATTGTTCTTCCGGAGAGGAAAAACCAATGATAAAGTAGAGAGAGGAATATGAAACAAAAAAATGTTTTCTTCTCATCTCTCCATAGCAAAATATCAGCAACTGCATCAAAGTAGATCTATGGTCATCGCTTGAGGGAGAAAGCTAAACAAGATTTAAAATAGTATCTTCTGCAACATATCTGATATATCTTTTACGTTGATATACAAATAAAGAGTTCCTTGAACCCTATTTAGTAACATACCTTTTCCACATCCAAAAAACTTTTCGATATTTGATGGTTTGCCAAAAATAAAATCATGTCCTTTCAGATGTGAGCCTGTGCCTAAATGAGAAAACGACTGAACAGTCAAAGCCATGGCCTCCTGTTCCAAAGAGAATAGTCTCAAAATTACTGCCTATTCAAATTTAAATGGGATACTCGTCTACCTGAAACAGAATAGAAAATTGAAAGAGAGAAAAAGAATTGAAACAAACCTACAAATGAAGAATCACATAATTTTGATTTATTCGGGATCTCAAGTCAAATAGTATTAAAAAAAGGAGAGAGGAACGGAACTTTTGGCTATTAGAATACGAAGTCACAGATCAAGGCCTACTTCCATTGGAACGATTGGTGAGTAATGGATATGTCTTTGAGCTTCGGAACAATCAAACGTCCGTGTTCGAATAGCTAAAGCAGCAACATTTTGAGCAGAGGTACATGGATTGGGATTTTGGATTCTGATTTCAAATTCAATGATTTTATAAGAGAAACAACATAAGCGACTACCCAAACAGGAAGACTGATGACGGGCCTGCAAAAATATACGAACAGAAATGTATAAGATAGTATTATATAAATAAGGTAATTACAGAAGAGTCGAAATGTGCAGTGAAGTAATACAACAAATAGGTGTAAAACCCCCAAAGTATAGAATTCAAGGATATTCATTTGCATACCTACTTTTTTTTTAATGTATACAAAAAATGAGTCCAATTTTTCGAGTAGACATACGAAAAATGAAATGAGGAATAAATTTATGATACCAAGTATAAATAGCACCTACTTGGATATATAAAGCCTTAAAATCCATGACAAAGAAGATTAGATATGAATAAGAATATGGTCGGAAAACAATAAGAACATGCAATAAAAGATAAATAATTAATGAAGGCCAAAAAAATCCCTAATCGATAAGTTAGGTCTTCACCTGCTACCACAAAAGGTTTGCTTAAGCAACACCACAGACCGAGTCACAGATTATGCATGTCAAAAAGCACAAGTATTTTTTGCAATAATAACACACACACCTCTGATAGCCTAAGCCCCACAGCATAAGAGATGCAAACTCCCAGAACTCCATGGGATCCATATTAGTAATGAAAAACACCTATAAAAGTTTCAGCTGATACAGTTTTTCACATATCGAGAAAATTATTCACAAACAAAAACAAAAGAAATCAAGAATTAAAAGTACCTTTCCAGATGCAGAAACCATCTGCGAACTTAGAGACTCTTCAGCACAGATGTGGGCATGGGCAACGTTATCAACATAGGTGAAGTCTGAAGTTCTGTTTCCTCTTCCTATAATAAACTGAAATGAGAAAGCCTATTACTAATTCCAAAACAATAATGACATACTCAATTAGTAATCAAAGTACAACCACACATTGAGATGATGAACAAGACCAATTTTATAAATGGGGTTAGATGAAAAATATAGAATGCCAATGAAGAAAAACATGCTAAAAAACATACAGTTTCAAAAATTGAGTTTGCGAGATAGGTAGCACACCTTAGCCCATTTGGATTTCTCAACATTCACCAACGCTGGTACAAGTTTATCTCCCGGGCCAAATACATTGCAAGGACGGAGAGCGCAAGTTAAAAGGCCATTGATATCATTTGCGGCTAAGATTAGAGCCTCTGCTTGTGCTCTAAGGTCAGAAACCATGTCCCAATACTGAACAAAGAAGCATCAACCGACGAAAACACTTCAAAAATTCATCCCAAATGAAGGAAAAAAATAACCAAGGACTCTCATTCATACAAAAACATACTTGGCCAGAATAAGGTAAAGATTCATCTCCATCATGGATATCATGTACATCATCGAATACAACATCGGCAGAACTATTGTAGATAATTTGTTTGACTTTACACTGTCGACAAGCACTAATAACATCTTTCGCACCTGGAGTAAGAAAGAACAGTTAATTTCCAGCTCTGACAAAAGAAAGAAAAAAAACAAGGAAATGGGGAAAATTACCTTGAACAATGACTTGGTAGCATGAACAGAAATCGGTGCGAGACGTATCCACACCATCAAAGTAGAACACAACAGAAACACCTTGAAACGCTGCGAACAAATAACACATTGTACATTCCAAGTTAAATAATATGAGAAACATCACAAAGTAGCACGAGACAATCGAATCTGACCACTAATGTCTTATTTTCAACTCTGGTTTCCATAATCATTTGACTGACGATAATCATATGCTTTTGATGATTTGAAACTTATTTGACTCAGTTAACTCAATAACAGCAACAACATAGAATAAAAAAGAAAAAAAATTACCGGAAGTTGGCTCAACAAACTAAATAATAGCACGAAATGCACAAGAATCAAAATACTTGAACCATACCGGACAACATTTAAGCCCGACTCAATGGTATTTAGACACGCAAAGGAGAAAAAACAGTGTAAGATTCGGACTCAACAAAGCTCAATTCAATAACGAAACACTATCTTCAACACTTTTGATGAGTGGTCACCCAGCATAATTAAATCAGATTAGTGACTCAAAAACCTTGTATAACTTGTGATTTATAGGGCAAGGCAAACGACGATCGAGATTGAGGTAACTAGCGCGTCCGGACGCAACCGCATCAGCCAGGACCGGAGACTCGGCGGTGGGCGATTCTCCGTAACGATCCGCAATTCTGACGATCCAATTTGTTTTCTCCTCCCTCAAAAGCATGTCGACGAGGGCTCGGCCGATGAATCCTCTACCACCCAACACGCAGCACTTCTTTGTGATTTTCCTCTCCGAATCTTCGACATTATCGGGATTCTCCATCCCAGAGAGCGTAAATAGGATCAGGAATCAAATAATCGAAAACCCTGCGACAAGAGGAGAGATGGATCAGAAATGATCGTCGTCGTTGAATGATGTATTGTGCTGGTGATCGTCGTCGTTGAAATAGGATCAGCATTTGTTTTTTAAATTTTCGAAAATATATGAAACTTAGTATTCTTTTTGTTGAGAACATAATTGTAACTTACTACTACCGTCATCACGTCTATCCTTAGTCACTTTGGTACAAAATTAATTGGGCTCGGACTGTGACGTGTGTCTCACTAAAGAGTGGACATTGATTATCACCTTCAACATATGTCACGATCCGAGTAGAAATGAGTATAACCCACATGATCGGGTAAGAGAAAACCCGCTTTTATCACTAAATTTATGAACCTTCAAATGTTCACAAAGTTGCTCAGTGTACGTCCACATGGCTGGCCTAATGGTTGGGATTGGTACGTGATTAATATCACAATCATATGTTTAAATTCCCGTAATGTCGTATCTGTGTGGCTTGAGCATGTCACATGAGCCACGGGAAAAAATTAGTTTCACTGAAAGTAGAGAGTCTTAGTCTGTGTGGCTCGAAAATGTCACATGAAATAATGAATCATAGATTATTAGTTCTGTTGGAAATCGAGTAGCACTTTATAATCTACGATGAAATTCAAATTCAATTCACATAGGATTCAAGCAACATAGTTGAATCCGACCCCATTGTAGATTACAGGCAAATCCAGCTTCCTATAAGATTTCGTCATGCCTTTTGTGTACTATCCTAATTTTAACATATTCAAAGAGCCCAAATGACATCAAACACATTGACCTCTACTTGTAAATATCATAAAACTCGCTACTTAAACCTATCACTCGCCACAACGATACCATGTTGATCTTGGAAAAGAAATAATGGATCATATGAAAACTGAAAAAAAGTAACATAATTTTGGCTTCAAGGAGAAGCAAAGAGATCACGAGAGCTTCGGACACACACAAACAGTGTAAGCAATGCAATGAAGTAAATACATATATTATAATCAAAACACAAATTAATTATCCGTCCCATACTCTGTACAAAGCCATGAGATGCTGTCCACGTAGATTGGGGTATTTGGTGATCGATTGATTTAGAAGTTGTCCTTGGCTCGCCGTATAACACCTAATGCTTCTGCATCATCTGCGGACTCGTCGATATTTAGCGATTTCCGTATTTCCGTGCTCGAAGTGCGAAGGAACGGGTTGCAGAGCTTTTCCGTTTTCAACGTCGTTGGGATCTGTTAAATATGATTAAATGTCAGATTTAGGAGTAGAACCCTAGGTTGGAGAATAAAATATATAAATATAAAACATGATGTTATATTTATAAATATGGTACCAGAGCCCAGAGCTTAGAGGTCATGTATACGAATCCTCACGACCACCCATTTAAGAAAAAAACCACGTCTAAGACTATATAAGAAAGAAATCAGCCTAAACGTGGAGGGGCGTGTTGGAAATAAAATATATAAACTTAAAATATGATATAATCCCTTCAAGCTTCAGCTTTTAGGTGAAGTGGTCATTCGACATGCCCAAAGCATCATTAACACGAATTGGAAATAATATAGAATGTAAATGATGTGCACAACATATGCAAACAATCAAGAAATTTTGGGGTGGCAGAAATTACCGTTGGCAGCCCCTTATCACGGAGGTGAGTAACGTGGCTAGCAAATGATCGGAGTTCCTTGTTTCCAGGTTCTATAGATAGAGCAAACTTCGAATTACTCTGTCCAGGATCATGTGATAGATTTGCACTAACGTTAGGTAGTTCGTTCACGAGCAATTTCGGAAGAATGAGAAAAAAGGGATTATGTTACCAATGTGTATTCATGACCACAATATACACTCGTGTCCTCTGGCAGTGATGTAATTTTCTTCAACGAAGAGAACATCTGTTGTATAGAAAATGCAGACTCAGCATATCAGTTCCGATAATATTCCCGTTAAGTTATTAAAGAACTTGGATGTACTTTATGAATCAACATCCACTTAGAAGTAACCAAGGGGTCTATGAAAATTTAGCAATTACGTTATATATGGATGCCAGCTAGGAAAGGGTATCAAACAATGATATTGGTCGCAGAACAAACAAACTTTTAAGAAAATTGGCAACTATGGAAGGATAATGTTTTACTGCAATTACCTGCTGAGGAGTTCCTTCAAAAAGTTTCCCACATGATAAACTAAACAGCGTGTCTCCAGTGAAAACAGCCTTGGAGCCAGGAAAGTAAAAGCTAATATGTCCTGAGAATAAACAAGTAATAAGGAAAATATAGGACCAATAAGGCTAGGTTGCACTAGAGGAAGCTCACAAAATGAGATTTGGTTAAATATAGAGAGAAAATGTGGGACCAGAAGACAAAATTAGGCTGATGCCTAAAACAAAAGATAACGCAAAGCAAGACACATAAGACAACTATGCATGATACTAATTGAACAGAAAATATGCACGGGTGAGAATTGAGGTTATTATGAAAAATGCTAAGTACAAGTTTTTCGAAGCAATAAAGTAAAGAAAGACATTTTTCCCTTGATCAACAATAGAACAAGACAAAACAATCAATCACCCTAATTTTCAAAACTGGGCATAATTGGAGATATCAGATTAAAGCATAGAAGCACAACCTCGTGTATGACCAGGGGTCGCCAAAACTAGGACCTCATGGCTTGCAAACATCCACTTGTCGCCATCATTCAGTGCAATGTCAATGCCAGGAATTCTCTCGTGGTCTGCAGCGGATCCAATCACCTTCAAGGATGTGTGAAAACAGAGCAGTATTCAATGTTAAACATCCTTCAAGGCTTAATGAAAGCAAGAGTTGCACATGGTTGGGTTCAATTAAATCAGCCCATGAGTTAAAAACTAGGATCAGTGGCAATTGAAGGTCAAATGCAACATAAGGTAAGGTGACACATACCTTCGCACCGTACCGTTCTTTCAGCTCAATGTTACCACCGGTATGATCGAAATGATGATGAGTGTTTAATATATAATTCAAGTTCCAATTTTTCCTGTTCAATGCATCTATTATAGGGATAGCTTCAGATGGATCAACAACTCCTACCGTTCCAGTAAGCATGTCGTGTACTAGATAAGCATAATTGTCCCGAAGACATGGTACCTACAAGAAGAAACGACAGACTTCACCAAACAACCGATAAAAATGTGCCTAGTGGAGGTCATAACACAACAATTCTCTCTATGCTATCAAATAATGATTTGTATTTATTTCTAACACGGGATACTTAAAGTTATATCATATGCTTCATTTCATATAACTTAGGAATACGGCGGCATGACTCACAAGCTCGATTTGCACACTCGATGACATGTTGGTCACACTGCAAAAATGAGAAACTCCTCCGATTCTCCGGCTAACACTACGCAACGTTTTGAACGGCGTCGAAAAGAGCCACATAAACCCGTACAACATATTCTTTCTCAGGCAAACTTGTCTAAATCCTGGCCACTCACATAGCTTTGATCCGCCCTGTAATCACAGCACAAGAAGGGGTAAACGAGCAACTATGTAAAAAAAAAATCCCGGTAAAAACATCAAAAGTTGTAAGGTTACAGGTTCAGTTAACTATAGTGCTTAATGTGAATGAAAGTGATAGTTCTGAAACTTCCACCTAATATTCCACAGTACTGTTTGAAATTCTACAAGATGAGAATATTCACATCGGGTGAACAGCTTAAAAATGAAAGGGAAAAATCAATCGATCCAATTACTTCAAAAAGCAGGTTAGGTAATCGAACCGCACTCAAGCAATCAAACTTCAAAGAAACATCAATAAAACCAAGAATCATAGAGCATAACTTCATCAACGGACATTCATAGGGCTCAGTCATGGAAAAACACTGATCTGAAATGGTAATTCTTCGCATTACGTCACAAAATTACTGCTAGAAACATCTACGCACGCACTTTATCAATGGTTAAAAGTTAACAGAGAAAAGATTGGGAAATTACCAGAGGACGAGGCAGAGAAACCATGGCCTTGAAAGCAGTTCTGCACTGCATCATCTGCATCTTCTTTTCATTTCATACCGATCGTATCGTACTCATTAAAATAAATAATTGAAAATATAGTATATTAATTAATAATAAATGAAGTGTCCTATATTATAAAATCCCACGCGGTTTTAAATACTGGTATTTTCCATCAAACTATACTATATACAGTGACCACCTATAATAATTGTTTATTCAGTTAATTTGATCATTCAGTTTAATTGCAATTTTGGCAGTTTAATTATACGTTTACATACCATTTTAATTTCAATTTACTCCTCATTTAAAAAGTTACATTGATAATTATCTTTAAGTTATAAAATAATATTATAATTATAATTAATTGCACCTGTTTAAATACTAAAAATATAATGCTAAAAGTATTTTAATATGAAATTATATTGTTAAAATAATTTGTTATGTATTTAGAATAACTAAAAAATGAAGGATAAAATGATAATCATATCAAATTAAAATGAGGATTTTTTTCTTTCGTACCCACTTGGGCAATAATCCTAAGTTTATTGGATTTTTAACATGTCGCCAAAAATTTGAATTTTTTATGACGTTTCGAAAATCTAACTGAATTGGGTAACGTACCAACATAAGTAGGTTAGTAATAAGAATTAGTGGCTCACATTTTATATTATATCATAGATTTTTCTCTCTCTGTTATTTTGGTTTAAATGGTATTTATTTTTGTGGAAAGAAACAGTTGAGAATAGGATATTACATGACCCGACCCTAATCGAAATTGGATCAAGTATTCAAACATCTTATCGGATTAAAGCAAATCGGGTCAATTCAGCCCCGAGATAAGCCGGGCGTGATAACCCTTCCCAAGCATTTTAGGTCACCGACGTGCTTTACTCAGATTCAAAGACTTCCTCACAGTAATCTTAGCTTTGGTCTCGTGATTGTCGGTGAATTTTTTGGACCCTATTTCTTCGGCGAAGCAGAGGATGATTTATTCTCGATGTATCTGCTTAATTGGCATGTTTCAATTGCCATATTCTCTAAATCATTATTTTTGGGAAAGTATTCTCTAAATCATTTGCTACCATGGGCTCTTTTCAGTAAGGTTCTTTTGTTAGTTGTTATGAACAAAAAAAATAGAAAATTATCTGCATAAGCATGCCTCACTTCACTCACTATCTTCATCGCATCGCCTTCTTTATCTTCAAGTACGTCCAATATTATTTCTCCGTACGTCTTCGTTGAACCTCGATATCATCATGTACATAACACACTCATCCTAATCGAAAACCCAAATTATTCCGTATGACATAATTTTGCGAAATATCATTGTAGCGATCCAAAATCGATAATTGATGCAATTAGGAGTTATAGCTCGGACTATCAATTCATCTTCAACACCTTATACTGTGGGAAAATTATAAGATTAGATCATATACATGTTTTCGTTTTTGAGTTACTATATTTGATAATTGCAAAAGTAGGTCACTAACTTTGTATGTAAAAAAAAATTTGGGTAATGTTTTAAATTTTAAGTTACTAAGTATATATTTTTCGATTTTGGGTCACTAAGTATACATTTTTCAATTTTGGGTCATTTATTTGGTAACTAACTTTCTAAACAAAGTGATCCAAAATCGAAAAATATATACTTAGTGACCTAAAATTGAAAATATGACTCAAAATTGTTTTGACATACAAAGTTAGTGACATACTTTTGCGATTATCAAACATAGTGACCCAAAAACGAAAATATGTATATTAGGCAACTTAATCTTATAATTTTGCCCATATTCTATCTTACCGCGTTTCCGAAAAAAAATAAAATTTAAGCAATGTTCATCTTCCGCGTCGAAGACCGAGCATTAAAAAAAATTACACTATCGAATCATTACTATAGAGAAAAGGTGCTCGTTACACCAAACAAACAAATTACATTCAACGGCGCAATTATTCATATATCTCAGCCTCATAAAACAAAACCTTATATGTCCTCTGATTAAAAAAAATTTAAAAATTCAAGCAAAGACAACAGAAGAACAACACCGGTGTAAATCCTCAGATCATCACTACACTAGTTGAGGACCTTAAGGACCTCCTCGTGGTTAGGAAGAGCCGGGATCGCACCCTTCTTCGTCGTGGTAATGGCCCCACAAGCACAAGCATACTTCAACACCTCCCTCAGCCTCTTCTCGTCCTCTATGATCTCCCGATCGTCAACAATCTTCGTCAGCAACGCCCCCACGAACGAATCCCCCGCCCCCGTGGTGTCCACCGCCTTCACCTTGTACGCGTCCACCGCTCCCCGGAATTTCTAGGGTTTATTTTTTTCACACAAAAAAAAACCCAATTTTAGGGTTTTCCAACTAGGGTCTTTTTTTTTCGAAAGATTTATTCGGTACCTTGGTGTAGTACCGAAATCCCTTTTTCCCCGAGGAAAAGAAAAAGACGTCGCGGAAAATTTCAGGGTTTTTCAAACTAGGGTTTTCTTTCTTTTTTCTTTTCGAAAGATTTATTCGTTACCTTGGTGTAATACCGACATCCCTTTTCCCCCGAGGAGAAAAAAACGTCGTGAAAAATTTTAGGGTTTTTCAAACTAGGGTTTTTTTTTTCGAAATATTTGTTCGTTTACCTTGGTGTAGTACCGGCATCCCTTTTCCCCGAGGGTGACGAGGAGGAGCTTGAGGTCGTCGTGGTAGAGTGACATGGCGGAGTCGTCGTCGATCTTTTCGGTTCCCGTGAGGAACTCGAGCTCCACGTCGCTCACTTTTATGACGTCGGCTTTGTTCCAAATGCTCTTGATTTGCTCCTTTGCGTGCTCGGGTGAGGGCCATAGGGGTAATCGGAGGTTCGGGTCGCACGAGAGGAGTGCACCGGCTTTCTTGGCCTCGTCCATGGCCTTTAGGTGCGCGGACCGGCACGGCTCGACGATCAAGCTTATCGAGCCGTAGTGGAACACTTTCGCCTGATCGAAAAATAAGAAATGTTTCGATAAAAATCGTACGTTGTGGAGATAATTGGTATAGATTAAAATGCAAATTTACACGTATAGTTTCAATTTCGAAAATTGCAAAATAAATAAATAAATAATTAAATAAATGAATGGAGTTGATTAAGGCAGAAACAACACTCGTTTTATACAGGATAATATTTGCAAATGCAATTTATAGTTTTCAAGGACAAGAAAAAATAGTCAACGAAAGTTAAAAAAAGAAAAAGATCCATTGAATTAGCTTATAGATCTAATGATCGAGTTATTCGAGATTCAACTCATCGTATGTTGTCGAGATACGTAGATTCAAATGCAAGTTTATACGTATAGTTTCAATTTCAAGAATTGCAAAAAAAATGATCAAGATATTTTCAAATGCAATATGTATATATATTTTTCAAGGACAAAGAAAAATAGTGAAAGAAAATAATAAAAAGGAAAAGAGGCATTGAGCTTAAAGATCTAATGATTTCGAGATTCAACTCCTCGTATGTTCTTGAGATGTAATTTCAAATGCAATTTTATACGCATAGCTTCAATTTAAAGTAATGCAACAAAATGACCAAGGCTGAAACAACACTCATTAGAATGCAGTATAATAATGTGTAAAGTTTTCAAGATCCATTAATTAATTAAACTTACAGATCTAATGAGTTCGAGATTCAGCTCCTCGGGCTTGAGGAGCATGTCGGCGCTGGGGTTCCTGTAAAACATGAACTCACGCTCGCCGTCGGCGCGTAGGGTCACGAACGCGAGCGCCGTCCTCGCTCCAGTGTCGAAGGTGACGCCGTCGGCGGAGACGTGGTTCTCCTTCAGCATCCCGGCGAGCATGTGGCCGAACTCGTCGTCACCGAGCTTGCCCACGAAGGCGGCGCGTCCCCCGAGGCGGGAAACCGCGATGGCCACGTTCGCCGGCGCTCCTCCCGGCGCCTTGAGAAATCCGGGAGCCTCGGCCAGGGAAACGCCGGAGACGGTGGGGACGAAGTCGATCAGCATCTCGCCGAAGGATACGATTAAACCGCTTTCTTGATTTGGAGCCATTCTTTTTCTTGGATATGATTATTAGAGAGAGAGTAAAAAGTTATCGTTGGTGATCTTGTGTATGTATTGTATATATATACGTATTCGTTTCTATGAGCTTTTATGTGAGGACTGAAGAGGTTATATTATACGTTGGTGGGAGGAATTTTTTGTTATATTTTATTCTTATTTATTTTGTTTATGTTATTTATATATCATTAAATAGTAGGTGGGGATTAAGTGCCCAACTTCTGTCACATCACATGGTGTTATTATTAGAGTTAGGTGAGTTAAATGCTTTGGAAAAGAATTATTATGAATGGTTGTATGAACTATGAATATCGCATCTAAATTTTTTCAAGTAACGTTTTGATAACATTAGAATTAGAGGTGATATTCTTGAATAAATTATAAGATGTAAATTTTCATTATTTTTTTGCATATTAAATTATTTCAGGTTGGCGGCGAAAGTGACTGTTGATCCACTCAAAAGGCGAGGAAAATTTATATATTTGAAGTTATTGGAATGAGTTGTCGCCTTCTGTTGAACGTAAAGTGTGCATACTCCACCAACCAAACGACTAGTTGTATTGTAGTGTTGACTCTAATAATTATTTTTGTTTTATAGAAAATTTGTATTTCAAAATTTGTGTTTACTCACAAATTTATGTTTGAATTTTATTTTCTTCGGGCTTTTTTTTTAGGTTTAGATTGTGTTTGCTTTTCTCGTTATGAAAGTTTTCTTACTTCTGGTTGGTTGTTACCAGAGGAAGCGAATGACCTCTAGCCCTTGTAAATATGTAGTTTTTAGTGAACTATTGTTAGAAAAATTCATAATAAAGAAATTATAAAGAAGAGGTCACGTGATATTTCTAACGATCTCATTTGAGTTGTCGTAATTTGATGGACTTTGGGCTTTTGCTGAAATACGAAGTTATTTTATAAGCCGATCAAATGAGGTTCATATTTCAAGTTAGACTGAACTTATTTGGATATAAGAACAATTATAGCGTATGTAACAAATACGTGACCGACAAGAAAATCCATAATAAAGAAATTAATTAAATAAAGATCTAGGCATATTATTTTGCTCTAAAATAAGTATTCAAAACCAAAATAGTGGTTCGATTTCACATATATGGCAAGTGATATTCGAGTTTCGACAATGTGGAGACGTGGTTTACAGTTGACTTTGCTTAGCTTAACATAGACAAAAACATTTAAAAAAAGTAAAATAAAATTTACATAGTACAAAACCATGGGCCATTGCAAACCCGACAACACGTTGTATTCTTACTTAACTAATTACGAAGAAAATATAAAATTACCGAAGAAAATATAAAATTAAGTACCAATTGCGAAGAAATAACATGTATATAAAAATATAATATAGTGATAACAGGAGCTTAAAGGAACTTTCAACCACCTATGTAGTAATTATGCTGTCCTAAGCTACTTGTTTTGATTATTAAATCTAAACCACGCCGCCACAACAACAATAAATCAAAATACTAAAAATAATTTACTTTCAGTCCGTTTGGCTATGTGAGATCATTTTTCGTTATGCTGATAAATGGTGACTAAATTGTGGGTACGTGTATCCAATTTGACTGTAAAACGCCGTGTATATAGATAGTTATGGACTTAATCAATCTCCAACCCACAATACAGAAATACAGTTAACTTTATCCAAAAATATAGTTGCTACAGTGTTTTTACTTCAACCAACTAACTCTATTTTTTACTCCAACCCATTAACTCTATTTTCTACACTAAAAATAATATTCAATACATATTTTACTTATTGTTATTATAATTTATTTATAAAAACAAAAATATTATATAAATTAAATTTAAAAATATGCCTGAATTTTTTTATATATTTTTAAAAAGCAAATAACAATTTTTATGTATAAAACGTATTAATTGTATAATTGACATGTTAATTTAAAGCAAATATACTCAGATTTTCTATGTAAAAAAATTATTTTTATTTCATATTATAAAAACGAAACATATAGAATATTAAAATACGTTTATAGAATTTAATTTTATTGTTTTAATGATATAAAATATTTTTGACATAATTAAATAAATTTATATTTAAAAGAAAATAAAAATAAAATTTAGTTATAACTCAAATATAGAGTTGAGAAATAGAGTTACTCTAAATATAGAGTATCACGGTCTGCAAACTCTATAGTAGTGTTAAAATAGAGTACCCGTTGGAGAAAATGTGTACTCTATTTTAGTGTTTTACGCTAAAATAAAGTATCCATTGGAGATGCTCATAGTTTAATATTCAACTAAAAAAAGAAATTGAATCCATGGTGCAACTTTGCTAGTAAACGGATTAATCTCTTTAAACTTCTTATTATTAATAATGAAATATCGATAATGAATAATATATATATATAAAAAAAGAGTCTGAACTCTTCACGGCCTCGCAAGCTACATATGGCGATGCATAATACATAATTCATCTCATCCCTTTACACATATATATCAATATCTTGATCTTTGCATCATATATGTAATAAGATGCAGAGAACAATTACTGAGCCGATCTAAGTATAACGGCGTGGAAGGAGAACGCTAACAACAACCGCCGCACCGAAGGCGAAGAACAAAACCCCGGTGAAATTGACGACGAGGGCCTCTCGCCCTTGCCTGAGGCCTAAGAATATGAACCTCTCGACAAGTCCCGTTATCGCGCTCGTTATCGCCGTGAAGAATATCAACACACCGAACGCCGCATGCCACGGCGATATCCTCGCCCTCGCCGACGGCCGAGCCCGAGGGTACCAAAAGGTGAAGAATGAAAAAATCCACTGTCGTATGCCAAAAAATTGACTAATCAATTTAATAACACGGAAAAATAAAACTAATACTCTTTTTTTTTTTTTTTTTTCCAGGTGATCCGGGGAACCCGGGACTCCACTGAACTCAGAATCAGTATACTCGGAGGGTCACTGCAATAGCCTGCAAACCACGCCGGTTCGACCATACTAGTTCAGGTAGACCCCACTCAAGGAAATGTTAAAACTAATACTCTTTTTTTTTTTTTTTTTCCAGGTGATCCGGGGACACTAGGAGAGACCATACTATCAGGTAGACCCACTCAAGGAAATGTTGACAGGGAGAATCAATCGTGAGACCTTTCCCTTATTATTCTTGAGGCCTCAGCTTTGACCACTACTAAGTCATGACCTCGATCGATATCGAGCCGTTAGCGTGTTTAGTTCACCGTAACTCGACTTAATTATGTTGAAACGATAATAATCTGAATTAATTATGACCTCGACCAATATGCCTACTGTTCTGAATTCTAGCCACTAAAAATTCCCCCGGAATCTTTCCTCCGAAAATACTAAATAGAAGAAAATAGCAACACAAACACAAAGATTTTGAAAAATATTCTGGGAATATAAAGGGGAAAACCCACCCGGGCTAACATGCACGGAGAAAATCCACTATATCAATCACACATTCTTCTCACGCGAATACGCCTACACCAAAAACCGCTATTTGACCCAAAAAGTTTCTTATAGATTTAACTTAAATTGGACTTTATAATTCTGTTGTGTAAAACGAAAGTGTCTAGTCCTCCTTATATAGGATAGGCGGGCTTTTTTTTATTCTGTTCGGTGTGGGATAAATAACAAGGCAATTCAAATGGGCCAAGCCCAAGCCCAAACATACACGCACCTGCAAGCCGAAAATGGAGATGGTGGACATTCCCAGCCAAGAATGTAAGGTATACATGTGAGGAATGTTCTGCTCTGCGTGAAACTTGAAAACCGCATATATCCCAATAATTCCGGCCACAAGCGCGAGGAAGTGAAGAATCATGTGTATTAATTTCTGCTTCTTTCTTACTGCAGGGACTCCTCTGTAAGCCATGGCAGCTGATGATCATGATAAGTAAAAAAATAATACAAATTCAAAGTGTAAGAATAATAAAAGTATATCAAAGAAGGTGTATATATTATTGTTTGAATTGAAGTTGTGCAACTGTAAGAAATGATACACACAATCCACAAATTTAATATGCTATCAGGCTCAATTTGAACGTCATGCATAATAACTTCTTCACGTTTAAATTGATTTCTTTTTTCATTTACTCGGAACATAAGTTTTTTTTTAGTTTATCGCGAGATTGTAGTCATGGCCTCTTATTTTGAGCTCTCACATGGCATTAAATGAGCAATTATGAAATAATATATATAAATATATATAATCAAAATACATATAACGTACTTCTCTAAAGCTTAAGTCTCAAGCGGAGTATGCATTTAAGATAATGCCAGATCTCAGTTCAAAAAGATAATGAGTACTAAACCAACACGAACGTGAAAGAAATATCAATGTTTAATTCTAAATAAGAAATAAATCAGCCTAATTACAATGACCCGTTGAAAATAAAATATATAAAAGTAAAATAAAATGCGTTCTTTTTTTCAAACTAGTACAGTGAAACGACTTCACTTATAAGTTTAACCTTGTGTATTATTATACCGTAATTTTATATACTTATTTTGAAATTAAAGGAAAGACATATGGTAATGAATGAAAGCCTTAAATTTAATACAGATTCGAACTTTGTCGGCGAACAACACTAACCTTCTCCAGAAAGCAAGATGAAGCCAAGACCCATCAGCAGAGGATGCAACTGTGTTCAGAAAAAAAATAAAAATATATTATTTTCACTGAATTGTATTGTATATATAATATAATATACATCGAGGGAGAGATAAATAAGAAGTAAAATCACATTGAAAATCTTAGCCTTGACATCTGATTTGAAAGCAAAGCCTTCTCTGAAGTGAAGCAACCAAACAAGCATCATCACTATCACGGCCACGGCCACCAAGTGGGCGAAGAAGGTCATGGGAAACACCGAGTCCGAGCTTTTCATAGGAGCCATGGTAGTAAATCAAAAGCTAATAATATGTCAGAACTAATTAAAAGGCTAATAATATGAAGAGAAAATAATATATCTGTTCTTGTTATCATCAACAGTGTTCGATGAGCTGTGTGTTGGCTTGTTCTAAGATATTCCTTATTAGGCTTCGTTGTTGAATCTACAAAGACTTTTTGTTTGAAACTTGGGAGTTGTTATTTATTACGGGGTGACCTTATTTTGTTGTTATACATAATGAATTATGCAAACGTGGTCCCGTGGATGAGTTAATAATGGTCGTTGTTCTTGTTGAAGTTTGGATTATATTGCCTCAATGTGTTCGATATTTGTAGTTAGTTGCATAAATAATAACAATATTAATATATATATATATATATCTAAAAATTTGATGAATCGAAATCTAAAGCATAGTTAAAATAGGATATGGGCTCTATTGACTTTCGTTGTCAAGACAATACATGTCTCTCTAAAAGTGGGTGGAGATTGTCTTGTTGAGGTTCGAATTTGATTCAAAATAAATTTAGTCGTGGAATTACTATGACGTTGCATTGGATACATCCCAATAGAAAAAAAGAAAGAATTGACATGATTTACTAAATGTGATATATAACGTCAAACTTTCGAATTGAAATTACACCCTTGCAGATTTGAAATATTAACATGGAAAAAAACCCTCTTATTTGAGTGATCGAAATAAAAAATAATTGTACCCTAGAATTCGTAAGTAGTTATAAAAATGATGTATAAATAAATATCACCGAAACTATGAAAAAAAATGTTTTCTTGGTCGAAAAATTAATGATTTAAACACATATGGAGATGATATAATTGGTTACAACTCAAATTACAATCTCTGTTCTCTTGTTAAAATGCTATAAGACTCTTTGTTCCTATGACAACCGAGTTTTGTGAATTTAAGACAAATTTCACCTGATCTCATTTATAGTCACATCCGCGGAGTACGTGGTGCACGTAGCCGATGTGAGGATACCTCCGTTTAGAAAGAAAAAAGAAATATATGATTATTGATTTACCCGTGTAGTAAAATAGTTGAAGGCCTTGTCCCTCCCTTATTATACCCCTTAAACGCCATGTCGAAGAAAGGTGTTGTAGGCCTATTCCGCGTTTGGGTTGAAGCAGAGGACACGGACCAACTATCATGACAGTTATAGTAAGCAAGCCAAACACGGCAGTAATAGAGGACTAACGGCAACTTACACAATTCAAGAATCGTTCTTTTTAACTCAAAGTTTATAAATATTTTCTAATATCAATGGTTTTAAGATGAAACAATCCGACTCAAATTAAACCATCAAAATTTGTGGGAATAATATATACATAGCAAACACTTATATTTCTAGAAGTTGGGCTCGGAACATAGGATGATAATTTGATAGCAGATTCAATTTTTGTTTTTACTGTTTTTCTGGGTCGTATTCAATTACTGGTAATGACCATAATTTTGATTTCATTTAAGGTGCATTTATTCAATTGTAGGAGAATGAGAATTTGCCACAGTTCCAAGATGTTTATCACATTTAATGGGGCCATCAGAAAAAAAGCAATCATTGCCCGAATCCTATAAAGTTGCCATAAATCTTTTAATTGAATTTATTTATAATGCTTTTGAATCGTCGTACGTAACTCACTGTACTAATTCATTCAATCGTGTTATTTAAAAAGGCATGCCAATTGGAGCTCCGACCCATTTGCCGAGCGGTTTTAACGAATTCGGTAATAGTGGATCTAGTTTTGACCGAACCGTTTCCAATTTATATTTATTTTATTAATTAATTAATGACAATTATAGGCTTTGCAATAGGAGCCGGGAACTGATCTCATTTCCGTCCAATCCTCCCAAGGCAACGCGACAAGCAATTAGGAAGAAATTTCCCCCATTCACTAATATCGCTCGTTTCTGTGGAAAATATATATCTCAATGTACCTGTGAGTGTATAATTTATTTTTGACCTTTTATGAGTAAAGAGGTGAAATTTCTTTTTTCTAAAAAAAGAGGAAAATAAATTGACTATCGACAATAATAGAGTATTCTTAACAATTTTGTGAATCGAATCTCACATAAAACTCCCGTTCCCACTCCGTTTATGGCTGTAAATCTAATTTGAGCTCGAGCTCAATTATAGCTAATGGAGCTTTAACTTGAACTCGAATTTTTTTATCTAAAAGAATAATAAAAAAATTCTAAAACAGCTTGCGAGCACTCATTAGCATTCTCGACTTTTATTAATAGTTCATTGGTTGAGAAAAGAAAAGAAAACGTTTAACTCGTAAGGGGCGGATTGCCCCATTGCCGAGCATATTACAGGGTCGGGTTTAAATGGAGCGGGTTTAGTATCACAAATCTTATTGGGATTTAACTTTTTTTACAAAGTATAAAAAGAAAAATAAATAGTAGTAAATGAAGCCCGTGAATTTAGGGTGGGGACAAAAAAGGTCAAAAAAGGAAGCGGTCTTGAAATTGGCAAAACCTGCAATAATTTTGGGAGACGTTACTATGTCTGTCTACTTCCCCATTTTACTGTGTAATCTCTATCATCATACATAGATGACAAACAAATGAGTTTTCACACAGGATAACGTGTTTTGTTCGTGATTTTCACGAAAATTAATGAGCAGTAAAAATTAAAATTACTTACAAAAATGTCACACAGCTTAGCTCGAGCTGGCTCTCAAATTTCTGTTTATTACACTCAATGCTCTCTTTGAACTTACATGCCTCCTCCCAAGTCCCAAGTCCTATCACTGGAAAAAGCAGTACAGTCTTCTTGTCTTTTTTAGTGAAACTAAAGTTGTCTTTTTATTATTTTTTTCCCTATATTTTTCTAAAAGGAATTTCCTTTTTCATTTTCACACAAGCTACTTTATTTTCTAAGTAACTTGTGCATCTACTCCGAATCTCATTATTATACGTCCGGGGTCTATATAAGCGTTCTCGGGTCATCAAATATTGACACACCGGTTAAGTCCGGTTTGAATCGGATTTGAGGCTCATTGAGTTCTGCTTCCATAATTTATGTACTGTTCAAGCAAAATTGCTCACTAACACAACAAAGTAAAATTGAGCCCGTGACAAATAAAATAATGCCTCCATCTTGAAATCTTAACATCGAGTTAAAAGATAAAAGATTAGAGTGTGATCTCACCCAGTTCTTGAATCCGTTAAAAGGAATCAAATCTCAATATTCTCTTGAATCTGACTCAATTCAATTTCTTACTGATCTAAGGCTGCAGTAATTCGTAAAGAATGACCGAACAATTGAGCATGTTGATACTTAAATTAGAGTTCTCGGGTTCGAATCATGTTCGTGACTTTGACAATTGGAATATGTTCGCCCGATTCATGAAATTAGTACACCACAAGTTCATATTGGTTTAAGTGGGGTAACTAGGATAAAAAAAATAAAATAATAAATAAAAGAGAAAAAAAAGGAAAGTACTAAAAAAAATCAAGTGATAAAATATTATTAAATTTTTGAATAAAGTAGAGATATATGAAAACAAAAGCATTCCTAAGTATAGTCTCCTACTCCTTCCTCATTAGCTTGTATAGTATAAACTATAATACCCTCCATTAATATCGGCTACCGAACAAGATACCAGTTTATGTCTTAAAAGCGTGTCGTAGGTCTCTCTCTCTCTGTCTCTTCGAGTCTGAGTTAATATCGAAAGATATGCTTCATCATCGCATAGTGCTCTTGTTCGCCACTATCCACCTCAGCCTCGCAGCCGCAGCCACCGTCAACCACCGCCACCACCGGCGGTTTCTCCACCAACCCTTTTTCCAAGACGACCCAGCCATTTCCCAACCGCCCTCCACCTCCCCTTCTCCTCAGCCGAAGTACCCGAAATACCCCTTCACCTCATCAAGCACACCACCGCCTAACGACCCCACCACCACCACCACCACCGGCGCCCCTTTGTTCTTCCCGTTCTTCACCTCTCCCCCACCGCCGCCGGCGACGCCGGAGCCTCAGTCGGCGGCGGATAGCTCAGCCGGCGTGACTTTCCCCGCCAACATTTCCTCTTTAGTCCTTCCCACCTCCGATAACGGTAAGAGAAATGGGGTTTCTGTGAAACTCGTCTCTCTCATCGTATCTCTGTCGCTCTTCTCCGTCATCGTCATCGCCTCAGCCGTGTTCTTCGTCCACCGCCGCCGCAAGCATCACCATTTTTATCACTGTCAGCCTCTGAACGCGCGCAGCGCAACAAATCCCGGCGATAGTGGCAACGCGGGCGCCTCATCGACCGCGCAGAAACAGCAGGTAGTAAGAAAACACGGTCAAAGCGGCGCAACTAATCAACCGGCGAAAGAAACGCTCCTCGACGAAGTGGGCTCGCCCGAGCTGCACCCTCTGCCGCCGCTGACGGTGATGCCACTCCAACATTACTATACTGCCCCCGTCACCGCCACCATAAACCCCAAACCCAACAAGGTGGTCTGCAGCGTGAACGTTAGCGCCGAAGCTGATGATTCTACAAGGAAAGAAGGCGACGAACGCGGCCGCGAAGAGGAGGAAGAAGAAGAAGACGACGACGGCGATGATGAGTTCTTTTCTCCGAGAACAACCCCACTTCACCACTTGAGCAACGCCGGCGACCGCAGTAGTAACGGCCTCTCCAAGTTTAAAGGCACCAACTTTATGAACCCTTCGTTCAACTGGGACACTCCTTCGCCGCAGACCCACTCCGATCATCATCATCACAACCCGTTGAGTCCATCTCTGCTCAGCGGCGACGATTCGGTGAAATCCCCAGACTACCCCTTCATGACCTCGATCCCTCGCCCTGTGAATCCGCCTCTGCCAGTGGCGTTTTCCCCTTTTTCTCCATCCCACACCGACGAGACGAACACTTTAGACATAGAGTGCTCGCCGAGGCCTTCCTCTTGCTTCTCCGCGGGTTCTATGCCGCCGCCTCCGGAGAACGGACCGCCGGAGCTCGCTCCTCCGACGAGGGGGAAATCTAGCTTCGGAAACTCGGGAGAGATTAAGGCAGCGACGCCGAAGCCGAAGCCTCTGCACTGTTGGGACAAGGCGATGAGAATCAGTCAAGAGAGGCCCGTGTTGTGGGATCCCTTCAAGAAATCAGCTTCCTTTCAGTAATTTGCTGCTCTTTTTTTTTTTTTTTTTTTTTTTTCTTTTTTTCAGTTTCTTGTATTTCTCTAACATTAACATTATACTCTTTGACTCCTATTTATTTTTTAGGATGAATGAAGAGACCATCGAAGCTCTGTTTGCAAAGCCGAAAGACACCGTAAATCCCCAAATAAAGCAAGAAAATCAAGTCCTTGATCCAAGCAAATCCCAAGATATTGCTATACTTTTGAGGGCACTCAATGTTACCGTAGAGGAAGTCTGTGAATCGTTAATCGAAGGTATAGCAGAAATTCGTTTCGTTTGATGCGTTTAAGATTTATCGTGGGCTGTTATTGCAAAAGATTTGTAATGCTTAACCATGTCTTAAAAAATTAGGAAATGCGGACACATTGGGCTCTGAATTCTTGGAGAGTTTGCTGAAGATGAAGCCCACCGAAGAGGAAGAACGTAATTTACGAAATCTAAGACACGAATCGATCGGTACACCAGAGACCCTTCTTAAGTCGGTTCTTGAGATACCTTTTGCATTCAAACGAATCGAAGCAATGCTTTACGTTGCTAATTTCGAATCAGAGCTCGAACACCTCAAGAGATCTTTCGACACGGTAGAGGTAGATATTTCTTTCTACTTGATTGATACAACTCCCGTACTGTAATGTAATGAAAAACAGAAGCCCTTTAGGCTGTGGAAATTAGCAGGGTAAGGAAAATGAAATGGAAAAAGAAACCTAGTTTTTATGTTTGGTTTGTTGAAGAAGTATATAAGGAAAAGAAAACAAAAAATAGTTAAATTTCTACGCAAAACTAACTTATTTCTTTATCACATGGCAAGGAAAACGAAAGAAACACTTATGAAAATCATTTTCTCTCCAAACATAACCTTAGGTTGTGTTTGGTTTAAGGAAATTAGCGTGGAAAAGAAAATTGGAGAGAAAATGGTTTTCATAAATTTTTCTTTCGTTTTCCTCACATTTCAGTGAAGAAATTAGTTTTCCTTAGTTTTAAGAGTAAACTTAAGCTAGATTTTCTTTTCTTTTCTTTTCTTTTCCGTATTTATTTCTTCGATCAACCAAACATAAAAATTAGTTTTCCTTTTCCATTTCATTTTCCTTTCCCTACTAATTTCCACAAACAAAACACAACCTTAATGTTGTCTTGATTCCGCAGTCTGCTTGTAAGGAGCTAAAGACCAGCAGAATGTTCCGGAAGGTCCTAGAAGCCGTGCTCAAGACCGGTAGCCACATGACCATCGATGGTAGAGGAGAAGCTTCCCCGTTTAAGCTCGATAGACTTGCAAAGCTCGTAGACGTAAAGGGCTCCGACGGAAAATCGACGCTCCTCCACTTCGTCGTGCAAGAGATAATACGTGTCGAGGGCTCGCGTTTAGCCGCCAAGAACGCGAATTTATCCACCGAAAGAATCGAACAGCAAATTTTGCCTCCACAAGACGAGCTCGAGCTCAGAAAGCTCGGGCTCCAAGTCGTGTCCCGGCTCGGGGGAGAGCTCACGAACGTGAAGAAAGCTGCTTCCATGGACAGAGACGGGCTCGTGGAGGACGTCGAGAAGCTTTGCCGCGGGATAGGTAGAGTAGTTGAAGCGGTGAATTTTGATGAAGAGGCTGTTGTTATTACATCATCGAGTGCGTGTGGGGACGGGAGGTTTTCGGAGAACATGAAAGAGTTCTTGAGGAGGGCCGAGGTTGAAATAGCGAATGTGCAGGCTCGGGAGGGCATAGCACTCTCGATGGTGAAGGGCTTGACGGAGTTTTTTCACGGGGATTCGAGCAGGGAAGAGGCGAACAATCCGTTGAGGATGTTTGTTGTTGTGAGGGATTTTTTGTGCAAGCTCGACGGGGTTTGTAAGGATATCGCGAGGATGAACGAACGGGCCTTGATGAGCTCGGCCCGGGATGTTCGGGGGCCCATTGATTCGGGTTTTCGGTGAGTGTTCTTGGGAGAATTGTGTAGCTGAGTCCTTTTTTTTTTGGCTTGAGGAGATGATGTAGGGGATGTTTGTGTTTTGCTGCTTTCTTGCCTTGTAATTAGGACCTCTGTTATGTAGTAGATAGATAGAATGTTTAGTTTGTTGTTAAGAATTTGGTGAACAGGCTAACAATCAACAAATTTAGGTAATAAGTCTAAATTGACCCACACAAGTTGGAAAATCAAGATCATTCCAAACTCAAGCCCATGCATTCATTAGTGTAGTAACCATGTCCCTAGGACCTAAAAAAAGAAAGCTTTAGTATCGAGTAAATGCGGAATTTTATTTTTTTTGTATTACATAAACATAACTAAGTCATATTTTGGGGACGATTGCTATAACTCTTAAGAAACACTATTATGCGACGCAGTTACGTCATTCGTTAAGCGAGTTCAACTTGTATCTAGTTCGGATAATTCACAGCCACCGACAAACACCAATACCGACAACATAAAACAACACATTTTGCTTTTTTTTTTTTTTTCCATTTGGGCGAAAACAAGATTACTTCGAATCGCGTTAGAAATGAAAATTTCAAATTGTCTATTTTGTGATCTAAAATAATATATGATTGCGTTACATATATGGACTGTTTTTAGTTTGCAAAATTTTCACACTTGAAATATCTAAAATAAAGATCGGACAAGAACGAAAGTAGTTTGTTTCTTGCATCACCAATATATTGGCCTATGGTGGCCGATAGAGACGAAAATTATATAATAATGTGAAGAAAATTTAGTATCATGTGTCGACTCTATCTAGTTGTGCAGAAAGTCCAAATAAAGATCGGACAAGAACGAGAGTAGTTTGTTTCTTGCATCACCAATATATTGGCCGGCCGATATATAGAGACGAAAATTATATAATAATGAAAACTTAAGATACGGTGAAGAAAATTTAGTATCATGTGTCGACTCTATCAAGTTGTGCAGAAAGTCCAAATAAAAAATTTTAAATCCTCCACACACACCCCCATATATATATATATATATAATATATAATATATATAGATATATATCCAATCCAATTTCAATATCAACTCAACCAAAGGAACCAAAGACACCATGGATAATAATAGTACATACAATAAAAATCAAGAAAATATAATCCACCATCCCCATATCTTAGCCATCCCATACCCAAGCCAAGGCCATGTAAACCCCATGAGACAACTTTGCAAGCGTTTAGCCTCCAAAGGAGCCCGAACCACCTTAGCCATCACCAGCTTCATCTCCGAAACCCTAAACCCTAAATCCTCAGAGTCAGTGAACATCGACACGTTCTCTGACGGGTTCGATCGTGGAGGCTTCAACCAGTCCAAGGGAGTCGAAGATTACCTTACCCGCATGGAGATCGAGGGCTCGAAAACCCTAGAAGACCTCGTGAAGAAATACGAAGGAGGGACGGGTTTTGGCCCCGTCGACTGCATCGTGTACGATGCTTTCTTGCCTTGGGCCTTGAGGGTGGCCAAGAAGTACGAGAAAAGGGCTGCTTGTTTCTTCACTCAAGCTTGCTCGGTGAACTACGTGTACTACCTCGTCCATCAAGGGATTCTTGAACTTCCCGTTTCGACCCCGCCTTTTTTGGAAATTACGGGATTGCCCCCGCTCGAGGCCTCGGATTTGCCTTCGTTTATTTACGTGCATGGATCTTACCCGGCTTATTTCGAGATGGTGTTGAATCAGTTCAAGTACATTGATGAGGCTGATTTTGTTCTTGTCAACACGTACTACAAGTTGGAAGAGAAGGTGCGTATGTGTGGTTTTTATTAACTGCCTGCTTTCTTAATATACCTAGTTGAGATGTTGAGAAAGTCGTGCTTTAATCGATAAAATATAGTCACGTTTTCGTAGAATGTGTTAAATGATCAATTTAGGTGCAGTGGTCACAAGAGAGTTTAGGCAAAGAGGTATGTGTACGTCGGAACCATTTGTAAATTGAAAAAAAATTAATGTATAAAAGTAGATAAGAAAGAAATTATTCTATACGCAAATACTTGTTTTGGAAATATAATTCATAAAATAAAAATGATATCTTCGCTTCAAATTTTTATATGAATTAATCGTTTAACATGATATAAGGATAGATAATAAAAAGATATCAGCATACATGTTAGAAAATTAACTTAATATAAAATATTTGTGGATGGTCATCAAAATTCGTATTGATAACCTCTTGATATCATCTTAAATGTACGCTGTGTATATAATAAATTGATGTAATTATTTGGTAAGGGGTTGATCCCATTTTTTTTTTCCAATATTGACTTTGAAATAATTGATTGACGATATCATTTTTGTCGTTTTAAGCTGCAAATTGTTGCGTCCCCACGAGTCACACGACACTCAATTAATTAATCGGGGTATTTCCCCTTCTTTCAAAATTACGATAATTATTACAGGTCATCGATTCGATGTCACAACTACGTCCGATGCTCACCGTGGGACCCACAATACCCTCCTTGTACCTAGACAACCGACTCGAGCAAGACGATAACTACGGCATCAACCTCTTCGAATCAGATCCGTCGTCGACAGCAGCGATTCTCAGCTGGCTCGGTTCCAAACCGCGTGGTTCGGTGATCTACGTGGCGTTCGGCAGCATGGACAGCCTCCCGACGCCGCAGATGCACGAAATCGCGTACGCGCTGCAGAGCACGCGCCACCACTTCCTGTGGGCCATCAGAGACTCCGCCAAGAAAGAGAAGCTCCCCGTAGATTTCCTGCAGCAGGAATCAGCCGTCGGAGACAGTAAGGGTTTGTTCGTCCACTGGAGCCCGCAGCTGCAGGTGCTTTCTAACGCGGCCGTGGGGTGCTTCTTCTCCCACGGTGGCTGGAACTCGACGGTGGAGTCGCTGAGCTTTGGCGTGCCCATGGTGGTTATGCCTCAGTGGACCGATCAGCCGATGGATGCCAAGCTCGTGCAGGATGTTTGGAGGGTCGGAGTTAGGGTCGGACAGGGGGCGAAGAGGGATGAAATTGAGCGATGTTTGAGAGAGGTTATGGAGAGTGAAGAGATGAAGAAGAATGCTTTGCGGTGGAGGGATTTGGCCGTGGAAGCGGTTAGCGGCGGCGGTTCTTCGGACATAAACCTACAAAGCTTCTTATCACAGTTGCTTGTCGAAAATAATTTGATTGATTAGTCAATTGAGAAGCAGTTAAGTAAATAATAACAAAAATGTGGTGTTGTATCGATCGAAGCTAAAATGAAATTATATTATCGGCCTGTAATTAGTTTTACTCTCAAATATGCATTTAAATATTTATGGTTATTTATATAATATGCTTGTACCTTGTCAAGAAAATCAACAAAGGTGTCCCACCCAACCAAGCCGAGTAGGGCCAATTATTCCATCTATACTTATAGGTAGTCATGCCCAAATTTAACCGGAATCGGCGGTTCAAACCGGCAAACCGCCGGTTCCAGTTACCAACCGGAATCGGCAACAAACTGAAACCCGCATCCGCAGGAGGCCGGTTCCGGGCGATTTGGGATTTTTCCAAACTGCAAACCGCCGGTTTAATATATATTATATAACTATATATTTTAATTATAAATATTATTATAAAAAATTAAAAAAAAAAACATAAAAAAATATAAAATTATGTATCCAAATAAAAAATATTATTATAAAAATTGGTTGGTGTAAAAAAATAGAAAATGACAAATTTATTGTCGAATTTCGCACAAGCAGATACATGTCCTCACCGATTTCATACCAAAATAATTATTTTGACTATTTTTTCTTACTTTGAATGATGTTTTTAAATTTTTTTAACGGAATTTATGTTTCGTAAAATTTAAGTATATAAAGTTTTGTATCGAAAAATATACTGAATTTATGCAACGCAGTACCAAGATAAAAAAATAAAAAAATAACCGCCGGTTAGCCGAACCGTAATCGGGGAATAGCCAACTGGCAACCGCCCCCGGCCGATTAGGGACGGTTGGTCCTTCCGACCAACCGTCAACCGGCGGTTGGACATGACTACTTATAGGGGAATTTTGTCCCCATATTTTATTAAAGTAAAATTTTCCTCGTCTTCATCTCACGAGATCTTTCATGGTCCCTTTTCCGTGGCGAATTCCCATCTATCACGAATTTTTTGAAGTATAATTTTTTTTTATTTCGTACATAATAGCTTAAGAATTAACAAAATTATCACATAAAATAAATAAAAACATATACACATAATATTCGCCTTATTTTCCAACATGCCTGATTGGCCAACATTATATCCAACAAAGGAATATTTTCCGTGTAATAATTGAACGACGTTTGTTACGTCAAGTCAATTACGTCAAGTCAATTATGTCCCGTAGACATTAAAACCGTCCCCGACGTAGCCGTCGACGATCGGTTCGACTTTTACGAATTTCATTTCAGAGCCATCGAAGCTTCGATCCGTAGCGGGATTCGAGACATCATCGAACGGTGTAATAACGAGGGCTCGGGTTCGTACCGCGTGAAGGCGATCCTTTACGACTCCATCATGCCTTGGGTGCTCGAAGTGGCCCGCGGCAACGGGCTTAAGGGGGCGGTGCTTTTTACGCAGCCTTGCTCGGTGAGCTCGATTTTTTACCACATTCACGAGGGCAAGTACGAGATTCCGCCCGAGGACGGGGGGCAATGAGATCTCTCTCCCCGCGATGCCATTGTTGAGTGTTAGGGATCTGCCCTCGTGGGTTTACGATGTGGGGCCTTATCGGGCTGTGCATGGAGCCCTCGTGGAGCAGTTCTCCACGTTCGGGGACGCCGATTGGCGGTTGTTCAACACTTTCGACGGGCTCGAGGATGAGGTTTGGTCTGATTCGGACGCAGTGCGTCGAAAAACTAATTTTATCCCTAATTGCTTCAATGAAAATTAGTGTCGTTTAGCAGTTAGGGCCTAATGTTCAAGTTGAGGCACTTGAAATCTTTGGAGGAGTAGGCCTCGGGTTTAGTGGCGGAGCCAGAAACTTTGTTGAGTGTGTTCCAAATATAATTAATAATTCAGTGGAGTCATTATAGTTTAGTAGTTTTATAACATACGGGTGCAATTTGCAATTTCTTAGGAACAGATTATAAAGAAAATAAAATTCCAGTGGGTCCAATGAACCCACTGGCTCAAAGGTGGCTCCGCCACTGCTCGGGTTCAATCTATGTGACCAGTGAGCATGTCACACACGTATACTTGTTCTAAAGTTGCTGACCTAGTTATCGTACGTAGTTTGCAGGCTATGGCATCGGCCTCAGGGTATTTACTTGGTCCGAAGGCCGTGTTTTAACGGGTTAAACAAAAAAAGTTGGTTAAAAATCATAAAATACCTCCGTTGTTTTGAATCTCATCACAAAAAACCTATGATTTTAAAATAACATAAAACTCCCTCGTGGTTTAGTTAACTTTTCACATTTTCCCCATTTTCGGGTGGTACGAAGATATGTTTTCTAAACCATAAGGAGTATGGTGATATGTTTGCTAAACCATAAGGGAATGTCGCGACGTTTACAAACCAGAAGGCAGCAACATGATTGTCAGTTTAACCACATGAGGCTGAGTTTACCGAAAAAAGTTAGTGTCCTTAAATTACAACCTCGTAAATTAAGTGTCATGCACTGTCACATAAGATTTATCCTCAAAGAAGCAACTTCGGCGCCATATAGGATTTATCTCCAAATTATATGTGGAAATCGCGAAGTTTCGGCCAAATATTAGGTTACGGTTGGTGTCCTTAAATAGGTTCAATTTTGAAATGCAGAAGTCATTAAACTTTAACTAGGGTTTTTTAAGGTAATAAAAAGGTGCAACCCCCAACTTACAGGGGGGAAAATAGAGTTAACCCCGGTTAATAACGGTTCAATTTTGAAATGCAGAAGTCATTAAACTTTAAGTAGGGTTTTTTTAAGGTAATAAAAAAGTACAATCCCCAACTTACAGGGCGAAAAATAGAGTTAACCCGGTTAATAACGGTTCAATTTTGAAATGCAGAAGTCATTAAACTTTAACTAGGTTTTTTTTAGGTAATAAAAAACTGCAACCTCCAACTTACCGGGCGAAAAATAGAGTTAACCCCGGTTAATAATCCAAAAGCTCTGTTAGGGAAACAAAAACAAACATCGAATCTGTTTGTCATTTTAGTGTTTGTTCTTACAAATGCTTGTATGGATGGCAACAAACACCCACAAAATCATAACCGTGGGCCCCACGGTACCGTCCATGTACAGACAAGAGAATCCCGGGAAACTTCGACTACGGCCTCAGCTTCTTCAAACCACACCACGGCGACGACGACCCCTCACGCGCGAACCAATGGCTCGATTCAAAACCCGAGAAATCGGTTGTATACATTTCCTTCGGTAGCATCGCAAACTTCGGAGAGAAGCAAATCGATGAGCTCTTACACGGCCTCATCGACACCGAGTACACGTTCCTGTGGTCCGCTCGGGACGAGGCCAACAAAATCCCTCGGGATTCCTTTCCCCCCGAGAGGGGGCTCGTGTTGAGCTGGTGCGATCAGCTAAAGGTGCTGAGCCACGGGGCCAAAGGTGCTGACCCACGGGGCCGTGGGCTGCTTCTTCACGCACTGCGGGTGGAACTGCGGGTGGAACTCGACTTTGGAGTCGGTGGTCGCGGGTCGGCCATGGTGGCCATGCCTCAGTGGGCCGATCAGACCACGAACGCCAAGTTCGTGGCCGACGTGTGGAGGGTCGGGGTTCGAGCCGAGGGCGGTGGGGACGGCGTGGTGATGAGGGAGGAGGTGAGTAGGTGCGTGAGGGATGTTATGGGTGGCGGTGGTGGTGGTGAGAGAGGGGCTGAGGTGAGGAGGAATGTGTTGGGGCTGAAGGAGGTGGCTGTTGCGGCGGTGTCGGAGGGAGGGAGCTCGGAGAGGAATGTGGCTGAGTTTATGGGGGAGCTCTTGGATTTGTAGGAAGGAGATTTGTTTAATTGGTACGAGTATTGTTTTTCTTTTAATTATAAAATTAGGTCACTAAGTATACATATTTTCGTTTTCGGGTCAGTATGTTTGATAATTGCAAAAGTATGTCACTAACTTTGTATATCAAAACAATTTTTGGTCATATTTTCAATTTTAGGTCACTAAGTTAATTTTTTTATTTTGGGTCATTAAATATACATTTTTCAATTTTAGGTCACTCATTTGAAAACTAACTTTGTAAACATGGTGACACAAAATTGAAACATGTATACTTAGTGACCCAAAATCGAAAAATGTATACTTGGTAACATAAAATTGAAAACATTACCCATAATTGTTTTCACATGCAAAGTTAGTGACATACTTTTGCAATTATCAAACATAGTGATCCATAAACGAAAACATGTATACTTAGTGACCTATTGGTGATTATCAAGGTTCTGAAAAAATGAATACTATTTTGATTCTACGACGTGTTGTTTATCGAGAGTTTTGGATACAAATGAATCGAATAGGCGAAAGAGACAGTTAGCCGTGGTTATAATTTTGAATTTAAGAATTTAATTGAAAAAAATAGTATTGAAATTATTTAATTTTATATATTTTATTTGCAACATGTCGATTCTTTTATTATTTCGTATTTATTTATAGACCCATTTCAAAACATAGGGGTTCAATGTGCAAGATATTATTCGACCCATGTCTGAAAATCAGTGAAAGGTCGCCGTTGTTAGCGGATGATTTCAAATAAATAAGCTTGGTGCGCATAGGAGGGAGCTTGTTTAGTTTCATTTCTAGAGAGAGAGTGTGCTAGGAAGAAATGGAAAAGATGATGCATAAAAAAAAATATATAACTAACTAAAAATGCGAAACTATAGATTATGTCACTAAATAAACAAGTTTTTGTTTTTGAGTCACTATATTTGAAATTGCAAAAGTAGGTCACTAACTTTGTATGTCAAAATAATTTTGGGTCATATTTTTAATTTTAAGTCACTAAGTATATATTTGTCGATTTTGGGTCACTAGGTATACATGTTTCATTTTTGGGTCACTATGTTTAAAAGGTTAATTACCCAATGAGTGGCCCGAAATAGAAAAATGTATATACTTAGTGACCTAAAATCGAAAAATATATACTTAGTGACCTAAAATTGAAAACATGACCCAAAATTGTTTGTCATATAAAGTTAGTGACCTGCTTTTGCAATTATCAAACAAAGTGACCCAAAACCGAAAACATGTATACTTAGTGACCTAATCATAGAATTTTCCCAACTAAAAAAGTAAGGGTAAAATCGTATTTTCAGTCGAATGGGTACTTAAGTCTAAAATATGTTTTCAAATAGGTACTTCATAGTTACTTGACCAAATTTTTTTTATGCTAATGGATATTTAACTGCATATTTCTGTTATTTTTAACTATGTAAAAAATTGATTTTTAGGATGTAAAAAGATGAAGGTAAAATGACAATTATACGTGACACTACTACACATGATTTATTACACTTCCGCCTCTTCATTGTTTGAGCAAGTATTTCGAACAAATCTTATAAAGTAACGGTCTCAAAGAATCACATAACGTAAAAATTATTTATCTATTTACTAGAAACAAATCGAATCTTCAAGATCCACACGTCCGAAAGAGGAGTAGATAAGATGAGATAAAAGAATTAAAGAAACGAGAAAATATAAGCAGCTTTGTTAGCATAACATAATAATGATAGTAATTATCTCAAAAATAAAAACTAGAAAGTGACCAAGGGTTTGGTTTCCGAAACGTAAGATCCTTAAATTCAAATCCCAGGAAAGGTAATAAGAACGAAAAAACAAATTCCCTTTACTTCTCTTTGCACATACACTGAATCCGTAAAACGATGTCGTTCGTACAATAAAACTACAGTACAAAAACATGCATGTAATCTTTCCTTTTTTTTGAAGGAAATTTATAGTGAAAGAATCAATTCTGACAAAGGATTTCCTTTTCATAGAAATCTTTCATTGCTTTCCTTTTCTTCCTTCTCTCGTTCGCTATAGAAAGGGCACAGAAGCACTCAATAACTCTTCTCCTCTCTCAGCTTCTCCCACATTTTAACATTGCATTTCCAAGTCGCGATGTGATCAAGAACAACGAAAGAGCATCAAAGGCTGAATTTTTCTATCTGGGCAATTGAATTGAGATGTGAATTTACACAGAAAACTGCTGGTTCTTGCCACCTAAAAACCCGTCGTAAAAATCTGTAAGAAAACTGCTGTTTCTTGTCTTTTTCTCCAGGATTTATTTTTATGGGCTGTGATGATCACTGTAATAATCTCTCTCTCTCTCTCTCTCTCTCTCTCTCTCTCCACGCATTCAACAATTTTTCGAAGTCTCATATGAAGACTACAGATATGAAGATGGATCGAATCAAGAGATCATCAAGGGCTTCTCCGAAGAAAAACGCGGAGTATTATTACAAAGCCAGCGCAGATCTGGAGAAGAGAGGAGGGCGAAGAAGGGTTTGCCGTTACTACACGGCGGAATCCGTGTTTCTGTTGGTTCTCATGACCGCGTCGCTGCTGATTCTGCCGCTTGTGTTGCCGCCGTTACCCCCTCCGCCGTTAACGCTGCTGGTGTTGATTCCGTTTCTTATCCTGGGCTTGCTTGTGGTTTTGGCTTTCTTGCCCACGTATGTAGTGAATGCGAGGCGTGTGAGTGCTCGTAACAATTATTATATATACACTAAAAACATTTGATTTTTTAGTGGTGATAAAAAAAAGAAGAGGATTATGGGGTTTTATTTCACTTGTGGGATATGGGAAGCATTTTCTTTTGCTTTATTTGTACGTAATGTTCTCGTTTATTAGGTAACTCGTTTTTTTGCGTGCCGAGAAAAATAAAACACTTTTTATTGAAAGAACGTAATATATTGATTTTGCTCTGAATCGAATAGTTGCGTGATCAAGAATTAATTCAACACATCCCCTATGTGTTTGCTCGAGTCGAGACTTTCTAAATCATTCAATTCTTTTTATATTTTTAATAATAAAATAGGTTTAAATAAAAATGTAAAAAGACTTGAGTAAAATAGGTTTAAAACCCTCCGAAAAATAAAATAAAGTAGGCTTAAATTTGTAAAGAATAAATAAAATAGGGTTTTGTTGACAAATAGTGACGGCAGGTGTTTTCATGACCAAGACCCTCACGTTCTTTGTTAACAATTTGTAGGCTCATTTTTATAGGCTTCGTGGTTTGCCATGCAAAATGTTTAAATTTGTCACTATCAATAGTAGCAAAGTCGTTCTGAAAAATAATAAAAATTCGTAGCAAAGTCGGGTCCAATGAACATGTTTTCGATTTTACGAACATGCTCTGTAAGTTCATTAGCAACTGAAATTGGACCGCAAAAAACGTCTTGACCATAAGTCACAACCTAATGGCTAATGGTTACAAGATGTTAAATTTTTATTGATTAAATGCTTAAATAATTAAATTGAAGGTTGTGAATGTGAAGTAAGGTATATGAACAAAAGTTCTGAGATAGGTCTTATGGGCCACATATGACCCAATAAGAAGGTGGCCTTTTATAAATATATAAGCAAAGAAAGGCCCATCTCAGTAATCTATATTACTAGCCCACATATAATTTCTCACAGGAGATTTAATTGTGAAAACAATTGATATTAGGTGGGTTTATTTTGCAATTTACTGAATTCCTCATAAATAACGGAAGAACGATGGCTACTGTTGACTATTTTACAGAACAATGTCTGCTGACGGCAGTATCGATTCGAAATCCGATGGCATCCTCAAGTCGTTTAACGAAACTCTTGCTTTATGCAGCAAGGTAATTAACTTTTTTTTTTGCTATTTCAATGTGCATACTTTGATTTTTGATGGATGATTTCCTCATATTCTGTAAACCTAATGTTGATGCTAGCTGATTGAAGCTGGAGATCACAGCGGTTCTAACGAATCGATCTCCGAGCTCGTTGGTATCCTTGATTCGGTGGAATCGGAAAATGAGGACACCTGCCGTGAAATTCTTGCTGAAATACATCGATATATAGCTTCACCTTCTTTGCTTAAACAGGTTGATTCCTCGGTTCTTCTTTTTGTTCTTTGTCGAGATTCATGTTTTTGCTGTTACTTTTCCCGTGTTATTGTCATCTCTCGTGTTTCTTCCAGGAGGTTATTGATGCGTTGGCATTTGAAATGCCCAAGGCAGTGGCGAGGTTTTCTTGTTTGTCGAATAGTTGCTTGGAGCTTTCCGAAAAAGTAGTTCAACTGTTTGTTGATAGATGTAATCCTCGTGATATGCTCTCGATTCTCTGTGAGGTGAATTTCTTGTCATTTGATCGTGGTTTTATCCCTTGCTGTAAGATATACCGTTACCACTGGGCATTTTTACCTATTGAACTCTATATGAGATATGAGACGAGATGTAATATTTTTTCATTTATATTTACGATGTTCAATTGCAACTGCATAATATCAGGCATTGGATTCTCCATCCGAGCAGTTCAAGGTTCCCATTTACTGTATTCCTCTTCTTGGTGGGCTCAGTAAAGGTAATGTAAATGTGTATACACTATGATTTTCCATTTTAAGGGAGGTAACACTCATGTTTTGTTATTGGATTTGAGTGCTTACACTATCTATTCCTCGTCCACATTAAACACTTGTTCATAATATTTTATGGTTCTAGATCTTACTCTGATCCAGAGACGGCATTTTGAGCAAGTGAAAGTTGCAATTCCGATTATATTGAATGTTCTGAAGACTATGTCTTTTGAGCTGGACTATGAAGATACATATTATGAGATGTTGTTTCACAAGGCTATTGATGTTGCAAACTCTATCAAAGCGATTTGCGGGAAGTTGGTATGCGAATCTGTGTCTTATTTCTTATGAATTTTATCCGTTTATTTATTACCAGGTTCTCAAACAACTTTGATTGTTACATTTATCAGGACGGAGAGGGCCGCGAAAAACTCCGGGCCCTATTAGGCTTATTCATCTTGCAGATCATGGTAATTTCGTCTCCCCGAATGTGAAATTCTAATTTCAGTTTTTCACATCGTACTCTAATTGACTCTCTGTTGTCACACTCTGTAACATAAATCACCATTTTCTTGCAGGCTCTTATTTCAATTAACTTTTCAAGTGAACAATGTCCACCGTTGGTTCTGGAATCATCTTATCTCCTACAGCACTGCCAGTTATCCTATATTAGCTTGATAACAGGACATGGAGTTGATACAATTCTGAAGCTAGTTGTTGAAAGTAGGTAAACTGAATTATCTTGTCACCAATTGCATTAGCATGCATTTTTATGTAATCGTGTCATAATCACCTATGTCAATGGATGATCTTTTAAGCTGCAGATGATAATGATGATACCATGGACAGCTTTTCTCAAGTCAGGCTCGGAGCAACACTTGAAGGTTGCAATCCTTGTTATTGTCAGTTCGTCACCATGATGCTTTTCGAAAACTCAATGTAATTACTAATATTCATTATGTACAATGTTGATCCAGTTATATGGGGTTACATGGTTAGTAGTGAGGTTGCTAAAGATGACATCAACGGTGCCATCAAAGAACTTCAAGGTAACTGGACTCGAAGATGGGAAGCAATCGGCATGTTAAGGTACATGTGGTCATGCATAGAGTTGCCATGGAATCTAAAGAAACAAGGCATCAAATTCCTTCTGCATATCATGGATGGCACGGTGCCACATTTAGACGATAATACCTTGGACCAATCAGTTCATTTGACAACTATGTATGTTAGTCTCCAGGTAACCGTTTCTATTGTTTTATTAATTCCTTGCTGTATTTTCCTAAATCAATAGCGCTTAACTACTTAACCTTTTATTCTTAGGCTATTGAAACCGTCTTCATGTATGCTTCTGATAAGGAATTAAGGAAAGACGCATTTGGGGCTTTTAAAAAGGTAAATTACGGTATACAAGCTTACTGAAGCCATGCCTTCATCAAACTTCTCGGCGTCCTTTCTGTTGAGCCTTTATACACACAATATCCAATTTTGATCAGTTTCTTCTTGCATAGGTTGATATTCCATTCCTATGTTTAATTAAAATTGGTTCTATTTGATTTCATATTCCATCAGGTATCCAATTTTGATCCTTAGTTCTTCAAATATTTCTCCTTAGGTGCTTGCGGACATTCCACCTCCACTTAGGCTAGATGTCTTGAAGGCTTTGGTAGTGAGAAGTGACTCTTCTTCCATGGTAAAGCCCTTTTCGATATCTATTTCAACTGCACAATACGATCCTAGCAATGAATAGGTTAAAACTGCTGTTTATTTTTGCACAGAGTGGTATACTTTTAGATCTTGTTAAAGAGGAAATGCGAATGGGAATTGTGATTGAATCTTCTTCTTCCAATGCCAACCGAAATAACGAAGTTACTCTGCGTGCCTCTTTTTGGAACCCGTGTGTCCTCGAATTGGTGGAGTTCGTTCTGAAACCTCCAAAGGGCGGGCCCCCATCGCTTCCCGAGTCCAGCGATGCGGTAAAGAATAAAGAAAAGAAGCATTAAATTGGTAGGCTTGAAAATTTGACCGAAAATCTGTTTAAATCTCAGGTTTCTTCTGCCCTCAATTTGTACAGGTTTATCTTTCTTACAGAATCAACAGGTAATGGCAAGTATATCTTTTTTATATGTATGCGTATTTCTCTGAAGGTTGCTTGGTAAATTACACACATTGATTTAAAGTGATTTAATTGCTTTTATGCAGGGAAGTCAAACTCCACCGGCATTTTATCCAAGGAAAACTTGAAGAAAGCCTATCACGAATGGTTTCTTCCTCTACGATCGTTGGTGGCGTGGGCCATCGATGAAAGCCAAAAGGATGATGATAGTGAAAGGATTACGACACATAATTTAATATGCGCGTTAAATCCCGTCGAAGTGGTTCTGCACCGATGCGTGGAACTTGTCGAAAACGAGCTAAAACGTTTATAACTCACAAACAAGACGAGAGATTAGAACTCGGCCTGTTTGTTTTGCTCGTCAATTTATATCGTAACATTAGGAGGTGACTTGTTTTTATGTACATTTGATTTTGGGTCCGATTGGTAGTCTCGTCAATTGTGATTTGCGGTTATTATTAGAATAGAAAAAGAAAAAAGAAGGATAAAATGATAATTCACATGTCATACTAAATTGATGTACCACTTGGGCGGTAAAATGCTGTCACACTTTATTAAATACAATAGATAAAATAAAATAATTTTTTTTGTTGTTCTGATTATTCCCACACGATCTGACTATAGACTAGTCCCTAAATACCGGCGTGAGCTTGCGTAACATAGATATGGCGGAGACTTAATTGCACCACATATTCCAGTGGTGGGACTAATTATCGAGGTCAAATGAATATATCACAAATCCACGATAGTCAATGCCATAAAGTCCATAAAAATTATTCAATAAATTGTAGGAGATGGAATTCGATCCCACGGACTAAGTGACCAAGTACTCATAAAGGCATCCTCAGTATACTTGAGTCTCGTTGGCAAAATAAAATAATGATGAAACGTCGAAAACTTTTATGAACGTCAAGAAATCGCTGCTGCTCCGACGATTTATGGAAGTCGAGGAGAAATAAATCTGCGCCACTCGTTAAAGCTTTGGCTAGAATAGCACACGTCAACTGTCGAGGTAAGCTAGCTTCAAAAGCCAAATGCCGGGTGATTACGGTCTTCAAAGCAAACACAATAATAACCACTGCAAATTGATTCTTGAGAGGATTATGATCTCCACCAGCACGAATCGATATGGTGTTTTTGGTGGCAAAGTTGATGGTATATTGTTCGTCGACCGTCGTTTCGTTAGAGGTACTTTATCATCGCCCGATCGTCGGAATCTTAAAACCAGTAGGTTTCCGATCAGATATGCATATTATTGCCGCCGAAACTTGGATGAGACAGTTTTAGCCCCATGCTCGTCTTCTTCTTCATATCTTAAGCTGCGGAAAAGCGTGGCGTGCGGGTGTGGAAATAGTAATTACAATGGGCGACAACAAGAAGAAGACGACTACGACGATGAAGGAAAGGAAGTCGAAGCCAGCGTTTCTGGCTCTGACGACGATGATATGGATGATAAGTGGGTGCAGGATTTGCTGCGTTCGGGAAATTCTACTCCTATTGTATCCGCGTGCTTCGTGGGCCTCTTCACTGGGATCGCTGTTGTGCTTTTCAATTACGGGGTAACGAACTCTAATCACAATTCTTGTTCTCTTGTAATGTCTGGTTTGGTTCAAATTCTCTTTATATTGTCACATTAACAGATATGTGTGTGTGGCTTTGTATAATGGGGTTAATTCTAGAGGCTTAATGTTGTGTCATACTTTTTTTTTTATCTTCTTACACGATTCCTGGGAGCAAATTTCTGTGAGCTGATATAATCTGAGAGCTTTCTGAAGGTGAAGAAATTAATGAGAGTGCTTGATTGAGTTTTGTTAAACTTGTATTTAGTCTTGAACCGAAAAAATGCAGGTGTTGCATTGATCTTTAAGCTGACTTAATAACTCTTAGTAGGTACACGAAATACGTGACTTGTGCTGGGGTTCGATCCCTGATCAAGGTGCATCATGGTTAAGGGATGAACCCATCAAATCGAAATGGGTGCCCGTAATCCTAGTCCCTGCTCTCGGAGGGTTGTTAGTAAGCTTAATCAACATACTTCGAACTACCTTGGAGGAAAATTCATCTCGTGGAACTGTCATTTCAACTTTCAAATCTGCACTAAAGCCTATTTTGAAGACAATAGCTGCTTGTGTTACTTTGGGAACTGGGAACTCACTGGGACCTGAAGGGCCAAGTGTGGATATCGGGGTCTCTGTGGCAAAAGGAATCGGTGCCATTTATGGCAAAGGAGCCAAAAAGAACCTGTCGTTGAGGGCCTCCGGATCGGCTGCTGGAGTCTCATCAGGTTAGTCTTTGTGTATATCGATGATTTATGTCAGTGTTTGAAGTTTTTTGTTGCCTTAGTTTTGAAGTTTTTTTGTGCTTTCAGGGTTCAATGCTGCTGTTGCTGGTTGTTTTTTCGCGGTGGAATCGGTTCTGTGGCCAGCACCGTCGGAGTCATCTTTGTCACTGACGAATACAACTTCCATGGTTATACTAAGTGCTGTGATAGCTTCGGTCATGTCAGAAATCGGTTTAGGATCTGAACCGACTTTTGCTGTTCCCATCTATGATTTCCGCTCTGCTAGTGGTAATCAATCGTTCCTCTCCTTATGTTCTTTCTTTCCCTCCAAATCTGTGTTTGGTTTGCGGAAAATAGTAGGAAAATGAAAATGAAATGAAAAAGGAAAACTAACTTTTATGCTTGGTTGGTCGAAGAAATAGACAAGAAAAAAAAAAAAAGAAAATCAAGTTAAGTTTATACTTAAAAATAAGGAACACTCATTTCTTCACCAAATGGTCAGGAAAATGAAAAAAAATAAAAATTATTTAAACCATTTTCTCTCCGATTTTTTTTCCACTGTTTTCTTCGTTCCAAACACAGCCGAAAGCTTTACATCATACATGTAGCATTAACAAAAAATTTAAACACCTTTAGCTGTCAATATTAATATACAGATGCAATGAGTACTCAGCTGTTATATGTGAGCTTACATTTATGTCTATTTTGTTGTCAGTTCAGAGCTTCCACTCTACCTTTTGCTGGGCATTTTCTGTGGCTTGGTCTCACTCGGCTTGTCGAAATCCACGTCCTTCATGTTCTTCCTCTTCGAAAGCCTTCAAAAATCAAAAATACCAAAATCATCTTTTCCCGTGCTCGGTGGCTTATCAGTGGGACTCATAGCCTTAGCTTACCCTGAGATTCTCTACTGGGGATTCAAGAACGTTGACAACTTATTGGAATCCCGTCCCTTCGCGAGCAGCCTCTCGGCTGAGCTTTTGCTTCAGGTGGTGGCTGCTAAAATAGTGGCAACATCCCTCTGCAGAGCTTCGGGCTTGGTGGGAGGGTATTACGCTCCGTCTTTGTTCATCGGAGCTGCTACGGGGATGGCTTATGGGAAGATCGTTGGCTTTGTGATTTCGCATTCAAATCCAATTCTTCGCCTCTCGGTTTTGGAAGTTGCTTCGCCTCAAGCTTATGCCCTGGTAATAATTTTATGCTCCAATGATTGTTGTTACCGTTTTCGACATGTTTAACACAATGTTTTATGACGCATATTACGCAGTGCGTCCAGCTCTGATATTGCGTGAGCTTTTCGAGCAAGCCATTATAATGCCAAAAAACATATTATATAGCAACACACGCCATATTTATAAGCAAACAAACTGTAGTAAAAAGAAAATAGCAGTAAAATTTAATCTAGTTGTTTATCCAAGCAGGCTTGCGAGCTTTATATCTTTTTTTTACTTCTATTATTTTTCAAAATTAAACTCGTGAGCTTTATATATATATATATATATATATATATATATATAAAATATATATATATATATATATATATGTGTAAATATATTTAATTCAACTATTTTTTTCAAAATTAAAGTATTTCTTAATTTTTCTATCTTAAAAAATGTAACTTACGTTTTTTATATAATTATTTAGCTTTAAAGAAAAGACGCTATATTATTTGCGCTTCAGAGTGTTTTTAATCATTTTTGCGCTATACTACGCTTTTTAAAACACTGATTTAACAACATTTCTAATATTTCATGATTCTCATATATTTTTCTTCGGGTTTGTTTGTTTCAAACAGGTTGGCATGGCGGCTACTCTTGCTGGTGTGTGCCAGGTCCCACTTACTGCTGTTCTACTTCTCTTCGAATTAACCCAAGATTATCGAATCGTTCTCCCTCTTTTGGGAGCTGTGGGATTATCTTCGTGGATCACTTCTGATAAAACGAAGAATTCGATTAAAAAGGTGAAAAAAGGACAAGATTCGCTCGATCTTAAGGCCTCATCGAGCCAAAGCTCTTACAACTACTCAACCGATGGCTCTGCATCTAATCCTTTGCAACCAAAAGGAAGTAGCATATGTGACCTCGAGAGCTCGCTGTGCCTGAGCGATGATTATGACTCCGATGAAGATAATATGGCGAATGAAATCCCGGTTTCTCAGGCCATGGGGACAAAGTTTGTGACAGCAATGGTGAGGACTCCGTTGACTGATGTAGTCTCAGTTATGTTAGAAGAGAAGCAGGATTGTGCTGTAATAGTGAATGAGAAGAATCAGCCTGTGGGTCACCTGACCCTTAACGACATACAGCAGTTCATTGATTCATCGAGGGCAAAACTCACTAAACCTCAGGTATTCATGCATTTTCTTGAAAATTGTTAGTTTATTGCATGCATATCTACTATTGAGCTCCGGGTTTTCTGAGTTTTCTATTAGCACCACGTTAGGAGATAATCTATTTTTACCTCATAGATAAGATCTATTATGAAATGGTCCATGGTATGTTATCATAACATTAAGTGACAAACTTCAGTCCTATGTATGATCTCGACCGAAGGGTCTGTCAAGAATTGCTGTTATACGATAATTGTTGAATGCCCACTTCACCTGAAAGCTTAAAATTGAATGGAGCATTTCATTTTTTAAATATATATATTATATTTCCAACGCACGCCCTCACGTCTAAGCTGATTTTTTTTATCCAGCATTAGACGCGTAATTTTTCTTAAATGGGTGGTTGTGAGGATCCGTACCTATGACCTGCCTCTCTTGGCATGAGCTCTGATACCATGTTGAATGACCACTTCACATAAAAGCATAAGCTTGAAGGGAATGCATCGTTTTTTAAATTTATGTATTTTATTTCCAACAACATTGTTATGTGATCGCAATGGTTCCTTCAAATTGATCGAGAACTGAAATTGAATTTATGGGACAGGTTCTTCGGGTTTTTGAGCTGTGTTCCTCGTTTGGCGAGAGAGGTCGCATGACTTGTACAGCAACACCGAGCATGAGCCTATCTACTGCTTTAAATCTGATGAAGAGACACGGTGTTAGCCAACTACCCGTCGTTTTGGAGGAGAAAAGCAGACTAGTCATCGGCCTCTTGGATAGAGAATCTGTTGACATTGCTTTCAGGTTGTAATAACAAATCCCAGTCATTTGTGTAGCACAATCTTTGTCATTCATTGCACGTATATATCTTCAGAATTTAAGGTTTTCGGCTGAGTACGAAATTTTTTTTCTCCAATTTGCGGTGCAGAGCTTTCTCTGTTAAGGAGGATCTCGACGGGCTACTCGTGCAGGAAAAGGCTCAAGAAATGAAGGTAAAGACTTAACGAGTGTGATCGTCTTCGATACTGTTGTTCAAAAGACGCGATTGGAACATATGGGGATGGTAATTAGCAGATTGATAGGGAAGAAACACACACTGAAATCTGCAGTCTCAAAGAGAGGCATATTTGATTCTTTTGCACATTTGAAAGGTATACTTTTGCAAGGGGGGGTTTTTGCTTGTCTTTATTATTTGTTGTTGAAGTGAACACAAGTTTGTGAATTTTGCAAGTGTACAAAGGGGATGCAATAGTATCAATCGTTTAGTAAAAGCATAAATGCGGCAACAACATACTATTTTAGGCCAACGAGCTCTTCGATTTAATGGTTGGTCAAAGATTGAGGTCACAGTTTATTGGAAATGTCAGTTTTTTTCTGGAAACTGATATTTCATTACTCAAAATGAATTTTCAAGGCTAAAAAGCTCATAAGATTCTTCTATAAACACTTGAACACGTCCAGCTTTTTATTTTGAGAGAAACAAACAACATACACCGCACTTAAAAAGAAAAAATAAGGCAGGAAGAAAACAAGATTAAAAGCTTAAATAAAAAGAACTAAAGAAACTACTACGAATCAGCCTAACACTCCGTAAACATGGCTATTAAGCTCAAATTTATAATACTCTTCAATTTCTTTTTTCTTTAGCCAAAAAAAGGAAAGAGAAAGCAACGCAAGTAGAAGACGCAGGAGAGAGAGCTCCTCCGACCTCCATTTAAAGAAGTTTTTTTTATTGGAACGATTCGTAGTATACTTAGTCCGAAAGTTCATATATCCGAGTTAAAAGAAGAAGCAACAAAAAATAATCCATTCAGGAATACTAGAATTGAAAAAAATAAATAAATAATGAAGCTATTGAACGTGTCGATATGTAAAACCAGTTGGAGTTGGGATGATAAAAAAACAAACAAGAAAAGATGAGACTTAAATATTACAATCCTTGAGATTGTAATTTAAGATATGTTATTACATTGTTGCAGTGATAACAACTTGTAAGAAAGAAATCACAACTTGCAGCACACACACACACATGAAGATAAAATCACGACAAAGAATAGTAATGAACTCAACATACTTTCCCTTTTCAACACAAAGGGAAGACATTAAATAATCATACATCTTTGAAAGCAGCAAAGAGGTCTCCTTGGACGTAATCGTTATCCACCAAGCTCACCAAATAATAGCTGCTCTGCACCTGAATTCCATATACCACACAACATTTACCACACAAAAGAAAACACACAGGAAAACACGCACACACACACACCTACATACACACACACACACACACACATATATATATATATATATATATATCAGAGAATGTAGAATGCAAGAAATAACAGAAACCTGCTCGAGCAACTTCCTCGATTGATCGTCTTCGTTGTAGAGCGAAGCCCATCCCCTCGACCACACCTCGAAAGCTTCGTCCTTCCACACGAGGAAGCTCACGGGGTCCACAACGGTGGGCTGAACGATCTCCTTCCCCGGGAAAACTCCCCACGTGACCGCATTCACGTCGGTGGGCCCCACGTTAGAGAGAGTAATTCCTTCTTTGTTCACGGCGATGTAAGTGAGGGACGGGAAAACTTTGCACTTCTCCACCAGAGCGTTCAAGTTTTCGAGGGAGCAGAAAAATTCCAAGTAAGCCTTTTGGTAGACGTACCCTCCGGGCCCGCCCCACCCTATGTCGCATGAAACGAGTAAGTTAAATGAAGGAGACGATTATTACTACGTTATCTTTATGTTGAACTTGTTATAATTCCAAACGCACCATGAACTGTTGGAAATAAAATATATAAAAATTTTAAAGTACGATACACTCCCTTCAAGCTTAAGCTTTTCGGTCGAGTGGTCATCAACATGGTAAGAGCTCAGGCCCAAGAGGTCATGGGTACGAACGAATCCTCACGACCGCCTATTAAATGAAAATTCTATGTCTAAGGTAGGTACGAAAGAAATCAGCCCAGGCGTGAGGGGGGCGTTTTGGAAATAAAATATATAAATTTAAAAGATGATACACTCCCTTCAAGCTTGAGCTTTTAGGTGGAGTGGTCATCAACATGGCATCAGAGCTCAGGCCCAAGAGGTAATGAGTATGAATCCTCACTACCACCCATTAAATGAAAATTCCACGTCTAAGGAAGGCTATATAAGAAAGAAACCAGCCTAGACGTGAGGGGACGTGTTAAAAATAAAATATATAAATTTAAAATATGATGCACTCTTCAAGCTTAAGCTTTCAGGTGGACTGGTCATCAACATGAACACGTAAGACTAAGATGTTAATCCGTTCTATTACAATATTCATTGATTGCAGTGAAAAAAGTAGAAGTTATTACCAACGGAGGGTGACTCAGATTTTGCCCCATTAACGGCCGGTTGGCTGTTGATAGTAAGGAAACCTCTCGCGTTTATGCTGTTGAGCTGTTCGTTGATGATTTTCGTTTCGGGCTGAAGCCCGTCGAGCTCAGACCACGGGTTGCTTTTGAGTTTCCCGAGGCAGAACTTCACGAATTGCTGGTGAAATAACACCAAAAAAAATTGACCCGTTACCATTTAATAGAGAAATGATAGTATCTTCAAGAAAAAAAAAAGACGATAAAGACCTCATGGATGTCTTCGACGCTGTTCAATGGAACGGCCCATTCTTCCTTGAGCTTCTTATCGCGCGAACGAGCCCTCATGAACTGCGATGGAAGTTATAAGGATTCACGCACAACTTGCAACGGAAAAAAGACCATAGAAATGAAAAAAATGATATCTTTGAATATAATACAACAAGTAACACTTGCCTGATAATCAGTGAGGGCTCCATAAGAAGGATTACGAGAATCTCCCCATCGACCATGTGGATATTGTTCCCACGCTAAAGTTCGGGAAATGTAGCTCTTGGGACGATTAGCCCTTTAAGCATCATTACCCCGAAAATAAGGTTAGGAGTTTGCAAGAGAGTAAATAAGAGGGTAATAATAAAAATTTGAGCAGCAAAGATTATTAACATTACACTACCAAAAAATAGGGCGAACGTCTTCTTTCACGCGGAAAACGTTAGCCGGGCGTCTCCATGGCAAGGGCCTCTCGATCTTCGACTCCTCAATCAGCCCGAGATTCTGACATTTGAAATTCCACATTCGCCATAATGTCACGAAATAAAATTATGAAGGGCTGCAATTACAGAAGTAACAAGATATATATGTATATTATATGTAGCAACCATCAATATAGCCAGTGCAGATTTCTCCATGTTTAGTGTATACAGATGCAGAGTTTTGATTCCACTGGCTAAGATCTTCTTGCACATTTCTGTGCCGAGGTGGACACCATAAGCCCTTACAGCCTCTTCGTTGTCTTTGATAGGTTCCAGTGCATCCATAATCTCGGTGGGAATCTATTGTCATATATTAAATTGTCAGGAAGAAAACATCAAGATTGAAAGCAGATATTAAAAGGAAAGGAACGTGAAGCTTTTTTTTCTTCTTTTTTTTGCAGTATTCATACCTTCGTTTTGCAGAATCCGGTCATGCGAAGGAACCCCTTGTAATTATTTATGGGCATGATACCGGGAACTATCGGACACATAATCCCGATTTGTCGGCAGTCATTGACGAATTTGAGGAAAATGTCAGTGTCATAAAAGAGCTGAGTCACAATTACTTCAGCACCAGCATCAACCTGCAAAGATCCAATTTTTACTCTGTCAGCAGCGTGCACAAAAAAGATGATAAAAACTGAAAAACGACTTCGATGAATAAAAAATCTAACTAGGGAACAAAAGAAACCTTTTTCTTAAGATAAGCAAGCTCATTTCGATACGCCTCTTCCGAAGCAACCCCATCTTGTATAACATCAGGGTGTCCCTCTACACAACGACGAGCAGATAAATCGATGCTCATATAATCAGATTATGATTCAAAAATCGGATGGGAAAATTTCGATTTTTAACACGTTACAAGGAAAAGCAAAATGCAGTTCCATACATAAGTTGCTTGAATCTAACGATGCAATGAAACTAACCCGGATAACCCGCCACCGTAATCCCAAAGTAGTCCCCATACTGAGCTCGGATGTGCTTCACCTACATATCGATTATTGCAGAAGAAAAAACCCGCAAAAGAAAAAGATCAACACGTGATTTCAAAGCTCCAAAAGAACTGAAAAAAAATGGCTTCCATTTCATAATTAACGTTAGATCCATCGAAAAAACTGACCAGATCGAGCGCGCAGGCGAAGCCGCCGTCGACCTGCACGAACTTATCCTGGCCGTGCGGCGGGTCGCCGCGGAGGGCGAGCACGTTCTGTATCCCGTTGGACTTGATGGCGGTGAGCGCGTGGTCGATCTTCTCCACGGGCATGTTGGTGCAGGTGAGGTGCATCATCGTCTCCACGCACACCATGTTCTGCATCCGATTGGCTATCTCCAGCGTCAGATCCGCCGTGGATCCGCCGGCGCCCCACGTGATGTCGCAGAAATTCGGGCCGTGCGCCACCATCCGCTCCATCCTCTCGAACAGGTTCTCGACGCCGTCCTCCGTCTTCGGGGGGAAGAACTCGAACGAGAAAACGACGCCGTTTGATTCACGGATCTTGTCTATCACCTTCATCTTCTTTGGCCCTCTCTCTCTCTCTCTAGTGGGCTAGCTTTTTAAAGCTATCTATAGACAACTAGTGGCAGAGAAACAGAGCACTGTAGTAAGAAAGGAAACAGAATGAAATGCAATGTAATGCCACTCGATATATATATATATAGATATATATATATATATATATAGTGAACGAATCTCAGATCTGAACTGTGTTATGAGGGTGTTATGCGCAGCAACTCACCTAACATTTTTTAGTGGGTCAGCGTATTAAAACACTAATTAGTTCTAATTTGTTAATCTAAGAGTGCGTTGATTAAACGATGACATTTAGACGTTGTTGGTGGGAGGTACTCAACAACCCCCAAGATTATGACTTTGAGGGTCATTGATGGTGAAAATAAGAACGGAAAAAAAGAAGAAGCCATTTTTCTTAGGGCAAATTCCCTTTCAGTACCCTTTGAAGTTTCAACTTCCTGATCAGTACCCCTCCAAGTATTTCTTCCTGTTCAGTACCTATTTGCGAAAAATTGTGTGTTTAATACCACCAAACATTGAAAAGACGAAAATAACCCTTCTTTACAGATTCAGTTATACCAACTGGTCTCATTATTATACCAATATATTCAATTATTATACCAACTGTTATCACTGCTATACCAATTCAAATTTAAGAGTATTTTAGCACTATTATACCAACTGTTCTCATTACTATACAAATATATTCAATTATTATACCAACTGTTATCACTGCTATACCAAGTCAAATTTAAGAGTATTATATTGTACCAAGTGTTTCCATTATTATACAAGTATATTCAATTATAATACCAACTGTTATCACTGCTATACCAAGTCAAATTTATTGGTAGAATAATCAATTTTATTGGTATAATAAGCGATTTTGTTGGTATAATAATCGTATTTTGTGCTATAATACGCAAAAATCACTTTCGTATAATACAAAAAAAAATATTTTTGGTATAACAGTTAGTATAATAACGAGAACAGTTGGTATAAATGTGCTAACAGTTGGTATAATATTCTTAAATTTGACTTGATATAAAACTGAAGATAATCGAAATAATATTTATGTATGAAGAAGGTTTATTTTTGTCTATTTAACGCTTTTTAGGTACCTAACACAACTTTTTTCAGATCGGTACCTAACAGGAAGAAAATCTTCGAGTGGTATTTAAGAGGAATTTGAAACTTGAAAGGGTATTGAAAGGGAATTTGCCCTTTTTCTTACCTAAAACGGTGTTACTCTTTCTTTTTCCTTTTTTGCGGAGGATTATCCACACAACGCTAGCTATGCAATGATCTCGCACGCCTTGGGGACTAATCCTTAGACATTTTCGTACCTTCTCGAATCCGCACGGGCGATGAATGTCCGGAGCTCAAGTGAGATCGAACTCATGACCGAAATATGATGTTATCACGTGCTCGACCACTTGACATAAGTGCAAAACGTACGGTTGAGGAGGTAAATAAGAAGGATCTGATATCTCTGAAACAATGTTGAATGATCACTTCACATCAAAATTCGAAGCTGATTTTAAGATTTCACGGATTGTATCGTATTTTTAAAATATATGGTACCTCGAAATTTTTCCCACCGTAAAATATTCAACTTAGACGACTCAACTATCCGAAAGAAGTTCACTAAATACCGTCAACAAAGCTTCACTAAATACACACAGAACCTCTCTCGACGACGTCCACTTTACTCTCTGCACCTTCGTATTTTTTCTTCTCTTTTTTCAGTTGTCGGTTACGTTATAACATCATGGGACTTCATATTTTTTTCTCACAAAAAGGAAAATGAATGTAAAGATCGAGACTTCAAATTTATGATGATGTTAACTTTCACAAAGGTGAGAGAAAAAGCATGAGAACAAAGGAGCTCGACGTCTTCATTTCGGTGCCAATGCTTTTCACGTGGGTTTGCAAGAAAAGAACAATTTAAATTATAATTCTGCTCTTTTTTCTTACCAGTGTAAAATTTAAACTTCATAGAAAAAATAAAATACAAAAGCAGAATTATTTTAACTCTGAGGTATTTATTTCCCTTTAGGGCCAAATTATTATATATTAGTTGGCGAAAAGAAACTTTGTAACAAACGCATTCAAATTACATGGAAGACCAAGACGTGGAAGCTGCCTTGCCTTAGGTTGTCTTCTTAATTTTCCTTCCCAAATAGCTTAAAGACACAAAGCACCTGAAAATTATATTAATTTAAAAAGGACAAAATACGCGAATGATTAAAGCATAGGCTCATTGCACTTAAGGTCCACCACGTCTTTATTGCGCTCATCAACCTTCATTTCATCCTGCAAACGGAAACAAACATTTGAATCAAATAGCAGCAGCAGCCTTTATTGCTCTTTGAATCATTGACAAAGTTCTAGCAGCAGAAGTTATAAAAAAAACAGGGCATGCATTAATCAGATTTCCAAGTGATAGTGAATCTAAATGCCATTTTACTTCAAAAAACAAAAAAGAAGAAATAATTTCCACAAATATATGCAACATTGGCAGCATATATTTTTGCTCATGCTAGTATTTATATCTTGCAAGACGGAGACATGCGCAGAGATCAAACAATGCCGTTACCACAGGAGTGTTGTTTTCTTTTCAAAATTCTAACATTTTCATTGTAACTGAAATTTATAAGCATGAATGAACTTTACCGTTTCTTTTGCTTCAGATTCAGGAATTTCAGACTTGACCCTTCCAGAGAATGATCTGTTCGTAAAGGCATGTCATTTTCTGAGTTTTTCCGGATAAAAATTAAAATTTTGCAAAAAGGAGTTAACGAAATATATATATATATATATATATATATATATACATCACGTACCGTTCCTCATCAACAACCATGTCAGAGTCGGGATCAGATCTTTCATCCTTATCATCCCGATCCTCCACCTACACAACCCATCAGATGTGTGAGTAAAGGATACCACCAATCACAGAAGGAATTTGAAAAACTATTAAAATCACCAAGAAGAAAAAAACAGCGAATCTACTTTCCAAGTTATCCAACAAGATCATAGTAGGAATCATTTTCTATCCGTGCGATCAAAACTCATATGTTTTCACATTCTATATACATGACAAATAACTCCATATTACGCAAAAATGAAAATTTAAACGAACCTCAGGCATCTCAGTATCGGGCGGTCGTTCCTGAAACTGGACGCTGGGTGCGTGTTGAAGCTTTGCTAGATTATCGAGAAGCTTCGACCTGATTTCTTCCAACAGGCGTCGGGCGTTTTTGTCTTCCATATTACTCGGAGCAACGTGTAAATTGTAATCCGGACCAAAATACTCGTAATATTCGTGTTGCGGCATCTTGTCATCGAGCTCAACCCCGAGTGCAACACCGGTCTGTTACATAAGTTTCACAATTAGTGTCAAATTATTATCTTAACCTGCTTGTAATGTAAAAACAAACTGATTCCCTAACCTCATTTTTTAAGTACGTACGAGAAAATCTTAAAGGAGCAAAATGTATTCGGCATGACAAGCTCCATTTCTCAACAGCTTAGAGATAATTTTAATTTATGTTTTCCTCAACAAATGTATGTGTTCAGCTAGCGATAACCAAGAGAGCTAAAACTCATTAAGAGAAGCCCTTTAACTTTCTATATCCCAAGGAATAATCAGATGTCTCCATCACAATCCCATATATAATTAGTCTCCTGCATTTACTATAAAAAAAATTTCGTTATCCTATTGGAATGTGATAATAACTCCACCATAAGATCATTTTTCTTGTAAGTTGTCAAATTAATTTCATTTTCATGAAAATAAACGAAAATGAGAAACTGGGAAGATTTGAGTTTGACTCAAATTTATCAGGTTTGTAGCCTTACCTCATAGCACCAACAACGAGCGACATTACGTATCGTGTAACCCCCTCCTCCTAGCAACAGCAGTGGAACATTAAAAGATCTCATGAACTTCACACACTCCGCGTGGCCTTTAATTGAGAGATTAAAGCAACCTAAACGATCTCCAGACAAAGAATCGGCACCACATTGTAGTACCACAGCACCGGGCCTAAAAACTTCCATGACTTTACCCATTATGGGCTTAAAAAGAGATTGATAGCTTTCATCATCGATCCCATCATCCAAAGGGACATTGAGGGAGTAATATTTTCCTTTACCATATCCAATGTCACGTATATCCCCAGTGCCAGGAAAATAATCTCCGAACTTGTGAAAGGAAACAGTCATGACCCTATCAGTACTGTAGAATGCTTCCTCAACACCGTCACCGTGATGAATGTCAATGTCCACATAGAGCACACGCTGCAACAAGACAAATCAAAAGGAAGAAAGGTTAATTAATAGCAGCAAATGCAAAAGCTGCAGCTTTGAAATTGATCCATGTTCGCTACACAAGCAGCTATTTCCACATTGTATGATGCAGTAAAAATCACGTTCTCTAGAAGCCTACTTAAAATGACATTCACTTGGCTTTGACGGATGTTGAGGAAAAATAAATGTTGTTTCAAGAAAATCAGTTGTAGATGATATGCTGTTTCATCAACTATATAAAAGATTTTACATATGCTTGAATCTCTTAATACTAACGTACGATTTTCCTGAAAAAATATGCCGTGTGTTCTTAACAGAGCAGTATTCGTTTCGTATCCTGTTATTCTCTGGCTAACTACACAAACTCTCATAGAAAGAAAATGTAAAAGCAACTCACCTCGTGAACTTTCAAAAGCTCCAAGATCGCCAGCACTATATCATTCACATAGCAAAAACCCGAGGCCTCACATTTCTTAGCATGATGCAACCCACCGGACCAATTTATTGCAATGTCACAGTGCTCGTGATTCAACTTCACGGCACCACCAACAGAGCCACCGGCATAAGTCTGACAAAAAGGGTAGAGACCGTCGAAAACGGGACAGTCTTCGCCAACATTAAACCTCTTAAGCTGCCTGAGCTGCTCCTGCTGGGATTCAGGAGTAATGCTCCTCAAGAAGGAGACATAATCATCTGCATGAAACCTGCAAAGATCCTTGTCTCTTGCTGGAACGGGCTTGACAACATTCATGTTCTGTAGCAATCCGTAGTGTGCAAGAAGGGCATGTGTCATGCGAATCCTGTGAGGCTTCATCGGGTGACCTTGTCCGTAATAGTAGTTGCCGATCTCGGGATCGTAGAAGTAACTAACTTTTCGCTTCACCCCATCGGGTCCCGATGGCAAAGAATTGCCACCAGATTCCATTGAAAGAACTCGATTTCTCTGTAACACAGAGGTGAGACCGTGAAAAGACAAATAAGTGAAGTTCAGCTGTTATAAAACTGTAATAGGGCATAGAATCAATTCAAATTATAAATCTCAAAACTGATCTCAACTAAGAGCTCAGTTACAGTTTGATAAGAAGTGAAATCAGATCAAAACAAATTTAAAGATATAATTTTATAAAATTGAGACGAAGAAGCGATCAGCTAACACATAACTCTTTTGGAGACTGGGTTCACTAATGATAAAGGAAAACCATTTTTCGATGCTCGACATATAATCAATCAAGCTTGAAAAAGAAAATAACCAAAGAAAATAACCGGCAGGCTCAACTTTGAATCAATCAATCACACCAACAGAGCACGACCCAGGAAAGATCTTCATCTAAAGAGACGACCTTTCTCGAAAACTCGGAACGAGATCGGTTGAGTCAAGAATGATTGAGAATCTTAACAGGTTAAAACCAAATCAAGGTCAGCATTTAACGGACAGAAAATAAGAATTTCGGTAAGAATTAACCACATTTCAACATATAAAAATCGAGAGAAAAAAATTAATCTTCAACTAAAAAAAAAACAATAGGGGCACCCAGACAGTTTCTGAATAAGAACTCAACAAAAATCACAACTGATACTCTTCGTAGCTGCTTCTAACTGCGCATCAACAGAGCGAAATGACTCAGGTAGATTTAAAATTTTTGATAAGCTAGGGTTTCTTTCCCTCGAGTCCGATTAGACTGTGGCGGTATTACCTCAAAACTTCATGCAACGCCAGATATGAAATAGTGAAACACTACTCACTCGAGCCGCTTTAAAAGAAATTATAGAAACTAGTAGTAACCACCTATCAAATAATTTTATTATTGTCATTTATAATTATGTTCGGAGCTATTTTGGTGTATACTTTGTTCGGTCTCCGGAATATAATTTCGCGGTTTTGTATATTCTATCCATATGCTTATAGATCTATTGAGTTCAGATCATATGACACGTCGTAACCGGGGTGTTAATCACCATTCAATGTGTTAATCAATCAATTATTCCGCCACATGTCATGATCTGAATCAAATTGAATTTAATTTAAGATCGATTAAATTCACCGAAATTGTCTCTTATTTGGAATTGTTTTCTGGAGGTTTCTTTTTTCCTCTAGATATTGGATTGTTATTGTAGGGACTCTTTCGGCTTGTTAGCCGGGCATACTTTTCTACAAAATGAAAAACCGTCATAAGAAAAAAATTATTATTATTATTATAATTTACACTTTATATTTTTTTATTCTCATTATATCCACACAAATTAATATTTCTTTTCTATATATACTTATAAATAATAAATATTTGAAAGAAAAGGATCCATCTAGTACAAATTTTAAATTTAAATTAACTCTTAAAATATAAAATAATGTAAATAATTATATATATTAGAGTACACATAAATATAAAATAATGTATCTTTATATACTATTGTACGCATTGAGTGTGAATATTAGTCACTCGTGCATCCTTTTATAGCTCATCGCTTCTGAAAATTATAGAGTTCGTATTTTAATGATTTTTTTTAAAGAATTTTCGTGATTTATTACACATTTAAAATGAGAAAATGCGCAGACGTATCCGTAGTTTCAATTAAATCAATACAAATCCAATCCAAAAGGGCATTCTTGTTTTCTATATTTAAAAAATTCCACTAATAGCATAAAAAATAGGAATATAAACTAGCCGAGCTCGTCTCATTTTCTAGACTCTAACTCAATTAAAATTTTTTAATACGCTAGCATTAATCGATTACTTGGAAGATCTCAAGCTCAATTCAAATCGAAAATTTTAAAATTATAATGAAAAGCCACTGAAAATTACAATAAAAAGCTCATGTGCAGGTCACCTTCGAACATTTACGATGAAGCTCAGAGCTTCAATTAAATCGACCCAACTCGTCCTTTATCTTTCCTTTAAAACTCGAGTTTCAATGTTGTGTTTAAGACATAATTACAACCTAGAATAGAAAACAACATACTTGGTCCAAATTTATTTCATTGTTAAACATTTAACACTCCGGGAACATCTAAAAGCAAGACAAACTCCCAAATACAGAGAGAGAGACATACATAAGTATCAGCCACCAAACACAAGTCTCCCACGATACGATAATCAGCATAATATTATATTTTTTTTCATCACAAATGCTTTAAAATAAGAAGTCATCAGCTAGAAGACATACATGCAAAGACCAGAACAAGTCTGTGTGTCCTTTGTTCTCATTCTTCCGCAGCACTCGCGGCGCTCAAGTCCACATTGAGATCGAGAACCTGAAGCAGCAGAAAGAGCAAAGGGTTCACAAGTGAAAAAAATTGAAACAAAAAAAATTAGGTAAAGCAACGGAGAGTTTTATGTGTAGTAGCTTTCAAATTTTGTTATGTTTAGATTTTTTTTATGTAGTGTTCGTTTGAGAGGAAAAAATAGAAAGTTTTCTGAATCATGAAAACGAAGTCTAAAGAAGCAGTTTTCAGACACGAGACAATATTTTACGATTCTCACCTTTCCGGTGATCATGGTGTACATGTTAAGCACGTCATCTACGGTGGACTCAAAGTGAGTTGTTGCATCATAACTCTGCAAAATAACATTAATTATTAATTAATTAAAATCATCAGTATGCATGTAAAGGAAGTCATTCGAATTGAATTTTGTATAAACTTACGGTAGATATAAAGCAATTATCAAGAGAAGGCTCGTTGACGGGTTCGTATCTGTCGTACGTCTCGTAGAAAATCTCATCCACCGGTCCGAGTAGGTCAACGCCGGCCTTCAGCTCTGACTCGGGATTGTCGGTTTCAGCTTCGGTTGAGACAAAGGCGATGAACTTCCCCTTAGGAGCAACGTTGTGAGAGAAAGAGCAGCAAAACAAATACCTGCAACATAAAATTTAGACCACCACGGTATAATTTTAATGGTTGCAAATCACTAATTATTACGCCGTAAAGCGGAAAGTATTGAGTTACGTTTGTAAATATAAAATGTGATTCTTATGGCTTGACAGAGTAATTTTTGCTCCAATCCCTCCTGAAGAATAAGAATATGAGATTTACACCTCCCTAGTCATTCTTTTGCGAAATTGAACCATTGTAATATTTTTTATATTGCCTAGTTATTTAATCGGGAATGTAAGTACAGTTTTTCTTTGCAAGCTAGTGGAATGAAATTGACTCACATGTCCGATTTGCGACCCAACTGTTTCTGAGGTAGAATAACTTGCACCGAAGGAGAATCGTTGGTGCTTGGAATAGGGTGGCTCATAATAGCTATGGCTCGAGCAACTTTTCCAACTTTTCTGACCTGTAAAATGGCTGAAACATTACTTCACCGCAATTAAGGATTTTGAACTAAATGTGAAGCAAAGAGGTAAGAAATTAGAGGTTAAAAAGGGAAAAGATATAGACAATATTAAATTTCGGCAAGAGAATTACCTTGCCGGGAAGATAGGAAGGATCACATACAACTTTCTTGCACTTAGCAGTTTCCCCTTCAGATGTTACACCACAAACTTTGCCTTCCTCGTTATATTCAACCTGGAATTCACGTATTTTTAGGTTAATATTTAATTATAACACATGACATGAAAAAGCACAACAACTTTTTTTTTTCCTTTTTTGCAAAATATCCATAAAAAAAACATAGTAATTAGCAGAGCAATCATAAAAAAGTAATGATAAAACTAACGCCGTCAAACTCTAAAACCAGTGTCGATTGCTCAACAGCTAATAATGTTAACGATACGATGGTTGTAATAACTTGAAGATAGAGTATGAAAAACGAAAGTCAATTAAATAAAAAGAGTTACACAAATGATAAATAAAGCCTTGTAAGGTGGGACAGAAAAGCTTATGTTCGTCCAAAACAATAACAATAATTTCATTCTTTTGGTACCACATCGGAAGGGTAAAAGCATTCATATATTGAAGTACCTTGCATTCAGGCTTATTCAACATGTAGGTCCCACCATACACAGCACTAAGGCGAGCAAATGCCTGCAAAGAAAAATGTATTAAGCGGCAACAACGAAGCTGAATATACACAAGTAATGAAAAGGAAGGTTGTTTCTGAACAATAGAGGAAAAAAAGAAAGACCTGGGGAAGCTCTCCAAGTCCATACAGAGGGTAGATATAAGGTGATCCACCACCAAAACGTGCTAAAGACTCTGCATAGAGCTGAAATCCCAAGCCAGAGATATAGAAACACACATGATAAATCTTTGTTTGTTATGCCTCCGAAGATCCAAAAAGGACATACTGAAGAAATCGAAATTGAGTATTACCTTAATTCTTTTTACGGTATCCAATGCCGGCTCATATAAGTAACGGTCATCTCTGTGGAGGGCCAATGAATGACCAATGAAGTCTATGGTGTTGTCATCAAGCCCATACTTTCTGCAGGAAGTTGACAGTTGAATCAGAGCTCATTTAAAGGATAGCATATGTGAAAATACAAGCTCAAGAAGATTCAAATTGTTATTTCATTTTACAATGTGCATAACTTTTTAAGCTTAACATCAGCTAATCTTGCATCATTGAATGCCAAAGTCAGTCTATTAATCTAGCCAATAATTTACGAGAGACATCATGTTAAGAAACTAGGGAAAACAATATCAAGAAAAATCACTTCCAGATATATAATAACATTGAGAAAAATTATGCAGATGAACTTGATATCAGATAGTTAAAGCATTTGTTGGACATGATTAAACACCAGCGGAAATAATTATGAAATTCTTTTTCCTCATCGGTTCTCCTGGATGAACAAAACCCATAACTAGGACGCATGCAAAGCCTTCTACAAACTTGCAAGTTGTAAGCCCTCAAAACAATAATTTTACAAAGAATTTGAATTTACCAAGCAATTTGTGAAATTCTGAAGGCTGGAGAACAATTCATATCTAGGGTCTAGAATAGAGAATGCAACACTAAAATCAACAAAGAAGTGGACATACGCAATGAGCTCTTTTGTAGTAATTCTGGTCAAATCCATTCCTTCATGTGTTTTAGGATCACTCTCATTGTAATCTTGGACGTATATGAAGAACTTCCTAGCACGACGTTTTTCAAATATTCCCATTAGAGGAGATTTCAGGGCCTCCATATCAGTTGCAGGCACCTTGTGTATCTGTTGCATTGATTTACCGCACAAACTCAGACCGCATAGAAGTTAAATGTGAAAACACGAATGAAAAAACAGAAGTGGATAGAATGGTAAGAAAAATAACAAAGGAAAAAAGGAAGGTCAGATGGGGAAAAAAGAACAAAGACATAAAGTAACAGCAAAAATACCTTTCCTTTGTTGTACACAAAGCTGCCATCAACAGCTTTGAAATACAGATACTTGGTCACATCAGTATGAATGAGGACCCGGACAAGCGCACCATTAGCCATAATAAACTGAGACAAGTGGAATAGAAACATCAAAGATCAAACAGGTACATCACTCAATAATTCCGGAGCCTCAAAAAGGTATAATTGATATGAACCTTGGGGATCATGTCAACATTATAATCTCGACTAGAACCCAATTCAGCTGGAGGCTTGTCACTTCCTCTGAACCTCTTCCACAGCTGAGTAAAAATAGAATGCCCGTCAAAACATAGTCTATGAAACAGATAAATATTAATGGCCTTTGATACACGTGAGATGTGTCTTCAAATAGTAATATCTACTCGTAAAAGAAATCAATTACCTGGATAAGATTGAGTGAAGTCGATTCTCCACCATAATAGTCATTGCGATCCATGTGAAGTACCTATTTAAGAAATTCAGCATTAGTTCAACTGGTCAAGCCCTAAAACCTACTAACGACTTCATGTAGATATATTTGAAGTGCGAGAATATGCCAATATAAATCCCCACAGGTTCGGCATGTGAATCTGTGACCAATAGCTTTTCATCAAAATATGCATAGACGATTATCTTGCGATTCAGTTATATATGACCTTGAAAAACAACATACTCCGGAGGCAACAAAATCGCACGTGAATCGAACAGTTACTACCGAACCAAAAAAAAACAAAAAAGATGGTAATACCGAAAAATTCACCATTTTTACAAACTATTACATTCGCAGAACAGATGGAGCAATAAACATCCCAAATATGCGCACCAGACAAGAAACGCTCAACAAAATCCATCTACTAACATACTGATAAAAAAATGCTTACTCAGATCAAATTTGACATTCTATGTACTAGAGTATCTCTGATTGTAGCTGAAATAATGAGGCCTAGAGCATAATATTTTTCGAAATCCTGAAAAACGCCAGATCCTTTTCAAAATGATTCATGTAAAAAATAAACAGCATATGAGCATCAAATCTCGTATGAAAATGGAACAATGAAAGATTCAATCCAGCAAATGATTCAATAGACGGACCAAAAAAAGCACCACTATTCACACAAATTAAATTCAAAAGATCAAACAATCAAACTTCAAAAGGAAAATCCAGAAAAGAGTAAACCTTAAGGCCATCGACAGAGAGAAGACCGCTGAGGATGCATTCTTTCAGACCGGTCCCAAGCACAATCACATCGTACTCTTCATCCATTTTTATCTAGATTTTTGTTGTTTCTGATTTCTTCTTTCCTAGTGCAGCTTCAGATCAGCCGATCTTTCGCCGGAGAAACCGATTTGGCGCGGATCAACAATCGGATCGATGATTTTCCGAGGCCAAGTCTCCTTAGGGCTTCTTCGTCAATCAGGGTAGAAACGCAAAGATTGGATTGGAATAAATATGCATAGATTCTTTACTTGTGCCTCTTCCTCTTTTTATCACGCGTCACCTTCACTCCTAAGACGCCTTCCCTAGCGTCGACATCTGTCAAATCAAATGGCAACATTGAAAGTCGTCGCTAATTTGAACAAGCGATTTTATATTTAAACTACGCCTCAATTCACCCCCACCCCCCAAATAGTGAATATTACATTCCCACCTCTTTAATTTCTCGGACGTTACCAAATTGAATTTTGTGTTCAGAACATAGTGCTCCTTTTGTCTTAACATTTATAGATTGTTAAGAGTAATAAGATCATTTGTTGATAAGCTACTGCAATCCAAGGATTATTGAAGACCATTACGAACTTACGTTGAGGCTTTGTGGTGTGCGTTGTCCCTCAGAATTATAGGGATGTTCTGTGACGGTCAGTTATGTTTTATGTAATGACTATATTGTAATTGTAAACTAAATGTCACGTAGCATCATTGGTCATTATTTTTTAGGTCTATTCTTCTTTATCCGATTGGATAGCAATTCAATTCCTTTGGATTTTCAACACATTAAAATTTTCAACGTCGTGTCAAAAACTGAATGAATTGGGTTGGTGTTCCCTTATGGATCTGGTAGAATAAATCTGTTTCTTAAATTATTTGGGTTCGAGTTGTGCTGACAATCATTTTAATTCTTTTCAGGTTCTTTTGGGCTTGTGACGATTTTTAATGTTTTTTTTAAATTCTTTTTAGATTCTTAATGACTTTTAAATCTTTATAAGTTCACAATGATAATACTTACTTAAGTATTTATCTAAAACTATTTTTCTTCTTTATTAACTCATTTAATTTATTTTTTTATGTTATAAAATTGAATCTCCTATCGGAACATCTAAGCTTAAATAAATCATGACTCATTGTATTGGGCGGAAATTTACATTACCTCGTTGTCTCGGTTAGGTCACCACCACGTTTGGAAATTGGTAGGATGGTTAATGTTGGGAAGAACCCTTGCAACGTTTTATTTCACGCTTGATTGGGGTTCTTACTATGTTTTAATCTAAGGATGTTAATGTTTCTATTTAGTATAGTGGGTTGAGTTTATAACCTTGGCCTATCCTATTGGATAATAATGGTGAGAATATGCTATTACTATATTGGACCTATCTTTTTAGCATTGTGCTTAGAATGATTGAAATGTGGAAAACAAAACAAGATTTATTGCTATAAGATGAAAATTTTCTTGAAATATTTATGAAACTAACGCAACCTATAATCCTAGTTTCAGTCTTACGACATGATTTGTTGATTGTTCCAAAGAATATGTCAGTCAAGTGGTAAACACATAATATCTCAGCATGTAAGCTATAAATTCGATTTTACTTGAACTCGTAAATTTTCGATGTCTTTGTGGTGGTTAGACCAGGAGTATCTGGAGTCGTTCCATATATGACCTTGATGTTCAAATTCGTTTAAAATTGAACTTAGTCAGAGTGCAGATGAAACATACATACAGATAATGAGTATTAGTCCTGCTAAAATCGTGTTAATCCCATAGTTATTTTTTACTCTTATATTCGTTTACGAGTCCGGGACTACGTTGCGTTGGAATACCTCTTGACGAACAAAAAAAAAATAATCATACAACATGGATGTATTTTATCATTCCTAATTTTAAATTTGATTAAAAAAACAAATATTGGGCAGGAAACCCACCATGTTTACGTATGGAGCAAGAGAAAAAAAATACGTATGAAAAATGCTGTTCATTATTTCAAAGAATACTTACATAGTTGAAATAAAGGAAATAAAATAAGAGTCCTACATATATCAAAATATTAAAGCGTAAAGTGTCTATTTTTCGAGGCTTTATCAAGAAATATTATTAAAATACAAATAAAAAAGAATGCACGATGTACCTTACATTCCAAGCATAACTGTCTCCTAACTTCCCGCTTCTTGCCTTAATGGAACACCACCACTTCTTACCAGAAAACATCCGACTCATTCTCAGATTCTCTTAACTCAAATCCCAATCTCAATCGCCTCACACACACATTTTCTCTCATTCCAGCAAACAAACACCACCTAATTCTCACGCACACGAACAATCGATCGATCATGGACGCCCCAGATCGAGACAAGAACACCGCCACCAACGACGGCGGCGGAGGCGGCGGCGGCAACATCATCCTCCAGGAGGACGACAAGGCCGCCCTCGCCGGAATATCCAACTCCCCACCGCCGCCCCGAAAGACGCACTCCTACAGCCACCAGCTCCGCACCAACACCGGCACCCACCACCACCATGCCGGCGGCGGCGGCCACCACCACCGGAGGAACGCCGGCCAGCTGCGGAAGCACAGCCTCGACGAGGCACACATCCTCACGTCGGCCACCACACGGTACAACTCCTCCTCCGACGAGGACGGCGAGGGAGGAGGAGGAGGCTCGTTCATCCCCTACTCCACCGTCACCAACTCGTGCGGCGGCAGCATCGTGGTGAGCGGCGGCGGCGGCGAAATACAGCAGGGGACGGTGGTGGATATAGGAGGAGATCTTGATTCGGGCTCGTGCGGTGGCGGCGGCGGCGGCGGTCAGAGCTTTCAGAAGCTGCCCGAGTTCCAGGGGAGCGGAGGCGGGACCGGGATTTTCAAGGTGCCGATCAGGGCGGCGGTGCACCCCAATAGACCGCCTTGTCTCGAGCTCAGGCCGCACCCGTTGAGAGAAACTCAGGTAACGATCCACTCGATAGATCTGTTGGGGTCGGATTTGAGCCCGTGAGTACTGATCTATTGCACTGGGCCACATAATATTTAGCTCACATTTTAAAGCCCAATATCAAATATCTTTCAAATTTTTAGGATCAAATATCGTGAGTGTTTCACTTTGTTATAAGAATAAGGTCACAAAAATTAATTATCTTAAAATTTAAGCTTACGGGAATTGTATTACTTTTATATATTTTATTTGCAATACGCACTCATGCATTTTACTTTTAGACCGTGTTCTTTCATATTTTGATTAGACACTATTTTTTTAAATAGGCAATTGTGGGAATTCGTACTCGTGACCTCTTGGTTTGTCACATTAGCTGATCGTTTCACCAAAAAGTTTATACTTATCGGAAATGTACTATATTTCAATTACTTATTTTATTTTCGGCAGTCCCCTCATGTTTGTTTGTTCCTATATAGCCGTAGACGTAAAAAAATTTTAATGGGCGATTGTTAAAATTCGTCCCTATGAGTATGACCACCCTTTAGCTCCTTAAATGATGACAGCTAAAAGTTATATTTATCGGAGGGGTATTATATTTTATTTGAGAAACATCCATCGGTTTTTTTTTACGGGTAATTTAATTTTAATACAACCCGAGTCAGTATACAAGCATGGTTAAGTGACTCGATCATCCATCAATTTCAGGTGGGAAAGTTTCTACGGACTATAGCGAGCACGCAGACCCAGCTATGGGCGGGTCAAGAAAACGGGGTGCGGGTATGGAACTATTCGGATTCCTACAAGCCCGGGATAGGTTCCGGCGGGCGGGCGAGGAGAGGAGACGAGGACGCGGCGCCCTTCTACGAATCGGCAAACACCTCTCCGACGACGTGCCTCCTCGTCGATCAGGGGAGCAAATTGGTATGGAGCGGCCACAAAGACGGCAAGATCCGGTCGTGGAAGATGGATCAGAAATTCTCCGACGACGCCACGATTAGAGAGGGCTTGTCGTGGCAGGCCCACCGCGGGCCGGTCCTCTGCCTGAAAATGTCGTCGTACGGTGAGCATAGTTTCAACTTTCGATTGCAATTGAATTTTGGGGTCGTTTTTGTGATGAATTTGGGGGTTTGCGAAATTCAGGCGATTTGTGGTCGGGTTCCGAGGGGGGAATCATAAAAGTTTGGCCGTGGGAAGCCGTTGAAAAATCCCTATCTCTGTCGCCGGAGGAGAAGCACATGGCTGCTTTGTTGGTGGAGAGGTCGGCGATCGATTTGAGGAACCAAGTCACCATCAACGGCGTGTGTAACATTTCTTCTTCCGATGTCAAGTGCTTGCTCTCCGATCACGCCCGAGCTAAAGTTTGGGCTGTGAATTCTTTCTCCTTCTCGTTATGGTACGCAGATAAAAAAAATATCATCGCTACTATTTTAAATGATCGAAAAGGGAGAAACCAAAACTGATGACGAGTGTTTAGGGAGACCAATTTAGTCTACCATGTTTCGCCTGATCAATTTAGTCCCTATTGTTGTCAATTTTGGCTCAATTTGGTCCTTTCGTCACGATTAACATAAATTTTACGGGAATCCCTCACTTGCACCACACGTGGTTTCCTAAAAACTGACTAAACCATATCTTGATCGATAAATTGAAAGGGTTTATTGGAATTAGGGCACGAAATTGGAAATTCCTCCTCCAAAATTTGAACATGAGCTCTAGTGTTTCTGGGTTATTTCGTGCCGTAATCTAAATAACCATTTTCAATTTATCAATCCAGACATGATTTTAGTGAGTTTTTAGGCGACCACGTGCTCGGCACGCGCGAGATTACCTTTAAAACTGTCGTTAATCCTAGCGAAAGAACCAAATTGATCCAAAATCGACAACATCGTCGACTAAATTGGTTCAGACAAAACATCGAGGACCAAATTGATCCACACGGTAAAACACTGTGGACCATTTTGAGTTCTCTCCCGACCGAAAACAATAACTTTTCTTACACATTCCTTTTTTTTTCCCGGCAAATACGCAGGGATGCCCGTACGAGGGAGCTCATAAAGGTGTTCAACATCGAAGGCAACACCGAGAACCGAACCGACATGCCCCCATCACAAGACCAAGCCGTCGAAGACGAAATGAACGTAAAATTCGTGTCCAAATCCAAGAAAGACAAGTCCCAGGGGTTCCTGCAGCGGTCCCGCAACGCGATACTCGGTGCAGCCGACGCGGTCCGCAGGGTGGCCACCAAGGGAGCTGGGGCCTTTGCGGAGGACAACAAGAGGACCGAGGCCATCGTGCTCGCCTCCGACGGCATGATATGGACCGGCTGCTCCAACGGGACCCTGATCCAGTGGGACGGTAACGGTAACCGAGTCCAGGACCTGACCCACCACCCGTGCGGGGTCCTCTGCTTCTGCCCGTACGGGTCGCGAATATGGGTCGGGTACGTGAGCGGCATGGTGCAGCTGATGGACCTCAAGGGAGCCTCATCGCGGGCTGGGTGGCCCACAACGGGCCCGTGATAAAGATGGTCTCGGGGGACGGGTACATCTTCAGCCTCGCGACCCACGGGGGGATACGGGGGTGGAACGTCTCCTCCCCGGCGGCCATGGACAACGTGCTGAGGTCGGAGCTCTCGGAGAGGGAGGTGATGTACACGAGGCTGCAGAACGTTCGGGTTTTGGTGGGCTCGTGGAACGTGGGCCAGGGCCGGGCCTCGCACGAGGCCCTCACGTCGTGGCTCGGGTCAGCGGTGTCGGACGTGGGCATCGTCGTCGTGGGGCTTCAGGAGGTGGAGATGGGGGCGGGGTTCCTCGCAATGTCTGCTGCCAAAGAGACTGTAAGTTGTTGAGATTATCTGTCCCCCACATCGGGAAACTGACTTCACCCACTCAGTGCATAAATCAAATAGGTCTCTCCTCCTGTCACAAATTGGTTTTAGGATGGAATCCTCAGTTCAACATAAGTTGATCTCCTTTTCTTTATTACACGCGCTGCTCGGTTTTCTTGATCCAAATTTATCTGATGGGTTTTAGCGTTTTTTCGACTCTAGGTAGGGCTAGAAGGTAGCTCGATAGGGCAGTGGTGGCAAGATCACATCGGAAAAGCTTTAGATGAAGGGTCGACTTTCGAGCGTGTGGGCTCCAGGCAATTGGCGGGCTTGATGATAGCGATATGGTAATGAATGATGGTTTGTGTTTCGGGTTTTTTTTTTTTTCAAGATACCCGTTGACGAAAAAGGCTTTTAGAAAGTCTTGTTGATCGTTCTTTTTAGTCGACTGTCCTTAAATTTTAGGGTATTTTTATCATTTTACTGCCTGAGCATCCATGGCAATATAACGGGAGCTGAGTACCCGCTACGTAGCGGGTACTCAGCATAATACAGTGATCTCTCAGCTATGTAACGCGTGCTCAGCTAGTAAGGATCTGAACACGTGACCTATTACTTGGATGGCTGACTGCACAACCACTGTTCTAAACCTCAGCCGCGCTACTTAAACATTTGTAGGAAAATAATAGTCTTTACTTGTAGACTATTTTTTTAAAACTCAATTAGAGCTCATTGTCCTAAACATTTTCCATATTCTGCCTAGAAACTGAATATCTTTGTATACATTCCAGCAAACTTTTGTCACTTTCCAAGTCTTCTTTCGAGCAGGGTGAGAAAATCTCTGAGGACGAATGCAGGAGACTTGGATGTCTCGGCGGTTGCGTGCGGACTGGGTCGAGCGATTGGTAATAAGGTGACAGAAAAAAAAAACCAAAAAATCTCTCATTTCCATGAACTCGATATCATATTACAATCCATCGAATATTTGTTTTTTCGATTCGCAGGGAGGAGTAGGGCTGCGTATACGGGTTTTCGACCGCATAATCTGCTTCGTGAACTGCCACCTGGCAGCTCACCTGGAGGCGGTGAACCGCCGAAACGCGGACTTCGACCACATCTTTCGCAACATGACGTTCACGAGGTCCTCTAACCTCCTCAACAACGCCGCGGGTACGCTGCTGCGATATCTCTACTTGTGTTGCTCTCTCCTCTTCTCTGCATATTTATTTCGGCTGCTTTCTTCTTTTGGCTCCCCGTGGCTTCTCTCTCTTGCAGCCGGCGTCTCCTCCACCGCCCAAGTTCTTCGTGGCCCGAACGTAACCCTCTCTCTATCTCTCTCTCTCTCTCCTCCCTCTCTCTCGTTCTCAGTTTTTTTTTTAATTTTATTTTTCTGTAATGATAAAGGCGGTGCCTGACGAGGGAAGGCCCGATTTAGCGGAGGCCGATATGGTGGTGTTCTGTGGGGATTTCAACTACCGCCTCTTCGGCATATCGTATGACGAGGCGAGGGATTTAGTCTCTCAGAGAAGCTTCGACTGGTTGAGAGAGAAAGATCAGCTCAGGGCTGAGATGAAGGCCGGCCGGGTTTTCCAAGGCATGCGGGAGGCGCTCATTCGGTTCCCGCCGACGTACAAGTTCGAGAGAGGAAAACCCGGACTAGGAGGTAATAATAATAATAATGCTGATGATAATAATAATAATAAAATAATAATAAAATAATAATAATAATAATAACGAATATGATTATGGTATTTTGTCTACGGTTCAGGTTATGATTCGGGAGAGAAAAAACGAATCCCGGCTTGGTGCGATCGAGTGTTGTACCGGGACAACAGGTCGGCTCCGACCGAAGAGTGCAGCTTAGAGTGCCCTTTAGTTTCTTCTATATTACAGTAAGTTTCGTCTCCTTTTATTTAAGTTTGGGTTAATTTTTATTTATTTTTTGGTCACTTAGGGGAGTGCACTTTCAGAATCCCAGCTTAAGGGGTTGTAGTTTAAGGACACTGACTTTTGAAATTGAAGCGATTTAAGGACACAATGCGTCTGAAACCAAATTTTAGTCGGATTTTTGACACGTAATCTGCGTACGCCAAATAAATTGTGGATAAATTCCACGTGGTGTCGGGTTGCTTATTTGGGGATAAATATCTTCGTTTCAGTTTCACGTCACCCAACTTGCGAGATTGCACAACACTAACTTTAAAATTTTAGGCAATTTAAGGGCACGATTAGGTTTATGATGCATTGTGTCTTTAAGTTGGTTCAGATTTGTATGTTAAATGTCCTTACATTATAACACCGTAAGTTGGGGTCCTGAAACTGCCACCCCTAATTTATAGGGCGAAAAAAGTAGCTAAGCTTTAAAGTTATGCATAAATTAGCCAATTTTAATTCGGGTTTTTCGGGATCTAAAGGTATGAGGCGCGCATGGACGTGATCGAGAGCGACCACAAGCCGATACGGTGCAAGCTCAACGTGGACGTGGCCCACATCGAGAGGTCGGTGCGGAGGCAGGAGTTCGGGAAGATCCTCGTGTCCAACGAGAACATACGGTCGAGCCTCGAGGCCCTACGGTTCGTGCCCGAGACGAGCGTGAGCACCAACATGATAACCCTACAGAACCAAGACACGTCGAGCTTCAAGATCAGCAACCGTAGCGGGGAGGAAGTGGCCTTCTTCCAAATCGTCTGCGAGGGCCAATCCACCATCAAAGGCGATGAGGCCGCCCCCGACTACCGCCCCAGGGGCTCGCTCGGCTTCCCCCGATGGCTCGAGGTAACTACGTTCCGACCCCAAAGGATTGTAAAATTGATATGGATTAATTGCATGTTTGTTCATCGACTGTTGGGCGAACGCCATTTTGGTCCCTACGGGTTACGGCGTTTCTGGTCCCTCATGTTCCGAGATGCCACATTTAGTACCAAATGTTACCGATTTTGGGCGATTTTGGTCATCCGGTTAAATTAACTGTTAATTTTGACGGAATTACTGGTCCGGCCGTCCGGAGTTTACGGGTCGGGCCAGATCCCCCATCCCTTGGCCCGCAAATTTCGAGATGGCCCGGCCTGACCCGTAATTCCGTTCAACTTAACGGTCAAATTAACTAGAAGACCAAAATTGCCCAAAATCAGTAACATTGTGGACTGAATGTGGCATCTCGGAACATGGTGGGCAAAAAACGCACATATCCCAAATATTGGGGGACCAAAAACAGTGTTCTCCCTCGACTATTTCTACGGGTAAAGATTAGCTGAGCTGGCTCGACTGAAGCTCAGGTCGAGCTTGCTGTTAGTGATCAAAAAGCTCATGAGTTTTTTATTTTATTTTTTATACCTAATTAAGCTTTTAGCTCGAGCCGAGAAAATCACCCAAGCTCGGCTCGAACTCTACTCATTTACAGACCTAATAACTACGACCCTTCTGACGAATAAATACACAATTTAACTGAATAAAGACCGTATTAAACGCCACACACACGAATACACGGCTCATACGAGGTTTACGGTTTTGGTTCAGGTGAATCCCGCGGCCGGCGTAATAAACCCGGACCAAGTAGCGGAGATATCGATACGCCACGAGGAGTTCCACACCTTGGAGGAGTTCGTGGACGGGGTCCCGCAGAGCTGGTGGTCCGAGGACACGAGGGACAAGGAAGTGATACTTCTGGTGAACATAAGGGGAAGCTGCTCCACTGAGGCTAAGACCCATCGGGTCCACGTGAGGCACTGCTTCTCCGGGAACTCGGTGTGCATTGACCAACGGGGCGGCGGCAGCGGGTCGTCTTCGAGGAGGCACAACAGCGGGAATTCTTACCAGAGATCGAATAAATACGCAGGCAACAACAACTCCAACGCGTCTTAGGAGAAAACAGCTGTAACGATTGTATCGTGCTGTCGATTGTTTTCTCATTTTTGTAGCACAATCAGTTAGTTCAATGTTGCAGCGAGGTGAGGGGACCAAAATCTTACACAATTACATGGTGGGAAATGGATTTTTTGTTAAGTTTAGCCTTCATTAACATTTGCCTCTACACCCATTTTCTCCTGATTCTCTATGGGTTTCTTAAAAAACAATTCATCCCTCCGTTAATAGTCTTTTATTGTTCTATATTTTGCTATGACATTTTTCAGATTTCTTCCTTCGTTTTCTTCGTGGGAGCTTTTGTCTCCTTTGTGGGCGTTATTTTTCTTCCTCTACGAGAGTGTTTTTATCCGGAGAAGAGATTGTAAAGTTTGAAGACGAAAAAGTGAAGAATATTATAAATATGTATTCAATAGCTCTGGAGTTTTAGACTCACTTCGTAGTAGATTCTTTAATTTTTCTTAATCTAACCACTTCTTTCGATGTTTTTGTTCTTTCTTCCTTTTTAGTGATTGGTTGATGGTTTCTCTCTCAGTTTGAGATAAACTTCTTCCCTTACTGGGTATCAACTGGAACCAACTGGAACCAGATCCTCTGTCGCACCTTATGTGTGCCACTTTATAGAAATATTACTATATCTCATCTGACCAAATGGCTTAGCTGGACTATTTAACTATATTTATTTATAAATATTAACAACCATCGTTTCGAAAACAAAAAAAAAAAAAATCGACTTTCTGTTCCTCAAACGGCGTACATCCTCTTGTACCTCTCGCTGTACAACTCCGTGTCGGAAACCATGTTCGACGGCGAAAACGAGTTCGAAAGCGTGCTCGCCCTCCTCAGGCTCCTCATCCTCGAGTCCTCCAACCGGTTCCTAACCACACAGTAGCACATCGAACCGATCGTGGCCACCATGATCGAGCCCCCGATCACCGTCGCATACACCGCGAGCCACCTCTCGCGGGACCCCACCACCACGTAGGTCAACGATATAAAAGCCACCGAGATAAAAAGACACGCGGACCACATGAGCTTGTTGATCACGAACATGAGCTGCTTCTTGGCCCTCTGCTCTATCACGACCACCGACGTCTGAACGACGACCACCGCCAGAGAAATAAACAGCGCGAAGCTGTCGAAGATTACGAATATCAAGAAAGCTGCCTTGTCAGCGATGTGGGCCTGTCCTAAGGAGACGTCCTTGTCGTTTCCCGTCTTGGCCGCGACGTACTGCCCGGGGACGGTGAAGATTCCCGCGAAGGCCACGGTGGCGATGAGCACCGCCACCACCGTGGCGGAGTTGATGGCGTTGTTGAGGCCCTCGATGTGGAGCTTCTTCACCTTCTTTGCGATTTTTCTCACGCGAAATCCCGTCTGGCGGGTCTGGTGGAGCTGGGACTTGACGTCGTGCTTGATGTCGCTGACCGTTTGCTTCAGCTGCTTGGCCGCGCTCTGCGGCTTCCCGTGGTCCTTCGAGTGGACCGCTCCGGCTTCCTTTAGGACCGCGAGTAAGTCGGGGGAGAATTTCGCCGCTATGTCGAGCGGCGTCTCCCCGCTGGTGTTCGTCGGGTTTACTTCGATCCCTTCGTTCGATAGTAGGCACTGTAGGATCTGAAAATGATTGCGCGTAAAAAATTTAATACGGAAGAAAAGGCCTGAATGATCGAAAATGAGGTTTTTTTTTTTCAAAAATAGCCCTTTTGGCAAGAAAGGTTCTTAAAAGATGGCCTCGGTGACCAGTTTTTTTGGTCGGTGGCGTTAATTTTAAGGGTATTTTTGTCATTTTGCAGTCGAGCTGTTAGCTATATAAGGGTTTCTCAGCTCCAATTATGGCGCTAAGAGCCCATTTTATGTAGCTGAGAACCTCATATGGGGTTCTCAAATCCAATTATGGTGTTAAGAACCCATTATGTAGCTGAGAACCCGCGCTAAGAACTCATTATGCAGTTGAGAAATCGGTTCTCAGCTGTATAGTTAATAAAAATAGTTCACACGTCCGAATCCTTATTATAGCAATTTTTTTAACGGGTTCTCAACTAAATCTCAGACACCAACCTTTAAACGCTCCGCGTTTAACATAACCACATAGCTGTTACTACTTACTATGAGCCATGTTAGTAAGGGTATAATAGACTTTACAAGGGGGCTTTGTTTTAAAAGCCTCCTAGTACAGAGGCCTATTGACCTAAATCATTCGTAGCAAAAACTATCCATATACTCTTTTTCGGGTCGAAAGCAAAACTTACTTGCGCGCGGCCTTTCCTAGTGGCGATGTGAAGGGCGGTGTTGCCCTTGTTGTCGGGCAAACCCAACACCGACGGGTCCGGCCTCACGAGCTCGTTCACGATGTCCACGTTCTGACCCTTGACGGCCATGTGTAGAGCCGTCTGGCCCTTTCGGTCCGTCGTGAAGCCGATGCTCGGGTCCTTCTCCAGCAGGCACTTGACCACCTCCAAGTGGCCCATCCTCGCGGCGGTGTGCAGCACCGTCTTCTTGTTGTTCCGAGCGATCTTGGCCAGGTTCGAGTCCACGTCGAGGAGCAGCTTCACGATCTCGGTGTGCCCCTGAGCCGCCGCCGTGTGCAGCGCGGTCGAGTTCGCGGAGTCGGTGGTCATCACGAGGCTCGGGAAGAACCGGAGCAGCTCCTTAACCATGTCTGCAAGAAAATGTTCTAACATCAACGTGACTGATGGCAAGAAAACATAGATTGAGTTTTTTTCTTAAAAATGGCCTTTGACCAAGTTAATTCTTTAAAGTCAATGGACTTAATTTTAATGGACTTAAAATTTTAAGGGTATTTTTGACTGGTTTGTAGTCAATGGACTTAATTTTAAGGGTATTTTTGTCATTTTACAGTCTTAGAATCCATGTGGGTTTCTACCGCACGGTTCTGAGTATCCACTGTGACAACAGAAATCCACTTTATCACAGTGGATTCTCAGAACAATACTGGGTACCCGTTATACTGCTAAACACCCACCGTGACAGCAGAAAACCCACTTTTTCACACTGGGTTCTCAGCAATATAACGGTACCAAACGTTGAGTAAATGCTTAAAAAAAACGTATTCTACTAAGGATTTCAAATCGTGACTTACTACATAGATTACTGACTACATGACCACGATTCTACAGACACCCACCATGCCTTAAAAATTTCGCGTTTAACATAAACACATAGCAATGATGTGTCCCATTTATTAAGGGTATAACGGTACTTACACAATTAGATGCTACTTTCTTAAAACCCACTTCTTAAATTACCCCACGATTTACCGAACCCGAGAAAAAAATTAGAAAAAGATAAAAATAATTATTACCGATGTGCCCCTGCTTAGCAGCGACGTGAAAGGGGTCGAATCCGTTGTTCGCCGCAACAGACGACGACTCGGCGTCCAAGTGCTTCAGCAGCTCGCCGACCACCAGCGTGTGGCCGTTCTCGGCGGCGGCGTAGAGGCAAGTCTCCCCTTCCAAGTTCTGCTTCGACAGCAGATCCTTGACGCCGCCGTCGTTGATGCTGTCGAATTTTTGGATAATCTCTTTCACCTTCCCCAGATTTCCCGATCGAGCGGCGGCGTGGAGCTGCGTGTCGCCTCTCTTTCCCGGCGATTCTTTGGTCTTCTTCTTGTCCGCTGCGCCGAAGCTCAGCTGCCTCTCCATGGCTATTCGAAAGCTCTTCTGCTTGTCCATTAAGCCCCTGAAGCTCTTCTGATTCTCCATTGGAGGTCCGTTTCCAAAACTCTGCTGCTTCTCCGTTGTAATAATTTCCGGAGATTTATTTATTGCCTTCAGCGAAAGTAATATCTCGGAGAAAATCGCTGTTTATTGTCGGAATTTTTTTAGCTTCTCCGATTTCCCAAAGAAAGAGCTCAATCAACTGAGAGATTAGTAAAATCACTTCCTTAACTGCAAGAATATTTAGGATAAGGTTGAGGGTTTTGAATGAGAAACTGAAGAATTTCAGAATTTAAAAAAAAACAATAAAAATAAATAGAAAATATACCTTAATAAACTGTGAAGAGTATATATTGTCAGGAGTCCTTAATAAATCCTCGGAATCTGCGAAACCCACGATGGTGTAATGGATAATATCACCTCCAACCACCGCAAGAAATGATCTTTTGCAGGTATTTGGCTTCAAAGCTCATAAATTGCTTCCTTCCTATGCAAACAAGAAACTTCAACCACCAATTCTTTTTCCCTTTTTTTTTCGCACTCCTATTATCTCGAAATGAGCCTTAAATGAAGAAAGGTGCGATCTTTATTGCAGATGTTGATAACCCACAAGCGATAAATTAAAACAAACTCACATGTGCTGAGGAATAATCAAACATTCGAAATCGTATAAAAATAAAAAACTGGACAAAACATGTCCTGCTTTAGTATTTTGTCTGTTTATGCTCGGATGTGTAATAGAATGGTGCTTTTTTCTTTAATAATTGAAAGGGTTACGAGTGAAAATTGAAAAGTTGTTCATGGGTTTAGTGCTCAATGGGGGCCGCCATTGACGTTCCAACGGAAAGGGCTGAAATAAGAAAAGAGAGAAAACACGAGCTGTGGCTGCTTTTGAGTTTTGGATTAATATAAATAATTGAAAGAAGTTGAATATTTATCTTTTGCTCCCTGATGAATGTTTTATCTATCAATCAGACCCCTAACTTTCTTCTGGTCACCACTTTATTGCGACACGAATCACCCAAAGTTTGCCAATTTTGCACTAAATTCATTAAAAAATTTAAGAAAATACATCGAAATTTTTATTCCTTTAATATTTTACAAATTATTGAATTTTTTTATTTTTATACATTTAATGAAAGATGTCACTCATTCAAAATAAATTGGAGCACACTATCTCTATATTTAAGGAGGATAAGATAATATTTTTTTCGGTAAATTCCATAAGACAAAAAATAATTTGATTCATTCATTTTCTTCTTCTAAGATGACTAAAGGAGTATCTTCTTGGCTATCTATCTTATCTCTTTGAGTTAGGCACACATACTTTTTTTCGAATATATGACATATAGCTGTTTTGCTATTTTGACCAACATTGAAATAGTTCGATGGCTACCAAGATCTCCATTGTTGACCATTGACTGAATAAATAAATAATAAATAAATATCTTTGAATTTCCGTGTGCGAATTTGATGCCGAGGAGTCCCCATTTATCTAGATTATTTTTTATTACACTTGGATTATATAAAAATCAATATTATGTTACGTAATTAAATTTAAACACTATTTTGTCACGTTTCTCACGAATAAATAGGCTGCGTACGTAATTATTTTATTCTGATAATGAAAAGATTTCTTCTTTGACCCGAAGAGGAATGTTTTTTTACATAAAGTGAAGATTTTTGTTGCTGATATTTGAGTATAGGGCATATAATGAATACGTGTGATTAACAAATAGTCGCTATGAACCTAAAAGATATGATCATTGATTTTACATATACCAACAAAACATTATCTCGGAGGCATAAAGTGAAAAAGAAAGGTAACGTTACATTCGAGGGTTGTTAAGAGCTTTTTTAACATCTTAATTGATAAAAATATATTTTAATTTAAAAAAGATTTTCACGTTAGATCCATCTCTTGGGCGGTATTGTGAATCGCATTCCTCAAGCTTACCTTTCGTCTCCCACTGCTCTTACTCTCACCAATCTTTGTTTTATTCATTTAATGATTCAATTATTTAGTTACGCAAATATATATGCCATTTGTATGGTCCATTTTTACACTTACGATAATCAGGATAATAATAATAAAATATAATTAAAGCTGATCAAATTGCACTTCTAGAAAGCACTACTTACTAATTTGTGGGAATAATAAACCGATTTCAAGACTTGAAAAGTTATATATATTTCATTTGTACTTGTAATCATTTAAGAAATAATTTCTTAAATATTTTCTCAATCAAATTTAAAATTATATTGTACAAAATATGTAAGTAGTATTGAGAAGTTGTAAAAGTTAGTGTGGATGAAAAGATTTCGAGAATATCCTTTTGAGTTTGAGAATTGGTTCAATGGTTGGAGAATAATTACTGTTTGACGTGACAATTAATACATGTTGGGTTTAAGAAAGAATTTTTCGGTTGGAGATGGTATTAAACATGGTGTCTGTTAGTTTCTTGAATATAATAGTTTTTATTTTCGGAGAATGTAAATAGTGTATTTGCTAGCTAATCAAGCTTTCATTCCGTTGGATTGGGCTCCAACTAAATGTCATAAAAGCCCAAATAACAGAAATAAGTTTTTTAAGCCCATTTTAATCGCAAAGAGCACACAACATCAGCAAATAACGTGAGATCATAGCAGTTTATTGTGTTGGGGCTGTCGGAAATCACGGGAACCAATATAACGACAATCAACGCAACGGAATAAAATAACACCGGCACTTTTAACGTGAAAACCCGAACGGGAAAAACCACGGGATCCATCTCCCGATCCAAGGAAACAATCCACTATATACCGAGTTCGACGTATACAACGGACAACACTTCCCGAGAACTTCTCGAGGTAACACCAACCCAACAACACACCGAAACACTACACTGACGAGGCGAGCACACAACACATCGAGTTACAAACTCGGAACACCAACCGGAATACACGAAGAGAGAAACGGGTTACCACCCAAAAGCGAGGAACCGAACAATCCGAGCCGGTAGATGTGTAGAGCACGTTGAGACGAATCTCCCTCCGAAGTTTGGACGAAATCGGAGCACCGGATCGACGGGATCGGGTTCTTCTCACCTTTTTTCTTCCTCTCTTCTCTCTTTTCTCTCTGCCTCTGCTCGCTCCCTCTCTGTTATTTGTTGCTGTGTGTGTGCGTGTGTGTTGTGTAAATTTTTTTTTTTACATATAATAAGTAAATGGGCTTGACCCATCTTCAACCCAAAATAGATGGGCCGGATCCAACAAAACTCCCCCTCCGGCTCATACGGTGGGCTCTAGCAAGCCCGCTTTCCGCCGACAAGTCTCGAGCTTCTCCTTCGGCAAAATCTTCGTCGTCATGTCTGATCTGTTTTCGCTCGTATGTTCATTCGCCAAATACAATTGCTTCGACTTGAGCACATCTCGAACCCAATGGTATCTGACGTCGATATGCTTGGACCTCGAATGGAATGGCGAGTTCTTGGAGAGGTAGATGGCACTCTGACTATCGCTGTAAACGACGTACTTATCTTGCCGTAGACCAAGTTCTTCGAGAAACTTCTTCATCCACAAAGCTTCCTTGCAACCCTCAATAATTGCAATGTACTCGGCTTCTGTGGTGGATAGTGCAACGCACTTCTGCAACTTCGATTGCCACGACACAGCTCCCCCTGCAAAAGTCATCAAAAAACCTGAAATAGATTTTCTGGAATCAATATCACCTGCCATGTCTGAATCGGTATATCCAACTAGCATAGGCTCTCCGCTGCCAAAACACAAACACGGCTTGGAGGTGCCTCTGAGATATCTCAATATCCACTTCATGGCTTCCCAATGCTCCTTTCCCGGATTAGAGAGCAAACGGCTAACTACTCCGACGGCATGGGCAATATCGGGTCGAGTACAAACCATAGCATACATCAAACTACCAACCGCAGACTGATAAGGAACTTGAAATGACCTGCAAGTGGAGAACAAACCGTATTGGCTTTACTCATATGAAATCTCTTGAGGACTTTCTCAATGTAGTCTTCTTGAGATAACCACAGCTTCCGATTATTCCTATCACGAGAAATCTTCATGTCGAGAATTTTCTTCGCCGCTCCCAAGTCGTTCATCGCAAAAGACTTGCTCAATTCTCTCTTCAGCGCCGCAATCTTGCTAGTATCATGGCCAATAATCAACATATCATCAACGTACAAGAGAAGAATAATATAATCTTCATCGGAATATTTTTTAATAAATACACAGTGATCCGATGAAGTCCTGCTATAACCGTGAGTGGACATAAAGGAATCGAACTTCTTGTACCATTGGCGTGGAGCTTGTTTAAGGCCGTACAGACTCTTGTTCAACTTGCAAACAAGATGCTCCTTCCCCTTGACTATGAATCCCTCGGGCTGCTCCATATAAATGTCTTCTTCAAGGTCGCTATGAAGAAATGCAGTCTTCACGTCAAGTTGCTCAATCTCCAAGTTCAAGCTCGCCGCCAAACCAAGAGCAACTCGGATCGAGGACATCTTCACCACCGGTGAGAATATATCTTCAAAGTCAATGTCTTTCTTCTGACCGAAACCTTTCACGACCAACCGAGCTTTGTACCTTGGTCGAGAATTATTTTCTTCGATCTTCAGTCGATAAACCCATCGGTTTTTGAGAGCTTTCTTGCCTTGAGGTAGCTTTACCAAGTCGTAAGTATTGTTGTCTTGAAGGGATCGCATCTCCTCGACCATAACTTTCATCCACTCGTTCTTCTCATGGCGTCTTGGTAATTCTCAGGCTCTCCCGCATCTGTGAGCATCACGTACTCATCTGAAGAATACCTCGTGGATGAACGATGCTCCCTAACAGATCTTCTCAACTGAGGCTCATCATCAACAGGTTCTGTTTGCTCAACATCATCAAATGTAGGATTTTCATCATTGCCGCTAGAGTCTGGAACATCTCCCCCGTGATCAGGATATGCTACACATGCAGGAGGTGGATCTAAATCAGCAAGATCACCACTTGACTTCTCAGCCGGCTTCTCCTTGTGAATGTCTCGTATACACTGGTCTTCGATAAACACAGCATCACGACTTCTGATCAGCTTCTTCTGCGCGGGGTCATAAAACCTGTATCCGAACTCATCTAGCCCATAGCCGATGAATATACACGGTCTTGTCTTCACATCAAGCTTCGATCGCTCGTCTTTCGGAATGTGAACAAAGGCCTTGCACCCAAACACGCGCAGGTGATCATACGAGACTTCCTTTCCCGACCAAATCTTGTCTGGTACCTCAAATCTCAAAGGAACACAAGGTGTGAGATTTAAAACATGAACAACGGTATTTAACGCCTCACCCCAGAAAGAATTTGGCAACTGCGACTGCGATAGCAAGCATCTCACTCTCTCGATCAATGTTCTGTTTAATCTCTCAGTTAACTCATTTAACTAAGGCGTCTTCGGAGTTGTCTTTTGATGTCGAATACCGTCCCTCTTGCAATACTCGTCAAAAGGACCACAATATTCACCTCCGTTATCCGTCCGAATACACTTCAGCTTTTTGTCGGTCTGCCTCTCCACCTAAGTGTGAAACTGCTTGAAAACATCCAGCACTTGGTCCTTGGACTTCAGTGTATCAGCCCAGATCTTCCTCGAATGATCATCTACAAAGTAACAAAATACACAGCACCACCAAGTGTTCTTGTTTTCATAGGACCACAAACATCAGAGTGAATTAGATCGAGTGTACCTGATTTCGGTGAGTGAGTGATGTTTTTGAACGCGACTCGGGTCTGCTTCCCAGCCAAGCAATGATCACATCTTCGTAACGAAGGATTCTTCACGCCGGATAGAAGATTCTTCTTGGCTAGTATCATCAATCCCTTTTCGCTCATGTGACTGAGCCGGTTAAGCCAAAGCTCCGTCACGCCACCATCGTCGATTGCATTAACGGTCGAGTCTGCAATTTGCTTGCGTCACATATAAATGAGATGAAGTCTTTTCTCCTTTCGCCACGATCAACGAGCCTCTAGTGAACTTCCACTTTCCGTCTCCGAAGTGGCTATGAAAACCTTCACCGTCTAGCTTTTCGGTGGACATCAAACTCATACGAAGTTTCGGGACATGCTTCACGGCCTTCAGAATTAAGGTATTACCGTTCTCGGTCTGCAAGCGCACGTCGCCAATACCGATGGCTGTAGCAATGCCATCGTCTCCCATAATAACTCGTCCAAAATCACCAGAGGTATATGAGCTAAAGAAATCCCGACGCGGTGTAGCATGTATCGTAGCACCGCTATCGATCACCCAACTAGTCTCGTGACTAGTTAGATTAACAGCATCGTCGTCGCACACAATAAAGAAATCTGCTGTGACTGCGGTAACCTTATCAGCATCGGTCGTCTGATAATCTGGACTCTTCGCATTCTTGTTCTCTCTCAGGAACTTTCGACAAACTCTTTTGATGTGTCCCTTCTTGCCACAATAATGACACTCGATGCTAGCATACTTCCCGGACTTGCTCTTGCTTCTGCTTCTGTCACCCGGCCTCGACTGTTGCTCCTCCCCCTGTTCTCCGTGACTAGGACATCAGACTGTGAAGAAGAACCTTGTGACTTTCTTCTCATCTCTTCGTTGAGTACGCTGCTCTTCACAAATTCCATCGAACAGATTCTTTTTGGAGCCGAATTGGATAATGACATCCTGAATGTCTCCCACGAGTCTGGCAGTGTACCAAGAAGCCATAAACCCTGCACTTCATCGTCAAACTTGATTTCCATTCCAGCTAGCTGATTGATAATTCCTTGGAATGCATTCAAGTGATCGGACATGCTGCTCCCTTCTTGATACTTCAAACTCATCATCTGCTTGATTAGAAAAAGCTTGTTGTTCCCGGTCTTTCGAGCATACAACTGCTCAAGCTTGCTCCATAGTTTCTTGGCATCATTCTCATCGCTCCGGGAGGTGAAGTAGAGCAGAGAGAAGCCCTCGTAGTCACACTCTGTGTTAATGTTGACATTGACAATGTAGACTCAACATCTATTGACTCGGACTTGGTCCAACCTTAATTTTGTCTTTCAAACCCAAAAACCGTTTTCCCTATTATTACGGAGTTAGTTATATGTGTGCAGAGTTTACTTACGAGAAGTGGAATTTTGCCCTGAAGGCGTGTAGCAAGTTATTTAACTTGCTGCATATTTTAAACCGTGTCTCCATCGTTTTTAACTGCTAAGTTTTGAAACTTTCCGATGTGCTAAAACTTTCTGTTCCTGAATGTTGGTTCAACATTAAGGACAACATTACAGGTATATTTTTAACTTGGCTATTTCCATATCTTTACGGGACCGCTCCCTTTCACTCTGTTTTCGAGCTTCAAGAAAGTGGTCCGGTTATGTGGTTGAGAACATTATCTTCGACCCATTGTCGAATAAAGCCGCACACCTGACGATTAATCACTTCCCGCTGCTTGTCGCTTTATCTACCGGTTTCGTCGCATCGAACGCGGGCGAATAATAATCCTTCACATATAGAAGGTCCTCCTCTTCCCTTTCCAACATGATAGTTCGACCCGTTCAACATAACCATCCGACTAGAATTTCCTTCCATGACTTCGAACACGGCACACACACAACGCTCTGATACCACTTTGTTGGGGCTCGGAAATCACGGGAACCAATATAACGACAATCAACGCAACGGAATAAAAATAACACCGACACTTTTAACGTGAAAACCCGAACGGGAAAACCACGGGATCGATCTCCCGATCCAAGGAAACATCCACTATATACCGAGTTCGACGTATACAGCGGACACCTCCCGAGAACGTCTCGAGGTAACACCAACCCAACAACACACCGAAACACTACACCGACGAGGCGAGCACACAACACATCGAGTTACAAACTTGGAACACCAACAATCGTCGAGCTACGAGCTCGGAATACACGAAGAGATAGAAACGGGTTACCACCCAAAAGTGAGGAACCGAACAATTCGAGCTGGTAGATGTGTAGAGCACGTTGAGACGAATCTCCCTCCGAAGTTTGGACGAAATCGGAGCACCGGATCGACGGGATCGGGACTTTTTCTTCTCACCTTTTTCTTCCTCTCTTCTCTCTTTTCTTTCTGCCTCTGCTCGCTCCCTCTCTGTTATTTGTTGCTGTGTGTGTGCGTGTGTGTTGTGTAAAATATATTTTTTTACGTATAATAAGTAAATGGGCTTGACCCATCTTCAGCCCAAAATAGATGGGCCGGATCCAACATATTGTAGTTTAGCAGAGATCACAGATCAAAATTAAAGCAAGGAACATAAACTTCCGGTTAAATCGAAGGTTCTTTCCTAAAATCAGTTGGTGTCAGAGAGAGGGGCCTGTTTGATTTATATATTGAGTCGGGTGAAGTTAATTTTCGATGTGGGACAAATAATCTCAACACTTCCAGCAATTTTTCGTTTGCAGTTCATATTTCTCAACAGTTCAAGGGGCGAACAGTGTTTGATTGTCTTGAGATTATTTGTATTACAATGGAAAAACAACCATTTTCGTCCGACTCAATATATTAAATAAAAAAGACATTGCACTTCTATAACCATCAATTTAATAGATTGAGCCGAAATTTTAACTGGAGTTAGAAGATCTGAAATTGTGAGTTATGAGTTTTCGAATTCACAGTTCTATCGTTAAGTTTTGATCTTGCTTTTTTTTTAATAGCTTGTTCAACGGTCATAACTCTTTTGGTTGTTATGATAACATTGAATCATTGTGACTAGAACTGTCAAAAAAGGTCAAAGCCCACGGCCCGACCCGGCAAAAGGGCGGGGCGGCCTGGGTTTTTTAGGCCCGTCGGGGAGCGGGCCTAAGCAGGCAAAGCCCGCGCGCGCCGTGGGCTTTGGCGTGGCGGGACCGGCTGCCCGCCTATTTTTAAAAAATATATAAAATATATTTTTAATATATATGTGTCAAATTATATAAATATGTCATTAGTCTAGCGATAAAAGTGTAATATTCTATGTGTAAGGTCCTAGTTTAAATCCCAAATATACTTTTTTTTCATTTTTTTTAAATTGGGCCCGTCAGGTCCGTAGCCCGCCCGCATGGAGAGGCGGGCCGGTCCGCCGATCCGTTTTGACCGCTCTAATTCGACGAAAGAAAGTCATTAAGTGATGAAAGTAGTGACCGCAGATTCTAAATTATATTTCTATCTTTTGGGCTGACAACTCACACGGCCACACCTTTAAAAGTCACCGTCCAAATTCGCCTTTGTCCGAACGTTGTGGGGCCCGCCTGGACCGACGCTGGTCTGTGTCCGAAAGCCCTAACCACAATCCATGCCGCCCCCACTTTGTCTGATTTTGTTCTCTATTTCTTTTTATATGTATTTGTATACTACAAAATTAAATATTTTACTAAAATTAAGAAGGTATGTGTCGCTGACGATTTGATTATGTTGATAAATTTAATTGAAGCACACGCTGAAGGCATGCGAGTTCTTTTGTTCTGTTTATTTGATTTAAATCAGTTGTTACTTGTTTGTGCAGATGAATATTAAATTGATGTATTTGCTCTAGTTAAATCTCCTCATAGATCTAACGGTCGCTACGGTCTTTCTTTGTTCACGTGTCACGCATGTTTGCACAATGTCCTATCACAGTTGTATATTGATGGTATCAACCTTTACTACTTTTAATACTTATATTTGACTAAAGAAAGATAACATTGAAATAAAACTGGAAAATTGCATAACGATAAGACAACATTATAAATTTAATCACTACCTGTGTCTTCCTTAAAAAAAATAATACAAAAACGAGTCACCAACTTCATATTCCAAACAAATTTGAGTCTCTTACAATTTTATCAGCAAAATAAGTTAAAAATTTCATTTGACACATTCTCCGTCAACAACCAAATAGGAATTTTGAGATTATTTGTCGCACACCGGAAAACTAGCTTCAATCGACTTAATATAATCAGTTGCACCTTGAGGTGAGAGAGAAAAGAGGTATCTACTCCTATTATGGATTGCTAAATCATAAATTTAACAAGGATTTTCGACTTATTTTGTCGGAAAAAAAAAATCAGAAACCCAAATTCATTGCGATAAATAAAAGTTAGTGATATATCTATGTAAAACTCGAAATTCAAAATTGGTAATGCTATGTGATCCATTTTTATAAATAATGCCTTCGTTCAAACAATTACATAAATCTTAAGCCAATTTCAGCCTCCCAAACTCTAGAGGGAGAAAAATCTTATTCAAGGTTTACCCGTGCATATGAGGATTTGGTCTAATGGTCATGGTGGAGGCATTAAAAATTTGTGGGTTAGGTCGTGAGATCGAATCTCCCCTCCTACAATTCTTTGAGTAGTTCACATTGACTTTATGACTCATGACTATCGTTGGCAGGTGGGTTTGGGACATATTCATCTGGGGATTAGTCCTACCACTAGAGTGTGTGACGCAATTAAGACGCCGTCAGGTCTGTGTGGCACAAGTTCACGCCAGTATTAGGGGCTAGTACATAGCTATCCGAGTCGGAATACCTCATAATAGAAAAAAAAAATTAAAAATTTTTTACCCGTTATTAATTACAAGGATTGATTAGTAAACGTGTCCTCAAAATCTTGGTGAGCTAAATCTTCAATTTGCAGTATCTCGAAAAAGGAAAAAAAGAAAAAAGAAAAAATCGCATCATAAGAATACAAATTACAGCCACACCGCAAAGTTTCTAACAAAGTGGTTTTGTCCCTGCTCCCAGCTTTTGCTGACTTCACATAAATTGCAATAATCCACACCATATTTTTCAGAAGAAAACCTTTTTCTTGTTTCAATCGATTACTGTCCTTTTCTTTTTCTTTTTTTCTTCGCCTAATGATAGCATGATCTCTGCATGAGGATGATGGAGTATTGAAGCTTCCAGGTGATTCTTTTTCTTTATTAGGTAACTGGGCTTTGTTAATCTCATCTACTGGTTTGAAATCCAATCATGTCTGTGTGTGTGTGTGTTTTATATATGTTAGCAGCTAATCTTTATACTTGTACTTCGTCCTATGTATCCTATGACTAGAAGCTTCCATGCAAGGCTATGTTTGCTTCATTGATTACCTCATGTGTAAAAATTGAATCTTTCGTTCTGTTGAACATAGAAATTGCTTGAATTTCTTCTAACCAGAAACTTCGGATGAAAGTATATATGCCTAAATCTTGCTATGTTACTTCTTCAAGATCGCTTGTTGTGAATGACTTTCACTTAATTTTGTTGTAGGAATTCCTTTTGTAAGATTCAAGATTTGGGATTTTTCTCATATTACGAGCGTTCGATCAATTTAAGATTTCCGTTCGAACTCTGCCTCCTCAATCGATGGGATCTCAAGCTGCTGATATCTCTTGGCCACCGTCAATCACCGATTCTTTCGACCTATCTTTTGACATAAACGTAGAGGAAGCGAATGATATATCAAGAAACTCATATTTTAAAGAACGTACGGAGGAGACCTCTTTGTGTTATCGTGATCACTGCAATATCCCGAGACCTCCTCCAATTCCCAGAAAATGTTCGAACGGAGGCGGGCCCACGAAATATTGCCGTGTCCCGAAGGAAACTAAAGAATCGTGGGACAAGCTCTTTCAATGGGGATGTGGAGCTGATGTTCATGTTATTACCGATGATGGATCGGTTATTGCAGCTCACCGCAACATACTGGTGGGTATCCGATTGTAATGAGCCGTGTTTTGTTAGAAATCTTGAATCTTCATAGAGTAATGGATTCTAAGGGAGGTGTGATGACATACTTTTATGATTTTCCTTTTTGTTGATGTCTTATAGAGCTTGGCTTCGCCGGTGTTGGATAATCTTCTGAAGCAATCGAAAGTTAAGAACGATGTGAGATGTTTGAGGATTAAAGGGTTGCCGTACGATGCCGTCCTTGCTTTCATTCGCTTCATCTATTCATCATGGTATGTCCGAATCCATTTTACATGTAATTTCCCACTTGGGTTTAACTACTTTTTTCGTCCCGAAATTTAGGGGTGGCACTTTCGTGACACTCAACTGATTGCAATTTTAGGACGGAGACGTTTAAAATTGAAGCAATTTATGGACATCATACGTCAAAACCTAACTATGTCCTCAAATGGCTTCAATGTTGAAAGTTAATATCCTTAAATTGCAACCATGTGAGCTGGGTGTCCTGAAACTGCCTTGATTTATCCTTAATAAGCAAATCCCACGCCACGTAGGACTCATCCCCAAATTATTTGGCTTGTGCGGACCACGTGTCGAAATTCCGACAAAAAATTATTCCCTGTGTCATTACATTGCTTCAATTTTGAAAGTTAATGTTCTTAAATTGCAAACACGTAAGCTGGATGTCCTGAAACTTCCACATAGGATTTATCTCCAAATAAACAACTCCGACGCCACGTAGGATTTACCCCCCAAATTATTTGAAGCTCGGGCAAAAATTAGGTTTATGACGCACCGTGTCCTTAAATTGCTTTAATTTTGAAAGTTAATGGCCTTTAATTGCAGCCTCTGAAAGATAAAGTAGTCAACCCTTTTCTTTTTTGCAGTAGCATCGTTCTTCTGATCAAATCCTAACCACATGTGTTTGCAGCTACGAAGACGAGGAGATGAAGAAGTACGTTCTCCACTTACTGGTCTTATCGCATTGCTTCTCCGTGCCGTGCCTCAAGAGAGTATGCGAACACCTTTTAGAGCAGAAATGGCTTACGACAGAGAATGTAATAGACGTACTCCAACTAGCTCAGAGCTGCGATGCACCGAGGCTCGTCCTCCTATGCACTCGCATGGTGGTGAGGGACTTCAAATCCATTTCCAACACCGAGGGCTGGAAAGTAATGAGGCGTGCGAATCCTTCCCTCGAGCAAGAGCTCATAGAATCGGTCGTCGAAGCTGATACCGTGAGTTCAACAAATACTAATAAATCATTTCTTGATTTCGGGAGAAGGCCGTTTTCGGTCCCCCAATGTTTTGGGGAATGAGCGTTTTTTGGTCCCTCGTGTTCTGATATGACACTTTTAGTTCCCAATGTTACTGATTTTGGGTCGTTTCGGTCCACTGATTAATTTAATTGTTAGCTTGGACGGAACGGGTCAGTCCGAATTTTGCGGGCTGAAGAAAGGGGGACCTAACCATGCCCATGAATTCGGGTTGGCCCGGCCCGTTATTCCGTCTAAACTAACGGTTAAATTAATCGGTGGACCAAAACGATCCAAAATCAGTAACATTGGGAACTAGAAGTGACATCTCAGAACATGTGGACCAAAAAACTAAACAGTGGGGACCAAAAATGGCATTCACCCCTTGATTTCTCTTTCCAAATGGCTGCTGACTATTTTCCACGATCGCACCTCATTCGCAGCGGAAGCAAGAGGCACGTAAGAAGAACGAAGAGAAGAAAGTTTACCAGCAGCTGCACGAGGCGATGGAGGCCCTGATCCACATCTGCAGAGACGGGTGCAGGACCATCGGGCCCCGCGATAAGGTCCTCAGGGGGAACCAGGCTTGCGGGTTCCAAGCCTGTAAAGGGCTCGAGGCTCTCATCAGGCACTTCTCGAGCTGCAAGACTCGGGTCCCGGGCGGCTGCGTTCACTGCAAGAGGATGTGGCAGCTTCTTGAACTGCACTCTCGAATGTGCGGCGATCCCGATTCTTGCAAGGTCCCTCTTTGCCAGTGAGTAGTTATACATAAACTTCGTAGGCTTCAAATGATCCTCTTTTGTAGATGTTGATTCGGGTTTTCTTACGGTGCTGTAGGCATTTCAAGGTGAAGATAAGGCAGCAGACTAAGAAGGACGAAGCCAAGTGGAGGCTGCTGGTGAGCAAAGTGATGGCCGTGAAGAATGCTCAGAGGTTGTTCTCATCTCGCGGGTCGTCGGGTTTCTAACCGAACCGAGCGGAAAAAGGACTGAGGAGGCCGATTGTTTTAGACCTCGGCCTCCTATGCACTTGTACATGTGATGAAATATGGCTCTAAATTAAGGAACATTATCATAATCGAGTCCCTGTAAGTAAATAACGCTAAGTGTCGAATTGTTCTTAACATGCAATACAAAATCGGGATTTTTTAAAAAATAGCCTCGTTGATCGATTTTTTTTAATAAATGACCTTAAAGGGTACTTTTGTCATTTACTCTCGGATTTTCAGCTACATAATGGATTAGCTGAGGATCCGTACTATATAGGTAAGAATCCACAGTAGGGTCCTCGGCTATCTATATACTGGTAAGAACCCATTTATTATATAGCCGAAAATATGTGAAAGAAAATACTTGTAATAAGAATTTGAACTCGTGATTTAGTGATTGATTGACTAAACAATCATTGTTCTGTTATCCGAATTCCGACCTGATAGTAGGGACATAATAATATTTACGCGTTTTGCGGCTATTTTTTTTAAAAACAGCTATTTCCCTAAATTATCCATTAAAACCTCTTGCAAATTTCCCTAAATTAACCATCAACTCTTGCAAGGCAATACCATGAAACAATTCAATATGAATCATTACAAGCACATAGCGATGCTATCCATTATAATCAATTATTTTCAAGCAGGGACACTAACTACATTTCATATCAAACGAATGAGACTTACAAATAGAACTAACCTCAAACCTGCGAGATTTCAGCTTACTCCACGAGCCATGGTTGAAAACTCCGCCTTTCATCTTCGAAACCAGAGTAAGAAAAATCGAAAGCATCCATGGCTTGAGGCTCACAATCGAATATCTATAATCGCGACTTTGATCACTTTTTTTTTTTTCCGAAGTGATATTCTGATCTGAGAGAGAGACTACAAACATGCTATAAATTTCGGTATTTCTCATTCCTTCTCAGCAATCACCACGAAAACATCATGCATTGACCATTTTCTCCTTTCGCTTTTGGCCGTAGGATTAATAACTGCTTTTTCGGAATCGGACGGACGGAAACCAATCACAATCTCTCTCCTCTGCCGGGCACGCAAGAGTATTTCGTAGAAGCTCAATTCTTCGCCCTCGTGAAGGTATAGATCAGCTTCTCTTATTTGCAGCTCGTTGCCCTGCAAAAAATTAATTACACACAAGACCGTAAATGATTTTTGAGAAAGAGAATACGCAAGAAAATATTTTCGGATTTACGAAACCTCCTCGGCGAAAAGCTCCTCCAACACGTCGTTGATCTGGCGATCTTCAGCAACCATGGCCAGCGCCATGCTCACGAGCTCGTTGGACAACACGTAATCGCTGATTTTAGACATGGTGAGCAGATTTTTGGTCCTCGGGTCGAGAATTTCGCTGATTATTACGGATTTATCAGAGGCCTGCTGCATTTCTCCGATCCACGAACCTTGCGAGAAGCTACTCCTGTGGAAGTGGGTAACCTGAGCTTCCCTGTAAGGGAGCCGCTTTGCCTGAAAACGCAAAGCCCGAGTAGATTTTACGAACAGGGTACAACACACACAACTTTGGGGACAAGCTCAAGAGTAGCAAAAAAGAAACCTGAAGTTGAGATCACAAGCTTAAAGAACTGAAAAAAACAGGACCAAGTAGATTTTCTGAACAAGGTACACAACTTTGGGCACAAGCTCGAGAGAAGCAAAAGGAAACATGAAGTTGAAGAGAGATCACTAGCAAAAAGAAGAGAGAAGACAAATGCAATTCGTATAGGGGAGATATAAGATAAAGAGACCGAAAAAAGTGAGTGAACAGTGCAGTTATACAAAGCATCCCTACCTGAATGTCACGTATCAACAGTAACGTAGCAAGAGATCTCGAATCAGCCTGAATTGCTGAATCTTCCACGGATTCATCAGCCAAGATCAATATCTGCAGAGTGTAACTGTTACTGCTCTGATGTGAAGGAGAAGTTGGGGACTTATCTGTTGTACTAAATTACAGCAGTGACGAATTATGATGAATATTTTTTCAGTTTTTGGTCTGTGATGAGGAATGTAGCTTACCGAATCAAAAGATTCCAGTGGAAGACTTTCGAGGTGACGTCTTATGACTGCATTGCCTTCGCGGTGTAAGAGTGAAATATTCATGAGACGGTCCATCTCGAGACCACCGTCTGTGAGCTTCCTCTCTCTATCCACCTCCGGGACTTCATTGAGCATCCACACCTCAGATCCAAATGCAAGAAAAGCATCCAGAACCTAATAAAACGAAATCCCGGGATTGGATAAAAATAAAAAAATGAACAAGCATGAAGATTCGAAATTTAATATTTCTCTAGTGAAGGCAGCAAAAGCCAGATGTCAGTGACATGGACGGTTATGAGGACATCATATGGCGTCGTGAATCCCCAGCACATTTTTTTTTTTCTTTTTTCCACCATTACCATGATCATATCTTCAATATCCCTCCGCCATCCACAAAGGAGTATTTTTTCGAAAGACTTTTGAGGTTGTCTGTCTCCAGGTAAATTTCCTCTCCAGACCTGCAACATTGAGTCGAAGAAGAGGAAGAAATTAGGTGTTTCCGATCAACGGGGCTTACCACAATCATATCATCAATGTCTCTTCTCCATCCACATAGTAGAATCTTCTGTGACTTTCTTGCTGGCCGTGTAATGTGTATGAATGTGGCATCTTTGACCTGAGTAGTGCAATTAACTTTATGTTTGTAAGTTTTTACACAGTTCTGTCTCATTTTTTGGTCATCTTTTCATTTTCTATGGAAAAGCTTTGGCCGTGTTTAAAATACTGGAACAAAAGGATGCTAGAGTCAAAGTTGTACTGGGGGAACTTGTTTGAACAAAAAATCAGTAAGGATTCAAGTCTGAGGTCACATCTCAATGATGAGCTAACACTTGAATTATACCATTAGATTAGACCTTAAAGAGTTCTCGAGGCACTGACAGATTAGTCATCATATACTAATTAGTATGTTGATGGCATGTTAGAACACTAGAACTGCATAAATCACAGAAAGCAGGATCCCCAACGCCAACGACGTATCTCTTTTTCACAGCATGGTTAGAAAATTTCCTGAGTATAGGAGTATGATACTTCATCGAGAGCAAACAATAGGCAAGTTTGGTTAATATTCAACATTTCCCGGTTTCGGCATCTAAATTAATTATTAAAACCCTGAAGAGAATTTCTTATAATGCAAAAAGTTATCAGAAATTTATGCAGAAACTATTGGCATGAAGTAAGAGATAAGAGAAGCACCATTGGTAGATTGGCAGGGGCATAAGTATCGTCATCCTCCGCTACGACAAGAACCTCATCCCCTTCCTGCAGAACGTAAGAGTCGTCGGGATTTAACATAATCTTTCCGCCGCGCGATGCTACTTTCACGCCACAAGGAATGGCATCTGGGAAGCTGATTAAGACATCCTCGAACGGCATCCCATCCAATTGTGGCCACCTCTTTATGTAGAACTCACAATTCTCAAACCCAAGTATGTCCTCCCATATCTGTAGAGTGCAAGATCACAGAACAGAATTATGAGTAGATGCTAAAAGGAGGACATGAACTATGGTTCAAGCCCAACTTTGATCTATAATATATCTTCTCCCGTTATGGGATAACCATTGCAACAGAAACAATCAACAGAATAAACATGAGTTACCCAGAAACAATTTACATAGGCAGGAAATTAACAAAGGTAACACCCGTTACTTCCCCATCCCCGCTACATGTTAACAAAGTACTAACAAGACAAGAAGCTAACCTGAGCAAGCCCTGGCTGACGAGCACATTGGATCATTAGTCTACCAATGACATCATGTGCCACAACAGTTTCAACGAGATCCCCGCCCACGAGTTTTACGAGGACCTCATTATCAAGATCACTTAATTCAACCACGATATGGCCTTGCAGTCCCTCTTTAAACCCCGTAAGGCTTAAAACAGTCCTCAACGCGCGTGCATCACTCTACATCCATCAGAGAAACTGAAATACATTGACTTGAACAGTTACAAATCAAGCAACGCTTTGGACATTGATTGGACAAACCTGATCAGCATTTCCATCTTCGGCAAGGACAATTATTGCTCGAGCCTTGGAAACGGATACCTAAGATTACATCTTCAGTTAGCTCAAGGAATAACGAAGATAAACTTATCCCTGTATTTAGAGATTAAAACAACATTGCCAACTTAGTGAAGGAAACACAAAATCCTACCTTCTTTAGATCAGCTAATATCAGCGGGCTCCCGCTTCTGCATATGACGGTTGTTCCTCGAAAGTCAAACTCCATCTTCGCGATGTCAAGCTCCATTTCCTCTTTGTCTCTCTCAGCCATGACCACCACTATTCCTCCACCCAAACTCTCATTGGCTATGGCAAGTTGGTTCAATAATGATCCCTGAGATCGTGGTACTAATCATCAAACAGTTCATCACTGAAAAGCTAAATCGAGAGAGACAAAATCTTTTTATCTAGCGAGAAAGAAGCAACAAAAGGCCTCACCAACTTATCGCTCCAACCGAGGATGAGAGTGTGATTATGCTCAACGACTTCACTCTTTCCCTTCCTCAGAGAGTCGAACTTCTCAGAGATCGCATCAGAAACAAGTCCAAGCATCATAGCAAATATAAGCATCCCCGCAGATGCTACATATGACCAAGAAAGCCAAAGGGAATCCGCAAAACTATCATCTGTTACTCCAAAAAGAGCCAGTCCACCGAGACCTATCAGCAACAAAGTAGCAACTAACAGTGCCACGGGCTTAGCATACGGGTTGACAGATAAAAATAAGTCAACTCTGTACGCAAGCTGCTTGTTCAAAGACAATTCCTCTGCGTTATTCTCCAACGATCTTCTTGAATTCGAAACATAGTCAACGTACTTGAACAAAAGGAACGGGAGGGACAATAACATTATTGAAGCAGCTAGTGCTGTGAATTTCAGACGTTTACGGAGTAGGTAATCGGTATAAACATTCTCTGGTGGCGGTGAGTGGATTATATTTACAGAGTCCAACAGATTGCAATCTTTCAGTCTTGCTTCGAGCTCAGAAATTTGATCCTACAAAAAATTAGAAAGGGGAAATTAGGTTTAACATCCGCTTTAAGAGTTTCGTTTTCTTGAAAAATTACCCGTAATTCAATGATCTCGCTTTGCAGAGAAAAATTCCTGTACATCAAAGATGAGAACACCGTGACGATTATCTGCAAGAGGCTGCAATCAATCACTTACTCACAGCATTCACTGTATAGTCGCCACAAAATGCAACATCCTAGTGGGAACAAAAAATACTGCTACTGATACTAAACTCACAGCAAATGAAACAGCGAACTGCCACCTCACTCTCAGCCCTCCGGATTTTGGTCCAATTTTTGGAGCATTAGAAGAAGTCATCTCGGAAGAAATCGTCTTACTCTTACTCTCCGACGAAACAGCGTCCTCCTCCGTCGCTTTGACCACCGCCTCCTCATTGGTCACCCGATCGTCCGCGAAGCCCGTTGACCTGCTGTAGCTCCTCCCCAAGTCAAAACGGCGCCGCCTCAGCTTGTATACCGAACTTCCCGACGAATGGACGTTACCGTCACTGAAATTCTTTACATTACCACCGTTTCCGGAATCATCGGCTCTGCGCGGTGGTGTGATCTGCGGCGGGAGGAAAGACGGCGTCGTTCTAGGACGGTGAGAAGAGAATCTTCGTCTTCTATCAGGCGGTGAGTTGAAGGCGCCATGAGAGTTCGCGAATGAATAGGAGGGGAATATCCAGTCTCTAGTGGTGGGCGGAGGCGATGAAGCGTCGGAGTTGAAGGACATGGCTGGGGGATTACGTGAAAGATGAAGGGCACTATTGGTATCGCAATGTAATTATGAATGATTAAGCTGGAGAGAGAGAGGAGACTTAGTTTTAGTCAATATTATAATTTCATTAATATTCATTCAGTGAGGAATAATTTCTGTTATATACTATACTTTAACTTGGCCGGCTAGAGGCAGCAAAATACCAGTCAATTATTCCTTTGGAAATCTTATTTATAGTCTTGTTCGTATACCATAAAATTATTTTTTTAGTAACAAGCATAATAACTAGTTTTAATTATTTAAGAATAAAATGTGTTTAATTATAATAAAATTAATAAAACAGACATTTTCATGTTAATAGACGCCACGGTTATAAAATTTAAATGGGTCTGCTAATAATGTTCGGCATGAGAGGAAAAAAGCGTAAAAACGTAATATTCGTCGGGATCATTGGCCACGACCTTGCTATCAATGGTGCCGACGATTGGTACTAACATGACCTCAATCCATAAAACTCATAAATAGTGGATCCAAATTTTGATTTATTAAAAAGTGGATCCAAATTTTGATTTAAATGGAGGAAAAGACCTTGAAAAATTGAATCCTATTTAACCCGTTGCTACTAGAATTCTCCGTAGCAGAATTCGGTAGAGACAGAAACCCTCACAGAGGGAGACACAACCCAAAATGAGAAAAACAAGAAACAAAAGGGCTAATAGCATTGCAGTAATTAGTATACGAATGCATTAGCACAAAAGTCAAAACCTGCACTTTTCATCAAGGATATATATGGATAGTAGTCACTACTCGCCTCATTTAACACTGATCAATACAAAACTAATAAATCTGTCGGAAATTGATACAACGAATCAATCAAGTAATCTCTGATACTTGACCAAAAATAGAGAGAAAGAAAAATCCACTCAACTGGTATTATGATGCTAATTCGGCTTCGTTCTAGATAGGAGACCTTTAGCCGAAGGAATCAATGGCGCTTCGACGTCGATATTTACGTCATTACGAGATCTCGAGTCTTCGTCATCCAATGCATACAAATTATCAGAAGATCTCTTGTCATTCATTAGATCCTGCGGTTTACAATTATCAAACGTATATTACATCGAATTTGACTCAACATTAGGGCTGTGTTTGGATCGAGGAAAGTGGTGAGGGAAAGAAAATTAAAGAGAATGGTTTTCTCTAGCTTTTTTTTTCTTTCCTCACCATTGGTGAGAAATTGATTTTTCATGGTTTTAGTTTAATTAGTTTAAATTTTCTGTTCTTTTCTTTTCCCCATCTATTTTCTAATAAACCAAACATAAAAATTAGTTTTTCTTTCCATTTCTTTTTTCCTTTCCTAATAAACAGCGTGATATATTAGTAACTAACAGGACATGAAAGCTAGTAAAAAGTTTGTCCAAGTTCACCTTTGCTGCTCGTTCGGAAACGATCTCCACGGGATTCTGGGACGCGCGAACATCTTTAGCCTTCAAGTAATTGTACATGACAACACCGCACAAAGCTGTCCGAAAAAATTATAAGTTTTTTTTTTTTATTTCAAAATGGAAGTAGAAATGTTAGTCGTAGATAAAAAAAAAAGTATACCAATGGCATAGCCGGTGATATTCAGCGTGGTGATCGTCGACTCGGGAAAAATGACAGTCGAAAGCGCGATCAGTATCCAATCCTTTAAAACGCCGGCGACGCGGATTGTCACCGCGCCGGTTCGTCCGATTGCGAGGAAGATGGAGAAATTCAGAGCCAAGGCGCAGAACGCGTTCGAGAAGAATATCCAGAAGTTGAACTGAATCTGAGTCACGTCCATTCCCGGCATCTCCAAGAGATACCAAGGTACAAATAGAAAAACAAAGCTGCAGTCGAAAAATTTAATCGGTAAATTCAAACTATGTTCACTTTTCAACAACTGATAACACCATGAAATTGACAAGATTCAATTAGATTGCGTATGATCCACATGGTGTTTTGCTTGTATTTAGGAGGGTTTAAATTATTAAGGCTTATATAAAACTAATCAATTGGTATAAAATAAAATGAGTGTTCGGTTAGTGGGCTTATAATTACCTACTTGAGAGGTGTGTTTAACTAAAACTGTATACATGGATTTAGAATTCTTATGAATAATCCCATGTTTTATATAAACCCACGTACCAAACACACATCAACATGTTATAAACCAACATTTAAAATTTCTAAACCCATGAACCATATTTTATTTTAAGACTTAAGAACCCATTTGGTTACTCTTGCTAATGCAGCTATGTGCATGCCATTTCATATCTTGCTCTCTATATAAATAATTTACATCTAAACAAGATGAGCATATTTATGAGTTTTTGTGGAGTGATGAAGCTTACCTGCATGGAGCAATGTAGTATAGGCTTGTGATGGGGTTGAGTGTGAGGCCCTTTTTCTGCAGAAGAACTTGAGTCAGCACCAACCGAAGAGCCTCGGCGAATATCCCTGTAACTTGATAAACCGTTCCCACTATGTTGAAGTGAATTTCCCCGTACGAAGATATTACAACACCGAGGCTGACCAAGAGCATGTTCAGAAATAAGTCGCATCTCAGCTTGTCGGTACCGCAGATGACAGCCATGAGAAATGTAGCCACTGGCACTGTCATTAGATAAATAGAGATGATAAGTACATCTGTTCTGGGAATTTTTATCTCAGGTGAAAAATAAATCAAGGTAAGGTGAGAAAATATAGTAGAAACCGTACTCAGGGCTTTCAGCATCTGAATGAAGGCCACCGAGATGAACAAGTAAGCAGTGTTTCCGAACCTGCATGAGTACCAATACTATTAATAGTAAATGCATCATTTGAAAATGTGGTTTACATGGACATGTAAGTTTAGTATAATCTTTAAGTAAACTTTATAATTTTCTCAAAGATATAAACTTCGAAAATGATGGTTGGTAACCAAGCAAGACTTTCTGTCCTGCACATAGAATGATACAAGGATATGCTTACCAAAGGCTTGACGCGAAGAAGGCACTGATTGGAATTACACATGTTGCATATCTGTGAATTCAAACGTATATGGTCATATAGTGTAGAGCAAAAGTTTTTGGAAGATTATTATAAAATGTTTCTCTTACATCTCAAAAGTCATCTTCACAGGGGACACAACCTATGCAAAAAATTGTTCAAGGTTATGAGTACAAAAAAGATGTTCCAGAAAACTCCAACGAAGTAATAAATCTGAACATCCATGATATAACTTAGATCTTTACTTATCCAGCAAGAACCTCAAGAAATCAATGGTTGAAGATGATGAATCATAGTAACAACAGCATATGAGCAAAACCATTAATGCAAGTCATAATATTGAGGGTTAAACAACAATGTCTCATTTATTATTCCAGAACAAAATGATATATACCACGCACTTATCCTCTTCTTGTTTCAGTTAGTAATTTTTGCAATCCATATTTTAGCTAATATGATAGAGTAATAGTTAGAGCAAAAGATGATAGAATAAACTTCATTCAAGAGAATCACCACTAAACCCAAAAGTACGAAGCATAATAAGAGAAGCTCCAGCGGAAAAATGTACCTTAACAACGCGAATCAGAAAGAAAGCCACCAGGCCAGAAAAACCCATATGAATCATGGTCAGTGTAATTGGAAATGGGAAATTGAAGTACTTTGGTGAGAGAACCCACTGTATAGGAGGATAAATGTCAGATGTAGCTGGTGCATGATTTTAGATCATAAATAACATTGTGGAATTTTAATTATGTTGTGTACATCAAAAACTATAGACGGCAGAACAAGAGCTCTTGAATAGGCTGCTAATGAAATCCATACCTTGTTATACAGAATAACTCCTGAAGATAGCACTATATACACCAAGAGGTATAGGTACGTCAATAAAAGCTGCTTGCTGATCATTATGTGAGAAGGTAGATACCCAGAGGCCAACGCAATAATAAGAGGTATCTGCTCTCCCAAAATCTTTACAGATGACAAATGAGTTAGCCTCTCATACAAACAGGCTCGAATGAGATGTTTGGATCAAGTAGCTTTCATTCATCCACAATTTTGTAGCAGAGGCAGTAGCTGCAAAACAAAGAGCCATGAGAAAAAGAAAGAACGACAAAGGAAAGAAAAGATTACAAAACTTGATCCCTGAGCCAGCATAAACAATTAAAACATAGAACAGAAACTAAATAGAGCACGGAAATTTTCTGAGACTAAGAGGAAAAATTTAAGGAAAAGCTAGAATTATGGCTCACACTAACACAGAAACAATACCGTAGTCGCAAATCCTGTGCAATAGATGTTCTTACAAAACAAAAAGAGAGTCAATATATCTTCAAAATAGTTTCTCGTCTGATCCAATGTGACATAAACTCCAGCAAAGCAAATTATACCAATCAAAAATTTTGAGAAACACTTTAAATAACACTATTTTGTTCTTAATAAATACTTACTATATCTACTAGTGTTGTATTCACTGTTAATTTACTTATCTCATCTTCCTTTAAGCAAGTTTTATCCACATGAAGAATAATACGTGTAATGCCGTAGCCACACAGAAACTCAGAGCTAACTCTCCAAAGAATAGGATCCACATTTCGCATTGGAACAGGCACTTTCAAATCTAGAAAAGGATGTGCAAGAATGAGAAGCCATCAGTACATTTCTTGACTATACTTGACTCAATAACCTCATCTTGTCAAATTCACAGCACAAGCAAGGTTATTAAATTACCATTAGTGAGAGCAGATGCATAACCTATAAAACTTGTACCAGTAAAAATAACAGCATAAACGCTTAACCACAAATGCGTAGTAATGATGATAATGCGATACAAAAATTATGTATAACAAACAATAAGCGAGTCTAACACATGCGTTTGACTGAGTGAGTATGTGTGTGTCGGTGCAGACGAGGTCAAGAATTAACACTCTCCGCGCGCACAACAAAAAACAAACAAGAGGATACAAAAAAAACAGATCGATTAGGACCTGAGTGGAGACGAGTAGCTTCAGCTAGAAAACCTTAAAATGTCGGCGCATACGAGCTGAAAGATCTCGATTGTGTCAGATTGTTTTGAGGAGATCTCAAAGCTTGTGAGTTACACTCGCTCGCCGATTGCTTACGAAACTGCGTCGGGAAAATCAGTATCAACGGCGCCGATGAAGTATAGTGTGGAACTTCTTTCAGATCTCGAGGCCTCTCAATGAGATGGACGATTCATGCCATGGCTATTTACTTGTTTCAGTTGTGTGATTGTATTTAATCGCTTTGCTGGTTTTATATTTATTTTGTAGATCGTGCTTATCTATATTTTCTAGAGTTCTTTTTTCTGATTATTATTGCTGGTGTTAAATATAATTAAGTAGTGTAAACACCTTTTTTCTCCGCTATGAACTGACCGATGTTCATAAAAAATAATCCCATGATATGTCCCAAATCCACAAGGTATCATTATATTCCATGGACTTTGGCTTACTTCTATCAATCTGAACCTTACCGTCGGTCAGGACGATTACAAAATTAATAATGGGAAATTACACGTTTGTAACTTGGTTTATATGTATATTTATTTTATTTATGCCAAGTAGAAATTATAGAAATTGTTTGTTGTCCAATGCCAAAAACATGTCAAATCAGTCTGATTGAGCTGGGCCTGCATGTCAGATACGGCCCAAATCGTTTGGGCCCAGACAGCTTGACCTTGACCGTCTGCTCGACCTGACTTCCTCCATAACGACGCCGTTCGGCGCGGAAATAAACTGACGATTTGAGCCTCGGTCCTTGAGTATGTTTCTATGGAGGGATTTCTACATTTTTGTCTAATGTTTGCTAAAGTGCATTTTTAGGTCTCCATTTTTATGATAGTTGCGGTCTCCAATGCTGTCGATTTTGGACGTTTTTTATCCCCAGTTAATTTAACCGTTAAGTTAGACGAAAATACGGGCGAGCCAGTCCGCATTTACGGGTTGAATCAGGTCTCCCTTTCTTTGGCGTACAAATTCGAGTTGGCCCGCCCGTATTTTCGTCCAACTTAACGGATAAATTAATCGACAGTGTTAGGGATTAGAATTGTAATTCGAGAAAATCGGGACCCGAAACGCCCATAAGCCAAACGTTGGGTACCGAAAATGTAAATATCCCTTTCTATTCTACCGAAGAACGACGCACATCAACCATGCATACAGATCCGTAAGAAAACCTCGAAAAGACAGAAACTTGGACCACAAAACACACTCGCAACAATCTTTCCAGGAAAGAAAAAAAAGAAAAAAGAAGGAAACATCACACGAATCTGTTGAACGGTTTCCTCCCGACGATCGCAGGCATCGAAATCGTTGAATCAAAGCTCGCGCCTCCCACGGAACGCGGAGAATCGCGTTTCTCCAGCACCCTCAGGTTATCACGCCGCCGCCGCCGCCTCCGCAAGAACCTTTACCGTTGCCACCACTCCACGTCGGCGTCAGAGGAAACGAAAACCTCTTCTTCGGGTTACTGCTCGATCTCTCCTTAGCCTTAGCCGAAACGGTGGCCATCATGTAGCTCGGGGAAGAAAACGGCGGACATGAGCTAACGAGGCTATCGTCGTCTTTCGAAGGAGCATTATTTCCTCTGGGCTTAGAGTAGTTATAAGCTTGTGGCGGCGGCGGGGTTCTGCTCGGGGTGTGACGGAGGAAATGCCTCCCGCGTGTGGACATCGAGGACCGCGGGGTGAGGAGAGGTTCTCGATTCTCGGGAGTTTGAATCTCGGATTTGTTGTAACCGTTTGCGTGATTCGTTTTCTATTTCCTCTGGGCTTAGAGTAGTTATAAGCTTGTGGCGGCGGCGGGGTCTGCTCGGGGTGTGACGGAGGAATGCCTCCGCGTGTGGACATCGAGGACCGCGGGTGAGGAGAGGTTCTCGATTCTCGGGAGTTTGAATCTCGGATTTGTTGTAACCGTTTGCGTGATTCGTTTTCTTGATCCCGTTGTTGTTGTGGTGCTCCGAGGTGGCTCTCGGTGGGGTGAAGGCAAACGGGTTTTTGTTGTTCTTCTTATGAGAAGCGGTCGATGTTATCGTTGTTGTTGTTGTCTGAGGAAGCTGACGTTCTAACCAGTTCCACCACCGTGGAAATCTCTCCGATTTCGTGTCTGGATAAGCTTGATGTTGGTTCGGGTTTGCTCTCCACGGCTTTTGGCCATCACCAAAGATTGTATTGAGAGTCGGAGGAGGGAGAATGTCGTTTTTGGTCCACAATTTTTCGATATGCTACTTTTAGTCCCCAATGTTACTGATCTTGGGCCGTTTTTTGATCCGCCGGTTAATTTAACGGTTAGTTTGTATGGAATGACGGGCCGAGCCAGCAAATATTACGTGTCGGACATGGCCAGTACGAATTTTGCGGCCCGTAAATCCCGTCCAAGCTAACGGTTAAATTAACCGGTGGAGCAAAACGGCCCAAAATCGGTAAGATTGAGGACTGGAAGCGGCATCTCGTAACATAGGGGACCAAAAATTGCCCATACACCAAACATTTATGACCAAAAATGGCATTCGCCAAGAATAATACGATGATCAAGAAAGATTTCGGCATTCGCCAAGAATAATACGATGATCAAGAAAGATTTCGAGCATTTATTTTACCTGGTTAGAATATGCATAGGCCATAGCCCGCTCTCTCTTTATGACGGCCTCGACTTTCTTCCTCAGCCTCGCGTCCGCTTCCTCTTTGGTAAGAACGCTTTCGTCCCAATTCCCGTCGTCCATTTCAGGCTTTTAAAGAAGGGACCAACGAGTCGTAAGCATTGTTAGATTCTCAGCATAAGATTGATTTGGAGAACGTTTTTACTCTTACCATTTGGCTAGTACTCCATTTGCTCAACGGGCTCTCGATTTCTTTCCCGTTCTTACGAAGAAGAAGCTCTCGTTGCTGGTTTTCTAACATCTGAATCCTCCGAGATCGAATCTGAGTCTCAACCCTGACAAGAAGCTGCATCTGCTTCATGGCGTTCTCCGTCTGCCGCCTCACGCTTTGCCCCCTAACTACTCCTTGAAGCCTCACTAAGCCCTTCAGTGCCCTGAAACTTCTCCTTGCCTATGACACACACAAACACACACACACACACACATATATATATATATGTTAGAGTGAGGGTTCATTCCTAAAACCAATTGGTGAGAGGAGGAAATGCCTCTTTGATTATATATTGAGTCGGGTGAAGTTAATTTCCCGATGTGGAAAGAATATATATATATTGAACAAATGTTGCCATTAAAGAAAGCTTTTAAATGCTAAATTTAAGTACCAGGTAGCCTCTGAATGCGGATTGGATCTTAGTGGCCGAGAGATGCCGGTGTCTTAAAGTCGGTTCGGGCCCACGAGGATATTCGTTTACCTTCTTTTTGCTCTCTCTTTCTATAGCAAACTTGGAATTATCAGCTTCAGTAGAAGGAGAAGAAGCAATAGCAGGTTTCTGAGGTAGAGCTTTTGGAGGAGAGATATTATTATTATTATTATTATTAACCCTCAAAGAGCAAGCATTTACGGGCAACGAGTTGCTGAAAGAAGAAGCAGATTTTTTTGCTGGTGGGGGTGTCGGGTTTTCGGGGACATATGTTCTTACGGTGGTTTCGCGCGGGGAAGGGGCCGATGATGATGCTGTCGTAAGGATACGAGGAGAGGGCCTGATGAAGAGTTGATCGGCTTCTCCTAAGATCTCCTCGATGCTGCTCGGTTCTCTGAACAGGGGAATGAAGGATCGGTTCTCGCCGTTCCTCAGTATCCCTTTGCCCTTCTTTCTCTTTTCGATGTTGATTTTCTTGTCCGAAAACGGTCCCTGAGAAATAACACCGATTAGTTTTCAGGCGATAGTGTCGAAGGAAAGCGAATCACGGGATTCGTGGGCTCGTAAGAAACTCACATCGGTTGCATTGTCCTTTGAATTACTACTGTGTGTGAAGGCCTTTTTGATAGCTGAAAACCAGCCTCCTTTCTTCCCCATGCTTCGAGCATACTAAACTAAAATCCGCGGGTTTTTTAGCTGTTAACATTCATCGGCAAACTCACATCAGGTGCGCGTAACGTGTTAAATTCACTCTAAACACACGATTAAGTTAACTGTTGACCAAAAACGCCCAAAATCAGTAACATTGGGGACTGAAACTGTAACTCAGAAAACGAGGACAAAAAACGCTCATAGGACATAGATTGGAGAACAAAATGTAAAATCACTAAGATTTATTATTAGAACATAAACCCTATTCTCTTTGTTTTTTCCTTAAATTTGAGAGCACCTGTTCTTGTAAGAAATAAACGGCAGTCCCAGAAAAAAAAAAAAGGGATTAATTTTTTATAATCATTTTCGGGCAGAAGCTGAGTGAATCCCAAGAGATCATCACATCGCAGGCGTGATTAACATGCAATGGCTCAGTAAAAAGAACAAAGATGAAAGACATAATACCGATGTTTTATTTACCTCAGCAACTCTCTGATCAAAACCTTTAAAACTCCTTCCACAAAGCTGCTGCGCATACTAATTCTTCCGAAACAAAATTAAAAAAAAAAAAAAGAAACCCCGCAAAGGGACATTATGGTGATTTCTCAGTGCCACAGGAGACGCTTCTTTCCTTCACATCTCTCTCCGTTGCGTTTTTTGTGTGAACTTTTCTCTCTCTCTCTCTCTGACTGCGTTTTGTGTGATATTTGAGACGTGCTCTCTCTCTCTCTCTCGTTTTCTTTCAATTGTTTACCTTTTTGTGCTATTTTCTTTCTTGCATAGTCATGATGATTTGTGATGATGGTGGTGTGATCATATATGATGATATAATACTCACACCTTTGCTTTTATGGAGCTCTCCGCTCCATTTTTAATTTGGGTAAATTTACTTTCAATACCCTTTCAAGTTTCAACTTCCTCTTAAATACCTCTCGAATTATTTTTTCCTGTGAGATACTCATTTGAAAAAAATTGTGTGTTAGGTACCTAAAAAGCGTTAAAAAGACAAAAATAACCTTCCATTATACATAAATATTATTTCAATTCTCTCCAGTTTTATATCAAGTCAAATTTAATAATATTATATCAACTGCTATCACTTTTATACCAATTGTTATCACTATTATACCAATTATTCTCATTATTATACTAATATATTCAATTATTGTACTAACAGTTATCACTGTTATACCCAAAAAAATTTTTTGCGTATTATACCACAAAACACAACAAAATCGCTTATTATACCAATAAAATTGATTACTCTACCAATAAATTCGAATATATACCAAACAATTCGGATATTATAATAACATTACTTTTGGTATTACAGTGTTGGTATTATAATTGAAACACTTGGTATAATAGTGATATAATACTCTTAACTTTGACTTGGTATAGCAGTGATAACAGTTGGTATAATAATTTAATATATTGGTATAATAATGAGAACACTTGGTATAATAGTGATATAATACTTTAAATTTGACTTGGTATAGCAGTGATAACAGTTTGTATAATAATTGAATATATTGGTATAATACATAGACCAGTTGGTCTAACTGAATCTGTAAAGCAGGGTTATTTTCGTCTTTTCAATATTTGGTGGTATTAAAAACACAATTTTTCGCAAATGGGTACCGAACATGAAGAAATATTTGAAGGGGTACTGATCAGGAAGTTGAAACTTTTAAGGATACTGAAATGAAATTTACCCTTTTAATTTTCAGCGAATTTATATTGTAAATATAAATAAAGTAATGTTATATTACCTGATCCCAATAGTACAACAGTCTTCTGCAACTACAATAACTACAAAAATCCACCGTCATAAATGGGTCCAAAAAATATAAATAAATAACAAATAAATAAAATAAAATTCTCTTAGTCCTCTTCTCATCACTGGTTTCCCATTCGGGGAAATTCGCAAATTTTGAATCATTTCGTTCCATGAAAATTGATGCAAGAATTTACTAAGCTTATATGTTGTCGATTAGATCATGACTTAATGGTCATTAAGAAAGAGGTCACGTGATTGATCCTCATAGTTAACGTTAACATATTTTTCGAGTTAATCTTTCATACATGTGATTGGCTCATTGGATTTTACATGGCCCCAAATCTCACGCCTGGTTCCTATGTGTCTCAAAAAAAGAAATATATATATATATATATATATATATATATTGATTATAAGTTTTTAAAATAATTGATGTGAGATTGAGTATTTGAGTTTCACACCCATACCGTTGGCTAGCTTCAAAATGAAGACAATAAGTCAATGATTAAATAGCAAGTTATGTTGCGTTTTTGATCATATAATCTTTATCTAATAAGATGCTTTGGTTGGGAATGGCATAATTAATGAAACAAATATATATATATACAAAAAGCATAAAATGCAAATGCAAGGTCTTGGCACCTTATAGATCAACCCACGTTACTTCAATGGAAAGACTAATTAGGAAGCAACATCATGTCCAATTTCTTCTTACCCACTAATAAATAAACAACATATGTCCATCATCACATTCTTTTTTTTTTTGTCTATTTCATGAATATTTGCTTATCTCTTAGTAATCCATCCTTAAATTCTTTTATGTTGGGGTGACAACAATTATAGAGTTCTTTAATCACCTTTACAATAAAAAAGAAAAGAAAAGAAATGGAAATAAAGGAGAAAACTTTGAAAGAATCAACGGCTAATTCGAGCTACGAGTCTAAATTATATTATTACACATATAATTATTATGATACGTCTACCTATATTGATAATGTGTTGATGTACCTCATCTGAGTGTATAATTCTACCTATGTTATTGCTAGAAAATGGTCAAACAATATTTTCCAAATTTGCATCCAAATATACATAAACATATACAGTATTAATTATAGGCAAAATGTAAGATTAGTCACTAAATATACATATTGTTTTCGTTTTTTGTCACTACGTTTGATAATTGCAAAAGTAAATCAGTATCTTTATATGCAAAACAATTTCGGGTCATGTTTTCAATTTTAGATCACTAAGTATATATATATTTTCTATTTTGCTTCACTAAGTATATATGTTTCAATTTTGGATCACTATGTTTACAACGTTAGTGACCAAATGAGTGGCTCAAAACTGAAATATGTATACTTATTGAACGGAAATCGAAAAATATATATTTAGTGACCTAAAATTGAAAACATGACCCAAAATTGTTTTGACATACAAAGTTAGTGACATACTTTTACAATTACTAAACATAGTGACCTAAAAACGAAAACATGCATACTTAGTGATCTAATATTATAATTTTTCGTCAATTGTACAATGTATATCTAACTACCTTAACTGCCACAAATTAAAAAAATTAATCATATAACTAACTACTTAGTAGTAGCGTGGAAGCAAAAACTAGACATCAAACAATATAAAACACACACACACATATCTATTATGCTAGAGCTAGAAACTACTATGTTGGTTGAGTCTCGTTCAAATGTTGTTAACCTAATTATTACATCACAATCAATGAAATATCCTTCGAAGTCCGAATCATTAATGGGACGAAGAAGAAATAGTTGGAAACAATCAGTTGACGACCGCAACTACCAAAGAAAGAGAAAACAAGGCTCTGTTTGGTTTGCGGAATTTGGTTAGGAAAAGAAGAGAAAAGGTGGAGAGGTACAACGATTTTAGCGCAAAGTATCATTGTTCGATGCGCTAACTTAGTTTTCGATCGTACTTTCCACCCACGAATACTAACGCACCCTAAAGGACATGCAATAATTTAAGGAAAATCTCAAACATGAGAAGCTGTAAAAAGATGTACGACCCGTTGAAAACGGTTCGTTATTATTAAGCCGCAGGCTCGTTGGGCCTCTGGCGACTCCAGTTGCTCGTGCCCGGTTTACGCTCTCCTCGTTTCCTCTTATTCTTCGGAAAGCTGAGCTCCGAGGCTAAACCCGAAGCAAGATCCGATTGCTGCGTGCATTTTCCCATGATTTCGTGCTCCTCGTTTTCTCCAACAATGTCGGTGTCGTGAATCTCGTGTTGTTCGTCGAGAGCCTTCAAGATCGAGCCTTCTAATTCGACTGCTTCATTTTCTATCAGCATGTTATCTAGAATCTGTTTAAAAAAAAAAAACAGTCAAGAAACTAGCTAATTAAACTTCTAGAAACTGAAGTTGGGCGAACGCCATTTTTGGTCCCCCAATGTTTCGAGTATGGCGTTTTTGGCCCCCCATGTTTCGAGATACCACATTCAGTCCCCAATGTTACCGACTCTGAGCGATTCTGGTCTCCCAGTTAACTTTACCCTTATTAGGACGGAATTAGGGCCGGGCCAGATCCCCATTATTTGGGCCGATTCGGCTGAACCCGTAATTCCGTACACTTAACGGTCAGGCTTAAATTAGCCGGTGGACCAAAGCAGCCCAAAATCGGTAACACTAGCATTGAATGTAGCATTTTAGCACATAGGGGACTAAAAACGCCCATGCCCCAAACATTGTAGGACAAAACGGCGTTCTCCTCGAAAGTTCGAATTTTTCTTCAAACAAAAACCTTTTCGGACGAGTCTCCGACGAGGGCACGATCCCGAGGGACGTCGACGGACGATAGTAATCCAACCGTACTCTCGATTATGTCGGGAATGTCTAAAGCATCGCCGAAGCTCGAAACGGCACTGTCGTGCATCATAAAGTCTCCGAAGCCGTAATCCGTTATATCGTAGATTCCTCCGAGCGAACCCGTTTCGTCATTACAAGCAGAGAACATAGGACTATTGGGGAGAGAAGGAACAAGCTGGCTCAGATTTTCCGAGGACGAGAACTTATCGAAGTTCTTCATCATCAACGAATCGAGCTGAGCCTTCATTTTATGAACGTGTGCGTGTGCTGCCACTATCTTGCGAAGCACTTTCTCTAGGGAATCATCGTTCTCTTGCATAAACTCGGGATTATCGTGGATAGAAAACTCTGCTGTTTTGTGTCGATCTGCGAGAAAAAGCTTCACATATAATTGATGATCATCGAGGCTCAAAAGGGTCGATTTTTCTCGTGGAGTTTAAGAACTTATAAGCCAAATATGCGGGTCCTCAGAAAAAGATATATGAGGAAATTAGGGATTTCGACATTTTTAGCCCCAATGTTTGGGATATGGGCGACTCTGGTCTCAAATGTTCCCGAGTTACAGCTTTTGTCCCAAATGTTGTCGGTTTTGGGTGTTTTTGGTCCACCGGTTAGTTTAACCGTTAAGTTGGACAGAAATACAGGCCGGTCCAGCCCGAATTTACGGGTCAGGCTATCCCGGCCCGTAATATTTGCTGGCCCAACCCGTATTTTAACGATTAAACTAACCAATAGACGAAAAGTGCCCAAAATCAACAACATTGGGGGCTAAAACTGTAACTCAATGACATAGGGGACCAGAGACGCTCGTAGGCCAAACATTGAGGGACCAAAAAATGTCGAAATCGTAGGAAATGTTTAGTAAAAAGTCACTTTTGTACCCACCTGAATTACCAAGATCCTCCCACCTCGGAGCTATGTTGTGACCAAATCTCTTATTTTCTGCAATGTGTTCATCAAGTCAACAATTTGATTCTTACGAAACTTCATGGAATGTAAGAATATGAAAAAAAAAAAAGTACCATAAAGTGAGAAGAGGGCGTGATTCGACATGTATGATTCAACGCCTGTTGTTTCTTCAACTCTTTTTCTCTTCAGTCTCTTCATGGGCTTCTTCTTCTTACAGCTTTTACCCGTATACATCAGTGACTTCGAGCCCGAAAGTTCAATTCGCGTACGATCTAACGCCGTATGTTTCGTTCTTCTCAATTCGGTCCACTTGCACCTCCACATCAGAGGTTTTATGAAGTTCCTCCAGTGAGCAGACATCCTTTTCTTTCTGAAAAACAATGAGATTTATAGAACTGAATCAAGCTGTAATAAGCAGACCATGTTTTTTAACACAATGAGATTTTGTTGTGAAGTCACCTTATGGGGAACATCCTCCCGAGCCCATCTAATGCAGGAGGAAAATCACCTCCTCTTAAGAACTTCGATTCAATTTCAGTATCACTTAACACCGAAGCACTTTGGTTTTCGGAAGCCGTGTCAGCAAATGAACTCGAATTTTCAGTAGCATCGGGATCATCTTCTTCGTTTGCTTCGACCTTAAAAAATCCCGATTTCGAGACGATTCGATCGTATCAACGACGACATTAGGCCCACTTCCTTCGTTCGCCATATCTTATAATGTGACCGTAATTTCTTGCAAAATACCCGAAGATCAGTGGGCTCTTATCAGTTCTCTTAGATGACAAATCTTTTCAAACATGGGCAATTAATTTTCTCTCGAACCATCCTCCAGAAATTCAGAATCTTACCTGAAACTATATGAAAAAAATAAAATAACAGTTCTATGTTAAAATCCATGCTTCAAATTTTCAGACAAAACAAGAAAAAAAAAACCTAAATTCACATGATATCATCAGCTATATCATATTTCATGTCTCTAACAGCCACACAAGTGACAAAGCAACATCAACTTCTCATCATAGTCACAACCGAAGATGATAAATCTATGTAAAGATCTTACTTAACTGCACCGAATTATCGAATTTGGGTATCCAAATATCGACTCAAAAGCACAATCTAAGCCAACATACATCAATCGTTAAGCTGATGATATAATTCGACAAAAGCCACCAATAACAAACGACCATCACATAACCCAACGAAGAAAGCAGAAGAAACAGAGCAGAAACAGACACGGAATCACACAGCAACCGAAGAATCACATGCAGATAGTATTAACATTCTCGCAACTCAGTGAGGCAACGAAAACAGCCTTTCAACTGAAGATAATTTGCTAAACAAAGATAGAGCCCAGATGCAGGGAAGTAAAATTCATGCGACGGAAGCTGAAAAAGAAGCAAAAACCTGCAGAGAAGAAGTCTTCTCGAAGAATGAAGTTGGCGGCGAGCGGCGCTCGAGTGTGTGCAGTGCAGGAAACGAACATCGTGCGTTGGGGTTATATATATATATATTATATATATATATATATATAGGTATTTATATTTTTCAATTTTTCCTTTTAACATTATTTTGCTTTAATTTCTTCTATGGTTGAAGTTTACTGTTTTGCCCCTTTGGTGTCGCCCAAGGCCCAGCCCAACTATAATGAAACAGTAATTACAAAAGTAAATATGGGATGTATAAAATAAGTTGTATGAAAATTGAAATCTTTACCAATATATTCTTTTTGTTAATTCAACCAATGTTGAATAAAAGAAAGTGGATGTCATTCAGCCGTAATTCGTAAATTTCAGATATATTAATTACACGATTACATAGGGTATAACCGTAATTCAGGAGTCTGAGCAAAATATTTGTAAAGACTTGGGGAATAAGAACAATTATGTATTGGCTATTTATATATTTAATAACTTATATATTTTTTGACCTAGTATGGAAAATACACCATATCGATGTGGCCCAGCCCACCATACGCGGTCAAGTATTTGACCCGTTTAACCTTTCCGGACCACGGTTGCGGGTCGGGTCAAGATTAAAAGCAACGCGGGTCCACAATGGTTTCAGCATAGCAAAATGCAATAAACTAATCAAAGCAATTAATTCCTCACAGTTAACCCAGCAGATCTTTGACAGTGATTATATCCTCTATCAATATATCACTGTTCCTGCTTTTGTGAGATGAAAATCGAGAAGCAAATGCCGTTTTCCAGGCTAGTTTTGGCCTTGTTTCCTCTTTTTTTGTTTGTTTCTTTAGCTGATCAGAAGCTTAGCACAAAAGAATGCGAAAACCTAGGGTTCACAGGACTCGCTCTTTGCTCTGACTGCCATACATTTTCCGAGTACGTCAAAGATCAGGGTACGTTCGATGTAATTGATCGTTGTTTAATCGACTGGTATTCCTTTTTTTTTTTCCTGATTTATTGTCAACTAAGGAAGATCAGGGTATGTATGATGTGATTGGTTATCGTGTAATTGATATTCCTTTCTTCGCTGATGGGTTACTGATTTTGTGTTCGTATTTGAGCATTGAGATTGCATTGCCCGTTGATTGTTCTTTCTGCATAAGAACTCGGATTTGGCTTTTGTAGTGCTTTTATTCACACAATATGCTGTCTGAAATCTTAATATTTCTCCTTACGTCCGTGAGCGTTCGCGAGAAACCTAAATGAATTACGAGTGGGAAATTTGGATATGAGAAATGAATGTAAAAAAGCAATTTTACATGAGTTCTTTGGCAGTTATTTGTGATATCCTCAAGGTTGAATATTCGATGCAGTGTCATGATACATCGCAGGAAATTGGTGACACCTATGATGTATAATTATTATTGTTCTTTCGCGTACTATTGTATGAGATCTCATATATGTTCACATTTCCTCAATTCATCTATGTTTCCATTATACCCCGTGACTCATGGTATTTCGCTGACTTCATCAGATCTGGTATCTGATTGTTTGAAGTGCTGCTCTGAGGATTCTGATGATGCCACCAGCAAGGTATGTATCCTGTAAACTTTTCTTTGTTCATCATTGAACTAATAAATCTTTAATGTAATTCATAACCTCTCTTTGCTACACTTTCAGAATTATCTTGCTTGACACATTTGTTCAGAATCTTTAGCTGTTTTCGTCAAAAAATAATAATAATAAAAAAAATAAAAGGCGAATCTTGAAGCAAATGGCTCTTCCAGGTTGTCTACTCGGGTGCGATTTTGGAGGTTTGCATGAGAAAACTGGTTTTTTATCCCGAAGTAGTCGGTTTCATCGAGGAAGAGAAAGATAAATTCCCAAGAGTTAAAGTTCAATATGCCTATAACTCTCCACCTAAGCTGATCATGCTCGACGATGATGACCAAGTCAAGGAAACCATTCGGTAAGCTTCATAATATATACTGTGTCAGTGTAACTCTTCTCATCTTTCGGATGAATGAAATTTCACAAATTCATAAGCAAACTAAGAAATTAGCAAATCTCGATCCAAATCATCATAACAGGGTCAAGCAATATTGAATGACCACGTCGGTAAATACTTAGGACGAGCAAGTTACGGGTTACAATAGCTTATCCTTGTATCCGATTTTTTTTTTTTAATCTATGTACACTACTTCACTATACCGTTGCATCACAAATGGGTCAATGACGCAAATATCTTTGGAAATTATGGGCTTTCTACTTTATGTTTGCTGTGATCAATTTATCAATGTTTTGTGCAATGTCTGTTCGATGCATAATAATATGACGTGCTTTTCTTACAGGATCGATAACTGGAAACGAGAGCACATAATACAGTTCCTGAAGGAGAAGGTTAAGCAATCATCATCATCATCATCATCAGATATCTAACACTTGGGAGAGAAGTTCTTCACTAAATATATACAGTAAATGTCTTTTTTATGTAAGCCTGTATTAGTTCAGCCAAATGCTTAGAGCCCTGGACAAGAGGTCTCATTGCATAAACTTTGTGATTGAAGTATCATATTATCCACAAGTTACTCTTCCAAGAGACTCTCATGTCAGCATTTTTTAATCAAACAATGTAATTTCCAGCACTTCTTAATGCGTTTTCAATAATTAGCAATCTCGTTTGCTAGTACGTTACTCTTTTTTTTTTTTTTTGAGTAAACGATGATTCCGTAGTGGACAGAATTTTACATTGGAAGAGATTACGAAGGAACACAAAAAAAGATAAATACACTAGTACCATCACAATATCTTCTTCGCATTGTTTGAATCGATCAAAGCCAACACTATGTCCATTTTTCAGATCTATTTTTATAAGACCGTACGAGAAAATAAACCCTCGTAAGAGAGAATAAACAAAATATAAATCCGAGCACAAGAAAATTGAGTAAATGAAGAATACTCCAACCCAACTCGGCCAACTAACTAAAGCGCAAATCACATTACATATGATTATAATAATGTATGTTGTTACCATTAAAATCTTATGGTTATTCAAATGACAAATGGTCACACAGAACAACTGCTAGAGCAAATTAAACACGAAAAACAGACAACAACCAGCCAACAAGACACAAAATATTCCACGTTTTCGAAAACAGACAATTTATTTTTCCCCATTCCCCACCCTCAAGCAGAGCCCGAAGAAGCTGCAACACTTTCCCGCTCAGGCTCGGGATCCGAGGCTTCGGAGAAGTCGGGAGCCTTCGGGATCAGACCGAGCAGCTTAAACATCGTTTGATCAGCGTCGTAATCGTTGTTGGGCGTCGTCAGCAGTTTCTCTCCCGTGAAGATGGAGTTCGCCCCCGCGAGGAAGCAGAGGGCTTGCTCGGGAACGGAGAATCGAACTCTCCCGGCAGATAGCCTAACCATGGCTTTCGGCATCACGATGCGTGCCGTTGCGATCATCCTTATCATCTCCCATATTTCAACTGGCTGTAAGATGTTGTAAGGATAAAACATTTGTGTTTTAGCACATCCTTGAAATATACCAAAAGAATATTTTGATTAGGCTTAATTTTTTTTTTAGTCCTGTATATTAGCGGCGGTGGCGTTATAAGGACACTTAAATTAAATGGTTGCAATTTTAGGACGATAAGTTTCGAAACTGAAGCAAATTGTGGACGTTAAATTGGAGGTTGCAATTTAAGATAATAAGTATCGAAAATGAAGCAATTTGAGGACACTAAACTAAATGTTGCACTATTAGGTGACAGTAAGTTTCAAAATTGAAGCAATTTGAGACATTAAATTAAAGGTTGCAATTTAGGACAATGAGTTTCTAAATTGAATCAATTTGGGACACTAAACTAAATGTTGCAATATTAGGACAACAAGTTTCAAAATTTCCTCAAATTGCTTCAATTTTGAAACTTGTTGTCCTAATATTGCAACATTTAGTTCATGTGTCCTCAAATTGCTTCACTTTCGATACTTACTGTCCTAAAATTGTTAACCCCTAATATAGGTGTCCTTCCATTCCCCCAAATATACATGACTAAAGAAACGAGTAAGCCATTTCCATTACCTTCTGATCTTCGAGCGGCGTGCCTTTAACGGCAACGAGCGCGTTAATAGGGACGCTCTCGGGATGCGACGGAAGAGTTGCCAATGTATGCAATAAACCGATCCTATCTTCCTCTGCTTCCCCAAGACCGATGATTCCTCCTGAAGTGGAGAATTTAGTTTCAAACGACTTGGCTTAAGCGGGCCCCATTGAAGTCTATCTTACTACCGCAGCACACACGATCCATTATGTACACTAAATTACATCGTAATAAGATGCTTAAAGAAAAATATAAAGTTACCTGAGCAGACGTTTATGCCCGCTTCGCGAACGAACTCGAGGGTTTGGAGTCGCTCATCGTATGATCTTGTGGAGATAATGTTGGGGTAGTACTCTCTTGAGGTGTCGAGGTTGTGGTTGTAAGCAGTAAGCCCCGCCTTCTTCAGTTCTTGAGCCTGCTGCTTCTCGATCATTCCCAAGGTGCAACAAACCTCCATGTCCATGCTCCTAGTCAAGGAAAATCAATCATTGTCATTTTAAATTATCACTACGAAATGGCTATCGTATATTAGAGGATGGTACTATATTGGCTTAATTATTTTTTTGTGCTTTAAGTTGAGAGGGTGGCAGTTTTAGGGGACTGCAATTATATGACACTACCTTTCAAAATCAAAGCAATTTAAAGACAACAAGCGCAAACTGGACGGTATTCCACCTCTTTTGTATGATGTGGCACCCAATTGGCTTGCGATGGGCTGCTATGTCATCAAAAGAGGCGATGCAGCGTTCAGTTGGCACTTGTTGTCTTTAAATTGGTTCGATTTTGAAAGCTAATGTCCTAAAATTGCAACCTTTTATGCGGTATGTTCTGAAAGTGCCACTACTCTTAACTTACAGGACGAAAAGAATAATTAAGCCTATTATATATGACTTCATATTTATTCTTAATATCATTGCTCAGCATCTGCCTACGGGACTATTGCTGTTGGAGAGAACCTGTTCTAGGGAATCATTGTTGTCCAGTGTAATTTTGGAATAAAGAAGGCCAAAGGGGACAGCAAAAGCAGCCATAGCAGATCTAACAATGCAAATATAACAATTTGTTAGGATATTCTTGATTCCCGATAATTTAGTTGCCCGAAAAATGACGATAACAAATAAAATGAAGAAAATAAATATGACAGTGAACACGAGAATTTTACGTGGTTCGGTCAGAATGACCTACGTCCACGGGCCGGAGGGTAGAACTTCTTTATTATGTGGAGTGATTACAGACACGTACACCGGACGTGATACAAAGAAGCTATACTGACAAGGAGTAATAAGCTATAGAAGAAAATGCTCTAAGAAGATCTCTTGTGGTGGTGTGGAATTCCTTCGCTCCAAGCTCCTGTATTTATAAGCGATAGTTTGCTGTGTAGTTATCTTCTTATCTTGGTTTGTCGACATCAATGGCATACTAACAAATTTCCACCTTGACCTTGATTTCGAAAATTATTCCACTTGATTTAAAAAATAACTTTGTCTCTGTCTCCCTCCGGCCATAGCCCCGACGGGCTAGTTCACCATTTCTGAAACACTGATCAAGTCCAAGCAATGCTTGAACTTGGAAATCGGAAGAGCCTTCGTAAACATATCCGCATGATTATCCTTTGTGTTAATCTTTTTGATAAACGCCTTCTTGTCTGCAATGATATCAGAATGAAATGATACTTAACATCAATATGTTTAGTCCTCTCATGATACATCTGATCCTTAGTCAAATGAATTGCACTTTGACTATCACAGTAAATAGTAATGACTCCCTGTTGTTGAGTTAATTCGCTGAATAACCCCTTCAACCATAAAGCTTCTTTGATCGCATCGGTAATGGTCATATATTCTGCTTCATAGTAGAAAGCCACTACGTGCTTAGAGTAGCTTTCCAGCTAACTGCACAACCTCCAATAGAGAATAACATAACCTGTAAGAGATCGTCGTTTATCGAGATCACCTGCGTAGTCTGAATCAACGAAGCCAACGAGAGTATCACTGTTTCTGCCAAACTCCAAACAAGTGCTTAGAGTACCCTTCAAGTATCTAAGGATCCACTTCACTGCTTGCCAGTGTTCTTTCCCTGGATTAGCCATATACCTGCTAACAACACTAACAGTTTGTGAAATATCAGGACGTGTACAAACCATTGCATACTAATACTGCCGACTGCACTCGAGTATGGACTCGTGTCATATACTCTTCTTCTCTTCTGATGATGGTGACTGAGCAGCATATAGCCTAAAATGGCGCGAGAGGAGTACTTACTGGTTTGGCATCGTGCATGCCAATCTCTCAAACCTTCTTGAGGTAACTCTCCTGGGTCAGGTGTAACTTACCAGCTCCTCTATCACGTCTAATCTCCATACCAAGAATCTTCTTAGTGCTCCCAAATCCTTCATCTCAAATTCACCGTTTAAAAGGCCTTCAACTGGTGAATTTTGCAAGATTCTTAGCCGCAATGAGCATGTCATCAACATATAATAGCAGATAAATGAACGAACTGTCATTCAACTTCCGGAAGTAAACACAACTATCATACTTGCTCCTGGAGAAACCATGACCCAACATAAAGAAAAATCAAACCGTTTGTACCACTGTCTTGAAGACTGCTTTAATCCATACAAGGATTTCTTTACCAAACAAACTTGATTTTCTTTTCCTTCAATTATGAAGCCTTCAGGCTGCTTCATATAAATCTGTTCATCTAAATCGCCATGTAAGAACGCCTGTCTTGAGTCAAGCTGTTCTAATCCAATCAAACCATGGCAACGAATGCAAGCAATACACGAATAGAGCTATGTCTAACAACAGGTGAGGGAAACATCGTTAAAATCAACACACTTGAACCTGACGATAGCCTTTCGCGACCAATCGTGCTTTATACCTTGCATCGTCTGAACCAGATAAACCTTCTTTCTTCTTGAAAACCCATTTACAACCGACTATTTTCTTTTTCTTCGGCGGCGACACAAGAATCCAAGTACCATTCTTGTGCAGAGACTCCATTTCTTCATTCATTGCTACCAACCACTTATCAGAATTGACATCTTGAATTGCCTCCGTATAGGTAAAAGGTTCACCGCCTCCACCTGTTTCTTGTGCCACTGATAAAGCGTATGAAACTAAATTCACGTACCGCTGTGGTAGTCGAATCTCACGTCTCTGTCTGTCTCTGGCTATAGAATATTCCTGCTCGACGCTTTCATCTTCAACAAGATCTGAATCCGATTCTGGTTCATCATCTGGATCTGTTGAACTCGTAGCAGGGTTATCTGAAGAACCTTTGTTGATCTCGAGCTCCACCTCGTTCTGTACACTATCCTTTTTTCTGATTAGAAGAATTAGAAGACTCCTTTATAGGATTCAACATAGATGACTCGTCAAATGTAACATCTCTGCTAATTACGAATTTGGGTGACTTGGGATCAGGATTATATAATCTATATCCTTTCACCCCTGAAGCGTAACCGAGAAAATACACTTTTTAGCTCTAGGCTCTAATTTTCAATCGTTTACGTGCATATAAGCTGGACACCCAATATTCTTAAATTAGAGTAATCGGCAGGAGTACCTGACCATACCTCCTCGGGAGTCTTGAAATCGATAGAAGAACATGGTGAGCGGTTGACAATATAACATGCAGCCGCAATAGCTTCTGCCCAAAAATCATTTGTCAATCCAGCATTAGAGATCATACACCGAGCTCTCTCCATAGAGTCCGGTTCATGCGCTCGGCAACACCATTCTGTTGAGGCGTCATTCGAACAGTGTGATGTCGAGCTATACCTTCATTCTTGCAGAATTCATTAAATCACTTCCACAAAATTCTAAGCCATTGTCTGTCCGCAACCGCTTGATTTGTTTTCCTGTTTGCTTCTCAATCAAAGCTTTCCATTGTTTAAATGTTAGGAAAACATCACACTTCTGTTTAAGAAAATAGACCCAAACTTTCCTTGAAAAATCATCAATGAAAGTCAACATGTATCTTGCACCACCTTGGACGGAACACGAGAAGGCCCCCATAAATCAGAATGAATATAGTCCAAAGTACCTTTCGTCTTATGGATTGCTGGCGATTTGAAGCTGACTCGTTTCTGCTTCCCAAAATACAATGTTCGCAAAAATTCATCTTACCAGTACTTTGACCGCAAAGTAGGCCCCGCTTGCTCAAAATCGTCAAGCCTTTTTCTCCCATGTGTCCAAGCCTCATATGCCATAATCTCGTGGAATCAACCTCCGGGAATGTCGAAACTGCAGCGGAACCTGTAACAGTAGTTCCCTGCAAAATATATAAATTTCCATACCTGCAAGCTTTTATCATGACGAGGGCACCTCTACCAATCTTCATAACTCCACCTTCACCTGAGAATCTGCACCCTTGAGATTCAAGTGCGCCTAAAGAGATAAGATTTCTCTTCATAGCTGGAACATGTCTGACTTCTATGAGCGTTCGGATGATTCCGTCGAACATCTTGATTCTAACTGTACCTTTACCAATAACTTTACATGGGGCATCATTCCCCATCAAGACATATCCACCATCGAAAGCTTCATATGTGGAAAAACAGTCCCGACTACGACTTATGTGGTAAGAACATCCTGAATCTAAGATCCACTCACTATCAGACCTGACAATATTTGCAGTTGCTACAAAAATAGTTCCATCGCTCTCATCTGCAGATACGCTAGCTTCTGCGGGTTTGTAATTTTGCTGATTATTTCTCTCCTTATTTTTCAATTTATAGCACTCAGCTTTGATGTGGCCCTTCTTCTTGCAATAATTACAAAGTTTATTTTTGTATCTGGATTTCGACCTGCCCTTAGACCTGCTATTATCAGCATCTCTATTTTCTGGCCTACCCCGAGCAAACAGACCCTCTGCCTGATTACCACTAGATTCCCCCGTTATATCCCTATCAATCTGCTCTTTCGATTGTAAAGCAAATTTGACACTACTATAGGAGATAGTATCTTTCCCATATATTATAGTGTCTCGAAAATGTTTTAAAGATGAGGGAAGGGAGCACAACAATATTATCGCCTGATCTTCTTCATCCACTTTGACTTCTACGTTCGCCAAATCAATAATTATTGAGTCAAATTTATCGAGATGCGAGAGTAGAGAAATACCTTCCGTCATTTTCAAACTGTGTAGCTTCTGCTTTAAATAAAGCCGATTCTCCTTAGTCTTCTTCATGTAGATAGCTTTCAACGAATCCCACATACCCTTGGCCGTCGTCTCCGTAGCAACTTCTTGTAATACCTCGTATGAGAGATTCAAGATAATTGCCGATCTGGCTTTCTTGTCCAGTTCCTTAAATTTCTCTTCTGTCATTTCCTTGGATTTCTTCGCGTTGTCTTCAAGCGCCTGCTCACAACCGTCTTGAATGAGTATGGCCTCCATCTTGACACTCCACATCGCAAAGTTGACATTTCTATCGAACTTTTCAATTGACATTTTTGTAATAGTCATGGTGGCTAAAAAATAAATCGGGAAATTGGCTCGCCGTGGACCGTAAAACCTTTTTGATATCTTTTCTGATGTGGAAGATCAGACAAAGCTACAACCACAGAGCATACTAAGAATACCGACAAGGCGTAGCTCTGATACCAATTTGTTAGGATATTCTTGATTCCCGATAATTTAGTTGCCCGAAAAATGACGATAACAAATAAAATGAAGAAAATAAATATGACAGTGAACACGAGAATTTTACGTGGTTCGGTCAGAATGACCTACGTCCACGGGCCGGAGGGTAGAACTTCTTTATTATGTGGAGTGATTACAGACACGTACACCGGACGTGATACAAAGAAGTTATACTGACAAGGAGTAATAAGCTATAGAAGAAAATGCTCTAAGAAGATCTCTTGTGGTTGTGTGGAATTCCTTCGCTCCAAGTTCCTGTATTTATAAGCGATAGTTGGCTGTGTAGTTATCTTCTTATCTTGGTTTGTCGACATCAATGGCATACTAACACAATTTATTTCACAAAAAACCTGTTCTGCTCATTACCGAAGAGAAAAAAGAAGGATGACAACCTTTTAAACCCTTTCGAGTGTTGAAACCTTTTCAAAAACATTTGCAAACTATAAGGCTGTTTACCTTATCTCTTTGACATATTCAAGGATTTGGTTGAAATTCGTTTTCCTCCCTATAGTGTCCCTCCATGCAGCACCCATGCAAAATCGAGTGCTGCCAGCTTCTTTTGCCTGCAGGCTCAAAATAGTAAGGAACCATCGATTCGATGACATGTTATGTCAAGGAAAGACTACAAACTCATAACATAATAACAAGTGACAGTTTCTAAGTGTAAGATCAGTGGAGAACTTCACCCTCTTAGCTGCCTCGAGGACAACATATTTGTTCATAAGCTTCTGTGCCTTGAGGCCCGTGTTGTATCTGGAAGATTGCGGACAGTAAGAACAATCTTCACTGCATCCACCGGTTTTAATAGATAAAAGCGTACACTGCTGAACTTCCCTGAAATTATGAGCGTGTCTATGAACTTGGGCCTGCAATAAAGCAGCAAATGTCCCAAACATCATCAGAAACAAAACAGGACATCCGACAAAGACACTACAGGCTCAAAAAGGCACTTGTAATAGATACTCTTTTGGACTCAACTAAATTTCTTTCTAGCTCAACCATGAGTGTTACTATTAAGACAAACCAATCAACATACCGGAGAAAAGCTCCTCATCATAAATAACATAAATAAACAACCAATTTCCAATTAACAAGAAAGGAGTAAGAACTGAAAAACCAGAGAACAGCTTATTACAGCGTGGAATAGGAGATCGAGAACTGGCGAATCGTAGATGGACTTGATCTCTTCTCTCTCCCAATCGTTCCTCCACCCCTCTCTTATAGTCCTCTCCGCCGCCACAGCCGCCGCCGAAGTTGAGAAATTCTTCGATGCCGCAGTCGCCAGAGTGCACTGGAGCAACTGCCGGCGAAGAATCGATCTCGTTAACAACATCATCTCGATCCAACAATCGCGTCTCTATCTATAGTCCTCCAAGCTTATAATTTCTTCAAGTGCTTCCAGTATTCGTGAGTGAGCTCAGGGATTGTTAGAATGCGCTTCTCCTCGTAGAATCCGCCATCGTTTTGTCGCAGCAGATGAGAGGACTGGGAATTGTGTACACAGAACAGTGGGTGAGTTAGCTCACTTAGCCGAATCTGTAACTTCGTCCTATTATATTATTATTTTATTATTGTTATAATACCTTTTAGTATTTTGTTTTTTTAATTGTTTAATCCGTCGTATTAAAATTTATATTACGGGATAGAATAGTTCAGCCGAAATAAAACCTCTATGAACTAATCACCTGGGATCATGGAAAAATTATTAATTTAGAGAAATATTAAGATATTGATAAATTAATATTTTATTAATTAAAAGATATTTTTTAAATTCATCAAATTTAGTATGGAATGAAAATAAATGAATTCATGTATGTTTCAATAATTATAGGTACTAATAAATTATTTGAGCGCGACAACAACTCTTCACAATTTTTATATTGCATCTAGAGAAATCGATACTGAAACTCTTGATTGCAATTAAAAAAGATTGGGGATGAAATCTAATTAGATTTAAATTTTAAGATTAAGTAACAATATATACATATTTTAGCAAATATTAATAATGTTTGTAATTCTAAAATTTAACAATTAATAATATAGAGTTTTAATGGGATCTAATATTTAATAGGAATTTTTCAAAAATTTATCAATTTTAAAATCTTATCGAATTTGACGATTTTTTACAAAGAATTCAAGTCGGGATCGAAATATTTTATTATTTTAGAGAGTATTAATTTATAGAGGCTTTGAAAATAGAAAACGGGAACATTTTGCAATTAATACACTTGTTTAATATTTAAGTCCCAATAATTTCGCAAATAAAAGAAGTGGGAAGGAAAATAGGAAGTCTAAGATTTATCTCTAATTTTTTAATAATTTACTATTACAAAATAAAAGTAACTTCGCCGAGAGCCGGACGCTAGCAGGCAGCAGCTGAAGAAGAGAAGAAGCTTTAGATAAGCAACACGGCAACAGTCTTCGATACCTCGAGTAGGTGCTTCAACCGAAAACCTCATCGTATTTTTGTGATCGAAGAACTTTGATGGTAACCTGAGCTAATTAATCGTAACTATTAGGTTTATTTTTAGTGAAGTTACTTTCAATTGTGGCTGAAGTTTGCGAGAAAAGCATATGTAGCTTAGTTATGTGTTTGTGTGAGCGTGAGGCTCTGAAGATTGTGAACATCTGTGCAGAATGTTTTGTATAGCCGAGTACTCATCGATATGGTTCACGATGACGGATTAATTGTCTGTTTTCTGCATAACCATAACATTTCATTCGTTAATTGTTTCAAAATTCCATCCATTTTTGGCAATTTTCGAGTATTTATATGTCATTGAAGCCTTTATCTTTTGCTATTCGCCGCTGACGTTTTGTGTAATATCTTTTGTGTTACGAAATTGCAGGTTTTATCAAGGACAAATAATATTGGCATGATTTGATGGCATGCTTTCATATGCCAAACCAGCAGGTTCAATACATTTGGAGGACGTTTTGTTGTTGCAAGAACATTTCAGTAAAACAAAGTGGGGTCTGCAGAAGCTTTACATCGATTGTTTACCCACAGAGGGCTTACTCTTCATCTGCATTGTCTAAGAAGGCACACCCTTCAGCTTTTTCTACGTTTTCACACAGTTCAATTCATCTATGATATTTCCATTGCTTTCGAAATTTTGAGATTTTGCTTGTTATTTAGGGCTTTAATAAAGTGAATCGTGGTTTTGATTACGGACTACGAAAAATCATTCCTCGTATCTCGGCTAGTGCAATCAGTACAGCTGTTGAAACTACTGTGATTAGCCAAAATGTACATCTAGATTCTTCCATACTTGAAAATGAAGCAACTGCAGTTAGTTCACCGAGTGGTAGAGTTATGCTTATTGATGGGACTTCTATCATGTATAGAGCTTATTACAAACTCCTTGGTACGTAAACCATCCATTAAAGTTTGTCCATTTTGTGTTTTTCTTTTGTCAAATAATTTCTTGTGACCTTGCGTGAGCTGTGTTAACCTGCTCATTATATGGCTTTCGGATTTTCAACAAGAAAGCCTTTATCTTTTGATGTCTTTTTAACGGACTCAGAATTAGAATAACAGACAACTTAAAGTTGGCCACTTTTGGAGAAACATTTAAGCTAATTACTTCTTCCCTTATGTATGCATATGTAAGCCTTATCGCTCTAAAATTAACAAAACGTAAGTAATATTACTTGTGCTGTAGAAGTATTTTCCTTTTTCAAATAGTTCTATGCTTCTTCACTTGTTGTTTATTCTTTTCATATTTCAGCAAAATTGCATCATGGTCACCTCTCTCATGCGGATGGCAATGGAGATTGGGTGCTCACGATCTTTAGTGCCTTATCCTTGGTTAGTTACATCTTGTATGAAATTTTTTATGTTGTTGATGATGTTCTTTTAGGCCTTCTCCTTCTCTATCTTCGTTTTGCAAATACACGGCCAACACAAGATATCCACACTATAGCCCGAATGAACATATAGCCTAACACTATATTCTCCTCATGTTGTTTCCTTTCCCCATGCAATCTGATACTAATTGCCAAACACTATTATCGGCACATTTGCTTACTTTATTTATTTGGTAACATGTATATTTTTATTTTATTAATTTGAAGTTATTTTATCATGATTGATTTGTTGGCCTGACATATTTCTTGTTGACAATGTGTACCCCCATTTGAGTATTATTAGCTTATAGTTGCTCGACAACCTTGTTGCAGATAATTGATGTGTTGGAATTCATCCCTTCCCATGTAGTGGTATGACTTCTTTTTCATTTTTGAAATTGTCTATTAAGGATGTTCTATTGCCTAGCGATGCTAACTTTAGACAGCAACCTTTGTACTCTTTGCATGTATTTATCTTTTCCTATGCATCACATAAAATGACTCCATCCCCTTTCCTTGCAGGTGGTTTTTGACCATGACGGTGAGGCTTTCCTTCTGCTTTTGTGCGTTCTTTATCATTTTCCATTCTTTTAGTGTTCCTTCTCATTTGTTTTTATTGTTTTCCATACATATTTTTACATTAGGTGTTTTTCTCTTAATGTTCACCAAAACTTCAAGGCTGTTCAAAAACTTTGTACAAGATAACCATTAAGTGATAAAGGAAATAAAACAGTTCACAATTTTTAGATAAGATTTTCTAGAAATTGTGGTATTCCCCACGATTCTTATATGCTCCACCTGAATACTGGTGGAAAAAAAAAAGTGATATGCATCTGGCTTTTTTGACTTGTGCTAAAAGTGTTTGTTTATGGTGAGAATATTGGTCAAATAATATTGATTAAAACAAAGTGATCGTTAACAGGAGTTCCTTACGGTCATGCTTCACTTTCATCCAAACAAAGTTTTGTTGCCAAAGGTATGCTTTTAGAGTTACGGGGCCAAACTATTGTTTCCTATATTACTAATGAATTGGAATTGTAGAGACATATTGGTCGATTAAGCTTTTCACCTGAAACTAAATTGATTCAGATTCTTAAAAGACAGATTCGCTGGTTTGCTTGTAGGCTTGAATTTCCGCCACACGCGTTATCCCGCTTACAAGAGCAACCGGCCTCCAACCCCAGATACCATAGTCCAAGGACTTCAGTATTTGAAAGCATCTCTCAAGGCACTTTCAATCAAAGTAATTGAGGTAACAGCTGCTCCATAATATTAAATTGTTCGTTAGTGAAGCAGCTCAACTCAGGCATTGATTTGTGCTTTGACAGGTTCCAGGAGTCGAAGCTGATGATGTAATCGGGACCCTTGCTGTTAGAAGTGTCAATGATGGATTCAAGGTACTTTGACTATCCTATAACGTAATCACATGCCTTTACGAACGTGCTGCACAAATTACCGGGGAAAAGTTTTCTTTGCTGGAGTTCAGTTAGTTGTGACTTGTGAGTGACAATGATGTCTTGATTTCTCATGTCGTGCTGGCATCGTATAGATGTGAATACTTATACGTACCATCCGTGCAAGTCTTTACAAGAATTGTTGCCGTCCTTACTATAGAAGTGTCTAGTAATCTCAACTGAAATTATCTGCAGAGTATAATGTAGCTTTTTTCAAACATGATGGAAAACTAGATTTTCCTAGTTATTCCACTTTAGGGCGGGATTAATGAAGTATTACGTTTTATTTAATTGAATATGTTTTGCAACGTTTCGTTTCTTGTTCTTATCCAGATAAGTTAACCACTAATCTTCAATATTTAAGGTCATCGAGTGTTTCTTGTATTTCTATCTTCAGCATTTGGTTTTTTATATGAGCCATGTATGAGACATACAAGTCTCTATGTTGAACTGCACAGGTGCGAGTCGTCTCCCCAGACAAGGATTTTTTTCAGATTCTGTCTCCTTCGTTGCGTCTGCTGCGAATTGCTCCTCGTGGATTTGAGTAAGTATCATTCTTTAAATACAGTAAAGTTTTCATGGCCTGCCTATCTGCTACAAACTTCCTGAAACTTATAATAAGTTTCAACCAGAATTATTCTTGTAAGTTGTCGTGATAGAGTTGGTCCCCCACCCCCATGTTAATATTTGTTTTTGTTATTATTGTTATAGTCTTTTTCTAGCATTTGAATTTTGGTGCTTGCTTTAGGATGTCCTCATTTGGGATGGAAGAATTCGCCCAGAAATATGGAACTTTGAAGCCATCTCAATTTGTTGATCTGATTGCACTCATGGGAGACAAATCTGATAACATACCAGGTCACATTGCATTATCTATTTTGTAGTTGAGTTCCACAAAATTGATAAAACAGTAAAAAAAACGGCAGGTGCACATTTCTAAGACTGTGTTTGGAACGAAGATAGTAGTGTGGAAAAGAAAATCGGAGAGAAAATGATTTTCATCGGTTTTTCTTTCATTCTCCTCGCCATTTGGTGAGGAAATGAGTTTTCCTTAGTTTTAAATATAAACTTAACTAGATTTTCCTTTTTTTTTTCTTTTCCTTGTCTATTTCTTCAACCAGCCAAACATAAAGACTAGTTTTCCTTCTCATTTCATTTTTGTTTCCCTACTAATTTCCACAAACCAAACACGGCCTAAGTGTTTCTGTTCTGTAGCTTTCTATGCTACATCTTTCAGAATGTTTAAAACATTTTCCGGAGTTTAATATCCGTTACTTGCTTCGTTTCGCAACAAAACCATAAAATGTTGATTTGACTTATCTGAGTCCTCCAATGCAGGAGTTGATGGAATAGGCAATGTCCATGGAGTTCAGCTGATTACAAGATTTGGTAAGTTCGTAATGGCATTGTTATGATAATTGATGCTTTGCCATGCATGCCTTAGTTTTCTTTAAATTAAGTATCGAAACATTGATGTCTAAATGCAATTTTTCCGAGTCTAATCAATCCCATATCACTATTACTCACTAGGTAGTGTGGAAAATTTGTTGCAATGCGTCGATCAAATCGAGGAGGAGCGAATTAAAAAGGTTGGTATTATTCATGGGCATGCATCTAAATTATACTTGTAGCTTAATTGTGAACCGATGAATGACTAAATTGATACCCTAATTCGATTATTTTCAGACATTGATTTCGAACGCGGAGCAGGCTATTCTAAGCAAAGATCTGGTACGTTTTTTTGTATTTTTCTGATGATGTTGCTCATTCATTGACAGCTTTATTAGTTATTGCTTTAGGCTTTAAAGCCATATATATTATACTCTATTGAATTAATTAATGTAGGCTATGCTGCGATGTGATCTTCCTTTCTACATGGTTCCGTTTGAGACCAAAGATTTGATATTTATCAAACCGGAGGTTAGTACTTTTTAAGTTCTATCAAATTTTTATTAGGGGAAATTATAAAATTAGGTCACTAAGTATCCAAGTTTATATTTTTCGATTTTGGGTCACTAAGTATATACATTTTTCAATTTCGGGTCACTCATTTGGTAACTAACTTTGTAAACATAGTGACCCAAAAATGAAACATGTATACGTAGTGACCCAAAATCGAAAAAATATATACTTAGTGACCTAAAATTGAAAACATGACCCAAAATTGTTTTGACATTCAAAGTTAGTGACCTGCTTTTGAAATTATCAAACATAGTGACCCAAAAACGAAAACTTGGATACTTAGTCCTAATTTTATAATTTTTCCTTTTTATTAAGTTTCCTTGTGTGTAAATGAAATGTTGTGATACGACAATGATAGCGAAGCTAAATCACACTGAAATTTTTTAACTATATAATATGATCTTAAAACAGGACAATGGAGAGAAATTCACAAGCCTTCTCAGAGCCATCAGCGCTTACGCCGAAGGATTCTCTGCGGATTCTATCATCAGAAGAGTATTCAATCTGTGGAAGAAGCTCGACGGCCAATGAGATCTCAGCAGCTAAAAACAATTATTACAGAAAAATCCCAAGGAACGGATTAACGTAGGAACGGGAGCTTTTGATCTGTGCCGAAGCCTACACGACTTAGATGTCTGCTGATCATAAAACTAATTAAATGATTTAGGCACGACATTTCTATGAGTAAAATTCACTTATAGTTTCGCCGGAGCCCCCACCGATAGTTTAATTGCGAAAATTCAAAAGTCAGCAAATCTGCATATTTCACATTTCCGTTAACCAAATACAAAATCGTTCCTGATTCTCGATTTTATTGCAGGATTAAAACGGGACGGGGCCTTTGACCTCTAAAACGTGTCCATTGGGCTTATTTTTGCATACCGTTGTCCGAACATCCCATGTGCATGAATGATATGGTTAAATACATTTAATTTTTTATATTTTAGTTGTCTATATTTTATTATATTTAATAATAGTTATATCTTGTTTAAACAAAAATTATAAGTATAACAACATATTTACATTTTTAAAGTATATAAAATAACTGCAATTTATAAAGTTGTAAAATATGTGGTAGTATTAAAAAATGGTAAAAGTTGGTGCGAAATAAAATATTTTGAGAAAGTTCATTTGAGTATATGAATTAGTTTGATGGTTGAAGAACAATTATTATTGGCGTATGAATTTTGAGTCTGAAAATGAATTTTTCGATTGAAGGTGGTCTAATTAATTAGCTTTAAAGTTTATTTGAATTTCATAAATAAAGTAAATTTATATCCGTATGTACTCATTATCATTTTTTATTTTTTAAACTAACGCTGACGTCAAATATTTAGGGGGCAGAAAGAGGAACTTATAAAGAGGAAAATGGGGCCGGCCAAGCATGTGTTTAATGGGCCGAAGACATTTGTAGGGCTTCATTCGATAGAGATAAGGGCGTTTAGGCCCATTAAGACTTGTTGGCCCACTTACATAATCGGAATATTTACAAACATAAAAAACTAGATTTTGTCTAACCTACCCGGTAGCCGTAGTGTTGCCCAACCGCCGGTTACGGTTAACCGGCGGTTGGGATCCGGCGGTTGCCGGTTGGTCGAGACCGGCGTCAACCGGCCGGAGACGGTTCCCGGTTGGCCGTCTCCGGTTGCCGGTTGACCAACCGGCGGTTGGTCAAACCGCCGGTCAAAGGATGTCCGGCGGTTACCAACCGCCGGATTTTTTTTTTTTTTTTTAATTTTTTTTTATTTTTTTTAATTTTTTTTAATTTTTTTTTAATATTTTTTTTTAATTTTTATTTCAATTTATAGTGTGTATTTCGATAGTTTTCGACTTTTCGGGACACAATTATTTTTTTTCGGTATATAACAAGGGTTTCGATTTAAAAGTTTTAATCGTAATAAATTAATTTTATTACAAAAACAAAGTTACATTTACAATTAAAATTTACAAAGTCGAAAATACAAAGTAAGAAAAAAAAATTTATTCGCCATTTGCCAACGCTAGTCGATAATCGGTTTCTGAAAAAAAATATACAATAGAAGTTAGTTAGATAATAATTATAATATTCTTTTGTACAATCGCCATTAAAAATGAAATTAGTTTTAAGGACTTATCTTTTTTCGGACTTGTCGTTGGCTTAGATGTCGTCACGCGAGCGATTTCTTGGAGACGTTGGCTGAAAAATAAGATTGTATGAGTAAGTAATTATTTAAAAATATAAAATAAAAAATTAATACAATGAGATTAGTATTAAGGACTTATCTTTTTTCGGGCTTGAATCTTTCGCCATTTTCGGATATTCTCTACTCTCTACTCTTAGTCGTCCCCGTCCCCGCCATTGCCGCCGCCACCACTAGAACCGGTACCGGTGGTGTCGTCGAATACGTCGTCGTCCGAATCGGTATTCGTGGCGTCTTGTGTCCGATGTTCGGCTCTCGTCCAATCATCGAGAAGGCATTGGTATTCGACGTTTTCTACCGTCAACCTCGAACGCCTTTCACTTAACGTTAAGCCGCCCATGCTAAAAGCTTGTTCAACCGCGACGGTTGAAATTGGGACGGCAAAGATTTCCCTAGCTATCTTCGCCAACGTTGGATACGTTGGCGACATCTTCGACCACCATCGGAGGACGTTGAACTGATCTTCATCCTCGCCGAACTCAAAAGTGGTCGACAAGTAGTTTTCTAACTCTATGAACGGGTTCGTCGACCTTTGGCGTTTGCTCGTGTTGAGGAGGTTGTAGTAGGAGGCTAAGCGATCACTACCGCTAGCACTACTACTACTAGTGGATTGACCCGAACTCGATCGAGTTGGGTCTTGGCCACTATCGGTCTTATACGCTCTAAAGACTGCCTTTAGAGCGTCATACCCTACATTCCTAACTTGAATGTGATAGCCATCGGGGAGGACACTAGAATTAGCCGCTATGGACTGGTAGTATAATCCTAGAAAATTATCGGTCCCCTCTACGCGTAATCTGGGGTCTAATATCTTCGCAATGATGAAGATATCGGGTAGATCCCAAAAGTACTTCAGCCATTTAGCTTTCATGGCTAAAACGGCCGGACCCGCAATCTCGTCATTTACAAACCCGTTTAGAATGCATGCGACTTTAACGCAATGATCTAATGCCAAGATAGATGTCGGGTAATATATTCCCGACATCTCCCTCGTGGCATCGTGAAATACTTGAAGTATTTCACATATGCCGTTGCATCCGTCCCACATCGTAGGATGTAATGCTACCCCGAATTCGGGGTTTTCGTCGTAGAAATCGCTCAAGGTATGACGATATTCGTACGACGTCTCCAACATCTTATAGGTGGAATTCCACCTGTTGGGTACATCTAAGGCAAACTTCTTGGGCATGACACCCAAACTTCTACAATGACGCTTCCACTTCTTCAGTACAGAAGAGTGGCGCATCATGTAACTAATCGCCGTTCGTATCGGCGTAACGTGTGCCTTTAGATGCGTCAGTGCGTCCTGAACACATAGGTTAAGTATGTGGCAGAAGCACCGGACATGAAAGAATCGGCCGCCAAATGACGGTCGACAATACTTAATCAAATCTTCAATGCTCGCGTTATTAGCGCTAGCATTATCAAAGGATACCGAGAAAATCTTCTCGAGTATCCTATATTCCGATAAGATATTCCTAAGCTTAAGTGCAATGTTTTGAGCTGTGTGTGCTGTGTCAAATTCCCTATACGCAATTAAGCGTTTCTGTACTTGCCAAGAGTCATCAATCCAATGGCATGTAACGCCCATGTAATGATGATCTTGCCAGTGATCACTCCATATATCGGAGGCAATGGATACTCTACACTCTAAGTTTCCTAATTGATCTATTAACTCGCGTTTATACGCGAGTACGGTCTTCCTAATGTCTCGCGTAAGGGTGCTACGTGAAACTTTCTTCGCTTGGGGGTTATACGACTTTCTGATCCAATCTTCGTAGATCGGATCGTCGGCAAACCGAAAAGGAAGATGTTTCGCGCAAACAAATTTTGCAAGTTGTTTGCGCGCAACGTCTTCGTTGTACATGAACAAAGACGTCGGACTCGCACTGGGTCCTTGTCCGGTAGCGGACGACCCCGTACCCGTAGCCCCGTGCATTTGACTTTGACTTTGACTAATTCCTATCTTAGTAGGATGTTTTGAGCGGACATGGCCGGTAAAATTGCCATATCCGCCCCCCTTCCTAAAAGGGTACTCCTTACCACAATAATTACATATAACTCTAAAAATATCTTTATTTTCGGTCGGTACCTTCTTGAAGTGTACCGCGAAAATATCCGAGCGTAGGGCGGCGGCGGCAGCCCGTGCTTGGGTGTCGGTCGTCGGCATCGGGATTTCTTCCGTTTGGTCCCGTTGCGTGTTGCTTTGCGTTCCATCCATGTCCGAGCCGAGTACGTCACTTAGGTCGAGCATAATTTCGGGGGAGTCGTCATATTGGTAGTAGTCATCTTGCGATGAACTACCGACAATCTGTTTCCCCCTAGATCTCGAACTCGATCCTCGACGACGGCTATCCATATCTAAAATAAAAGGTTAGAATAAACGTTCGATAAAAAAAATGTGTAAACTTACGAAAAACGAGGCGAGCGAAATTCGGAGCGCCGTGTAGTAGAGCCGGGCGGGGATTGATGAGCGTAGTAAAGCCGAGCGGGGAATGATGGACTAGTATTTTAATTAGTTTATTTTTAGTTCGTGGACTACAACTAGACTGAGAATTACGCGTTTTGAGAGTGAATAATTGAGAGAAAGAGATAGAATTGAGTTGTGATTTTTTGAAGAGGGGTGGGGGGGTATTTATAATTTTTTTTTTGGACTAGCCGTTGCAACCGCCGGTTCCGGTTGCAACCGCCGGTTCCCGGTCAACCCCCGGTTGCAACGGCTATTTTTTAATTTTTTTTTTTTTTTTCTAACTAACGGACTAACGGTAACTTTTTTTAAATTTTTTTTATATTATATATCTATTTATATATAATTAAATATATTAAAAAAATAAAAAAAAAAAAAAGCCGGAACCGCCGGTTGACAACCGGCGGTTTGCGGTTTGGGAAAATCCCAAACCGCCCGGAACCGGCCACCCGCGGTTGCCGGGTACGGTTGGTGGCCGGTTCCGGTTACAAACCGGAACCGGCGGTTCGGAACCGGCGGTTGGCCGGTCGGAACCGCCGGTTCCGGTTGTTTTTGGGCAAGTCTAGGTAGCCGGTATAACCCATATCCACTTCTAACTGAAAATTAAAATACACTCACTACATTAACCCCAAAATCCATTGTTGCAAACCCTAAATTGGTTTCCGGCGCCCACAAAACCTCTCAAAATCTTCATCAACGTTTGAATTCGCTCGACCCACCTCCGATGGGTAGCCTCAGTTTTCGATTCTGCGACATAAATTTCCGCCAGAACACTCGCGTTATCGCCTTCCGTAGTGGCCTTATCAGCTGTGGTCTGAGAAACGGCCCAAGGAAACCACTGTGGAGGAAAAGCGTGCTTTCGGGTGAGGCAATTCAGGCTGTTCAGGCTTTGAAATTGTCTGAAAACTCTAGTTGTAAGCTGGAGAAGGTGTTCAACAGTAAAATCAGCAGGCTCTTAAAAGCAGATATGCTGGATGTTTTAGCCGAGTTGCAGAGGCAAAACGAGTTGGATTTGGCCTTCAAGGTTTGATTACTTGTTCTTACACAGTATAATGCTTGGGCATTAAAACGACGATATTCTGTGTCGCTTGTTTGTTGTTGTTTTGGGATGCCTTATTTGTGTTTTGCTGTATTTCGGGTTCTTTTAAAAAATGGCATTTGACCCAATCAAGTTTCAAAAAGTAGCCTAGTTGACCACACTTTTAAGTCAATATCTCCAATTAAGGATATTTTCATCATTTTACAGAGTAGTATAATATTGTGTAATGGGGTCCCTGAACTCAGGGACCCCTTAGATATAGTACGGGGCCCCTACTAGAAAAAAGTTTGTTGTAATGAGGAATTGAACCCGAGACTTAATACTTGTATAACTAACTACCCAACCACGGGACTACACCCACCCTTCCCTTATCCATATGGGGCCCAATTAGTAATGGTATAATAGTCATTTTACATTGTAGGCTACTTTTTTAAAATTCTATCTGACCGAGGCTATTTACCAAATTGATCCTACCCTATTTCGGTATGTTTTGCTTGTTCTGAGTTTTCAGGTATTTAACTTCGTTAGAGAGGAGGTATGGTACGTACCGGATCTATCTCTTTACAATCACATGATGATGATGTTTGGGAAGAACAAAATGATAGAGAAGATCGAACAACTCTTGTTAGAATTGAGAAACGAAGGCCTGGAACCCGATACAAGAACCTATACGGAACTAATAGGGGCATATTTTAAGGTGGATATGGTAACAAAAGCCATGGAAGCATACGATCTAATGAAGGCTTCGGGTCATGAACCGGATAAGTTAACCTTGACGATCTTGATAAGGAATCTTGAGAAAGCTGGGGAAGAAGCTCTTTTGGAAACCGTAAAGAAAGAATGCGCCGATCACTTTGATTACCCGGATAAATTTCTCGAAGAAGTTGAGAAGACATTTGTGAGTCTCTATCACTTCCTTTGTTTTGAAACTATCACTGTATTTGATAAAAGTAATAGATTATGGGTAAATGCGTCGTTGTGACCTCGAAATGATGATGGGCTATGGTCTATTAATCCTCTCTAATCATGGACTTAGATGAGTGCCATTTAAAACCTAATCTTGACTTTATGGGACGTGCTTTCGAGTAAATGATTGTGTAATGTGACAGGTTTTGGAAGTCAGTTTCATTCTAGCATGTACGAAATGTTGGATTTCAATTGATGAATCACTGTCTTGTCTGCAATTTTTTTCTCATTTTCTTTTTCTTTTTTCTTTGTATTTCAGCCGAAGCGTAATTCAGTGATTGTCATTTGAGGATTGCTGAAGGGAGTCTGCATGCTGATGGGTTGCATATGGAGGTCAGCTGAGTAGCTAATATTTTCAATTCAGTTGTAAATATATATACGAATAACTTTTATTTTATTACCTCCTAATAGAAAGGCGAAAAAAAAGTAAAAGTACAATACAAATTAATGAAATATTACATGTTTGTATCCTTGAAAAACCTCTGAAGTCTTATTGTTGACATAGATAGTTATACAATATACAGTAAAACCTTCACAGCACTAGCAAAGACACCCCAAGCCTCTTACAACCTAGGATTATCCCTGTTTGTGAAACTGCAGTTAAGTCTAATCTCCCCTTGATTCCCAGTCAAAACTCTCAAGCCCCCCATTCGATTAATAGACAAGGCAAATCTTCTCCTGAATTGCTCATAGTAGCCCACAAACTCGAGAACCACCTGTGTGGTGTTATCGTTGTACAAAAGTTCTTGATCCACCCTCAGGACCGAATCGTGAGACAGCACATTCTTGTAATAATGATTACCGAACCTATATTTGTCCCCGTCTCTCTCGGTTAAGAACACCGAGGAGTCGTTCTCACCGTTCTTTAGGGCCTCGGGGCACTGTTTCTTGAGCTTTTTAAGCAGGGACTTGCTCATCATGGGATCGGGTTTCTTAGTGTTTTGGAAGTTGTAGATACGATCGCGTATATCGGCGCAATGTGCTTTACCCAAATTGTGGGCCCCTGAGTGAAAAAAAACGTTCCGTGTCTAGTTAGTTTTTATACGTAAGAATTCGATAATCTTAGCATCTTACATGATCTTAAGTCATTACCTAGGAGTGTAGCGTAATCTTGATCGTCTAAGCCCTTGGATCTGAAGTATTCTAAGCCCTCGTCGGCCGAAATCGAGGGCGGTGGTAGATCGATCCACGAAGCTTTCGATTGTAGCCCGTCCCTTCGGCCTAAGAACACGGGATATGATGGTGCACCTGCCTGTAGTAGGATTCATCACCAAACACAGAACCATATCACATACATAGGATCAGTTGTTAGAATGATCACTTCACCTAAAAATTTAAGCTTGAGGAGACTGCATCATATTTTAAATTTACGTATTTTTTTTTCCAACACGTCCCCTCACATCTAGGCTGAATTTTTTCTTATTCAGCCTCAGCCGTGGAATTTTTCTTAAAATGGGTGGTCGTGAGGTGCCATACACCTAAAAGCTTAAGCTTGAAGGGAACACATCATATTTAAAATTTATATATTTTTATTTCCAACACCAATCGTATCAGTTCCTGAGAATAAGAAAAGAAAAGGGTTTTCGAATAATTCAAATTCATACCATATGAACGGCATCACGGGCAGCCAAGTTAAGAATATCGGCACAAGAAACCGCTCTAGGACATCTTATCTCGAGCACCTTCTTAATCCTATTTATTACATCGAACCCACCCAGATACGAACTCTGCGGAGCCCTCCTCTCCGTATTTGGACCGTCCAGGAAAATCGAAGCATCGCAGCCCTAAAATTTTTCTTTTTTCGGTTGTTACAAGAACATAATCTCAATAAGGAATGTTTCTTTCTTGCACATAGTGTAGAAATAACTCACATTCACCATGCAGTCTGCGTAGAGCAGCTTGAGAAGCTTTGCGGTGATGGAGTTGTCCTTCTCCCACGCGAGCTTCACCTGGTGCCTCACGAAGGGCTCAACGTTGGCACACGTGTTGTGCTTCTTGTAGTAATGCCTGATGAGGGGCTTGTCCTCGGGGGGCAGAGTCACCGCCGCGTGCATCTGCCCCGCGTACAAGCTAATCCCGATGGCAACGGAGATCGAAATTATCAGTAAATCGCAGGCTTCTCTCTTCATTTTTTTTCCTTTTTTTTTTTTTTTTTGGTTTATTAGTTTGTTAATGGTCTGAAGAAACTGCTTGAATTGATGGAGATTATGCATGGTTTTATAATTATATAGAGTTTGGATTTAACTGTTGGAGAGAGTATTTTGCTTAGCTGTATATGAGGTTTATTGCCATGATCGAAGGCAGTTGACTAGGAGCTTGATGGATCTTTACGGGTTTTTTTTTTTTTTTATTGATTACTTAAAATCGTGTTTTGAGATAACTATTGATAGTAACGACTTCCCTTTCTGAATTTTTTTTATGTAGTCTTGAAGCAATGAGTAGGATATATGTATATTTCTTATGATACAAGACTTCCTATTGTGTTGGTCAACTCTTGATTATGAGAAGTCTATTATTAGTTTAATTTCCCCCTATCATTTCGTTCATTTTTTCATTACAAAGAAACATGCAACCTGCGTATATTATATATTGCAGTGAGTTTTATAAGGTTTACTTTGCCACTTTGGAACTCTTTGCTAAACCTCAAACAAACGCCAGAAGCAAATAGAATAAATGGGCAACGAGGGGATGGTTTAGTAAAATAGGATTTGAATAAGGAGTTCTTTAAAAAATAGTCTTCAAGTGGCGGAAAGACGATTATACCCTACAAATTGGACTTAAGTCACATTAGTCTTTAAGTGTTGTAAAGACTATTATGCCTTACAAATTAAAAGCTTTTGGTGTATATCTGTGATGTAGAACAACAGTTGTGTAGCCAATCATTTAAATAGTAACTTAAGAGTTCAAATCTTTAATAGAACAATTTTTGGTGGGTTTTCAGATGTAGAGCTGAAAGTTTGGGCATGAGCCCATGGGCCAGCCTGGCCTGCCTGGAAAAATCCTGAGTTTGGGTCGTATTTTTTGCAGTCGGAAATGTCGGCGGGCCGTTTGGCCCAGTCCAGATGGGCCAGAAAGCCCGGCGGACCGCGGGCCAATTAGGCCTTATTTTTATCTTTATATTCTTTTAATTTTTTTATGTACAATGTTTTATCAAATTCAATTTTATAAAGGAAAAAATATATGTCCACGAATATATTTTTTTTCAACATTATGTATTTATAATATTTTATATAATATTAGGTGAGAATTATAATTTATGATGAATAATTAGAATATTATTTAAAAAATAAATATATAAGTTTTAAAAAAATCGGGCCCGATGTGCTAGGGCCTGAATTGTTTTGGTCAGTAAGAATTAGGCCCGACCCGTAGTTTCTCGACCGGCTCGCCCAAACTTTCACCTCTATTCAGCTATATAATGAGCTCTTGGCTCCACTTATAGTGTTGAGAATTCAGTATAAAGCTGAGAACTCAAATGGTGGGGAGCCGAGAATCCAATATATAGATGAGAACTTGACTATAAATGATCAAAAATACCTTTAAAATTAAGGTTATTGACAAAGAGATCGGCCAATGAGACTATTTTATTAAAAGCCTTTTTGGTCAAATTCTAATTTTTCGAAAATCCCACAATGACTTCTAGATTTGTTGTCGGTGCTAAGGCCTTGAGGTATATTTACAAGGTCTTACTTTTGCTTTCTTCGTTATGTTGTGTGAGATCGCCACGAATGAACATGTCTTAGTTCACATGGTTTGGATAATTTTTAGTCTATTTCGTCAGTCCTCGAAGTTTACTTGATTTCAAAGGCTAGATTTTGATTAAAAAATAGAGCAATTGGCAATATTATATACATATGTATGTGGTATTATTAAATCTTGTAAGATTGTGCATTGATGAAGCATGAAGTTTAATTTACGCGGAGAGTAATGTAATAGAAATTTACGAAATATAGTTAGGACAGCTTGGGATGTCGCCGACCACGTTTCGTTTCCAGCATAGATTCTTCGTTAGTATGTTAGCTCCTTAATTAATATATGCTAACTATTATTATGACGACTTGTATTATGTAAAACGTTATTTCTAAATCGAAAGTACAACTTAGTTAATAATACGTCTCAAATTATTATGGCGTGGATTGCTTATTACTATCACACCCCAAAAATCAACGGTCGGCTCCAATCAACCTCGCGACAACTATCGCCAAGGAGACGATATTTCAAGGGCCCTCGAAATATCTAATTGGGCCTATTGGGTCTTGGATAGTGTAACCCAAACAATACGAAAATTGAAATCCCACATAATGCGCTCTGTGTGATTTGAACCTTTATGTTCAATTTGGGGGCAAACGACATTCATGGCTTGAACCTTTATGTGACTAGTTTGAGTTGAAAATTCTTGTATATGTTAAAGGCTGTTACTGTGAATGCTGGATGTGGCAAGATTTACCGAATATGTCAGTGATATCTCAAACTGCTATTATCGTTGTTGGATGAGAGTGAAATATCCTTAGCTGACCTCATAGAATAGTCCTGCAGTTCGGAGTGTGTGGTGTGCAAGCCCATAACTGACCACGTGGGACCTGGAGTATGTGACTCAAAGCTCGTAGTCGGTCCAACGGGCGCCGAGTGTGTGGCACAAGCGGATAGCTGATCGAGTGGGAATGCTTCGTGTTAGGAAAAAAAAAGAATTGATCACACTATTGTTCAAGAATGGCGTTTTTCTTACATATTGTTTTCGATGTACTAGGCCGCCTCTTGTTATAAGGTGCGATATGAAGGCGCAATTATAACAAGTATGATATAACTCATCTAACGCATTTAACTCAGTTTATTTATATCGGGCCAGAGATCTGATAGCGAGCTGAAATTATCTGTGCTAATAATGAACAACAAACAAACCCTAAATTTTTGTTAGTTTTGGGCTTTTCTCTCTATTCCTCATGGGATGCGATTTTTATTCTCCACATTGTAGTTCTAAAATAAAATTTAGTTCCTCTCCCAACATTATTATCTTATCATAATTATGTACACATACGTTAACCATACATAATTCAGTTTCGAAAATCATCGTCGTGCTATCATCAAAGGGCCTCGACTTAGATATTCTACGTGGTGCAAAATGAAAGTAACAAAATGTTAAGAAATACCCCCTCAATATTTAAATTCCGTGGCACCGCAAAAAATATATATTAACTTTATTGATCAATCTAAGTAATTAATATGTACATAACAACTAGAAACAAGCAAACGAACTACTCTAGTCCAGACCATTCCACCCCACCCCAGTGCAAAAACAATTACATCTGAGGAAGGTTTTTATATACAAAAAATTTTAATATTCTGTCACATGCAAGTCTTCATATATTATCAGACAAAAACAAAATACCGACTCGCATTAGTTATTTTCTATATATATATATATATATAATACAATTGACAGGTGTGTTGCGCTTCATGTTCATCTCAGGGAGGCTTCATCCAATTCATCTTCTTCGGTATATCCTCATTATTACACGCAACTCAAGTCTATAAAATAAATAAATAACAACCTTAATAATTATTCTCTCAAAAACCGTAGGATTGTGATTCGTGCAATAAATGGCTGCATTCAAAAGTAATCATTGATTCCATAAATCCTTGCATTCACTTATTTCATGCTCAGCGTAATTTTATTAACTTTTGTTGTTGTTGTGTTTATATTATATCAGATGGAATACAAGAACCTCTCCTTACACAAGAAGTCCCGGCAAAGATTGAGGTCAGAGATCTAACGAGAGTCACGGATAAGGACGTGCATATTCTCCACAAAGTCAACGTCGACATACCCAAAGGCGTAATAGTAGGAGTCATCGGGCCCAGCGGCAGCGGAAAGTCAACGTTCTTGCGGGCCCTCAACCGCATGTGGGAGCCCGGCCCGAATGCAGTCTTCTTGGACGGTGTAGACATTCGGGATGTCGACGTTTTAGCCCTCCGTCGGAGGGTCGGGATGCTGTTTCAGCTTCCCGTCCTCTTCGAAGGTTTCGAAAATTTTCTTAATTTTTTTTCTGTGAAGATTCTTAATTTTGCATGTTGTAATAAATAACTGTCGAATTTTTATTATTATTATTATTATTATTATTATTATTATTATTATTATTATTATTATTGCTGCAGGGAACGTTGCGGATAATGTGAGGTACGGGCCGCAACTGACGGGGAAGAAGCTCACCGACGACGAGGTGTGCAAGCTGCTCGTGATCGCAGACCTCGACGTGTCCTTCTTTAACAAGCCCGGTAGGGATTTATCGGTCGGCCAGGCCCAACGGGTCGCCCTCGCACGAACCCTGGCTAATGAGCCCGAGGTAAGAATGTGTTGTAATGTTAGAATTGAGTCTTCCATTTAAAAAGAAAATTTTGGTATTAGATGTTAGTAGTGTTAGAATCGAATTTGCGTGGGCTTGGCACGGTACGCGCCGGCCGGGATTAGTCCTCAGGAAATGGGTCGTTTCATAGTAGGGTTTTGCAAACGAATCTAATCGAATAGCAGGATATTCTGTTAGAATTCGGTTATCGACTTGGAATATTCATATTCGTATTCGAGTTCTATTTGAATCATAAGATCGATTCGATGTATATTCGAATCGAATATACGAATATTCTTTCATTTTTTCTATTTTTTTTCATAATATCTATTTGATAAAACAATATCAATAATATCATATTTAAAATATATATTGTTTTAATATTGAAATATTTTTTGATATATATATATATATATATATATTGAATTATAATATATTATATCTAAATAAATATTGAATTATTCGAATAGCATATTCGATAAATATTCGAATCAAATATCGTGATATTTGTATTCATTATTGTTGGAATCAGAAAAATTATTTTTATTCGAATTCAAATAGTAAATTTTGAATCGAATCTCGAATCGAAAAAAAAAAAAAAAATTGATTCATAATTTGCAACCCTACGTCATATTCGACACTAAGATCCAGATTCGCTACAATGTCGTTGTGTGAAGACACCTCCTGAGAGACAAAGAAAAAGTGTCGTAATAGTAAATTGAGGACTTCATCGTAAAACCGATTGATATTGCCCGAGTAGAATCTCTGCTATATATATATATATATATATATATATATATATATATATATATATATATATATATACCGAATTTAATCTGAGTTTGATGGCGTTTCTCTATCCAAAAAGGTTTTGTTGCTCGATGAGCCGACAAGTGCATTGGACCCGTTGTCGACTCAGAACATAGAAGACGCCTTAGTGAGGCTCAAGAAAGAACGCGGGATGACGATCGTCCTCGTCTCCCACAGCATCAAACAGATGCAGAGGATCGCTGACGTGGTCTGCCTTCTCGTGAACGGTGAGATCGTTGAGATTTTAGAACCTCATTGCCTGTCCGAAGCTAAGCACCCCATGGCTCAGACCTTTCTCCAGCTTAGCTCGTAAGATGTTATTAAAATTGTTATCGTTTCCTCGCCTAGTGATTTGTTATTGTATTGTTTGATTTTCGAATAATTTTTCGATCTCATTGTTTGCATTGTATGACATTCGTCATGTTCTCGTGCATTAAAACAGCTTCCGAAGAAAATACAATTTAATGTAATATATTTTTTACGCTAGTGAATGACATCTTCACCTAAAAGCGTGGAATATTCTTTTTAATAATTGTTCATGATGATTTGTACACATGACCTCTTGACCTGATGAGCTCTGATGCTGATCTCTAGGATGGCCACTTGCTTATAATCCATGTCTGAAGATAAAACAAGAACTAAGGGAACCATATACCATCTTAGGACAAGCGATCGATTTAGGATCAATATGTTTTATGTCCGTATGGAGAATCGATACAAAAACGTTGCAGTGGTTAGCTGCTTGATATTTAGTAACTGGAGCTAAATACTTTTGACAGTCCGAAGGAGCTTTTCTCTGCATGTTTCTGAGTCTATGAGAGGATAGTGTGTAAGCATATTGCATTGCCATGATTTGAACTCAATTTCTTGTTTGGAATATATGCTTTTTTTAGTGTGTTAATTATTCTTTTGTCTCATAAATTAAGAGGGAGACACTCATAAAAATACCTAACCTAAAACGTTGCAGTTCTAAAACACAAACTTTTAAGATCAAAATAATTTAAAAGGCAAATGAAAACCAGGTCTCCTAATAGAATGTCGTCGCAGTTCAACTAGATTTTTCAAGTCACCACTTTTGTTGGACGTGGCGTCCAGTTGGTTTCTATATGGACTGTCACGTCATCTGAAGGTGTGTGGCGTTCGATGGACAATTGTCTTAAACTTGCATTGATTTTGAAAGTTATCGAACGTTACAACTCCTTAAGGCCCGTGTAATAAAAGTGTCATCCCTCCTAACTTATCGGACAAAAAAAAAAATTAAGCGCTGTGTTTTCCTATTTTAGGTTAGTTTTTCAATTCTTACTAAAAAGGTTTAATGAACATTATTCAACCTCTTATTCTAAATACCCACTTCGTGATAAACCTTTTGTTTCACTATAATTGACCTTTAGAAGGTTAATGCTATGGCTCATTTCTTAACATTCATAAATAGACATTTCATAATAGGGGTGAAAACGAGCTGAGCCGAGCCCGAACATGCCCTAACTCGAGCTCGACTCAAACTCGGTCAAAATCGAACTTAAACTGCGCTTTGACCGAGCTGCTCGAGTAGCTCGACTTGCTTTCACCCATATATTCATAATCATAACGGAGTTAATTGATAATAAAAAGAATAATCCAATAACATAATTTACTGATAAATGAAAAATTCGAATGATCATGTAAAATAAGATATGGGGCATTTTGTGGATATCTATTGTTCTTATCATCCTTATTTTTTATAGTGTAAAAAATTTGAAAAAAGAAATTTGATTTCCTATATAAATTAATAGAAAAAATGGTTGAAAATGACTTTAATATGGAATAACGTTGATGAATAACCTTTTATAGGAAAAAAATTTATATAATCAATATCAAAGTATCTGATTTAATTTAATTTACAACAATGCTTGATATGTTCAATTCTAGCAACAGTGTAAATATTCAATGTTTCACTTCCAGTAAACGGCCCATATAATAATATTAAAATAATATAATCAAACATTCTTGATTCTCTAAAACAGGCAAAACCGCTCTCATTTGTACTATATAATCTAAAAACAGTAGTTTACACACCATCTAAACTATATTTCTAATTATGTTACAAAGTATCCAAACATTTTGTTTATACAATAAAATGTAGTCTATCAACTTGATAAATTGAACAAATGAGATATTAGATTAAATCTAATTGGATAAGTGGATCACATAGCGTACACCCTCGCACATTTAAGAAACTAAATTTGTGTATATATATTAGATTTTAATTATATTTTGCTTACTATACAAACAAAATGTTTAGTAGTGTATAAATTTACATTCATTAAGATATATTTAATAGAGCATCTTATATATTAGATTCGCTTTACTTTTTTTTTTCACAATGTGTTTCATCTGTATACTATAAATCTAGTATCTAATATATATATATATATATATATATATATATATATATATTGCTTAATGATTATTCAAACATTTTGTTTATACATTATCTAAACGAAATGTAGTATCCGGAAGAAAATTACAGTCGATTAACATCTAAAAGCACATACGATCAATCTTTGATGTATAATTCATAATGGCTCGTACTGATATTCTAATCTTTTTTTTAAAATCCAGCAATACTTTAGAATACTTGCATCAACGATGCATTTTCGAAACTCTTCTAAATCATACCAAATGTATATGATCACGATGCAACCAAACACTCAAAAGCTCGTGTGAGTATTTCCGATAGATGCGTAGATAAATTTCTACACATAGTTAATAAATATTTATTGATTAGAACTAGTCTATCACCGTGAATTCGTATTGCAATCCACTATTGTTTTCAATGTTGTATCATACTCTCTCTTAAAAATGCTTGCGCATAAAAGTTTTTTTGTTCTTTGAGTTGGATTAAAAAAAACAATTTTGCAAATGATGACATCAATGCAATGTGATTTACCATAAATCTGTATTCCTAGCTCTTTCGTATCCCGTCATCATATCAAACAGAATAGGGAAAAGATCGAACAATTCACGTATTTAACCACAGACGGGCAAATAAAAAGAGTTTTTGATTAACTTAGCAATGTGGTAATGTTGTCTTGAGATGTCATCAACAAGATAACTAAATGGTAATCTTTGGAACTTCAATACATCCTTGCGAACGAAAAAATGGGCGTCGATATAGAAATCTCCAACTTCATAGAACGATACATCATAAAGTATGATGGAGCGAACAAAATCTAACACCCTTGAGGAGGCGAACGATTTGGATACACCGAGAGGTCGGCATGACGATCTAGTGCAAACAAATAACGTATGCATTTAATCAATGAGAAAAAAGAAAAGACCGGGAGCATCCACTCATTATAAGAGTAATCTTTTCAGCTTCAATCCGATTTATGAGCTACCTACATTTACTGAATTTCTCGTTTCTAATCCTAGCTAACGAGTATAGACGGAAAATCCAGAATTTTTTTATTCCGAACTGCACTGGGCTAACGCAGATGTGGTACAAACGGGTTCCCAACAATATTTTATTTACACAATATTTAAACATTTTGTTTATACAAAATCTAAACAAAATGCAGCCTTTCGTCTTAACCAAAGTTACCATATTCGATTATATGTAATTGAAAAGTTGGGAGCATATGCTCACACCGGTTAAGAAACAATATTTTGCTTATATATTAGATTTTATTTACAATATAGAAAATGTTTTGATAACGTATAAAATAGATTTTGTTAAGATATATTCAATATTGCAGTTTTAGATTTTATTTACATTTTGTATGAACATTAGTCTTACACCACCTATACTATATAAATCTAATATCAAATGTATACCTTCTGTTTACAGAGAATTTAAACATTTTATTTCCCAAATGTTTGTGAAATTATGGATCATCACGTCTGGCGCCGCCACGTAATAGTTCCTAACTAACACGCATAGCCCCTCGACTTCTGCTCAATTTTGTACATGGCTTGGATACGAGGGATACGGCGTTGCGGTCCTCATCTATGTCGAGGAAGGAAAGCATGAACTCAAGGAGCTCTTCGGTCTTTCTCATGATGGGTAAAGCATAACTATATTTATAGTCTTTAACTATGTAATTTATTAACTCATATTTTCACAAATCAATTATGATTATTTCACAATAAAAAATATTTTTTTAACATTTTTTACATCAGAAATAATAGTTTTATATTACTATATTCCTATTTAAAGTAATAGTTTAAATAAATATATTCAGCACAGTTTGTGCGTATGCATTAAACTTTAAGTTATATATAAGTGACCTAGTGGAAGTAGTATTTGACTGTAATCAATTTTATTTTATTTTCAAATTTTATAATTACAATAATACTCTTCAAACTTCAAATTAGATTTTTATGTACCTAATCATTTAATTACCATAAGTATTAACTACTTTGAACGTCTTCTTTAAACAAATAAAGAAAGTGAAAAAATAAGGCTTTCTCAGATTTTGTGAAATTACAAATAAACAAAAATTATATGAGCTCTTCAATCAACAATTAGAAACAAAGAAAAAAAACGAAATTATACCAATATTGGCATTTCACTATAAAGTTTCAATATCGATGGTTCTAAAATCTTATAAAAAACATTGACTTTCCAAAAAAATAATTAAAGTGTGTTCATAATTAGAAATTGTTCGATCGTTTTGTAAGAGAATCTCATTCTAAATATGCACGGTTGGAACTGATGTATCCGGTGAGGCCAAATGGTAAATTGTAAAACAAAGAATAACCATGAATGATAGTATAATACTAATATCATATATTATAGTACAATAATATATATCTATATCGACATTGAGTGGAGAATTATTTTTTTTATGATATGTATGTGTTATAATTTAATGATGATAACCAGTCTCACCACTGGTTAATTTCATCTGTAACAAAAAAAAGACCCTTCCGAAGTATTTTTTTTTCGTTTTATATAAGTTTACTTATATATAAATAATTGGGATATTTACATTTTTTGTTCCCAATGTTTGGCCTATGAGCGTTTTTTATCTCCTATTTTTCCGAGTTACAGTTTTAATCCCCAATATTATCGATTTTGAGCGTTTTTTGTCCCCCCAGTTAACTTAACCGTTAACTTGTACTAACAATTCAAATATTAATCATATTTAAACATGAATACTTTAATGCAAATTGAATTTTACATGAACGGTGAAAAATATTTGTTTTAGTAACCAAATCGAATATTTATAATTAAATAATTGTGTTATAAAAAATTTGCTACGCAGAGTATTCACAAAATGAATATGCTCACACTTCTTTTTGGCATCGTCTGTCTACAATATACGGAACATTTATTAATAGTTAACATATTTAAGTATCCATTTAAAAGTAAAGTCATACCATATACGGAACATTTATTAATAGTTAACATATTTAAGTATCCATTTAAAAGTTTAAAAGTAAAATCAATATTTCTCACAATACTGTACCGGATATAACAAGTGAGTCGAATAAGTCCGAACATGGACAGTGACTGAGAAAATTGCAAGTGGGTCGAATAAGTTAAAGACAACAATCACATCATTACGTTAAATCATATTATACACAATACCACACGAACACAAGTACAAAGCATTCCACGAGTTTAGTTTTATTTTCACTACGCACTCAGAAAGAGAAAACGCGTCCACTCAAAGCACGCAGAGACACAACAGAAACACACCAAACATAAGACCACCGAACTCAGAATTCCCTGTCAGGGAAGAGAATGGGTGCAACCAGAGACCACACGAACAGAGCGGCGGTGGCCCAACAGGTGACCACGCGGACCCAAACCGAGGGCCAGCCAACGTCAACCAGTTTCCCGCTCTCCCCAACCGAGGTGGACCAGCCTGTGAGCAGCATAGCCGAGTACATGCTCGCCAGAGAGAAAATCAAGTGGAAGAACGAATACGAATACGTCACGGGCTTCGCCTTCTCTTCTTCCTCGTGGTGCTTGTCTGCTTGGTCCAGTGGCAGCAGAGGTTTTCCTTCATGTATGTAAGAACATAGTCACAGAGAGAGAGAGAGTTGGTGAATTCACTCTTGTAATGATGAACTACGTGAATGAAGACAAAACTAGAGCACGGTATAGGATCATGTGAAAAAGAAAGGGAGAAAATCCAAAATGGTCTCCAGAGTTTACCATGTAGACCAATTTAGTCACCGATGTTTCGCATGGACCAATTTAGTCCCCGATGTTGTAGATTTTGGACCAATTTGGTCCTTCCGTCACGATTAACGTCATTAAGGAAAGCTCAATTCGACATTGGCAAAATATAGGATTTTTCAGAACATTCGCAGAATTAGGGGGTTCGTATCATACTCTTATGCTGTTAGTGGAGCTCCACGAAGCAGACGATCTAGAGCTCATGTTCGAATTTTGGAGGAAAAATTTCCAGTTTCGTGCCCTCCTTTAGTTAGTGTTTAAAGGAGAGGGATCACACGTGTGACGTTAATCATGACGGAAGGACCAAATTGGTCCAAAATCAACAGCATTGGCACTAAATTGGTTGAAGCAAAACATACGGGACTTAATTGGTCCAAGGGGTAAACATTGGGAACCAGTTTAGGTTCTCTCCCTAAAGAAATATATAAATTTGAAAAAGTAGGGGCTAGCCGACCTGTAAGAACAGAATCAGAGATAGAGAGATTCAAATGTTTGTCTGATAAACTGTTTAGATGAGAAGATGGGCCTTAATTTCATTAGACGGTATACTTCTTGATATTACTAACTCAAAATTTCCTTGGTTCTACATAACTGGAAACGTTTAAGCACGGTAAGGACATGAAGAGATAAATGGGGCTAAACTGACCAGCACGGGGGGAGCTAGGAGGAGACAGCAAAGTCGTTGAAGAGCCGGCTCGGACAGCAGAGTACACAACGGACAGCACGGTCGTAAGGAGGCCAAGGGCGAGGCTACTTGATGAAACTGCTCTAGAGTGCTTGTGAAGGCCATTGCATTCGTAGTCCCTTGGTTCACTGGCAAGTCCACTGTAGCAGAGATACATGCAGTACAATGATATAACTGAAGATGGCAATAAGCTCCCACTTACCTGCATTTTTTATAAAACACAAGGCTTCAATTCAGTTGAAGAATGAAAGCAATTGCACATATATTTATATATATGTATATATATATATATATATATATATATATATATATATAGAGAGAGAGAGAGAGAGAGACGTACGGATGGATGCAATGTGACGACGGCAAACACGACAACGAAGATGAGTGTCATCGTGATGAAGAAAGTGTTGAGCCCACAGTCTTGTCCTGATGGGACAAAGAGATAGAAGAGGAGACCAGAGAAAGAAAACGTCAAGATGTAGCATACGAGTGAAACCACGAGCAAGGCCATGTACCTGCAGATCGAAGAGGTAAATTTGATGGTTGTCACGAATCCTATAATATCTATTGACAAATATGGATATTGAATTCGAAAAAGGATAAATTATGGATATTGACGAATATAAAATCCTCACTCACCAAAACTGTTCGTCGTATCCAACCCATTTGTCATTCCATCCATGGACGAAATCTAGCAGAAGTACAACTTGAACGAGAAGGAACAACCCCGACCCAAACTTTGAAATGGATTCTAAACGAAGGAATCAAATTTGGGTCAAATCATTAAAACAGCAAAATTGACACTTTAAACGTGAAATATATAAAGCAGGTGAAAGGATGAAGCAGAAATACAATGGCTAACCGTAGAAGCTGATGAGCCCGTTGGGAACAAAGAACATGAGTATCACCAAAATAAACCAACAAACAACTTTCATCATCCAACCTCCGTGATGCATGCCATCCCGAGGATCCCTCTGATTCTTTACACCGATCATGAAAATGGCAAGGATCGTGAAGAACAGGAAGTTACCAAAGCTCACTCGCAACACTGCATCAGTTTCAAACCATTCCCTGTCTGGTGTTTGGTGAAAGTGATTGATCCCTAGAATCAAACAAAAACAGATGCCAGGTTACATATACATCCAATAGAATATAATAATATAAACTACAGATCAAGTGCACGTGATTCATACACAATTCCTGATAATCTTTGATGCCATAGACTACCTATACCACATAGGTTTTTTATGACCAAAAGCTATCGAATTCTAATTGTCATAGGGTACACTCGATTCAATATTACATCATATATATTTACATTCACGGATATTTTCATTCAGGACTCCAAGTACTAATTGTAAAGAGACTCATAAGCAAGAAGCGACTAAATCTAAGCCTTGCTGCTGATAATTTGTTTACAGCACGCTAAACTCAACGAGAAAAACATTAAACATAATATTATAACCGACACCGATTATAAAAAGAACTACGGAACTCACATGGAATCTTCTCCATGAGGGGTGCAGCAACTTCTCTAAGAATCCATGAAACAATCAGCGAAAGAGCAAAGAGTCCACAGTAAGCGATACGAGCCGAGCGGCGGCTGATTCCCGACACCACAGTGCGGCACGCGTCACACGCGCAAGCCGCACAGCACGAAGCTAGGCATGAAGCTGCCCACATCTCTTACTTCAAGTAGGAAAAATCTCACGGATAAGGACAAAACTTCGATCTTGTGCAGTATTCAAAATACTAAGACAGAAAAAAATTCAGATTAGAACCGCTAAGATAATAAAATCGTGTGATCAGATCCCAAAATTACCACGCTGCGCATATTTCAAAACCCAAAAGCTAGAACTAAAATCGAAACATATAATTTAGAGCGGATAAAATCGCCCAATTACAAAGTCAAGGATTAAATCCCAACTTCCTGCAGCTAATCAAGCAATGAAATTGTTTAATTAAACAACGCGATCAAATTAGGGTACGATATTTAAGAAAACGGACAGTCGCTTATGATCCTTCAGAATCATCGAAAAGCGCCTAGTATTCCATGACTCAGGCGTGCAAATTCAGCTAGTTACATAAAATTACAGAGAATAAAGATGCGTACCTGGGGAAGACGTACGCGAGATAAAGGAGAATGGTTCCAGCCGAAGACTAGAATAATATGGACATATTTTTAATCTTATTATAAAATTATAAATTGGAAAAGCATTAATACTTACTAAATGCATTTGGACGCCTGTATGTTTCATATATTACTGTTCGACCCCATAATTTGACTTGTAGACCAAAATAAGTAACAACAGTCAACACGCTATTCCCTCGACCCGGATTCACTAACCCGACCCGGGAAATATAATAGAGTCCTGTAAATAGCCTCATGATTAACGATTTAATTATTGTTCTATAGATCTTGCTCTCACGCAATTTCCATTGTTGACCTAATTTTGTTTCCTTTCTCTTTCCATAAGCGATTTGAAGGGTTAGAGAGATTTGTACTCCAATTGAATAGTTAGAGGTAGTTGATCAGAGGGAAAAAAAGGAAGCTTAAAAGGAATATCAAAGCATTCGTTTTGCTCTGTATCGCTGTCGCGAGAACTTTGTTTGAGAGGGCGCCATCTTCTCGACCCGTAAGTTTGTTTATCGGTTGTGTGGTGATCTTTCATTACAGATCTGTTCCTTTGGTGCGTGATTTCTCGGTTAATTCGATCGTTGTTTCGTTCAAAAACGCCTGAATTTTCTATCTTGCTGTTGTGAATTAGCTGTTTTCGTGCTCCTGCTCGTTGATAATTGGTTATTTAATGAAAACACGAAATTCGATCCATCTTGGTTTTCGGACATTTAGTAGATTCTTGCTTCTTGTTACTTGAGGTTATGCCTTGCTTGTGTTTGTGAAAATTCCAAGGTATACAAATGTTCATGAGGGATCATGCTGTATAAACTGCAGCTAAGATAGATGAGCAAATCGTCAATAAACTGCGGTTTGTGTTGTTTATTTTGCCTTAAACCGACCTTGCTTGTTGTTTGGGTTCAGGTGTCCTTTTATGCTGCAATACTTCTGTACATTAAATGCCATTACATTGGCAAACTGTTATTGTCGATGAACATTTCAAGTTCTTCAAGGCCTGAAACCTTGTTCTTTCTTAGTTATAGTATTAGAAGTTGAAGGCTTCATCCTAAAATCAACCTAGTCAAAATTTCCTGATGATAAAAATTTCATCGCATACAACGAAAAATCTTGAATTTTCTTCTGCAGGGACTTTTCACCAAATATGGCCATAGACAACGCGGTGACGATAACTTCTCCACATCGAAGATCACAGCCTCCTCAAACTGCCTTTTCTCAGTCCCCATCGACTAAGAGGCAGCACCCGAAAACCGAGGAGTTGGGCACCTGCACGACCCTCGTTCAAAGGCACCGTTTCCTCCTCACGGCGCTCGCCCTCCTTGCGTGCTTGTGCACCGTTTATCTCTACTTTGCCGTGACTCTCGGGTCTAGCGATTCGTGTTCGGGCCTGAGCGGTGTCGAGAGGGAGATGTGTCGGTTGAAGGTGGCTAAAGAACACGTGTCCAGTGGAAAACTTAGATTCTTTTAGGCGTTGATAAATCAAAGAATGTTGTTGTTTGCAGGTGAGTTGGATTGGAGCTTATAGCATGCTGCTGATTATTATAACATTAAAGTTTACTGATTATTTGTTGTTTTTATTTTTATTATTTATTTACTTTTTGATAAAGTTGTATGAAAATGGATGTTGGGCTCCTGGAAATTTTGATATTGATTTCAAAATTATTAAAAATGATTAAATTGTGAAAATAGCATCGCGTATTAGTGGCAATTAGGCCTTGACGAGTTCTTAAAAATTATTCAAATCCGTCCTGCGGCCCCATTATCTTAGAGAGCTTATCACATATAGAAATGTTTTTATGTAGTTTGCCGGTGTATTTTGCAAGCTATTGTACCAGTTCCATGGTTTCGAAAACCGGACCGGGCCGGCCAGTCCGACGGGGAAAACCGTGAATCGGTCGGAAATCCGGTTTGGGTCCGGTCTGGTTCGACTTAATTTTTTTTTAAAAAAAAAAGAAAAAATCTCAAAAAAATACAATAAAACGAAAATAGATAAAAAAATTTTCTTTTGTGATCGCGTGTTTATCCGGCCTTGATTTCTTCGGCTTCTTTCCAAGTCTCGATCTTCCCAACAGGTCATTTTCGCTCCGATATTTGTCAAATATGAAATATGTCCGTAGAAAGTAGGATATTTGAGGGGGGATATAGAACGACCAAAAAAGCATGTTAACGAGAGCAGAAACTACGTAAAATCTTAACTTATCATAGTTGCGTACACTCGCAATACATGATTTTAAAAAAATACAATCAAAGAAGGCAAATTCGTAATCATATCATATTCTTTCCAATTATCTCTAAATCTATAGCTATCTCTAAGGCACATCAAGCTCACATTGAAACATGGGATCCATGTAAGCATCACAATCTCCAAACACAATCCCATGGTGATGATCCTCAACAAAGCTGCTTGAATCTTCGATATCGAACGATGTCTGAACGTCCTCGGGAAAACGACTCCCGCTCCGCCTCGAATCCAACTCGAACGTTTTCGTTCGCTTCAACATCCCCCTGAACTTGGAAGACCTTAGTAAAACCCCTAATGCTGACGTGGCACCCGAGGGACTTAGGGTTTCTCCACGGAGGCTTAGGGTCGTCTCATTGGTTCGACGATCACCTTCAGGCTCGGGATTAGGGTTGGGAGTCGGTATGCTAAGCCACTTGTCGTAACGACTTAGGTCGAAGTTGGTAACGGCGTTGAGCCCGCGATATTCGATCGCCGCTATGTCGTAAGCCATCGCCGCTTCTTCTTGAGTAGCTTCATTTGTGAAAGTACGAAAAAATAAATAAATAAATATATAAATAAATAAATAAATAAAACTTGAGGTTATTAAGGCAAATTGTCATGCAGCTAAGGTAGTTGAAGGTTGGTGATTTTATGACCGTAGCGTCCAACGACAACTGCTTACTTTCATTAATAATCTTCATTAATCATTAACATGATTTTGTCTTTAGTGTTTGACTAATTAAGATTGCTTCGATAATTATTATTTACATGTGGTGCACAGAGATTTTGTTGTTTACCTAAATTACCAAAACATTTATTTATTCATTTATGTATATAACGTCTTCTGCATATCAGATCCAGAAGCGCAAATCTATCATGCAAGCGATTTGACTTGGGAAGAAGCTATATATATATATATATATATATATATATATATATAGTATATTTATATATCCACGTTCGAAAGCTCTATCCATTGAAGATAAGATGGACAGAAATGTAATGATATGTCAGCTTGCATGCTTACATGTTGCATTCCACGTCAGATATCACTTGCACAATATATTTATATATATAAAGTAAAATGAAATGTGGTGAAATATAGCAATATACATACCATATGTCCCAAGGTAAAGATATTTGTTGCCAAAAACCCTTCCAATGCGAGCTTCCCATCTTCCATTATTATGATGTCTGCTCATTACAAATTACTTTATAAAACTTATTCAATTTAAATAATCACAACTAAGTATAGTAAATCAATGTAACGCATTCAATTTATTGTTCCTTTGAATATTTGCCGACAGTGATCTGACCTCGGGTTGGATTTAACGTGTGACATTGATTAATCTCAAAGGGACCACTAATATGTAAATAAGTTTATATATAATATGAATGAGATGCAATTTATTCTAGTTGGAAGTTGCAATAGCTCCAATAATAAAGATTCTCATATCTACTGCATGACTTTTATTACGACACAATTTAATATTTCGTAGTACTTCAAGTACGTACCTCGCCACTCCTCTATACTTCGATACACCCCTTGAAAACCCGCTACTTTTCCTGAAAATAGTATTTGAAATTGAAAATCGATAAATTAGCAGACAAATAAATTAAATAAATACCAAAATATAATTAATTTTTTAACCGTTTAAAATGTATTATATTTATATATATATATATATATATATATATATATATATATATATATATATATATATATATAGTAGCCCACCTTCTTAATGAGCTAATGTACTCCTCTTTTGAGTGAGTTTCCATGTCCTTTAGCTCAGTTTGATAAGTGGAAATCTACACGGCCAAAACAAAACATGTGTTTCTTTTAATTAAATAGTCAAGAAACTAATATTTCTTATATTAATGAAAAAAAATTATTTACATAAATTTACATCGAAATTAAGAATGGTATGATGTCCCCAATATTTCAATGCTGCCAAATCATACGCATGCGCAGCTGCTTCTTCTTCGTCGTAAGCCCCTAAAAGCAAATTTTAAATATAGAAATTTATCTTTCCTTTAATTATCTAACGCTTTATTAGATTTAAAACTTTCAAAAGCAAATTACCTAAATACACTGCATGTTAGGAGAATCCACCGCAACCAACCCATGGACGATATAATTCCGAAAAAGAAAACATTAAAAGACATGAAAAATAACAAGTATATAATTATATTCGTGAAAATTGAACTATGAGAAAACTAACCTTGCTTTCCCTTCTTGTTCAGTGACTCGTTCCAGGTATCCTTGTCCCATAAATGAGCTTCATATCGACCAGTCCATCGATGCCTGATTTAATATATTCATATTCTTTTATATACTAATAATGAAATAAACACATAAATCTTCATATATTTATATATATATATATATATATATATATTATGTTTCAGTCAACCTTGTAACGCCCCTGTAAATCGAACTACGTCTCCTTGAAGACTCCCTCGACACGCCTTTTCGGGATTTTCGAAGCTTCTCGATGCCATCGCTGCTGTCTTTGCAATCATCTGTGCTTTTATTAATATGTGAAGGCTTAGACATGAAACGAAGTCTGTTTTCTGCTAACAAGAGATGATGCCAATTGGCAGCTGAGAAAGAAAAAAATTATTCAAAGTGCTGTCTCAAAGTAAATATCCAAGAGATGATAACATATATGTATGTTGTGTGTGTATATATTTGTATGGAGAGAGAGGGAGAGAGATCCACTATTTTCTTTTGTGTCTAAAAGAAGCAAAACATTTTTATTAAGGTAGGTGGTAAATGCGTAACATCATCTCCAACCGAAAAACTCATTATCAAACTCAAAATATAGTAATTATTCTCCAACCGAAAACTCATTTTCAAACTCAAATGCATACCAACTTTTACAACGTTTCAATACTACCAACATATTTTACATATTTTCAAAACACTATCAATATCATATTTCATTTAAATTAAATTAATTATATTTTTAGTAATAATTCTATATTCAAATTAATTATAACTTAAAATTATTACATTTATTTAGTCTCATTTTTAAATTAAAAACTATATTGTACTATTAATATAAATTATTACATTTATTAATTGTCTCATTATTAAATTAAAAGTTATATTTTACTGTTAATAGGAGTAGCTTTCTATAAAAAAAACACGTATATCTTTATTCTTTATACTCTTTATCCTTTTATAGGGTATTTTAATATTAAATAAATAAAATTGTTGTGGGTTAAAAATAGAAACGCATAAAATGAGTTCAAACTCATATATGGGTGGAGAGAGAAATTAGAAAACCATTTTGGGTTTGTATTTTGGAGCACTATTGAAGCAATTTTATCCCATTTTTTGGATTTTGTAGTTGGAAAAGATCTAGTAATAAGAGGCATTTAAGAATTTGATTAAGTTGGTACAATTTTTAATTATGACAAGTACAACGGCCCAAATGCAAATTAGAAGCCCATCTCTGGTAAGGCCCGTAGTTTGCATAGGCCCACCTGCATCTTATCTTATCTTCCCAATTTGCCCCTAATTGATCGATGCATCTTTCTTTCTTTCTTCGGTCCACGATTTGGCTGGCAATTTGATCTGCATCGCTGATTAAGAGATATCCTGGGATTCAATTGCTTGCGCGGTGAGCAGAAAAGAAATTCAATCGATTTTCTGTATTGTAATTTTTCTTCTTTGCTTATCTGTATTAGAAATCGACAGATCACGAAGTCTGATATCTAGTCTCGCTGTGGTGCAGATAGTCGAGTTCCCTTGACGATGGCAGCTACTACTTCGGTGACATCAGCGGCGGCTTTCCTTGTTCTCGTAGCTTTTCTACCATTAGGACTCGGCTTCTCGCCCTCGATCCTTTGGTCGCCTCATCTAAATGGGTAATTCTGCAAATTATTGATTGCTTGCTCGTGTTTTTTTTTTTTTTGAACTATCAATGGTTGCTCCAATCGGTATTGCTATTCGTTTGAGATTGCGTCAATGGGTAATTCCTTTCCATCTTAATGCTCGAATCTAATGATTCATGTTCCTCATTATAACCATAATCACATCTGCTTATGCTTTAAGCAGCAAATCAAGTACCTGATATATTCTCTTGGTGTCTTTACGTTTGTCTCTGTGTATTACATCTGTATTTTTACGCTGTGGGAAGTCATAAAACATATATTTTGAAAATTATATTTGAGGCAGTATGAAGCAAATGGTAGAATACCAAATTCTCTCTCCCCGGGAATTGGCCAACTATGCGATGAACAAGGGAGGATGGTCGGAATACCTGGTACACTTTCATTGCTACCGATGTCACTTTTAGGATTTTCATATGTTCTTCTTAAGTTGGTAGTAAAGCATATTGTTATATTTTTAATAACACTCTCTTTTCCATTTTGCTTCAGTGCTCAAGAAATGAAGCCGAGAAAACTGTGGATTTTGTGTTTCTTTTTGTCGGGAAGGAGGTATGCAAAGCAATAGCTTGGAAGTAATTCATTTTTGTGTCATCTGAGAAGTCCTCGCACATTTTATATCTATAAAATGCAATTTCATGAACAGCTGCAGTCTTTGGATGTTTCGAGATCCACGAAATCTGATCAAGCTATTGTACACTTTCTCAAGGTTAATTTGCTTGCTCAATGACTCATAAAAAAACCTGAATGTGTTATTTTCTGTTAATTTCGTTGCAACTTGACAATCTTCTCCTCAAATTACAGGATGCATTTTCAAACTCCAGCTCCTCTTTAGCCTTCCCTTACGTAATTCCCGGCAGCGAGGAAGAGGCGGTGGAGAACGCTTTGATATCCGAATTCGAGAACAGTTGCCCTCAGCATAACATTGGTTTGGGGAGTTTCACTTCGGTCGGCTCTTGTCACGTAGATGGTGAAAAATTCAATAAGCTGCAAGATATTCACGCGATTCATGTATGTTTTACGCGTAATCTCAAATTTGAAATTTCTTTTTTTCTTACATAAGTCTTTGTAATCATAGTGCGGGTTTCTGATAGGATTACGTGGACTCAAGGATGAAAGGAGCTGGGGGGCAAACGGATCTGGTTATGCTCTGCAATAACGGAGGAGATGTTGATCAATATTCTGAGAGTAAGTATGCCAAGCTAAGCAAGAAATAAATAATGCTGTTAGGCGATTATTTTTTTTTCTTTACCGAATCTTTTTGCAGACTTCTTCTATGAGCATGCCTGAATAGTTTTTGTCCATAATATGCAGGCAGCATTTTGTCTCAAATTGTTGGTTCCATGGCTGAGTTGGGTGCGAAATATTCAATTCTTTACATCTCAAACCCAGTTAAATCTACCGTTACGCAGCATTTGCTTGAAAGATTCCTCGCCGAAGGTGCTGCAGTAAATAGCTCGTCTAATTCTGCTCTCTGTGACGCCGTTTGCCAAATAAAGTCATCGCTGTTGGAAGGAATTTTAGTGGTACGGGAAATTTTGTCAGCGTTTATATTTTATAACATACTTTATCATACAAGTTCCTCAATGATTGGTAAATGCCTTTGATTATTTATACAGGGAGTTGTTTTGCTCTTGATTTTGATTTCTGGGCTTTGCTGCATGATGGGAATCGACACTCCTACGAGATTCGAAACTCCACAGGATTCTTGATCCACTTTTTCGACTCTGAGATCATAGCACAACGTAAGTTTAACAATGGGGAGCTGGTGATCGTCGTTGCTATGTAATTTCCCTGCAAGATTACAACTTTTCTACTGTAAGTCTTTCCTCGGATTTTCCATTTCGTGTACATTTTACGTTGCTGTTGAATAAAAAATCTTCCTTGGCCCCCACGAAGCTGGTGAATTATTTTGTAATGGACAAGCTCTTTTTTATACTTGTGAGCTCGGACAGTTAATTGATGGTTAATTTCTCGTTCATACAAGCTCATAAGATGGATTTTCGTTTCCTAATATCTTTGTTGACGCTTGATGTTATGTCATGTGATGAAATTATTGAAATTTTTCAAGTATGATCCTCTCTCGTGACACATTTTCCTGCCAAATGTTCCAGCTTCTCTCAAAACTAAGAAACGGAAAAGGAAAAACAAAATAACAAAAATGAAATTCTACACCTCCCTCTATTAACGGAGGGCCGGGAGTTCACTTTTTTTTTTTTTTGTGTTTATTTTGTTTGCTTTTTTCGTTATTTAGTCTTTTAATTTGGGAGTTTTTTCTCCTCGCGTGGAGCTGTTTTTTCCTTTGTGAAAGTGTTTTTTTTTATTGTTGGGATGATTTGTGGTAGATTTTCAAGTTATTTTATTTTACACTGAATTTTATTTTCTTTTGATTATATTTTTCCTGTTTTTACGTGTGCATTTATTTTTAGCGGAGAGCATTCGGGCTCTTTAATCCGTGTCTATTTGTGGTTATTAATAAACTTTCATTTATGAAAAAAAAAAGTAAGAAAAAAATCCTCCAACGTGACATTGAGATGGAGCTTTGTATTCTGAGTGCGAGTGTTTCGTTATAGTTTTGACTTCAAAGAACTTGGAGTCCCCGTCATTTTATTGCTCGACCATATTGTTATAAATATAATCATTATTGATATTGATATTTTAACCCACTTGTGACATATTATTGTTATTATTGAAGGACAGTAGCTTCACTCAACGGTACACTAAACATCAAGCGAACTCATAACCTTTACGAGTCTCGAAGGGACAGCGCGTGACGTTCACAGCCGCCATGGTGTCGTGACAGTTTTGAAACCCCGCTAAACGACAAAGCTCAATCCTCAATCATTATCCACTCCTTATTAAAATTAAAATAAAGATACTAAAAAAATTCAATTACAACGCATCGTATTCCTTCTGGCGTGTCAAAGTGTGAGAGTTGGATGCTGACACGTGTCCGTATATAGAATCCCATCCGTTTAAAGTGCCCAACTGGGAGAAGCTTCAAGAACCAGTGGGCCCATAATGTTCATCCAATAAAAGACGACTGTCACGTCAAATGAAGCCCAAGGCCCAACTAACATAAATGCTATTAAAAATTATTTGCCAGAATATTAATTTTCATAATAGATCGAGATATTTATTCATTTATACGATTAATGAAATAAATACTTGAGATATACAAAATAAATCCATTGCTATAAACAACAATAAAATTACATTGAAATCCTTATAATATTATTGTTTGACGTTTTTTTTTCAAAAAAAAAAAATTTATTTGAAGTTTTTTGACACCTAATGAACTACTAAAAATAGCTTTTGCTATTTTAAACTAATATCCAAATAAAAATGTAAAAAAAATATTTATTTTCCTACAAAGCCACTAGTCATGTAGTCAAGTGGCTAGATTGAGCGTGGCACGTGTGAGAGCCACCGAGCGCCCGCCGAAGCGCGTCGAGATGCCACGTGTGAGGCACCGTCTCAATAATGAATGAAAACTCTGTAATATATTCATTTTTCCAGTTCATATTAATATTATTATTTATTATTATCCGAAATAAAAATTGTACTTCGTACCAAACTTCGTTTGTACTACCTTTGAATCCCCGTCTTCTCTAGGTAAACGGAAGCTCCAATAACAAGCACGCGTTGATTAGGGTTTTTGACCGGAGGTAAACCGCAAAAGCTAGATTGATATACACCGGATTTTCGTCTTAGTTCGTAATGGTGCAGATGATGAAGAACGGCAAATCGGTTAAGGTTGAAGTTGAGGATCACTTGGAAGAAGAGCACGGTCCTCTCAACAAGCGTCAGAAAGTAATTTTTTATTTTTTTTAGATTTGTTTGTTTTTATTTTTTGTTCCCAGTTGTTATTCCTGTCTAATGCTAGGTTTAGTTTACTATACTTTATGCTTGCTCGAATTTTGTGCTTTTCTTCTGAAATGTTGGTAATTTTGGATCAGATCAAATAGATGGTGTCGATATCCTTGGTGTTCATTCTTTTCCTCTGATTTAAGTTAGATTCGACCTAATTGTTCAAAGCTAATTTCAGTATGGAACGACGCTTTTGGTGATCTATTGAGTTTCTGTAACGAAGATCTGACGTTGATTGTTTTCTACGACGCCATTTTACTCTGTATTTTTTCCATTTGCAGCAAAGCTTGAGAGCCGGAGGTGTTGGAGCATCAGCTTCACAGTACAACCCCCTCGATGAACCAAGTCCACTGGGCCTGCGCCTGAGGAAAAGCCCTTCTCTCTTGGAGTTGATTCAAGTGAAACTTTCTCAAGCGAGCACTGCAAAAAGTGGAGGTACTAGTCAGGGTAAAAAGCAGTCAACGGGTAGTGGTTCTTCCGGTGATAAGCTGAAGGCATCGAATTTTCCTGCATCAATCCTACGCATTGGGACGTGGGAGGTACAGTTGATTTCGTGTTTTTACCCTTCGACATCGAATTCTTTGGCTGGGAGTTTGAGGATTCTGTTTGCTTTTGCAGTACAAATCGAGATACGAAGGTGATTTGGTGGCCAAATGTTACTTTGCGAAGCACAAGTTAGTGTGGGAAGTTCTTGACGGGGGCCTTAAGAATAAAATCGAAATCCAGTGGTCTGATATCATGGCCATGAAGGCAACTTACCCTGATGATGGTCCCGGGACTTTTGATGTTGTGGTATTTACTTGTTCATCATGCTGTTTTTTTGCTACTCAGCTTCATTATTCATTAGGTTATTGTGTGTGTTATTGCTACGATTTATATAATGCTCAAAAATGCTCAAAATCCTTCTTCATTGCAGCTTGCTCGGCAACCTCTTTTCTTCAGGGAGACCAATCCACAGCCAAGGAAGCACACTCTTTGGCAGGCAACCTCAGACTTCACTGGTGGTCAAGCTAGTATACAGAAGTAAGATCATTTACTCATATCACATCGTTTGCAAGTGCTTTGTGGGTGATTTTCATACACATTGGAATATATGAAACTCAGAGCCATGATAAAATGAACGAGAATGTGATTCTATCTGTATAAATCAGCCCTTTTCTATGTATGAATTTGCGTGGTTGTAAGTTGATATAAATCTCATACAGGCGGCACTACCTGGAGTGTCCACAGGGGTTGTTGGGTAAGCACTTTGAGAAACTCATACAGTGCGATCCCCGTTTGAACTTCCTCAGCCAGCAAGGAGATATAATTCTCGATTCTCCGTACTTCGAACCAAGAATCCCCGCGTTCGACGGTCAAAGCGAAGAAAAGAAAGAATACGACTTGAACAGAGAGGGGAGCCCATCAATCTTCAGCTTACATGAGACCACCACTTCTCCGTCGGGTGTTCAATCTTCATCCTCAAAAACAGATCAAGATGCCCTCAGCAGATATTCAACCGATGCCTACCCTCATACACCATCACCGTGCTCGGGTAAAATCACTGACTTTCTGCATGCAACTAATTAGTTGAAGTCTTACCCTGTTTTTAAACTTATCTCTAAGTTCATTGGTTTAGAAATTTAATGTCGGTTTATAACATGTTGATGTGTTTGGTACGTGGGATTTATATAAAACACGGGTTTATATATAATTATAAACTCATGTATACGGGTTTAGATAGACACACTCCTTTGGTAGGCTATCATAAACTCACTAAACTAACCAAGCACTCATTTTATTTTATACCCATCAATTAGTTTTAAACTTTAATAATCTAAACTCTTGAAAAATTATACAGGAATGAGCACACTAACCGTGGAAGACATAAAAAACGGAGGCGGGCTCGAGCAGCTCAAGACAATCAGCAACTGGGACCAGATAAAGGTGCCCGGGATCCGACCCTCCATGTCGATGACCGACTTGGTGAGCCACCTCGAGACTCGAATATCGGAGAAGGGCCCCACCGAGCAACCGAACCTCTCCTCCGAGGAGTGGGAGAGCTTTCAAATCTTGGAAGACATAAATCGCTGCCTCTTCAGCGATTTTCAGAACATGCCTGATTCGGACGAGAAGTCCCTCATGACTAGGGTTAACTCCCTCTGCTGCCTTCTCCAGAAGGATTCTGCTGTTGCCAAGCCCGAGAACCACGATGAGAACGGTAATGATAAGATCGAGGGAAAACAGAGCGGTGCTCCACCTAATGAAGGGGGCTCGATGTCGAGGAACGATTCGGTTGGGGATTTGCTGTTGAATCTTCCGAGGATTGCATCTCTTCCTCAGTTCTTGTTCAACATCTCTGAAGATTTCGAGAGCAAAGCTAGGTGATGGTACTATGTGATATGATTGTGATCGACGGGCCCCATGTGGGTCGCTCTTATGTGTATATGTGATGTGTGCTGCGTAGTAGTTGTATGAATTTTTGTTGTGTTTTTAGGGTTCGGAGATTATTAGATTGATGATGGATCCTGTGAAAGTAATTTTTAAGTGGCTGAATTATTGTTCGGTTTAATTATTTTCTAAGTTCTGTATTTCTGTTGTTGGTGTATTTTGTTGGGAGACTAGGACAATAAGTTTTAAAAAATGATGTAATTTCAATTCACATTAAAATTCTAATTTTATTGGAAATTAATACAAGAGTTATTATTTTGTTAATTAATTTGAAAGAAAAAATATATTTGATAATTAATTTGAAAGAAAATATATGGGTTGTTATTTTAGCCCAAGTAGCATTTCGGACAAGCTGGACAAGGATACCTAGCAATTCAATCTCAGTTCGGTATTAATACATGATCAATGAGATATGCAAATTGCACGTTCGACGATGCCACGTAAATTTCACAATTATGGGCGACATACGCTTTTAATTCCGAACAAAAGTAGACTTTTCGGCAATGATCGACTTCAAAATTTCAATTTGAAAGCTTATTGTCATAAAATTACCACTCTTAATTGAATGTTCTAAAATTATCACTCCTTAATTTGACATTCTTAAAATGTGGATCTCCAAAATTGATGACTAAAAAAATAATGAAACCTTAAAAAAATAATGAAACCTTAAAAAAATAATGAAACCTTGTTGTTCTTCTTTCGAGGTCTGCCCAACTATACAGGACTGAAAAAAAAAAACTTTAACCTTTTTATTCATTTTTCAAGGTTTCTCTTCTCGTATACATAACTTAAAAATAACTAAACCGCATTATTCTTCTTTTCCAGTTCCTCCAGATTCGATATAATGCTCTGAGGGGCGTGGGATGGTAGTAAATAAACCTCCTTGCTTCCGTTGCAATAAACAGAGCTTCATTTTCCTACATAGACTCCCTTCAACAAGAAAAATGCATTTTTTTTCAGACAATCTTGTGAAGCCCAACGTTGAGGTCTGAAGAAATGGAGATGAGGAGGGGAAGAGCGTGGTGCCAAGCAGCTTTGAACACTCGCTTGTGGTGGGCTCTGATTGACTGAGACGGTCTCCGAGCGTTGTGCCTGATGTCGAACACGTGTATGACCGGATCCGCCGAACCGGAGGTGATGTAAAGCCCGTCGGGGGACCAAGCCTGGTTTATGAGGGCCGATTGGGATTCGCTGCTCTCCTGTTTCCACCCGAACGCGTGAACCTCCATCTGCCTCAGCCTCCGATCGAACAGCCGAAGCTGCTTCTCCGGGGTCCTACGACGTAATAAACTTCCGTAAATCAACATCATGATCGAAAGGATGAAAATAAGAGTATTTTTTTGGGGGAAATGACCTCGTCAATGTGTTTTTTTTTTATAAAAAAAAATAGCTTCAAGTGTGTAAAGACTATTATGCCCTTACTAACCGGGCCCATGTAACAGGAGCGTTTAAGGGAGGGCAGATGGCGTGTAGAACAATGGTAGTCAATTATTCAAGTAATAGGTCATGGATTCAAATACTTACTGAACCTAACTTAGTACCCTTTATATAGCTGAGAACTCACCGTGACAATGCGAGCTGAGTAACCGCTGAGAACCCACTGTGACAATGTGAGCTGAGTAACCGCTGAGTACTCACTGTGACAATGTGAGTTCTAAGAAAGTAAAATAACTACACTTAAAACTAATGTCATTGACTAAAAACACCGGTCGACAAGGCTATTTTTCAAAACCCTTTTTGGTCAAGGGATGGTTGGTCTTTAAAAAAACTAGCTTTTCCCAAAAAGGTTTTAATAGAATAGCCTCGTTGATCGATTTTCTTAGCCAATGGCCTTAATTTTAAGAGTGTTTTTTGTCATTTTACAGTCGGGTTCTCAGCCATCAATTATGGAGCTGAGAAACCACTATATATCCTACCCGCAGTCGATTCTCAGCTATATATGGGTTCTCATTATTGTAAATAACCCACATAGCCGGTTACTATGGGCCCCGTTGAGTGTATTAATCTTTCACTAGGGATGGCAACGCGTCTTAATTGGGTCCTTAATGGGCGTAGATTTGAGCTAGGCCCATTCGGATCCATTGGGTCTAAGGCTTAAATCGAGGCCCGTAAAGGACCCGATTAAGACCTGTTGCCATCCCTATCTTTCACGCGTTCGGATGCTACTTTTAAAAAACCTAATCGTTCAGAGGCTATTTCCCTAAATTATCCGTACGCAATCACGATTTTCACGCGAAACGACTTACCCCGTCTGAACCATGAAGAGGTTGAAGTCGGACGGATTCGGGAGAATGCTCATGCACTTGCTATCGATCTGATGGGAATAATCCGTCCTCCCGCTCTCCACGTCGAACCCCACGATCCGCTTGTCGGCACCCGCTGACATCACGACGCTCTTGTGATTCATCCCCGCGACTCCCATTACCGCGGAAGAATGGATGCTTCTGTGTAAGGATTTAGGCTTCCATGATTCTTCTTCCTCTTCTTCTCCGTCTCTGTCTTTCGCCTTCCAAATTATTACGGCGTGATCGCTCCCGCCCGTCACGAAGGACGCGGTGTCCCAAGGCATGAACGACACGCCGTTGATGATGCCCTTGACGTGGGGCTTCTCTTTCAGAAATTTCACGCGGGTTTTCTGCGATTTTTTTTTCGAGTGGGAAATATGACTCACGGTGGAAATTTAGGGTTACCTACTTTTTTCATCCCTTAGGATCCCAATTTACGGATTTGCAATGGGGACTAACTTTAAAAATTGAAAGCAATTTAAGGACATAATGTGTCGGAAACCTAATTTTTGGTCAGAAACTTTGACAATTATCCCCCACGTGCAAAATAATTTGGGGATAAATCATACGTGGCAGTTTTAGGACAACTAATTTACGGGGTTGCAATTTAAGGAGAGTAACTTTAAAAATTAAGGCAGACAAAAGTAGGTTTCCGACGTTTGGTGTCCTTACAGTGCTTCAATTTTGAAATTTATCGTCCTTAAATTGCAAACTCGTAAGTTGGGATCCTAACAGTGCTCCTCCCTAACTTACTGGACGAAAAAAGTAGTTAACCCGCGTACTTGTTCTTTCCGTTACATAACATTACGAATATTGCTTACCTCTTTTCCCTTGTTCAGATTTAAAACCGATGTCTGAGAATCTCCACCATCGGCGGTATAAACGGAGACTATCTTTTTGCCTAGAGGGTGAAAGGCTAAATCTTCGGGCCATCTTCTCTGCTTCTCCGATTGACAATCAGTAGTGCTCAAAAGAGTGGCACTAGAGCTGCAAAAATCGATGCCGGGAAAGTAAAGGATGAAATAGTCAATTAAATACTATCAAACAAAAGTTCAATGTAAGTGTGATTACCCCTTCCCTTGAACTTGCCATAGGTTGATTGCTCCATCCAATGCACTGAAAATAAACAATTTTAGGACCAGCCAACAATGATGCCACGTCGGTAATAAAATTCACGAAAATGAGGAGAAAACGAGTTACCTGGTCACGAACAATTGATCGTTCGTTGGACAGAGAACAAGGCTTCGAAGCTTTCTCTTGTGTTGGCTGGACAAAAGAGAGCCACTTTGGCATCTGATAGGCACCGAGGAAGAGCTTTTTGCTATCGAAGGGATCAAATCTTTGTGTTCTCTCTGCACTGCATTCAACAAAGGGAAAAGAAAAAGACAATTGAGCAGAATCTTTTTGTGGGCTGTGATTTATGATAATCGTGCTAGAAAAAGACAGATCCCAACAGCAAAACACGGAAGATCCAAAAAATGAAACCAATTTGAAAAAGCTAAAGTAAGTCATACCGGGCTTCACTTTTGTTTCTTTCAATCGTCTTTCAGCGGTTTCCTTGCTTTGGAGAGCTTTCTCTCCCTTCGGTTTAGAACCGAAACCTGAGACAGAAGCACTTGCAGCTTTGATCCCAGATACTTTAGTCTTTATAGGTTGAGAAGTATTCGAAGGCAAAGAAGGAACCACGAGTCTAGGCTTAGACTGTAACTGCTTGTCGGTGGCTTCTTCGTCTCTATTCAAAGGGCTAGAAGATCTCTTACCAGATTTCTTCGAATTATCTCCCGGTGATTTCTTGCGTATATTTGCAGAGTAACTTTCGAAATTTACGTCTCTCCTCCCATTTGCTACTGATTCCTCGGAGTCCTTTACGACTTCACAGCCTCGAAGATGAGCCAATTTATCTTTCGCATCCTCCAACGACCTCTCTGTATGATCGAGCTGCATACAATACCAATAGACTTCATGTAATAAACCTGAGAACTACAGTCCACAAACATACTACGCCCACATGGCACCCAATGAATCGACGACACATGGCACCAGCAAGCATAAATCACTAGAGTAATACATAGGAGAAGCTATTACAAGCATACTTGTGAAGTATCCCATTTTTCTTACATTCAAGCAATATAAGGAACATATCTGGGAATAGAAAAGAGACCACCAGCTCAATATATACACAAACAAAACTTGCAAAAGTAAATAAAGACCTTAGATTGATAGTAATCAACACGTTGGCGAAGGTGCTCCACTTCTTTGGTCCGATGCTCTATGAGGACCGAAAGAATTTCTTCTTGCCCAGTCTCAGTCTGCTCCGCGAAATTTCGATTTCCACTTTCAGCCTCTTCCTTCTCGTTTTCCGCTGCCTCGATTCTGGGCCTCTTTGGAATCTGATGATCGCTCATGGCTTGTATTAATCGATCCAAAGAAGGACACGATCGCACTTTATTCCTTTGGTTGAGCTAAATTCCCGGGTTCCTAGAGAGTAGAGACAGCAAAAAAAGCGAGGTGCTTTACCTGATAAATTTACGTTTTCCTGCTTTTTGTCTGTTCGATTCGACGAATTCGTAATAGTAATCGCTTCAAATTACGGATTCAGCGTGCAAGAACACGTAATCCAATTCAAAGAGCTGCTAATCACAGGCAAGGTGGGCTTATACGAAGGAGATTAGATCGTCGAATCCACCGCGTTTAGGTTTGCGACGACAGATATGGTAATTCTCAAGCTATGAACTAACCGTTTCCGGGTCGGGCGTTTTAATTACTTTTTTACCCCCGATGTTATCAAGTTGTAAATACCCGCGCAACAGGGATTTCGTAACTAATTATTTCTTCCCTATGATGTAAAATCAAATGTTGATGTGGCATGCTTCAATAAGATCTATATAATTGAGGCATATAATTACTAGTGTGTTACGCACAAGTGTGCTCAGTATTAATGTCTAGAGTATTATTCCAGCATATTCATACGTATACGTATGTGCATTATATATTATTTTATATTTAAATTTATTATTTAAATTTTTAAAAGTAACTTCCGATAAAAAATAAAAAGTAAAGAAATTAGTCGGTCTTTGTTTTATTATTTAGCAACACGAGTATTTATTTTTTATTAACTATTAAATATAGAAAAACTTTGATTAGTTATTGGATACTCATACACCAAATTGACAGTTTTTAACTTGCTTTGACCATTAATAAAAGAGTATAGATATAATAGGGATAATTACATCAATACATTCTGTGGTATCACTCAATTACACATGCACCCCATCTTACTTTAGTTTTTACACTTACACCCCCTTTAGTTTAATCAAACTTTACATTAAGACCCATACATCCTATTTTGGACATCAAGTTAAAAATCCAAGTATCCAAATTCACCCTTAGTGGATATATTTCGTAAAAAAAACATGTTTAAGTGGATTTATATATAATACATGAATATTGAGTGATACTACAAGGTGTGTTGGTGTAGTCAGAGGGGGTGTATGTGTATTTTTTTAAATTTTGAATTTGTATGTAAATTATAATAATTAATAGATGAAATTAGAATTTAAATGTAATATTTTTTTATATGTTAAAAAATTCAGGCTTGGCCGAACGGTCAAGTTAAGGCACTCACGGTCTTTGGAGAGGAATGTCTCAGTTTCGAATCTCCATGGCTAACAAATATATTGAGCGAGTCTTTTCATACATGAATTTGTCTTATACTGCCTGATCAAGCTAACGTAATTTGTGCGTTATTGCGTCAGGCCATGGGGTTTACTAAAAAAAATGTTTTCTGAGTATATATTATAATGAATCAATAAATTAAAGAGCAAATGATAAATACTCAAATTAAAATAAATAACAATAGAAGGGTAAGATAATAATTATTATTGATATACTAAATTAAACTAACACGGTTCCATAGACCCCACTATTTGGAAATATTATTGATAATTAGGGGAAATATGTTTCGAGTCGGTTCGATTGAAGCTCATGCACGTAATTGTCAAGCCAGCTCAAGTATTTCTTTAAATTTTTTTACCTAAATTAAAAAATTTCAGCTCGAAAATATGTATGTATATAGTCGACTTTGAAAATATGCAATGTGTTGTGCTCGAACTCGAGTCTAATATTATTTTCGAACTCATGCTCGTGCCTAACAAATGAGCCCCACCTTGGCTGAAGCTCTCGTATTTTACATCTCTAATTATAGTTACTACAGATCTGAAAAATATTAATTTAAATCAAGGTCAAGGTGGAACATTCCCTTGCTATATTAAGATTTGGCGCGTAAATAATAATACTATAGTAAGTTAAATTAATCAAAGCACTTCGACAAGAGCGAAGATTAATATTTTATATTAAATATTGTATTTGTGGCTTCCATTAATCAATATAATATGCATCGGCACGAAAATGCCCGCTCACCCCATGACATAACCCCACCACCACATATAGTTCCTTCATTTTCGCTCCTCAATTCAAGAAAAACCCAATATTTATTATTCATCCATCTTTCTTTTGTGGTTTGATCTTGACATTTTCGTACTCGATGTTCGTCTCGTGGTTTTGAATCGTCTGATTTGTGGAATGTGACCTTTTCTGTTTCAGAGATCGCCCGTAATCCTGTGAGTTACTTTTACTTATTCTCGGCTCGTTGATTTACGATTTGCTCGCATGTGCGAGGGAATAATGAGATCGATCGATTGTGAATTTTAGTATCTGAATTTTATTGTGCAGGTAGGAAAAAATGTATTTCGCGAGGCTTGACGACTCTCCTATGTTTCGGCAGCAGGTTAAGTTTTCTTCTTGCCGTAGTTTCTCGTCTTAATTGGTGAAACTTTTTCAATATTTGGTAATTTGCTGAATAGTCTGGTGATTTCTAGATCTTATTACGTAGCGATGAGTGTGGGTTCTTTGTCGACTGTTAATTATTTGTGATGTCCTCCAAATAACCTTTGAGAATCAGAGGGAATTGCTATCTTGAAGTCTTTGCAAAGGGGTTGCTTTGTGGTTCTTGTTAATAAAGGCAGAATAGTTATCTTAGAGTAGCTAAGATGAGTGTTCGTGAGCCAGTTGGTGCGTTGTACTCATTATGATTACGGCTGAAGTTTCTTTGGTGACATTTATATGCCTAAATGTTTGTTTGTTTTTTATTTTATACGACTATGTCAATGGCTCAAACCTTGGTAGCATTATCTCATATGCTGCAGCGAAAGCTTGTTCACGTAAAACCCAAGTGAAACTTACATTTTGCCGAGATTAAAATATTGTCGATTGGAACATTGAGATATGTAGCACTTACATTTATGTCTCTTGCTAAAGCTAGCTTGAAGTAGAGCTTCATGTGATTAACACTCACCTTGTTTTTCTAAAGCAGATCCAGGTCATGGAAGAAAGTGCCGAAATAATAAGGGAAAGAAGTCTTAAATTTCACAAAGGTTGCCGAAAATACATGTAAGTCCTATTATATGTATTTCTTATTCATACACGCTCAATGCCTGAAATTTCTATGCCGATAGCTTATCTATGACTAAAAATGTATACATCACCCTTGACAACCACTGTGCTAGTCTCCAGCCTTTGTCTGCCTATGCAGATATCTCGTTCTGGTGCCCTAGTTATTCAATAAATTCCCTTAGCGTAAGAAAAATATACGTAAAACCTGCAAGAAAATACTGAGTCAAAATATGGTACTTCCTCGCAGAGACGGGCTCGGTGATGCATATGATAGAGATATTGCTTTTGCAAGTGCTCTTGAGAATTTCTCAGGCGGGCACAATGATCCGATATCTGTCGCCTTTGGAGGTATAAGACAAGATTGTTATGTATACTTTATCCAAGGTGGTGTGATTCCAGCAAATTTCTGATGTAATATTTTTTCAATTTAGGCTCATAAAATTTCATTTTTGTCTTAAGGCCCTGATATGGCTAAATTTGCAATTGCACTAAGAGAAATTGGAACTTACAAGGAAATTCTTCGGTCACAGGTAGACAATGCTTCCGTTAATCTTATTGCTTACTTGTTTCTTCTGCTATGATCCGGTCATATATCGTTTCAGTGCTTTTTTTCCATCTATATGTCATATGTTAATAACAAGGAAATTGTTTGTTAAGGCTGCAAAACAGAACTCTTTGGTTCACCTGCAAATAACATGAGTACATGTGTTAAATGACCACTTTACATAAAAGATTAAGCTTGCAACGAGTGTATCCTACTTTAATTTTATACTTTCTACTTCCAACACTCCCTCTCACGTCTAGGTTCGTTTCTTTTCCTTATCCACCGTTTGACGTGGATTCGTTTTTGACGGGTGGTCATGAGGATTTGTACCCATGACCTCGTGGTCTGAGCTCTTATATCATGTTAAATGATCCTTTCACCCAAAAGCTTAAGCTTGTATGGGGTTCTATCGTATTCTAATTTTATATATTTATTTCCAACAATAACCAATTTGATCTCATTTGAACTCTTCTAAAATGAAATGTTTATCAACATTGGCTCTTTGTGTGAACCCATGCGACTCTAGGTAGAGCATGTGCTGGATGGAACACTTCTACAGTTTGCTAATGTTGATCTTCATGATGTCAAGGTACTCCTGTTTATAATTCTCTGGATGTGTTTGGATATTATTTTTAATGATCAAGTTGTCGCGAGTAGCAATTTTTAAAAGATAAAATGTTTGTTTTCAATATATCATTAATTATGGACATATTGTCGTTGGCAATGTATTCCTTTATGCAAGCGTCATACTCTTTATCCTTTTGTCTTCAAAGCTACTGTACCACACGATATAGAGGAGTTGATGGATGTATAGTGAAGGCGAAAAAAAGTTTGTCGTTCATTTCTCTATCTAAAAATAATGGGTACTAGAAAATGTCTCATTTGTGTCAGAAAATATGTTCTTCCTGTATTATTGATTGCATTCGTGCAAAATCTTTGTCCAGTCATCCAATGAATTTTCTATTTTACATCGTACACTCGTGAAATCATGCAGGAAGCCCACAAGCGCTTCGACAAAGCCAGTATGGCATATGATCAGGTTTTAGATGATTTTATTAATTCATACGTATCGAAGCTCCTACATGAATTTATGCTTTTATCTGCTTTCCCTGTAATCCCGTAGTAAATATATCCCCATGTTGTTTGCCCTTAAATATAAAATAGAAAAAGAGCATTCACTAAGATGTGTAACCAAACAATAAACAAATTCCAGATTCGTGAGAAGTTCCTCTCCTTAAGAAAAAGCACAAGGCTGGATATTGCCAGTGCCCTTGAGGAGGTATGCTGATCATCTTAACCTCATACAGTTATTAAGTTGCAAACAAATTAACTGTTCCAACAGTGCCATATATATATATATATAGTTCAATTGTAAAATCCTAATTTAATAGAGACCTTCCAGGAACTTCATAATGCAAGATCAACTTTTGAGCAGACACGTTTTAATCTGGTGAATTCTATATCTACACAGCATCTGACTTTTCTATTCGCATTTTTCCTATCTGTTATCGAAATACTTTACTGAATCAGGTCGGTGCCTTGTCTGCTGTTGAGGCTAAAAAGAGGTTTGAGTTCTTAGAGGCTGTTGGTAATACAATGGATGCTCATCTCCGTTACTTTAAACAGGTTCTTTTGCTGGGGAAGAATTTAATATGTTCATAGTTTTATGCATCTTCACTGGACTTGAATGTTCCTGTTTTGTCAGGGTTACGAGCTACTACATCAAATGGAGCCATATATCAATCAGGTTCCTTTTTTTATATTAATGCGAAGCCATTTGAAAAAATTCCAGTATTGTAGATATAGTTGATGGTGTGCACGGATCAAACTCAAGATATGGGATCAGAGAATGAAATAAAAGTATGATACATCGTATATCACGTGATGATTTCTCATGTTTTCTTTCTCTGATTCTTCTGCAGGTGTTAGCCTATGCTCAACAGGCAAGGCAAAATTCCAACTACGAACAGTCAGCTCTCCATGAACGTATGCAAGACTATAGAAGACAAGTTGATCAAGAAACCCGCCGCTCTTTTAGCGGACCTCAGAGTTCACCTAGTAAAGATTCGATAAATCAATTTCCAAGAACTTCCCATAAATTAATAGAGGCAGTTATGCATAATGCTGTTGAAGGAAAGGTACTCCTTCGTTCGGTTCATTAAATTTCATGTTGACGAAACCTTATGATTTCTTCTTGTTTCTGACTGTAACTAAGGCTTCCAATAGTTTAGGTACAAACTATTAAGCAAGGATATTTATCTAAACGTTCCTCGAATCTGAGAGGAGATTGGAAGAGGAGATTTTTCGTTCTTGACAGCCGAGGAATGCTATACTATTATCGCAAGCAATGGAGCAAGCCAACGGTAAATCATGACATGAAGATGCATTATTCTGTAAATTAAATATTTTTCTTAACGGTTAACATTTGGAAGACAGTTTCATGCAACTAGTAGTCAAATGTCAACGCATAGAAGTTCTCCCGAGCAAGGTTCTGGCCTCTTGAGTCGATGGCTTTCGTCTCATTATCACGGTGGCGTTCATGATGAAAAATCCGTGGCACGTCACACGGTCAACTTGCTGACATCGACAATTAAAGTTGATGCTGAGCAATCTGATCTCAGATTTTGCTTTCGGATTATTTCACCTGCGAAAAATTATACATTACAGGTGAAATTTTTAATCATCCACCATTACTTATTTATCTCAAACAACCTTGTCATTTATATATGGGCTACTTCAAATTCTTTAGTAGAGCGTGGAAATATGACACTAATGATCAATGTTCTTCTTGCTGATGCAGGCAGAAAGTGAAGCAGATCGAATGGACTGGATTGAAAAGATAACTGGAGTTATTAGCTCTTTGCTGAGTTCACAGACCCCTGATAGGGTAAGAGCATTGTATAAAAAGATTGGATGGTAATGAAAATCTTTGTTTCTGCTGTTGACTGGCCACTTCACTTGAAAGCTTAAGCTTGAATGGAGTGCATCATATTTTAAATTTATATATTTAATTTCCAACACGTCCTCCCACGTTTTCAATTGGGTGATTTATTTCTTATCTAGCCTAATGTAGAATTTTCATTTAAATGGGCGGATGTGAGGATTCGTACCCATGACCTCTAGGCTTGAGCTCTGATACCATGTTGAATGACCACTCACCTAAAAGCTTAAGGTTGAAGAGAGTGTGTCATATTTTAATTTATTTAATTTCCAACATCTGCAAATAACAGACCATGATATATTTGTGCCTGCAGTACTGTTTCAGCCCGATAAGTGAAGATAGCTCGATCGAAAGCCCCGATCATCATAATACGAAGAACATTCGAGAGTACAGATCAGAAAAGGACCCCTCAGCAAGAAACATGATGAGAGCAACTAGAAGTGCCTTACAAGTTCAATGCTCCTCGAAAAATGAAAAGCCCATCGACGCACTGAAGAAGTTGGCTGGTAACGACAAATGCGCCGACTGTGGGGCCCCGGAACCCGAGTGGGCTTCCCTGAACCTCGGCGTCCTCGTATGCATAGAGTGCTCTGGGGTTCATCGTAATCTCGGTGTTCATATATCCAAGGCAAGTTTTTTTTCCCAAATCCAAAGACAATTGCTTTGCCCTTAGCATGCATATAATATATTCAGTGGCTTCTTTTTTTTCTTTCTTTTTCATACGGCAGGTGAGATCCTTAACGCTCGATGTGAAAGTGTGGGAGCCTTCCGTCATCGCCCTGTTTCAGGCCCTGGGAAATGTCTTTGTCAACTCGATATGGGAAGGGCTGCTTCGATCTAGCAGAACCGTGCAAGCAGATGAACTACCGATACGGTGAGCACTTTATTTATTACGAAAACTCCCGACGCCGTCGGTTGCTGTCATAAAATCCTAATTTTCATCATCTGCACGATGAAGGTCCTTCGGTGCCAGCAAGTACAAACAGTTCTACACCAAACCGAATCACAACGATCACATCTCAATCAAGGAGAAGTTCATTCATGCAAAGGTAGATAGATTACTTTAGTTGTTTTTCTTTTTGGGTGACACCGGGGAACCCTGAACGGGAGACCAGGTGAACTCTGAGGGTCAACGCAGTAGCCTGCAAACCATGCCCAACCAGTGGCGGAGCCAACAAATGTGGATGGGGTCCAGTAACTGGACCCTATACCGTCGATATTTTCTAAAACTTTATTGGGGTCCTTTTAGTTTAGTTTTGTTCAATTTTAGTCCAACGTTAAAAATTTCAACATATATTATGAGTCGGATGATCCCACTGGCTCCGCCACTGATGCCAACCAGTTCCACCGCGCTAGTCCAGGTCTATGTGTGACAGACAGGCTCACTCAAGGAAATGTCGGCAAGGAGAATCGGTGCCTGAGACCTATCCCCCACAATCCTTGAGGCCTCAGCCTTGATCAGTAAATTTTCCAATATAAACTTATTTTTCAACATCCAATTTTCAGTACGAAGAGAGACGCTTCATTCACCAACCGAACGATAGCCAGCAGCTCCTCTCGGTCGCCGACCAGCTGTGGGAGAGCGTCCGCACGAACGACAGGAAAGCAGCGTACCGTCTAATCATCACGTGGGACGCGGACGTCAACGCGGTCCACGGTCATCAATCCTCGAACCCGCCTCTAACCTTAGCCAACGTAATAAGGCTCCACGAGCTAGCGGATCCCGAATCCGACGGCAGCAGCTTTCACCCCGCAGACGACAGCTCATCGAAGCCCTCGGATCCCTCGAACGACGAGCTCCTCCTCGACGGGTGCTCTCTGTTCACCTGGCGTGCCAGACGTCGGATCTCGGCATGGTGGAGCTTCTTCTTCAGCATGGTGCCAACGTGGCTGCCTGCGATGCGAGGGGATGCACTCCTCTGCATCACTGCATTTTGAGGGGTAGATTAGAAATTGCGAAACTTCTGCTCTCGAGGTGCGATTTTTCTTTCGCTGTTGCCCTTTTTCGTGTGGGATTGTTTTTTTTTTTTTTTTTTTTATGTGAGTTGTTGTGTGTGGTGGTGGTGGTGGTATTACAGGGGAGCGGATCCGGAGGCTGCTGACGGCGAAGGAAGGACTCCTCTGAAGCTCGCTGTTGAATCTGCAATCGACGACGTGGAGCTTCTCGCTATGATGAAGAGCGCGAGGTAATGTGTTTCCTCATTTGCATCTCTGAAAATGGTTTTCGTCATCTCATAAACGCTGCGACTAAGGAAAAACTCGGGCAGTGGCGCAGATGGTAATAGTATAGGCATTTTGTATAGTGTATTATTTTACTTTATACTAGTATTTATGCACACTCATGCGTGCATGTGCTATAATATTAAAATATTTTTAATATTACTTTTTAGTTTTAGTTATTTATGAGTTAACATGTTTAATATGAAATATTATAAATTTAAATCTGTTGGTATGTTTTTTAAACATATAAAAGGGCAAAAATAATTTATGAGGATAATAATAGTAAATAAGAAAGTATAGTGGAAAATGACAATTAGTCAAATTAGTATGTAAAATAAATAAAAAAAAGAGTCCGAAACAGTAACTGAAGATGAGACTAAACTGATAATATTTATTAAACATGTCTGAGCTTTATATATGGTCGGCGATATATAAACGGTGAGGATGTGTAGTAATTACCTCAAATTAATTTGTTATTTCATGCATATTTAATTCATTTTAATTATATCTCCGCAAATATTTTTTTTCACATAACCAAAAGTACAGTTCTTATTAAGGTGGTTGACCAGATTCTTCCTTCGATTTTTTTTTTTATTTGGATTACATATTCGTAACAAAAGAACTTGTTTCACTCGCTTATCATAATTGTGTTCCTTGAGGCTTAATGGCCTAAGCTTCAAGGCCTAATACGATCGGGCCTCATACGGTAGGCTCATATCTTCCCTCTCCGAAAATATATACCATTATATATATATGGTCCTATGTGAATATTAATCATAATAGGAATAGTCTACGATAACAACAGGAAACAAATACAAACTAAACCATCCAAGTTGAAGCTGTAATTATTAGTAAATAAACTCTCTCCGCTTATTTAAAGTCTTCGAAGCTTATAATAAAGAAACTCTTAACACAACTTCATCCCATGAAAGCCACCGCCAGCAGCTTCAAGCAACACAGCCTTGATTTGATCCGCACTCAGCTCTTGCCCTTCTGCCGCACATTGCTGGACTCAAACAACAAGAAAAGAACTCACAATCCTCAGCAAATAATCTCCTCAAATCATTCTCCAAATAATATAATAAAATAGTAATTAAGTCTTAATTACCTCAGCCCTAAAAACATCCATGGAGAAGCCATTGAAGCAGCTTATAACCGCCTGCTGCACGTCGAGCCCGAGATTGTCCATAGCCTTGAGTGTCGACAGCAAAATCCCGGGCCTTCGACCGCAGAAAACATGTATGTTCACAGCCCGCTCCTCTCTCAGCCTCACCTCGACCTGTTTTTATACGTAAAAAATGGTACGAAAAGGGTTAATAATATGATATTTAGATAAGATAATAATAACAATAAGAATACCCTTGTGGGCTGTTCAGTTGGGCTCGAGAGCGGGCTGCCGGCGACTCCGCTCGGGCAGAGCTCTTCCTTGATTCGGGCAGCTGTGGGAGTCTGCGGGCAGAAATTCGGTGTCGGGGTCAGCGAGGAGCTGCCCGGGCTCGACTCGAGCTCGTTGTGGAGGTCGTTGATCTTCTGAAGGAGCTCCTTGAGGTAATCGATTGCATCTCCCAGTATCGAAGCCCTGTCCATCTTTTGAAAACAGGAGAATATTGCACTTTATAACCTTTAACAAATGCAATTTACACGACATTTACGAAGCATGTATAAAGAAAAATGTTGATGAAATAGAGCATCCAAAGTAGAAAGAAATCTCCAACGTCTTCTTCTGTGTGACATTTCAAAGGCATAATATGTAAATGATGGTCCCAGCTTTTTTCCTATTGAGTCTTATTACCACATATGTGTGGCCCCATGTTTAAGAGATGCGCCTCAAATCATATCATAGGTACCATGTGAGTGTAATAAATGCTACAACATACAAATGAGCTTTAATACACGCCAATCAAGTACGGGTTTATGCTAATTAATGAAGAGGGGAAGGAGGAACAAAGATCAAGAAAGAACATGAGAAAAAAATATCAGCAAACAAGGCCCATACATGAACGTGAAATCTGCTGGAAGAATTGTTTTATGAAAGAAAAAAAAAACTGTGTGCATCTTCTTTAATTCACGAGATAAATAGGAGCTCGAAGAATTTTCGAGAAGCATTTAAGTTTAAGTACCTTGCTGATCTTGGGCACCACTGACCTCAGCATGTAAAGCCTGTCGTTGAGCTTCTTCCTCCTCCGCCTCTCCGCCATGAGATTCTTCGCAGGTAACCCCTTTCTCTTGCCCTTTTGGTCTCCGCCTTGGGCCGTGCTCGAGCCATTCTTGGCGCTCTCTTCCAACAGCAAATCATCGGAATCGCAGTTGAGATTCGAACCGTCGATGCTCAGCGTGTCTTCCACGTCATCTCCGGCTTTTCTCTTCCTCGCATTGTTCTCTTCAGCAGCAGCCTCGAACTTGTGGGCACTGGATATTGCGCCGCCGCCTATGTTCAGAGATCCGAGGTTGTTGCAGCTGGTGCTCCCGAGATTCTTCCTCAGCGCAGCCCTCTTCTGGAAAAGCGTAGGCGGAGAGCCACCGGAGGTGAAGTTGTCGAGGGGTTTGAGAATTTTGGGCCTGGTGAGCAACAGTGGGTTGCTATTATGATCGGTTGAGCCCTCACCGAAGCTAAATGTACCAAAACCCTCGACTGCGTGAGGTAACTGAAGGAGATTAGCTCCGTCGAATTCGTGATTTCCGCTCAGATTCAGCTGTGAGTGAACCCCAAATCGCCGAAGCTCGCCGAGCCGTTCCCGTCCAGAGCACTCTCGAGATAACCGCCGCCGAAGCTCAGATCGAGGCAGCCGGCCTGAATTGGGTGGTTGTTGCTGAAATCGGCGCCGATCAGAGACTTGTAGTAGCCTAGCTGTTGCTGAGACACCGGATCTAGGGCGGTGAACGCAGGCGGCGACGCTGAGGAGACCATCTGATTTAGCATCAGCTGGTAGTGGTCGCGATTGATGCCGTCGAGACGGTGCTGGTGCTGGTGGTGGTGGTCGGATGCTGCGGTGAAGCTCGGCGAGAAGGAGATGCCGTTTTCACCATGCACGGCGGCGGCCGAGCTGCCGTTGTTGTTGTCCAAGTACCACGCGTCGCCTTCTGCTTCGAGCATAGATTTGAACGACGAAAGTCCACCGGCTGTTTCGAGCTCCTCCTCGTTCAGCGGCGCCGTTTCAATGCCGTCGTTGTTTTCGCCGCCGTTGTTTTGAGCCCACGAAGTATTTTGCTCGTCGGAATCTTCTGCGCCTTCCATCCAACTCATGCTATTAACCCTCGACAACATCTTCTCGAGAATATATATGTATACATGTATTTGTGAATCTATGCAGTTGAAGAACCGGAGAGAGAGAGAGAGAGAGAGAGAGAGAGAGAGAGATAAGGTTGCAGAAGGTGAGTACTCTACAGCTCTCAGAGACGTTATATATACAAACACAGAGCTGCTGCTATCTTTATCTGCTCATGTCATGATAAATAAATAAATATATTATTAGTTTGATATATTTTATACGTTGTGTTTGTAATAAATATTTTAATGATTATAAATGGAACTTTTGTGGAGGTTATTGTGGCTTTTTCACGTAGTTTGTTAAGGAAATATAAATAAATAAATGGTTTTTCTAAAATTAGGATATTAGACAATGATTACATTTAGTAACAAACGGACAAATTAGTGAAGTCTTTTGTCATTTAAATCAGCAGAAAATATTGCTTTTTGGGAGATATTAAATTATTTCCACATATATATTTTAAATAAAGTAACATGTCTTTGTTCACAATTTGCCAACTTCCATTTCTCCTTTTCTCCTAATTTTTGGCTCTAATATATTGTTCAAAAGTTGTAATTTTCATTTAGGTTTCTATTATTCTTTAAATATCATTTTATAATATTATTATCCATCCAATCTCTCTACTTAATTCTCTAAATAAAAAAAATATACTTCAGGTTTAACGAGGTAGGCATCATTACGTTTTATTTTTTGTAACGTCGGGAACCCCACCAGATATGAGTAGCCTACCTGTGTACACTCATGTGAATGGATCATGCAAATTATAACCATACAACAATATTAAGTGAAGAAATACGTGTGATTACCGAATTAATCTCGTGACAACTGATTGATTAATAGAACCAAATTGAAAATTTTAAATGAAACGACATATATAGAAAACGTTTGTTAGAGAGTTAATAATGCACACAAGTTGTCTTTCTTACATTTTTGTCGTCTTCGACGAGAGTCGAAAAGGGCTCGTATGGACGTGTTTGGTGCGATACGTCATGTCCGAAAAGACGGGAGGCTGGTGGGCCAATGGCAAAAGCCCGAACCGTTAACAACAACATTCTTTTTCGAATGTTGAACACGAAATCAATGTCGTAGAAAATCGGTGGTCGACGAATTAGGGCCAATGGCTTGGTTGCGGAGGTTACCGACTCAGGACCTAGGAGGAACCTAAGTAATAATAGTAATAGGAAATATGATAAACATAAAATTATGAATCATGAATTTTGGAAATATTTTCATAAATTGTGATATTCTTTTACGTAATCTTAGTACATTATTTATGAAAAACACAATTAATCCGAATGTTTAAATACCCACTTCTTAAATCAAAAGTTAAACAAATATAGAACTCTATGTTAAACTAAATGAAAACTAGGACTCCTTATCTATACTATATATAATTGGTTAAGAGTCTTTTAATAACCGTCAAATTGGTCTCTGAATCTAAATATAAGTACTGTTCTCCAATGTTACTAATAATATAAATAAAATTTATATATTATATAAGACATATATTAAAATAAACTTTTGTATATTATTTAAAATTAATTATTCAAGAATTTAATTAAATTTTTTATTTTCATATGTCTGGGCCGTTGCATAATTTTCTTTTTTAATATATATATATATATATACATATAAGATTAGGAAAGGGGCCCAGATCGGCCCGGCCCAGCCCAGCTTTAATTCAGAAGGATGAACACATATTCAACACAATCAATTGTTCCCCCAAGAAACTATTATCTCTACAACTATTTCATTCTCGGGTTCGAAACCCAGTCAAATTTTAATTCAACAACATCTAATTTAAGGATATTTTATTATCAAGGGTCCTGAGTAGAGGTTTCTTTCGTCACATAGCACGGGACCTTTATTAAAAAACGGGAGATATTAATTGGATGATTGACTATCCAATTATTAAACTATAATTCGCCCGCGGTCCATAGTTCGCGTTTAACATTTAACATATTTGTTTCAATGTGGAGATAGGACACAACTAGCAAGGGTGTGATACTTATTTTACATTCCGTGGCTTTTTTTTTTTCTTTTTTTTTTTTAAATCACAAGGCTATTTACCGTTGGTGACAATACGAGTGACAATACGATGTGGATATGCAAAAGCTATTAAATCATAAAGCTGTAATTAACAGAAATAAATGGCAGGATCTTTATAATTTTATTTTTTTTGGGATTTTCCTCTTCGTATTATCGTGCAATTGGAGGCTAGAAAAGTGGCGGAATAATCTAGGCGAGCAATATAATTTACAAGACAAAGAAATTTGATTAATATAGAATCTTGCGTTTGGCCTGAGATTTAATAACTGTTGAATGACATTTAATGGTTTTATCTCCAACTCCAAAAAAGAAAAACAAAAACAACCTCATCATAAAATTAGACTTCCCATTAAGCCAAAGGCTCTAATTTAAGTCATAAAAGCACAGCAAACAATGGTGAATTCATGCAGCAGGTTTCAATGTGTCCACACCCTTTCATTACTTATAATAACAGCTTCAATTTTCCCTCCAAACAACGTTGTTAAAGCCTCCCTCGTACACATCGAACACCCCGCGAGACCAAACGGTCCCTTAAAGTTCATAGCTTTCGGAGACTGGGGACGAAAGGGTCTCTACAACCAATCAGCAGTCGCCCGAACGGTACCCAAAAAAAAAAAATACAAATAACCTAATTAATACTACATTAATTTTACTCTGTGTAGTAAAATTTCATGAAATTAAACAGATGGGAGTAATCGGGTGGAAGCTAGGGATCGATTTCGTTGTCTCCACCGGGGACAACTTCTACCCCGACGGCTTAACCGGGGTTAACGACCCCGCGTTCTTGCACTCGTTTGCAAGAATATACACCGCGAGGAGCCTGCAGAAGCCCTGGTACAATGGTAGTAATAATAAAAAGGGATCACTCATTAGGGTTTCTTGAGTTTCTACTATATACATTTTCGAAAAGAGTTTATTATTTTTTTTGTTTTCTTTTCGTTTATTAACAATAATGCAGTACTGGGAAACCATGACTACCACGGGAACACCTTCGCTCAGCTGGACCCGTCCCTCAAACGCATAGACAAAAGGTGGAACTGTCACAGGTCTTATGTTCTTAGAGCGGGTTACGGTAATGGAAAAAAAAAAAAAACAATCTCTTTTTCGGTATATCGAAAAGCAGCATTTAGCTGTTGTTGAGATTCTTGCTTTTTTATTTATTTCGTGTGATCTCTCTAATTATAGGGCTGGTGAATATTTTCTTCATCGACACGTCTCCGTTCGTGGACAAGTACTTCAATCGCATACGGAGGAAGAAGTTAAACTGGGAAGGTGTGCTGCCAAGGAACAAGTACCTCTTTAACCTAAAAAAGGTGAGATTTTTATCCAACCCTAATGAAATAAATAGGATCATTTTCACTTGGAATCATCAGTCGTTTTTCTTGCTGAAATATGCAATAAATAAATAAATAAATAGGATCTAAACACGGCCTTAAAGGAATCGAATGCTACATGGAAAGTTGTCGTCGGGCATCATCCTATTAGAACGATCGGCTATAGGGGAGACACGGAGGAACTCAAGAAGCACATCCTCCCGATACTCGAGGTAATTGTCGAAATTAGGGTTTCTTTCTAAAACCAGCAATTGGTTATTGGTGCAGATGTCTCTTTCATTTATATATATATATATATATTGAGTCGCGTGAAACTGGTTCCCGATGTGGAACAAATAATCTCAATTGTAATCTTATAGCTCATGATCCTTTATATGTTTCATGCATGGTAATAATAATAGCCAAAGCATGCATGAATAGTTCATACATTGAATCTTCTTTTTCAGGAGAACAAAGTTCCTATGTATATAAACGGGCACGATCATTGTCTGCAACATATAAACAACACTGGATTGTAAGGCTTATTTCATTAGTTCAAGAAACAAATATATTCAAAATTAAAATTTTCTACAATAATATATATATATATATATCATTCTTTTTGTATAGCCCTATTGAGTTTCTGACGAGCGGAGGGGGTTCGAAGGCGTGGAGGAATCGACCCAACTATCGAAGGTACAAGAAGAACTTGAGGTTTTACTACAATGGACAAGGCTTTATTTCAGTTCAGCTTACCATGAGAAGAGCAGATGTTGATTTTTACGACATTTACGGCAGAAACATGCACAGTTTCATGCTCATAAAGAAGTGAGAATATGTGTTAGGTGGCATATTATTTGTAATAATAAAAGTTCACCTATTTCTCCTCTACACGGTTTCAAGCCGGTGTTGTTATGTTCTGAGCTGTTCTTTGTAATAGTTCACATATATAGCTTTAGAGCTTTGTTTGGTGCATGGGACAAATTGGGTCTCCGACAAAATAAACTAAAATCTTACTTGACGGCTCACTGAAATATTTTTCATCTACTTTGCTAGTTGACTTGAAAAAAAAACATTTTGGACTTATTTTGTGGAAAAATGGTGGGAGATCTAAATTTTATTGCAGTAATATCTAATTTTACAATTATCAAGTTAAAAATTGATATGTATGTATGTATATATATATATATATTTATGTCCCGAGGTATCTCCACTCGATCTGGTTATGGGCTAGCCCCTAAATAACGGCGTGTGCTTGCGCCTCACAGAGTTAGCAGAGGCTTAATTACGCCAGACATTCGAGTGGTGGGACTAATCCCGGAGCCAGATGAATACGTCCTAAACTCACCTAACAATGATAGTCATGGGATATAAAGTCTATGGTGAATATTCAAGGAATTGTGAGAGGGAGATTCGATCTCACGACCTAACCCACAAATCTTTAAGGTCCCTTCCTTGACCACTAGGCCAATGACTAATTGGCAAAAATTGATATATTTAGTGGTCTAAAATTTATAACTAAACTATATTTTTTCCGGATAAATCATTAGGAAAAGTAGAATGGCAAGTTATCTTTTTCTCGAAGAAATGGTAAAGCAAGTTTTTTTTTGTTTTTCTGTCCCGAGGTATCCCACACGACCTGGCTATGGGCTAGCCCCTAATACCGACGTGGGCTTGCGCCACACAGACCTGACGGAGGCTTTAATTGCGCTTCACACTCTAGTGATGTGACTAATCCCCGGGGCCAGATGAATACGTCTCAAATCCACCTGACAAAGCCCATGAGAACTATAAAGGAATTGTGGGAGGAGGAATTCGATCCCATGACCTCACATAACCACAAGTCCTTAAGGCCTCCTCATTGACCACCGTACCATTGTTTCGTAGGCATAAAACAAGTTATGGCTTAAAAAAAATTGCTTTAGTAGTAAGTAGGCACTAGTTTGATAATTTTTTAAACATCAGGGACTAAACCAAAGTTTTCCCTTGAATTAATACACTTCACATCTACAATTTTCGATCCTGCTAGGAAAATTATGGCGGTGGCTGCTTACGCCTCTGTGCTCTCTCTCTTGCGCGTCATAGACAACATTCAACACCCTTCGTGCCTTCGCCTTCTTCCAGATCCTAAACAGATTGATGATTTGCGAGAGAAGCTTCGTGCAGTTCTAGAATTTTTCGAAGTTCGTTCCTCAACTATAACCGAGGATATAGAGTTCATGGCGAGGGAAATCCCCCGAATTACGTACGACGCTGAAACCCTAATTGATGGCTGTGTGGTCGATCGACGTCACAGAGAACTTGAAGAGCCTCAGAACGATGTTGTATGTGGGAAAATCGAGTCGTTCCTTGACGAAATGCGTCTGCTAACCCAGGAGTTCGAGTCCGTCGGCGAAGCGTTGAAGACAGCGACGACGATTCAACGAGATCTTGAAAATCCTGCTGGAGCTCAGCCGGTGAAGTTCACCGGAGACGAACCGCTGAAGAACAAAATGGTGGGATTCGAAGATCAGCTGAACCAAGTCCTCGAGAAGCTGACTGGCAACCAACAAAATATCGTGATTGTGCCCATCGTAGGTATGGGCGGAATTGGCAAGACCACTCTCGCTAGAAGTCTCTTTGATCATCCTTATAACTTGCATCACTTTGAAGAGCGAATTTGGCTGACAATTTCTCAGGATTATAGTGTCAAAAGAGTCCTTCGAGGGCTCTTGAAAGAGGGTAAGGAAGATGGTGAGGGTGATGAAAGTGAACCCGAGTTAATCACGCGATTGCATCAAAAGTTATTCGGTAAAAGATATTTGATTGTTTTGGACGATGTTTGGAGTCTCGAAGCCTGGGATGATTTGAAGCGGGGATTTCCCGAAAATGGAAAAGGAAGTCGGGTTCTGGTGACTACAAGGTTGTCTGATATATCCGATTCTTTAGACTCTTCTAACGGCAGCCACTCTATGAAGTTTTTAGACGAAGATAAAAGCTGGGATCTGTTTAGTAAGAAAGCATTTGAACAAGGTGATGTACCTCTCGAACTCAAAGAAATAGGAAGAAAAATATCGAATCGTTGCAACGGGCTACCTCTCCTTCTTGTACTGATTGGTGGGCTACTTGCGAATTCGAACAAGACGGTGGAGTATTGGAAAAATGTCGAAGAAAATATAAACTCGTTTGCTAATTCTGTGAATGATGAGTACTGCATGAGGATCTTATCGTTGAGCTACCATCACCTCCCTATTCATCTTAAGCTGTGCTTTCTCTACATGAGGCATTTCGAAGAAGATAGCGACATTAAAGTGTCCCAGCTGATCAAAACATGGATCTCCCATGGAATCGTAAAGCCAATGAGTGGAAAAAGCTTGGAAGAAGCTGCGAGAAAATACATGGAAGATCTTGTCGGTAGACATATGTTATTGATCCGCGAGAGAAGTCGCCGCAGTGGGAATATCAAATACTGCGGAATCCACGATCTTCTCAGGGACCTGAGCATCAAAGAATCTGAAAAAGAACAGTTTTTGGAACTTCCAAGAGCAATTTCGATAGAAAATTATGACATCGAAGACACAGAAGTGATGTGCGTCATGTGTAATGAACGAAAAACGGACATTACCACTGCAATTTACTCCAAGCACCCCCATTCAATGTTCGATAATACGATCGGGGTTTGCAATTCTTGCGAGATTTCGTTTCCAGAGTTGGCCACATCGAGATTTATGACAGCCGCTGAATGTGGATCTCGAAATGTCCTGCTTCTGACAACATGTCGGTGGGTAACTCTCTATACTTACAGCACATCTGTTTTCAACACATTACCTCTAATTTGGAATCTGGAAATCATAGATATTGGAATGTATGAACTCATCTTACCTAAAGAAATCTGGGAGATGCCACAGCTAAGAAGTGTGAAAGCATGGAGCTTTACCCTGCCCGAACCCGACCCGGCGGGCGATGCAATAATCCTAGAAAACCTGCAAACACTTGCAAGGATCCAACAATTCAAGTTCACGGAGGACATTGTTAGAAGAGCCCCAAATGTAAGAAAGTTAGGCTTGTACTACTACATAGAGGAGGAAGAAGATCGTTCGTGCTTTCACCTCCAAAATCTCAGTTTTCTGCAAAAGCTCGAATCTTTGTTCATCGACTGCGATGTGTTGTCTGTGGACTTTTCAGTCATTTCTTTGCCATGCTCGTTGAAGAAACTGAACTTGGGAGCTTTTAGGCTTTCTTGGGAGGATGTTACAATCATGGGTTCTTCTCTGCCTAACCTCGAAGTGCTCGTGCTGCGGTGTAATTCTATTTGGGGAAACGAGTGGATTCCCACTGAAGGCGAAGAATTATTTCTTAAGCTGAAATATTTATTACTTGATTCATTAGGCCTTGTTCGATGGAGAATCGATCATGAAGCTCACTTTCAAGCTCTTGAGACACTTGTGATCCTAAACTTGTCTTTTCTTGAGGCACTCCCTCGGGAATTCGGGGATCTACCGTCCCTAAATTCGATTTATTTGGAGTGGTGCAACGAGTGTATTATAAATTCTGCAAGGATTATAGTAGAGGAGCAACTTAGCTATGGAAATGAAAGGCTTGTGGTTCACGTTCTTCATGGGGATGGGTCTTTTTATCGAATCGGTGATGGAGATCACGTGTAGTGTAAGACTGTAGTGTAATAGATTCTTTGATTTATCAGTAAAGATTCGATTTTTACGCTATGGGTGGCAAGAAATCAGATAGAATCTCAAGTCTGATTTCGGACAGTTTTTATTTTTAAGGTGAGTGGTGGATTTTGAGGCGATCACGAGTCTTAAGTTGCTTATGCTCTCTGTTTACCTTGACAACCTTTTTGTAATAACTTTATATCTTGAGATTGTAAAAACGTGTTTTTCTCAATGTACATTTACATTTAAATGGCAACGTGTTATAATTCTTAGCTGCCACTCTCGGTGTTATCTAGCTGAAAATATGTATGATAATTATATTATGTAGCTTTCAAGTCTTTTTCGAAGGTCTATTGTAGTAAATAAAAGGAGAACGATATAGTTGCATGATGCATCTCCCCGAAGACAACTTGCACGTCACTACAAGAAAAGAAATTAAATTATTACACGCACCATAGCACATATCTCCACTAGATTGATTCTATTAATTTCTAGGTGGGCCATTTGGCCAATCAACAAGTCACGATGCCATCACGAAAATGGCAGAGTCTATTAAACAAAATTGAAAAATCTTGTTCCCTAATGCACATTTCCCATCGTCTTTTAACGTTGTTATTCCTATACTTTACAAAAACTACTATACTAATAATATTATTGGCGTTAATATCAGTATTAATACTAATGAAATAAGTTCATCATTTACCTCGCACTACCAAATATAGTAGACTCTCGTGCCATGATGAAGTATTTTAATCAATAATAATAATAATAATACTAATACTAATAATAATCGTCACAATCACATGCTCGCATGCATCAAGTTGATAAATACAATAGTGGCCCATATTATCTTTTTTTACGAATTATCAATAACGACAAAAACGATCACCCCCCACCAACTTATGCACTATTTCAAATATAATTTTTATATAGTTATCACGAGCTTTACGATCCATAACTATCATTGTGAGTAGGATTGAGATGTATTCATCTGACTCCAAAAATTAGTCCAATCATCGGAGTATGTAGCGCTATTAAGCCTCCGTCGGATCAGTGCGGCACAAAAAAGCTCACGCCGGTATTTAGGGTTAGCATAACTGGATCGAATTGGGATAATAGCAAAAAATAATAATATAATTTCTATATTAATTGTTAGGATATCTTCGAATCCAGCTAAGCAGAGCAGTTAGAATGGAAGGATATGCACGACCGGTTATAAAATAACTTATTAGCTATTTTCTAGTGTAACTGTTAGCAAGCATTACTTACAGTTATGTTTCTCTTTGTATAAATATTGGCAAACACATGTAATAGAATATGCAGAATTTCAACGTCTTATACTCTATCTGTTTTCAATAAAATCTAACTTGGTATCAGAGCCACAATGGCCAACGCCAATTCTTCATCAAACTCATCTTTCGTCTCTCTCGGAGGAATGTTTGCTCAACCTTCGTCACTCAAGTTAGACAACGACAATTTTTTACTGTGGCAAAATATGATATTGCCAACCTTGAGAGGATACAGACTTGAGGGCTTCTTAACTGGTGAGACGCAATGTCCGACTAAGTTCTTAGTCTCGACAGTCACCACTTCTGCATCTGTTGTTTCGGGCAGTCCAACCACAAAGGAAGTACCAAATCCAGAATATGATGTCTGGATGTCAAAAGATCAGCTTTTGTTAGGCTGGTTGTATAACTCAATGCAACCACGAGTTGCAGCTTGCGTTATGGGTTTCACAACTTCCAAAGATCTGTGGAAAGGTATCAAGGAATACTTCGGAATGCAAAATAGGGCTCGCATTATTTTTCTAACTGGAGAATTGCAGAAAGTTAGAAAAGGATCAATGAAAATTGAAGAATATCTTAATTCGGTGAAGTCAATTGCCGATAATTTGGCTTTAGCAGGAAAGCCAATTGAAAAATCTGATCTCATCAATCAAGTTCTTGCTGGATTAGATGAAGACTACAATTCAATTGTGGTTCAAGTCACGGGAAGAGAATCTATTACCTGGGGTGAATTACAGTCTACCTTAATGACTTTTGAAAGTCGGCTAGATCAGTTAAACGAAACTCGTTTGAGCATGGCTGGATTGCAAGTGACTCAACCAACCGCGGCAATTGCTAGCAGAACTACGCCAAATAACAGGCACAACGATCGTTTTTCAGGCAGAGGAAATCCCAGGTATGGAAATGGCAGAGGAAGGGGTCGTGGTAGAACTAATTACTCTAAGCTTGTATGTCAAATTTGTGGAAAGACTGGGCATACTGCTGTGTAGCTGGAGTAGATATGATGAAAATTTCACGGGAAATACGACACAACCTGTGAATGGAAAGTCAGACCGGAATTCACAAACCTCTGCTTTTATCAGCGCTCTTGACTCAGAAACTAATTCTGGTTGGTTCATGGACAGTGGAGCAAGCAACCATGTCACTAATGACTCGAGTCGTCTCACCAATGTGGGAGAATATACTGGTAAAGAAAAATTAATGGTTGGAAACGGTTCAAAACTATTCATTGCCAATTCCGGTATTATTCATCTGCCGTCTTTGAAAAGAAGATTCTTAGAATTAAAGAATGTCTTACATGTGCCATCTATCAAGAAAAATTTGCTTAGTGTTTCTCAGCTAACATTTGATAACAGTGTATTTGTTGAGTTTCACTCACATTGTTGTTTTGTCAAGGACAAGGGAACGGGACAGGTTCTACTTCAAGGGACGCATAAAGATGGCTTATATCAATTAGATCTTCCCACTCAAGTCAAGAAATCAACGTTTTTTGGTCCTTCCAAATCTATTGCTGCTGAAACTAGGTTACCTGTTCTTTTTGAGTCAAGTCTTGCAAGTTCGAATAGTAAAGTTTTTCATATGAGATTTGGTCACCCGTCTCATAAAGTCTTGTGTGAAATTATGAAGTAGTATAATCAGTCTATCGTTTTTAATGAAAATATTTTCTTTTGTGATGCTTGTCAGTATGGAAAATCTCATGCTTTACCATTCCCTATCTCTTCATATCATGCGAAGTCACCTCTCGAGTTATTTCATTCGGACTTGTGGGGACCTGCTCCCGTCACATCATGTGAAGGTTATAAATATTATATACATTTCCTAGATGACTATAGCAGATACACTTGGATATATGCCCTGAAAAATAAAAGTGAAGCAATAGAAATGTTTGTTAAATTTAAAAGATTAGTAGAAAACAAGTTTGATAAGAAAATAAAAATTGTTCAATCTGATTGGGGAGGTGAGTATAGAAGTTTTACGAATGTTTTGGAACAGTGTGGAGTAGAATTTAGACACCCTTGCCCGCACACATCTTCTCAAAACGGTAGAGCCGAGAGAAAACATAGGCATATTGTCGAAACCGGACTCACTTTGTTAGCTAAGATGCCTCTCAAATATTGGTGGTATGCTTTTCAGTCCGCTGTTTATCTTATAAATAGAATGCCTACCTCTATTCTTAAATTTCGATCTCCATTTGAAGTTTTATTTTCTCAGAAACCAAACTACAACTTTCTTAAAGTGTTTGGGTGTGCATGTTTTCCATGTCTAAGGCCATATCAGAGTAACAAATTTCAGTTCCATTCTGTCAAAAGTGTCTTTTTAGGATATAGTCAAAGTCACAAAGGTTATCTCTGTTTAAGTCCGAGTGGAAGAATTTTTGTTTCTAGAAATGTTATTTTCAATGAAAATGATTTTCCTTTTGAAAATTCAAAGTTTCTTACAAATCAGATACCCAAAGGTGACGTTTTAACTCTTTCACCCCAATCTAGTTGGTCTGTTCCTTTCTTCAAGTCTACAGGTGAAGATTTAATTGATATAACTCATCAGCAAACGTCTCTTGAGGAAGGAGCTGCACCAACCGAGTCTGAAAACTTACAACATCAGAGTGACAACCTCTCAAATCAACCAAGTGAGATGGAGACCTCTTGTGCATCTGGTACACAAGCCATTTCAGAACAGCAAGACCAAAATACTTTGCTGGAGTCTATTACGCCCTCAAATATGAATGAAGAGCAAGTTGATTCTCATACTTCTGTTTCTGAGACAACAAGAACATCAAATCAGTATGCAGAGACTCATGGAATGATTACACGAGGAAAAGCTCGAATTTTCAAACCAAAGGCTCTTGTTCAGACAAAAATTCCGTCTTCCGTATTTGAGCCAACGTCAGTCAAAGAGGCACTTCAAGATGAAAATTGGACAGCTGCTATGCATGAAGAATTAGCTGCTCTTGCCAAGAATCAGACATGGCATTTGGTTCCTTTCTCTTCAGACATGAATGTAGTGAGGAATAGATGGGTCTTTCGTCTCAAATACAATGCTGATGTTTCTGTACAGCGATATAAGGCGCGCTTGGTTGCGAAGGGATATCTTCAAACACCAGGGGTCGATTATACTGAGACATTTAGTCCTGTCGTAAAAGCGTCAACGATTCGAATCATTCTCACCATCGCTGTTTCGAAAAATTGGCATATTAAGCAACTTGATGTCAACAACGCCTTCTTGAATGGAAAACTGTCTGAATGCGTATATATGAGTCGGCCTGAGGGGTTCATTGATTCGCAAAAGCCACATCATGTGTGTAAACTTGACAAGGCAATTTATGGTTTGAAACAAGCGCCCCGCGCTTGGTATGATCGTTTGAAACAAACCTTTTGCAGCTGGAATTTCGTGCAATCTCAGTGTGATTCATCTCTTTTCTTCTATCGGAGCAGCGGACACGTGATTTTTGCTCTTATTTATGTTGACGACATTATCATTACAGGTAATGATCTATGTTCTTTGCAGAATTTGGTTCAGCAGCTAAATCAAATGTTCTCTCTCAAAGACCTTGGTGATCTTCATCACTTTCTTGGCATTGAGGTGCGCTGGAATGAGTCTGGTTTATTTCTTACTCAAACGCGCTATATTATCGATCTTTTGTCCAAATTTGATATGGAACGATGTAAGCCGTGTCCAACACCTATGAGCACAGGCAAACTCATTAGTGCAACTGAGAGCAGTCCTTTACCTAATCCTACAATGTATCGCAGTGCTGTTGGTGGTCTTCAATATCTTACTCATACTAGGCCAGACATTGCTTTTATTGTCAATCGATTAAGTCAATTTTTATCAGCACCTACCGACGCACATTGGAGACTATTAAAGCATGTATTCAGATATCTTCAAGGATCTCTTCATCTTGGATTACATATTCAGCGCACTGAACATATCAATCTGATGGGTTTTTCAGATGCTGATTGGGCCTCATGTCCCGATGATCGTCGTTCCGTTGCTGGCTATTGTGTGTATCTTGGTGAGACGTTGATTTCATGGTCTTCGAAAAAGCAAAGTGTTGTTGCTCGCTCAAGTACGGAGGCTGAATATCGTGCGCTAGCACATGTAGCTGCTGAAATTACATGGATACAATCACTGTGTAACGAAATTGGCATCCCTGATATTGGCACTCCTATTACTTGGTGTGATAATATGAGTGCAAGTGCTTTGGCCTCTAATCCTGTTTTTCATGCCAGGACAAAACACATAGAGATCGATCTTCATTTTGTTCGTAATAAGGTTCTTAATCGTGAGCTTGACGTTCGCTACGTTCCTTCGTATGATCAAGTGGCGGATTTGTTCACTAAACCTCTTGCTCACTCCCGCTTTCTTTTTCTGCGTGACAAACTCGGTGTCCGAATGGTACCCTCGAATTTGAGGGGGGATGTTAGGATATCTTCGAATCCAGCTAAGCAGAGCAGTTAGAATGGAAGGATATGCACGACCGGTTATAAAATAACTTATTAGCTATTTTCTAGTGTAACTGTTAGCCAGCATTACTTACAGTTATGTTTCTCTTTGTATAAATATTGGCAAACACATGTAATAGAATATGGAGAATTTCAACTTCTTATACTCTATCTAAATCTAACTTTAATTAATATATTATAGATTTTCAAATCGACGCCACGCCCACCTTCCACCTTACTTCGGACCCCCATCTAAAGAAAATAGCAATATAAATCCACCTCACTCTCTTATTAACACTAACACCTAATCAATCTAATCCGATTCCACTCCTCTCTCTCTCTCTCTCTTCAAACCTCCATGGCCGCTGCCGTACGAAACCGCCGCCAGGTTAAGCTCAGGCTCCCCCTCCCCCTCCCACCCGCACCGCCGCTCCCCTCCACAACCATCACGACCTCCGCCGCCGCCGCCACCACCACATCGGGAACGGGATTCTCCCTATCCGACTTCGAGAAGCTCCAAGTCCTCGGCCACGGCAACGGCGGAACCGTCTACAAAGTCCTCCACAAGCCCACCGCCGCAACCTACGCCCTCAAGGTCATCAACTCCGACCCCTCCCTCCGCCGCCAGCTCCTCCGCGAGACATCCATCCTCCGCCGCCTGTCCGCCTCCGCCGACTCTCCACCCGTCATCATCAAGTGCCACGCCGTCATCGACCTCGCCGGCGGCGACACCGCCGTGGTCATGGACTACATGGACATGGGCACCCTCGGCGACCTCCTCCGGGAAAACCTCGCCGTATTCGACGAGCGCCTCCTCTCCAAAATCTCCCGGCAGATCCTCGTCGGACTCCGGTACCTCCACGCCCACAAGATCATCCACCGGGATCTGAAACCCGACAACCTCCTCGTGGACAAGGAGATGCGGGTGAAGATCTCCGACTTCGGCGTCAGCAAGATAATGCAGAGGACCCTCGACCCGTGCAACTCCTACGTCGGCACGTGCGCGTACATGAGTCCGGAGCGGTTCGACCCGGATACACACGGGTCGAACTACGACGGCTACGCTGGGGACGTGTGGAGCTTAGGTCTCACGATATTGGAGCTCTACATGGGTCACTTCCCGTTTCTGTCTCCGGGTCAGAGACCCGATTGGGCGACCCTGATGTGCGCCATATGCTTCGGCGAACCGCCGGCGCTGCCGGAGAGCGCGTCGGAGGATTTCAGGAGCTTCATCGAGTGCTGCCTGCAGAAGGATTCGAGCAAGCGGTGGAGCGCGGCGGAGCTTTTGGAACATCCTTTTGTTAATCAAATTAATTAGTTAATTAATTAGCTTTTTGTTTCGACCAAGTCCAATACCTAAAGGATTGAGATTTTGTGGTGTAGAGTGGAGATTTTTATTTTGTACAGTAAAGATTTTAATTTATCTATTTCTTCTCTTTCCGATTATTTTTTTTTTTTTTTTAATTATCCAGTCCACTTTTCGTACATTCTGAAACACAAATCCAGTTAATTATTTTTGTCCAAACCGGGAGAATTCCATTTTTCCCTAACAATTAACAATTGTAGTCTTTTTATGTTCATATAAAAATAACGGTCACTCAAATTAATCAAAACATTACGATTCTAAAGTATTTTGTTTCGTTGATGGTGTGTCACGAGAAAGGACAAAATTAAATAAATAAGTGACAGTTTGAAATTCAATTTTTGTACGCTAAGCTTAAACGAGATTTCAAGGTAGATTCCACTTCACTTTGAGAAGCTGCGCAGCCCTTTCTCAATCATTCATCGTGTGTTTGGCCCACGTGCTTTTATTACAAAAAAGCACATGTCATAATCTCATGCGTAATTAAATATATGATAATACAAAAATTATAATAATGTAATAAACCTTATCGTTATGATATCACTTTCAAATGTGTCCACCTGCTTGTTACCTTCCTCAAGGATAGATAAGGGCAATCCAATAATGACTAGCCACCAACATAACTTCTTATAAAAAAAAATACAAATCATTAAATAAGTTAATTTCTTGTTGGTTATGAATTAATAGTCTTTCAAAAGAACGAGATGTGTTTATTACAATATTTAGTCCCACTCCCCACTAAATTTATAAAAAATAATTCTTTTATATATCGAAAAATATATGGATATCAATTTGATTGTCATGAAACAAAGAATAAATTAGATATGTTTATTTATTTTTATCATATAAATCACAAGAAATAAGAATGATTTTATTATTTGATGTAATATGAAATTTAAAAAGAATTAAAAAATAAAAAGATAATTTATGAGCCATACGATTTAAAATTTAATGACTTGATTGAATGGGACACAAAATGGCACACACGGAGTGGGACAAAGTGATTTGTAGTGCACTAATTCCACTTCGAAGCGAATTTGCATCACATAGTCGGTTATACTTGACGAGTGTTGTATTGGGCTGTAATGTGAGCTGGGCCGCCTTTAGTTCATGAGTGCTTAATTGGGCTGGGACGCTCAGTAAATATATTAGTTATCCTTTTGTCTATGATACCAAAAATAATATCTTTTTTATTTTGAATTGATATATTAATTTTATTTTGATATAAATTGATAATTAATGAGAGATTTTACGAAAATTGCACAAGTTTAAGGACATTCAAGGGACTTGGACAAGTTCATCATATCTCGGGTGGGAGGTTAAAGTGTTTGATTACACTTAGAACTATATAATTGATTATCGTACTTTTGTTAATGCGATACATATATGTCAAAAAATTAGTTTGACTGAAAACCAAAGTTATCTAATAGCCGAATAATAAAATTTAAATTAATTTCAGAACTTAATCGTATATGGACTAAGAAACTTGAGCTGCGTGGGAATACCTGAACGCAGAAGAGTAGGGGCATTTGTTGCTCTATAGAGAAATGTGGAGGTTTTCTATATTTATCCAATTTTTTAATTTCTTGTTTCAATTAAAATCAGAATGTAGTTTTGTACGTAAATAACAAAGTGTATTTAATATAATTATTAATTAGCTCATAAGACTACAAGAAGTTACTTTTCGATTCCCGAGCATAACAATCGATTTCTTGAACAATTTAGCAAATGAACAACGGAGCCATATAGAGAGAGAGAGAGTGAGCCTTTCAGAACACTGTTAAATTCTCGCGATAATTGCAGCAACGGTGGATACTGCGGCGGCGTACGTCACTGAAATGGAGCACGGAGGCGTAGAGGCGAACGCGCCGCCGCCGAAGCGGATGCGGCGGCCGAACGTGAGGCTTCAGCAGCCGTACTACGACGAAAACCCCAGGAGGTCCAAGGCGCAGCATTTGAACAGCAGCAGCAATCAGGAACAGGAAACCGCCAAGGGCTCGAATCTCGACGACGCAGCAATCGGCGATTGGGGGAGCTTCGATTCCGATAGGGTCGTCAGGAAGAAGAGAGTCAACAAGAAGCGGTCGACCCAAAGAGGAGGAGGAGGGGAGGAAGAAGAGGGGAATTTGGGCGCTAACAACGCCGATGGTGAAATTAAAGAGATTGGGGATTCCAATGATAGGGTTACTACAGATGACTGCAACGGTGGTGATGGCGACGACAATTTAGGGTTTGAGAAGAGGGGCGAAGCTGAAAATTTGAGCGAGATGGAGGGGAACGGCGATGAAGAAGACGAAGAGGACGAAGGAGATGATCACCATAATCTACAGAATAAGGGCTTTGCAAGAGGCCAAGATTCGAGCGAATCGGAGAAGAACAACAGCGGTGTGATCGAATGGCTCACCGAATTAGGGTTAGCAAAGTACGCACCTTTGTTCGAGTTCAACGAGGTGGACGATGATGTTCTTCCATTGCTGACCCTCGAGGATCTCAAAGACATGGGGATTACAGCCGTTGGATCGCGGAGGAAGATGTACGCTTCGATACAGAAGCTCCGAAGAAGCTTTTCTTGATAATCGGTATATGTTAGTTAACTCGGTTTTCTTGCTTAGACATGGCAATGGTGTTGCTTTGTTCTTGAATGCTGGAATCGTTTTGCTGCCCCGTTTTGATATCTGAGCGTTCTACGGAGATTTTTGAAGTGCATTACAAAGTAGTAGTCAATGTTAGCTCTATACGATGATTTCGGTTTCTGTTTTGTTGGTTTTTATCTCTGATCCCTTTTTGTCTGCCCTTTGGTGCCATCACTTTGTTTTCTGACTGTTGCTGATGTACTTACTATCAACTGGTAATAACATCTGTAGGTTGTTGTAATAAGGTTCCCTTGCATCTTTATGATCTGAAAGTTATAACTATGATGGGGACTATATTAGAAGAGATATTTGAATTACATTGTAGCCCAAAAGCCAAAAACTGCCTCTTTTAAAGGGTAGGCACAATATGTACACACAGAATTCACTTGTTGAAACAAAAAAAAATTACAACTTTCCGTCTACAGACAAAACATCTAAAGAACTGAAGCAGATGGGATCTTAACATATTCTAAAACATGTCCTAACTTAACTAGTCCACCTTCACTCTGTCTTCTTCTAGCTGCTGCTTCTTGGGCTCGGCGGGAAAGTACTTTATGCCCACCATATCACCGACGGTGCTGATGACCTAATCGAAAGCACGTTTTTTGAATGATGGGTCCGGGTTTTAAAATCATCAAGGGTGGTGAAAATAGATAAAGATAATGAAGAGGTGCTTTTAAAAAAGGCCAATATGTAGTGAGATTTCTTCTAACCTCTAGAGCCTTGATGAGGTCCTCTCTCGAATGAGCTGCAGAAATGCAAATGCGGGCACGGGCCAACAGCAAAGGGGTAGCTGGGAATGCAACCGTCACCACGGCAACCTGTGAGTCGTTGCATAAACAAATGTCATGACAATGAGGACGAGAATGTAAAAACGAGGCAATAATCAGAAGATCGAAAGAAGGACAACCAAAGACACTTAGGCTGTGTATGGAACGAAAAAAATAGCGTGGAAAAAAAAATCGGAGAACAAATGATATTCATAAGTTTTCTTTCAATTTCCTCAACATGTGGTGAAAAAATGAGTTTTCCTTAGTTTTAAGAGTAAGCTTAACTAGATTTTCTTTTCTCTGTTTTCTTCAACCAACCAAACATAAAAACTAGTTCCCTAGTAATTTCCACAAATCAAACGCAACCTTACATTTCGTTTGAGGCACTCCCTTGAAAATGCAGGGATCTTTGCGGGATTGTAGAGCATTATGGGCATCACGGGAGAATCGTTGTCCCCAAGAACCTCGAACCCCATTTTCTGCAGCTCAGACCTGAAAAAGTTGCTGTTCTCGCGTATTCTCGCTAGTTTCTGAGCCCCTGCAATAAAATTACGCAGATAAAAAACCTTAAATATAAATATATAGACAAAAGCAAAAAATGGAATCAAGATTATATTTTCGAAACTTCCCACCTCTGCTCGATCCATCTTCTCCAAGAAGGACTCTGATGGAAGAAATAATCTGCTGAGCAGCGGGTGGAGATATCGACGTAGCATAAAGATGCGCGGGACACGTATGCTTCAAGTACTGTATAAGTTCCTGAGGATTAAAACGTGTTGTAGCAGGTTATAATACGTTACGAAAAAAGATGGAAGCAAGAAATAAAATGAGGAACATGAATACAACCTTAGACCCTGCAATATAACCTCCGCAAGAACCGAATGATTTGGTAAAAGTTCCCATCATAATATCAACATCTGCAGTATCGACTCCTAAGAGTTCACATACTCCTCTCCCACTTTTCCCTATAGCTCCTATGCTGTGAGCTTCATCAAGATAAACATAGGCCTGGAGAGAAAAAAAATAGAGTAAAAGATAAGCCATGCACTGCAAGAACACACGATGTCCAAAACCGAGAATTGACAAAGAAATCCTTTTAAAGAGGGGTGTTTAAGATTAAAAGGTAATTTATCGATTATCATCATCTGAATGCTAGAACGAAGGGTAACGATTATACCTTGTATTTCTTGCAAATAGCTACGATCTCGGGGAGCTTGCACAATTCGCCTTCCATGCTGTAGATTCCCTCCACCACAACGATGATCTTCTTCCATGGCCTGTGTGTTCTTGGCTGTCCCAGAGCAATTTGTTCCCTCAGAACATTCTCCAAATGCCAAGGTGCTATAGATAAAAAGTTGATAGAGAAAACGAGTTGAGTTTCACTTTCGTTATACTGTTCGAAAATTAAAAAAAGAAAAAGGAAAAAAAAAAACTGAGAGGCTCACTGTTATGCTGGAAAACTCGAACGGTGGCTCCAGATCCGCGAGCACCATTAACGATCGAATTGTGGTTTAAAGAATCACTGATAATACACCCTCCCTTCAAAACAATTTTGATATTGAGAGGACCATCACAGAGATGATGAAAATAATGAGAGTTTTTTCTTTTATGTTAGAAGAAACTTTCCTATCTAACCTTTCCGATTATTACAGGAATAATTGCAGCGTTCGTCGCGTAACCCATACCGACAACGATAGCAGAGGGCTTCCCTACGAAATCTGCAACACATTCTTCCAATTCGGCATGTAAAGATGTTGTTCCTGATAAAAATATCAACCTTATACTAAGTTCTCATAAAAAAAAAAAAAAAGAAGGCACAAATACAATCACTGGTAAGAAAAACTGTTGCACCTCCATCAACCCGAGGACTACAGGTGCTCGGTGAAAATTTCTTCAGCGTTTCAATCACACGGGGCGTGCAGTATTCATCTGCTGCAGCAAATCCGAGGTAATTGTACGAACCCAGATTTAGGCACCTGTTAACATTCGTGGTCCTCCTGCATAGAACAAGATCCACAAAATAAGGTTGAGAAAGACAAAAAAAGACATTTGCAAGCTCTAGCAAGAACAAGATACGCACAATAACATGTTTTTGTGACCCAAAGTTATAGGTAGGTGAAGTCTTACTTCAATGTCTTGTTATTGTCATTGGAGACACGTTCCACAACATCGAACCAAGCATCAGGTGAGCTTGATATCGGCCTATTAAAGCAATCCTGAAAATCATACGGGCTTTTTTTCAATAAAGACCCGTTGAATTATTCAGTGAAATATCAATCTCTATCATGTGTTTTGCAACAAATTTCTTGCAATTTGTAGATCAATGTGGCAACAAAAGAGGCTGAAAAATTGATGGTCGTCATCAATCTTATCATCTTCTCTTCTTTCTAATCCTTCTTCTTGTTCCCGCAACATTTCAAAACAAAGCAATTTATTTCAACAACGTTACACAGTCTCAGAGAACAACGCATCTTAAAAGACAACACAGTACGTTAATGGAGGAGGACCAAAATCAAACCTGAATCCTCAAGTACAATCTTCGAATGTAGAAATCCTCCAATCCCAAACAGATCGGCGCATAACCCTTTTTTTTTTCAGGCGAAAAAAAGAAAAATGAATACGCGAAGATGATAATGAATACGCGAAGCTGCATTAATACCTGGAGAGTACTTTTTGACCACCAATCAACGATTTTTCTGAAGAAATCACGCATCTGACCGAATGCGAAGAGAAGGCCATAGCTGAAGTACGTGGTCAACGCTGTGAGATACGGGATCGTGATCATCTTTGTACGCTCACGGCTGGAGACCTAATCTGGTGAAGAAAGAAGAGGGCAAACGAAACAAGAATGAGGGAGAATGTTCGTTCACGAATTTCAAGAGTTCAAAAAGAAAAAGGAATGATTGGGCGGTAATTATGCAGAAGCTCCCCTCTCTCAGCCAAGAAAACTGCGGTCAATGTTTGCGTTCAAAGGTGTAAAGCTATTTTTAGTGCACTAATCACACTCAGAAACTGCGTCTCCACCCTTTTCATCGTACATTAAGCAATCAAATGTTCGTTTTTACGGCTAAATGTCTCATCAAGTTCTCAACTTTTTGTGATATGTCGCGCATGAAGTTTCGGTCATTTATATTTGGAGTAAGATAGACACGTAAATTAAGACTTTCGGGGACAATAAATTTTTAAATTGAAGCAATTTGAAGACTTCTAAAGTTTTCAATACGGAATTAAGACCTGGGTCGAGCCGAAAAAAAATTCGGTTCAAATCAACACGTTCGATGAATTGAAACAATTTGAGGATAATTAAAGTTGAAAAAGATAATTTCATCCCGAGCTGCACTTTACAATTGAATTGAAATCTCACGTGGGTCGAGCATACTAAATTTGGATCGTAGTGCCATGTAAGATTTTCTCGCAAAATTAATTACGCAGATTTCCTTCTAATTTGTATTTATTTTTATTTTTTTGGTTTTTTATAATAATTAATAAAGTTATTGAACAGAAGAAAACCCAATAAATAGAAAAAGGTACAAAATAACTAGTTGTGCAAGAGAGATGTTGGAAAGAATGGTGGAGAGAGAAGCGAGATATTGTTGGAGAAGTGATTTCGTAATAAATCTGCCAGATTTTTCACTTAATCGTACTTGGAGAAGAATCGGTGGGAAAATAGATCCCGAAAGATTCTCCGGAGACATAGACGAAAAATAATTCAACCCGTTTGCTTATCGGAGACGAGGGGATTAGACTCCTAATCTCGCTAAAGGGCTCTCTATTGCCAAACGGTGGAAGAGCGTAATAAATTACAATATTACATACTAGAAATGAGCATTGAGACGATTTAACCTGAGTACAATGAGCCCCACCAATCAAACAATACAGTCGAGTTTTGACTTTTTTGCTATACATGTTCAATTTGATGGCCTATAGTGTGAAGCCTATTTCTCTCTAACATTTTTTATTTTAAAAAAGATTGATCTCCTTTCGATCTATTTTCTCGTTCCCGAGTCTTTCAAGTTGAGTCTTTGAGATCTTTTATCTATTAATATAGGAGTTCCACCCACGTGGGAGCATCATACTCGAATAAGATAAGATTTGAATTTAAAGGCGAAATAAAGTGGAGAATAATGTATATATGAGATTAATGTCCATTCCTTGACTGATTTGTAGTAGATTGTTTAGTTCTTTTGGTTCAAAACTTGAATATTATTTTGTTCAGTATTGCTTTACTTATTTTTCTTTGTCCGTATTCATGTTCGTTTCCATCGTAATGAGAGTTTTTTTCCCTTTCCGATAGGAAAAGAATGGACCTTTAGCCTTGTATTTTCATGTTATTAATAAATTTTCTTCTCCCAACTTCAACCGGTTATAATTAGTCATGCTCACCGCCGGTTACGGTTAACTGACGGTTGAGAACCGCCGGTTGACGGTTGGTCGGAAGGACCACCGTCCCTAACCGGCCGGGGGCGGTTGCCGGTTGGCTATTCCCCGGTTACGGTTCGGCTAACCGGCGGTTTGACTAACCGCCGATTAACGGTTGAATCGCCGGTAATTTTTTTAATTTTTTTAATTTTTTTATCTTGGTATTCGTTGCATAAATTTTTGGTATACTTTTTTATACAAAACTTCATATACTTAAATTTTACGAAACATAAATTTCGTTATAAAAATTTAAATACATCATTCAAAGTAAGAAAAAATAGTCAAAATAATTACTTTTTATATGAAATCGGTGTCCGATAGTTATCTGCTTGTGCGAATTCGATCATAAATTTGTCATTTTCTATTTTTTACACCCGACTAATTTTTATAATAATATTTTTTATTTGGATAATTTTTTTTTTATATTTCTTATGTTTTTTTTTAAGTTTTTATTATAATATTTATAATTAAAATATATATTTATATAATATATACGACGGATGCCGGTTCTAATTTGATCGGTTCCGGTTGAACCGGCGATTTGCTGGTTGGAACCGTCGGTTCCGGTTAAATTTGAGCATAACTAGCTATAATACGCTATTAGAGTACGTGCGAAATTCATTTCAAAATTCACCCAACACCCCAAAGCCCACTATACCTATCCTCGGGTCTTAAAAAAATAAATAAATTTCGCTTGGCAAAAAAAAAAAAAAAAAGTCTTATTAAATCTCAAAATAAAACTAAAATAAAAAATCCACCGCCGAGCATCGTCACCAACACCACTACAATACAAACCAAACCAAACAATACCCTAACATCAAAAACTGCAATGTACACCCACAGACCACATGTTAAACATTTAATAAAAGTACTGCAATAGTACCTAATTAATTAGCTAAGACACAATATATTTTTAAGCTATAGAGAGAACATATAAATCAAGACAAAAACCACATGCACCACTTTCTTCTTCTTCTTCTTCTTCTTCTTCTTCTCCTATATTCCCACCATCACAGCAGCTTCTTACATGACCGAACACGCATTAGGGTTCTCATCGCTGAACATCTGAGGAGGATAAGCATTCATCTCTTGCACGAACCTCTGAGGATAAAGCTGCTGCTGGTAATAATAATTATAATTCTGAGGATGATTATAATTATTGTTGTAGTACAAATCGTCCCTTCTCATCTCCAGCTTATAATAAGGGTCATCGTAAGCCTCAGCCTCGGTTCGAACCTCATGTGTCTCTTTGGCACCCGAGGACTTGTTTTCCTCGTCGTCTTTCTTCTCCGCTTCTTCGGGTTTTTTATTCTCTTCCTTTTCGGGTTTTTCTTCTTTGATTTTCTTCGCGGGCTCCACCTTGAGGACCGCTGCGTGTTTTCCCGTCTTCTTGAAGACGTAATCTGCCAGCTTTTCGGGTTCGAACGCGCCCTTGACGGTCACTTGCGAGCTCTTCACGTCTGCTTCAGCATTTTCAACACCTATTTATTATAAACCCCAAAAAAATTGATGAATGAGTTAATTAGTTTTAGATTGTTGTTAATGATTGTTTATTCATTAATCATTACAGGGAATGGATGTGATTAATTAAATACTGCCAGCCATGCAATGTTATTAATGACATGTGATTCTTTTTTATTTGGACTGAAATAATAGTTTAATTCGGACACAGCTATTTAAAAAAAATAAAAATGATAAGGAATGTACACAATGTCGCAGATGAGAATATCAGATTCTTGTAATTATTAAATAACACACCCAACAAGATATCTTTATAATGTAAAAAGGAGTGAATTATTAAGTGTACTTTGCAGGTACAGATGAAAAGAGCCATCAAAAGAATAAAGGGCCCATCGATTCAAAATAAAAAGAAATTAAATTGCAATAAATGCAAATAAACCCGTTTAATTTTCAAGAAACCGAGGCAAAAATTGAAGACGCACAAATTCAAAAATACAAATTAAATAAAAATCAAACCTTTCATCCTCTCTATTCGCTTCTTGATTTCTTGAGCGCAGGCGTCGCAGTGCATGTATATTCCCAACACCACCGTGACGACGACCACATGATTATACTGTTAGAAAAGAAAAAAATTCTTTTCAGACGAAATAAAATAAAAAAATTAAATAAAATTTAAATACAACGAATATATAAAACAAACGAGCCTCCTCTTTTTTCTCAGACGGTGGTTTGACTTTGACCGCGGCCTCTTTCTCCTCGGGTTTCTTGGGCTCGTCTCCTTGTGGGGCCGGAGAGATGATGAGCTCAGCATGACGATGGCTCTTCTTTTGAATCCTCTGCAGAACCTTTAGTGGATCTGCTTTCTCGCCTTTCACTACAACTTTACTAGATTTGCAATCCGTAATTACCTCATCGACTCCTGTCGTAAAAATAAATAAATAAAGAAATAAAGACGGGAGAATAACAATAAAAATGAAAACTTTGAGAAAGACAGAAATGGGAAATTTCTAGAATTACGTTACCCTCAAAGCCCTTGAGGCACCTCTTCACCTTTCTGGCACAGCCTTCACAGTGCATGAAAACCCTTAGAACGATTTCTTTAGGCGGCGGCAGCGGCGGCGAGGGCGGCGCATCCTCGGGGTTCTTACCGTCTTCCGATGGCTTCTCCGCCTTTGCTTCTTTCTCTTCTTGCTTCTTCTCCTTCACCTCTCCCATTGATTTTTTTCCTTGAAATAGGGTTTTTGAGATCTCCGGTGAAAGAGGGTTTCTTCACACAGAGACACCTTTTCAGTGTGTTTTTAAGGTTGTAATGTTTTGTTTTTTTAATTCGAGGGGTTTGTTGATGGCGTCGTTCTCGAATCCAGAGACGAACAGTGAGTTTAGAGTAGTCATCGTAGGAAGTGACGTGGCTCATATATAGTAGAGGTGGCACGTGCGACGAAAAGGAGTCAAACGCCGTCGTTTTGCGGGTGTATAGTATTTTTATTTTCGGCAATTCGGGCAGATGCTTTTTCGACTTACATGGCTGGGCTTTGGGTGTTCTATTTTTTATCTGGAAAGTGAATAATAGATTATAAAGAAATTTACTGTTATGATTTGACTTTCTTGTGGTTTCGTATGGGATTGAAGAAAATTTATTGTCTTTTTTCATCGAACCTTATCTGTACAATTATTTGATTTCGTGAAATTATTGTAATATTTCACATTTAATAAAGAAAAATAAATGAGGGATTGCGTGATATTATCTTTATAATTATTTGATTCGTGAAATCGTTCTAATTATTTCTACTTTTAATAAAGGGAAATTGCGTGGTGTTTTCTTTACTATGAGCTTTGTAATTATCTGATTTACGGAGTTGTAGTGATATTTGAAAAAAAACGGGTGGGTTGCGAGTGTTTTCATGAAATAGTGTATATTGAAGGATTATTGTGTTAACTTTTAGAAATGAAAAACAAGAATTTTTCAAATTTCCTAAAGTAATATTTATTTTAATTTAAAGAATTGTTGTAATGTTGACTTTTAGAAAAAGAATTCATGAAGGATTTGTGTGTAATAATTTGTGGCAGGAATTAATGTGCAATATGATGAATTTTAATGAAGAATGGGACGGACTATGTGATAGTTTTCTATAGGAAATTGATGCATACGTCAGCGAACAATTTACGGTTTTGATTTTGGGATTGGTCGAACCGCCTTCAATTTTTAATTTACCTTATTTAAAAAAAATTAAAAAAACTATAAAAAATAATAGGTCAAATAGACGATTCAAGGTTAATTTACGGCTAAAGTGATGTAATATTTTTTACTCTTTTGATTGAAAAAAAAAAGACTTATGTTATTTCGAATTGATTTGGATTTGAAAAATTCCAAAAGTTGAGGAATAAATATTAAACTAAGCTAGAATTTAATATCAGTTGTTCCAAGTCAAATTATTGTAAAGAAATGATAAAAGTGTAACAATTGCAACAACAATAAATAGTGTGTGTGAGTGGACCATGTGAGTCTTAAGTTTTTGTTCATTAGCCGAAAAGGTTTTGTAATGAATACATATGTTCTATATTAGGAAAAAAGGATCTCCATAATAAAACAAGAAAACTATTTATTTCCCTTAGAAAAAATTGAAATATATACTTTCTTTTGCGCAATACATTAATTGAACAGTAATTAATATAGGAAAAATAAGATCTCCATCTATAAACAAACACTGGGACAAAATTATTTATTTCGTTAAGAAAAATAATATATCAAATAGAACAATAATGATATACAGTTGGCCCCACATGGCATGACCTACATAATATGTTCGTGATATTTCATTTTGGAGGTCACATGTTCGATATCATTGGAGACCTTGACTTTCGTTGCTAGGTGGAGAGTGGGTATTTCCATTCGACCCCCGAGATTAGTCTCACGCTCTGGAGTGTAAGCTCATAGTCGGACCAATGCGAATTCTGTGGCGCAAGTCCATAGGTAGGCAGGTGAAATTACTAATGGGCGAATTCTTACTCTAATTAAGTGAAGACTGGTTCGATTGTGAAACTCGATTTTTGGCTGTGAGATCACCTTCTTCCAGCAGGACTAATCCACATGACACGTGTATACCATTGTAAGTCCTCAAAAGGTACCCCATTAACGTCATCATAATACCCACACTCTGACAAAGTTTAGTTTGCGTCCAATTTGAACCTCATTATCAGCTAATCTCCATGGTTTGTACGCATATTGTCCCAGTCTGTACGGATTGAATCCTCCATCAACATGATAAGATATCACGTTATACTTTTGTATTATAAAATGATTAATATGGTTTTTCTAAATATTAATATTTGTTGGATGATTGATGATTTACAGGGGTGTGTTTGGTTGAAGGTATTAGGGGGATTAGGAGGATTATGATTAGCTAAAGTAGTGTTTGGTTAGAGGTTTATTTAAAGGAGATGTTTAGTTCATACCCCCTATAAGGTATTATTTAAAGTAATCATCACTCTATATCTCTCTCACCTCTCTCCCCCATCTCTCTCGTCTTCTCCTTTCTCTCTCTCGTCTTCTCTCTCTCTCCCTCCCTCTCTCGTTTATTCTTTTTCTCTCTTCTTTTCAATTTTCTCTCTTTTCATATCGTATATTTTAATTGAAATGATAAAATTATAATTTTATTAATTTAAAACCAATACCATCTAAATATATTGGACATCATTACTTAATCTCATCAACCAAACACCCAAAAAAACTTATACCTCACACTATATAAAGTCAACTAAAACTAATATCATCTAAATCCATCTCTCCAACCAAACAGTCTAAATGTTGATATGATACGTTGGATGATTGAATTACTTGGAATAGGAAATTAGTGATTAGAGTTTTGTCAGTACCGTGATATTGATCAAGGTGATTTGTCAGTACCATGCTTGTTTTGGGGTGATATTTTATTTTGCATATCAACGTGATATTTGAATATTGTGTTTGTTTATCAATGTGTGGGGTGATGTCGTGTAAATGTCATATTTAACCTTATTTATATTATGTAGGTAAAATGAGTTAATATGTTCGTTTGAGGTTATATTTTACGTGATAATGATTAAATATTTCAATATTAAGTATAAATTTGTTGAATCATTATATATAAGTATTTTATATAATTCTTCAATATATTTCTTTTATATTTTAAATCTTTAAACACATATTTTTAAATCACGTATACAATTGTAAATATATTATCAATAATTTACAATATAATTCTTTTATTTTTTAAAGCACAAATATATTTTTTAATACTTTAAATATATTAATTATGTACTTAAAAATATGAATAAGCGTATATGATGAATGAATGTTAAAATATAAAGGTTAATTTTGTCCATAAAAAATGGAAAAATATCACCTCATCACGGTGATGAAGGATCACCCTGCTTTTTGGGGGTGATCCAAAAGCTGGGATATCACCCTGTTTTGATCACCTAGGTGATCCTCCATCACGGTGATGACTCATCACCCCGCTAAACAAACGCGGTGATGAGGAGGTGACGACGAGATCACCGTAATGTTTTGAAGAATTATCCCAAAACAAACACCTCAAAAAAGTATTTTATGTCATATCTAATCACAGTGATGTTCCTCTTATGCTATATTATCTAATAATATCATAATATTATGAATGTAAACATAATTATATCAAAATAATCTTAATAATAATAATTTATAACAATATCCGCAATTTTCACCTATTTATTTTCCCTCCATTTTTTCCTCTTCTGACGATTGTGTAGTATTGGGCCATCGAGCAAATGGGCTGGAGTTATCTCGATGGTCCCAACTAATCGGCGGATACTTTCTCAAATATTTCTTAATAACTAATTAAAATTTCAGTAATTAATTAAAGATAATAACACAATCCCCGCCCCGCCCAAACAAATTCGTTCACGGTAATCGGCAGTTGATTTTCTCTCTTCTTAGACAGGTGCAATGGAGAGGTCCTCTCAGGAGATGGAGCTCTACACCATTCCCAGCTACTCCAGTAAGTTTGTTGCAAAACCCTAATCCCCGATTCAGCTGTAACGTATCTGCCGCTAATTCGCTTCGTTGCCTTTGTTGAAGGTTGGTTCTCGTGGAACAACATCCACGAAGTCGAGAAATTCTCGCTCCGCGAATTCTTCGACGGCAGCTCGGTGACGCGTTCGCCGAGGATCTACAAGGAGTACAGAGACTTCATCATCTCCAAGTACCGGGAGAATCCTTCTCGAAAGCTCATCTTCACCGAGGTTCGCAAGTCCCTGGTAGGCGACGCCAGCGTCCTCCTGAAAGTGTTCACTTTTTTGGAGAAATGGGGCCTCATTAATTTCACCTGTAAAGATGAGGGCAGCGAGGTTGTTAAGCCGGTGTCGTCTGATGAGGTGGAGGATGAGAACTGGAAGGTGAAAGTGGAGGAAGGGCCCCCACATGGGGTGAGGGTGGTGGCAGCCCCTAACTCGATGAAGCCGGTGGTGGTTCCTCCGGAGCATGTGGTGGTGGATGGTGTAGGAGGAGCTGAGCTCAGGTGGCCGCAGCTGGCTTCTTATTCCGATGTCTATGAGGACAAAAACAAGAAGAAGAAGAAGCAGGGAGGATTCGTCTGTGGGAGTTGTAAGGAGGACCGTGAGAGGGCATGCTACGAGGATATAAAGGTAATTAAGATGGGGAGATACTCTTTTCCTTATTCTGCTGATTGGCACGTAGTTTCTAGTGTGATTTGTTTAATGACTGAATTGTGTGCTTCTTTATTGAGTCGTTTGTGATCGTTGTGAATTTATAATGCTTTTAGTAGGGTAGTTGTAAATGTGGTATGTGATCCTAATTAGGCTGTTGATGTTTGTTGGACTCCTCAGCTAATCGTGTGACTTATGAAGTATTGTACTCTATAGGAGAGGAACTATAAAAGCTGCTGTATATTCGATTAAAAGACTTATATTTGTTTAACGAAAAAGTCTGTGTTTCGCTGTCTTTGGGACTTTTGTAGCCTGGCAATAAATAGCATTATAACTTATCTGCACTGTCGTTTGTTGGATTTGCTTCATTACAGTGCGTTGCATTCAATTGCATATAAATATCTGTATGTGTAGTTATGCTCCTTAAAATCAGAACCGTTCATTGATTCGGCTCACTCATGTATCAGGATGAGAGCTTCCTTCTATGTGAAAAATGCTTTACGAGTGGTAGCTACGAGAAAAGCAAATCACCCGATGATTTCAAGTTAAAAGACAATGATGGCCAAGCAGCTCCGTGGACCGATGCAGAAACGGTGCTCCTCTTAGAATCTGTAATTAAACATGGAAACAACTGGGATCTCGTAGTTAACGGTGTACAGTCCAAAAGTAAACACGAGTGCATATCGAAGCTCATACAGCTTCCCTTTGGCGATCTTATGTTGGGAGCTACCCAAGGAAACATTATATCTTCTGAAGATGTAACTGCCGGTGTTAATAATAATCCTGAAAAAGTGGATAGTGATTCTCAAGAACCCGTGAAGGCAGAAGCGGCAAGCCCTGTGGTTGACAATAAGGATGAGGAGAATCAAGAAGCTGATAATGAAGGCCCACCACTGAAGAAGGTGTGCAAAGAACCAACTTCAGATGTGGGTAATTCTTTGATGAAGCAGGTACATGTTATAGATAATCTTTATAAGCTCTTACAGATGCATATAATTTTATTACATAGCTTGCTTTTAGCTGATACATAGAAACAGTGAATGTGAAATTCGTATTTCAACGTTCTTATCCTACTCATGTCATTGATGTTTCGAAATTATTTGACTCTGCTTGATTCTGCGAAATTTATTTAAAGCAATGGATATATTTAACATTCTTAGGACTTGAGTTTTAACAAAAGTTCACATTAATTTAGTATAAAATTAAAAGCATGACATCATTCAGGTAGCACGCATCTCGACCATGTTGGGGCCTCATGTCTCAGCTTCCGCAGCTGATGCAGCCATTGCTGCACTCTGTTACGAGAATCAATGTTCGAAAGATGTGTTCGACGATGACGATAGTTTCTTCAATCCGAAAGAATCTCCTGAAGCTCACGAGCTCACGGGGTAATCTTCTTTGCCCATCTTTAGCATTTTCACTGCAAGTCTTTATTTTTCCTCCATTTTTTTATTCTCTGCTGATAACTTACAGAGATGCCGACGTTAATGATGCGGCGGAGTATGAAAACCACAATCATTCGGGTAATTGGTCTCTATATTCCGTGTCCTTTCAAACATTCGAATAGCCTCATATAACAATTTATGACACCATTGAGGATTCAATTTTTTGCCCAATAAATAGCAGTTCGTGTTGGAATTTAATGTTTTTTTTTTGCAGAAAATCAAGATTTGCTGCCGTCTACGAAGAGCATAATACCTATAAACTTGAGAGCCAGGGCTGCTACAGCAACTGCTCTTGGTGCAGCTGCTGCTAATGCTAAACTGTTGGCTGATCAAGAAGAGAGGGAAATCGGGGATTTGGTGGCTACTGTAATAGAAACCCAGGTAATTTATTTTTCTCATCTTTCTTTTTCAATGAGATTCTTTCTTCAGAGTTCACTATTTCATTCACAGAGCCACGTGGACGCGTCCCAGTTATATATAAATGCACTCTGAAAAAAAAAAGCTCATATTCTTGGTAAAATGCTTCATTATTATCGGTACTTCTTGATGAATTCGAGCAATGAAATCTGAGCCACTTAATGTCTTCCTCGTTCTGATAACAACAAATACACCTTTGACCTATGATCGATTTGGAAAATGCAGGTGAAGAAATTGCAGTGCAAGATGAAGTATGTCGATGAATTGAAGGTGATTATGGAGAAAGAACAAGCCCAGCTTTTGGAACTTGAAGAATCCCTTACTTTAGAGAGGATTAACACATTGCAGAGAGTGTTTAGTGCTGCTGCTGCAGCTTCTGTTACCAAACAGAAAGGGCTTACTACTGATTTGATTACCAGTGAATAATTTAGTTAATTTTTATTCAATTACTCGAAATATTTATAAAATGGACCATATGTAATCAATAATTTCCAAATTTAAATTGTTTGTTTCTGAATTATGCTTCAAAGTCTGAATTCATATTGGTTTGTTTGTTGTTATGAGAACTGAAACTACAAGGCACTTATCTGTAATTAATCCAAATTGATGGACGTACCTGTAATTAATTGAAAACAAGGTTTTTGTGTATATGTTATCTACTATATATATATATATAAATTTGTTCTAAATAATTTGTTATTATTTATTAGTTTTTCTGATATTTGTTTTTCTTGTTAATAAGGTGAGGTGGACAAACATATCTCTATTATAAATTTTGCTGTTTAATTGAAGGAAAACGAACATATAATAATTTAGTCCATGACAATGCCTCCCGCTTTGGAGTATTTGTTTGGTATATTTTGGGCCTCAATTGCAAACTACATTAGAACCTCATTTGAAACTAGAAACTTACTCGGTACACATTAACATATTAATGACGTGAAAAGACCAAAAATAGTGTCGGGTCAAATACAAACTCAAATAATATAAGGACTAAACTGTAAACTAAAATTTCCTGCACAAACCTAAATTTTTTCGTTAAAACCCTAGCCCACACAGAAGCTCCCTACTTTTATAAACCCTAAGTCTTGAGCACAAAAAAAACGCTGAGAGGAAAAATCGCTTGAGATATGGCGTTGTATGTGCTCTACGAGTCTGCGTCAGGTTACGGCCTGTTCTTAGCCCACGGGATTGACGAAATCGGACAGAACACTGAGGCTGTTAGAAGCTCTGTTACGGATTTGAACAGGTTTGGCAAAGTTGTGAAGCTCGCGGCGTTTAATCCCTATGACTCCGCGGTGGATGCTCTCAATCAGTGTAACGCTGTTTCTGAAGGTACAATCCCGATTTTGTTTGTATTATTGCTGTTTAGGTTAATGGGAGTTGTATATGTTTTTACTCTGCCTTTGTTGTACTATTTTCTTCTGTTTCTGCATGTGCACTTGGTTCGAGACTGTGTTTTGGGATACTGGAGAATGTGTAGAGCTTTATCTTTCTCGTGGTTTGTTTGTAATTGAACTCGAATCATAGCGTTCAAGAAGCAAAATGAAGGAATGCTAAAAGAAAAAAAATAAACCTTTATTGCTGGAAGGTTGTGTTTCTTGACATATTCTTATTGACTCGCTGCAACATTAAGAGGATATGGCAGTGAATGGAGGTAGCCTTTTGTTTTGATTTAAGAAAAGAAAAAGGTTTTTTAGCAGCATGAAGGTTTATACAGTGTAAATTATGAAGCATACCTTTTGTATCTGTGTCTGTCTTTTTCGAGATTCTTTTTGTACATATATGTGTGAGAAGGCAGAACGTAAGCTATGTGGCCTTCCACTCCTGTTGTTTATATGCATAACTTCTGAAAATGCTGCCTTCTCCTGATTTGGGATTCAGGCCAAATGACTGATGAATTGAGGAACTTTCTGGAACGTAGTCTTCCGAAAGTTAAAGAAGGGAAGAAGCCAAAGTTCAGTCTAGGACTGGCAGAGCCAAAGCTTGGATCGCATATTTTTGAAGTGACGAAGATACCCTGCCAAAGCAATGAGTTCGTTCTCGAGCTTATTCGAGGCGTACGCCTGCATTTCGATCGGCTCATTCAGAACTTAAAGGTTGGTTTTTTCTTGTAGTTTCTAACAGCACATTGTGTGTGTGAAATCTCATCTTTAGTTGATTTATAGCTGCATATGTTTTATAACTACTCACCATGCAACAGTCTGGTGATTTGGAGAAAGCTCAACTCGGTCTTGCCCACAGTTACAGCAGAGCAAAGGTGAAGTTCAATGTCAATCGTGTGGACAACATGGTTATTCAGGCTATTTTTCTTCTTGATACCCTCGATAAAGACATCAATTCCTTTTCCATGAGAGTAAGGTTAGTGTCTTTCTCGTTTTACTGGGTTGATTTGATGCAGTCCACAATCTTTCTTGTGAATTCTGCTTTTCAATTTCCGTAACTGTTTCGCGTTGACATTTTCTGCAGAGAATGGTACTCATGGCATTTTCCAGAGTTGGTTAAGATTGTCAACGACAACTATTTGTATGCAAAAACTGCAAAATATGTAGAGAACAAATCAACCCTATCAGAGGACAAGTTATCTGGTCTAATTGATATAGTTGGTGATGAAGACAAAGCAAAGGAGATTATCGAAGCCGCCAAGGCTTCAATGGGTACTTACATCAACTTTTTTCTTTAACACCCGTGGTTGTTGCTAAAGAACATTACATTGAGTCTTCACTCTTTCTTTTCAGGGCAAGATTTGTCGGAGATAGACTTAATAAACGTCAAGCAATTTGCACAAAGAGTGATGGACCTCGCTGACTACAGGAAGAAGCTCTACGATTATCTTGTGGCAAAGATGAACGACATAGCTCCTAATTTGGCTGCGTTGATCGGTGAAGTTGTTGGTGCCAGATTGATTTCTCATGCCGGTAGCCTCACTAACTTGGCAAAGTGTCCCTCTTCAACTCTTCAGATTCTCGGTGCTGAAAAAGCTCTATTTAGGTACATTAACTATGTCAGTTGAATTACGTGTTAGAAGAGGGACCATATTCACAACATAGCTTATGATTTCCTGAAATGGTTTTGTCGACATTATTATGTCCTCAGAGCTCTGAAAACCCGTGGAAACACTCCAAAGTACGGTCTTATTTTCCATTCTTCCTTCATCGGTCGTGCGTCTGCGAAGAACAAGGGTCGCATGGCTCGTTATCTGGCAAACAAGTGCTCTATTGCAACTCGTATCGATTGCTTCTTAGGTAAATGTGGCTTCACTCTGTAGAAATGTGTTGAGTTCTTGTGCTCTTATGCTGATTGTACTTTTACTGCAGATCAAAATACCACTGCTTTTGGAGAGAAGCTCAGGGAGCAAGTTGAGGAGCGACTCGAGTTTTACGATAAGGGAGTTGCTCCCCGTAAGAACATAGACGTAATGAAATCTGCACTGGAAACTTTTGAAGACAAAGGTTTGTTGTTTATTTTACAATTTTTTTTATCCGAAGTAGAGCAGATTCGATTCGTTACATTTGATTTCTTACATGTTACTGAAACCCGACAGATGAGAAACCTACTCCTGCTGCAAATGGAGATGCTGAAGAAGTGCTTAAATGAGAAGAAGAGAGAAGAAGAAAGAAGAAAGAGAAGAACGAAATGAACTGAGAGAAGAAGAAAGACAGGAGCAGCGAGAGGAGAAGAACGGAGGAGAAGAACGGTGAAGATGGAACTGCAAAGAAGAAGAAAAAGAAATCGAAGGGTAAAGAAGACGAGGGTAATAAAGATTCTGCTCCTGTGGTCGCTGGTGAGGGTAAGAAGAAGAAGAAAAAGAAGTCAAAGAGTGAGGATAATGAGTAAAACTATTTCGTATGTGGGCTTTTGTTTGCAGAAGATTTTTGTGAACGCAACACAACGTAAGATCATTATGTATTAATCTTTTCAGTAGGCTTTGAACTTGTTATTTTGACTCCTGGGAAATTTTGATGTGTTTTATTAGCGTGTGACCCTTTAAATCGGACCTTTTCTATGGTTTTTAAATTCTCGACTGTTTTTTATAGAGTTGCTATTTAAAATTGCCAAATCCTTTATAATGAAAGGAGAGAAGAATGAGCTTTTGCCGGGGGAATACCTCGTTTTCGATGGGATTTTCCCGGGATTGGGAAGGGATAATCACCGTTTTTTCTCTTCCTAGCTAGGGGATTGTTTCAAGGAGCCAAATGCATCACCACATAACTAAAATATACCCTATTGATGTTGAAATCCTTACTTGGTCCCTAATGCTTGGGTCCATAGATTATCAAACAAAAGGTGCATGTTTGAATTATGGGTGGAGAGCGGGGCTTGCTCACCTGATCTCAAGGATTAGTCTCATTGAATCAATCATGATAGCTGGCTTCGAGTGAGCTATGAGATTGTGGCGCGTGCTCATAGTCAGTTGAATGAGGAGATATTCCAGAAGGGCAGAAAGAAATATTGAAATCATATCTCATTTCCTCATTTTCACGGCCATTTTAAATCAGAATATAAAAAAAATATTATATATTCAAAAGATACGTAGGGACGGGGATTTCGCGCGATGTTCAGATTACGCACTTTCAAAAGATTAAACTAAAGGCGGAATTTTCTGCGAGATTTAGACTATATTAAAAAAAATACATAAATAAGAATATTTCACGGGACGAAGATTCACGTGGAGTTGGAAACAGGAAAAAATTTCTCCCCGTTCGCCTATGGACAGGAGAGTGGATTCGGTACGATATTGGGATCCGCTCCACCCCAACCCGCCCGCCCCATTCCCCAACCCTAGAAGTGCACACGTGCCACAACGGTGAAGGGCAAATTAGACTTTTCCAGCTTCACCCCCAACTCTTCAACCGCTTCAGTTACTTCCACACTCAGCTTTCATCCCAAAATACGTGAAATCGCATCATCTCACATTACCAACGAACCCGTCGCCTTCTTCCTCATCATCATCAGCCAACTCAAGAACGCGAAAAACTCCATTGAAGCTCTGCAAATCACCACCATCTCCCACTTACAAATGAGGACGTCGTCGTCGAGAAACTCCAAGACCTCATTCATCACCCTGAGCCCTTCCTTCTTCGCCAGCCTCCTCTCTCTCTCTCCGTTCTCCTCCCCGAGGAAGATCGCCGCGAGAAACCACCCACCGACGCCGCTCCACCTGCTGCTACTCCTCTCCCCTCATACTCGCCAGCCTCTCCGCCGTCTTCCTCCTCACCCTCCACCGCCGCCCCATGTCCACCACCCATAGCTCAATCCCGTGCTCCTCCCTCTTGCCCTCTTCTCCTCTATCCCCTCTCCTCCTCGCGTCTCTCTCCTCCATCTTCAAGGACTACGCACAGCAGAAACACTCGGAGGAGCCCACCTTGGCCAACAGCGCCATGGTCCCACTGCCGGCTCGCGGCGCGGCTGCAGCCGCCCACCTCTCCGAAGACGAGAGAGATTTCTGGAGACAGCCCGACGACGAAAACTACCGTCCCTGTCTCGATTTCAGCATCGACTACCGAAAAGCCTCCGCTAAGATCTCCAGAGAGAAGAACAAGTTCTTGGTCGTGGTGGTCTCCGGCGGATTGAATCAGCAGAGGAATCAAATCGTCGACGCCGAGTTATAGCGAGGATTCTCGAAGCTGCGCTGGTGGTGCCCGTTTTACAGGTCAATCGAATCTGGGGTGACGAAAGGTGGGCGATATTTTTTTCTTTTTTATTTTTTCTTCTGCTAATTTTAATTCCGAGAAATTCTAAGAAAATTTGTGGGATTTTTTGTTCGTCGACAGTGAATTTTCAGACATATTCGATTTCGAACACTTCAAGAAGACATTGCAAGCGGACGTTCGTGTCGTATCGTCCCTTCCCTCGACTCATCTCGTCTCGAAGCAGTCGGTAGAGAATCAGATTCCCTCTCCCGTAAAGCCCGTGTGGATTCGAGCAAGATTCCTTCGCCGGGTAAGAACATAAAAAAAAAGATTCGAACTTTATGAGCCCCGAGATTTGATAATTCTTCGTTTTTCGACTCACACGGGTTTTCGTTTCGTTGTTTGAAGCTAAACGAAGAAGGCCTCCTCGTGCTAAAAGGGCTCGATTCGAAGCTCTCCAAGAATCTCCCGCCCGATCTCCAAAAGCTTCGTTGCAAGGTAGGTAACTTGTCCGAAAAAATCGATCCTTTTGCAGCGATTTTATTACCGGAGACAGCTGAAATTTATGGGTTTCTCTTCTTGTCTTAAAAGGTTGCATTTCATGCCCTGAGATTCGCCCCACCGATTCAGACCGTGGGAACCAGCTGGCTTAGAATGTGGATCGAGGGTCCCTACGTGGCGGTCCACTTACGTCTCGAGAAGGACGTGTGGGTCCGAACCGGTTGCCTCACGGGCTTGGGCCCTCGGTTCGACCGAGCAATCGACGAGGAACGCAGGTCGAATCCCGAGTTCCTAACGGATAAGCTCAATGTCTCCGAATCCGTGAGGAGGCTCTCGGGTTTGTGCCCCCTCAGCGCCCGTGAAGTGGCGAGGTTCGAATCGTAAAAACCCTAATTTTCGAAAAACCCGATCATCTTTGATTACTGATTAAAACAAAAGAAGAAAACTTGCAGGCTTTTGATGGCTTTAGGAGCACCGAGGAGCTCCCGCGTGTACGTAGCTGGAGGAGAACCGTTCGGAGGAGACAAAGCATTGCAGCCTCTGAAGGAGAAGTTTCCTAACATAGTAACGAAGCATTCTCTAGCAAGAGACGGCGAGCTCGGTCCTTACGTGAACAAACCGTCGGTGTTAGCAGCGATTGATTACATCGTCTCTCTGAGCAGCGACGTGTTTATGCCTTCTCACGGAGGCAACTTCGGCCGAGCCATGCAGGTAATATAATTAATGAACATCTTTTCTTTTTTTTTTTTTCTTTTTTCGAACAATTGCGTGATTATGAATTGTCTTCTTTAATTCTTGTATTAGGGCCATCGAGCTTACGTAGGGCACAGGAAGTACATAAAGCCTAACAAGAGGACGATGCTTCAGCTTCTAGAAGACGGGGCTCTATCGGAGGAGGCGTTCCAAGGAGCCATGAGGAAGCTGCACAAGTATTCGATTGGGCAACCGGAGCCGAGGAAGAAGAAGATCGACAGGGATGTGATAGCGTATCCCGTGCCTGAGTGCATGTGTAGACGATGAATTTAGTGAGATTATTGCCTGTAGATCTTCGTGTTTTAAGCTTTAACGGTTGTTTCTGTTTTCTGTTTTAATGTAATCTGTAGTTTTTTCAACGTTGAAAGGGAAAATAACATTTCGAGCCCATAGAAAACCGTCTTATTACACTTTTCTTATCCGTTTCGAGCGTAAAACCCCATATGTATGTATATCCTCTAAAACCCCGACGAGCGTAGGCGAAAGCTGAGCCCTAAAAGGATGCAATCTCTTCTACAAACGACGATGTTGACGGCGTTGCTTCATGTTCCTCCGAAGCCCTCGCTGAATCTCGGCAGGCCCTTGCGATTTAAGCCCCGGAAGGTGAGTCTCCGTGCGAGCTACGCCTCCGATGAGTACCCGGTAGGCGACGACGACGAGGCGTTCCTGGCGAATTTCGGGCCCAAGGAGAAGGAATCGGAGGAGGAAGCGCGGCGGCGCAACTGGATCGAGCGCGGATGGGCTCCGTGGGAGGAAATCCTCACCCCTGAAGCCGATTTTGCGAGGAAATCCCTAAACGAAGGGGAGGAAGTGCCGCTTCAGAATCCGGAGGCCATTGAAGCTTTTCGGATGCTCAGTCCCAAGTACAGGAAGGAGAAGATTAGGGAGATGGGGCTAACGGAGGATGAGTATTACGCGAAGCAGTTTGAGATTAAGGGCGAAATTCCCGAGCCGTTGGAGACGGAATGGAGCGGGCCAATGGTGTTGGGGATGGTTCCTCCTCGGGATTGGCCACCGAGGGGGTGGGGGGTGGATAGGGAGGAGCTGGAGTTCATAAGAGGGGCTCATAAGGTGTTTAGTGCGAAGAGGGTGGATTTTGAGAACTTGGAGGAGAATGTTGTGGAGGAGACGAATGAGACGGGGGAGCTTTGTGTTGAGAGGTATAATGTGTTCTTGAAGCAGTATCACGAGTGGGTCGAGGCCAACAGAGATAGGTTGGAGGAGGAGTCGTATAAGGTTCGGGTTCTTTGATCTTGAATTTGGGGTTATTTAGTTGTGTTTCGTATACGTGATTGTTGAAATAATTCGTACGAGGTAATGAAAATTTACTTTCAATTGTTCAAAAACTGTGGTAGAACGACCAAGATTATTACCCGGGTAGGAGAAAGAGGGGCAAGGATTACAAGGAGGAGATGGTAAGTGATTGTGATTCCAATCTTATTTCGTTTTAGTTTACGTTAGACTCCGAGTTGTTTGCCAGATGAAGTAAAATTTTCCTTTTTCTTCGGTGGTTCCTGCAGTACGAACTTCCATATTATTACCCGGGACAAGTAAGTTCGTGTCTATACACCATTTTCTTTCTTCAACCTTTTATTAAACTCTGTGATTTATCGAAGTAAAAATGGGATCTTTTATAAGTTATTACACTTCCAATTTTGAGTCTCTGGTTTAACACGGGTGTCTTCCTTTAGATCTGTGCAGGCAAAGTCACTGGTGTACATCTCTATCAAGGAGCATTCGTTGACATCGGAGGTGTCCATGATGGGTAAACTCTTTTATTTTTTATTTTAGTGTATCGTTCAATAATGATTGTTCGTATTTAAGTTGTCATTTTCGTTCGTTCCATCATCCACTGTTTCATTTGGAATATATGTCATTGCATGATGAGATTTCTTATCTCTGAATTAAGCCCCGTTTGTTGAAGATAGCATCATACGGAGAAAAATATTGTATGTGTAAATTCTGAGAATTGAGTTTCCTGTTACCGTCTAAATCCGATCTTCGTTTCAGGTGGGTCCCGATCAAGCGAAATGATTGGTATTGGCTCCGCCATCACATCAAAGTTGGCATGCATGTCATGGTTGAGATCTTGGTAAGCCATGCCCATGACTACATGTGACTGAGTTTCTTACATTGCCTCTTATGTCCAAGATAATAAATTTGAAGAAAATGAACTTCACGAGCCCGATTTGTTGGAGTAAGCAAGTGCCATAGATAGATAGGTTTTTATTTGAAGGAATGATTCCTGGGTTTTTTTTTTTTGAAAGATTTCCTTTATTTGCAGGCAAAGAGAGACCCTTATCGCTATCGATTTCCCATAGAGATGCGCTTTGTGTATCCCAACATCGATCATCTAATGTGAGGCTTCCACATAAAGTCGATATTTTTAGGTCAATTATCTTTTCATTCCATGTTTCCTTCAAATGTCTCGTGATTGCATGATGCAGCTTCAATAAGTTCGATTATCCCCCGATCTTTCACCGCGACGAGGATACTAATCCGGATGAATTACGAGTTAGTAAACATATTTATGTGGAATTGGAAATTAAAATGTCTTATCATTTTAAGGGCTCTAATGCTTAATCTGCTGCTTTCCTTGCCTTTGCAGCGTGATTGTGGGAGACCTCCCGTTCCCAGAAAAGATCCTGGGATCAAATGGGAAGAGGAACCCTTATTATCGAATCATCCATACGTTGATAAGGTATTATTTTACGGTATTAATTTATAATTAAAAGGCTTAATTATCTTTTTTTTTTACGTCCCATAAGTTAACGTGGTGGAACTTTCAGGACCCCTAATTTAATGGGTTGCAATTTTAGGAAGCTAACTTTCAAAAGGACGACAAGCGCCAGTTGGACGCAACATCACCTCTTTCGTATGACGTGGCGCTCAATGGACCGCCACGTCACCAGACGAGGTCACATGACGTCTAATTGGCGCTTGTTGCCCTTACATTGCTTCGATTTCGAAAGTTTAAGTGTCCTAAAATTGCAGCCGATTCAGTTGCTGAAAGTGCCACGCCTCTTAACTTACATTACGAAAGAAATAATTAAGACTTTATAACCCCTTCGGTGAAGCTTCATTTCAAGTTGTTATCCTCTGTTTGAGTACAGCTATGGCAGATACATAACGCCGAGCAGATGATATTGGATGACATGGAGACAAATCCCGACAAGTACAAGGGCAAGAATTTGTCGGATTTATCTGATGAAGAGGAGATAAACGACGAAAACAGAGTCGAAAGGGGAAAAGCTTATTACAAGAAAGCATTGGTTCCTAAAGTGACTTTGGTAGTTGCAAGAGATTTTTAGCCTCCTCTTTACTCTTTACAGTAATAGAACAATTCGATTCGATTCGATTTGATTCTCACGGCTGCTTGTGATCGCAGAAACTGAGTGTGAAAGAGCTCGACTTGGAATCTGCACTTGCTGAGCGTCGGGTTTGTGGCTGTCCGTATTTTTCTTACAAAAAAAAAAAGTGAAGCAATTTTTCCTTTGTTTTTATGCTCTGTTTTGTTGTTTTTTTGGTTTTCAGCTTCATAATAAACTGAGAAAAGAGGCTACCGAAAGGGGAGAGGCGTACAAAATCACGAAGCTAAGGCGAAACGAAGAAATGGACGAATACGATCTGATTCACTGGCGGAGGTCTTTCGAAGAGAGAGAGGCTCTGCTGCGCGACATAAGCTGGTGAGTGCCGTAGTTGAAAATTCTGGCAGTATGTAATTTTTTTTTGTCCTATAACTTTTGCGAAATTCGATTTCCGTCCTCTAACCTGTCCACGTCCAAAATCTAGTCCAGCGCGTTTACAACTTTTATCGTACATTGTCCTTTTTATGTAATTTTTCCGGTCATTTATCATAAATAGTCCCTTGACACTATGCAAATTTGATTGACGTTCTTGCCGAAATAATCATATTTTCCTTGCCGAAAGCAATAAAAAAATGGCTGGAGAAAATATGAAATGGACAATTTGTGATAAATGGCGTAAACATACTGGACTAGTTTTGGACACGGACAAGTTTGTTGAAATGGAAAAGTTAGAGGGCGAAAGCGAATTTCGTGAAAGTTATAGGACTAAAATTAAAGTTTACTCAAAAAGTTCTGTAAGTTTTCACATTCTTAGGGTTGCTTATTTTTTAGTCCTGTAATTTAGCAGGTGTGGCGTTATATGGACAAATAATTTAGGGTATGGCATTACACAGACAATAACTTTCAAAGTTAAGCAATTTTGGGACATAATACGCCGAAACCCCTAGATTTTGTTCCAAAATTGGTTAATTTGACGGTTACTTACTGTCTGTATAATGCCACCTCTAAATTCGTAGGAACCCTAGATTATACGCCGAACCCTAGAATCTGGGGTAAATTTTTGGGTTCCCGCTTATAATGTCCCAAGTTGCTTAATTTTGAAAGTTATTGTCCGCATAATGCCACCCACCCCTTAAAGTATTTGTCTATATAACGCCACACACCCTAAAAAAAAAAACCCTTTTTTGTTATCTAGAAATCACTTGGTAACCTTTTCTTTTTTGATGACTCGACCAAATAATATTGCAGTCGCCAGGCTCTTGGCCTCCCGTTGGAGGAACCGGTGAGGTACGTGGACCCCAGCTTCTTCGGAAAAGACCAATACGACCCCGACAGTGCTTTGTACCGCTATGATTACTGGGGAGAGCCGAAGAACTCAGAGCTGAGCAAGCAAGAGAGGTTAACAGACGCGCACAACAAGTCCATCGTGGGTAAGGGCACGGTGTGGTACGACTTGTCCTACGAGGACGTCATCAAGCAGCAGGCGGAGAGGGAATCCCGAGGAATCAAGCCTAGGGAGTACGATGATGATGATGATGATGATGATGATGATGATGATGATGATGAATACAATGAGTATCTCTACAGCATGTTGGGCTCCTCGGGTTCGAATTCATCGAGCCAGCCTCGTGTCAACGGTACGGAGTCTTTGAGGTTGTCCGATGAAGGCATGTTTGAGTCTGATTAGTTCTGAATCTGGGGAGGTAGAGTTTACTTGTGTAGACTTGTTTTTTTCGTTGATAGAGCAAATGTTGTAATGTTTGATGAATAATTGTCTCAATGTAAAAGAGCGAAAATGTGATAATATATTGCAAGTGTTACATTGTAATCGGACTTTGCTATCAGATATTCAGTAATGGGATGTTAATCATATAACTTGCTGCCGTTACGTAATAATACCGATCTTTTATCAGCCGGTTGAATAAGCCAAACATTTGGGTCATTGTGTAATTTGCATACGACGAACAAGTATCACATTTCCAAAAAGAAATTCATTATTATTATTTACACGTTTACAATTTTCTATTTACTAAATCTCTTTTTTCTATTCTCGCTTGATTTTGTTTTTAAACTCTGGATGCTCTCCACTTCTATCGTAAATTGATGCTATGTTATGACAACGATATAGCGCTTTATCTTCTTTCAGACAATTCAAGCTTTGATCAATCACAAAAGGCACATAAAACATAATTTGCTTTCTCCAAAAATTCCGCAAATCAAATAATGACTTACGAGAGAAAAACTACTGAAAACTTCACCATCTTGGAGCTGAAAAACTTGATAGCTTCCCTTATTCTCGGCTGCTTAGTAATGGCCTTCATGCTTGGAGCTTATTTCAAGCCATTCCATTACACAATTGACATCTGTAAGTCTCCGTCGTCGTCGTCGTCATCATTGTCATCATTATTTTATTTCTTCTTTTTTTTTTCCCCATCAGATTACGGCGCAGAGAAGATTAATAAGCCGCCGATAATCCGCAATTTCTCCAACGCAAGATCGGACTCGTACGACATAACCGGCGACATAAGATTACACGGAAATAAATCCACCGTCTCCGTAGCAGCACACGGCGACGGTAATAACGCGAACGGCAAATTTTGGACCGTAAAAGCCTACGCGAGGAAAAAGGATTCGATCGCGATGGGACGCACCACGGAGTTTAAAATAAGCCTCAAACCCCGAGAAGAACTTCCCGAGTGCGAAAAGTATTTGGAAAACGATATCCCGGCGGTTATTTTTTCGACGGGAGGGTACGCGGGGAACCACTTCCACGCGTTCACGGACGTGCTCATTCCGCTATTTATGACGGCTCGGGGATTCGGCGGCGAGGTCGTGTTTCTCGTCACGAATGAGTATCCGGATTGGACCGCCAAGTACAAGAAGGTGCTCGACAGGCTGTCGAGGTACCGCGTTTACCAGATCGACCAGGTTCGTTGTTATTTATGGTTAATTGTCGTCGGTATTTTGCGAATAACTGCGTTGGCCTCGATTTTCGGCGTTCACATCGGAAGAAAAAAAAGCCGAAAATCGACTAAAGTAATTGAAAATTAATCCTATTCTTTAAATTTGTATGAATTTTTCGCTTACGTGATGATTACATGAAGTTATCGTCTATTCAAAGATCATTTTTCTTTTCTTGATCAAACTTTTAACACATGTAGTTGGGGTACTAATCTCAATCTCACATAGTTTGATGAAACAGTTGTGACTTACACAAAGAAGGAATCCATAAAAACTTAGGAAAGCAAGACACGTGGACATAAAAAAGAAATTGTGTGTTACCCCTTTATTGTCAATTGATGTTAAAGTGGACCCCTACGTAGGCTTATATGTACGGCCCATGAGTTTCTGCTAGAGGAGATATCCATACAAATGGTGCGGTGAGGTTGAAACGAACAAATGATCAAGACTCAGAGCGAGAGTATAGCCCAAATGCGATGTGACTGATGTGTCTTCGGTTCCTGCAATGATTGGTGTCTCGTATGAGAAGTCTTCCTAACATTAATGATGGCGTGTCCCGTTGGATGGAAATGGTGGTACAAAATGATTATCGTTGAAGGAGAAGACTTTGTTAGTGGTTTTATGTTTGAAGGGAGAATTGTTGGGGTGTCAAACTCAATTTCACATCGGTTAGGTGAAATAATCGTGTCACACATATAAGCTTGTGGGCTACTCCATCTATTTCCAATTTATTTTAGAGTTAACCAAAGATGGTTTTTTATGCACGGCTCACGGGCTAGGGTTAGATGACATATCTATCCCTACAATTGGTTTGTTTCATTTTTCTGTTCTTTTAGTTTCGGATTGTTGGATGATGGTTTCTCTCGCAGTATAGATTTTGTCTCTACTAGAAGTTCGATTGTATTCAGGGGATTTCTTGGGCTATTTAACTCATGTATCTTTATATATATTAATCTATCAAACTATCATTCCGGGAGAGAGAAAAAAAAAGAGTTATGATTTCTCTATCTCATGACAGGAAAAGAAAGTATTATGCTTCAAGAGAATGATCATAGGCCTCATATCCCACAAAAAGGAGCTAAGCATCGACCCGTCCCAGCCGCCGCACTACACATCCCGAGACTTCACCCGATTCCTCCGAGAAGCCCATTCGCTCCCTCGAAACTCCCTCGAAGACGGCCCAACTCCTCCGCCACGGAGACAGCCCCGTATGCTCATCGTGTGGAGGAGACGGACCCGCCTCCTCCTGAACCGCGGCTCGGTCCTCGCCCTGGCTCGAGCCCTCGGGTTCGACGCCGTCCTGAGGAAGATGGTGCGGAACACGACGGAGGACGCGGAGCTCATCAACACCTTCGACGCAATGGTGGGGGTCCACGGGGCCGGGCTCACGAACATGGCCTTTCTTCCCGAGAAGGCCGTGGTGGTCCAGATAACGCCCTTCGGGCTGGAGAATATGGCCCGGGACTGCTTCGAGGGGCCCGCGGCCGATATGGGCCTGAGGTATATCGAGTATAGGGTCGGCTTGAACGAGAGCTCTTTGCTCGGGAAATACGGGATCGGAAGCGGCGGCGAGTACGACGATCCCGCTAAGGTGATGATGAAGGAGAGTTTTTATAGGTTTAAGTCTGTTTACTTGGATCGTCAGGACATTAATCTTGATCTTCGGAGGTTTCGTGGGACGCTATTGCAAGCTTTGGCTTTGATTCGTAGTTGATTAAAGATTGGTAGTTAAGTTATTAAAGGTGGTGAGAAAGTTAGATAGTTGATTAAGAATTATAGATATCATATTTTGGCGTGCGGTTTGCATCAAACTTGGATCATCAAGACATCGATGTTAACACTTATATATATGAGATCAAGTGGAATGGAATCCGTGAATTGTTTTGTGAAATAATGTAATTTACCACTTTAACTTATGCTTTAATATAAAATCTTGAGAGGAAAAAAACACTCTTAAGTTGTGATAAAAAAAAATCGAAGTTAGAAAAATTATAATGGAGAAACGAAAAACTTCTTTTATTCAGTACTTTCAATATAAATGTACAAAAAACAAATCACCTATTTATATGCATATTTCTCAATTACAACCACAAAACAAAATATGACACCTATCATTCTTAATCAACTATTCATAACCATAATTCTAAATAATACACATTAATTTCGTAATATAAATTGATTGGCTTGAGTATTTTTGTCCTGTATATTTGGGGGTGACATTTTCATGACACTTAAATTAAGAGATGACAAATTTAGGATAATAAATATCGAAGTTGAAGTAATTTGAGGATAATTAAAACTGTAAACCTAACTCCAGCCTAGAAGTAATAAAAGTCAGCCACACATGACCATTATTTTGGTGGAAGACGTAAAGAAATCAAAATTCATCCATTGATTAAAAAAGAATTTCTTGTGTACATGAGAAGAAAAGGAATCAATTACGATTACTGCTGCTGTTCTCAAATAAAATCAACCCTATAGCAAACCTAACAAATGACACAAATAACCCTGACTAAGTAAATTCCAATAATACCCCTGACTATATAATTCTTAATACTCCCCCTCAAGTTCAATGTCGATATAAATCAAAGACATTGAACTTGGTTAACAACAAATCAAACTGAAATTTTCCTAGTGGTTTAGTAAGTAAATCTGCCGGTTGTTCGCTTGACGGAATATAGAACGTGTTGATAACTCCTCCTTGAATCTTGTCTCTCACGAAGTGACAATCCACCTCAATGTGTTTTGTCATTTCGTGAAACACGGGATTCGCAGCGATTTGAATTGCCGACTTGCTGTCCGAGTATACTTTCACTGGTTCTGCATGCTCTATCTTCACATCTTGCAGAATTCTGAGCAGCCATATTATCTCTGCAGTGACCGTTGCAAGGGCTCCATACTCGACTTCAGCGGAACTTCTCGACACCGTGCGTTGCTTCTTGGTTTTCCACGATATAAGAGAATTCCCAAAGAAAACAGCATATCCTGTTAAAGACTTACGAGATAATGGGCAAGTCGCCGCCCAATCTGCATCACAAAAAGCTTTGAGCTTGAAGTCATTAATAGAAGGTAAAAATATGCCAAGTCCGGATTTTCCTTTCAAATATCTAAGTACTCTATACATAGCATCAACATGAGACTTTCTAGGATTATGCATGAATTGAGACAGAATTTGAACCGCGTAGCTAATATAAGGTCTAGTTAAACACAAGTAAATCAATTTACCGACAACCCTTTGATACATGGTGAAATTTTCAGCCAACGGGTCTGAATCTGCTTGAGTTAACCTGATGTTCTGCTCCACTGGTGTTCCAAGCGGCTTACTTCCGCTCATACATGTTTCACTAAGGAGTTCAAGAGTATATTTTCTTTGGTTAAGATATATGCCGCTGTTTGATCTAGCAATCTCAATCCCTAAGAAATACCTCAATTCCCCTAAATCTTTTATATGGAAAATACTATTCAAATATTTTTTTGTATCAGAAATCATATCATTATCATTCCCAGTAATAATAAGTCATCACGTAACTAATAATAATTATACTACTCCCCCTCACTTTGATAAAGAGAGAATAGTCATCTTTTGATTGTACAAATCCAATATTTTTCACAGTTTGAGAAAATTTATTATTCCATTGCCTTGATGCTTGTTTTAAACCATACAAGGATTTCTGTAATTTACACACCATATTCTTTACCTCACTGTTTCACACCATATTCTTTACCTCACTGTTTTCAGCATAAAGCCAGGTGGGATGGACATATACACTCCCTCGTCTAAATCCCCTGCAAGAACGTAAGTAACATCCATTTGCCATAACGGCCATTATAAGCAACGCCAATGAAATAATAAGTCTTACTGTCACTGCTTAACCACGGGTGAGAAAGTATCGTTATAATCAATACCCTCCACCTGTGAGTATCCCTTTGCAACTAACCGTGCTTTATACCTATCAATCGTTCCATCCGCTTTATATTTAATGTTGTAGACCCATCTACAACCTATAGGTTTTTTCCTAAAGGTATTGTTTAGGTCCAATGCAGCAATCTCAACACCCATGGCTTCTTGCCACTGTTTGTGTTTCACTGCCTCATTGCAATTGTGAGTAATGGTGCTGCTGCCCAGATTTGCTAGGTAAGCTCTATACTCCGGTTTTACCCGATCATACCTAATGTATTCTGAAAAAGGATATTGAACTGAATGCGATAGGTTAGGATCATTTAGTGTAGGCGACACATAGTCCTTAGCCCTATATGGAGGTCTGATGGTTCTTTCAGACCTTCTTAAAGTGACTTGTTCATTTCGGTCATGATTATTCTCATGAACTGCAGAATCATTCATATCTTGTATAAGGCCAAAACTTTCATCATTTTGTGATGTATCGTTAACTTTATTCTTATGGATCAAATAAGGAGCAACCAAATCATCAATAAACAGAATCATCATGACCAAGAAATCATTATTTTTATACTATCATTAACAGGAAGGGCAAAAGGATATATATTTTTGAAAAATATCATCCCTTGATATCAAAAATTCCTTTGATGAATGTCAAGCAATTTATAACCTTTTTGAGTGATTGAATAGCCCATCATACACAAGGCTTTGACCTTGCTTGAAATTTATCACTTTGAGGAATTATTTTCGCAAACACAAACAACCAAAACTTTAATGTAGAAAGCTTGGTTTCTTTCCATAGAATATTAAATGGTGTCTTACCTTTAATAGAGGATAGTGTCCTATTTTCAAGTATACAGCCGTAGTAACACACTCACCCCAATATTTAATGGCACACGCGATTGGACTTCAACGCTCTTGCCACATTCATAATGTGCCTATGTTTTCTTTCCACCACCCCATTTGTTGGGTGTGTAAGGACAAGAGCTTTGATGTATAATTCCAAGAGGTTTGAACAAATTCTTGCATTCGGAACTGAAAAACTCCGATGCATTAGTGAGAAAATATTTCTCATTATTGTAAGTCATTTCTTTATAAGGTCCCCAAATATCAACATGAATTAATTCTAAAATGGAATCTGAGAACCATGTTCTTGTAGGAAACATAGTTCTACTGTGTTTAGCAAGAGGACAAATGGAACAATATTTTTTATTTTCATTAATATTCAACTTTAATTCTGTCAACAAAGCAAGCCTACTAAAAGAAACGTGACCAAACCTCCTATGCCACAAACTTGTCTTATCTGTTTCTATCACATTATAACATGTATGCATTCTGTCACTCTGATTACATTGGTGATGACTAAAAACAGAAAATTCATTGCTACTAATCGTAGGCTGCAAAACATAAAGTCCATTTTTTATCCTACCAATCCCCTTTATCTTGCCACTCCACATTTCCTGAATCAAACAAAAATGGGGATAAAAGGAGACAAAGACATTGCAGTCATTTGTTAGCTTAGACACAGACATCAAGTTATGTTTAGAATCAGGCACACATAAGACATTATTCAATAACAAATCTGGTTCTATTTTAACAGAACTAGAATGTGTAACATCAACATTTTTACCATCATTCAGCTTAACTGAGGTTCCTAAGGTCACATTAACATAATCATTTACATATGAGGTCATGTAAGGAATCATATGCTGATTAGCACATGTATCAGTGATCCATTCATCATGTAGTGTATCACATAGTTGAGAAACATTAAAGAGTATACTTGACATGCTAGTAGCTGCCATTGCAGGATTAGAAACTGAATCAGTAGCTCTTTCTCCAAGCAAAGTGATGATCTGTTGATATTGTTGAGGTGTTAGCTGAGGAGGTTGGACTCTCATGGACTGTTGTAGGCCTTGATCTACATTATGCTGTTGAACATCTTGCGTAGTGGTGGCTGACGCATTTGCTCTGGGCCCTCTTCCTCCAGGTTGTGCATTAAGACTTCCACCCCCTCTTCTTCCACCTCTTCTACTTCCTCTACTAAAGCTTTGAGGATAACCATGTATCTTGAAACAAGTATCTTTAGTGTGACCATTAATGTTGCAATTATCACAAAACAGGGATGCCTTATCAACTTGTGAAATCTGAAATCTGTTCTGACTAAAATTGGACATAAGGGCTATTGAGTTGTCTGAAGCAGAACTGTTAATACCGATTCCTCTTTGAGTTTCTTCATCAGAGACTATTGAAAAAACTTGTCCATGAGAAGGAAGAGGAGACATCATTAAAATTTGTGACCTTATCACACCATAACACTCATTCAACCCCATAAGAAACTGCATCATTTTAAGTTGGGTGCAAAACTCTTTATATTCCTTTGAGACTTCCTTTGAGGGCGATGGGATCAAACTATCATATTCGTCCCACAATTGTCTCAATTTCGAATAGTAGTCGGTGACATTATTACTATCTTGTGTTATGGTGTTGATATGCCTATATAAAGAATAAAGTCTAGCGCCATTCATCTTATCAAATCTTTCTTTCAGGTCTTGCCAAACTAATTGAGCCGATTCACAATAGACAACTCCATGAATCAAATCTCTAGACAACGACCTATGGACCTTACCAAAGCGTTGCATCTTTTCCATTGTTGTAGCCGCGGTTGATCCTTCTCAGGTTGCTTGCACGTACCATCAACGAATCCAATTTTATTTTTCGCTTCTAGGGCCAAAATCATCTCTCGGCTCCATATCTTGTAGTTGTCGGATCCCCGCAATACCTCTGTCACCAAATTCAAGTTTAGTGTATCCGAAGGATGAAGATACAATGGATCTTGAAAATCAATTGGCTTGGTTACGGATTCGGTCTTCGATCGATCATCGCCCGACGACATCGCAACGAAGGTGTGTTCCCTTGGACCTGAGCGAGATGAAAATTGATGATATATGAGACCGATCACGAATTTTGTGCGATTAGAACCAAGTGCTCTGATGCCATGTAAAGAAATCAAAATTCATCCGTTGATTAAAAAAGAATTTCTATACATGAGAAGAAAATGAATCAATTACGATTACTGCTGTTGTTCTCAAATAAAATCAACCCTATAGCAAACCTAACAAATGACACAAATAACCCTGACTAAGTAAATTCCAATAATACCCCTGACTATATAACTCTTAATTGAAGAATCATACGCTGGGGGTCCAAATCCGCATCTTGACAAACTGGAGCAATTTGCAGGCAATTAACGTTGGGAACTTAATTTTATTCCAACATGAAAATTCGTCAAAATCAACAACTTCGAGTCACGTATGATCTTGACACTAATTGTTACGTGGGAACATTATTAATTCAGACATGACAAATATTATGTGGAAAATCCTACATGAAAATTCGTCACAAATCAACAAGTTCGACGTCACGTATGATTTCTTCCACTTTAATTGTTACGTGAGGGGCTAACATGTATTAATTTCAGACATTAGATTTTCAACGATAAATGCACTCATGTTGCTTCAATTTGAATGAAATCCACATCTAATTCTAAGTGTTCCTAATATGTAAACTCAAATATACATGACTACAAAAATAATTAAGCATAAACTAATTATATAAAGGGTGCGATCCACTTTAGAATTTATCATTGTTGAGATATTGGGCCTGGGCTGATTTGAATTGTATCCGAATGGCCCAAGAAACTAAGCGGATTCTAAGAATCTTCGGCAACGGAATACGCGCTTAGTCCAATTCTATTTCGCGCCAAAATAATCGATCTTTCGACTCCTCACGAACCAACATTTCATCATACACGTAGAATGCAATTGGTGAGAACCTAAAAACTCATTTCTCTTTTCGCGAGAGATTGCAGGGAGTAGCGCTTCTGATATATTAGAAAACACAATCGACGCAGGCTTAGCTAGCATGGGCGAAAGCTTTGAGGAGCAGAATAAGCTTCCTGAACTCAAACTCGGTACTGTCGAAAGCCCTAAATTTTGCGTTTCAGGTTTTCTGTTGTTCGACTCTGGTTTACGAGTGTATTTGCTTGTATTTCGTCTAGATGCGAAGCAAGCTCAAGGGTTTCTCTCTTTCTTCAAAACCCTGCCCAATGTAAGCAGTTCTTTTAACTTTTTTTCGCTGGGGAGTGTCCTTAAAGCTGGAATAGAGCGGCCCTACGCTGATTTATTTTCCATTGTTTGCAGGACCCTAGGGCCATTCGGTTCTTTGACCGTCGGGTAAGTTTTTAAGACTGATGTATAAGATTATAGCACGTGTTTGACTTAGTACAGGAGTAAAAATTAGCTTTTGTAGAGATGAAAATTTCCGTTTTATGAGAGGTCATAATTTGGAACATCAAATGATTGGCATTGCTGAATTCCATTGATTTTCTCTTGTGTCCATTCTTTTTTTTGTTCTTGTTAAATTACTAATGCCAGTTGTGATTTTCTTGTCAGGACTATTACACCGTACATGGAGAGAATGCTATTTTTATTGCAAGGACCTATTATCACACTACCACGGCTGTGCGTCAAATAGGAAGCGGAGCTGAAGCCATTTCTAGTGTCAGCGTCAATAGGAGCATGTTTGAGACAGTTGTGCGAGACCTTCTATTGGAGAGGACGGATCACACCGTCGAATTGTACGGGGGGAGTGGAGCGAATTGGAAAATCATGAAAAGTGGTACCCCGGGAAATTTAGGCAGCTTTGAAGAGGTTTTGTTTGCTAATAATGAAATGCAAGATTCTCCTGTAATAATGGCTGTCATCGTTAATTTTCGGGAAAATGGATGCACCGTTGGATTGGGTTATGTTGATATGATTAAAAGGGTGCTTGGGTTAGCTGAATTTCCTGACGATAACCACTTCACTAATTTGGAGTCAGCTCTCGTTGCTCTTGGCTGCAAAGAATGCCTTTTGCCTTCAGATGTTGCCAAGTCTACTGAATATAGATTGTTGAATGATGTTTTTTCCAGGTGTGGTGCAATGGTTACTGAAAGAAAGAAAACCGAGTTTAAAGGACTGAATTTAGTTCAAGACCTTGGTAGGGTTGTTAAAGGTTCCATGGATCCTGTAAGAGACTTAATTGCTGCGTTTGAGTTTGCACCTGGAGCGTTGGGGTCTGTAATTGCGTATGCTGATCTTCTGGCTGATGAGATCAATTATAATAGCTACATCATTGAGAGATATAACCTTGATAAATATATGAGATTGGATTCTGCTGCGATGAGAGCACTGAACGTCATGGAGAGCAAAACCGATGCAAACAAAAGTTTCAGCTTATTCGGTTTATTGAATAGGACATGTACAGCGGGAATGGGCAAGCGTTTGCTGCACAAGTGGTTAAAACAACCGTTGTTGGACTTAACTGAGATTAACTGCAGGCTGGATTCTGTGCAAGCCTTTATCGAAGATGCTGCTGTTCGTCAAGAACTAAGGCAGCATTTCAAGAGAATTTCGGATATAGAGCGACTTACGCGGTCCCTTGAGAGGAAGAAAGCAAGCCTTTTGCATGTTGTCAAACTCTATCAGGTAGCCTAACATTGTTAAATCTTGAATATTCGTGGAAAGGTAATATAAAATTACTTGGCTAGGAAATTACTGTTTGAAAGTATCAACTTTAGACCATGAGAATTGTCCCATAGAGATGCATGGTATTGTGTTCATTCTTGAGCTTTGCTGTTAGCAGTTTGGCTTTATCACCTCCAACTATCCATTATTCAAATTAATGTAAATCAAAATAGGATTTCATCAAATACGCATATTTGTTGATTTCTTCATTTTCTCAGAATCTGTGTATTAGCTACATGTTCTTTTAACAACTAATGGAAGTGTCGTTTTGCCAAAAAATCATAACGAGTTTTGTTTCCTTTATTGCTACTTTTCTCTTCTTGCTGTTGCTCAGTGCTACAGTACTTTCTATATAATTAGCCTCAATTTATTCTCATCCAGTATAGCTTATTGACTCATCTTCCTTAATGCAGTCCAGCATCAGACTTCCATTCATAAAAAAAGCTTTAGAGCAGTACAATGGCCAATTCTCATCGTCTATCAAGGAAAGGTACGTCGAACCACTGGAAAAGTGGGCAGATGATGATCATTTGAATAAGTTCATTGGTCTTGTAGAAGCTTCTGTTGACCTCGATCAACTTGATAATGGAGAATACATGATTGCTGCCGGTTATGATGAAAACTTATCAGATTTGAAGAGTCAGCAACTATCTCTGGAAAGTCAGATAGATGAGTTGCATATCAAAGCGGCTAGCGAGCTTGATCTTGTACATGATAAGTCTCTGAAATTGGAAAAGGGGACGCAATATGGACATGCCTTTAGGATCACGAAGAAGGAGGAACCGAAAGTGAGGAAGAAGTTGAATACTCATTTTATTATTCTTGAAACTAGAAAGGATGGAGTGAAGTTTACAAACAAAAAGCTGAAACAACTGAGCGATCAATATCAAAGGGTAGTCGAGGACTACAAAAGCTGTCAGAAAGAGTTGGTTGCAAGAGTAGTCCAAACATCTGCATCCTTTTCTGAGGTATCATTGTTAAGTTTGAAGATTGCTACCTACTGTGCCGCCAATATTAATCAATATATATTACATTTATTATTGTGGTACTTTTCTTTTTCCTGAATTTGTTTTGTTACTTTCTGTACGCAGGTGTTTGACAACGTGGCTTTTATGATATCCGAATTGGATGTGTTACTGAGTTTTGCCGATTTGGCTGCTAGTTCTCCTTCTCCATACACGCGGCCCACTATCACTCCATCAGTAAGAGTTTCTTTATCATTCAAACTCTGATTGTATTTTTCTAATGATAATGTTTCTTAGGATGTGGGAGATATTGTTCTAGAAGGGAGTCGGCACCCATGTGTTGAAGCTCAAGATTGGGTTAATTTTATCCCAAATGATTGTAGATTAGTAAGTTATTGTCTAATAAATATATGGTTTTCCTAATGGATGGATGTATCTTTAGTAATTCAATTCCTACACTTGTTCATCTTCCAGGTTAGGGGGAAAAGCTGGTTCCAGATCATCACTGGCCCTAATATGGGTGGAAAATCTACGTTCATACGACAGGTGGATCTCTTTCACTTTGTAAAACTTTTCTTTCCTAACAAGCTTAAGCTGATATGCTTTTACTGCAGGTTGGCATGAATATCCTTATGGCCCAAGTTGGTTCTTTTGTTCCATGTAATGATGCCATTGTTTCCATACGGGATTGCATTTTTGCTCGTGTAGGTGCCGGTGACTGTCAGGTAAATTTCCTTAGTAGGAGAAACAAAGTTTTGCAAGATTTTAGCCTTTAGTATTTGACTAACATGCTTTCTTCTCCCGAGCTAGCTGCGTGGGGTTTCTACTTTCATGCAAGAAATGCTTGAAACTGCATCAATCTTGAAAGGAGCAACTGAGAGGTCGCTCATAATAATTGACGAGTTAGGTCGTGGAACTTCAACATATGATGGATTTGGTAAGTTTCATATTAAGTTCGTATGGTTTGTGGCTAATGATTAGATAGCTAAACATTGCACCTAGACGTTGATGAACCTTTTCCTTTTAAATGAAACTTGTGTTATTACTGGTCACATAGTAGGGTGATGTAAAGAACAATACCAGTACAAGGGAAGTAAACATCATACCCGTATATTGGTGTTCGGTCCATTTTATTTTGGATGATGCCCAATTTGATGATTTGATGGCGTGAACAGATGATTAATTTAAGAGGGTGGCTCAATTTAACATGTTCTGACGGAGCTTTTCTAGATATATTTATCCTCTATGCCAACAAAAAGTCATTGTGCTTTAACTAAAATTAGTATCACTATATCTGTTTTGAAATGAAACATCTGTTAGCATTCTTTATAAGTACATAAGATATTGAGTTAATCCTCTCTTGTCCAACCTGAATGTCATGGTACAGCAATGTATTATGTTTTAAAGACAATTACTACAAGAGTTATGTTTGTGACTTTGCTTTACCTCCTCTTAGTCTACTGAAGAATGTAATATCTCACCTCTATGTGAAGAGACATAAATATTCATATTGCATTTAGTTATTACTTACAGAAATCAGTACATCAATATTTCAAACGATTGCCCTGCTACTTTTAACTTCTCCCCTTCTGCTTACATGAATTGTGAACCCTCTTGTGTTTTTTGGTTGTATAACATAATACTTACGCCAATGTCACATTATGCTGCTAAAAGGTCTAGCTTGGGCAATATGTGAGCACATCGTCGAAGTGATAAAAGCACCAACGCTATTTGCAACTCACTTTCATGAGCTCACAGCATTAGCTTATGGAAGTAGCAGTGGCAGTGAGAGGAGATTATCAGATGGCCTAGTGGGAGTAGCCAACTACCACGTTAGTGCACACATCGACTCATCAAGCCACAAACTCACCATGCTTTACAGGGTCTCTCTCTCCCTCTCTCTCTCTCTCTCTCTCATATATGTGTGTAGCTTCCAAAATGAAATCGTATATTAATAGCTCCGGATGTTTTTTTTCTTGTCACCCTTGATTGAATATTTCAATCCGATTTGCAATATGTTATCAGGTTGAAGAAGGGGCCTGCGATCAGAGCTTCGGCATACATGTTGCTGAATTCGCAAATTTCCCAGAAAGTGTCGTCGCCCTCGCCCGTGCAAAGGCTTCAGAGTTGGAAGATTTTTCTTCCGTCACCGCTGCACCCGGTGAAAAATCCAGCGAGGTACATAATCTTTTTGCCATCATTAAATTTCGGTCCATGCTTCTAAATTCCGATTATGTTCTGATTTTGATTGATAGAAAATTAGAAAGGTTTCATCAAACTAGGCAGAACAAAAATATAACAAAAGGGTTTTGCTGCATAACGAAAATTAAGAGAAAGCAGAGCTTTTATTACTTTAAAAGGTCAAGGTATATATTTGATGACACTGTGACATTGTTGTTGTGGCGTCTTAGACGGGATTTAAGCGATCCCGAGAGTGGGACTCAGAGGACATGAAAAGAGGTGCTAAACGAGCTCACCGTTTCTTAAAGGACTTCTCTGAGTTGCCCCTCGATAAGATGGACACGAGAGAGGCGGTGCAACGCGTGCGGAGTCTGAGAGATGATTTGGCCAAAGATGCAGCCAATAACAACAGCCTCTGGCTACAGCAGTTTCTGCATTAATTTATCTTCACGTAATATCGTTCTTTGACGGGTTTTTTTATTGGCGGTGTTTGCTTAGTTGAAGGCCTGGGATTGATCTAACAGGCTCTACAGGGAAAGTTAAAAAATTTTAAGGTTAGCCAGTCTATTACAGCCCTGTTATGCCTGCCATCTTTTTTTTTTTGTATCTACTGCTGGCTATATATATATATATATATAATGTGTTTGGATGATATTTCGACCTTATGTTAATGGAAATATTTCACCGGGTTTCGTATGTTCTACCAGCGTATTGAAGCATATCTTTCACGTTTGCAGTCGAGGTTTTTTGATATTCTGGCTTAGTTACTTTTTCACTACTGTATGTTTGGGGAGTATGCATATTAGTGACACGTATATTAAAGAAGTGACAATTTCGTGACGTTAAATTTTTAAAAATGAAGTGGATATTTATCTCTGAAAATCAAATTGCAGTTTGAAATTAACGCACATGAGACATACTTAATAATTAAAGTGGTGAAAATTCATACATGGCATCCAACATGTTGATTGGGATCAGTTTTTTCTTCAAATTAATTGTCATGTATGGTTCGCTTGGATTAATTTTGAACCGACATTATGTTTCGAGCGTTAATTATCCTTAAACTGCTTTAATTTTGAAATTTAGGTCATGAAATTATTGTCTTTCGATTTATGTATCTTCAAAATGTCATTCCACTAAATAAATATACACGATTAAAGCCTAAAATTAATACAATATAATTAATAAAATGATTCATATATGTCATCAAATAGGGATCAAATCCGATTTTTACAAGAGGTTTAACAATCTGAACTAGGTTCGATCTGCTCTTCAAAACCCTGAATGCAACAGCCGGAATCGGAATTGGTTTAACAATTTTTGTAACGGAATTGATTTATTTAAGTTGTGATGTGTTAGTCATGTCCAACCGCCGGTTTCGATTAACCGGCAGTTAGGAACCGGCGGTTGACGGTTGGTCGGAAGGACCAATCGTCCCTAATCGGTCGGGGGCGTGCCGGTTTGCTATCCCCCCGGTTATGGTTCGGCTACCGCCGATTTATTTTTTTAATGTTTTTTATCTTGATAATGCGTTGCATAAATTTTCAGTGTATTTTTCGATACAAAACTTCATATACTTAAATTTTACGAAACATATATTACGTTAAAAATTTAAATACATCATTCAAAGTAAGAAAAAGTAGTCAAAATAATAAATTTGGTATGAAATCGCTGTCGGACATGTATCTGTTTGTGCGAAATTCGATCATAAATTTGTTATTTTCTATTTTTTATACCGACTAATTTTTATAGTAATATTTTTTATTTGGATACATAATTTGTTTTTTATATTTTGATGTTTTTTTTTTAATTTTTTATAATAATATTTATAATTAAAATATATATTTATATAATATATATTAAATTGCCGGTTGAACCGCCAAACCGGCGGTTTGTGGGAAAATCCCAAATCGCACGGAATGCCGATTCCGGTTGGTAACCGGCGGTTTACCGGTTGGAACCGCCGATTCCGGTTAAATTTGGGCATGACTAGTTGCATGCAGTAGCTCAAACGGAAGAAAAGTAAAGTAAAAAAGGTTTGCAAGACGGAAAGATATGCAAGGAAATTTTCATTTTACAAATGAGAGAATAACTTTGCCATGGTAGGACTTAGTTGTAATTAATGAAAATCCCCGGGTATAAGGAGCATTTTACGGGAGACCTGAACTAAGCGATGATCAATTCCTGAGCTGCGGTTCATTCAGCTCAAAGCCTCAACTCAACGAGAAGCTATAAGCCACTGTGTGCTACATTAGCTAGGACAAAAAGAGACGCTTCGCCATTTCGAAGATAGGAATTGGAGAGAGGAGAAATGGTGGAGGAATCGGAGAAGCGATTCGAAGCCTTAATGAACAAATTATTTGGTCCTGATTCTACCCCAAAATCAAAACCTAACACCAGGTAGGCGACACGTCATTTTCCGCTCTTGAATCTGCACCCAGCATTCAGGTTGCATTGTGCCGTTACTTCATCTGCCTTATTTGTTATTTTCTGTCGTTTTCGATTCTTCATCTATTCTTTTATGTGAATCTGCCTGCGCTCGCTTAATTTCGTTAAGGCTGAAGCCAGTAATTTTTCTTTTTTTTGAATTCATCGGTGGTTCACTCCCGAAAATTGTATTTATTTCATAGCCAAAGGTGTACTATGATTGTGTAAGACAAAAATAAATTTGATTCAGACATCGAACTTTCGATCGAGATCGCATGAGAAGTTTTATCTGAACCCGACTCATTGAAAATTGAGCTTACGTCAAACCACCTTTCTTTACTGGTTGGACCTGATTTAAGTTTGATCACTTCGATTTTTTTCTGCTTAGAAATTTACTTGACCGACCTCGAACAATTTTCTAAATTATGCCTTATGGAAACATATGACTGTTTTGCCTGGTATTACTGTGTGGTTTTTCCTGTTTTGGTAGTTTCATATTTGTATGAATTCCTCCTCTTCCTCTGGCAATGAAAAGGGATAAAAGAAACAATGATTAATGTTGTCTGTTTTTTTTATGGGTTTAGACATGATGGAGCTCTTACATTAATTGGCAAAAAGAGATCACATGGATCTTTAGCATCAGGCAATGTCTTTGAGGAACCACTGGCAGGTTTGACATCATCATTATCATCATCTTCGAAGGAGCCATCATGTCAGCCTTGGAATCGGGATGATTTGTTGAGGAGGTTGTCAACTTTTAAGTCCATGACCTGGTTTGCGAAGCCCCAGGTTTGCATTGCCCGCGAATCTTATATCGTATCTATCTCTGTATAATTTCTGAAATCTCAATGTAGCTTTATGATCGACCATGAATACAATAGTTTCATTTAGATTCAGTTAATTGAGAACATTGCTCAATACCAAAGGATAGTTATTGGTTTGTGATATGAAATTGTAATTGCAGAGCGGAGGGAGTACGATAGTTGTCTCTGACAATTCCGTTGCGCTTGAAATGGGTAGTTTCATACCTGCATTATTTACGGCTTTTAGACCATGCAAGTTCATCAATAAGCGTACAGTCCAATTATCAAGTCTCAGTTGTTTGATATCTGATTTCTTTTTTTTTTCCCTGTAACATTGATGCATCATTCCAGCATTCTGTTAATCGTTTCAATAACTAATTCATGACTGTAGGCGTTGAGCCCCTTAGCCTGTGCTAGAAGGGGTTGGATCAATATCGATGTGGATACGATTTCGTGTGAATCATGTAATGCCCGTCTTCTCTTTTCTACCCCGACAAGTTGGACTGAAAAACAAGGCAAGTCATGCTTTTCTTGAACTAGCTGCCACCCTTTTCAGTTAACTTTATATTATCTTGTGCAACTTCTGAAAATCCTTTTATTTTATGCAATTCCGCCAGTTGAAAAGTCTGCCTTAGTAGTCAGTCTGAAGTTGGAAAATGGACACAAATTACTATGCCCTTGGCTCAATGTTGCCTGCAGTGAACGACTTGCTCAGTTTCCTGTTGCTTCACCTGCTGACCTGGCCGAGGATTACAAGAAACGGTTATATGCTTTGTCACAGATTATAGCTCTTCCAATTACTTTACCTGGAGCCATAAGTGAGGTGGGCAGTCCTCAGCTTGATCGATTTCTGAGTGAAGTTTCGGCATCTGGAGATTATCTACCTGATGGAGAGGTTGTAGGAGATACACCTGGATCAACTTCTTCTCTGTCTTACCATAAGGTTTGACTGTAAATTGAGAATTGGTTCATGAATTTCATTTACAGCCTGTTTTCTTGAGACTATTTCGTGCAGTCAATGCTGCTTAATTTATCTGGTGAGGCAAGTAGTCAGATATTAAAGTTAATAGATTGCTTCCCCATATTGCATATAGGATTCAAGAACTTATCTATTTCTTTACAAAATATTATCAGCCTGTAAATTGAAATTGAAATTGAAATTGAAATGCATACTATTATATGTTCATGAAGAAAGACATTTTACAATGATATACAGAAGTGCACTGACACCAATTCATATGCAGGCCCAAAAGCTCACAAGTCTATTCGGCTGGGAACCTCATGTTTTGCCATATAAAGTCGGCTTCAAGGATGGACATCAAGTAGTCACAGATGTCACGTCGACGAGTGGACAAAAACAGAAACTAAGTGTTTATTCCCTGTGTACCGGTGAAGGAAGTTATGCATTTAGCAAAAGCCACTTGGATCCTAGTTCTATTGTTCTCGATTGCAAGCTCTGCGGAGCTAGTGTTGGACTTTGGACTTTCTCTACAATCCAAAGGCCTCTGGAGTATTTGAGATTCGTTGGTTCCACGGAAGTTAACGGTAAAAATGCCTCTATTCTTGATGACCTCACTCCTCATGAAATCCCTTCACACGGTGAAGTCAGCGGTGGAAACAAGGAAGGTTTCACTAGTACCACGGCCAATGCTTCAACATCATCCGGTTTCACAATCGCAGGTGGGCCCCCACCTGCAAACCTGAACTACAGTGCAACCATATCTTTACCTGTCATTGGCCATAACCTAAGATCACGTCTGTTAGTAGATTCTGAAGATCGAAGTCACTTAGCTATTCAGTTGGCAACAGATTTGAATAAAGATAAGCAACTGATAGAATATGTGGATGCCTCTTCTGAAAGCCCATATTCTGAGGCCAGAAACCAGGTCACCGAAACTGTCAATTCTAATGTGAACTTAACCGCAAAGGATGGGGAGAGTGAGCCTAGCAACGAAGAGATGGTTGAAAGTGACACTAATGCTGCACAAAACAATGTTAGTCTAAATACGTCTCAGTGCGTTGGGGGCGTAGGTCCAATCTTGAAGGATCAAGCACGCGTTGGTATTGGTGAGTTAATTGGTACCTATGTAGCAATTGATTACTGCTGCAATTGATTATTATATTTGTGGGATTGCTTTGTGCTTGTGCAAACACATGCTTACATGATTTAAGCTTTCCCCAAACACATCCCATGTCATCATTCCAAAACTGTTGCATAGTAGATCATTGTGAAAAAAATTTCATTTTTAACATGCGAGATAATTTTTTTTTTTTTTGTGATTCTGTTTCAACTTCCTATCTTTTATGTCAAGCTCTTTGAATTGATAGACAAAAGCTTCTTTTGTTATCAACTCAGGAGGAAATGATGGCACGTTATCATCGTTTAGCAACAATGCTGTGATGGGATTTGACCCAATCAAGCAGCATAGGCACTTTTGCCCTTGGATTATGCCAACTGAGAAGTCTTCTTCTGGATGGCAGCAGGTGCTGTCAGCTTTAGAAGGGCACAAAGATTTCTCTCTCGGTATTTTGCCTTCGTCTGCGTCGATTGAGGTAAGAGTTATTAAAGCTCTCGTTTTTCCGGAAGAAATCTTTAAATTGATTATTAAATAGCCTACACTTGAGCTTCACGCAAATTTTTCGCTTATTGCGTTGCGGTAATATTTCATGTGGAATAGTGTTGTCGACATAGTGTTTTTACTGTAAGTTGAACCCACCAAAAGGGGAATCAAGTCACCTATGAATCCTCAGCTGAACTGTAACAATAAATTGATAAACAATAAAAACACTTTACTGTCTAAATTTCACTCGTTGAGCTTGTTTCATCTATAAGACAGACAAAGCTTTTGATACCTGAAAGCTAACAATGTTCGATGATGAGCGATTTGTTTTAATTTTGGAGATCTTCATGTAGATTCTATGCATGCTTTCTTTTTATATATAATAAATGTTGTTGTTGTTGCAGTTGGATGATCCCATTGAATCTGTAAGAAGGCTATTCCAATCCCCAGGCAGTAGTAAGAAGGCCAAGGTTTCTGCTGCTGCTGTGGTCGGAAGTAACTAAGATTAGTTTTTTAAGACACATTATAATCCCAAGTCTTTTGCTTCTGTGATGGCATTTCCCGCTCCTTTAGCCCTCACTCAATATTATAAAGATATTTTTTGAATCAATTTGATGTTTAGTTTTTTCGTAATAAGTAAGCTTGCATGAACTTCTATTTTTTTCGTTTTTGAGAAATTGAAATCTTGCAGCACACACTGAATACAACACAGAACATTGTGATCCATCTCTTTCTTGGGAAAAATTTAGTATCACTTATTTTTTTTTATTTTTTTTGTATTTAAAGGTAAACAGCACCATCAACCAAATAAAACTAGTGTTCTAAAAGTCTGATCCTCTCCAGGCGGTTTTCCACTTGCTTTCTATTTAACTTGTTGTACTGTTCAAACTTCAACTCATCACATATCAAAGCGGCATTTTTGCATGCCTTAATACTTCCTGAAAGAGTCACAACTTGATAAGAGCTTACATTATTAAAAAAAACCCAATGATAGTATCGGATGAAATCACCTGTGCCACTCTGTGTGTCTCATTCCGTATCACATTCCATCATGACCGTTAAATAATGGGACATTTATAGTTTTGGTCCCCAATGTTTGGCCGATTGGCGTTCCAGTCTCTTATTTTCCCGAGTTACATATTCAGTCCCCAATGTTGTCGGCTTTGGACGTTTTTGGTCTCTCAGTTAATTTAACCGTGATGTTGAACGGAAATGCGGATCGGGCCGGACCAACTCGAAATTTGCACGCCAAAGAAAGGGAGATTAAAAATTAAAGCAATTTAAGGACACCTAAATGTTGCAATTTAAGGAAATAAAATTTAAAATTAAAGCAATTTGATGACACCTAAATTGAAAGTTACAATTTAAGGACAATAAGTTTAAAGTGAAGCAATTTGAGTATAATTAAGTCCATAATTTTGAAACTTATTGTCTCAAATTGCTTCAATTTTGAAAATTTCTTCCTTAAAATTACAACATTTAATTTACTTGTGTTCTTCCTAAAAAAAATTAAAAATTACTTGCGCTCAAATTACTTCAATTATTATTCTAAAATTGCAAATCAGAGCATAAATGACCTAAGAACAATTATCCTAATCCCATTTGCACAAAATGTCTCCCCAATTGTTTAAATTTTAGTTTAGGAGATATTTGAGACAAAATCTCCGCACCTCCCTCCTTTCCTTCCTTCCTTCCTTATCCAAAAATGTTCGTGTCATCATGTACTGAAGCCGCCGCCGCACTCAGTTCAATCACACCTTCACCAGCTCCACCAATGTTCGCCAATGCCGCCGCCGCCGTCGTATTGAGCCACAAAAATCCCTCCCTCACACACCGCCTACTGCATATCTTCACACACTCCAACCACGCGCAGCGCCGCCTGTCCCTTTCTTCGCCGCTGCCCCATCCTCGCAGGCCCATCCTTCGACTCCGAGCCGAGCCCGCTTCCCAATCGGGAGCCGCTGCCGCCGTACAAGGCGGCGAGGATAACGTGGAAGAAGAAGAAGACGTGGCAAACAACACGAGGTTGCTTGCCCAGAACGTTCCCTGGACCGCCACCGCAGACGATCTCAAACCCTTGTTCGAGAAATACGGCACCGTCGTTGACATCGAGGTCCGCCGTTTCCGTTGATTGTATGATATTATACGAGGAATTAAGCAGCGATTTGTGCTCTGATGCTTTGTTTTTTCTTTTGTTTTTTAGCTGTCGATGTATAACAAGAAGAGAAACAGAGGACTCGCATTTGTGACTATGGCTTCACACGAAGAAGCTCTTGCGGCCATCAACAACCTCGAATCCAGTGTAAGCTTCTTTCTATCTTTTTAATCCTGCTTAGGACACAATTGTGGGTTTTCTTGCATTATTTTTCTCTTATTTGTGAGAACCCTATTTCTGCTGCCTCCGGCAGGAATTTGAGGGTAGAGTGTTGAAGCTCAACTGGGCCAAGCCGAAGAAGGAGAAAGATCCTACACCGCCACCTCAGCCAAAGCCGATGCCCGTGCACAATCTCTTCATCGCGAATCTGCCGTTTCAGGCGAGGGCTAAGGATCTCAAGGAGTTCTTTATCTCCGGCGGTAGTAATGCGGTGTCTGCAGAGGTAATATTCCAAGAAGATAGGAAATCTGCTGGTTACGGTTTTGTCTCCTTCAATACTGAGGCCGAGGCCGAGGCTGCACTCGCTGATTTCCAAGGAAAGGTCGGTGTATGAAATGAATGATGATTTTCTGCTGTTTATGGAAAAAAGGGATTGATGATTTCTTACAGGAATTTATGGGGAGACCGATTCGTGTGGCGCCAAGTAAGAGGTTTTTGAGGCAGGAGACGAAGGCGGCTATCGAATCCGCTGCTGCTGCTGCTGATGATGACGTTCTTACGACGGTTTAGGAGGAGGAGGAGGTTTTCAAGGGAACTATGGGGACTTGTTTGGGGTTTTTGAAAGTTTGTAGGTACGATTGTAATATTTTTTGTTATGACGACACATGATCACATAATTTACATGAAATGAAATTCTGTCAAGACTACCTCAAAAAATGTAATCTGATGTAATGTAAGTTGTAACGTCTCAAAATAATTGTTTCTGTCTATGGTTAGATGTAAACCAGATAAACCTTTCGGGTTGTTTAACCCTTAGATTTATTTTTGTTTAATGAGATAGCACGTTATTGTAAAAAAAAAAAATCAACATATACTTGCGATGCAATTAGGGTTGCAAATGAATCGAGTCGAATATCTTGATATTCTATTCATATCATATTATCAAATTTCGAATTCGAATACTAGTAGAATACTAAAATTAAATTTGAATTCGATTTGATTATGAAATTCGAATATCGATTCGATTCTTCGAAAATTCTAATTTTTTATTTCTAAAAATAGAAATAATATTATATTTGAAATATATATATGTATAGTATATATTTAAATATATGTTGAATTATAATATGTTTTATTTTCTACAGAGATATTTTATGGTGCATACCTTATATGAGCACCTCACACGTGGCTTCGAATCATGTCAAATCAACATGTCGCATCAATGTCATATGCAGTATTAATAGTGGTATGGTGATGTTGCATGTTAATGTGGCATTTTGAAGTGACATCATTCAATGTCATGTGTGATGTGCTCATGAATGTGATCTGATAAGTTGATCACCATAAAATTACTCATTTAATATATATATATATATATATATATATGTGTGTGTGTATATACATTGACTTGTAATATTTTAATTTTTTATGAATTCGAATCGAATACTGCGATATTTGTATTCGTATTCTAAAATTTTTCGAATCTGAAAAATATTCGTATTCAAATTTGATATTCTAATCTTTCGAAAGTCGAATCTCATTCGGATCGAATCTCGAATCCAACAAAAAAAAATCGATTTGTTTGCAACCTTACTTGCAACAAGAAAGACGTGACGATGATGTGTTGAATATCAGTAGAGTAGACGTGGATATGATATAATAAATTCAAATTTAGTGAAGGCTCTTGACCAAAAAGTTTGGTTAATTCGACAATTTCTTAACCTTTTTTATCAAAGATTATTTACTTAAGATATCCAATAATGTCAAATTTTTTTAAAAAGAAAAATGGGTAATTTGGGAGTGTAATTGGGTAATGAAAAAGAAATACGTAGACTGCCCAAAATAGAACAAATAGAAACTAATATGAAGAAAGCACAATAACATCGAATACAACGGATTATAGTGATTGCGTTGGGGTTGGGACGTTAAAAATCTGAGCAAGGCGTCAAACCAAAGAGGTAAACATGAAATCTTCAACGAATGATAATTGGATGAACAATAGGGCTTAGGGGAAGGATATGGCAGTTCAAGTTATAGAGCATGTTGATGAACCCCGTAAATTGTTTAACTTGAGAAGATCCCGGGAAGCTTGTTTCTGCGATTCCTCTGTACAAATTGGCGGATTGGAATATCGGCTTCTGGTCCGTTGCATTTAAGGTAATCTGCGACCATTATTGAGCTTTCGTTGAGGCGGCGGTTTCATTTTCGTGTTGATTTGAGCTTGAGTCTGGGGGAAAATTACCTAATTTCATGGTAGCTTATGTTATTGTAGAGTTTTCTCCCATTACTCATTGTGCCGCGTAATTTAATTTGAGATATAGATTTCTAATTGCAAGTTAAAGAAATGCTGCGAATTTTTGTCGCATTATTTTAGCTAGTAGATCATATAATGAATTTTAACAGCAAGCAGCTTCAAAATTAGCTTTGGAAAAGGAGATTTCGTGTAATGGGCGAAATGGGCGTTTCTCTATGTGATTTCCTCACTTTCGATTAACAGATAAGCTTATCTGCCATGTTGTAGTCTGAAGGTAATTAGCTTGAGCTATAGGAGGTGGCCATGTAAGCATACCTTCATTTTTCTGATTTGTAGAGAAAACACTGCTTGCAATTTTGGCCATCATTGATCCTCGAGCTATTTTGTCTATTCATCGTTTTCCTTGTTTCCCATTCTTTCAATCTTTTCTTGGCTTCTATTGTTATATTTGTCGGCTTTAATTATTTCTTTGATTGCATTAACAGGTCATTGTTACGATGTGGTTGGTAGATATCATTCTTGCATGATTGGGCAATAATCATTTCGAAAATCGACCAATAAATGAGCCGGTCACCATCATTCTCCATAAAGTCAGATTTTACCTCCGAAATTGATGAAAAATCTCTGCAACAATGGCTAGTTGCATTTTGTATCATCAGATTCGATCTTGAGCAGGGCCAGCTCATCGAGGATTGTTATCCACCTGATTCTCTTACACAAAACGAGGAGCTCGAAGTTGCTTTTAGTTCGTTCCCAGATTCGGTCTCCCAACACCATAATCTGTCTAGCATACACGATTGCATCTTCTTCTTCCGCACGAGGAGGCACATAAAGCCTCAAATAGCAAATGGAGAGCCCTCAGGGGTTGGTGTAACTGAACAAAAAGGAAAAACAGCAAAGGGTTACAACACAAAGTACTTGTACGGGTTTGTTTTCAACAGGCAGAGGCACGATGAGAGGCTTAAAAGAGGAGGCGAACAGAAGTCTGTGGTTATTCTTTCTCATAGCCCATATACGAGTGTCTTTAGGCCTTTGTTGCAAATTATGGGGCCTTTGTTTTTCGACATTGGGAGCAAAGCCCTCAATTACGTTGCTGCATACGTATCAAAGTGGCCCAGTCCCGTGCCCGGTCAACACATGGAGCTCCCTATCGGGAATTCTCAGCTTAAAGTTTACTTGCCACCGTCCCACAGTTTACCATCTGACCATGGAGGATTCATTGGAGATTCTGCTTCTTCATTGGCCCCTCTTCTCCCTTCGAATCTTTCAATCCCTCAAGGTCTATTTCACGATTCTGATCTTTTCGGTACATTTCGGGGCCTGTTAATGCAGCTTTGGAAACTTTGGGAGCTGTTACTCATAGGAGAGCCAATTTTAGTTATAGCCCCTACGCCCCCACAGTGTTGTGAAGCCGTTGCTGGCCTTGTTAGTTTGATTTCTCCGCTTCTTTATAGTGTTGACTTTATGCCTTATTTCACAATTCATGACCCTGAATTCAAGAAACTGAACTCTCTCCGAATGGGCTCTTCATTTCCTCCGATTCTATTAGGTGTGACTAATCTTTTTTTCTTGAAAGCACTTCGCGAAATGCCCCACATCGTTTCAGTGGGGAGCCCCCCTTCGAATTCGACCCGTTTTTCTTTTTCTTCTAGGGATTCACCGGGCCAGAAGAATCTTCCCTCAAGGAGATTTACTCCTTCGAGCTTCGTGAATGCTGTCAAGTTTAAAAGAGAAGGCCCTCTGTGTCTCATGACGGAGCACAAGGAGGGTTTGTGGAGTAATTATGTTCCAGTGACGAGGCCCGATACTTCGATACTCAATAGGCTTATCGATGCGGGAATGTCTCCGAGGGTCGAGGAGTCGATGTCGGTGGTCAACAACGACATCTTACGCCGCCATTTTTTGGAGCTGACAACTAATTTCTTGGCACCTTTCGGTCCTTATTTTAGAGCTAATACACCTTCGGAAGCATCGACCCTTTTTGCTGATCCACCGCCGCTACCCTCGTTTAGTGATGAGGAGTTCTTATCGAGCTTATCCGCTCGAGGCCCTGGAAAATTTTTGCAGAAGAGGATGAAGTCAAATTGGTTGGATCTATACAGGTAAGATATTATTACTAAAGATACTAATGATCCCTAATAAAAAAAATTTGATCTTGTTAATGATTGTTTGTGGATTTATGATCATATGGAAGCACGTATCACTTACGATTCGTTCTTGGTGTAGACGGTTTTTGAGGGGCTGCAACTTTAGTCCTTGGTTCAGAAGAAAAAGGGCTGTTGCTGAGCAAGAGCAGTATAAGCTGTGGAGACAAGCCAGATTAAATGCAGACATAAGCAATTTTGTAGGGAAGATGTCGGAGCTTGAAATCGTGGACTCCTTCAATGCACTTGAAAGAAATCTTCAAGGAGAATTGCAGGCAAGTGGGCTCTCTCTTGCTTCAAACAAAACCTTCTCTTTCGAATTATTGAAAACATTTATAACGCGACTTTGGTTGTTGGCTGCGTAATCAGCCCTTTTTCTCTGGATCTTAGCAATGTGGTGACTGATAATGGATTAATTATATAGCATTCATTGACTCCTTTATGTAGGCAGTGGATCAATGTTTTCTGAAGTTCATATGGTTTAAATTGCTGGTGCTAAAATTAGATAGCTAATGAACCTGCCATCGAAATTATCCATATTCGGGATGTATTTTTTTTTTCTTTCTGTCATTACCATATTTTGTGTTGTAGTAGCTTGTGGTTACTTCATCTGAATCTTTGCACTTTGTAGTATGGAAAAGCCAACGAAGACACAGAAGCAGTGTGTGAGAAACTGAAGAGAGACTTGCAAACTGTGTACAACGTTCTTCCAAAGGACACGAGAGAGCTTCTGATTATGAATCCCGATAGGGCTTTCCTTCTAAAAGGAAGCCACGAATCTTCCAATGAACCTTAGCAGCAGCAGATTACTTCTTTTGGAATCCTTTGCTCACCCATCGACACCCCACGATCTTTCGTAATCCCGTTGTTGTTCACGTGACTGCAAAATCTCGAGCAGTAATATAACTTCCGTGGAAGCACTCAGATTCTCGCACGTCTGCAACATCCCATCTTCTCCTGGTAAGTTTTTATAGCACGAGTGATTCTTGCAGACGAAATCGATGGAAAAACCTCGATTTCTTCGAATTACTATGGTTTTAAGGAGAGGGCTATGTTGTAACAACATGTTTCAGCAATTTCAGAAGATATAAATAAATATGTGGCCTTATTCTTGGAAAAAGCTTCATCTGTATTCTGTTGTATCCTTTGTGTTCTTCTGTTCTGCTTTGTTTCTTGCATGGCCTAATATTTAATGAGAATGCAATCGGAAATTTTAATAAAAGGGAAAAACGCTCCCATTGCAATCCTTAAATAATATTAAAAATCATGAAGGTTTCAATATGAACTATGTTTCCATTTCAACAAGATAGCCAAGAAAATTAGAGGGCACTTCTATTGGTGGTTGTACCTGTTTCATATTAAGAATATATATAAATATATATTAATGAAGAATATACATATTTTTGTTGCATATATGACAAAAGAGCCCATCCCTTCACCTTCACCAATGGTCCTCTTACCATTAAATTCCTCTTATCTTTGCACTCCATTCCACATTTCTCCTACTCATCTCCCACCTTAAGGCTTAACACACATTGCTGCAAGAATTCAAGAAAAACACACACACACAAACACACACACAGAGAGACCATTACATACATACATGTAATAACAATGTCTGCTCCAAGCAGCAGCAGCGGCACAGCTAATCTCCTCGAATGGAGCAGAGAAGAAGAGAAAGCCTTCGAAAACGCCATAGCCACGCATTGGGCCAAAGAAGACGAAGCCATGGAGAAGAACTGGAGCAAGATAAGCAACATGGTCCCGGGAAAATCCGTACAGGAATTAAAGCATCATTACCTGCTATTGCTCGAAGACGTGGCCGATATCGAAGCCGGTAATGTGCCGCTGCCCGTTTACTGCGGAGAGCCCTCGGAGGCGTCCTCCTCCGTGATATCGTCCAACGAAGGCAAGGGCCACCACGGTTGTAATAATAACCAGCGCCATAGCGAGAGAGATAAGCGGATTTTCGGGAGTAATCATCACGGCTCGGGCTTCAATAGAGACGCGGTTCATGGGTGTAGTAATGGCGGCGGCGGTAGTAAAGGAGCGAGTAGCAAGGCGGAGCAAGAGCGTCGAAAGGGGATTCCTTGGACCGAAGAAGAGCACAGGCATGTAATAGCTCTATGATATATATACATATATATATAATTATTTTTTTAGTTTTGTATATTTAGGTGAGTGATATTTTAAGACTTAAATTAGTTATGATAATTTAGGACAATAAGTTTCGCAATTTCATAACAATTAACGTATAAAATCTAATTTTATTTAGGAATTAATGCGCGTGAGATATACTTAACAATTAAATTGAGAAAAACTTGTTACGTGACATGCTGATTTATACTGAATTTATGCGATACAATGTCGGATGTTCTCCCAGATTAATTCGTGCACCTCAGGTGTATCAATTTTGAGATAAAATTAGGCTTTCAACTTTATTTTTTCTCAATTGCTTCAATCGTCCTAGATACTGATCTAGATCGAACTTTTTACAGCGCACGTAGGATTTTCCACCAAATTGATTGTCATAGGCAGTCGTGCATGTTAATTTGGTGCTAAAATTAATTTTTCAGCATTAATTGTCCTTAGAATCCTTCAATTTTAAAACTTGTTAGTCATGGACTAAAAATATAGTTAAGCACATATAGAGAGAGGTGCGTGAAGAGATTTGGAGAGAGATAAGAGAAGAAAATAAACAATCACAAAAGTGAATGATTTCCTCTAATGTTTTCTTTTTTTCTCAGGTTATTCTTACTAGGATTGGACAAGTTCGGAAAAGGAGACTGGAGAAGCATATCGAGAAACTACGTAATCTCAAGAACTCCGACGCAAGTCGCGAGCCACGCACAGAAGTACTTCATCCGCCTCAACTCCATGAACAGAGACCGGAGGAGATCGAGCATACACGACATAACCACCATAGTCAATGGCGGAGACGCCTCCGCGTCGGCGGCGGCCCACCACCTGCCGCCCATCACCGGCCAGCAGCTCCACCACATGCCGCCGCCGGCCGCCGCCAAGCACCATCAGAGGCCGGGCATGCACCACCACCACCATGGGGTGGCCGCCATGTACGGAGGCGGCGGCGGGCCGCCGGTGGGTCACCCGGTAAGTGGCGGTGGCGGCCAGCAGCACGTCGCGCCGCCGGCTGTTGGGACTCCGGTCATGATGGCTCCTACGCACCACCACCACCACCACCACCATCAGCCGCCGCCTTACGCGGTTCCGGTGGCTTACCCTGTGCCATCTCCGGCGATGCCGCCGCCACCACCGCCACAGCCACCGGCTGCTTAAGCCTAATAACACATAGGATTTGTTTCGGGCTTTCTTACACAGAGATCGTAAATATTCGGAACAATCCGAAGAAAGGATTCAATGTAAATTCTGACGTTAAAACAACCGATTTACCTTCCAAATGCATGAAAATTATATACATTCAGGGGGAAAATAAATTAAATCACATAAAACTGTCAACAGCTAAGGATGAAAATGAAAGAGCAAAATACCAGGTTCTAACAATAACTCAGAATTTGTTTGGGAATCTGCTGCAGCAAAACAAATGTTAACCCCTGTCAACATATTAAGTTACAAATTGATAATGGGATCCTAGGATTATTCAGAATAGAGTTAGCATCCTTCTAGAAGCTTTTTTCTTGGACCAAATCCTATATATCAAATTTCTTCTTCCCAATTTCCACCATTTTGGAACCGTTGCCAATCTACGGTTCTTCTTCGGTTTTTCTGAAAATTCAAGTTCATATATAGGCATTGTTAGATGCATTATATTTCGATTATGTTATTTTAAGAAGTGTCCAACTTTAAGATATTACATAATACTACACACTTTTTCCTATTCACACAAAATCTTTGAAACGATAACAATTAAGACCCATCGAGAGAAATACTCACTTTTTTGCTCTAAAGCATAAGATCCCCATTGCGAAATCGCATTTGAATATTTCGATGTCAGCGAAGGCCAGTAGTTTCTTTGAATTGCCAATACTTCTAGAACAGTGCGTACTCCAGCCTTAGTTGGTACTAATACTTCTTCCATTTTAAGCTCGGGATTTTCACCGAGTAAAACCTGAAAGAATTTGCAGGAATTAAAAGAAAAAATTGATGAAGGAACAAAGATCCATTGAAAGGTTCAAAGCCATGAACGGAAAATTAGCATAAAGAAAGGTCTTAATTAATTAAACTGAGTAGAAATATCATTTCTGGTGTGCGGTGACCTTAATCACGGCGGAAGCTGAGGATGATATTGATCGTAGATTATACCTGCATCAAAAGATAAGATTTTTAATAGGAAAACTTGTCCAAAATAATTAATAGGGAAAGGAAAAGTGGGATAAAGAAACAAACCCGCCCTCGAGAATAACAAGTAACTTCCCACCCGATAGTGCACTGCACATCTGTGTCATCTGAGCATAGCCACCCGGTGTAACCTGAAAAGAAAATAAACAAGTGAAATTATATGAGCCAAAAAAAAAAAAAATGGTAACATTTAATGAGAGACGACCATCTCAAAATTGGTCTTCAAATTTGATAACTTTATCGACAATAAACATACTCCAATGTAGAAATATGAGCTCTTTTCACCGAATAATAATAAAATAAATAGCATTATTATTCACATAGATGACAAATGCTTACATCACAGCAGCCAAGAGGGTCGCCACGTGCCGCATCGAATCCAGCAGATATTATGGTAAAATCCGGATCGAACTCAGACACTGCAGTAATCACCAAATTATGAAAATTCGGCAGATATGATTTCGTCTATTAAATTATTTAGAAGGGAGTTTTAAATGTGTAATGACCTATAGGAAGCACAATTTGCTGAAATGCAAAAATGTAATCGTTGTCACCAACTCCTCCTCTACTCCATGGAATATTTACACAATAGCCTTCTGCACCCATAATACCCACCTACAAAAGTGGAAAAAAAAAAGGGAACACACACATTGAGTATTAAGGATTTCAATAAATATATAGCCATAGGTGTAAGGGAACCCAAGGTTCCAATTTGCATATTTGCATATGGAGTGCTATTGAAACTCATGTTTTTACCCTTTATGTTAATACTTTGTCCCTTTACTAGGCAGAGGAAATATATTGCCAAAAAACATAAGGAACAAAAATAATATCGAAAATGGGATAAATCACAGACTATAAGGAAAAAATGAAATACCTGATCAGCAGCTCCAGTACCGGGATAAAACTTTCCCCCCTCATGTCTATGTAGTGATACATACAAAACCTGTAAATACAATTAAATTAGACAACAAAAAAAACGAAAAAGAAGAAAGAGTTTAACATGCATAATTTGCTAAACTCGAACCAAAACAATAGTAACAGGAGACAACTTCCAGTCACATAAATCTAATATGAACACTTGTAATTCCACAAACTCGCGAATTCAAATTTACGAATGGATTCTATGATAATCAAAAGTGGATTTTTATGCAAAAAAACTCACCGATTTGTCCTTTTCGAATATTTCTTGGGTGCCATTGCCATGATGAACATCCTGCAAAAGATGCAATGAATTAAGAAAATAGTAACTTAAGCCAATTTACAAACCCACACAAATAAAAAAAGCATGATTAGTAAGAATCACCCAGTCAACGATCAAAACTCTCTTAGCTCCTGCTTTTCGAGCTGCTACTGCAGCAATGGCTGCATTGTTGTGAAGACAAAACCCCATTGCATGTTTAACACCAGCGTGGTGACCAGGGGGACGAACCTGGGAGTGAAGTGAATGAGGCCATTAAAAAAAAAAAGTTTATATCCTATTCCTAAAGACTAATAACACGAAAAATCTTAATGCAATAACTTTTAGATTCTCTTACCAGAGCAAAACCATTTTTGGCTCTTCCAGAAAATATAGTTTTTGCAAGATCAAAGCATAATCCCGCAGCCAGCTTAGCGGCACACGCAGAATGCTGATTGGCATACGTATCGGGTGTGAAATAACTGTCAATGGAAGATTAGTATTGAAATGCATCTTCGAGTGATACATCAGCGTAAACGTAATCGTGGTAATGAATTTACTGCATTTTCAGATACCCAATATGTTCTTTATTACGTCTAGCATAATATGAAATTACTGGCATTAACATATTATAAAATCGCACCTGGACAGCACCTGGCTTGTTAATTGAACAGCTTCAATATTATCTGGGGAATGTACCTGAAAACTCAAGAATGTAATCTGTACGAGGAAAAAAAAAACTCGCAAATAACTTAAGAACCTGAAACCACTTTATTCATCATTAATGAAAAAATCATGGCTTTTCATCTATATCTACAAGATAGAGAAACAAAAGGGCACTAAAGAATATCATGTAAGCCCATTGATCTCACCATCTGAAGTTCCTCAAGGCTGATTTCTCTTGCAGGGATCGAAAAGCATCTACCCGGGAATATACCTATAATATTTTTGAAGTACCATCCATTTTAAGTCAATCACCAGTCAAAGCAATTAGTTAAAGTTATTCTTCGTACGAATGCTTCTTCTAATGCCAAATTGATTTAACATGTATAAGAATGCTCTCATTGATAAGAAAATCACAAGGCAAACAATGGTGATATTATTCTATAATATAACAAATGCATGTGAATATAATGCAAACAAAGCCATTTTACTTTCAAGAAATTAACTCAAACCTGCAGCAGCAAGGCTAGCAGCAATAGCACGTAGACGATTAGGCCTTTCAGGATGAGGATGAGATTTCATTTCGACCTTTCACATGTGAAACAGTTACAAAAAAATTTAGCTTAGACAGAATATTTCCTAATAATAAGAAAACTCCATTCTGCATAAAACACCATTCGTTCTTATAATAACGCTCGTAAAACTCATCACGTTATTGAATGCAACAAAAAATGACTGAGGGTGAATTGTTTATATTAACAACCACAATAAAAGTTTGAAGTCTGATGCAAGTAAGAACTTCCATACTTCTTCGTGAAGCAACATCCTCTCATCGTATCCTATAGCAGTAGAATTCGCTGATGCAATACTTTGCAACTTGACACCTACACAACATTAGCATCGAATGAGATGACAAATACAGCAACCTATGCCACGCCAGGTCATGAGGATTTATAGTCTTTTTATTACTAATGAAGTAATAAACAAGTTACTGTCAAGATGCAGATAAAGGTATACAACAAATCAATCAATGAGTACTTTTGCATACTCTTCAAAATAAGATAATTTATCCCAAAATTGGATATATTGTTTTAGTAGAAGAAATGAATCTATAAAATCTACAGTTTGACATATAATACATGCATGGTTTTCTAAGGGCATGATGCTCAGCCAACAAAAAATAAAAAATAAGAATAACACACAATCATCATATTATTGCTTTAATAAACAAAAGCATCGACTTGCGGAGTTGGACATAAAGTTGCACATAGACGAATCATTAAACTGTGGAGCATAAAATACTCCTATTGAAAAGTTGCAATTTTACATTTGACTTTTCACGAAAGAATAACGCCAAACACGTGGATCCGCTTTACAAATTCCACAATAAATGCATATTTTATGTATGCACACATTGGAAGTATTAACGAATATAACGGGTATATGATCGTCAGGTAAGCAAATAGTATTGCATAATTGTAAACGTGCCAAATAATACTTCGATGCAGAATTTACAGATATTTGGCAAAAGACATTTTCAAAGGACCACAAATTCTTAGTACACGTAGAGTATACTCGCAAGCAAGATCTCAAACAGAAGCATCAAGGTTTAGTAAAAATTAAATTAGAACCCAAAACGATGTGTAAAGGAGACAGCGGAAATGGAACAATATAATGCTCGAGACTTAGTAATTAAAAACAAAACCTTTGACTCCATCAGCTGAATCGGGCAATATATCATCTTGTGCAGGAGCCAAAGGAGAAGCCAAAAACCCGTGCTTTAAGATTCCGGATTCTCTATGCTCACAGCACACCTGCATAATAACAAAAGATAATCAATCAAAGAGAAAGAAGCAACATGAGTCCAAATACAGAGTGCAAAATCGAATTAATAGAACAGGTTCTTACATCACAATAAATGTCTGGTTCGACATTAACCATGGTGCAATTTTGACAAAACCACCTCGGAATTTCAAGAACAGGGTTCTGCTCCTTAAACGCAGGTTCCCAATCACTGTCTTCTTCATCGTCCTCGAGATCGAATTGGGCGTTGTACACGTCTTCCAGGGTCAAATCACTCTTTCTCTCGTCTTCGTGCTGCAATTTTAAATTTTGCATACAGAAAAAAAAAAATAGAAAATCAAATCACACCACACCGCAAAGCAAAAACCAATTCAGATTGAAGCAGCAAAATAAGCAAAAAGAAAAGCATCGAGAAAAGAAGACGAAATTTAAGAAAAGGCAACGAAAAGCGCTTACTTGTTCTTGAGAATGTTGCGGTAGGTTGACGGAAATAACGACCCCATTGGAAGCGCCAGATACCGCAGCAGCTTCTTCACTCATTTTCCCGAGCGAAAAGATAGTAATGTTCGAAGGCAAAATTCAACGTCAAAGAGAGTCGACACACACAACTATGAAGGAACAAAGGGAGTTGAGTAAGAGTAGAAAATCCTCTTCCGAGATTTAACATTTCCTACAATTTTTCCTTTCGGATTATTATTATTATTGTTATTATTATTATTATTAGAGTAAACGACAAATTTGGTACTTCAACTATACCAAAATCTCACTGTTGGTACTCAAACTTTAAAATATGTCGTTTTTGTGCTTAAACTTCGCAAAACCGTTCATTTTTTGTTCTTTTGACCTAGATAACCGATAAAAGAACAAAAAAGGAAAGGTTTTGCAAAGTTCAGGAACCACAACGACGGCACATTTAAAAGTTTGGACACCAATGGTTAGAAAGTTTTTTTACATTTATCTATTTTGTAAACTTGATATAAAATTCAACATCGATCACTAAAAAAATTTTTAACCTTCTATTTTGTGATCGTGTTTGGATATACCTCTTGAAACAACAAAAAAGGTAGTTAAAAAATTTCGATCTGATCGAAGTTAAATTTTATATCAAGTATACACAATAGCATGAATGTAAAAAAAAAAATTCTTACTATTGGTGCTTAAACTTTGAAATGTGACGTTTTGGTTCCTGAACTTTGCAAAACCTTTCCTTTTTGGTTCTATTACCGGTTCTCTTGGTCAACCAAAAAGGGACGGTTTTGCAAAGTTTAAGCACTAAAATTGCAAATTTAAAAGTTTGAGCACTAACAGTGAGATTTTTGTATAGTTTAAGCACCAAATTTGTCGTTCGCTCTTATTATTATTATTAAAGTTATTCCATGATATGAGCAATGATGTAGATGTAGGTGCTTGGGGAGCGTAGCGACTAGACGACACTAGCAGAGTTTAGGCGTTAAATATTCATCAAGTTTATCGAAGCATTTTAAATAAATACTGTCAATCCAAAAAACATTATAATATAATATAGTACAAACATTCTTTTTTTATTTATTAATTTTTTTCAAAAAGAAACAAAGTCTTTTTTATAAATGTACATATCAATGGGCCGTATCGGTGATTTGCGGCACGAGGGCCGATTTTACAATGAGTAGAAGTTATTAAGACCATTTCCAATCGAAAAACTCATTTTCAAACTCAAACTCATTTTTAAACTCAAAATGCAGTAATTCTTCTACAATCATTAAACTCATTCTCAAACTCAAAAGAAATATTCTCGAATTACTCTCTTTTACACCAACTTTTATAACTTTTCAATACTACTCTCATCTATAAAACTTTATAAATTAGACCAAAAGACAAATTAAAATATTAATGATTTATTTATAAATAATGTAACTATTTAATTTACAATTATTACTATTATTTGTAATATATAAATGTAAAGGATATAATATAAGAATCTAATAGAAAAGACCGATTAGTAATATATGATAGAATATTAAATTAGCATGTAACTATATGTAAGAGGTAAAAAGTTTTGAAAAATCATAAAACCCTATTTTGAGTGTATATATTGGTATCGGTTAGAGTAATATTATGTGTTTGCGTTGGTGTTTGAGACTAGGTTGGAGTTGCTCTAACAAAGCTATTCCAAAATTGCAAAAAAGTGAAGATGTTGATCTTGGCTCTAAGATCTTTAGTTTTCTTGTTCATACTTTGTATATGTTGGGCGCAATATGAATATCGGATATAATCTTAGGCCTTTTTTTCATCATTTTGTGTTTGATTGTACTTGCTAACATGTAAGCCTTTGCCTATGTCTGATTATTCGTGTTATCGAAAAAACATTGATTGAGCTTTTTAACCTATATATATTAAATGAAAAAGTTGAGCTATTGCTGAAAAAAAAAATAGAAGTGATTAATAAAATTATATTATTGGATTATTGGAGTCAAAGTATATCAAGTACATTTGACAAGTAAACTATAAAAAATAATTTTAGTATAGCAAATAAATATATGCAAACTCCGGCAGAGAAAATGTGAAAACTAAACCAAACACAGCATCGTTCGTTCCCAAAATTGAATGATATAATTAATCCATCCATCATCACATCAAATGATTAACAAAGTATTTGAATCACAAAATCAAATATATCAATGAATCCTCACATGCAACCCCTACACCGTCACATCACAATCAGATGACAAAGTGTGACTGAATAGGATATAATTTCAATTCTTCTTGTTCCTGAAGCTTTCCTTCAACGAGGCAACTTTCTTCTTGCAAGAATCCACAGATTTCCCCGGTACCGCCTCAGCTACACGCTCCCAACGCTGGCTAGTCTCCTTAGGGAAGGCTTTAAGAGCTTGTATCAAAGCCTTTTCTTCAACCTCCGACCACAAATCTCCATCGGAGCTCGATGAAAACCCGTCCACAGCAGCACCGCTCTGTGTGCTCGAGCTGTTCTTCTCGGGGGGTGCATTGCTGCTCCTGAAGCTCTCCTTCATATGTGTGAGCTTCTTCTTGCACTGGGCCACAGTTTTGCCCGGTACAGCAGCAGCAACGCGTTCCCAACGCTGAGGTGTCTCCTTGGGAAAGGTCTTCAGAGCTTGGACCAGAGCCCGTTCTTGAACAACGGTCCACGAGTCCTCGGGAGAGAGCCCGCCGTTGACTGGATTATTTTGACTCTGATTCGAAGGCTCCTGTGGGTTTTTTCCCGAGCTACAAGGGTTTTTCTCGGATGTAGCGGTGCTTCCATTTGATGAGTCCTCTCGAGTGGAGAGTGGAGAGGCTATTGTGGGAGCTGGTTTTCGCTTCCCGAGGAAGGAGTCGAAGGCTTTTGCAGAATCGGGCTTTTGGAGGAGGACCGTTTTCGTGGCCTTGAGAATCTCTTCTACGGACCGGCCCGTGCCTATGTATTCAGATATCACTTCCCACCTTCGAGAGGTGCCTTTGGGATATTTCACCATTCCCTTCCTCAAAAGCTCAATCTCTTCTCTAGCCCACGGTTTCTCCTTTTTCTCATAGTTGTTATACGCAGCTCGCTCATTATTGGATGCAGAACCGTTGCTGCTCTTCTCATCTACTTTTGCCTCCTCACTCTGTTTTTTATCAACGTTGAGTGCTTCTCTGAGTAGTGTAGCCCTCTTCTGCAGCCCTTCAGCATTTTCCATCCTATCACATAATTCCTGGAGCTGCTCCTTCTCGAGTGACGAACAGAGGCTCTCCACTTCCTCTTCAGTGAGGTCGAGCAAATTTTGGGACAAGAGGGACGTCGATAGATTTCGAAGGCGGGTTTTTTCTTTGCGGAGCAGCTTCTTTTCTTTTTCCTTCAGCTTCTTACGGTTCGAAGCAGCTTCTGCAGCCTCTTTCTCCTCCTCTTCCTTCCTCTGCTTCTCCTCCTCTGCAGCCCGAGCTGACTCTTCCTCCTGAAGTTTCTTTGCCAGGATCTTCGCGTCCTTCTTCCTCTGCTTCTCAGCCTTTTGCTCTTCTTTCCTTCTCAGGATCCTCGGGTCCCTCTTAATCGCGTTGTCCACCAGAGCACGAACGCGCGCATACTCTTCCTTCCTTGCCTTCTCTGACAGCTTTGCATTTTGCCTCTCCATCCACCTTTTGTGGTCTCGGGATTCAGCTTGCTCGAGGTCAAACTCGTCCGCGTGTGGAAACTCCCTCCAACTCTTGAAACTATACCAAAAATCATAGAACTTATCGACCTCTGCCAAATCAGTGTCATCATCTCCCAAAGTGGGAACCGGCTGATTCACTGACCACCGCCCGTTCCTCAAGAACGCGGGCCCAAAGACCTTGAAAAAATCTTGAGGAGAGCAATCGCTAGGGATCTCATCGTCAAACTCATCCGTCGAATCGTAGATTCTTCTCCTCACGGGATCGCTCAACACCTCATACGCTTCTTGGATCGCCTTGAAGTGGCTCTCGATCTCGTCTTTCTTCGCCTGCTTAGCAGCTTCGGTCTCCTCTGCTAGCAAAAGAGCAGCTTGTTTATCGGGGTGATGCTTCAAAGCAACCTCTCGATAGCTCTTCTTAATTTGATCCTCAGTTGCGAGGTATCTCAGATGGCTCAAACCCAATAGAGAGTAATGGTCCTGCTGCTTCGAATCGGTCCCAGATTTCTTCTTACCTTTCGTGCTGTAAGAATCCGATGAATGCACATAAGCCCGTTCCTTCTCTTCGGGAACAGCCTTCTCATCTGAATCATCAGCTTCGGGTAACTGGCCCAGTAACCTAAGGGCAGCGGAGTGAAAACCATGCCCAGCTGGTTCATGTTTTGCAGCCTTGATCGGGAGGCTATTGGATGATACGTAGATCGGTTCTCCATTGACGATTTCTTCGGAGTAGGTAATCAGCAGCATGCTTCTTCGAGAATCCGTAGCCATCGCTGTTTTTGTCAAGAGCACCCGCAATAAGCAACGAGAGCTAATATTCTATCACAAAACTACCAAACAAATCAATGATTCGCAAAGATGTGTAATCAAAAGAACTGATTCGGAAAGCTTTCATACATCAATTTGCAAACATCATCCATCAGATAAAAGAAACTACAATCTAACAAGCAGAGACGAAACAATAATGAATTACCAGCGGCGATTGTAAACCGACGATTGACGCGCAGGAAGTCGAGCGGGAGTAGCCGCCGTTTGTTTTGCAATTTTGAGTATTAGGGTTCTTTAGGTTTCTGATGTTCGAGTACGTGCTTCGCTCAATAACTGAGGCGGAGAAAGAAACACAAAATACTATTATCGTCCTCAAGTTGTTAGAAATAGGGTTTCCATTTCCACCTTTATTTAATGATTGATGAATTACCCTCCTCTGATGAATAGGCATGGGAAGCGTAAATACGAACTGCTGGGTCGAATAATATACACCGGGCCAGTTATCAGTTTCGGGCTATGGAATTAATATGAAGCCCAATTATGAAAATAATGCAAGTTCTTGTCACATTATGACATGATAGCCTTAAATATTAAGGCCAGTAAGTTTGGATCCTATTTTAAACATCCTATTTTTGTTTTAAACCAACTCTTTCCAATACCAGGATTGCGTTTAATTCTACAATTTTATTAGCAACTTCTGGGATTTCCCAACAAGAAGTAGGTTTTTCGGAATGTAAATTATATTCTCCGTTGGAAGCTCATTTGAGGAACTTTGGTATCTCCGACCCTTTTCCGGTCAGAGTACAATTTAATGCGTTCCTCAGAAAGTCTAAAATTTTAATTTGAGAGTACAATTTAATGCGTTCCTCAGAAAGAAAATTATATTTACTCATTCGTATTCCGCTCAAGTTCACAAACCTTCAAGCTAGTTGTGAGTTCGTGAACTTGTGCTTTGAATTTTTCAATCAGAGCACCACGATTTGTAACTCTCTCTTGTGCAGCTTCTAGCTGACACATAAGGTTGCTTTTTCCTCTTAGGTTTCTAATTAAAGCTTGATGATTAGTTTCTAACCTAATTTCTAAGTCCTTTATAGTCTTTTTGAGATCTATATAGGAACTTTATTGTTGAGAAGAGGCAGAAGTCGTTGCGTTGAACTCCATTTTTTTTATAAATCTCTTAAAAGATATTTTAGTTAGATACGTGATCGTTAACGCGATGTGTAGATTTGAGAAATTATTGGCTTTTGAAATTTCTGTGCCGAAAAGTTTTTGTATGCCGTGAAATACTGTGAAGTTTAAAAAAATTTAGGTGGATACCGAAAAGTTTTGAAGTGATGTCGAAAACTTCGAAATATTTTACCAAAAACATTTTCTATAATTTGCCAAAATATTATGAAATAAATAAAAAATTGGCTTTTAAAACTTTCAGTCCCAAAAAGTTTGGTTTAGGGAGAAATATTGTGATGTTTCGAAAATTTTAGGTTACGAAAAATTTTGGTGTGTACCGAAAAATTTTGTGGTGATATAAAAAACTCCGTGAATTTACCAAACTTTTCTAGATTGTGCCAAAATAATTGTTTTGGGTTCGAAAAATTAATTCATGATAATTAATGAATGCGAAAAGTAAATTTTCGTAGTGTAAGGGTGCGCAAATTTGAATTTTCGAAGTATATAGTGCAAAAATAGAGATTTTCGAAGTCTAGGTACGAAAATTAAATATTCGGAGTGTTGAGTATGAAAATTTAGATTTTCGTAGTGATAGGATTGGAAAATTATTTTCCGAGGTGTTAAGTTGTGAAAATAAATTTTCAGAGTGTAGACTGCGAAAATAAAATTTTCGAAGTGCTCGGATGCGAAAACAGGTTTTCGCAACGTTTTGTGCAAAAATAGGTTTTCACAACGTTTCATGCAAAAATAGGTTTTTTCGCAACGTTTTGGCGAAAAGTGGATTTCACAGCGATTAGTAGTTTTCGCAACGTTTAGTGCATAACAAGTTTTAACGTTTAGTGCATAACATGTTTAAACGTTTAGTGCAAAAACAGGTTTTCGCAACGTTTTGCAAAAACAGGTTTTCGCAACGTTTTGCAAAAACAGGTTTTCGAAACGCTTGGCAAAAACTGGTTTTAGGAACGTTTTGCAAAAACTACTTTTTTCGAAGAAAATGTTTCGCGTGAACACACAACTTTCGATCCCAAAAACACCAAAACTTGAAAATTTTGAAGAACACGAAGAACACAAAAAAGTAATTTCGAAATTTTTTTACTCAAATTGAGTGTGTTTGGCTCTAATACCAATGTAAATCCACATTATGTTATTTGGTGGTGTGCATATGGTGTATTTGGAAATTTCCGATGGAGTGTTGACGAATGTGAATCACTTACATCTGGAATATGAATTCCTAACTCAGGTATATAATGCAAAAATAGAGATTTTCGAACTATATATACGAAAATTAATATTCGGAGTATAGGAGGTGAAAATTATTTCTTAGGTGTTAAGTTGTGTAAATAAAATTTAGGAGTGTAGACGATTAGTAGTTTTCGCAACGTTTAGTGCAACATGTTTTAACGTTTAGTGCCAAAACTAGTTTTTGTTATGTGTAGTGCAAAAACTAGTTTTTGTTATGTGTAGTGCAAAAAATAGTTTTTAAACTAGTTTTTGTTAGTGTAGTGCAAAAACAGGTTTTCCCAACGTTTTGCAAAAACTGCTTTTTTGGAACATTTTGCTAAACGTTTCGCAGTGAACACGGATTTTGATCCCAAAACACCAAAACTTGAAAATTTTGAAGAACACGAAGAACACAAAAAAAGTTTACTCAAATGTGAGTACGTTCCTCAACAAATGAGAACATAGCATTCGAGGAAAGCAAGAAGGTACCATCACCCTCAAGGGAAAAATGTACCATCGGGAAAAGAGCGCGAGACTCCAAATTTTACTCGACGTCGGTGGTGGAGATGTTGGACGACGACATCTACATTGGAGCGGAGACGGAGTTCAACCTCATCACCAACGAAGCAGCAGCAGCAGCAACAGCCGATGAGGAGGAGGGCACCTCGAGTTGGTGGGCAAGTATCACCTCGGAGAGTTGGTGAACAGATGGTGTTTTTGGATCTCAGTTGGAGTCGGAGTGAGGATATTTCGGTGGCGATGGGTGTTTCTTCCTCTTGATGAAGTAGCAGTGTTTTTACACTGAAACTTTCCTGAGACAAAGACAACAAATGTGTACGGTCAATTCGTTTCTTTCTTAACTAATGGTGGTAAATAGATGTAGTTGTTCAAATGAATGAATGATGCGTTTAAGTCGATTTACTATATAACTAAATATACAGTTTCCTTCATATATTTTTTCCTGTAATTTAGGGTTAACATTACATAATTTTTTTTCCATGACGTGGCATCCAGCATGGATGAGATATGATAATATATTGTGACACGTCAGCGTGCCTTGGTCCACATACCGGTGTCAGAGCGTAGAATGTCCTAAAATTACCATATTGTCCCTAGGCTATTTTGCCACCTGTCCTAAATTAGTTGTCTATAAAATGCTATCACCTTAATTACAGGACACAAAATTATTTAAGCACTTTTTTCCAATGAATATATTTGGGAACTTTCTTTTGAGTATATTATTGTCTTCATAATTTTTAGTAATTTTTTTTAATGAAAGTCATTAGAAATTTTATTTTATTGAATATCAATTAATAATATTTCTTAATAAAATGGGATTTGAAACGAGTATAACGAACTTAATCAAAATGATTTTTGTTTTACACGAACTTAATCAAAATGTGGTTTTGTTTTACACGAACTTAATCAAAATGTGCATGTGGCCCATTGTATATTATATTCACTTATTCATTTAAACGTTTGTCTATGCCCAACGTGTTAACCCTCCAACCCCATTGATTATGTCATGTGACACATCTTAAATGGAGTTGTTATACCCAATGTTTTGAAATCGGATTTTCGAATCGGATCGGAAATTTAGTGGTTTAACCGGTATAAAATCTGAATCAAACCGGAATCAAACCGGTGCTATTAAAATAATAAAATATATTGAATTAATGCACTCATTAGTTTTGAAATTATAAAAGCCTCAATATATCTAGCATACATACACCTAACATAGATATACGTGATTAAAATCATGTTGAGCTTTCTAATTAAATAAAATATTACAGATCTTATTATCAGTTTTTAAAATATAAGAGTCAATCCAATATAATAATAGAGCAATAAAATAGCTAATTAAAATCTCGGGATATTTTGGAGCTTGTTGAGTGTGGCATGAAATCAAGAATAACTTTCAAATCAATAAAATTTGATAGTATGAAGCTTCTTAGCTTAGCTGGTTGGGTGCACAACTTTTAACCATTAGGTGTGGGTCATGGTTATAAAATCGAGTTTTTGAACCGGACCGAAAAATTTTGTGGTTTACGGTTTAGTGACTTAACGTGGATAGAATCGGAGTCGAACCGGAATCAAACCGGTACCTTAATAAATAATATAAATATATTATTTTTTAAAATAAAATAATATTGGGATAGATTGTAGTAGAAAATTTAAAAATTTGAAATTGGACTGAACAATATTAGCCAAAAGTCCAGAATTGTTTTTTTTTTCAGTAAAAAATGTTATTGGACTCAAAGCCCAAAATTTTTAATATCCAGAAAATAATCATCGCTTGTCTGCTTTGAACCCAATAAAATCCCAGAAACTCTCCACTACACAACCAAGGCTCTTTCTAATCTAATTCACACGCAAATTTTATTTAGTCGTTATTATTTATGTATTTTTTAAAATTTAGCTCAGACCGAACCGGAACCGGATTCTTGACCGGTCCGCAGTTTTCCGGTCCGAATCGGCCGGTCCGGTCCGGTCTTTAAAACCATGGTGTGGGTTCGATTCCCACAAATGACTAGTAACTTTTTTATCAAAAAAAAAAAATATTCTCATTTCAGGATATGAACATAGGGCATTGTAACCAAAGTGTTGAGCATCAACTACTACACCAAGAACGATTTCACAATATAATCAGTTTTTAACTATCTAAGACTATTATGTGTTCATTTTTTTATAACAACTTTGACCGAGTTCACGGTTTTTCGGTCTGAACCGACCGCTGATCCGGTCTTTTAAACCATGGTTATACCTAAGTGAGGTTAAATTAATTGGATATAATAATCTAATTATAATTAAAAAAAATTAAACAAATGGGCCACGGAACCGTTACCGCCGGCTCATGTGCCGCTGCCGGTCCTGAACCCGTTTCTGCCGGAGTCAATTGAACCAGAACCGCGGAAACTGGACCCATTGGCCCAGATCTAGCGCAGCTTCCATCTGTCTTTTTCTCGGGCACATTTAAATATTATATTTAACCTTTCGTCAATTTTCCTTTTCTAAAATAGGACCCCATCTTTCTCTTTTTTGCATAACGACCCCACTATCTGATAATCGAGCGCTTTCCATTATTCCACCGCCTAAAACTTATTTTTCGAATCCCAATGATAGAGAAAATAATATTAAAGTATTGTATATGGTATGTTACAAAATTCCAGTTCAGATCAACCTGTCTCAAATTCTCGATTTCATATCCGCGTGTGGGGTCAGATTTTGTCCATAATAAATACAGCAAAAATCGATTTCACTTAAATTATTACTATTACTACTAAGCGGACATTATAATAGAAAACAATATCACGCTTTCACGCGTTGTTTCGGTATAAAATAAAAATATATTATTCGCACAGTAATTCTAAATAATTAAACACGATAATTAACTTATTATTTCTGTAAACTACAGTTTCTATTAAGTAAAAACTCGACTACACTAAAAAAAAAAAAAAAAAAAAAATCTAACATTTACTACTAACTACTCGTAACACGAACCTGAGACAAATACACCTGACATTGCACCACCGACCGCCCCACCTTAAAACCCGGAACCACCGCGAACGCCACCCTCAACTCACCGTCCTCCGCCGCAACGGCGTCCTCCGTCGCGCTCTCCATGTAAACCTCAGAGAACCTGCATCCTTTCTCCACCTGAAAAACACTCACCCCATACCCAAAAGAAAACGCCAAGCAATGGAGGAGCCAAACCCTCCGGCACATCTCGGCGAAAACCCTGAACATCTCCGTCTCCGGCCACTCGCCGGAGTTCACCATCTTCCTCTGGTTCAAGTTCCCGGAGAAGGAAAACTCCATCTTCGGGTGAACCACCTGCAGGTACTTCGATTTCAAGAACCTGGCGAAAAGGGATTCAGGGCTTCGCTGCTGCTTCAGGTGGCGGATTACGTTCGCCGCCGCTCTCAATTTCTTGAACTCGTCGAAGAAGAAGATCCTGCGTTGCATTGCGTCGTCTTCTTCTTCGGGTAACGAAGCGCCGTGTAAGCAAAACCAAGGATCGTCGAAGCCAGCGAAGATCTGCCTGCTGACGTAGGATTCGAAGGCGAAGGCTCTGTGTTCCTTCTTGGCGAAAACGGCGTCGTTTTCTATCGCCTTCGCCGCAGCTTCGACGTCCCAGTTTGCAGACTCCATTTCGCGGATTAAGAACTTGACGAAGCTCTTCACGGATCTCATACAGTACTGGAAAACGAGGACGAAATCGCTAGGGCTTGCGCCGTCGGAGAAACATACGCCGTCGAGGACGGAGGAGGAGCCGCTGCTCGCGTTGAGCTTCTTCTCCAGTGATTTGTTTTCCTTCGCCGCCTCTCGAAGGTTTCGGCTCAGGGAGGCGACGCGCGAGTCTCTGCTGTCGATCTCCGCCTGGAGTTTCTTCATGGTGATCTCGTAGGCCTTCATCAGCGCCTGCTGCTCCTGGATCTCGGCGAGCATTAAGGCCACGTGCGGCGGCGACGAGGAATCGATCTGCTTCTTCAGGAACCTTCGCTTGAGCTCAGAGAGGGCTTTGAGCTCGTCGACCACCGCCTGATCCGCGGACTGTACGGCGTCGTTGTTGTACGGAAACTGAGCCATCTGCAGCTCGGCGTAGGCCGCTTTGACGGCGGAGACGGTGGCGAACACCTTGGCGACGAAGGCTTCCATGGCGGCTCTGGTTCGGTGCTCTTCCTTGGCCTCTTCGGCATGTTCTCTCTCGAACTGTTGGGACTCGCAGCACCTGAGCTTCTCCTGGGGAATCATCAGGCAGAATCCATGGCGGCTTTTGTCGGAGGATTTGTGGTTGAAGGTGATGACTTTCTGAAGCGTCTTCGCTAGCCTGCTGCTGCTGCCGCTGCCGCCTCCGCCTTTGTTTCTGCTCGTTGAGTCCATCGTTGGTAAGAAAATCGGAGAGGGTTTTTAGCAGATGAGAAGGAGAAAATAAAAATAGAAATAAAAATAAAAATAAAGACGACAGAGGAGAGAGAGAGCTTGAAGAAAAGGTTGCAAAAGCAGAGACTGTGTTTTGAGGCAGAGATTTGAGAAAGTGGATATCGCGGTGTGAACTGTGAAGAATGAAGATTAAAGATAAAGGAGCGGGAAAATGATAAATAAATAAACCGATAATAACGAAATTGTTTATGGGCATGCGTAACAAATTGACCTTATATTAATCAAGAATATGAAAATTTTCATTTATTTTATTTTTAAAAAAAATATTAGTATATTTCCATATTTATTAGATAAAAAAATTAGCATAGTGAGAGTATATGTGGAATCATTGCTAACGCGCTTTTGCTTCGGTTGTATATTTATTAATTCTTTTTTTTGAAAGGGGGGATTTTAGGATGTGGGCTTATGTAAACGTGTAAGTTTTATTAAAGAAAATGAAAAATGAAAATTGTAATTTAAATACTTATCGTGTTATAATTTGTTGTGCACTCTGCCTTGGCATGGTAATGGTAGGGCTAGTAATTTAGCGAGTTATCTTATTATTACAATTATAGTTCAAAACAATGTTCAGTTATATTTTGGCTATAAATAAAGTATTATTCATTCAGGTCATACATCATATATTTGTCGGAGTGAGTACAATAAGTAGGTAAATGATTATTTCGAATATCACATTTAGGGCAAAACATGCTTACCTTAACCGCTTCCTTGATTAAACTTCAGATCGATTAAATATTAAATCTTACTCCTTGATTTCCACCACAATGACTCCATTATATATCTCGTAAAAATTAAAGCATATGGAATAAATATATAATTTTTTAACCTTTTTATGGTAAGAACTTCTTTCTAATCTCTTTGGGGTGTGAAACCTGCAATTTGTTGTTTGAGACGCAAAGTTTGACAATTTTCTTTTTGAAGGATTCCATTTCGTCAGTATTAAATGTATTTACTGTATTTATACTATTCCAAACTTCTTTTTTTATATATGATAATCACATATATAAATTTGTAAGTTAGTTTCTTTATTTTTGTATTTTTATAATTATTCATTTTGTTGTTAGTGCATCTGTGATCGGTGATAGTGATGCATCACGTAGTCACACTATCATCCTTTTTATTTATTACCTTAACAACTAATACGGTCCCTTGTTTGTTTGTTTCTTGCTTTCCTCGTCAGAAGAGGAAAAGAAAAAGTGATGTCGTCCTCTGTTTTTATTAATTTTTTTATTGAGTTGTTTTTTTAATAAGCCAATCTCAGTCAAATAGCCAAGGACTATCATATATAATTAAAAAGGGAGCAATAACTATGTAAAATGAAATTATTATAGGACTCGAGCATTGGTTTTATTTGCTTAATAGTTAATTCTCAACACTACAAATTTTAAAATAAATAAAGAAATGAAATGATTGCCGTAGCCATTAGACCATTACATCTACCATCATTGTTACATCCTTCTTTATACAAAAATAAAAGCCTCAACTCATTATATGTCAGTATAAAAAAAGATTAAGTTAATAAAAACTACAAGTCTAGGGCCAATTCTTGAGTGGACGATAAATTAATTAGCTTAAAAGGGTCACACTTAACGTGAGAATAAAGTCTCCACCAATACAAAATGTATGTACATGCATGGTAATAATTATAGTAAGATATGATGCAAAACTATTTTCCCTCAGCTTCTCCTTCAATTTTTTTTGACACGACATTTCGATTTTACGCCAAGCAAAACTGTGATCAACTACATACAAGAACCTTCTTAAAGCATTCGATTCCCGTAGTACATCAATTATATTAACAAACATACTAATTGCATACTAATTCCATTCCCGATTGAAAATAAATAATAATTACTTACTTACTCCATACCTCGTGCTATAATCCCCACAATACATCTTGGTACTCGATTTCCATCAACTAGGTGTTACTTTTCTGGCATGTTGGTTTCTATTATTTATTATTATTATTTATTGTAATTTATTTCTATTATATTTAGAAGGAAGGAGACGGGGGTATAATATTACAAAACCAAAGGAGGGGCATTTGCATGTGGTGGACGAAGACTACATCATCGATCAATCTACGACAAATGCCTGAAAAGTAGGGTTCAAATAATGCAATGAAAATGCTAAAAGACTTGGAAGCCTATGTACCAAAATCCAGCTTTCACTCGCTTGCTATATAGCAACTTGGAAGCGCACAAAGTGTCTAATCACATCAAAAGACTTTCAATTTTTTGGGGTGACCCATAAAATTCTTTCAAAGTTAAATTCCGGTGCCAGTCGATTCAACCACAGTAGTTCAGATCCATTTGTGACATGGTAACTAAGCAATGACTTCATATGCACATTCGCATAGTTTCTGCATTGTTGTATCTTTGTATGTATGTATTTATGTATCGAATTAATATATTTGACGTATAAGGGTGACACTGTTGGTTCGGGCTGATACTGGACACAACATCCCCATTCAAATCTTCATTTCAGATATTATTCTCGCTAATTTACCGCTATTGGTTCGAGGACAATGAATCATTGTTCGGGATTCGGTGTTCCCTTTGGGGATTTCAAGTTCCCCACAAATAAAAGATATGTTACATCCGAAATATAAACTAGCAATAACTTCACCAATTCGCCATGAAAAATTATCAGACTACAACAGAACAATCATCAATAATACGGTAATTAAAAACAAAAAAATATATAAAAATAAGTTTATAAAGCATATATAATAGATATGTTAAAAAGTAAAGGAAATTTTTTTTACATAGTGTTAAATAGAGCTGTGAGATAAGAGGGAGTGGCACTCAAGGTCGTAAGCAGTTTCTAATTATTTGATGGAGATGCCACAATGATTTTCCACCGCTACTAACGCGCTGCATTGTATTGGGCAAAGCAACATGGGCACGGCCCATAATAATGAACCAATTACGCCCAAGACTTTCTCTGTTCAAGCCCAATTTTCAGTGGTTCTTTTCTTTGCCCGAATTTCTGATCTCATATTTCTCAAATTCTGAATTATTATTATTATTATTATTATTATTATTATTATTATTAATCGTTTGTTTTCTTAATTACGTGCGAATCAATGACAAGGCCTTCACTAGAGATTTGATATCAATGTTGAGATATAATTTACCTTTAAATTTGTCGACAGGGATACATCATAATAACTTATGGAAGTGTATTTTCCGATTTCTATATGTCTCGCGTTCTGTTTAATGGAAGATATGAAAAGTCGTTGCCTGAATTTTTTTTGCTGTCCCGAGATATCCCACTAGACCTCCTGACAATGGGCTAGCTCATAAATATCAACGTGGGCTTGCGCCAAAAGACCTGACAAATGTTTTAATTGTGTCACACAATCCAGTGGTGTGACTAATCTAGGGGTCAGGTGAATACGTCTCAAACTCACCTAACAACAATAGTCATGTGGTATATAAATCATCATTGGGACTGGACTACTCAATAAATTGTGGGAGGAGGGGTTCAATCCCACGACTTAATTCATAAATCCTTAAGACTTTTCTTCCTTAGGCTTTTTATTAATTTTATGGTGACACTGACAACGGTATTTTGTGGTCTGTCTCTGTACAATGTTATTTATATTACTAGTCACAACGCACACTCTACGTTTGTGCAAGAAAAAATTAGAAAAAAAATATAAATTTTATTATTGAAGTATCAAAATAGTTACGTGATAAAACACAATAGAATAATTAGTTATTTAGTTCAATGACACATAAGAAAAAACAGTTATGCTAATTTAAATTTCGATGACGAAGGTGACTGGGTTGGATTATTGAAAACAGTAGTTGCTCATTTTTTCGAACGTGGCTTTTTTTTTTGGATGAATTTTATAAATTTAGTAATAATTTTAAAATAGAGTTGAATTAAAATGATATACGTTTTTTTTATATAATAGAAAAATTAGCCCTCAACTTATCATCGTGGGTGGTTTTTTTTTTTTTTTTTTGCATATTTTATTACTAATTTTATATTTTAAACAAATCCATTTGACAGTTTTTAGAAGACCAATGCTCTTAATATATAGTATAGATAATTAGTCGTCGTGATTGATTTCCCGGAAGGTTAGACCAAACTTTTTTAGACCAAACTTTTCCGTGGTCGGCCAAATTGAATGAATAATGCAGAGGCCAAAAGATTTATTTATTTTTTAAAAGTAATAATGCTCACAGTGTCTCCAATAAAGTATGTGGCGGTGTTCACTCGTTGATCATGTCCACTTTTAAGTCTCTGGTTCGCTGAACCAGTTGTAGCGTATTAAATCCCTACGTTTAAATACGGGTTTGAGTTGACTTTCAGCCTTGAAAGTACGTGGCGGGCTTGTAACGCTGCGAACGGTTTTCCGTGGCGTTTGTTTCGCAGCCAGCGTTGTGTGGACTGTGGTGTGTGGAGAAATTAAAAGTTACGTTCGTCATTTTCAATCTTTGAATCTTTTTAAAAATTTAAATCAATCTCCACCTTAAATAATTGTATAAAAACTTAATGAAAGCGTGAAATTTAAACGCTCTGAAGAGAAAAAAAGAAGAGAGAAGTTTAGTCAAAACATGTGTTTATGAGCAAACCCCACATCTCATCTCAAGGAGTTAATTGCAAAGGGCATTTTACCAAGTATAAATGATAAAAATAGGCACGGTGTATCTTAGGCATCCTTTTATTTTATTTTCTTTTTATGAAATAATTTTAATGTGCTTACAAATTTATTACTAAAGTAGCCATCCTTTCATTTTAATTTCTTTTGATGAATTAATTTTCTAACATGCACAAATTAAAAACAAAATGAAATAGAAACTAAATACACGATTCACCGAAAAATGACGGAACGTGAATCCATGAAAATTTGAGATCGATCCAATAATGACGAAACTAAAACTGAAGTTTTTGGTCCGAAAGCGGTGAAACCAGCACGAAATCAGATAATTAAATTATTAAAAAAAAACGTCGAACCAGTTTGTAGTTGTTCCACATAACTGCATGCTAATAAAAAAATAAAATTTAAATATTATTTTTATAGTTATAAACATATAATATTGTATATATTACTATAATAAAATTTAAAAATTAAAAAATATAAGTAAAAGTTCGGTTTTCGGAAAAAATATAAAAATTCTACTATAAAATTTTAAACCAAAAACTGAACTGAAAAATTCAGTTCAATTTTCCGTACGAACTGAAAATTCGATTTATGAATTAAAGTTCGATTTTGGTTCGATCTGTTTAATCGAAGTATGAAAAATAAATCAGAATCATACTAGCAATAAAAAAATTTTTGAAAATAAAATATAAAAAAAAAATAGTGCCTATTTGTAGCATTTACTACTTTTGCAAATTCCTTTTAAAAGAGTGCTAGCAAATCACCTCATCTCTAAGTGATTCCCAACCTCGTTGGTTGCCAACTTTAATGGCTCACGTTAATCTAGACTTTTTAATGTTAGAACATTACATTGACTTTTGTGCCATTGGATCAATCGAGAACAAAACGGTACGTCCAGGGCTATAAATGTAATCAAACAAAAGCTTACGACGTGAAAAGGAACCATAAGCTACTTCTTTGGTCAACCATAGAAATAATTGTAAATCTTATGCCCACTTTACTCATCGTCGCCTTTTATTAATTGCGAGAGAGAAAATAAAGTCAACAACACTTTTTCTGTTCAAAAGCTATAAATTAAATAAATTATTTTAATTTTCCAAAAATATATTTCTCCTTATAGCGTCGACCTAGCCATATCTACATATAAAATTTATTGGTTCAATTCCGCGAGCACTCCTTCACGTAGCCTACGTGGAATTGAAACAATATGCATATGCCTGAGGAATTAGGTTCGCTCATAGTCAGCCAATCATGAAATAATTTGATTAAAACCGAACTTAGTCGGTGCATAACTTGAGATGATAGACACAAGTTAACTGATTAATTCAGTTGGAAGTTTGGTGGTCTCATAACGATGATTTTAGATTGAATTTAGATTTAATTATTAGAGTGTGTGGATTACGAGAAATTTATATATAATTACCCCTAAAAATAAATAGTTTCTGGAAGACAACGTATACGTCAAAACTAATGCATGCAAGTGTATGTGATTATATGCTTGTGTAGACTGTAGATACAATTAGGCACAAGTCGCAATCAAAGTAGCCTGCATTGAATTTCATTTATAAACAATAAATAACAATTACTGTTTTATTTTATTATTAAAAAAAAACAACACTCCGAATCCAAAGCAATACAGAAGAAAACCACAAGTCCAAAGCCATTCTCCGTTTCCCCATCTTCTTCTTCTTCTTCTTCTTCTTCTTCTTCTTCTTCTTCTCTGCACGCGGATTGACAAATCCATTAGTATTTATAGTTATTTCGTTTCTCTTAAACACACACTCTCACGCACACACACACACACACACAGAGATACAGTGGGTGCTATACAGATTCTTTTTGAGTTTTTGCCCCCTTATTTTTTGTTTCTGGTAAATCGTATGGCATCAGCTGCGATATTCTCGTCGCTGAGGAGGCGGAGGTCGCCGTCGCTGGAGGCGTTTCTTGCTCCCGTGGATCTGTCGAGAGACACCGTTCTCGAGATTCTCCGTCCCCTTTCCAAAGAATTGGCGCGCTCTTTCTCAGGCAGAGAAGGAAAGCCCGCGCCCTTCGTCTTGGCCAAGAATTGCAGGTCCTTAATCCGCAAAATCGAGGTGATTTCGGTGCTCTTAGACGATTATCCCGACGCGGAATCCTCGAAATTAGGGCAGACGACGTTCCTCTGCTTCAGGGAGTTGTACCTCCTGCTTTACAGGTCCAAAATCCTGATCGAACACGTCAGGGGTTCGAGCAAATTGTGGCTGTTGCTCCAAATCCACGCGATTTCCGCCCATTTTCACGACATAGCCCAGGAATTATCGACTCTATTAGACGTCTTACCTCTGGGGGAAATCTATTCTCTCTCCGACGACGTTAGGGAACAAATCGAGCTGCTGCGGAGACATTCGAAAAACCCTAGGTTGTCTTCAGTCGACGAGCGTGAGGAATCCTTGTGGCTGAGGCTGTACGGTTTTCTTTACGATTTCGAGAGTGGGAAAATTCCAGAGAAGAGCGAATTGTGTTCCTTCTTCGTAAAACAGCTGAGAATATCAGACGTGAAGAGCTGCAGAGCTGAGATCGAATTCCTGGAGGAACAGATCGTGAACGGTGATGGCGACGTTGAGCCCAATATTTCAGTGGTCAACGGCTTCATAGCCCTAATGAGGTACTGCAGATTCCTGCTGTTTAGGTTCGAAGACGAAGAAGGGGAACTGGGGAAGTGGAAGCGAAGAACAGCCAAAAAAGGCCTCATCACTCGAGAGATTAAGGACACGTTCATCACCGTACCGAATGATTTCTTCTGCCCCATTTCGTTGGAGCTCATGAAGGACCCGGTTATCGTTTCCACGGGTCAAACCTACGACCGCATCTCGATCCTGAGGTGGATCGAAGAAGGCCACAGCACCTGCCCGAAAACCAGCCAAATGCTGCCCGACACGAAGCTCGTCAAGAATCGAGCCTTGCAAAACCTCATCTCCCAGTGGTGTCTGGCCAACGGGTTGCCCCACGACCCGCCCGAGAACCCGGATTACTCCACGGAAACAATGCATTCCCCTTCGAGCAGAGCAGCAATGGAAGCAACGAAGGCCACGTCAGCCCTCCTCGTGGGACAGCTCGAAACGGGCACAGCCCAAGCCCAGACCGTGGCGGCTCGAGAGATAAGGCTGCTGGCGAAAACGGGGAGGGAAAACCGCTCCTGCATAGCCGATTCGGGAGCCATCCCGCTCCTCGAACGGCTCCTCTCGTCCTCGGACCCTCCCGCCCAAGAAAACTCGGTCACCGCGTTGCTGAACCTCTCCATCCACGACAAGAACAAGGCCAAGATAATGGAGGTACGAGGTTGCCTCGCCTCGATCGTCTCCGTCCTAACGAGAGGCCACACCACCGAGGCCCGAGAGAACGCGGCTGCTACCCTCTTCAGCCTCTCTGCGGTCCACGAATACAAGAAACGGATTTGCTTGGAGAAAGGATCCGTCGAAGCCCTTGCCCGGTTGCTGACCGAGGGCAGCCCTCGGGGCAAGAAGGACGCGGTGACGGCCTTGTTCAACCTGTCCACGCACGCGGAGAACTGCCCGAGGATGTTGGAATCGGGGGCTGTAATGGCCCTCGTGGAGTCACTGACGTGCGAGGGCGTGTGCGAGGAGTCGGCGGGTGCTCTGGGTCTCATCGTGAGGCAGCCCGTGGGAGCCGAGGCCGTGTGCGGAGACGAAATGGCTGTTGCGGGGCTTGTGGGTGTGATGCGGTGGGGGACTCCTAAGGGGAAGGAGAACGCCGTGGCGGCCCTGCTCGAGCTGTGCCGGACCGGCGGTTCGACCGCGGCTGCTCGGGTCGCGGGGGAGCCGGGTCTTGGCAGTTTGCTGCAGGGCTTGGTGTTTATGGGGACGAAGCGGGCTCGACGGAAGGCGGCTTCGCTGGCTAGGGTTTTTCGGAGGTGCGAGGTCGGTGGTGGTTGGGGTGATAGTGGATCTCCTTTGCACTACGTGGTGGGGTATGCGGCGTATGGTGGGAGCTCGGAGGCGATCTTTGGTGGCGGCGATGTTTCTGTGCCCGTGCCCATCTCGGTGCCTGTGCTATAGTTTGTGTTGGCCGGCGGGCAATTTTTTTCTGATGGTTTGGTCATTATTTTTTGTTCCTGCTGTGCAATAATATACACGGATCGTCGGTGCGAATTTCGGACTGAAATTAAGCTTATGGGTTAATTGTCCTAAAATTTCTTTAATTTTGATACTTACAGTAATGGTCTACCCATAACTGAATATGACTAAAATTGCATCAATTGATACTTACAGTAACGGTCTAGCCATAACTTAATATGACTAAAATTGCATCAATTTTAATACTTACGGAACTAAAATTGTCATTCTTAAGTTAACGGTACTAAAATTCCACCTCCTTAAAGATATTGGACTAAAAATATATTTAACCAAGAAAATAATATCTGAATATTTGATAGAATACGAATTGATTATAGGATTCTTAGTAGAAATCGAATACGAATGAACATTCTATTATTCAATTCGATTCATTTGCAACCCTGGGCCAAACGATTTCTCACCGAAAATCTTACTAACAACTAATCCGAATGTGAAAACTTGATTGTGAAAGTGGATTATTTGCAAGTAAAATGCGGTTTTGTGATCTTTGGTAAATTCTGATCATTTGTGTTGCCCCCGAAAATCTTGTCTTTCTTCCCAAGCGCCTCTTATTTTCAACGTAGGAGCATTGTCTCCTATATATCTCGGGCAAGGCAAAGAGCAAACCTTCTTATTGACAAAACAAAATAAGCAGCCTTCACTCTTTACAAGCTGTCACAAAAATCTTACAGCCCACATACAATCTGTTTCTCAGGGATCTCTGTAAAAGCAGAAGTAACTTATCATTCATCGAATCGAACGAAGAATCCCGAATCATCATCTGTTATAATAACGTGATTAGCACCGTTGTTATATGGCTAAACAAACGGTAAGAAAAAAGAAAAGGCCCCAAAGTCCCCTATAATCTTAAGTTGACACACCTGATCTTCGCCTCTCATAATCAGTTAATTGTATTCAGACATATGAAAGGCAGATCCGATTTCTTGTTCGAGATTTTTATTTAAGGTACATTTATACAAGTTTGCAATCACACCGACATTAAGGCAACCTCAATCCCCTCTTCAATACGACATCAAACGGTAACCTTAGGATATAAAAAAAGCAGGTAACAATAATAAAGAAAAAAGAAATATCTTACAGCATCAAGGTGCCCTAGGATCCGTCCCGTGTTGCCACACGTACACGAGCTCGTCCCAGCCCGTGCTCGCCAGTAGCCCGTCGACGAACACGCTCATGTCGACCCCGACAGCAAACTCGGTGTGGTGATCGTATCTCCCGATTAGGGCATCCTCCACCATGTAGTCCCACAAGCACACGGTCATGTCGTAAGAACACGATGCTATCGCACTTCCCCTGTGGGGCGAGAATTTGATCCTCCTCACCGCGTAGTTGTGCCCGTTGAGCACAGCTATGGGGACCCTGTAGTTTCTTACGTCCCACACTTTGATGGATTTGTCCACCGATGATGTCGCGATGATGCAGTCGTCGTACTTGTTCCAATCGCAGGAGAGGATCTCGAATTCATGTGCTGGGAGTATCATCGTTGAGCCTGAAGCGATTTATGTGGGTGAAAAATGGAAAAGATTGAGTCATCAATGGAGTAATTGAGATTTTAGCAACCTCAGGGGTGTTAATGTAATTACAGACCTGGCTCACGCACGTCCCAGATGCGTGCGGTGCAGTCGCCGGAGGCTGAGGCGAAGACGTCGCCGTGCCTAGGGTTCCACGAGGCGGCGTAGACGCAGTACGCGTGCTCCTTGAACGTCCTCACACTGGCGGGCCTATCCACGGTCCACAGCTTCACCGTGTCGTCCCACGACGCGCTCAGGAAGGAATCCTTCCTCACGGAATTGAAATCGACGCCGTGGCACTCACGCGCGTGCTCCTGCAGGGAGCGTATGGGGTTCGCCGCGGGGGGGAGGGAGAGGTCGTAGATCTTGAGGGAGCCGTCGGCTACGGCGGCGACGAGCAGGGAGTCGTGGGATTCGGACCAGCACAGGTCGTAGACTCCGTCGGCGGTGTCGAAGGCGGCGCGAGGGGCGAGACCGTTCGGGGCGATGTTGAGGACCTGGATTTGGCCGTTGCCGAGGATGCCGAAGTTCTGCGACGTGGCGACGGCGAGCTGGTTCTCGTAGAAAGGGCTGAATTTCACGGAGTAGCCGTTGAACGGCGTCTTGAAAACCGGCATGGCGTGGCGGCGATGCGAGGATTGGGCTTTGTTTTTCGCTCGATTGGTGTGCCCTGTGTCGATGATGAAGTCAACGATTTAGGGGTGGGGGTTTGTTTTGCGTGCGGTGTTTTTTCGTACAGTTCCGTGCGGTGAGGCTAGATATTTTTCCAAATTGGGCTCAATAGTTTAAATGGGCTGGGAAAAACCGAATAATTGGTGTCTTAAAGAGAGTCGCATTTATCCAATATTTCAATATAATCAATGCTAAATCAAAAGCATGATCACTATACTTCTAAACCTCTATGTTTAATTATTTTTTCCCAATATAAAATGGTGCATCATGACATCCTAAAAAAGAGGTTATGAGTTAAATTTTACTTCTAACTTTTTTACTATCATAATCTATGTAGACTTGGAACGGTGTACACACATAGGATTAGTCTCGTTAGAAATCAGAATCATCTGATAATTAACAATGAGGTATTGCTTCGTGTTAAACTGAACTTATTAAATCCATGGACTGCGATTACGTTGAATGGGATACCTCGTGGAAGGAAAATAATAATAATAATAATAATAATAATAAAAAAATACCCAGTTGGCTTTGTAGACCTTTAAATTCATAAGAACGTTGACCTTAAGGTCATGCGCACGCAGTACCCTTTTTTCCACTTAACCCTAGTTTTATTTTACTGCCGGGGGCTTGATTTCACCTCATTTTCAATTAATTAAATATTATCCCATAACTTAATGTTTTTAACTTATGAGCAATCATTAAATAGATGAGGCCCAGCTATTTTTAGTACAATTAACGCATCACTCCAAACGAAAGATCCCAACTTCGCACTTTTGGCAAATATAATATAACGTTTTCTTCATCATCATTATTATTATTATTAAGGCATACTTTTTCTCTTTTCTTGAAGCATAAATTCTTACCAGCTATGCATCAGTCTCTATATATAATAAACCTTAATTGATTCCCCACATTAATCAATTGTCGGAAACAATCAATCACTCTCCTATTAGATCTCTTTCTTCCCATCCATTAACAATGAATCGAGCTCAAGAAATCAACGGCTCAACATTAGGGATCAAGCTTTTTGGTGCCACGATCTCAGTCAAAGAAACGCCGTCGTTACCAGCATCTTCACAGCCAGACGTCAAACACGACGGCGACGGTCAAAGCCATACGGCGGCGGCGGAGGATAAGAAAAGGCCGGAAAATATCATCCCATGCCCGAGGTGCAAGAGCACGGAGACAAAATTTTGCTACTTCAACAACTACAACGTCAACCAGCCGAGGCACTTCTGCAAGGGTTGCCGGAGATACTGGACGGCCGGAGGTTCCCTGCGGAACGTTCCGGTGGGCGCCGTTCGCCGGAAAGCTAAGCCGCCTTCCTGCAGGAGCACTGCGGCGGTGGAGGGATGCGTCGGCATGGAAGAAGTGCTGGACGGTGTTGCTGGCAAGGTGGTGGCCGATGGATGGCAAGTGGTGGAGGGCGGCGGGGCTCGGCATCTTTTTCCGGCGGCGAAGAGGAGGAAATGTGGTTTCGAAGAATAGTCAACGCTGTCGATGAGCTGGCTAATTAATGTTCCCCGTTTTGTCTTTGTAATTAATTAGTCCGCAATTTCCGAAAGGAAGGAAATGATTAAGTTTTTTTTTTTTAAAAAAGCAAGTGGTAGTTGCTTCAGTATTGTACATATTTCTTGTACTATTTAATATTTTTTATAGAGATAATTACAACAATTTAATTACACATGCACCCCATTTGATTATAGTAATTACATTACACCCCTTTTAATTTAATCAAACCTTACACTAAGACTCACCCATCCTATTTCGGACGACAATTTAAAACTTCGAGCATCCAAATTTACCGTTAATGACTATATTTCGTAAAATAAAAATGTTAAGCGGGTTTATATAGAATAAATGAATATTTAAGGAGTCTAAAAGATGATTTGTATAAACGAAAAATAAAAATTCACATGATATATCAGATATATTGATTTAATAAAATATTATAAAATATATATTTTGACCACTTATATTAATGCATTCCATATAAATCTGGTTAAACATGTTTATGTTACGAAATATAGTCACGAACGGTAAATTTGGATGCTTGAATTATTAAATTATTGTCCAAAATAGGATGAAAGGGTCTTAATGTAATGTTTGATTAAACGCAGGGGGTATAAGTGTAATTACTATATTTAAATGGGTGTATGTATAATTGAGTGATACTACAGGGAGTGTTGTTGTAATTATTCCTTTTTTATATTGTGAAAGTTGATATTATTATATTGTTAAGATAAAATCTTAGTCAAAAATATGATGCGAGTCATTATTATCAAACGCGTTGATTGAAGAAGCAAAGACACACAATGATTTTGTTATTATCTAATGCAGATAGAACTTGTAATGATTTTCTTTTTTTCTTACAAAGATGTAATTGGACAGCTCATAGAAGGATCTGATCCGTGAGAATAAAAATGGCCTTTACATAGAATCAAATGCCAAAAACTCGACTACGTTGATCAGCTCAATCGGTGCCTTCTTTCAGAAGCATATTACAGCCTTAACCATTTATGTTTTATTACACAAGTATTGGAACGGGATAAACGAATAATCGATACCATAAACAGTTAATATTTAGTTCTAGTATAATAAAAAAAAAAACAACTTTAATTAGGTATGTAGAGGATAGATTTTGTGTCGACCCATGTAAATATAGGTCGAAAATGGATTATTTATTTACATATAGTATAATTATTATTTTTGGAGACAATTAAATAAAATTTAATAGTCACTTTATCTAATTTTGCAGAAACTCATGAAAACTAGTCTAAAATACGTCTGGTTGTATCGATAATGAAACATATACAACACTTGCGGGTTTTTATTTAAAAAAATTACTTTTAGTTATAAGATAATGTGACGTGTATCGCCCAAGTAAACAGATTTACTAAAAGTGAGAGACCAAAACATATTTCACAATAATTTATACTTTGAGTTCGGAAACTTCAGTTAAGTAATAGATTTACTAAAAGTGAGGGACCAAAACATATTTCACAATAATTTGTAGTTTGAGTCCGGAGACCTCTAGTTCGGGAAATATATTGTTATCACGATGAATAAATACGCATTGCATTTTGTTCCTTTATATGTGGTGGGGTATTTATTCCAAATAAAATATTTAATGAAGCTACAAGTGACATTGTATTAAAGCAATTATGTTTTCTTTGCCTCCAATAAGTTTATATCCACTAGTGTTTTTTGATATGTTTTAGTGAGACATAATCATCAATATACATCAAAGAAGATCAAAGAAGAAGTATTATGGAATATTATCAAGAACGACGTTTATATAAAGAATAATATTTCGGTTAATAATGAATGCTAAAAAATTAGATGGTAGATTAAGAATGATAAATGGAAAAATTAATTTGTAATTATATTTCAACAGATTTAAATATAAGGTCTGTGAGTTCTAAATTATATAAGAATTATCGAATAAAAAATTATTTTTCGCTGTAAATCTCTTAAAGTCTAAAGTATCTATACAGCTTGGCGTACCACATTGCTCAATTAATTTGGTCCGTTCATTTACAATTTTACTTCTATGATTTATTTTATTTCAATTATAGCACTATATTTTTTTTCTTATACGTAATAATTAAAATTTCACTATTTAAACATCTAATTCAATAACTACTCTTAAATTAAAATAGTATTATATCTTTATTTTATTGCACTAGCAGAGGGTGCTTAAAATAATAGTTTCTACAATCTGTCCGATAGTTTTATAGCAATTTATGAATGATGGCATGAAATTGTATGAATAATCTTCGGCCAAGTTCACGAAATTCGAGCCAAGAATATTTTGTGGAAAAATTAAATTATTAATATTACAGTGATTAAATTCCAACCACCTATCTCTCTCTCCAACCAGTCTTGGAACAACGTTGGAAAAATCTGCGAAAGTTTCTAAGTATTAAATTCTATAAATACCATTCCTTGACGCATACAAATGGCTTCATCTCCGCCTTTGTTTTATTCGTACAAGCCACGATTTTTTCCCCACCGCAGCAGCAATACGACGTCGTCAGCGTCTTTGAATTCCTGCTCCCCATCTCCTTACTCTTCATACACTAGCAGCAGCTCTAGTTATCATCGCCGAGGGCAGAACTGGAATTTCATCGCTTTCTCTGGTAGCCACTAGTTATCTCCCTTTCTTATGCTTTCCATTTTAGTGAGATATATTGGTTGATTTGCATTTCACAATTTGAGTTCACGGCGCGTGAAACGATAGCTGAAATCTGTTTGTGAGAAGTTATTGAATTTGCTGGCTTTTGGTAAACGCATCTTGTATCTACATTGCTTACGTTTATAATTGCAATTAGGTTTTGTGATCATCGATTTGTGCGTGAAATTTTGAGTAGACTGCGTGGGATATGCTGCATTTTTTCTTGTAACAAGCCTCTGAGTCAATTCTGTTCGTTGTTGCTAGCTGACTGAATAATAATGATGACCATACAAAAAATGTTCGCTTGTGCTATTAGAAAGATCAGAGAATTTGTTTGTTTTTGTGTTTGACCTAAATGAGCTTCAACCTGCAAGAGTTTTACTTCAGTCCAATTAACTTCAATTTTTGCATTTGGAAAGGACTTGCTTCATCCTGCTTTGAAGTTATAAAATTTCACCTCATCCCACTGAGCTTTCAAACTTTCCTGCTTTTGCAAAAAATTATTCCTTCGAAGAAATAAATAATCATCAACATCCATTTATTTGCAGGGGGTTTCTATCAACTTTGCCGCACTTTTTAGAACTATGCTGCTTTTCTCTCAGTTTTGCAAACAATTTTACCTTGATAAAATTACTTATTTGCACAAGTGAGAGAGAACCCCCATGGTTTTAAGATGGTGAAAAAATTGGTGAATCTCTCATGTGCACGAGACGCAAGGTTTTGAAATTGAAGAAGCTTCTTATGAACAAAGGCATTAGTTTGAAGCCTCAAAAAGTCAAATAGGAAATTATATGAAAACGAGCTTCTTGGCAGTTGGGAGGATAACTAATGAGTTTGGAAGGAACTTAATGTTGATTTTATTCGCTAAAAGAAATCCTTTCTATAGATTCAAGCATGTTTAAAAGAAAAAGGTGTTCAATTTGATGTGGTGAAAATTCTTATATCTTTAACGCATGATTTTATATCACAACGCGAGCAAGCACTCTTAGGATCCGTAACAGAAATGGATTGGATATAAAGAACGATTAAAAAACTCTTGTAGGTTGAGGCCTTATACTTTTTCCGGTGATCATGTGGAAGAGTCTATCATTGTGTCTTCCATTTGTTTATGATGAGGATATACCTATGTTAACGAAGTTGAACCTCTCTCATTTCGTTGAAAGTATTGACTTTAATTTGGTTTGGAATACAGTAGATGAGCCATAGATAGGTTAAACGCAGTTGGTATTAGATTCAGTAGTCTTCATTTATATCAGACTTAGGTTGATATACTTTCCTGATGCGGGACAAATAATTTCAACTGTAGATGCATTTAAATGATGTGTCTTTAGGATGGTGTAACTAACACGTATTTACTACTTGGTGTTTTGCAGGGATAAAGAGTATCTGGAAGAGCCAGAATCTCAGAGCCCAAGGCATGAGTGCAACTCAAGGAAGTGTTGCATCGCCGATATCCATTAGGGACGCGGAGGATAAGCCCGATCATCTTCTTGTTCTTGTTCATGGCATCATGGGCAGGTATATATATATGTGTGTGTGTGTGTGTGTGTGTATGTGTGTGTGTGTGTGTATATGTATATATCCCTTTGTAATCATCAAATAGGCTCCTCCCCATCCAAACCATATTGAGAATATCCAAGAAATTTCAGTTGGGTTTATCTTCTCGATCGTGGAAACTCATTTTTCTGTTAAAGATTCAATCTTTCTCTAATGTGCTGCTAGATTATTTTACGTTCATTGTTCCATTTTCTAAACCTGTATAACTTTCCAACCTTTTCAGCCCAAGCGACTGGACATATTTTGAGGTGGAGTTGAAAAGAAGATTGGGGAAAGGTTTCTTGATATACGGTGTGGCTTTTATTCTCTCTGCTGTAAATGTATTTGTTATAAGCAGCTTTATTCACATTATAAATTTGTCTATTTTATGCAGTAAGTTCATCGAATACTTACACCAAGACTTTCACTGGCATTGATGTTGCTGGGAAAAGACTGGCAGATGAAGTAAGTCCTTAAAGTTTCGTAATCTGCTTTTTATGCGAACCATTATTCTTTGAGCAGCAAATGAAGTTGGTCATCGAACATTCGTGCTAATACTTGCCATTGATAGGTTCTGCATATTGTGAAGAAAACAGAAAGCCTAAGGAAGATATCATTTTTGGCCCATTCTCTTGGTGGATTAATATCGAGATATGCAGTTGCTGTTTTATACACACTCAATGTCGTTGCTCATTATGAGCACGATAATACAAAGAATGTATCCTCCTCTTCATCATCATCATCATCATCAAATAAAGGTTTTGTTGCCGGTCTCGATGCTGTAAACTTTATTACATTGGCAACACCTCATCTGGGTGTAAGGGGGAAGAAGCAGGTATGTTTATCGAATCCCTTTTAACTTTCTATACTTAAATTGGGATTGTTTACATAAAATCTTATTACGTGTATTTTTATAATTTTTATTTTTCTTCGACGGTTCAGCTCCCATTTCTTCTGGGATTGTCTTTCCTGGAGAAAATTGCTGCTCCAATTGCCCCTGTTTTTGCTGGTCGAACGGGAAGTCAGCTCTTTCTTACAGATGGCGACCCCAACAACCCTCCTCTGTTATTACGAATGGCCTCCGATTGTGATGAAGGAAAATTTATGTAAGTTACAGTCTGCAAATAATTTTCATGCTACCCGAGAAGAATTCTCTTTTTAACAGGAATATTTTATATATTATTATGCTGCTACTGTTCTGCAGATCCGCACTCGGTTCTTTCAGATCCCGGGTTCTTTATGCCAACGTCTCTTATGACCGTATCCTTAATTTTTCTGTCTCATAACTGGCAATTAAAGACTAAAAAAGCCATCTTTTGTACATTTTAGAGTTCTTAAATATGTAAACTAAAGATATGGTTGGTTGGCGAACGTCGTGCATACGAAGGGAAACGGAGCTCGTTAAGGTAACAACATCATCTCTATGCATTCTTGGCCTATCACAGATAATTTTCATGTTATCTTCTTACAAAGATATTTACTTTGTCATTTTTTTTTTTAATTTTTTTTTATTGTTGGACAGCCTCCTCAACGATCATTGGATGGATACAAGCACATAGTTAACACAGAATATTGCCCGCCCGTTTTGTCTGAACGCCCTCAGTATCCTCCGAAAGCAGCCAAAGCCAAAGAGGCGGCTCAAACAGAACCCAGTGAACAGAGTACCGTAGAATATCACGAAATTATGGAAGGTAATGATCAATAAAACAAATATAATAATTAGTTTTATGATTTGATGCCAATCGATAATAACGCAATTTTTCCCGTTCATTCCCAGAGGAAATGATACGCGGTTTGCAAATGTTAGGATGGTTGAAGGTCGACGTTAGCTTTCACTCAGCGTTATTTCCCTTTTTTGCTCATAATAACATGAACGTAAGCATTTCATAAATCATTCAACTTTTTTTTTCTTTTTCGTATATTTTGATACCTAATTGCATCTGTATTTTCTTGATAAACAGGTGAAGAACGAATGGCTGCACAACGCAGGAGCCGGTGTGGTTGCACATGTTGCTGATACCATCAAGCAACAAGACTGTTCGTCGACTTACGCTACGTTAACCGAGCGGTAGAAGGTAAACCCGATTCCTCAAAAGAATATAAAAATTCAATTCAGTTTCTTTTTTTTTTTTTTTTTTTTTTTTTTTTTCAAATCTTGAAATGTACAATGTATATATAGTAGACCAACTAATCTATCACATTATATGGGAAGCACTGAGTATTATCATCACTACACTCGTAAATTGTAGTCCACTGCCCGTAAGCCTCCTTTATGTGTGTGTGTGTGTGTGTGTGTGTTCATACATATTTCTCAATGGCTCCGTGTAACTTTCCTAGAAATTATTAGGAAGAAACATAGGATGCAGTAACATGTTACATCTGCTTGTTGATGGACTTTAGAAAGCACTTATTTTTATTTATGGCGTTTGGATCTTGAATCTGTTTATTTTGGAGGTGTCTGTGTGTTTGTCGATTGCTGAACTTTAATAAATACCCAAGTCGAGGCACGAGTTGAGCTCAGCTCGCTTTCTGTAGGATAAGATTTCTCTAAATTAAAGTGCTTCTCAAGTTACGTCAATCGTCCTTAAGATGTAACGATTTTTCCTTCCTGCATGTATTTATGTGCTTTAATATCAATAGCAACAGAAAAAATAATAATTTTAAGCAGTCGATAATAATAAATATTTTGAGTAAATTACCTTTACTTTTATTCTGTCCTGGGAACGCAGCAGAAGATGCCTCGGTAATTAATGATTTCAAAACAATAAGGGAACATCAATTATGTTCGTAGTAAATCTATCACGTGAAAATATTAAAAAACTAATACTCGAGAACTAAATGTCGTCGAAATATGCAACACTTGCTTGACTGGATCGTGTTCGATTTACATATCCTCGTAGTAGCTGCAGTAATAAAGTGTTATAGAGTCAAATATCTAATATATTCTGACATTATTTGTCTTCCAAAATCGTGTGAGCATGTACGAGAAGGAAACGATCACCGATCTTTGAGTAGCATCAAACATTAAATTAATGTTTTACAATATGTCAAAATAGTTTTCCTATTTTTTTCTTATAATTCAAGAAAAAAATGGCGAGTACAGATTGTTTGTATCTAAAAAATCACCACACACGTGACTATATCTAATCACACGTGTGTATCTGTTTAATTTTGGCTTATTTTCGTGTGCGTACATGTGTGGCGTACGTGTGTCGGTGCTCACCGTAATTGCTCACGGTAATTAGGCACCATAACATATATATATACATATATACATATATATATATATATATATAATTGACTATATCATAGTAATGATGTCAATGTTTAGGTCATAGATCACATTATCCTCAAAGTCGAGCCGAAGACATTATTTTCACTACCCATGCTACTACGATAAGTCTCACACATTATTATTATTATTATTATTATTATTATTTTTTTTTTTTGAGGAAGGTTTTGGTTATATATAGAATTAATCTTGTTCCGTAGCCTGCATGTGCTCACTGTTCCATTTTGTTTTCTTCCCACGAACTCTTCATCTCCTTTTGTTTGATTCTGTAGCCATTTTCAACCTAATAATATAGAAAGTCCCAATTACATTAAATATAATAAATGAAAAAATAAAAGAAAATCTTTAGCCTTCAAGCTATATAGAACTATTCATGAATATATTATATATGTCAGCTCATCGTCCACAATAACCCGTCTCCACCCAGTTTCTTAAACAAATTCAAATTGTCTACCTCATGCTGTGCTATGTATCCTCTGCTTGAAAGCAGCAAATAAAGAAATTATCACAATTACTTATTTATATATACACATATTTATATATGCGGGCGAAGGAGGAAATATTGATTCGTACGGATATGAGTGGCTGTGATGATCACGATGGTGATACTTGGATCGTGGATTTGAAAAGGGCGGTGAAGATGCTTCACTTTGGGAACTGTGATGAGAAAGAATTGGCGGCCGACGAAATTAAGAGGCTTGCGGTCGTGGATTTGAAGCGGCGGAGGACAGTGGTGGAGCTAGGAGTTATTCCGCCGCTAGTGGCCATGGTAGGGTCGGAGGTGGCGTCTCGTCAGAGAGCGGCGGTGAGGGGCTTACTGGTACTTGCAGACGGTTCATTCACGTGAGTGTTGATCGATTATTATTAAAATATTTTATTATTATTTCAGTGTTTCCCTATGACTAAAATTCAACCAACTTTAATCAAAATCGTTAATTTGATAAACAATAGTTTGGTAAGTTTCATTTTCTAAGGTGATCATAGTGAGAAAGAATCATTGATTCTTTTGCCTCCTCATTATCAACTTAAAAATCATAATGGTAATTTTAAGTTTATATATTTTATTTTCAATTCTAATTTCTTTATCATCTAACTTTTAGAAGTGAATTGATTTCCTCTTTTAGAAGTGCATATATAGTTTATTTTGAACACGTCTCTCTCGTCTATGATTTCTTATATCTTTATATCTAACTTCAGATTTGATTTTTATTTTTACGAATGATCGCCCGGGATTTCCATTCATTACCATTTGTGTGCTCCACTACTATTTTAAATGAAGCTTCGCAGGCAACATTATTAAATAATACAAATCTTTTGCTTGTGTGTTTGTGGCCATATAATATGCTGACGACACATCATTACCCTCCAAATTGCGTCGAATTTAATGAAGTGTTGTTAGTTCTAATTCTGTATTTAGTACACAAAGTTGACATATGTAGTATACTATAATAATACTATACTATTAGACTTAATTATTCTTTGAGATTTGGCGTGGTGGTTTGAAATTATGGGTTATCTTGTCCCAAAAACAATAATAAAAATTCAATTCACGAGCTTCCTTTTCAGACACAGATCTAAGAATCTCCTTGACTTATCTCTTGCAACTAATATAGGGCCCTCCAATGCAAGAATTATATAATATAGCAACGTGGGGTTTCGTATATTATATGTTTCTTAAATCAATACTTTTTTTTTTATGTCTCTTTGCTTCTTGTCTCAGGAACAAGGCCGCAATGGTAGAGGCAGGAATCTTATCAGCACTGCCCAAAAACGTCGCTGGCCTCGACGAAGCATCCAAACAAGAACTTGCCCAGCTCCTATCATCAATATCATCAGTAATAACCAACACACAATGCTCCTCCTTAAACTCATCTCAAATCATTACAGCCACCATCTCCATCCTCGAATCATGTTCTTCTCCGAGGACTAAAGAATTCTCCCTAAACACGCTTTACAAGCTATCATCGATCATAGAAAACGCTGAGGCTTTGGCCTCGAGAGGAGCCATCGAAACCGTAATAAAACTGTCACTGACCGACAAATCGTTAAGTGAAAGGGCCCTAACGATATTAGGAAACCTCGTGGTGACCTCCGCGGGAAGAAAGGCCATGGAGGACGGGCCCACGATGCTGATTCCCGAGTCCCTGATCGAGGTGATGACGTGGCAAGAAAGCCCGAAGAGCCAAGAACTATCGCTTTACGTCCTCATGATCTTAGCACACCGGAGCTCTTCGCAGAGGCAAAGGATGTTCGAAGCCGGGATCGTTCAAGTGCTCCTTGAAGTGGCCTTGTTGGGGACTCCATTGGCGCAGAAGAGGGCTACGAAGCTATTGCAGTGGTTTAAGGATGAGAGAAGTAGCGTTGGGGTTTGCGGGCTCGGGCTTTTTTCCGGGCCTCAAGTTGGGAGGTCTCTGTCCGTTGGATCGCCGCCGGGGAATGGTGCTGATGAAGGGAGGAGATTGATGGAGAGGATCGTGAAGCAGAGTTTGAGGAAGAATATGGAGACGATTACTCGTCGGGCGAATAATGGTTGTGTGGATTCACATGGCGAGGTTAAGAAGGCTTTGGGGATGAGTTCGAGTTCTAAGAGCTTGCCTTACTAAATAATCAAAATATTGATCTTGCCATTTTCTTTGATTTTGAAAGGATATCAACAAATTGTTGTAATATTATTGTAAATCTCGTCTTAATCCCTCCTCCTACTTCACTTCTACGTCTCAATCCACTTTCTATAAATTTCCCTGTTCTTGAAAATATATCGGCGCAGTATTTCTAAGTTAAGAGAGGTGACACGTGATTTAAGAGTTATAATTTAGCAGATTAATTCTCAAAATCGAAGCAATATAAGGACAAAATGCCCTCTTTTGATGAGGTGGCAGTCCAGAGGATGTTTCTTCACCTCCTTTGTATGACGTGACAGTCCAATCAGACGCCACATTAACTCTTATGTACTGCGTGGCACTCAGTTGGCTTCAAGATGAACTGGCACATCCTCAAAAGTGATAGCGTGAGAGCTAGTTATCGCTGAATTGACCTCCGACTTCCAACAATACTAATTTCCAGATCTGTGCATACGAACTACTATAGTTAAGGAATCCATAAAAAATTGAACCCTAAGCTTTTGATGGGGACTATAGATATATAAACATTTCAAATTCACAACAATGAATAATTTATAATGTTATGATTTTTCACATGTCAAAATTACTAGCTTATATCAATAATATCACCACCCCTTTTGTTTTGTACTACAACAAAACAATGTTAATTAAATTAAAACAAAACATAAGCTTGTCCGAGGGAGACCGAGCCAATCAGCACGCAGCAGCAAAAGACTTGTGAACAAGCTTGTTGTTCTGAGATTGAGAAGCATTATTACACAATCGAGCTTTATCTCTAAGCTCTTGAAACGCTCTCATCGTCTCCACGTCGAAGCCACCAGCAAACTAATTTCGAGAAAATAACGTAATTAATTAAGATGCGATTAACAAAGGTTCGAAATATTTTAATAATTCGTAATACTTATCACCTGATGAACTCTGAAAGCAAACTTAACACCATTAAGAATAAGGTCTTCTTCTTCTTGACCACCGCCACCTACGATTTCGAGCTCTGCAGATATTCTCTTCATGTATTTCATCGCTAGCTTTACGGATGCAAGCTTTATCTACAAACAAGAGCACCATTTTTAGAGAATTTTGAAACAAAATAGCATTTTAACCAAGAAGGGTTTTTAAAATAGCCTAATTGAACCCTTTTTAGTCAACGAACTAAATTCTAAGGGTATTTTTGTCATTTCACAAGGGGTTATCAGCTATAGACGACAGAGAGTTGACCCATTATATAGCTGATAACTCACATATACGACTATAGTTGGGAACTTTTTAGTAGGTTCTTAGCTATATACGAGTTCTCATATATAGCTGAGAACCCGTAATACCTGAGAACTCACAGTGCATTGTCACCCACTGAACGTGTGACCTATTAGAGTCCGTTTGGTTGGAGGAATGAGTTTAGATGATATTAGATTAAGTTGGATTTATATAATAATGAGATTAAATAATGATGTTCAATATGTTTGGTAGATGGGTTTAGGTTTAAATAGACAAAATTACAATTTTACCCCTTCAGTTAAAAAATACGGTATGAGGAGAGAGAGGAGAAAAAGAGAGAGAAAGAGGGAGAGAGAGAGAGAGAGAGAAGGGGGGAGAGAGAGAGAGGGGGGGAGGAGAGAGAGGGAAGACGAGAGAGAGAGGAGGGAGAAAATTTATAAAAATGGAATTAAATAAATAAATAAAATTTAAAGTAAAAGAATAATTTTGTCCAAAATGGGTGGGATCAACTAAAGGGAGGGGTAGATGTTACTATAAATAATACCTTATAGGGGTATTAAAATAGAATTAATTAAACTTTCTCTTTAAATAAATCCTCTAACAAAATACACATTTAGCTAATCATAACTCTCCTAATCCATTCTAATACCCCCAACCAAACACACCCTTAACGGATAGCTGACTACAAAGACAACTATTTTACACATTACTACGAGTCTCTCAGTTAGTAAGGAAGGGTATAATACTATTTAAAGAAGGCTATTTTTTGATACCATGTTCGGGCTATTTCCCTAATTACTCCCATTTATTACAAATCACTAGTTTAGTCAAATGTTCATTACATGGAGACAAATAGTCAAAGGAAGAAGCTTCTTTGCTAAAGCTCAAAGTCAACATAAAGAAAGAATCTCACGCATCTATAATGCCGACAATTAGCAAATGTGTATGGAGATCTGAGACTCTTCACATGGGCTCTCTCATCAGAGTATATAATAAGCTCACCTTAATTCTTTTAATGTCCGTTTGGTGTAGAAATTAAGTGCCAACCAAGAAGTAGGTACCAAGAAAATAAATAAAATTGCGGAACTACCCGTCAAAATAAAAATATGCAAATACCTAACAAGTTTGCTCATTTCATTACATGATTGGAGGTAGGTTAATTATATATATAAAAAAAAATAGGAACAAAATGACTATAGAATAATACACACGTTACCTTGCTATCATATCCGGTCTCTAACATCCAATTCGTAGGAATTCGAAACCCTTGGAATCTTTTCGCAGATGATTCTCTCATCCTCGACAAATTGTAAACGCCATGCTCCAATCTGAAAGCAAAAATATAATCACAAACAATTAGTCCCAAGAAAGAATATTAGGTGGGGCAAAAAAAAAATTCCTTACTTTTCGAATAAAGACTGCATTTTTTTCAAGGCATGGCTACAAGGTTGCCTCGGGTCGTCCCTGTCCGAAGAAGATTCGGATTCGAGCTTCTTCAAATCGCGGTACCCGAAAGCAGCTTCCCTCAACGCGTCGGCTTTCTTCTCGGGCCAATCGAAATGCTTCAAAACCGCCCTCTCATCGACCTTGAAATCCCAAAGAAAAAAAAGAAAAAAAAATAATTCCAATTTCATGCGAATGAAGCGAAGCTCTCAAGAAAATTACGTTTAGGTGATAAATGTACCAAGAAAGAAAGCTCGTGGTCGAGCCATTTGACGAAAGTCAACACATCTTCAATGTCCGCAAATGAAGCTTCATCAACTTCTTTGATCAAGAACCTTATCAGATCCCCTTGTGTCTCCACATCTGTCTTAATCTGCGGATTTAAAAAAAAAAACAAATTGTAATTATCGATTTTAGCATAAATAAAGGCTATCTTCTATATAGCGTCGGCTTGTTGCAGATTCTGTCTGAACACGTGTACGAAAAAGGGAAAACAAAAGCTGTCATGTAATGCAGCGGTTCCCGTGTGTTATCACTCAATCGATGAATTTCTTTGTGCAATTCCAATAAGATCTTTTATGTCTTATTATGTGGAAAGATGAGATTTTTAAAGAAAAGCTGACCCGTAAATTACTCTCAAGAAAATAGAGGACAGAGAAAAGAAAGAAAAGCTCACAGCTAGCAAATGCGCGGAGCGATTTGCAATCTCCCCGATCATGTCTTTCGCCGCCGCGACCCCATCGGCGGTTCCGCCTCCGGCTCCAGCGCCGGCGTCCCTACTACGGCAGTTCGAGTCTCTCCTCATTAGGGTATGGTAGAACTCGACCACCTCGGGGACCCTCCTCACCTTCGCAGCCGCAGCAGCCCTGGATCCCTTCGGCGGAGGCGGAGGCGGTGGGGGGGGAGGTGGCGGCGCCGCGAATATTTTTTCCGGAGGCGGACTACTCATTGGGGTAGTTTTGGAACTCTCCAACACTGTTGTCGCATTATTGTCCGAACCAAGATACGACGACGAGTTAGAGACCGGAGACGATGACGTGGATAAAGGCGCCAAGAGGAACGCCGACGGCTTAGGCGGCGGCGCAGGGACTCTCGGCGCACGGGGCCTCACTCTCAGCTCATCTACCGCGCAGTGAGCAACGTCGCAGGATTTGTCATTGCCACCGTTTGTCGTCCCACATGCCCTTTCGCGACAACTCGTCGGCGACGGAGACGGAGAAGTCGCCGCCGACGCCGACGACTCTTCCTCCCGCTCTTGCTGCTCTTCGACGGCTCTTTTGATCTCCTGAAGCTCACACTGCATGCATCTAATCATCTCCTCGTACTTCTCACTCTGCTCCCTGAGCACCGCGTGGAGCCGCTCGTTCTCTTCCCTGAGCCTCTCGTTCTCCGCTTCAAGGCAGCAAATCTTGTCTGCGCACAGACCAATCTCTGCATCTTTGCTCGAGATCGCGCCTTCGAGGACCGGCACGATGGCGGCGGACTCCTTCAGCAGCTTAAGCTCCACGACTTCCGTCTTCAGCCTCGACTCGCTCTCACGCAGCCGCTCGACGACGCGGAGGAGCTCTTCTTCGGCGTCGCTGTGTGGGTGAGTAGTATTCGTCGTGGGCTGGACCTGTGCGGATGCGCGAGGGAAGTAGACGCCGAAGGAGCGCGTGAAGGGGACGGCGGCGGTGTTCTGCTGGTGGTGTTTGGCTGGAGCCGGTGAAGGCGATGGCTTGTTGTTGGCTGCTTTGGGTTGGCCCGTTGATGAGGGTTTAACTTTCCCGGCTACCATTGTTGACGGTCTTGGGTTGAAGATAGAAAATGGAGGAGAAAGAAGATGATTAAGACGAGTGAGGATTGTGTGTGTACATGTGTCACGAGTTGTGAGCTGTCTCTTTCTAACAGTGATGTGTTGTGTAAGGAGAAAATTTATAGGGTTGCTTTCTGTAAAGTAAATAAATATGGAAATAATATTCAATACGTGGAATTTAATTTATATTTACTAAAAAGATTATACTAAAAAAATTATATTATGGGAGCGAGGCCTCGGTCTAGTGGTCAAGGATGAGGTCTTAAGTATTTATGCGTTAGAGGTCGTGGGATCGGATTTTCCTCTCACGATTTCTTGAATAGTCCCCATGGCCTTTATAGCTCATGCATATCATTATTAGATGGGTTTGAGACGTATCCATTTGGTCCCGATGATTAGTCTCACTACTGGAGTATGTGGCGCAATTAAGCTTCTGTCGGGTCTTTATGACGCAAAGCTCACCCCGGTATTTAGGGGCTAGCTCCATAGACAGGTCGAATGGGAATACATCAGAACAAAAAAAAAATTATATTTTGATCGTAAATGGATAAAAAAAAATGAGGTTAATGAATATAAATGACGGTCCCAGGGCTTCGCTCCAGTGTCTGCGGGATAAATTCACCTAGGTGAGATTCACCTTGACTATCGTTGTCAGATGAGTTTGAGACATATTCAATTGGTCCCGGAAATTAGTCTTATCACTGGCGTGTGTGGTGCAATTAAAGTATCTGTCATGTCTGTGTGGCGCAAGCGCACATCGATATTTAGATGTTAACCCATCGTTAGACCGAGTGAGTATACATCGGGCCAAATAACGATTCTTTGGCGGCTTCTTAAGCCGAGAGATAGGGAGAAAAATGGAGAGAGAGAGAGATTTACTTAAATCTTTTAACTATAATAATATTAATTCAACACCCCAAAGCCAAAGTAAACGATTATTACATTTTTATTTATATTCAATTCATAATCATCGCACGCGGCACGCAGTCTAAATTTCTTTTAGATATTTAGTAAGATATTACTCAACAATACAAATTTGTGCTCACACGGCGTTCGTGAACTGACGACGTAATGAGACATTTAATCATTGACTAAAATCTAAAGTAATTGATATATATATATATATTGTATATACGGAATAAAATGCTTTAATGGAATCAAATGATTAAGATTCACTTGTAAGCAAAATCTTTTGATTTAGTATACTGAAAAATTGTTCGGTTATACGCGACTTGGCTTTTACTTAATCCAACTACTTTCCATCTATATCTAGTAGGTAAAAATAATTTTAATAATCTAACGAAGCAACGTATTAGAAATGTAACTATGCTAAAGTATCATTTTCAAATAAAATAGAACGTTGCAAAAAGAATGTGACAATTAACCAACTAGTGAAACTTCCTTTTAAATTTTATCAGCCGTTCACTTATTTTAGTTAATATGATAACATTTAATGAAATAAAAAAAATGTAGTTTTCTTTAAAATGATCTTCGCTTTTTTTTTTTCACGAGACGTCTCATTGTTAAATATTAGATGATTCCCGCGCGTATGTGTTATTCCAAGTTCATAGTGCGACTTTGATAGTCAGCAAATTCCATGGGAATCGAATCCTTAATCTCGAAGCGGAGATTTTCAGAAGCTCAACTATTTAATAGTACAAATGATCTTTGCTTGAACTAGCAAAATTCTACAGAAACAGAATTAAATTCAATGTTCAATTATGATAGTGAAGTTGATGTGTGAACACCCTATCACGTTATCTCGCTGGATTGCCCTTTTCTTAGGTAACCATCTCTATCTTCCTCTATTTATTATAATTGTTATTACTTTCATATTAATTACTAAATTTAATATAGTCTTTCAAACCACCAAACCCTCTTTCTTGAATTCTTGAATTATAGACACTTAATGTTCCACATTTTTGCAAGTATTCGAAATAAAAATAAGCCGTACCCTCCTCCCCTTTTCTCTTTTTTCATTTTCAAGAATTATATATACATAATCGTGGAAAAATTGCTCTAGGACTTCTCGGACAAAGAGCATATTGCTTCGAGACCAAAAACCACGTTCGTGGCTTTTAATGTCCTTTGGAAGTTGACTGTCAATACAATAAATACGTGTATATATGATGTAAGTATATAATCGTATATATGATATCATATATAAATATATAATTGTATTTCTGTTTGCAGCAGATCTTAGTTCGATTTAATCTCATGACATGCAAATTATAACAGTCATATTGGCAGGTTGATTTGTCATATATATATATTATATATATACTTTAGTGTCTCCATCATCAAAGCATCTCAATCTATACATAATCTCGACCCTTGAATAAAATTATTATTATTATTATTATTATTATTATTATTATTATTATTATGATGATGATACTAGATACATTAGAGAATAAGGTCATTAAATGTGATTTGGCCAGGATACACGACGTGCTGCTCTAAACCCCAAATAAAACAAAAGCCGCGAAGGATTGATCACTTTAATTTTATGACTTGCTTATAAACTTTGTGAGAATATAACCACATGTGACGGCCAAATGTCACAAATCGATTATTATTAGAAAAATTAACATATATATAAGTTTGATAGGTCACTTCGCCTATCACCAATTGATTTTTAGAAGAAATCTCGTCAAGCTTATACGATCTATTAAATGCTGACAAGATTTTTTGATGATATTATTATTTTACATGTTGATTATATATATTTCAATTGTATTTAATGAGATCAGGTGAATTTTGATTAGTATAAACGGGTAGTTAATATTTTATCATAATATTTTTCTTAAGCTATATTATAATTAATGTTGAAGAATGAGATAATCATGGAAATTATCCATACTTACTATATTCGGACAAGCTGCAAATCAAACAAAGATCAAGGGTCAAAATTAGGGAAATAAGATCATAGCATTGATAACTCTATAACGATTACTTATCATATTATTAGATGATCAGTTTGTATAAATATAGGCCAATATGAGTCTGCAATGTATGCACACAATACCAAAGAAAATACAATACAATATCATTCCGCAAAATTCAACAATTAATAATATCATAATATAGCATACTAATATCAAGATAATCTTAATATATATCAATTAAGATTCTTATAACACCCACCGGTTAAAACCTGCATTACATAGAAAGATTAAATAAGATAAAGCAAGGCCCATTGTATCAACCATACGATGAACTGTTACCGTGAACTTGACACGCTTCGTTGGAAAAATATATTAAATAGAAATTTTTTTTATTTATTAAAGGGTTGTAACTCTTATGAATGTATATGTCTATTCAAAGAGTGCCCCGTAAAGCCAAAAGATGTATCGAATGAATTGAAATGTCATGACCAAACATGATTGGATGCAACTCTTCGACATGATCCAGCCACATCTATATATAGGAAGCTTCATTTACTCATTTCCTACAACTCGAATCATTCTGTGGAATGAAACTCTTAGTGAAGTCCCGTAGGTTTATGTTCTCTCGTCGTGAAATATATTTAGTATATTTCGTATTCAAAAACGTCTGAGAGTCTGAAAAGCATCGATTAAGTTCGTTAGTCTCGTAATTTGGATTGCTCCTATTACGAGACGTTTGTCGTTGTATCTTGGGAAACGATTGCCGTATTCCGTAAGCACCGTAGGTGGGGCAATATCGTTTCAAGGACATAGCGTCAACGCTAGCCTCGACAATAAAATCAGTTTCACATCCCGCGTACGATCGATATATTATATATTATTCTATATATTAATATACAAAGACGTATATACGGAATTATACCCAACACGCTTTGCCTCCGACCCACACCACATAAGTCAACAACACAAAAATAAAATAAATTAAAATTAAAAAAAAAGCCCACTTATATAACCATATATAATATAAAACTAAAATTAATTTCACTGAGCAGCAGTCCCTGTTATTATAGAAGAGCTGCTGCATATTGTATTAAACTGAGGCATCGTATAAGGCCCTTCAATTAAACCTTTGGCTATATATTCATAAGCCGCCTCTGTGAAATGAATACCGTCCCAGCTGGCGAATGCAGAAGGATCATCGCAACTAACCGCCGGAGAAATCCCGCACAACGCAGACCTGTTGAAATTATAGGGCCCGCCCGATCCGCAACAAGCCTTGTGAATATTCTCCCTCGGAAACCCTGCATTTATAGAAATATATATTACTACGATGGACGTCACCTTAATGTTTTAAAACGCGTATTGTGCAGTGCCTTTGGAACGTGATTTATTTATTACACATTGCACACCTGATTTTCATCAAATTATCGTAATGGCCCAAATAGCGCGAGTGATTTAAGAAAATAGCGTGAATAGTGCACTATGTTGCTCATAGCGCGCCATATTATATTGCGCTTTAGCACGTTTTAGAGCAAAAATGCGCGATAGCAAACTATTTAAAACAATGATTACATTACGTGCGAATTAAACAGAAAAAATACTCACCGAATTCTTCGGCAGAGCGAAAGATTCTCAACGTGGAGCTGTAATAATCTGCGTAGATGATGCTTGTCTGAGGATGGAGATGCCTAATACGTTCGAGCTCCTCGTTGAGCAGCTCGTTGTGGTACTCTGCGAACTCGTTCAACCACTTGATGCACCCGGTTTCGGGGTCGTAATCGTCTTTTTCCTCCGTCTCGAAAATCGTCATATAAATAGGCAGGCAACCGATTGGAAAATTTCCCGGGACTAAGAGGGTCTTAGCACCGAGCTCGATCAGCTCCTATATATCAGCAGTGCAAGAAAGAACTTATTCAACTATCTCAGTGTGTAGTAATGGGACGAGAGAAGAAGAAAAAAACATACTTGGATTCTTGATCCGATGTAGCTGATTACGGTTGGGGCAAAAGATCGAACATCTTGCGGGCTCATGTGCTCCTCGAATGGATTGTTGTAGTCGTTGCCTCCAATTTCTCCGACAAGAATCAAAGCGTTCTCAAGAAACGTCTCATTATTACCTTCATAAATCATATATTTGACATCTCCAATCACAATCAAAACTCAAAAAAGTAGTAAAAACACTTCAGGCGTACACGAAACGCAGACTCAAAATGAGTTTTATACTTTTTCTTTCATGCTTGAAACTCAAATATACCTTGTTCCAAAAAATAAGTTTGCAGTTGGAAATTGCTACAGAAACGTTTCGGTTTGTTTTAAATTATGAAAGCGTTCATATGAAAAAAAAAAAAGAAACGAAATTAAATACTTATTTATTTACGATTTTAAATTGACAATATTATGAAATTAGATCACTGACTATACCATCGTTTTTGGGTCAATATATTTGATAATTTCAAAAATGAGTGAAACTTTGTTTGTCAACAAAATTGGGGCACTAGCCAATTTTTCCTGCCAAAATCGCCAGATCCGACATGGCCACCTCAGATTTCCGGCAATTTCGGCCGAAAATTTGATCGGTGATCCAATTTGGTTATGACCTACAAAGTTAGTGGCCTATTTTTGCAAATATCAAACGTCGGGACCCAAAAATAAAAACAGTGTATACTTAGTGATCAAATTTTATAATTTTTCCATTATCAATTTGTCAACATAAACAATGGACTATAATACTTTCTTTAATAATCATATTTTTTTATCTTACTATTTATTTTTTGGATAAATTACGATGATCACATTGCACTCTAGAAACGTACTAATTGACCATTTGTCCGAAGAATACACCAATTCCAAGACTTGAAAAAAAAATCATTTTTTTACTTGTACTAATAATGCTTTTCATGTTCATCGCAGTGTATTTTTTTATATCTGTCTATTATAATATGTAAAGTTGTAAAATATGTGAAAAAATTGGCATTAAAAGAGAATATTCTTATGAATTTAAGAATAAGTTTAATGAGATGTTATTGTATTTGAGTTTGAAAATGAATTTTTCGATTGGAGATCGGTGCATTTGGTATGCTTTGTGTATGGAAAGCACGAAATTAAGTAAGCACATCGAATAATTATACTTTGTAACCAAATTCCACAAACAAATCCCTTTGATAATGTAATATTAACAGTTCATTACCAGTGGGATTTGCTGCAAGTAATTGCTTGAACCAATCAAATTGAGTCCCCAAACTAACGTTGGTCATCGGATTGTGGACCCCTCTGTCCTCGAAGAAGCCGCTGTCGAGCGCCGTAGCTCCGGCCACCGCGAAATTCACGCCTTTAACAAACCTGTCGCCGTTTCCCCCTCCGACGTACGACTCCACATAGGGCAGTTGTAAACTCTCAGCTACGCAGCAATAAATAAAATTAAAATAAATGACTGAATAGTTCTCTAAAAGCTCTGCATTGATGTAAACTAACCGATGAAATCGATTATAAGGCGGCCATCGGAGAATCTTCCGGTGGGTCGGCGGAAGAAGGTTCTGCCGTATGGCGGCCGATCGGCTAGCGGATTCTGACGGGTGCGGTTCGCCAACCGCACGAAGTTTCCAGTATCGGCTATGGAGTCGCCGAAGCTTACGATGGAAGTGAAGCTGCTACATGAAGAAGACGACGACGGCGATGTTGTAATGAGCTGTGTTGTGATAAGTAGCACTACTGTTGATAGCAGCATTATTGCTCTTGAGCTTTTCATGGTCCTCCGCTCCTTTACAGTACATCAAATATGAATAACATTAAATTTAGTTATTATTATATCATATTGGAAATGGGCAAAAGATATTTTTGTGAATTGGATCCAATTATTGCACGTTGGAAAAAGACACATGCGCGTTGGCCAATCATCGTCACCATCACGAGTAAAAATCATATCATGTCATATATATCACACCAAAAATACACACCACATTTCATACAAAGAAGAATAATGATATGAGTCAATAGTCATGTATATGGGCTTGGAAGCCAATTACGGGATCACATTGGCGGAGCTATGCGAGGACAAGTGGGGTCCAATGATCCACTAGAAAAAAAATATTTATTAATAATTTATGTTGAAATTTTAACCATAAGGTTAAAAATTGACAAAAATAACACCATAAAAAAGTTTAAAAATATTAGGCGTGGAATCATGTGGGAAGAACATGCAGGCCCAAGCATTTTTTATCGTTTGGGTGCTATACAAAGAGAAATATTTCAATCTATGATGAGTATCCATACAATGTCAATGTACTTTCATACTCCGAATAAGAGCTGTTTGAAGCGAATATAAACATTATTGTGGCAATAGGACAACTTAATTTTCGGTTGGACGAATCTTCCTGATCCATGCGACCGATTCCAAGTTATATAAACGTCAGCAGTCATGGGATTTGAACAAGTTATCAATGGGACTTAACAACTTCTACAATGGCTAGAACAACTGATCCATGCGACCGATTCCAAGTTATATAAACGTCAGCAGTCATGGGATTTGAACAAGTTATCAATGGGACTTAACAACTTCTACAATGGCTAGAACAACCCTGTAGAAAAATGCATTTTAAAACAATGGCAATAAGAATTATTAGAGTTTTCCAAGCATCCAATCCAATTAGCTAATCCATCTAAATACATTTGCTTAATTAAGCATCATATTTAAAAAATACATACTTAGTTAAAGTCTAATGCATTTAATTCGGACTAAAATATATCCTATCCGACAAGCAAGCGTCAATTTCTTATTGACTTTTGAGCATTTGGGATTTACCGAGGTTTTCGTTTCAATTAGCACAATATTAATCACAAGTTTCGACCGTGTGAGGTTGATCTTTCCAGTTTAGTCTATGTGATATATTATAGGCATATTCTGGTAATTAACTGACTACACTTAATAACACCGACATAACTAATCGTAAGCTTGCTATTTTCAGTTAATTAAAAACCCCAATAGGAAGTTCAAGCTTAAAAATATACGAATTTGTAATATTCATGAATAACTTATGTTGCATACAAACATATGAGATTTTATGTTATCACTCATCGACGACTTGGTCAATCCTTGTGTTCGACTATTAAAATATAATAATTATGAAATAATATATGTTGATTTTTTAAATCATAATATTAGTTGGATGATTAATGAGATTATTGTATTCAATATTGATAAGATTAGTCATATGATTGATGAAGTTATTGTATTAAATGTTGATGTTGTTAGTTGGATGATTGATGGTATTATTATATTAGATATTGATGAGATAAGTTGGATAACTTGTTAGTTGTATTTAATGATATTAGTTATAATAGTGAATTTTAGCAGTATAATATGTTACAGACTAGAGTTGTATTGTAATACACATCAAAATTTTGAATAAGATTTCATATTTTATCTCTCTTTATCTTTAAAAATAACATCATAATAGGTCTATATCATCCCTATCAAATTTGGTAGTAACCCAAATGCGTTGGATTTTGACACGTCGTAAAATATTTGAATTTTATATGACGTGTCGAAAATCAAAAGAATTTTGTGGGTGGGGTAGTGTTGATCATTATAATCATCTTCTTAAATACTTAATCACACTAACTTTTTATTGGCAAAATAAAATGCTTGCAATTCTTGTATTATTATTTTTTATGTTATTCATTCTCCCTTGTAGCAACCCTCCATGAACGATGAAATTTCATGACATTACGTTTGACACTCATATTTATTCGGAAAAATAATAAAAAAAAAAGAAGGATTATTAACGGAATCACTTTTTACCAGATAAAGACTAATATATATATATATATATATATATATAACGGATTTCGACATGCAAATTGCAAGAAATTCATCAAAAATTATTACAGCACTCCATTGAACGTGCCTTCATTTAGGGTGGCGCACTTCATATAATTATCAGTGATGCTGTGGATCTGGGCCATTAGGGGCTGCTCGAGTTATATTAACGTCGAGTATTAACTTTCTACCCCTTCTCTTATTATTACTCGCCAAGTATTCCAACTCTATTTCACGCAAGATTTGTTCGCTGTTGATTTTCTTGGGTGCGTAAGCGAGCGGTCGATAACTCATTAATGCCGATGATGAAGTGTTGATGTAAGAGATGAGGAGCAATAGGAGTAGTGTTGTAATAAAGATCTTAGAGCTCTTACTTGCCATTAATTAGAGATAAATTAAATGCGGCAATGGAGGTTATTGTGTGATGAATTAAGATCGGGAAACGTACGTATATATAGACAATGTCACACGATCATGTGAATATTATTAGTAACAGAAAGGCAAAATTATAAAATTATGTCACTAAGTATAGAAATTTTCGTTTTTGGGTCACTATGTTTGATAATTGCAAAAGTAGGTCACTAACTTTGTATGTCAAAACAATTTTGGGTCACGTTTTCAATTTTAGGTCACTAAGTATATATTTTTTCGATTTTGGGTCACTAAATTTACATTTTCTCAATTTTGGGTCACTATGTTTATAAAGTTAGTAACAAATGAGTGACCCAAAATTGAAAAAATGTAAACTTAGTGACCCAAAATCGAAAACGTATATACTTAGTGACCTAAAATTGAAAACATGACTCAAAATTATTTTGAGATACAAAGTTAGCGACCTACTTTTGTAATTATCAAACATAGTGACTCAAAAACGAAAACTTGTATACTTAGTGACTTAATTTTATAATTTTCTGTAACAGAAATATATGCAGAAAGACAGATAAATGGTAGTTATGATGATTTATTAGTTAATTTTAGAGCAGCAACTAATCATTAAAGTCTAACAAGGGTTTCTTTAAAAAGGAACTGCTTCATATCTTCTTAAATCATTGGCTTAGGTTTGTGATCTCGTTTGTCCCAATCAGCACATGTGCCTCATTATTCTCTTTGCCAACTAACTAACTATAGAGAATGAAATTAAGCGCATGAGTTGTTGTCTAGTCATCTATTGTATGATATATGTCATAATTTATTATTTAAGAAACAATTATTGTAGCCGAGTATAAATATATATAAATATTATATGTATTATTTCAGTTAGTTAAAAGATAAGTTATGCCATATTATATATGAATTATTCCGGATTTTATTGATGTTTCTTTAAAATAATTTAATTTTTTTTTAATGATGTTGGAAACCCATATTAAGAGATGGGTTAAGTCCACGTCCACTACTACAATAGCCTGTGAACCACTTTGGAAGGTCAACCACCCTAGACAGTCCTAAGTGACATGGTCATGTGAAATCAGGAAAGGTATACATGATTTAGCCTCAATATTGAATATTGTGTGAATTTATGGAATCTTTTATATTCGTGATGGCCTACCCCAGATGAAAATGTCATGTACATGCTTGGCAATGAGAAATGGATTTTCGTGGGACGGGGAATCCGTGATTCATGGAACAAAGTTATAGGGGAAATTTTCCGATTGATGGACGGGTAGAAAACATAATCCTGCCTTATTTCATGTGGGAACATGATAAATACAAAAATTTCTTATTTCAATATCGTACGTAAACATGTTTAATCTTCTAAAATCCATGATTGCGCTAAATTCTTCATCTCTTCACTGCTCAAAGAAAGTTGTTCACTCACATTCGCATGAGGATATTGATTCCATGCAGGGCCAGCGATAGAGAAGTTTCTCCCTCGTTTTTGCTTGTCGAAAGAGAAATTTCGAGTCACTCATTTGGTAATTAACCTTTTAAAATAAAACATGTATGCTTAGTGACCCAAAATCGAAAAAATATATACCTAATGACCCAAAATTCTCGACATACAAGTTAGTGACCTACTTTTACAATTATCAAAGTGACCCAAAAACAAAAACGTGTATACTTAGTGTCATAATCTTATAATTTTGCAATTATTATTATAAACTGAGAAATGAAAACACTGCCCTTTCGCATGCTTCTTCTGACAATTCAATTAGCCTTTGATCTATACTTTGACATACGGATGAAAAAACGCGAACTAAAATCTGATCGTTAGTGGACGACATGGAGGCCTAATTCCTGTTCTTTTTAGCATTAAAGTTGGATTATCGCGCATTATATATAAACGTGTGTGTGTGTTGAAACTAATAAATTATATAGTAGTCGTATTTAATTTAATGTCCCATGTGTCAAGTAGGCAGATGGTTCGTTCAAAATGACGATGATATTGCTTGATGATTGTGACCGGGCCACTTTTGATGCCATTTTAGATTCTCTTGTCAATTTGCCTCTTCATAATTATTTCATAATTTCTTACATATAAGTTACGTAAAGGCATAATTTGAGTTGACCAACCTTATCTACTAGCATTTATTAAATTAATGTATGTTATATATATATATATATATTATAGTATACGTACAACGACACACACATATATAATATATGTATCTATTATATTATCCGTACAACGACACATTTATATATATATATATATATATATTACTTTTGTGCGAGAAAAGTGGGCAATAGGCTTTATGAGGTTACTCGATGTGATAATAGTAAAGCGACTATCATAAATATTCGATGGTAGATGTCACGGCCCTCTATTTGATTTAGAATATTTTTCAACTATTTGAGTTTTCTGCTACCTACTTTGTCCGTAAAAGATAGTTAGCCATTTTTTGCCAATAAATATTCGAATTCTTCCACGCAGAACTCTCCTGTTTATATGATTGTGCCTTGTTCGTTTACTTAATTTATTTTGGAAATCACGTAAGTAAAGAACAATAAGATAAGAAATGCGGGCAACAACCAACCTTCAATCTTAATTCCAAAACAAGATTACAAAGAATTATGATACAGAAACCTCACTAATCCCAAATAGTCAAGGGTCTAACAAACATAGCAACATGGTAACCATTAAGCTTATTTTGACCTGGAGTCAAGATTTTGATTTAATATAGGCATAAACATAATCAATATTTTGAACGTAATTTTATAGTATTGAGACGAGTGACAAAATTATATATTGAGGTGGCAATCTAGAGTGGACATCCACCCATTCCATTGTGTTAGGAAATAAAATCACCATTATTCATACTCCCAAAAGTCCAAAATCCAATAAGAAATAGATGAGCCTGAATGTAAGATAAATTTTAAACCTCCAACAAATTCCCTCAAATATCAAATCATCCAAAAGGCATACATATACTTTAACAATGATCCATCTTATATTGGAGCCGGAATTGAGCCTCTGCATCCCAACCTATTGAACAGAGTCATAAGTCCAACCAATATTACATCCGCCACTAAAATATCATAAAATCTCATCTCAGTAATGCCAGATTTAAAGTCAAATCAGGGCCGAATATCACATATTGCCAAATATTTAGGGCCAAAGGCCTCACAAGAACGATGGGCTAAAAAATTTAAAAATTAGCCATATCTTATACCGTTGCCATAGGGTTTGTAATCAACCGATGCAAACATTGCACTCAATACACAACTCAATTTACACACAAAACTTAACCCAAACCAACCAAACCTTTCTCCAACCAGCAGCCTAATATATTTTAATTGTAATAAATAGCAAAATCTAATATATAATTTAAAAATGACCAATCCGTTACCCATCGGGCCGTGAACCAAACCTTTTTTTTAAGCATTATTCAGAAAATAAAGGCAATGCCGTCGATTAAATCCGCGGATGCCAACAGATATGATCTATAATAGTCGAAGAGGTTAATCGCAATAGATGAATTAGTAACAGAGCGTACAATTCCAAAAAAAAAAAAAAAAAGGAAAGAATCAATTTTCAAGACCATATAATTTATTTCGAGCCACATCTCAATCCAAAATCTGGAATTCACCAAGCAAGTGAATCGCTAATAGAAACAATGTGTGCGTAGGCCTATCTAAAATGCTTCCTCAGCAGCCCAGATGGCGAATCCTTAACCGGATCAGTTTCACCTCTTCTGTAACGATTTCTCGCTTCGCACATAAGGCAAGCGATAAGCAAAATAGAAGAAAAATCTATTACAGATGATGGCCTTCTAACAGGAGAAGGAGGCTTGCCACAATCTGGGTAGAGAAGATTCGTGATGTCTTCAAGTGGGATTCTCAATCTCACTTCCTTCTTCTTCTTCTTCTTCGAAGCCAATGCAATATCAATCGGATTTGTCGAGGAAAAACTCGTGGTGTTCTCCTTGTCGTTGCTTGAACAAATTGCGTCGAGCGCCATCTTCTTACTGTGTGTTTCTGTGGGGAAGAGGGGCGAACATGGTGGCATGTATATATCTGGATTGCAATTTTGAGTTTTCTGTGGAAAATTTTAGAGTAGGAAAATGGCTCTGGTGGTGTTTTGCATTGTTGAAGTTTGGAGGGAGATGATGAAATGAAAATTTTGAGCTTTCGAAGAAGAACGCGGTTACTTTCACCCACTAGGATAGTGACACGTGTCGTTGACGTGATTTGCGATGTTGATGATATGCCTGTTAGTAGTAATTTTTAGTTTGGCCCAATGTGAGGGCTTTCGTAGCAAAAGTTTAGGCCTCAAACGGCCCAATATTATTTAATAATTTATAGCCTAATAGTAAAAGATTTGTATTTTCTCTTTCCAGATGAGCCTTATCTATACTCTATAGAATACAATTGTAAAACCTTTAAAATATAATCAAATAAAGAACTGCATTTTAGCAATAGTGCTATTTTCTTCAATATTTCAATAGGCTTTGTATTTGTTTTTTTTTTCATGATCATAGATATTTTATATGTTTGAAAGAAAAAATCTATTGCAATCAATAAACGTTTTCAAAGAAATAGGGAAAATCGACGTAACGATCTCATCGCCCATTCGCGTGCGGTCCCGATGAAAAAATCTCGGGTCCGCCATTGATCATAATCATCATATATTAGTTTAATTTACATTTTTTTCAGTCAATCAAATGGGGAGGAAAGAAGGAATTGCAGAGTACACAGTTGATTAATTCAATCAAATTACGTATGTTTCCCAAAGAATGTAATATTATTTTTTCCCAACAACGTGAGCATAGAGATTAAAGAAACAGAGTATTGTGTGTATGTCTTAATTCTCCACCAGGCGATCAATTGTAGGCCTAATGCTTTCGAACAAAACCTCGTACGCTCTCTCTGACGGGTGAATCGAATCCCAGAAAACGTACTTGTCCGCATCGTCGCACACCGGCGACTTCGGGTTGCAGAGGAACGAAGTCTCGAGCAGGCCCGTCCCGCAGCACCCGACTCGAACCACCTCGAAATCTAGCATCATCGCGGGCCCACACATCAAGGGAGAGCGTTTTTTTTTTTTTTTTTACAGAAACACAATGCTCAATTACTATTTTAGTGATGTATATTTGACATTTTAAAGATACTTAAATTAAGGAATGTCAATTTTTAGACTTAAGTTTTGATGTTGAGGTAATTTGAGGACAATTAATGCTCAAATTGCAGTACATTACTAACACGCAACCATATGTTAAAATTAATTTGGGCCAAAGTTGTAAATGGCTTTGGAAATAAATTGAATCTAAATCAACATCTCCAACGAATCGAAGTGATTTGAGGACGATTAGCGCTGGAAACCTAATCTCAGCTCGAATTGTTACGCATGAAATGCACATGACAAATAATTTGGGGGAAATTTTACGTGTCATCGGGAAAAATTCGTTCTAATCATTATGTTCGACGTCATGTAGGATTTTTTCTCAAATCAATTGTCTCGTGCGTCGCACGTTTTTTAATTACGGGCTAAAATTGAGTTTTCAACGTTAATTTTCCTAAAATTATTTTAGTTTTAAAACTTAGTATCCCAAATTTGGCATCTGTTAATTAGATGTCCTTAAAACATCCCAAATTACGGGAATAAAATTTATGGACTCACCATATTTACGCCGTGAGGTCATGTCCTCCAAAGCTCCGTACACATCGACGTAAGCAATGCGAGCCCCTAATAAGGATCTTTGCATGGAGTTCAGTTCGTCTTCGAGCATCTCGTTGTAGTCCCGAGTCACGACGGAGAAGCTATCGATGCAGCCACGTTTTAGGATTGGATCATCGGAGTAAAGGGTTATTACGATGGGCAAACACCCCATCGGAGGTAATCCCACGACTCCGATCCTTCGAGCCCCTTGATCGATCAGTTCCTGCGTTAGAAATAAAATGTATAAAATTAAAATATGATATACTCATTTTAACCTTTTACTTTTAGGTGGTCGTTTATTATGATCAAAGCATAGGCCAAAGAGGTAGTTGTTACGAATCCTCGCGATCACTTATTTAAGAAAATTACACGTTTAAGGCTTGATAAGAAATAAATCAACATAATGCGAGGGGGCATATTGAACTATATAAAATCAAAATATGGTGCACTTCTTCGAACTTAAGCTTTTCGGTAAAGTGTCATTCAAAATGGTATTAGAGCTCGGCCAAAAAATGTCTTGGATACCGATCTTCACGGCCACCAATTAAAGAAAACTACGCGTTTAAGGCTAGATAGGAAATAAATCAGCGTAAACGTGATGGGGCGTAACTGTAGAATTTTTTATATCAGGGCCCACGCACACGCGCCGCACGGAGGAGGGAGAGACCTTATAATTAAGCTTGATGAGATTCCTTCCTAAAACCAATTGGTGATAGGAGGACTGACCTGACCCATCAGCTTATATACCGGTTCATTTTTCTTGTCGTAATCGATGTGAGACATTTGACCACATGTGACATTCTTCAGTAACAGAATATTTTATAAAACAAATTCCGCTCGTTTCGAGTTTAAACTTTTTGGTGAATTTGTCATTCAACATTTTGGCTCGGGACATTGACTTTATTTAAACCATATATATATGTGCGTTTTTTAAATGGAGCCAAAACCTGAACGAACTGCCGAACGTGTTGTATGACGAAGCCCTCATAGGCCGAGACGTTGTAAGCCTTTCGCCGAATGGGCAGAGAAAAGTAGTTCACCACGAAGTCGTTTGTTCCCGCGCTTACGAGGTATAAGGCATTGCTCACGAGCTCCTCCGCTTCGTCTTTACCGATCGCAGACTCAAGCTTCGCTTTATAGTCTTTGAAGTATTGCAGTTGGCTTTGCAAAGAGATCACGTTCTGCAATACGCAGCAAACCAAAGATGTGTGTGTGTGTGTGTGTGAGAGAGAGGAGAGAGAGAGAGAGAGAGAGAGAGAGAGAGAGAGACGCCTATTGTCGGTGTAAGCGGGTCGTATCCAGTTCCGGCAGAAGCAAAGCTGACGCCTGTCTTAAGATCCTTGATGCCGAGGGTATAATCCAAGTAGGGAGGAATGTTATCTTTGATACGGAGATACTTTGCTGCATATTATTACGAATGGCGATTACATGCACACACACATCTATATATTTATATATATATTATGTTTATGTGTATTTGTTATAGATATGTATCTTAGCCATTCATCGAGTGATTTTTACATTTTAATCCCGATGTTTGGCCTATGAACATATCTAGTCCTCCAATTTCCATAGTAAATTGTTTCAGCCCACATTGTTGTCGATTTTGGGCGTTTCAGATCCCTCATTAATTCAATCGTTATGTTGGACGGAAATACGGGTCTGACCAACCCGAATTATCGGGCCGGGCCAGATCTCCCTTTCTTTGGCCCGCAAAATTCGAGCTGGCCCGGCCCCCAAGTTAATGGTTAAATTAATCGAGGAACTCAAAACGCCAAAATCGACAATATTTGGGACTGAAACTGTAACTCGGGAAAATAGAGAACTAGATACGTCAATAAGCCAAACATTGGGGACCAACAACATTCTTGTAACTTACCAATGTAATCGTTGACGAGTCGACCGTTAGTGAACCTCCCAGTGGGCTCGTGGTTGTCGAAGTCCTTGCCATAAGGAGGGAAGTTGCTCCTAAATGCAGTAGCTATGTAGTTGTTATTACCGGGATCAGCTGTGGAGTCTCCGAATATGATGACAGCAGGAACCGATGGTGCTGACGACGTTTCTCCACGTGTGAAAGGTGTAGTTGGGATATATACCAAACAGTTCCATTTATGGTTTTATGGGTTCTCAACTACCCGATTTTCTTTTCTTTTTTTCTTTTTTTCTAAATAGGAATTACTTTGAGATATTCTGGAAAGTGAAATGAAGTATGTTTCACGTCATTACATTTAGATTTGAAGAACATATATAAATAGGAAGTCCGTCTTCACGGTTTTTAATGGAGTATATGCTTCTTTTATATATCTGCATTGTGTGTGCCCTAGATTTTTACTTGGTTATAGCAAAGATATGCTGCTAAAAATGATATATAATCTATGTGGATAGATAGGCTTATGCGTACATTTTTTCTTCATATTGCAATGTAAGTAGATACTATTTGATTCTAATTTATTTGCTTTTCCATTTTTTCGCCTCAACCACATTTCTGAATTGTAATTTATAGCTTGACGAGTTGTTTATGCTTCAAGAACATGTCAGATGGCGCTGAGCAATGTACGGTGCCTCTTTGCAATGTGCTCTTTATGGTGATTAAAAATTTGGATGATCCATTTTTTATTTTGGATCAAGAAAATTGCGAATGGATTTGGATTTTTTATCCTTATTTTCGACGAAATAAATCAGAAAATACTACATAGACAACTACTCTATATATATTTGACTAACGACGTGGAGCAGTGACAAATATGATTGATGATGTTACTAAGGATACATGTTTTCGTTTTTGGTCACTATGTTCGATAGTTGTAAAAGTAGGTCACTAACTTTGTATGCTAAAACAATTTGGTCATGTTTTTAATTTTAGGTCATTAAGTATATATTTTTCAATTTTGGGTCATTAAGTATACATTTTTTCAATTTTTGGTCACTCATTTGGTAACTAACTTTGTAAACATAGGACCCAAAATTAAAATATGTATACTTAGTGACCCAAAATTGAAAAATATATACTTAGTAACCTAAAATTGAAAACATGATCCAAAATTGTTTTGACATACAAAGTTAGTGACATAATTTTGCAATTATCAATTATAGTGACCCAAAAACGAAAACATGTATACTTAGTGACCTAATCTTATAATTTTGCCGAAAAATAATTACAGACCTAAATTTGTTTTAGAGGTATTACAGTATTTACCTATCACATGTGTGGTGCGGTTATCAGATATAAAAAATAAGCCCCTTCAAAATTACATTATATCCACCGTAAGAGCATCTCTAATAGGTACTCCATTTTAGTGTAAACACTAAAATAGATTACACATCTTCTTCAATTGGTACTCTATTTTAACACTATTATAGAGTTTGCAGAGAGTGATACTCTATATTTAGAGTAACTATATTTATCAACTCTAAAATAGAGTTTTCATTTTTAATTTATTTTTAATGTTTCAAATATTTTATATTATCATAATAATAAATAAAAAGTACAAAAAAATGTCACCTTCTTCATTAATTTTTCTTTAAATGCATTTTTCTATTATAAATTTTTTGTTATTAGTGATTTTCTACGCGTTTTTTTTATTTTTTTTCTTTGTTTCGGTTTTACTATAATGCATTTCAAAAAAATATTTTTATTTTTATATAGAGAATATAAGTGTGTGTATTTAAATTAACATACCATTACTACGTTTAATGTAAAAAAAATTATAGAAGAATACACATAATTTAAATTTATTTTTTATTTTATAAATAAATTTATAATAACAATAAGTATGAATATGTATGAAATATTATTTTTAGAGTAAAAATTAGATTTAATGGGTTGGATTAAAAATTAGTGTAGAAAATAGAGTTAATGGGTTGGAGTAAAAACACTGTAGCGACTGTATTTTTGTGTAAATTAAACTGTATTTTTTGTGTTGTGGGTTGGAGATGGCTAAACCCTCGGTGGGAAAAATTAACTTCGCACCACAAACGAGATTGTCAGATCAAAATGTTGAACCCATATTTAAATACTTTTAGATAACCACTTAAGCAATCTTACCATTTCAAACTTTCATGGTTCGTACATTGTCATTAGTTTAAATGATTTATTGCAACTCCCCTTACTTCAAAGAACTTGTTCTCTTTGCCTATCTCAGCGTCTTAAGTTTTTAATACGAGTCTTTATAGCTCACATTTTCACAAAATTAAGTTTTTAATACGAGACTTAACACTCGTGAAAATTAACAATGCATATAATAATAGCATCTCCCTCTCGATATATATATATATATATATATATATATTGTTTACATACGTGCAGGTGCAGAAAGGTATAGATGAAAACTTGAATATATTCTTGGGCATTAATGCTTTTGCAACGGAAAACTACTAGGACAGTGAGAGGAAGGCAAATAGTTACTTTAACCCACTTCTTCATATAGAGTGATGTAATGAAATAGTATTGAGATAAGGTTTTTAGAGAGTAACACAGTTCCTAATATAAATAAAAATGTCACTACTCCTCGTTTCTTTATTAAATTAGGATCATTTTATCATGTAGATGTAGTATCAGTCACCCCCAAAAGCCCCACCTCATTAATTCTAATCACTTTTGTCCAGTACACTGCTAGCTAAGCTCTCATTCATTAGCAGTCACCACGTCATAAAGTCAGGGACCTTACATAAATATATATATACATATACATATATATTTTAGCACTTGGGTTTGTGTGTGTGGTGTTACGTTGCGACATCACAACGACCCCTTATTTAAAATAAAGCGCTAAATGGTTACTCTATTTTAATGTACACGTTTTCTCCAACGGGTACTCTATTTTAACACTATTATAAAGTTTGCAGAGAATGATATTCTATATTTAGAGTAGCTCTATTTCTCAACTCTAAAATAGAGTTTTCATTTTAATTTTAATTTTAATTTTAAATCATGTAATTATGCTTAAAATATTTTATATTATCATAATAATAAATAAAAAAAGTAAGAAAAACGTCACCTTCTTCATTAATTTTTCTTTAAATGCATTTTTCTATTATAAATTTTTGTTATTAGTGATTTTCTACGCGTTTTTTTTTTATTTTTTTTCTTTGTTTCGCTTTTACTATAATGCATTTTAAAAAAATAAATATTTTTAATTTTATATAGAGAATATAAGTGTGTGTATATTTAAATTAACATACAATTACTACGTTTAATGTAAAAAAGTAAATTATAGAAGAATATACATAATTTAAATTTATTTTTTTTATTTTATAAATAAATTTATAATAACAATAAGTATGAATATGTATGAAATATTATTTTTAGAGTAAAAAATAGAGTTAATGAGTTTGAGTAAAAGCACTGTAACGACTGTATGTTTGTGTAAATTCAACTGTATTTTTGTGTTGTGGGTTGGAGATGACCTAAGTATGGTGTAAGTGACCCAAAATCTATATTGTCTCTAAATGAAGATAAAATGTTAAATCTCACTTTAGCTCTTTTTTTTAGTCACTTTAGCTCTTACGTATCGTAGTTTATGTGGACTTAACACCACAAATAGACTAAGGGTGTGTTTGGTTGGGGGTATTAGGAGGGATAAGGAGGGTTAGTATTAGCTATAGGGGTGTTTGGTTAGAGGGTTTATTTAAAGGGGAGGTTTAATTAATACCCTCTTAATACCCCCTATAAGGTATTATTTAAAGCAACCATCACCCCTCCCTTTAGCTAATCCCACACATTTTGGACAAAATTATCCTTTTACTTTAAATTTTATTTGTTTATTTTATTCTTTTTATAAATTTTCTCCCTTCCCCTCTCTCTCTCTCTCGTCTTCCCCGTGTCTCTCCCTTCTCTCTCTCTCTCCTCTCTCCTCTCTCTCTCTCTCTCTCTCTCCCTCTCTCTCTCTCCCTCTCCCCCCCCCTCTCTCTCTCTTCCCTCTCTCTCTCCCTCTCTCTCTTTTTCTTCTCTCTCCTTAATATCGTATTTTTTAAATGAAGGGGTAAAATTGTAATTTTGTTTATTTAAACCTAATACCATCTAAATCCATCTACCAAACATATTGGACATCATTACTTAATCCCATCAACCAAACATTCAAAAAAACTAATACCCCCCATTAAATAAACCCAACTTAAACTAATACCATCTAAACTCATTCCTCCAACCAAACGGACTCTAAGGGATTACTTCCCCTGAAAATAGGGTTCGTCTCATAATCGACAATGGAATTCAGTTTTTATCATATGTAAACTTCAGGGGATATAATGAGATTATGTAACTAATATTAGAATGAAATCAATGCCTTAGGGTAAGCAAGGGTTAGTTAGCAAGCAATTTCTTACTACCTCCAATTTTTAATACTAGTCATTTTAGATTTTTTTTTCAAGAAAAAGAAATCGTTTTCATTTTAAGACATTTGTCTTAAAATGAAAACGATTTCTTTTTCTTGCCCATCATTTAATTAAGTGGAAAATAATTATATTAGATAGATCAAACAATTAATTAAAGGTAAATGAGAAATTTCACTCTATTTCCTAATATATAGGTGCAAATTTCATAAACAAATTGTTTTTAAAATAAGGAGGAGTACATGGGTTAGAAACCAAGTAAACATGTTTCCATTACATTTACGGATTGCATTCATTTTACGGTTATTTATTGGATTAGCAAGATTTTCAGTGAAGGATAGGACTCTTGTCCTTTTCATCTTCTTCCGAATTGTCAATCGCATTCTTGTGGCCCATTACTGATCAAACAGTTCACCAACACAACACCTTTGTAATATAATACGTCTCCTTCATTAATTCTATTTAATTGAACGTTTTTCCTCATGAAAAGCCTTTGTAATTAATTCCGTAATTATCAAACAAGTTCACCGACACAACACCTTTGTAATAAACAATAGGTCTCCGTTAATTCCATATTACTCGAACGTTTTTCCGTATGAAAACCCTCAACTATGTTTTTTGTCTAAATTACCCTCCCAACTCAATTTCAAATTTTCCTATCTTCCATTTTTTTCTTCTTTTTCTTCTTGTCTTAGTAAGAAAATCCTCAAAAGCTAAACACGTAGCAAAGTCAATAAGACGTGTCATGTTCGATCTGGTATTTGACCATCGGGCCCATTTCAATCTGTTCTTTTTCTGGTCATGTAGCTTTATTGTTTGGCCCAGTAGACGGCCCAATATTCACTTTACCTTTCCAACTGAAATTGTTCGACTGGAGTCATCCAATAGACGGCCCAATGTTCAATCATACCCTTCAAATTTCTTACGAGCATTGTAGCATAAAGCGAAATACTTTGGTAATGAAAACCTTTTAATTTATTGACAATGAGGCCTCAGTCTAGTGGTCAATGAGGAGGTCTTAAAGACTTTGTGGGTTATAGGTCGTGGGATCGAATCTCACCTCCCACAATTTCCTTGAGTAGTCCACATGGCCTTATGACCAATGACTATCGTTGTCTGATGGGTTTGAGACGTATTCATCTGGCCTCGGGATTAGTCCCACCTTTAGAGTGTGTAGCGCAATTAAGCCTCCGCCAAATCTGTTGGGCGCAAGCCCACGCCGGTATTTAAGGGCTAGCCCATAGTCAGGTCGAAAGGGGATACCTCGGGACAATAAAAAAAATAAAAATTCCTCTAGTTTATTAGTTGAAAAAAATAGTAAATTGTAGATGCATTAGGTCATCTCCAACCGAAAAATTCATTTTCAAACTGAAAATGCAGTAATTCTTCTCCAACCATTATACTCATTCTCAAACTCAAAAGGCTATATTGTAATATTCTCTTTCACACTAACTTTCAATACGACCCACATATTTTATATTTTTTTTCAAATTAAACCACAGGATTGTTTTTAAGTCAATTAAGAAAATATTTAATAAAATTACGAATAAAATATTATTGTTCATAAACATTTATTAAATCCAAAAAAATTACACTACACGAGAAAAATTACTTATTTACTTATTTATTTAAAAATATTTGTTTATTTTTTTAAAAGATAATTCTTAAGTCTCGGATTGGTGTATTTCTCCAACAAATATTAATTAGCACATTCATAAGTGTAACATGATAATATTTATCTCTAATTATTTTAAATATTATAGTTTTAGTCAAACCAAATTACATATAAATAAAATATAAAAACTTAAATATTAAGTGATAAAAAAAATTATTAAAAATAAGAGTAAATGTATAACTAATTTTATAATGATAATTATTAATGCATGATTTACGTTTGTGTATTTTGATTTATTTTTTGTACGTGGATGATTTAATAACTCAATATAAACAAAGAGACTTGTTCGTAATTTTGAAACATCAAACCCATTTTTTGCGTTCAAACGCAAATTTGGGTTTGAAAGATGAGAGAGAACCCATAAAACACATTTTGAGTTTGCGTTTGGGGTTCGGTTGGAGTATTTTACTTCATTTTTTGAGTTTTTGGTGTCTGGTGGAGATGGTCTTAGCGTTTCAAATGAGATTTAAATAGGTCAATAAATTTCAATCAAACAAACCATACTCCCTCCCTCATCCCTCTCAAAATTGTATATTGGTGAATTATGGGTTGTTATATTTTTTAAAATCATCTTTTCTCCAATCTTTGTTTCCATTTTTATATCTACTAAGAAATAAGTATTGATCAACTTTAGCATATGAGCACTCTAGGAGTTTGTTAATGCTAAGACATGTATCCCCTCCTCTGATTTCACATGAGCCTTTGACTCGGAACTTGCCTAGGGTAATTTACTTTCTACTGTGTTTTGCAAGCTATTGCGATTAGGGGTGGGCAACGGGTATCAGGTATCGGGTACCCGACCCGATCCGATCGGGTTTTTACCCGATACCCGACATTAAAAAATAGGGTCAGGTATCGGGTAGCAAAATGCTACCCGAATTACCCGATCGGGTAATGAATTAAAAAATAAAAAAAATGAAAAAAATAGTATAATTAATTTCTAGTAGTCATAAAATAATTGAGAATGATATAAAATTAATAATTTCTCCTCATATTAAAAAATTTCAAAGAGAAAAAATATATAAAAATATCATAAATATTATAAATCGTACTAATATATTAATAAAAAAAATAATTAAATTTTAAATCGGGTACCCGATCCCGACATACATCGGGTCGGAATCGGATAGGAAAATCACTATCCGCCCTAGTTGGGTACCCGACCCGAATTACCCGAACCTGTCAAATACCCGACCCGCGCCCACCCCTAATTGCAATGGGTGAGTTTACCTATCTTTGGTGGGGATACTAAAAAAAGTGGTATAGTTGTGGATAAATGTGGTGAAAGGTTGTCCGTTGCAAAAAATATCAAATATTGACTAGGTTATTAGGTTAAAATTACATCATAAACATGTGGATTCTTGTAATGATATAATTGCGTAGTCTAAGTAATTATTTTCCATTTGTTCGGAACATATGGTACCTAAGTACCAACTAATATTCTTAGTTGACTAGGTATATATGTTCCTAATGTTGAGTATTTACAAATTAACACGCACGCGCACACGTATACGCACACGTACAATATGTATATATATATATATAATATATATATATATATATATATATATTTGCATAGATTCTTCAACGTGATGCCTCGATCGATAGTGGCTTCAAACAAGAATTTAATAAATTGATTGAGTACCATATAATCAATGTGCAAAAATAAAATAAAGAATCTGGTAGCAGTTGCAGGAGATTAATGGTGTAGTAATTCTTGTATGACGCGCACCTCAATTTCCCAGAAAAAAATAAGAGGATTAATAAAAGGATGTGCCCGTGTTTTGCGGATCGTGACGGAAGTTTTCATCTTCCTTTTTTACTTCATTTAATCGCATAATATGAATTTTGTTGCTCGTTGTTGATGGTTATCAAGAAAGGTTCTTGGACGGATCAACAATTAATTATATCTAATTAGAAGATTAAATTTGAATAATATGGGCATGATGATCGATTACCTATATTGCCATAGTAAAACAAGGTTGTAATGATTATGTTGGGATTACGGTAGTATCGGTGTATTTGTCGGTGGCTAATCTATGCAGACTCAAACGGGGTAAGTCGAGGCACGTATTACGTACGCTGTCCGTAAGACGTATCGTCCCGATATTACGTGCTCAATCAGTTTAACGGCGACCGTCCCCAAGATACAATGACTTCTAGCTTCGGAATCGCAGCACTTTCGACTTAACGAAGTTTTTCGGCGAATCTTACTACGAGAATCGGTTCTTTCTTGCACTATGATCCTAGGACGTGATTTCTAGTATGCAATGAATGCAACTTCATTCTATATTTTCCAATGTTGTGGGGGACTTTATTTATAGAAACTAAAGGGTCTCAAGTATAAAAATGTGTATCTCTTCAAGAGAAAACACTCTTTCAATTGTACCTTTTGAAAATGTACCATTTCAAATATACCTTTTAGATTGTTTCATTCAAAATATCTAACATCCCCCACATGAATGAAACTAATGCATATATATCCTGACTCTTGCAAGAAAGTCCCGACGACCCATCATTGCATCGGGATAGGTAGCTTGTGGCTTTGAACCTTCCGTAGTGAAATGCTATTGGATTTACTCGCTGCTCAGTGAACGTGATGTCTTGAACTGGCGGCTTTTTGTGTAAACCAAGACAACAACATACACACAATGATGAATCTGATCTCTTTCGATTCTCATGTTGTGTCCGTTTCGGCCTTGAACCATATCTCGGATTCATAAGTGTTAACATTGAAGCGGCCCCACTTCTCACTTATATAGGTGACCGACTATTAGAACTTCATCCTGGAGTAGCTCAAAATACTCCACATCATTAAAAGCGTAAACGCTTACCCTTACCACACATCATCGAGAGATTACTTGGGCAGCTCTCGAGAATGGACTTTTAGGATTTACAAGTATACAACTGAAATAGCCACAACTTAGTTGTCTCATTGAACCAAGTTCGTGGGATCTCCACTCATCATGGTTGAGTTTCCACTGTGCCTTTTCTTGGTGTGTGGATTTTTAGTCCCATTCCCCTTACTGCAGTGTTTAACTGTTCTCTAGTGATGCCTTTCGTCAAATGATCTGCTATGTTCTCTTTAGACTTCACATAGTCAATTGAGCTTATTCCATTAGAGATTAGTTGTCTTACGGTGTTATGTCTCCAACGTATGTGCCGAGACTTACCGTTATACATACAACTATGTGCCCTGCCGATAGCTGCCATGCTATCGCAGTGTATCATTATCGCTGGCATAGGTTTGTTCCAACAAGGAATATCCTCCAGAAAATTCCAAAGCCATTCAGCTTATTCGTCGGCTTTATCTAGTGCAATGAACTCCGATTCCATCGTTGATCGGGCTATGCACGTTTGCTTTGAGGATTTCCAAGAAACTGCTCCTCCACCGATGGTAACTACGTAACCACTCGTGGATTTGGAGTATTTACTGTTAGATATCCAATTTGCGTCTCAGTATCCTCACGAACTGCGGGATATCTCGAATAGAGTATGCCATAATTAATGGTGTACTTCAGATATCTTAGCACTCTCTTTAGTGCTATCCAATGGCTATTACCCGGATTACTAGTAAACCTGCTAAGTTTACTCAATGAATATGTTATGTCAGGTCGAGTGCAGTTAGACGGATACATCAGATGCCAATCACCCGAGCATATTCGAGTTGCGATATAAGATCTCCTTTATTTTTGACCAAATGTAGATTAGTGTCTACAGGTGCCTTAGCCGGAGGATCATCGAAGGCTTCAAATTTCTTAACACGTTCTCAACGTAGTGAGATTGTGTCAGAACAATTCATTCGGGTGTCTTAGAGACATTTATCCCTAATATAACATCAGCCAAACCCATATCCTTCATGCTGAAATAATTTTTCAACAAATTCTTCGTATTCACGATTATTTTGTGACTGTTTCACATGATCAACATGTCGTCTACATAAAGACATACAATCACAAACTCATCGGGTGTGCCCTTAATGTAAACACATTTATCACACCGTTTATTTTGAACCCATTCGATAGCATTGTCATATCAAATTTCTCGTGACACTGTTTCAGCGCTTGTTTAAGCCCGTAAAGTGATTTCACGAGACGTCATACTTTGTTCTCTTGTCCGGGTGCTACAAACCCTTCGGGTTGCTTCATATATATTTCTTCTTATAATTCCCCGTTCAGGAATGTTGTCTTCACGTCCAATTTGGTGTATCTCGAGATTATATGGGCATGATGATCGATTACCTATATTGTCATAGTAAAACAAGGTTGTGATGATTATTTACCCCCATTTTCATAATTAACTATTTATTGTAACTTAAGTTACATATGTTCGTGACTATTAAGTTTTGGTGATTGGATAAGGGTCGGAACAAGAGGAGGACCAGAACCAATACTCAGATGAAATGGTATTGAAGGACTAGTACCCTACAGAACCGAAAGGACTGCGAGGACTGAAGCACATTAATGACAAAGCTGCAACAATATTGAAAGTTGACCCAGACTTTACCCGAAATGAAAAAAGCGAACTCAGACAAAGAAGGAGTATAATTGTCAACAGTCCCCAAATATGGAAGCTCATTAATGGTACCAAAGATGAATTCAAACATTCAAGTGCAACATCTACATCTAGAGGAATATCTATAAGTAGTTGGAGTCTCCGAAGATTCAAACACACAAGACTATCAAGCAAAACAGAGAGAACCCACACACTTAGAATCAAAACACTTTGTAAGGGAACGGATTCTAAAACATTGTTGATAGTGTGTTCTTGTGTAGAAACACTTGTAAAGCAATAAACTGTGAAAATCTGTTGTAGTAAGAAGTATAACTAGTGCGTAGCTAAGGTTATACTTGTAATAAGTAAACCAACTTCTAGTGATACATTCCAAAAGGAAATAAGCGGAGACATATGAGTGTTCGAACTTTAAGAAACAAGTCTTGTCTTTAAACAACTCATACACACATGAACACTTAAAAGCAGTTGATTACTTCCGCACCACTATTACGCGATTGAGAGTGAAAAGACATGAGGACCGAAAATATACAAGGACTGAATACACATCAGTCCCACAGTTTACAAAGAAAATAAATTTATCAGTGTTTAATCACCCCCTCTAAACATCGGCCTCAGATCTAACATTCTCAAGGCTTCTCGGAGCGTGATATCTCCAAGACAAGGTCAAGATTCGATTATGCTTGATCGTCTTGACTACTGACGGTCTTGGGACAATACAAATGGACTGGTGTCACTACAGTAAAAAATGTTACATAGCCGACGGTGATGTTTCATGCTACTGAATTTATATTTGCATATACTTCTTTAAATTTATATGAATACTCATAAAGGGCCTTCCAAAATTTCAGTGCCACATGACATAGCAAACACTAGATTATTTTTTTGTCTATTTTACGTCGTTGAATGTGAGTTTTTTACTGCATGATCGATCAGATCGTATTTATCAATTGTCAAAGCATGTGCACAGCACTAAATAATTAAGACGATGGCATTTATTAAACTGATGTGCGTGTTGGCGCTTTTTGCGCAAGATCATCCACATGTACATTTCTTTCTAGAAAAATAATATTTATTCGATTCTGATTATTATATGTAGTCGAAATCCTAAATTATAATGAGTCGCTAACTAGATTCCAATGGAGCCCTAAAATTTGATAAATATCACATTTTTATGATCGCATATGACTTGGGACATTTATTTTAGCAAAAATATAATCTATACTCTTTTATTAAGCGTGAACCTCTTTTAAAAACAGTCAAATTGGTGTAGCATAATTAACCAATGAAATTTTAGCTGCAATTAATAATTAAGAAAAATTAAATTAATTAACACACGTTCAAAGATTATCGTTGGGTTTGAATTGGTCTTTTATTCATTTTTAATAAAAAAAATTATTACAAGCATAACCAACCACTTATTATTGAAGAATAGTTCAACAAATCCCTCATTTTTAGTGGTCGATCCCCCCTCCCACAATTCCTTGAGTAGTCCTCATGCGCCTTATGGGCCCATGACTATCGTTGTCATGTGGGTTTGGGACGTATCCATCTGACCCCGGGGATTAGTCCACGTCTGGAGTGTGTGGCGCAATTAAGCCTCCGCCAGGTCTGTGTGCGCAAAGCCCACGCCGGTATTTAGGGGCTAGCCCATAGCCAGATCGCGTAGGAATACCTCGGGGGACAGTAAAAAAAATCAATTTATTTATTTTTCTAAATTACACGTCAATAATTTTATCTGCATATACATTGGGTGTGCACATATAGTATTATATATTTATATGCTAGGAATTATCTTCTGTCTGAAAAGCGAATGTACGATTTTCCTTGCACGACATGGTCGATTTAATTTTAATAAGCTCTATGACCAAAACGTGTACGGGTAGCTAGGCTAGGGCTAGTAGGTTGCCATACATAGGCTCGGACAAGAGTGAGTTAACTTATGAACTCAATTGTAGGATGTGATGTCATTGGAAGGCAATAAAACCAATCAGTTCTTCCAAGGAACACAGAGTGATGACCAAACATATATAAATGTACATAATCTACATTTTTGTTACAGACAGATTGGGAATAAAAAGTTGAAGAAAAGCCATTTGATATGGAAAAGGTGACGTAACCATGGCAAAGCATCAATAAGTATATCACCACCCATAAAGTACCACCGCTTTTAATGAAAAAATAAATAAATAAATAAATACATGCTTGATTGATGCTACCATATCCATGCACGATGGAGTAATGTTATGTTTATCACCGCAAGAATATTTAAATTGAATAGCTCAACTTGCCAAGTGCGTATAGTTCCTCCCGCGTAGGTCATGAGTTCGATAAGCTCCACATGATCTCCTTGAAATCGCTATTTGTGTGGACTTAATCAAGAGATGACATGTTTGATTCACATCATATGTTAATTTGCTAATAGTCTAACTCATATGGTTGAAAATATTCCACTAATCTCTACATATAAAAATCGACTAAAATTTGTAATTTGGTTGGATCGAACTCGTAGGGATCGAAAAATCAACTAGAGTTCACTTTAAGGCCACTTAGCAAGAAATACGTTACTCTAGATAAATACATATACTACTATCCATACTATATTTGGGGGGTCAGTGGATCTTACAAGCCTCAACGTAGGTCCGTCTCTGAACGTATCGCCCAAAAGGATTAGTATTGAATATAAATATGATAAACTACTTAAAGCTTAAACTTTAGATGAAGTAATCATTTGATATTATATAAGATCTAAGACCATAAGTGATTATTTGATATGATATAAGATTTAAGGCCAAGAGTTCATAACACGAAACCCCACGACAGGTCATTCAAGAAAACACTCCACATTTTAGCTTAAATAAGAAAAGAAACCAAACCTAAATGCGAGTGATGTGTTGGAAGTATAATCTACGAATTAAATTACGATACACTTTAATCTTTTAGGTGAAATGATCATTTTTAACAATTTATCCTCCTAACCCCTAAATCCCATCTCGTAGCTGACAAATGAAATTCATATTCGATTCAGAAACTTAGTGGGGCTGAGTTGTGCCGAGATATACCTTTTGTCAAAAAAGAAAAATGGGTAGACGTGTAGATATTTTTTGTAGATACCAAACCATTAACGAGTAAACATATTTTTACCTCTCAAGCCTTTTGTGGGGTGATCGTGAAATGTAATATGCATGTCGGAACAACACCGGACATCATAAGGGCCAAACAATTACAACTTTGTGCTAACTTCAAAACCTTTGCATGGAGAATTGAAGAGCATTTTCAACGCCATGAAATGCTTAAAGATATACGTGACGAGGAATCAGTCAATGACGATCGATTAGGCAAATTTAATTGAGTAACGTCTTTCAAACTTTCCTCGCTCGTCAAACTATGTATCTATTTGCCTTCTTCCAATGCACTTCTACGTGGTGAGTCAAAAGGTGCAATAAATACATTTAAAAACGGAATTTAATTGTTAAGAGATAAAGTTTGAGAATTGGGTGGAGTGGAGACGAGTTTGGATTTTGTCCCCATATTTCTGTAATAAGATCTTAAATTGTTCTCGGAGATTACAATAATAATTAGGTGAATTATAAAGCTGAGAAGATTACGGATTTCGTAAGAGCGAGCCCCTCTTTTAATGAAAAATGATGAAAAGTCACTATTTCAAGAATTGATTTTTTTTATAAATAAAACTAATAAGCGTGACGAAGTCTCTCTATTTCTCCAACACCGCTACAGAAAACCCTATAATCGGTTTCTTGACTTTCAAACTCCAAAACAAATAAATATGCATCGACGTATATCGACGAAGCTTATTTAATATTTCTCCATCTACCACATTCACTAGGCTCCCCACAAAACCAAAATTAAACACAAAAAAAAATAAAAAATTGATAAATGTATATTCATAATATATATATTATATAAATGGCCCTAAAGGAGAAAGTTGATCGTAATATTCACCCATCTCTCATCGCTCTTTCTCTGCAAGTGTTTGTATGTGAGTCTGTGTAAGTTCAGGTCTGCGTTATCACCACACCCCTCGTGCATTAAGGGCTCTCTTCTGTTGAAGAGATTCCATTATAAGCCCCGGCATGCGCTTCTTATACGGGGGAATTATTTTCCTTGTGTGTGTAGATATTATAATTCACGCACACAATTATTGTTAATAAAACTTCATGGTTTTGCAGGGTTTCTTGATGCCTTGTATTGCCTCCCTTTGTTCTGAAGTATTCCTTTTTAGAATAAAAAATACATTATAATATGTGTTTAGATTTTTTTATATATTTAATTTGAGAGAACTAATTATAAGACTGTTCATTTACTTGTGTTGAACTGAATAACAGGAAGAGTAGGTGATGTTATAGCGTCGGCTATAAGAAGAGACGCTCTCCAAGCAAAAGCAAAACACACTTCAATTCGATTTCTTTCATTCTCTCAAGAAACAACCCAAAGAGGGAAAAAAAAAAAAAGCAAAAGATTTTTCATCATCAAAATATAATCATGGCTTCTTCAAATAGGCACTGGCCAAGCATGTTCAAGTCCAAGCCCGCTCATCACCACCAGTGGCAGCATGATATGAACAACAGCTCTTCTCTATTTTCCGGCGGCCAGAGAACCCCTTATGCACCTGCAGCAGGTGAGCAAATCGAATCTATACATATCAATTTTATATAGTGTTTGATTAATTAATTGTTGTGAGGTCAATAAATTAATTTTTGAATATAAGGGTGTGAGGAGAGAACCCCTGAGCCGAAACCGAGGTGGAACCCTAGACCGGAGCAGATACGCATCCTCGAGGCCATCTTCAACTCGGGAATGGTGAATCCGCCGAGGGAAGAGATCAAAAAAATTAGGGCTCAGCTGCAGGAGTACGGCCACGTCGGAGACGCCAACGTCTTCTACTGGTTTCAGAACAGAAAGTCGAGGAGCAAACACAAGCAACGCCAGCAGCTTCTTCACACCACCGCTGCCGCCGCCAAGTCTTCGCCACCGCCGCCACCTGTAGCAGCAGCAGCAGCAGCCGCAGACCCCACCAGCAAAGCCGGCGCCCTTGCAACGGCTCCGTCGTCGTTCTCGTCCTCATCTTCTGACAACAAATCACCGACGTTCCACAGCAGCAGCACTTCTAATAAGGAGAAAACTCCTCGGTTGATTTCTGTTGCTGGCTCAGCCACCGTAATGGACCTGCTGAACTCGCCCACTGCTTCCGTGAACCAGCAGCCGTTTTTCCACGGCGGCGCGTCGACCGGTGATCAGTTCTTGAACGAGCCCTTCTTCTTCCCTCACGTGCAGCAGAAGAGCAGCGAAGGGTCGTCACCACCTGCTGCTGCTGCGTCCTTCGCGCAAGGGTTTTGCTTCCCTGAGGTTGCGTCGAGCGTTGCCGTCGGTGATGATCATCATCATAACAGTGCTGCTGTTGGGAGCTGTTCGAATTTTCTTTTCAGCGAACTGATGCTGATGAACAGTAGCTGCCCATCGGAGAAGAAGGTGATGGATGAAGAAGACGATGAGAACCTGAAACTTCATGAACAGCAACTTAGTCATTACGCTGCTGCTGCTGCTGCTGCTACTGTTGTTCCAAGCTGTGTTGATGCCCCAATTCTCTCGGTCCCATCTCCCATCAGTCATATTCTTCATGGTTCGTTTCTTGCAATTAAATTTCGGTTTCGTTTTAGGGTTTTTTAAGGTTGAAAAATATAGTACAAGATAAGGTTTCTCTTATTACCCACTAAAACACAGTATATTTTCCATTTGGTCTTAACAGGCTTCCTTAAGTTATGAACTCTTCAATAGTTTATAACATATGATTTGTTTACAAGAAATGAATATACTTGTCATATATTGAAAAAAAAGGACAGAAAAAAACTTGTCTTTGGCCCGTAATTCCTGTTCCCTTGTTCCTCACAACGTCTGCATGGATTGACTTGTGCCTCTTCTTTTTTTTTTTCTTTCTAAATTTAAGACTGTGACAGTCCTATCTATCTCAACAAGATAATAATATATTTATGTATGTATGTATGTATGTATGTATGATGAGATATCAATCAAGAAAGTGACGACTGATTTGATGTTTTCCTTTGCATCATAATAATAATATAGGGGAGACAATTACTGGGCCCACAAACAAATCGACGGTCTTCATCAACGATGTGTGCTTTGAGGTGGGCTATGGACCGTTCAATGTAAGAGAAGCGTTCGGGTATGACGCAATGCTGATGCAATCCACGGGGCAGCCCGTTGTGACCAACGAGTGGGGAGTGACTCTTCAGCCTCTTCAAAATGGGGCTTTCTATTACCTCGTTCGAGCACCCTTCGCCAATGATAGAACCATTGATCTGGTAATAATTCATTTAATTAATTATTAATAGTAAATCTATGTTGCTAAATTATTGGCTGCTGTGGAAGAATTAATGATTTTTTTGTGTTATTTTTCGTGAGAAACAGATCTAGAAGAAGTTCATGGAGTTGAAGGTCACCGGCTTTGGATTGATTTTTCTACTTTCTCTAGTTGCTGCTTTTCTTGATTTTTTTGCCTTATATGTTTCGAAACATCTGCCTGCTCTAAATCTATGAACTTATCATCACTACAATATATGATTATGTAGGGTATTAGGGCTTGAATCATGCAATATATATATATATATACATATATATATATAAGTAATAAACGAAATAGTGTAATAAAGCAAGCAAGCATTGTTGTTACAAGTGTAGTCAAACTCAAAAGAGCGTTACTATTCTAACATGCACTACACGACTGATGACTCGTCGTCGCCTCGGAGAAAATTAATCTTGGTTCATTTGATTTATCTGTTGCTCACAGCTTTATTTCCTCCACTTTCTTTTCGGACCCCAAACAAAAATATAGATACAATTTTTTTTTAAATAAAAAAAAAAGGAATACATTGCTAGAAGGGAGGAGGGACTAGAGAGAATCATGAACACTGTTGCGTGAGTGCAGCGTTGTGTCATTCGATTGAAGATTCCCACTTTGGCATTTTTCTTGCGGCAACTGTTTATTCGCCTTACACGCACTACACAGGACACAAATCTTGAGCTTATAATCTTGATGGGAAGGAAATTACTTGATTAATTACTTAGAACAACTATAGTCCGAAGAATCAATTCGAAAGTCGTAATAAATCGAGCTCAAAAAGATGTATGTATTATTATTATCTGCTAATCTCGCGGTAGTTATCTATCTTTTCTCTGTGTTCTGGGCGAGTTTGGTTGAGTGGCGCAGAATGATTACGTGCAAAATAGTCAACTTTATTTTTTTTCGTTTTATATGTTTATTTTTGTATTTTTATTACTGTGATTGAAAGCTTTGAGTGACTTTTGAGAGTTCAAAAGAATCATCTGCAAAAATTCCCTTTTTCCTTCAATGCGTCAGTAGCTGTAGTGTATTGTTGCATGAAACATCACATTGACAGTAATGATCATATTCACATCACACACACAATCACACATGTGTGTACATATGTATGTATATATATACAAATATCTTTATGTTATGAGTGGTGAAGTTATGATACATCGATCTTTTAAGGTGAGACAAAGTGAATTGCTTTCTCCAACGTGGAGCAGTAGTTAAATGAGACAAACATTTGAAAGCCAGCTCTGAATTAGGTATTTGGATGTGTGGGTTATGTCCTGTCCTCTCCTCTCCTCTACTTGATCCATTATATCCTCACAATGATCTAAAATTATCTAAATTGAATCATAGATTATTATTTAGAATGGTGGTTAAATTAACTATGTTAAAAATAGAAGTTGAGAAAGATAAAAATATACTTATTTTATTGACTAAGAATAATTGATAATAATATTGATTAAGAATGATTGATGCAATATTTTACTATGTGGATATAATTGTTTAAGAAAAATTACTTATAACGAGGCAATATTTTGTTTGTAAAATTGTAACAAAATATTGTAAACCTAATTAGTATAATTCTTAATGGTTATAATATTTTTATAACACATCAAAGACATAATGGGCTTAGTGTTTATTTTTAAATATAAGAAGAATTTGAATTGGACGACCACGGCTTTCAATTGGCTAATTCTTTTATGGACCATGATCCGCCCAAATCACACATAGTTAATTGTGAAGTTTGAACCCCATGAACAAACGATTTAACAGCTCCCTCGACCTAGCGATGTAAACGGGTCCTAATTAGATCCTTAATGAGCTTAGATTTAGCCATGGATACAAATGGGCCTAGGGCTTAAATCATACCCATTAAGGGCCCAATTAGGACAAGTTTACATCTCCATGTCTCAACCACTACACCAACTTCACATGAGAATGGTCCATAATACCCACTTGGGTATGAAATTGTGACATTGTCCCCATCTGAAAGATGGTGGAGTGATTAACACTCAGAATGGAGAGGGCATGACACATGTCACAATCTAAACTCAGTTGGATTCACATGTCACAATCTTAACTCAGTTGGGTTCACATGTCACAATCTTAACCCAGTTGTCTATAACCCAACTGGGTAGGCGAGAATAAACTCATGAGAATAATGTGCTTAGTTAAAAGGCAAATGAACTATAAGTGAAATAACACAAACTACATACCAAGGTAAGCAAGTGAGGATTTCATTAACGTTAAGACGAGGGAATTCAAGAATCTCTCCTTGGCCTCTTCTAACAATTAAAACGACCTCGAGCTACGGTCGTAAAAGTCCGAAATTACTAAGCTGTACCCGACTTGATAATGAACTATTGACAACTAGCTTAAAAATCCCGATCAGATATATAGCTCTCTTGATCCAAACACGGTGACGAAAAGAAGAAAAAAGAGAGAGTAGAAACTCCACCACACGCTTGTAGCCTAGTGGATTTAAGCGATCGAGTAGTATATATACTCATCGACAAAAAGGGTCTCTTCGTGCCGATACCAATCATGTTATATTAGATAATTATACCATGTAATTATTATTATTTAAACATACGCTGCTGCTTCTCATTTGGGAGCTCAGCAGTTAAATTTCCCATTTTCTTCTGCAGATCAGCAACGGGGTCAACGTTCACCTTCCCTTTAGTTGACTTCTTGGGCTCCACTCGTTTCACTTCGAGCCTATACAGAGCACACGCATCGTACCTGTTGATCTCGTACTCGAAGAGGTGCCACTCGAAATTCTCCATTGGCTGCGGATCCATGTAGTAAGATCTCTTCAAGCCCCCGAACTCGTTCATCACTTGCTTCCTCGATTCGTGCCACCCTCTCCCGTTGTAATCCGGGAGAGACCTCTGCTTTCGGTTTCCAACTTCGAAGGCCCTTCGTGGCTTGTCGAAGAAAAGCCACTCCCTGATCATTTCATTGTCCAAAACAGTGAGATCGAACAACTCTGCGAAAGAAAAAAACAAGTAAATCGAAAGTTTTAAGAGACAAAACGATTTTCTACGAAAAACAAGCACAACATCGTGTAGAGTAAACTTTTTGGTTGTGTTTGATCTATGGAAATTAGTAGGGAAAGGAAAATGAAATGGAAAAGGAAAACTAATTTTTATGTTTGGTTGGTTGAAGAAATAGATAAGGAAAAGAAAAGAAAAGAAAAGAAAAGAAAATCTATAGTTAAGTTTATACTTAAACCTTTAGAACTCATTTCTTCACCAAATGGTGAGGAAATTGAAAGAAAAACTTATGAAAATCATTTTTCCTCCGATTCTCTTCTCCACGCTACTTTCTTCGTTCCAAACACAGCCTTACCAGGTGCATTCCAAGGGGATTTTGCAGTGGCAGCACCCTCGCATTCAGGGATACCGACGTCTTTTCCCTGAGCCTTTGCACTGAGAGCAGAGAAGAGCAAGTTGTCTTTTAACCCGATCCCGCCGGGTCGAACCACGGGTGGCCGACCGAAGAAGCCCTCATTGGGTGCAATCCCACCGTGATAGCTGCTGCAGTAGTCATCGGACTTGTCACTCCAATCTTGGCCGAGTGCGGGCCTCGTGCAGTCCCAAAGGGCGCATTTTGGTCCCAAGAATGCGTATGGTGGAGGGTCGAAGCTCTGTTGATAGTCAGAAACTTGAAGCCCTTCGTCTTCGCATACGAACCCAGTGCCACTAAACCCGGGGAAACAATGTGGGCCAAACTCGGGGTGGAAATCAAATGAATTATAATCCAACTGTGTTGGCACGTTCATGTTGTTCATTCCCATTTGCTCATTGATCCCTACGCAAGCACTCTTACACTCATTGACAAATGTGAAGCCTTGTTCGTGAGGACCGTTGGGCATGCTCATATTGTTCATCACCATATTGTTGGCAGTCATGGGAGTAGGTTTGAACTCATCAACCAATTGAAAGCCTCGTTCTTGAGAACCCTTTGAGGAATTAGAGCAAGGGAGAAACAAAAGTAAATATCGAGCACATCAGGCAAAACTTGATGGTCAAACAAAATTAATAGTCAAAATCACATCAAGGTATCCTCATTTCTCAGTCACCCCAACAAACAATGGTTATGATTAAACACGAACGAGCGAAAAAATCTCTATTCCAAAATTATGGGTTGTGAGAACGCAAAGAAGGAACATTTTGCTTGAAAAACACTAACCTCTTGAAAAGTGGATCCATTTACCATCTTTTGCTCATCAGGTTCTGGCTTTGGAGCAGCTAATGGGCTGATAGCATCATCATCCTCGTCATGAAGAAGCAGCCTCTTCATCTCAGAAAACGCCATGCTATCTCCCTATATAAAAAAACAATCAATCGAAAAGTAAGACCAAACAAATTTAAATTGTGGTCACTAAGGTCATGTATATCTTCGTTCCAGATGTTGAATCATGACTGAAGAAGAGACTAAAAGTAAGTAACTAATCAAGTTCCAACAGCAATTACCAGTTGCAGAGAAGAAGCTGGAGAAGGCTCATTCAACTCAGTTTGCCATTCGCGAAGCATCTGGTGAACTTGCTCCTCGAGCACGGCCACCTCGGTAGCCCGGCTCTCCTTTCGTGCACACTGCAGATCGCTGAAGATTCCCTGTAGATCATCAACGCGATTCTTTTCTCTAACCTTGAAGAGCTGGTGAGATGAAGACTTGAGGGCGCCACTCTCCAAACCCGTCCCCATCCAATTATCAATAGATTAGTTCACAACTCTCTAGAAGCTGAAAGAGAAAAAAAAAAGGATAAAAAACAGAAACGCATAAACTCTCGATCATGCAGAAACTTAAGTCGAAGATGTAACAAAGAAGGCGAAGTTACGAAGCCTTCAAATCCGAAGCAGAAACCACATACAGGTGAGAAAGAAGCCTAAAATGAGAAATTCATAACCACATACCAAAAATGGCGACGGAATTGATGTGCAATTTGATATGGAGATACACAAGCAACACGGTGCAGAAAACACCAACAAAATAAGAACACATGCAAGGGAAACAGGGAATCGAAAACAGAAACCGAACCCTAAAGAGATAGATTGATACCAGTTACAAATTCAGCGAGAGTTGATTGAGAGTGGGTTTGCTTTTCCCTCGCCCTTGCCTTTATTTTTCTGTCTTCGTGGGTTTACTTATCGTTTCTCACAATGAAGATGAGTCGGGTCGGTTCGCAAATTCGATCGACCGGCTCGAATTAAATTCGATCGACCGGTTCGAATTCATGACCGTCGAAATTTAACTTATTTCCTCACAAATCAGATTTTCGATTTGTGAGTTTATTTTTTATTATTTTGCTAAATATTATAATATTATAAGATTATTGACATAAAATCTTAGTTGAGGTAATTTTACAAAATTGGAGCTTGAATGCACTACTCGAGTTCAGCTCGCGAGGTCGAATCTAATTTATTATCGTCGAACTCGAATTTAAAAAAATAATTCAATGAATTTAAGCAAGAGTTTGACCTAAATTATTATTTTTGATTTGATGTAATCGAGAAAATGAGTCGGGCTCGACTAATTTAACTGCTACTTGTGAACAAGCATTGCTTTTGCTTTTAACTTAATAGTTGGTAATGAAGTAAATGGTCCCTGCCATTTGAAGTAAAGATTTTCTACTTTATTGGTGACTTTTTATAATTCTCATTCTTATTATTATAGTTTTCTTTACTTTGCTAATTGGGCAAATTCACCTATAAATTTCTAATTTACTTCAATGAAAATCACTCTTTAGCATTGAAGAATCTTGAGAAAATCCATATCGACATGTAATGCATCTAAAAAATATTGCAATATGACACCCATCCGTTACCATACAGCTCGATAAGGATTTTCTCCAAATGTGAGATTAAATTTACAAAAGAAAAAGGGAAAAAAGGAAAGAAAAAAAAAAGAAGAAAGATAAGCATATGGAAACGCATAAAGCGTAGTTCCCACCAAAATTCGTGAAAGCTATTCTCTTCACCATACATAGTGCCATTTAAGCTAAAAAGTTAGTAGTAGGGTTGGGAGCAAAAATAAATTTTAAATATATGCTTGTTCTATTCCATCGTGAAAGAAGTGTTCTTTGATTCGTTTATATATAAGTTTAAAAGGCGATAAAATAAAATCGATTGTGATATTAAAATTGCTGAAGGATAGGCTAGTTCATGATTTAATTTCATGTACCGGCAAATCTGATTGTTTTGCTTACGGTTTTCTAACAATCTAATAGCTGATTTGAGTAAAATTTTGGCAATACTCAAATCAAAGAACAGAAGAAAATAGGCGAAGAGAAGAGAGAAAATAGAAGATAAATATGTAATTGTATTTATTTTCTGAACCATCTACCAAACATATCAGACATCATTATTTAATCACATCGATCAAACACTCAAAAAAACTCATACATTCCATTATATAAATCCAACTAAAGCTAATAACATTAAATATATCCCTCCAACCAGACATAATGTTAGACTACATACTTGTTGAAACAAAAAGAATACAGACTTATATATACTAAATGTTACATACTATACACATAGTTCACCCAATTCGGTATTTTACGAGTTCGATCTAACTATATTTGTCGGATTCCTATAAAATTGGTCACATTTGAAAGCTTATCATCTAATTGCCTCCAACTAGGGTTGCGAACGAATCGAATCGAATATCACCATATTTTATTCGTATTCATTTATTTTTCGAATATTCTTGTTCGTATTTGTTTATATTTGAATCATAAAATCCATTCGTATTCGGTCGTTAATGATATCCAATATATTCGTGAATATTCGAATTGAATTCAAATATTTTTTTTTGCTTTTTTAAAATAAAAAACAATTAATACAAATACAAATTATGACAAATATCATTGGTTTATCAATAAGTTGTCAAGAGAGAGAGTCGTGATGTGATGAGATCATAGATGGACGGCGGTGGCTGTCGCTGAGAGAGAAACGATGTTGGCCGTCGAGATAACCATGCATCTGCCAGTGTGGGCGATGAGAGCGTGAGCGCAAACATATTAAAGGTTTTTTTATTTAATCAATGTGTGTATTATTTTTAATTCGGACTTCTCTAATTAGAAGTATTTATGATATCTTATTTATAATATATATATATATATATATATTAAATTAAAAGAATCAAATATTCGTTAATTATATGGATTCGAACAAATATTCTTATTCTTATTCGTATTCGCTTCATTTGCAATCATACCTCCAACCCTATACCTGATCCGCCTTGGGAGAAGGTAAAGACGATAATTTGATTTTGTTTTCGATTTTAATTGAGTACTCACCCATATTATATTTGAAAGTTTGTTGGTGACAAGACGTCATCTGTTCTCTTTAATAATGAAGATGGATATATAAAAATTATCAATTGATATGTCATTTGTAACACTATTCATTTTTTTCCCTTTCAATATATATACTTACAAACAGGATTTAAATTTAAAATTTAATAAATTAAAAGCAATAGCTCTAATCCGGATGACCGAATGTTGACGTGGTTCCATTGCGCATGGACTTAGGCCCAGCACTGTAGAGGTATGCATTTATTATGTATTCACGCCATTTACGCTGCAAATTGATTAAAATATAGGGACCACAAATTCAATTCGTGAAGTGAAATAAGTTACTTACGTACATAATGCCCCTCAACTAAATTGCCGCCAAGAAATAATATTAGTCTGCCACGACTATTGCAGATAATTATACAAATCAACTAAAAAACCGAGGTCGGTCCTCTTTATTATTACCTCCTTTTGCTTCCTATTAACTTCACCTCTTTTTACTCCAATTATCTAAAAGACAAAAAATAATATAACGTTGAGGGTGGATTTTGGGCCCGCGTCGTTTTCTTTGAAGGATCCAATCCCTATTAAGCAAAGCAATGACATCATCAAATTAGTGACGATGGACCAATATGTCTGCCCAAGCAACCGTGACGTCCGTTGTTGCGTCATCGCGTCGCCGTCGTTGACGTTAACGCCGCACCCCACTTGGTGATATTGCAAAACAACCCTCCCATAAATGTTAAATTGCATCCCAGGGATAATTTCTAGTTTCTTAATGATTTGGCAATGCTCCGAGAGCCAAACACGGAGTTCTATTGAAGGTTCTTGGTTATATTGCAATAAATTGATTTCTAAGAAAACAATGTGCTGTTGAAAGAAACTCGAGCAACTGTTTTTGTGTGTTCAACTTGAGTAATAAATATCCAAAGGGGCTATTTTGTAATGTCACAACTTTGAGGGGCCATTTACGTATTTCTCGAAGTTCTTTTGTTAATATAAATTACACGGAAAACCCGCACCGCACTAAAGCGAATCACGAGATGAACTCCTCCTCTTCTCTCCTCACCATGCAACAAACGGTTCCTCTAAGAAATAACTGGCACCCCACCACCACCGCCGCCTCCGCCTCCGATGAGGAACGCGTCGGCAGCACCGCATCAGAAGACTTGAAGAAGCTTCTAACGGAGAACGCGGTGGTGGTGCTGGCTAGAAAAGGCTGCTACATGTGCCACGTCATCAGGCTTCTCCTCCACGGCCACGGCGTCAGCCCCACGATCCTCGACGTTGACGGTGAAAACGAGGGGACCGTGACGGACGAGCTGGAGAGAATCTCATCCGCCGCGAAGCCGACGTTTCCGGCGGTTTTCGTCGGCGGCGAGTTGCTCGGCGGGCTGGAAGCTGTAATGGGTGCGCATATTTCTGGTGAATTGGTGCCGAGGTTGAGAAAGGCTGGAGCTCTGTGGCTTTGATTTTGGCAGCATATTTGTCTAATAATTTTGTTTCCCCGGATTCAGATTCAGATTAAATTTTTTTTAGTCAATGTTAAATTTATCTTACGTTTTTTTTTTTATGATATATAACACGTTTGCAATTCCATGACGTTTAGATGACACGACACTCGATATATCTAGCCATTACCATAGATCCCTGCGTCATTTTTGGCGTATATTACAGAAATAAATATTAATCTAACATTTATTATTGCACATGTCATTACCAAACTTAATTAGTTTATAGGCGACAACGTAGCTTCAATATCAATCGTTAATGTGTAAATTGACAGCTAGCCACACCATAACTTCATCTATACTATTATATAAATGGTGAGGAATTTCAACTTTAATTGATTTGGTGTATATACTATTATCTTTAATAATTAAAAAAGTAACATGATAGGACAAACTACCACACAATAAAGCAAAACTACCTATATTTCTTTTTTGTTTACATTTTCTTTAATATTAAAAAAAAGTTCCCACGTAAGTAGGCAAATTACTAGTAGAAGATAAAAGACAAAATCCAATGTTAAATTAATTTCAATACCTAAAACTAAGACATTTCATTTTTTTTATTAAGAAATCGTCATGAATCATTCATACGATTCATTTATATTTTGAAATATATAGAAATTATTATATTAAGAGACCGGTTATAGTCAGTACTCTTGCAATAAATAAAAATAGAAAAATGGTAATAAACCGACAATATCGCAATGGTACCCCATTAAAATAATGCTACAATTATTTAACAATTTAGAGATTTTCCAACACATGGTATGATATGGAAGCTTTCTTTCTCATGTCATGCGTATTTTATTTTATTTATAAATGCTTGTATTTTAAAGGATGGTCATTGGATTTTCATTTGGATAAGGTCAAAGACGTGACACTATTTCATGACATGCGTGCGTGTTCGTATGAGACTTCATTAGATAATAATAATAATAATAATAATAATAATAATAATAATAATAATAATAATAATAATAATCTATCTATACACCCCAAGGCCCAAAATAACCAGTAACCACTTTTGTTATGCCATTTTCAAATATAAACTAACTTTATATTTTTTTTATATATTATCCCATAATTCATTTTTTCCTTACGGCATATTCTGCAACGATTGTTTATCAATTGACCATAATTTACAATTAGAAACGAGGCAAAATAATTTCTTATGAAATTTATACTGGGTCGATTACGGCCATTTATTAATTCAGTTCATTTGAAATTCACACTGGGCCGATTACGGCCCTTTTATTAATTGAGCCCATATAGGCTACGGCCCTTAAGTATGTTACGCTGTATACATTAGCTTCAAAACCAAGCTGCATTCGATCCATATTTATTGATACCCCAAATCCCAACAGACAAATCTGAAGTGCTTTTCTTTCCCTCTTTGGATACAAAAGAGCGTAGCGTAGTATTCCTAAAACCCCAATACGTATCCCATTCGAAGGAGTGAATTGCGACAGAAATCTCAAACGCCCTCAATTATGTTAAGATACTTTGGTCGGGGCTCCTCCGGAGAGTCTCCCCAGCCGCTTTCGTCGCCGTCGACTCCGCCACCCGCGCCGGAAAATGTGTGGGCTGGGCCGGCGAAGCCGATTCGTCTGGTCTACACAGACGATAAAGGGAAGTTTCACATGGATCCAGAGGCCGTTGCCTTGCTTCAATTGGTGAAAGAGCCGGTTGGGGTGGTCTCGGTTTGTGGCCGCGCTCGCCAAGGCAAAAGCTTTATACTGAATCAGGTATTTCCAGCTAGAATTATTTGAATTCGGGATATAATTTCTTTTTCCGAGAATCTTCGCGGCCCTGTTCTTGATTAGCACGATGAGGTTTCCAATTGATTGGATTTTTTTATTGCTTAGAGAAATTGGAGGCAGAGAGGAACTGTGTTTTTGTATGAATAAAGCGAGTGTGTTTCTCCATTATTATCTGTAGATAGGTGATTGAATTTGATGTTTTTCTCATGAATAGTTACTTGGGAGGAGCAGCGGATTTCAAGTAGCATCAACACATCGGCCATGCACTAAGGGTCTTTGGATGTGGAGTGCCCCACTTCGAAGAACAGCTCTTGATGGAACAGAGTACAACCTTCTACTACTTGACTCCGAAGGCATTGATGCTTATGACCAAACGGTATAATGTTTCCATTAGCATTGCATTTGTTGTATCCTTAGTTTTCTCTAGATATGGCCCTTCGGCTCTTTTTATTGTTTCTAAACTTTATCCCTGTTCGTATTTTAGTTCAAATTGTGATCTTTCTCTCTGTCGTGACAGGGAACGTACAGCGTCCAGATATTTTCGTTGGCTGTCCTATTGTCGAGTATGTTTATATACAACCAGGTGAAAAAGAAATGAATAACGCATTTTTTTCATTCATTCATGTATTGGTGAAGTTTTTGAGATGAATCCATATAGTTAATTGAATTCATAATGTAGATGGGTGGTATTGATGAGGCTGCACTTGATCGCCTCTCTCTCGTGACCGAAATGACAAAGCATATCCGTGTCAGAGCTTCGGGGGGAAGGAGTACAGCCTCTGAGATCGGACAATTCTCCCCAATCTTCGTTTGGCTTTTGAGGGTAAGAGGAGACAGCTTCTGCCAATTTGGTGTAAGTTTTCATCTTATAATATATAGTTATCACTGCTTATTTGCAGGATTTTTATCTCGACTTGGTGGAGGAAAATCGCAGGATCACACCCTGTGATTATCTAGAACTTGCCTTGAGACCCGTTCAGGGAGGTGCAAAGGATGTATCTGCCAAGAATGAGGTTTCTATTTTTCTGTCACTTATTCGTATACCGAATAATGTATGTGGACGTTTTTTTCCTTGGCAGTAATTAATTGTATTTTATGTATGACTGAATGAAATAATAGATTAGGGAGTCCATTCGAGCTCTTTTTCCAGACCGCGAATGCTTCACGCTCGTACGGCCTCTGAACAACGAGAACGATCTTCAACGGCTCGATCAGATACCGGTTGGTGGCTGCTTACACGTATTTTTTTGGCTTCTTTTCTTCTTCCTTCGTTGCTTTTCTCTTCCGTGCCATTTACTTTTTAGTCCTTCTCATGCAGTTGGAGAGATTGAGGCCCGAGTTTCGGGCGGGTTTAGACGCGTTAATGAGATTTGTGTTCGAGAGGACGAGGCCTAAGCAAGTGGGGGCCACAATGATGACCGGGCCCATTCTTGCTCGTGTTACCCAATCGTTTTTAGACGCGATTAACAACGGTGCAGTGCCTACTATAACTTCATCATGGAAGGTTAGCTTGTTCTTCAGGGCTGATATATTTAGGAAATTGTTTAAGTCAAAAGAAATAATTTTGTCGTTTTTAGATAAAATGTTACCGATTTTTATGAAGTTTTGAAAATTTTTGCTCTTTCTTCTTTAGAGTGTTGAAGAAGCTGAATGCCAGAGAGCCTATGAATTGGGTACTGAGGCCTACATGTCTTCTTTCGATCGTTTGAGGCCTCCAGAAGAAGTGAGTGTTACTTATGCTCGCAGCTTTCGTGGCTTTGCTTTGTCAGCTAATTTCGATCTTTTTTTAGGGGTCATTGAGGGAGGCACACGAAGAAGCTTTCCAAAAGTCAATGGCCACATTCAATGCTACTGCTGTAGGGGCTGGTACAACGAGGCAGAAGTTTGAAAAACGTCTTCAGAGTTTTGTGAAGAAGGCATTTGAGGTAATTTTGTTTCTTTCTGAATGTAATTATTATGTAACATAGCACATTGTAGCCTGGGTAGTTGGTTCCTTGTATCTCATTTTGTTCTTCTATAATGGAGAGAGTGCAACTTCGCGTTTTTGCGAATAGTTTTATTTTATTATTATTATTTTTAATTTTCTGAAGACCGAAATGTGTGTGGCCTGTAACTGAAAACTTTTGATTACTCTCTCCATTGGATCACTACTCACAAGAGCAAATGAAGGAACCTCTATTCTCTCTAATCTATCATAGGGGTTTCTGTCATTTGCTATTATTCGTGTTGGTAGAGGTTTCTATGATCCTTGTAATAGATTCCTGGGATTCTAACAAGCAAAAGATGAATTTTGATGGCAGGATATAAAAAAAGATGCTTTTAGGGAGGCCTCTCTGAAATGTACGAGTACCCTCGAAAATATGGAGAAGGAACTGAGAAGGGCTTCTCATGCAGCTGATGCAAATATCAACACAGTTCTCAAGGCAAGTCCTTTTTATATTAGATTTCTTATTTTAAAAGGAAACATTTCTTTTAAAATGCGATGGGACTTTTTCGTATTATGGTGTAAATTCCATTTATTTTGTGGTTTTGCAGGTTCTTGACGAAGTTTTGTCCAACTATGAAGCTACATGTCACGGACCAGATAAGTGGAAAAAAGCAGTCCAATTTCTCCAGCAGAGGTTAGTGTAAAAATCTTGCTATTGACTCTGTGCAGTGTTTTGTTGTCAACCATGAGTTTATTATCTTAATTCTTTAATTCCGCAGCTTGGAGGGTCCCATCGCCGACTTCATCAAGAAGCAATTGGACCAAATTATAGCCGAAAAAAGCTCCCTTGCCCTAAAATGCAGATCAATCGAAGACAAGATGACCCTAATCAGCAAACAGCTCGAAGCCACCGAGAGATACAAATCCGAATACGTGAAGCGGTACGAGGACTCCATCACCGAGAAGAAAAAGCTCGCGGATGACTACACGAGCCGCATAAACAACCTGCAGACGAAATGCACTTCTCTTGAAGAGAAATCCTCCAACTTGTCCAAGGAAGCTGAGTTAGCGAGGCACGAATCCAAGGAGTGGCAACGAAAGTTCGAGACCCTCGAGTCAAAAATGAAGGCCGAGGAGGAGCATTTCGGTGCAGAAATCGCTGTGATTCGATCGAAGAGCTCTGCTGCCGAAGCGAGGTTAGCAGCGGCTCGAGAGAAGGCGAACTCTGCTCAACAAGAGGCTGAGGAGTGGAAGCGTAAGTACGATGTTGCGGTCACCGAGGCCAAAATTGCCCTGGAGAAGGCTGCTGCTGTGCAGGAGCGTACGAATAATCAAACCCAGTTGAGGGAGGAGGCTCTCAGAGCAGAATTCTCGAGTACTCTAGCGGAGAAGGTTGTTATTACGTAGTTTTTTTTATGTCTGTACGCTGCTTTAGTTGGGTAAAAATTCGTTTTTATTTAAACTTTTTTGGAGAATTTTGCAGGAAGATGAAATGAAGGAGAAGGTGACGAAGCTGGAGCAAGCGGAGCAAAGCTTGACGACGTTGCGAATGGAATTAAAGGTGTGATTCGCATTGAAGTTACCCTTTCTTCCTCTAGCGTTCTTTTCCGAAAGCTTGGGATTTTTGATATTTTTTATCCCCAATGTTCGGCTTATGGGCGACTCTGGTCACCGAAGTTCCCGAGTTACAGTTTTAGATGTTGTCGATTTTGGGCAATTTTTGTCTACCGGTTCATTTAACCGTTAACTGTGACGGAAATATGGGCTTGGCCAGCCCGAATTTCCGAACTGTGCCAGGTCCCTCTTTCTTTGGCCCGCAAAATTCGGGTTGGCCCAGCCCATGTTTCTGTCTAACTTAACGGTTAAACTTAGCGGTGGACCAAAGATGCCCAAAATCGACAACATTGAGGACTAAGACTGTAACTTGGGAACATTGGGGACCAGAGACGCCCATAGGCCAAACATTGAGGACCAAAAATGTCAAATTCATGCAAAAGCTTCTATGAAGTTGGCTTCATTTTATATATGTGAAGTCCGTAAGAATTTAATAAGCTGGGAATGTAATAATTTTCTGCGACTTTTACCGATTCATCCGGTCGTGTTGTTGCTGTCTACAGGCAGCGGAGTCGAAGATAAAGAACTACGACACGGAGACATCGATACTAAAATTCGAGATCAAAGAGCTAAACGACAGAGTAGAAACGGCAAACGCCACCGCAGTTTCATCCAAAAACAAGGCCAAGATTCTCGAGCAGGAAAAGAAACACCTCGAGCAGAAATACGAATCCCACTTCAACAGGTTCGAGGAGCTCCAAGAACGGTGCAAATCCGCCGAAAAGGAGGCCAAAAGAGCCACCGAAGTATCCGACGAAGCCAGAGCCGAAGCCTCCTCTGCCCAGAAAGAGAAGACCGAGCTCCAGAGACTAGCAATGGAGAGATTAGCCCAAATCGAGAGAGCACAGAGGCACGCGGAGGCTCTAGAGCGAGAAAAAACCGACGTAGCCGCCGAAGTAGAGAGATACAAAGCCTTCGAACGCGATGCCTTGCAAAATGTCGAAATTCTCGAGCAGAGAGTCAAAGAAAAAGAGAGAGAAATCGATTCGCTCCTTGAGTCGAACAACAGCCAGAGGAAGAACACGGTTCAGGTGCTCGAGTCCTTGCTGGAGACCGAACGCGTGGCCCACGCGGAGGCGAACCACAGGGCTGAGGCTCTCTCGGTTCAGCTGCAGGCTACGCAAGGAAAGCTCGACGAGGTCACTCAGCAGCTAAATTCCCTTCGGTACGGGGAAAGGACCGCAGTGGATGGTAAGAAAACTTCTTCTTCGCGTGGCAAACGCGGTAGAAATGATGAATTTGCTGCTGCTGCTGCTGCTGCTATGGAGGTCGACGGAGATGAGGGAGCGAGCAATGGGAACAAAAGATCGAAGGGAAATTTCTTCAAGTCTTCTTCTTCCGTTCGTGAAGACGGTGGATCGGTGTCTCATGGCGTAAGCAATAATGATAGCCAAAAGATGAACGATGGAGAGGATTATAGGAAGTTTACGGTTCAGAGGCTGAAGAGGGAGCTCACGGATCGTAATTTCGGGGCGGATGTGCTGCAGCTGAAGAATCCCAGCAAGAAAGATTATGTTGCGCTCTATGAGAGATGTGTTCTAAATAAATGATGATGACCGTTTGGAGTCGGAGGAGGGTATTGTAACTAACTAACATCGAGGGGGTTTTCGTAGTGTGCAGTGCGTTGCTCTTTGTGGGATTTCGTTTTGAGATTTGTCTGATTATATATATGTGTGTGTGTGTGTGCGTGTGTATTTTGAGGGTGAAGTGGTGCTAGTAGATTTTTTTGGTGTGAATTGAGTGATCTTTTTATTGCATGGAGTGTTAGATAAATCGGCTGAGGCCTGAGGGGATCTTCACCCCGTTTCTCGTGGAGATTCGATAATTAAATATTAAATATTCCACGGAAATAAGTGGCATTGGTATTAAATTCATTGCAAAAAGCCCTAATCTGAATACTATGCCTATGCTTTTTTTAGTCTATGTTTGTGGTAGTTTTGTCAAAAATTCTGCTATTGTTTGACTCTGAACATGAGAAAAAAAAAATTACGCACTAAAAATATCTGGAGGCCTGCCCATTGAGTTATTAACTGACTAAGTAAAAAAAGGATTCGAAATCCAAGAAAATGCATTCACGTCCTATTAGGCTCAGATTGAATTCTCTGTGACCAATTGGTGTTACATATTCATGTTCCTCAACCATATTCTGACACATGTACAATTGAGAGAAGTTGATGTTTGAAAATCAACTAAGTTTAACACTTGTCAAAATATGATTGGTGGAATACCAGATTGGTTGGTAGGCTACCTTACAAATATATATATATATATATATATTTGTGTTATTATATTTTGTAGAAATAGCATACAAGTGTAAACATTGTAATAATGTTAGGAAAACAACTATGTATGTCTATGTACCATCAGATCACTAATGGTCAGGAATAATGATATCTTCAATATAATATTATATTGTATTATAATACTAAACCATCACATAAATAGAGCTTATTATTCTTCCGCATTCTTATTCACTTGTATCCTTCATCAATCTTTAACTTAGAAAATATTCTTCTCCGACAGGCATCAAACACTGCTGCCAGAAAAGCCTTGCTCATGTTGTCTTCTCAGTCACTGCTAAACCCCAAGTACACCTTCATTATTCACTAGCCTTTGCTTGCATTCGAAGGCAAGTGAATAAAGGACGATCCATCGCCGCCGCCACCAACAACGACATCCGAAATCAGCTGACGATGAGATAACGCTGCACCACCGTCACCTCCGTGGTGGCCCACATTTCGGCTCCCGAGCCCATAAACAAAGGACTATTAGGATTATTATTACCGTAATAACGAGCCAGGGGAAAATCTTCACTTTTCAATGCCACCACTGCCAGTGTTGGTTGTCACAAGTGATGCCTCCTCCTTCGTAGAGCCACCACCGCACTGCCTAGGCTGCATTTGGTAGAAGACTTTCGAGGCCACGAGTTCGCCTTCTCTCTCCTCCTCGTTGTCTCCTAATTGGTCTTCTCGGGTTTTCGTTGCCTGCCGTAGTTGGTGTATAGGACGAGTATCTTATCTTCTTGTAGCCTCTGACGATGCTTCCGCTGCTACAAACGGGCCTCGTTTTTCCCGTCTTGTGCCATCGGGTCTCTCCGCCGTCGGCGTCCGTGTCTACTTTCCGTCGCTTTCTCGTCCCCGTCGTGTACGCCTTCGACGGCCTGTGGAAGAAATGGCGAACTTGGCCGTCCTTGTTCACTCCTGTGGTCGATGAGGATATATAAACATTGCATGGGATCAAATGTGTGTATATATATATATATATAGAAATATATATCAAATTCAACTAAGACTAGGAATGACGATAAATTTAGTCCTATAACTTTCACAAGATTCCTTTTTTCCCGTCTAACTTATTAATGTTGTCCAAAGCTAGTCTACTATGTTTAGGAGTAACAAAAATTTTAGTCTTCACGAAATTCGTTTTTCGTTCCTATAACTTATCCATGTCTAAAACAAGCATAGTATGTTTATATCATTTATCATAACTAGCTAGCATTTTTTGTAAGTTTCTAACCATTTACCCTGAGTAGTCCATTTATACCATTTTTGTTGATCCAATCATATTTTTTTTATCGGAAGCAATCAAAAAATGGTCGAAAAATATAAAAAAGAACTGTTTCTAATAAGTGCTATATTTTTTTTTCCCAAAAGCAACCAAAAAATGGTCGAAAAATTGTATATAAAAAAAAAAGAACTATTTATGACAAGTGGTATAAACCTACTGGGCTAGTTTTGGACGTAGGCAAGTTACGTGATGAAAAGCGAATCTCATAAAAGTTATAAGACTAAAGTTAAGCTTACACCGACAAACATAGTATTGAAAAATCATATCAACGCAAGTCGGTAAATATATGAGAAAAGGCTACTCGGCCGAATATCACGAATCTGACCATCTTTATGATGAAAGCCCTCGAATTTAATAAACACATTGATTATTTGTACCAATTCTGATGACAATTATTGCATTGCATCTGATCAAGAAAATGACTGTAAGAGGTATGTACATATTACCCGGTAGCTTCTCGGGATGAGTATAGCAGATACCATTTTCACCCTCAATAGTTGGAATAAACTCATCAATGAGCGGATGAAGTTTTCGAACATCGCCAAGAACATTCGCCTCCAAGTGTTCGAGGATTTCTTGATCCGATGGATCGAACTTCACGCCAGCTGGTAACCCCGGTATTATACTTTGAAGCCCGAAACCCTAATTCGATTCATTTCATTATCACGAGATAATATATATATATATAGTATATATATATATATATATATATATATATATATATTGAGCTAGCTAGCTATCATCAAGGCTATAGTAACAAAGAACTAATGACATGTAATAAGATGTACCTGTTCTTGGATCTTAATGGTGTGTCCACAAGAAGGGCATATTACTGTTTTAACTTGACAATCCTTTGAAATGGAAACATTGCTGCTGTTGTCTTCTTTATTAAAAGGGGTTACCACTTGATCATCATTAGACCATGTCATCTTTCTACGCCCATCCGAGAATGAAACTTACTTTCTTTTCCTGATAAACAATAGAATCAACAAAGTAAATAGAAGGATAATAAAACAATAAATAGAAGGGCAAAAAGAGAAAGAAAGCAAGGGAGAGAGGGAGATAACAAAAGAAGAAGGATCTCTCTCTCCAAATAACGATTTCTTTCAATTGAACTGAGGATCGGTTCTTCTTGTAATAATTCCTTGACGTTTGCTGAAGGAACTGAGTTGCCCACCTTTTTGTCTTTCTTTCTCTCAACTGTTGTTGCTGGATTTTGATAATTTTGAACGTCCAAACCCTTTGTTGTTTGATAATTTTGAAATTCGACCTCAAGTGGTCCGCTTTCGAAATCCAAATTCTCGCCATAATAATTTTCATAAATAACAATAATAATAATAATAATAATAACAATTATGAGTGAACGATGAGTCGAGCCGACTCGCGTGCTCGATGAGACGGCTCGAGCTCGACGAACGACGAGTCGAGCCGGCTCGACGAATGATGAGTCGAGCCGGCTCGCGAGCTTGATGAGCCTACTCGACAAAAGCTCTGCTCGAGCTTGACGAACGACGATCGAAAGCTCGCGAGCCGACTCACGGGCTTATTTTATTTTGTTAGTTTTTTATTTTCTTTTTTGTACATTTTAATTTTTAATTAAAAGTTCGAGGTCGAACTCGACGAGCTCGTGCTCCATTTTGAAATTCGGATTCCGAAATCCTAACGTTTGCCAAACGATGGATTTTGATTTGAAATTAGGATTTTGAAATTTATAATTTGAAATCACGGAATTTAATTCAAATACATGAATCCAAACATACCCTTACACAGTTCTATGTACATTCGTTGTCTTAATTAAAATGCTATTATTTCATGATAAGAGTGATGTGCACGCAGAGTAACATAAAAAAGACCCAATAATTCCTTCTTCTTCTTTTTTTCATGAAAGGGGCTATTTCGACCTAAGCTGACACTGGAACGAATTTGAATTTCACTATCATTAAATTAAAAATTATCTCGATTTTCAGCAAGAATGATCCTCTGACTTATGGATATTGTCCTCAGTACACAAAGACCACGATAGTATGTGTTGATGTCATGATCCCATTACTAGGAACTAATAAAATGAATTTACAACCTACAATTCTCCTATCACTACTAGGTTATGACCTCATGCTTAAAACAATAAAAAGAATAGGTAGATATGACAAAAACGGGTAAACTTATACAATATATGCTTTTAAGTAAATTGAATTTATCATGAAACGATAAAGAAGAGTGGAGCTTGGGCAACAACAATGTTCATGTAATATGACGTTTCACCACTTTACCTAAGAGTTTCACGAAGGCTTTAGCTCTCGCGTCAACCTAGAGTGATTCTAAAGTATCTTTTATAAAAAAAAATACATTATTGACATTGCATTTGTGTAGATAAATAGATGTTAGATAATGTATAACTTATATACATACCAACTAATTTGAAAGTAACTAACCATGAATTCACACCAAACTGTATTTTTCGATCCCTTAACAGTTTTTTAACAGTCTTTGCATATACTTCTCCCTCGAAGCAAGGTATATATTTGGCATGGTCATATATTTGGCATGGACTCCTTTTCATCCACCTTTGATCATTATTGAATATTATTATTAGTAGAGCTATATGTATCTATTTATATATATATATATATATATTATGTTTGTAATGAAATGAATATGATAAAGTCGTAATATTCATTCCCTGTTTTGTTCTTTAGCTATTTATAAAGGTTATATATCGGACATGGTAATTAAAATGCAACGGACTTCTTCTTCAACGTAAGGAACACACGAAGAGTCAACACTTACACAAACAAACTTAATACATAACAGATATTATGTAAATGGTTTGTCGTTTTCAGAAGTATAATGTAATACGTGAAGCTTCGTGAGTAAGCTGAGCAGGAAACCTTCTGCCCGAAGCTTTGTAATAGTTAGGCCATGTTTGATTTATGAGTTTAAGAATTTTAAAAGTGAGTTAAAATATTAAGTGTATGTTTGGAAGCACTTATGAAATGAACTTCTAACCTAAAAGTCCATTTTGAAAAGTAAAATAACTTTGGTGAAAATTTTGAGATGGACTTTTAAAATAAGTTACTTTTCAATAAGTCCATCTGAGAGAAGCAACTTTTAGTGACTTTTCAGAATTACTTCCTGCAACTTTTGCAAAAGTCCATTCCCATCAAACACTTTAAAAAAATAAATTTACATTTATAAAAGCTACATTTCGAAAAAGTCCATTTACCAGACGTGCTTCTGAATCAAAAGTGGAACCAAACTAGCCCTAACTTGTTAGGTCCATGTGTTTATATAAAAGACGGATTTATATATCATAGATTTAAATCATGTAGACGAGTTTAAATAAACACGCCTCTCAGATTAGTTATTATAAACTACTAATCAAACAGAAATTTTATTTTATACTCAATAATCAGTTTTATATAAATCTTACTAATTTAAACCCTTCTAAATATAAACCGACGAGCCAAACAAACACTTAATGTTTGCTTAAAACGTGCGGTCGAGAGTTTTGCAGATTTTGTTGAATTTCATTCCCAAAATAGCAAAAAAGAAAGTACATACATATATATATACATATATATATATATATGAAATGGTAAAATGAATTAAACAATGTGTTGCATTTAACACCATAAATATCGAAATGAAGTTCTATTGAGTGTATCTTTTAATTTATACTCCGTTTAAATAAAAGGGGAAATTATAAAATTAGGTCACTAAGTATCCAAGTTTTCGTTTTTGGGAGTCACTAACTTTGTATGTCAAAATAATTTTGAGTCACATTTTCAATTTTAGGTCACTAAGTTTATATTTTTCGATTTTGAGTCACTAAGTATATATATTTTCAATTTCGGGTCACTCATTTGGTAACTAACTTTGTAAACATAGTGATCCAAAAATGAAACTTGTATACTTAGTGACCCAAAATCGAAAAAATATATACTTAGTGACCTAAAATTGAAAACATGACCCAAAATTGTTTTGATATACAAAGTTAGTGACCTACTTTTGCAATTATTAAACATAATGACCCAAAAACGAAAACTTAGAATACTTAGTGACCTAATTTTATAATTTTGTCTAAATAAAATTGTGATAAGCCCAATATCCCGGGGCAGGCCCTAATGATAAGATACATGAAGCCCAAAATGTCATACAACCCAACACTCTTTCAACTCGTTATTACAACTCGTAGATGATGTCATGCCTTAGTGGTGAGTCATATGACTCAATACAATATTGCAATGACCTAATACTCAATCATGTTATCTCTTAACGTATATGATAATAAAAAATACTCAATCATGTTATCTCTCACAATGACCATGAGGCATCATACTTCACCATTCACCCGAGTCGCTATGAATTTTTCCCAAAGACCTTGAGCAGTGACAGAGCCAGAAAAGCACGTGAGTGAAGTCCAGTTTAATTGGACCATATATTTCAATTTTCTAAAAAATTCATTGAAGTCCTTTTTACTTCAGTTTCGTTCAAACATTAAAAAATGCAACATATACTAATAATAATAATAAATAATTAATTCCAATGAGTCTCATTAACTCTAATGTAGGAATGATAATCAGGGACGGAACAATAGGGGGTCAAGGGGTCACCCGACCCCCCAAAGGGTTAGAATTAAATAGAGCTTTTATCTTGAAAGCTTCCCTCCCAAAGGTTCGAGTTCGATTCCTCAGAGGGTTATTTTTACTTTATTTCTTTTACTTTTAATTAGTTTTTGACCCTCTCAGTTTCACTTTATTAAGTTTGACCCCCCAATTTTTTTATTTTAAGCCCATTACGGATTGGGTCTTTCGATGGGTTTGAGTTATACCCATTTATGTTAGTGTCATTTACAGCGCCGCCCATGCGATGAGTTGACGTAGATGGTGCCGTAGAAGGCTTTATATTAAAATATAGAGCAGTGGCGAGTCAACTTTGGATATGAAAAATACGTTTGTCTTGATATTCATTTATTACGACGATGTCTGCTTTGGTACATGGGCCTCAATAAAAAGAAATGCTTAATTATTATTTTTCCTATATCAAGGGTGATAGCGGATGATAACGACAACTAAATTAAAAGGTTCAAGTTTAAAATTGAAGCAATTTAAGAAATACATAAATTAAATATTGTATTTTTTAATGGAATTTTCAAAATTAAAATTATTGAGGATATTATGTTTTAAAAATGAAACAACTACAATCTTAAAAATTAATGCACTAAAAATTGCATTCTGAAATTACTTAAATATTAAAATTATTGTTTTTTGTAATCTTTATTTAGTTGCTCGGACAACTTAAAAGAAACAAGGAAGCGCGTGCAGTTAGTGAGCGAGCGCGTGGTGGATTATTAGATTTTAAACTGCTTCTTGAAGACGCTTGCTGGTTTTAACCGATACCATTGGCGGGGGATTGTGCATATGACACCTTCGCTGTCCCCACTTTTTATTCAACACGATATCCCACACACGTGTCAGATGCTCACTGAGCTTCCATGTTTTTCTTTCTTTTACCTTCATTTTTACATATTACTATTGGAATTATATTATATGATAAAAATAAATTAATTAATCCCACCATAAATTGGTAGAAGCCAGGCCAGGCCAATAGTCAGTTTAGTCCCACACAAACAATAGCAGTCAAACCAATCCGTTCACACACTTAAGCCGCCAGCATAATAATATTAATCTCCCTCTCCATGTAATAATAATTAGTATTTAAGATTCTCTCTCTCTCTCTCTCTCTCTCCCGGGGATTTATATAAGATAAATACGTTGTTTGTTATTATTAGTCGAGAGACCTAAAAAAAAGTAATACGTAAATGTTATAAAGAAAAAAAAATGGCACCGAGAACGGCGAACAAGGCTGTCGGCGGAGGAGGCGTTGGATCCGAGACCCGTTACCGTGGGGTGCGGCGGAGGCCGTGGGGAAAGTACGCGGCGGAGATCAGAGACCCCAACAAGCGGACGCGCGTCTGGCTGGGAACGTTCAACACGGCGGAGGAAGCCGCCATGGCCTACGACGCAGCGTCGGTTAGGTTCCGAGGTCACAGGGCGAAGACGAACTTCCCCGTCGTCGCCGGGAGTCGTAGTCCGAGCCACGGGAGCAGCGCCGTCGTCGAGATCCCGTTTCAGGGAGCGGTCGTGCGGATGGTCAACGCCGGGATGGCGCGGGTCTTCGAGGCGGAGCACAGCGGGTCCGACTCGGCGGTGTCCGGTGTGGTGGTGGTCGGTCAGCCGAGTACGCCGGTCAGCGTGGGTTTCGTCTTGGATCTGAATCTGCCTCCGCCGCCGGAGAATGGTGTCGGGGTTTGACGGCGTTGGTTCCGTTTTTAGTTTTATTTAATTTTCTCTTGTTAGACGGATTTAAAATTCAGACATGTTTTAACTTAGCTAATCTTTTTTTGCAACGGATTGTGTTGTTTTTATTCCTATTCGATCGTATGAGATGTAATTACAATAAGAGAAAGTTACCCGTTTTCCCCGTAGTTGACCGGTTTATTTCTTTTCACGGCCGCCGTGGGAATCCTTGCCCGTGAACTTGACCCGGAAATATCGGGTCAAAAGGCTGTGGTCCGCTTGTGTACGGACACGGCGTCAATAACATAAATTATAGATATTGTCAGAAGCTTCAATTTTGTACACACGTGATCGCCTTCAACTCAATTGTTTCATACTTTAAAATCGAAACAGAAAAGGAAAAGAAAAAATTAAAACAAAATAAAAATAAATGTCGCCGTGTTCTATGTTTCAACGTCCAACCATACGTATTATTAATAGAATTTATTTATATAAATTCATTAATAATTATTAGTCAAAGGTGCTGCGTGTAATTAGCTCCACTCGCCATTGTCACATAAAACAAATGTCATAAATGTGCAATTTTAATCGAGCTGTGAAACTTTGGTGAATCAGACAAATTGCGAGGGCCCCACACGTGAAGCGGATGTTGGAAGCAACAGCTTTTGTGGGCCCCCTAACTTAACGCCGCCGGCGTTTAATGCAAGAAAATAAAACCATTTCGCCTATTAATTGTTCTCTTAATTTGCAAACCGTCGCTGATAGTAGCGATTCTTGATTATTGCGTTTGAAAAAAACTATTTATTTTGGCGAAAAAAAATAGAAGAACGTCAATGATGACAATTTGATGCTAAAGTTGAATTAACCAAATTGATAGTGCAAGCACATCAATTTGAAATTAAAATATTAAGAAATATATTTGCCTGCAGATTAAAGGACAAGGAGAAGTTGAGCCGGCCGCGTTGGGTACAACCACCGAAAGCGACACTCCCCACTCATTGATTGGATAATCTAAAATTAAACGCATTTAAGGCTGCTTTTACTTTATGATTTTTAATTATATATTTTTTTGTATCTTATCCCACTTTATGGTTTAAATACGATTATTTTTTAGATGTATAGAATTGAATGGTTCGTCGAGACGTGTGTATCTACGCGTTTCCTTTTCGAACGCGTTGTTGTCTAATCAAATTGAATTATTGGTCTTTTTGGTCATCTAAATATATAATTTGGCATGATCCGTGTAATTGATGAACTCAATCATAGAAAAATATTACATTTTGATGACTATTGAAGAATCTGATTTTTCGCGTTTCAATTTTTTTCGTCCAAATAGTAACTAATTGTCGGTAATGGAAAGAGCTTGGTTTCGAGGCCGGAATGATCCCCCATACCCCTAAAGAAAATGGGAAGAAATTACATTCCGTCCCCACAACTCCCTAGGAATTGATATATCGTCTCATTGCCAAGCCGAAAAATAATTGCCACATGTGAGAAATAAAATTCCAATGTTTATCTATTTATCACTCGTTAGATTTTCTTCTTACATTCCTCTACGTGTGAATCAGTCGTAATTTAAGGAAAGTAACGTGAAAAACACCAATAATTTCTGATATTTATATTCATGTCTACGTGTTTTCAAAGTTGGTTTCTTTCATTTCAAAAAATAGTAATTTTTGAACATATATGCAATAATTAGGTTTTTTTAACAAAATAAATAAAAAAGAAGTATAAATTAATTAAATAAGGCGTTTTTCGCACCTATTACTAAAATAGTATGCTTTGCGGGTATTACCCGCGACGTCGCACCTAATGGACGCGTCGTCGCAGCTAATGAGCGCGACGGATCATATTTCGCGAAATGCTGGGCCATTGTAATGGGCCGGTGTAATGGGCCAATATTTTTTGCCCCAGTAACTCATTCGTCGCGGGTCATAGGCGCGACGTCGCGCCGGGAAAATATAGATCTCAGATCTATTTCTCTCTCCCTCATTTCCTCCCTCACTCTCTCTCACTAACCCTATCCCTAACCCTAACGATTCGGCCACCGCCTCTGCCGCCTCCGTCCGCTCGTGTCCGCCGCTCACCCCGCTCAGCTCGCCCGCCCCCCCCCCCCCTCTCTCTCTCTCTCTCTCCTCCGCCCTCGCCACCTCAGCCGGTCCGCCCGCCGAACGCCCTCGCCACCTCCGCCGGTCTCTCTCTCGTGGTTTCTCTCTCTCTCTCTCTCTCTCGGTATCTCTCTCGTTATCTCTCTCTTGCTCTCACTGCGCCGCCGCGTCCACCACCGCCGCCGCGACCGCCGCCTCCGCCACCACCCCTCCGCCACCACCGCCGCCTCCGCCCCTCGTACGCTCTCTGCCGTATAGTTATTAGGTATTTTGTTTGATTATAGTTAAATTGAGTTGTTCGTTTGTTATTCGTTGTTTGGTTATAATATTAGACGGATCCGTATAGTCATTAGTCGGATCTGTATTGTTTGATTGGTTATAACATTGTTTTGTTCGATTTAGGATGGACACGAACGAATTCTGCGGTCCGATCAATCGTTCACTGTTGATTTTTCAGGATAGTCATCGTTGTAACGATGTGCTATCCAACACGGATGGTGCTATTGACACCCCGTTGACGTTGAGGGGTTGGAAAACGTAGTATGGGGTAAGATTTCACGACCGGTGCATTTACACGGTCGTGTTTTGGAGAAGTTAGATACTACGTCGTTGTACGGCGTCTATAGTTGTGAATCTCAGAAAATAGATACACACTTGATTACCGCACTCGTAGAACGATGGAGAAAGGAGACACACACGTTTCACCTACCGGTGGGGGAGGCGACAGTCACTTTAGAGGACGTAGGTTTGATGTGGGTACTCCCCGTGGACGGTATTTCCGTAAGCGATGTGATCCCTCGTAAGACACAGGAGCAGTGACTCGATTACTGCGAGGAGTTGACTGGGTACAGACCTCCCGAAGGAGCGTACCACGGGACCAAGTTGTCTCTTCGGAAGTTTGCGGCCTGGTTAGAAGAAAATCCAGTCGACGACATGACCGACGAGCTAATCGTTGATCAACACGCGCGTGCATACGCATTGCTGCTGTTCGGGTCGGCGATGTTTCCCGACTCTAGTGGAAGTCACACGTCGATGACCTACCTTACGCTGCTCGAGTTAATCGACGAAGTTCAGCATTACAGCTGGGGCAGCGCCGTATTAGCATTCCTCTACAGAGAGCTCTGCACATCATGTCAGTCGAGGAAGATGAACATATGTGGAGCTTTGCGGTTGCTGCAGGTACGAAAGATAGTTTAATTCAACAACTTGTAAAGCGTAAGCTATACTTATGTATTTAGATAATTATAATGTAGGTTTGGGCATGGATGCGTATATTACAAGTTCAGCCCATTATCGTCCACCCCCGAGTGGTAATGCAGCCTAGTGTAGACGATGACATTCAGTTACCCATTCCACCGCATGCGGCGAGGTAGTTGCTCACCTAATTATTCGAACTTTCAATTAAAAGTTTTATAATAATTAATTTTTATTCATTTAGATGGAATGCATTGTTTGATCATACGATCTCCGCAAATTCATATTTGCGTGCGATACGGGAGTCCATCGATAGTATGTCGATGGAGTAATTTGTTTGGACCCCGTACAACTATCACGCACCGGAGATTTTGGCGCTACGCCCGGAATGCCGTCCTCAGTCCTCTCGGTCGTCGTGCCCGCTGATATGTTACAACATCGTCGAGTGGCACTATCCAGATCGCGTGATGCGACAGTTCGGATTGATTCAGTCGGTGCCACAACCACCGGCGTATCTTACTGTAGATCTCCATCGCTTTAGTACTCGGAATGTCCCCGGAAAAGATTGGATATCGCAGCACGAACTACACGAGGCGTTTTGGAGTCAAAGGCACTCGATGATTGTCAATGGGATGGAGATAGGTGCCGGACCGCAGTGCACCAGTGACTATTACGACTGGTACCGTTCCGTGACCCGCCGATATATATCTCCGTCTATTCACATGTCGCGAGGCTTTCAGATGGGAGATGGAGAATATTTTGATTTGCATCGAGCCCAGATGCAATTAACATTTTATGCTCGTATTTGGAGTATAAGTGTGTACCGTCAATGCAAACAACTCTACGACAATGCCTAAACCCATCAATACAAGGTTTGAAAGCCCAGAAAACATACCCCAATTTCTTCACACCGGGGGCTTCAGTTGGAAGATTCAACCACTTGACGACCGTGTCGGGGTTGTAACGTTTCAAAGCTTTCATGAAGATAGGAAGTTGTTGGACTGAAGTTTCCCAGGTGCCGTAAATATTTTCTTTCGCCCTTTTGAGGCAATGCCACGCTTTAATGTATGAGATGTCGTACCCGGTATTGTCCTTCACCAGCTGCTTTACATTCTTTGGTAGAAATTGAGGGTCTGTCTTCACTATTCCAATCAACATTCTCGCAATTGTGTTTCGCGAAATGTTACGGTGTGTTCTCGCCAACTCGTTCATGTAGCATGAGTGTGGCCCCCCATATATCATAATCTTCCAATAACATTTTTTTCGGTTTGAAGCATGCTCGTAACCTCCAGTGACAGTCATCGCTATGGTTGCATTTCACGCCCCATACGGTTTTGTTACTTTCTGAGACGTGAAACTCACGTCTAGCCACCCTGTAAGAATAATCGCCAACAGCTTCTTGTAAGTGAGCTTTGGTACTAAATGTCATAGCGACTCTGAACCATGGATTGTCCCTATTGTAAAAATCACCGCCGACCTCGTTGGCTTCTAGAGGCGCCATTTGATATGTTGAATAAAAAGGCACGGGTTGATAAGGCGCACGAGCATCATCCGCCGGCAATGGAATGTCATTCTCGGGACCATCATTGTTTCCATCATCGTCGCTATCGTCGTTATCATCTGCGGGATCCGGAAAATCGTCCAGTGCACCACCAACGTCATCAGCTTCAGAGTCGCTAGCGTCACTATTTTGCAAGTCTTCGGGCACAGGCTCAGGTTGTGACACATTCGACATATTAGGAACATCACGACTGCTCGAAGGAATGTCTATATGAGGAGGGTGGAGTGAAAAGTCACTCATTCCTTGAGTAACTATCGTGAGATCAGAGAACGAGTGGTTGGAGGTGATATTGGTGAACACGTCGAGTGCCTCTTCATTACGGTCGGGATGAACGTTCTCGCTGGCCTCGACAAACACTTCAATTAAATTAAGCTCCGCTATTAGCATCCAAGAAGTACGATAGTTACGCGTCGTTTGAAATTTGAAAGAGCCTCTAATAGAGTCGAGAATGCTAATAGTATTCATTCTTAACATGAACGGTTAAGGAGAAAAAATTGTTGTCGAGACGAATAACCTCATATAGCATGCCCAGCGAGCAAAGCTGGTGTCGCGACGAATTCATCTAAAATTAATGGGTGGGATGCTGTAACGAATGGAGTTTGATTCGGTAATGATTTCGCCACCGTAGTAGATAGAGACTTGAATTTTACGAGATGTCATAATTTGAGGAGAAATTTAAATACTTCAAGTTGTTTTTTACATACCAAAGTATATGGAATTATAGAACTTTATATAGGGAAAATCGTCGCATTAATAGAAGCGACGTCGCATCTATTGGACGCGACGATTCTTCTGCAAAACTCGTGAACTTACGTACACATCAGTTCTGAAGCCAAAAGAAAAAGAAAATTGCAGAGAACGCGTGATCGTATTGTCACCATCGTCGCGCCCAATGGATGCGACGACGCGTTTATTAACCGCGACGACAGGCCCAAATACGCTTATTGGCCCATTTGCAGCGCTTAAACGGGCCAAAAATGGAATCACGTCCATTATGTGCGACGTCGCGGTCATTGGCGCGACGTCGCGGGTAATAACCGCAAAGCACTATATTTTAGTAATTGGTGCGAAAAACGCCCTATTTAATTAATTTATATTTATGTACGAATAGTATAAAAGTTTCGGCCCAAATATAAAATTGTACGCAAAAAAAAAAACCTTCCCTACTCACCATTATTAGCAATTGTTATTAGTGCAAATCTTTTGATGGCCTTTTTAAGAACGAAAAATCTTATCAAAAGAAAAAGAAATCATTTATATAGGACCAGCGGCTGCTAGATGTGAAAGTATCTTTAGACTTTTTCCATTGCGTGTCCGATGCGGAAGCTTTAGTTGAAAGATAGAGTATATTTATATGTAATAGCATAGAAACGTTAATTTATTTATGATTTAACGGTGATGGTAAATTGCATCATTGATGGAGAAATTAATAATTTAGGGTAAATTTCCTTTCGATAACATTTGAAGTTTCAGTAACATTTGAAATTAATAATTTAGGGTAAATTCCCTTCCAGTAAATTGCATCATTGGTAGAATAATCAATTTTATTGATATAATAAGCGATTTGTTGGTATAATAATCGTGTTTTGTGGTATAATACGCAAAAATCACTTTCGTATAATACACAAAAAACTTTATTTTGATATAACAATTAATATAATAATTGAAAATATTAGTATAATAACGAGAACAATTGGTATAAATGTGATAACAGTTGGTATAAATGTGATAACAGTTGGTATAATATTCTTAAATTTGACTTGATATAAAACAGTAGATAATCGAAATAATATTTATGTATGAATAAGGGTTATTTTTGTTTTTTTAACGCTTTTTAGGTACCTAACACACAATTTTTTCAGATGGGTACCTAACAGGAAGAAATAATTCGAGTGGATATTAAATAGTAAATTGAAACTTTAAAGTTTTACTGAATTGTAATTTACCCAATAATTTAAGATAAGCTTTTGTTGTCGCTTTTTGGAAAAAGCTAACTTTTTAGGTAGGGGACAATGAAATATTGGCTCGCAACCCTTTTCAGCAACCAGTCTAAATATATCACGATTGATGGCTAATCATTAATGCGTGACCATAACAAATAGTGCAATATAAGGTTTATATTTATAAACATTCTCCTTTATCACAAAAAAAGTTTAAGAAATTCTGGCATTTGATTTATATAATTTAGATTTGTTTAAAAGTAGTTCACAATAATAATAGTTATAAAAGGGATCAATATAATAAAATTCAATAATCAATAGTTCATAATAAATAAGGGCGATAAATGCTACGTAATTTTTTTGGACATCAGGTGTCTCCACAAAATGCACGTCTTAGTTTATACACTCCGGTTAAGTTCGGGGCCTACTTTTATTTGAAATTTTAGAAAAAAGAAATGTTTAGTGAACCAATCCTAATGTGTAGCTTAGCTTTTTAATTTTATTCTCTCCTAACATATAATAAATTAAGACAGACTTGGTTATGGTAATAAAATTAAATACTCAAATAGCAATTATACTAGTCTATATGTTACTATAATTTATTTCTAAAATGCATACAAATGGGAAATGGATCGATAAAGAAGAGGGAGAGGTATCTAATAATTGGTCTCTTGTCTGAAATATACTCAAATAGTCAAATCTTTAAAAGCTTATTTAATTTCATTAGAGAGAGCGGCGATTTGTTTTAATAAAAAGCAAGAGAGGGAGATTTAGATTAGATTTCAATGAATGATTAAGGTTTGTGCGGCCGACAGATTCCGAGGAGGCAGAGAAATTTAAGAAATAGATAAATACATAAAAGAAAGCGAAAGCGACTCAAAAGGCGGCAATGATACGACCCACGCGCCTCTCAAAAGTCCTCCCTGTGTCTATCTTCTTCACCAATATATATACAATAATATTTATATTTAATTAGTGATTATTGCCGTCAATCATCTATTTATTGTATTAATGTTGAGTGTTTGCTGTAAACTGTCTAATTTGATATATATAATATATTCTAATTTAACCATTTTGAGTGCGCAGGAAATATTAGTCTTGTTTAGTACCCAACTACCTCATTTTTTATTATTATTTTGCCTCCAATTACAGGCACCAAATTTTAAGTATAAATTCATAATATTTTTCCGAGCGTTGGGCGTTTATTACTGTTTTACCACGTAATCAGACAATAGTCATGTCATCTCAGAATTACTATAATATTGAATAATAAATTATATAATTTAATTTAATTTGCAGTATTTGAATACAAATGCAAACATAACTAGTGGAAAATAGACATCCAGCTGTGGCCATAAAACCCTTATAATAAGTTGAAGGTTAGGAAAAATTGAATTGAACTTAGGACAATTAACGTCCAAAATTTGAAATTTGTTATTCTCAAATTTGTTGGACTCCCTAATTAAGAAAAGCCAAAGACACATGATATATATAAACACACAAAAGGTAAATAAATAATAAATAAATAAGGGAACCCGAACGAAATGCAAGGGAGAGGTTGATAAGTCAAATCGTTGAATTGGTCTTAGTAAAAGTCCGCTCAAACATTCATTCCTCTGCCTGCCCAAAGCGAAACAACGGGAATATCGCTTTTTTCTTTTCAGACAAATTGTTCTCTCTCTCTCTCTCTTCGAAATACGCCGTATTGCAGAGGATTTATATTTAATTTTGCAGCTTAATTTGGACAGTGAAGTGAGCCCGATTTCACATCGAATTGCCATATTAGTTTTTTATATAAAAATATAAAATTGTAATTTTGACAAAATAAAATTAAATATGCCGTTTCGACTTTAGAGGGGTCTTAGAGATCGATATCTTCGTTCTAAAAGTGATATATATGGACTTGATTCTTAACCGATATAATAGATTTGAGAATACGATTTGTTATATGTGAGACTATCCACTTAATTATAAATCTCAACGGGGGTTGTGTTGCATCGTTTTTATTTGTAATAGATACAATAAAATATTTATATTTAATAGAATGATGTTACCTCTTACTTAATGAGTCTCGATTTAATCCCAGAATTATCAAAGTTTTTCTAGAACCAAAATGATGCCCGATATTCAAATAGTAATAAAAATTAAACCCCATTCTATTCCGTCATTTAGTATCAAGTTCTAACATTAACAAACGAACGAAAGATTAATCAAAACCCAAAAAATTTAGCGTATGCCGTATGAAAGAATAAAGAAAAGACGTGCAAAATGTCAATGGCTTTGAAGAAGTTAATGTTCATCATTTCGTCATCACAGTAACAAAGAAAAACAAAAAAGAAATGGTACGGACAAATATGTACACCGTCATGAGTCCGAAGATTTAAACAAAAAACAAGTATTAAAAAAAGAGGTTCCTTTCCTTCACGACATCCACCACAAGGGTGGTGGCTCGTTCAAATCAAAAGGCAGCCCACGTTTCACAGCACCTAAAAAATTCAGCGGCGGCGGCGACGACAGCGCAGTAACCTCCCCGGCGACCGAGGGAGGTCTCTGGGGAACTAATACCCTGCCAGAGTGAAGGAAATCTGCGAAGACAGGCGGCGGCGGAGGAGCAACGGATAGTCTGCGGCGGAGGAGGTGGTTGTGGTGATCGGACGACGGGGTGTTGAGGTCCAGTGTCAGCTCGGCCGAAGGCGGAGGTTCCGGGAAGTTTGTCTTTGCCTTTGCGCCGCGGAGGGTTCTGGCCGCGCCGTCGTAGGCCAGCGCCGCCTCCTCCGGCGTGTCGAACGTCCCCAGCCAGACGCGCGTCTTCTTCAGGGGGTCGCGTATCTCCGCCGCGTAGCGACCCCAGGGACGCTTCCTCACGCCCCTGAAGTGGTGTCCCTCACGCGCCGTCGCCATTGGAAAAGGAATCGTTTTTGGCTGTTCGACAGAGAAGCGATGAGCCAGTGAGAGAAATCAAGTTAAGAGAGAAGAAAGAGCATTAGGAGGAGCAGTGGATTTTAACCTTTATCGAATATTTAAGAAAAGGTTGTTAATTATCCGAGGAAGAGAAAAATATTAAAATCCTCAAAACTAGGGCTCTGTGGGGCCCACCCGCAATCGTCTGCAGGACGGCACAAAATGGCCGTGTCTGAAGAAACAGTGACCCACAGGACTTTGTATTTCACGTGTACACTCGCCGCTTAATCGTATGTAATTATTATTGGCAGAAATTTTTTGCAACTACGTGCAATTAAGAATTGGCTATGAAATGCTTAAAATTAAATACAGGAAAGAAAGGTAAGAGGCAGGAGAATTAGCCGGCACATTACATGCCGTTTACCGCATTTAGGAATTCTCCTATCCTCGATCGAATGATTGATTATGCAAGGAAATTGCTATAAAGTATAATGCCCAATCACGTGCTTGCGTCTGCCCTATATCTCCAACACGGCGCCTCCGCTTTAATAATATTTTATTCGTAGTGCGTTACTGCCTTTAATATTAATATAATTTAAAGTATAAACTGGTGTGGTGCTGGTGGGTAATAGTTTTAAGTGGTGTCAGGCTCCCACGTGGTGTTCGAGTAGAAGGAGACATGGAACATTTGACTGAGCCAGCGAGCTCAGTCGAATTTGCGGCCGCTCCTTTTCTTTATTTATTTATCATTATTATTACACCAATTGAGCTGTGTGGACCAAAACCAAATTATTATTACAAATCGGGCTTCGCTGCTGTTGATGTTTGGACTTTAGGAACAAAGTGGGCTTCTAAATCACGACGCGGCCCAAATCTTTTGTCGTACTTGAGGGATTCTTTATTTACTTAATGATTGATAATTTTAGGGTTCTAAATTGAAGTAGTTCGGAGGACAATAAACGCTGAGAATTTAATTTTAATCTAAAATTAACATACGTGAGCTACACTTACCAATTATATTGGGGGAATTCACGTGTGGTTTCAGACATGCTAATTTGGACTTTGGAATTCACGTGCACTTTGTGCGTGTTAATCCGAGTTGAAATTAGGTCACTAGTGTTAATTGTCATCAAATTCCTTCGATTTACGAAAATGCTAATTTGCACCGATCAAACACCGCGTAAGATTTCTCCTAAATTAATTTTCGCGTGAGGCTTGCATGTGTTAATTTCATGCTAAGTTGGATTTTGAAAGTTAATGATTTTCAAATTGCTTGAATTTTGAAGCTGTTATTCAATGACGACTTAATTTAGATGTCTAAGATGTCGCCGTGCCCATAACATGCATGACTAAAAAAAAGTATAAAATCCTTCTTAGAAAAAACAAAAACAAAAACAAAAACAAAAACAAAAAATGCAATAACCTAAAAAAAAACGCGCGGGAAACAATGCCTAGGGCTGAACGGCATACGGTTAGTGTTAAAATGACCCGAAACGGTTCAGTCACGATTCTGAGCCCAAAGGTACGCAAATAGCCCATTAAGCATTTCGGCCCAACTTAATTAATAAGCGGGACGAAATTTGCTTGGAATGAAAGTTCCGGGGCAAAATCAAATAAAGCTTGAATGTTTGGATACCGTAGTAATATTCCCGGGATCTATTAGCAATTACCAAAAATATTTTTTCTAACATAACCCTTCGAAACCCTCGTCGCGCAGCTTTCATTTTAATCATCTAACCTCAAACCCTAATCGCTCTGAGTTCTCTCTACCTTCTCATCTCTCTCTAAAAAGCTAGACGATTTCTTCTTTCGATCGGCTGTTTCTTTGTTCTCCTGAGACACTACCGCTGTAACAGAGCTTCCTGAGCTCCTGCTTCGTTAGAGGATCAACGCTGTAAAGATAAGTGTTTGATTTCTCGTTTTCTTCATCTTCTGTTTAGTCCTCTTTCGTGTTTAACCCTTTTTCGGAGGTTTCTGCCTTCGTATGCTATAGATCTCGGGTTTACGGCTGCAATATGTTCAAGCGACATTTGTTTTATTAAAAGTCGATTCGTTCTGAAGTTTTCGAGTGATTTATGCTTCTGTTGACGTTTATGTTTTGGATTTGAAGAGCTTTTGTTTTTTAACATGGTATCAGAGCTGATCGACTCTGTTTTTTAGCCATTTCTTCAAAAACGTTTCTGTTAGGGTTTCCTATTTGACTTTGAACAAAATCGCTTCTGTTAGCCATTACTTGAAAGATTAATTACAGTTAAGGCGCTGTAAACTCGTATCTTACTCAATTTTTTGTTTGCAGAGACTAGAGGAGGTGTTCATCCTGTTCTGAGCCTCTTAGTGACGAAAATTCTTTGAGATCTACATTACGGTGCACTCGTTCCTAAACTCTTTTCTCTGATAATTACTTGTGTTTGTTATATGCTTCTTTGCATCATTCGTTCTGTTTAGTCATGAATTCTGAGAATAGTAATCAGGAAAATTTAGAGAACAATAATAATGATAATAATGTAGTTCTGACTGGTCTTATAAACTCTAGGCATACATTGTATATAAGTCAGGCAGACCTGTCAGTATCAAACATTACAAATGTGATACTGACAGGATCTGAAAATTACTCTTGCTGGAGTAATTCAATTCTTTTATCACTCACTGCTAAAAATAAAATTGGCTTTGTTCATGGAACTGTACCATTACCTTCAGAACCTGAACTAGCCAATGACTGGGAGAGATGCAATGCCATAGTTCTGTCCTGGCTGCTGAACTCCTTGAGCAGCGAACTTAGAGTTAGATTTACATATGCCAAATTTCCATCAAAAGTTTGGGAATCTTTAGAAAAAACCTTCAAGAATGTTGATGGCTCAAAGAAATTTAGCCTTCAACAATCTATATACAACCTTAAGCAGGGATCAGACAGTGTTTCAATTTACTTCTCAAAACTGCAGCACCTGTGGGATGATCTAGATGCTCTAACCACAGGTCCAGTTTGCACTTGCAATGCAAGTACTCATATAGATGTGTTAATTGAGGAGCAAAGATTAATGCAGTTCCTTATGGGACTAAATGAAATCTATAGCTTCATTAGAAGTAATATACTCATGCACCAACCTCTTCCAAATGTTCTTCATGCTTACAATCTTGTAAGCAGGGAAGAATCACACAGAGGAGTTATACTTGCCACAGAAAATAATACCTCAATTTTCCTAAACAAATCTTTCAACAAATTCAATTCAAAGAGTAACCCAATTATCTGCAAATTCTGCGGATTAAAGGGTCATTCAGTTGAAAGATGTTTTAAACTAATTGGTAATCCAAATAACAGTACTAATATCAATAGTAATAACTCTTTCAATAATGGTAATGGATCTTTGATCTGCAAACACTGCGGGATCAAAGGACATTCAATTGAAAGATGTTACAAGTTATTTGGTAAGCCAAACCAAAGTACTAACTATAGAAATAATAATAATAATAATAAGAAAAATAATTTCTGGAATTCAAATAAGATAGCTAATGTTACTGAAGTCAATCAGCAGACTTCAGAAACTATAACTCCCAACCTCTCCATTACTCAGTACAGCAAACTAATGAAGCTGCTAGAAAAGGAGAGTCAAGGAGAAACTGACTCAGACATCATAGTAGGTGCTTTTGTCAATATTCTGTCTTCTGATTTCAATAAGGGATGGATAATAGATTCTTGGTGCAACTGATCATGTTATGTCTTCCTCTGATAAACTGATAAATAAAAAATATGTTAGGACAGAAAATATTTTTATTAAACTGCCCAATGGTACTTGTGTGTGTGTTGATGTAATTGGTGATTATCTGCTAAATGATAAAATTGTACTCAGAAATGTATTAGTTGTACCAAGTTTTAACTGCAACTTGTTATCCGTTTCTAAGTTGGTTAGCAACAATAAATGTGTTATAAGTTTTAAAAATAATACATGCACATTTCAGGACCCACAATTCCTGAATATAATGGGGATTGGTGAGTTAAAAGATGGGGTGTATTACTTCAATAACAAAGTGAGTAGAAGTTCTGATAAAACTATTAGCATACATCACTTAGCTTCTTATAATTTGTGGCACATGAGATTAGGTCATCCATCACCTATTGTGTTGGATGTCTTAAAACCCATTCTCAATTTTAAACAAACTCAGTCTGATGAGCCATGTAACATTTGTCACAAGGCTAAACAAACTAGAGTACCTTTCCCATTAAGTGATCATAAATCTGATTGTGTTTTTGAACTTGTACATGCTGATGTATGGGGTCCTTTTAAAACTGTTAGTCATAATAATTGTAGATTTTTTCTCACTATAGTTGATGATTTCTCAAGGGCTACTTGGGTCTTTCTGCTTAAGACTAAAACTGAAGTACTTCGGTATGTTATATTCTTTGTAAATATGATCAAAACTCAATTTGGGAAACAGCTAAAGGTGATTAGGACTGATAATGGAACTGAGTTTGTAAATAATCAATTTTTGGAATTCACTAGGTTAGAAGGAATTTTACATCAAACTACTGTAGTTGATACTCCTCAACAAAATGGTATTGCTGAAAGAAAACATAGGCATCTATTAAATGTTGCTCGTGCTTTATTTTTTCAATCTGGAGTATCTCTTATTTACTGGACTGAATGCATTCTTAGTGCTGTCTTCTTAATTAATAGAACTCCATCTGCTGTACTCAAAAAAGGCAAAACACCCTATGAAATCTTATTCAAAAGGCATGTGAATTATAATTTTCTAAGAGCATTTGGGTGTCTATGTTATGCAACTGTGTTAAATACAAAGTCTAAATTTGATTCACGTTCGAGACAATGCATCATGTTAGGGTATTATGAGAATAAGAAAGCTTATAAACTGTTAGATTTGGAAAATAATCAGATTTTTGCTGCAAGAGATATAAAGTTCTATGAGACTGTTTTTCCTTTAAAACACAAGCATGATGTTTCAGAAAACATACCTGAGAGTGATAATGTGTTATTTGATGATCTGCTTATTGACAACACTGTTATTTCTAGTGAATCAAATAGTGAATACTTAAATAATAATATACCTTATGTTGAACATGAAATAAGTGATGCTGTTATTGTTGATCATTTGCCTGAAAGTTCTGGAATGGTGAACGACGATTCTGATGAAAATTTAAATACTATACATGATTCTTTAAATGATGTTAATGCAGCCTGTGATGAGAATATTCAAATTTCTGACAATCAGGGTAGACCTAGGAGAGAAACTAGGAAACCTTATTATCTTAATGAGTATGAATGCTCACTTAACAATCTAAAGTGCAGAGTTTTATATCCATTGTCTAGTGTTATGAATTTTACAAAACTTGATGAAAGTGACAGAATGTATTGTAAGAACATAGACAAAATTTTAGTGCCTAGGACAGTGACGGAAGCTTTTGAGATTCCTGAATGGAGAAAAGCCATGAATTTAGAAATGAAAGCACTCTTAGAAAATCAGACTTGGGACTTAGTTGAGCTGCCTCAAAATAGAAAAGCAATAGGTAGTAAGTGGATTTTTAAGATAAAACACAAATCCAATGGAGAAGTAGAAAGGTTTAAGGCTAGATTAGTGGCAAAGGGATATAGTCAAAAGGAAGGTATTGATTTTAATGAAATATTTGCTCCGGTTGTTAAAATGGTTACCATTAGAACTTTACTTACTATTTCTGTTATGAATACTTGGACTGTATATCAACTTGACATTAACAATGCTTTTTTACATGGTGAGTTAGAGGAAGAAGTTTTTATGTGTCTACCCGAAGGTTATTATGATAATGACCATAGAGTATGTAGACTAAAAAAGTCACTTTATGGTTTGAAACAAGCTCCACGCAAGTGGAATGAAAAACTAACCGAAGTACTTAAAGAAAATGGTTTTCTTCAAAGTTTGAATGATTATGCATTATTTACTAAATCTGAAAATGATATGCATGTTTTCTTACTCATATATGTAGATGACATCTTAGTTTCCGGTAACAATTTGGATGAGATAGATAGGATTAAAAATGTGCTGAATGACTTGTTTGGTATAAAAGACTTAGGTGAACTTAAATATTTTTTAGGGATAGAAGTAGTGAAATGTGAAGGTGGACTGCTGCTAAATCAACGAAAATATGTGCTAGATTTACTTGATGAATTCGGTGTATTAGGTAGCAAGCCAAAGGATACTCCGATACAACAAAATCTGAAATTTGTTGTGCAAAACAGTTCAAAGTTCAGATTTTGTTGATATTACATTTTTTCAACGCTTAATGGGTAGGCTAATATACTTGTGTAATACTAGGCCAGATATTTCCTATGCAGTCCAAACACTCAGCCAGTTCATGCATTTACCAAGTAAATGTCATGTTGTGGCTGCTTTTAGAATTTTACGGTATCTGAAATCAGCACCAGGTTATGGGGTGCTGATTTCAAAAACCTCAGATTTCAGCTTAAGAGCATAATGTGACTCCGATTGGGCGTCATGTTCTGTTACTCGAAAGTCCGTTTCAGGGTTTTGTGTCTTCCTTGGTAATTCGCTAATTTCATGGAAAAATAAAAAACAAAAGACCGTAGCTCGATCCTCGGCTGAAGCTGAATATCGAGCTATGGCTCTAACAACGTGTGAAATAATGTGGATTGTTAGATTGCTTAAAGATCTGAAAATCAGTGTTGAAAGCACTGTGAGATTATTTTGTGATAATAATGCAGCAATCCAAATTGCTAACAATCCGGTTTTTCATGAAAGGACCAAACACATTGAAATAGATTGTCATTTCATTCGTGAATATATTAACAAACGTCTAATTGAAACATGCTTTATTAAATCACAGGACCAAGTTGCTGACATCCTTACCAAAGGACTCGGAAAGGAGAGCCACGCCAAACTCCGGGAAAAGTTATTCATGAAGAATATTTTCGGCCCATCATCGTGAGGGCGGGTGTTAAAATGACCCGAAACGGTTCAGTCACGATTCTGAGCCCAAAGGTACGCAAATAGCCCATTAAGCATTTCGGCCCAGCTTAATTAATAAGCGGGACGAAATTTGCTTGGAATGAAAGTTACGGGGCAAAATCAAATAAAGCTTGAATGTTTGAATACCGTAGTAATATTCCCGGGATCTATTAGCAATTACCAAAAATATTTTTTCTAACCTAACCCTTCGAAACCCTCGTCGCGCAGCTTTCATTTTAATCATCTAACCTCAAACCCTAATCGCTCTGAGTTCTCTCTACCTTCTCATCTCTCTCTAAAAAGCTAGACGATTTCTTCTTTCGATCGGCTGTTTCTTTGTTCTCCTGAGACACTACCGCTGTAACAGAGCTTCCTGAGCTCCTGCTTCGTTAGAGGATCAACGCTGTAAAGATAAGTGTTTGATTTCTCGTTTTCTTCATCTTCTGTTTAGTCCTCTTTCGTGTTTAACCCTTTTTCGGAGGTTTCTGCCTTCGTATGCTATAGATCTCGGGTTTACGGCTGCAATATGTTCAAGCGACATTTGTTTTATTAAAAGTCGATTCGTTCTGAAGTTTTCGAGTGATTTATGCTTCTGTTGACGTTTATGTTTTGGATTTGAAGAGCTTTTGTTTTTTAATAGTTAGTTTCGTTGGTGGAAATGGACGGTGGAGCTGAAGATCGATCGGAATCGGAACCGTCGTTGATCTGAGCCGTAACGGATCGTCGGTGGCCGATCCGACGGGGAAGGTGCATCAGCTGCCTTGCTGTATCAAGTACGACGGCCCCAAGGACGTCGCCCACTACTTCAAGCTGAAGGGCGTAAGCAACCACGGTGAATAGATTTACGAGTGATTGATGCACGAAAAGTGTTCGAGCTTTCGTTTGCTGGTGTTGATTTTAGCTTTCTCTTCTTCGCCAGGGATGGAGATGGATGGGCTGAGAACAGAGGAAGCGTATTTCAGGGGAAGGAGACTGCACGGTGCTGCTGTTCATATATTCCCGAGGGATATTCTGGTAATTTTGCATTTTCGCTTTGCTTTCCGGTTGTTGATTACTAATCTTTTTCTCCTCCCCCCTCATGCTTCTTCTTCTCTAAAGGCTTTGTTTTAGGTTAGATGAGTGAGGAGAGGAATAAATCAACGATGAGTTCAGCATCTCAGTGGAAGATGAACGGGAGTTTCCAGAACGTGACTGTGTGGAATGTAGAGACTGTGCCTTCGAAAGATCGTGCATTTATCCGAGCGTTCCACTGGTTTACGGTCAAGATCTCGACTCCATTTGCATGGATTAGCAGGTCAAGATTCTGATGATCAGTGCATTCTGTAAGATCTCGAACTTTGTTAACTATATTTCTTTGTTTCACTGTAGTTGTTGTTTATATCGGTTGAAGAGATTCGATGATTTAAGGTGACAATGATTATGAGAGGACGGATATTCTTGTTATTTACGGTTTGCTATAATTTTGGTGTGCTTTGAGCGATTTTGTATGGGAGAGATTTTTGAGTATTTGAACCGGAACGAACTTAGCAGCAAAGAATAATATTGTTTTCTTTCTTTTACATGCAATAACTCTACTGCACTTCTCTCTCTCTCATGCATCGATACACACATGCATATATATATATATATATATATATATAATACTCATTAGCTAATAAGGACAAACAAGAATTAAATATAGATCATGCGTATCATTTTTTTCTTCTCTTTGTGTGCTGCACTATCATGCGTTGTCCCCCATTTTTTATTAATATTTTTTTTGTTTTCTTCTTGGAATGGATTGAGCTTAGTCAACAAATTCCTCCCTTAAGCTCAATGACTTCCGATCTTTCATCCCCAGCATTATTTTCATATTTTCAAACGTACCTGTCGGTAGCGGCTTTGTTAAAATGTCTGCAACTTGATCCAGACTCGCAACATGCACCATCTTCACTTCTCCATTTTTCACGTGCTCTCTAATAAAGTGAAAACGAGCATCAATATGCTTGCTTCTCTCATGATGGACTGGATTTTTCGCCAACTCAATCGCTGACTTATTGTCTACTCGAATTTCAGTTGGCTCGAGTTGCTGAAGATTTAACTCGAACAATAAATTTCTCAGCCAGATTGCATGACAGACACACCACGATGCTGCCACATATTCTGCTTCACAGGTTGACAGAGTCACGATTGGTTGCTTCTTCGATAGCCACGTAAATGCAGTGCTCCCGAGAAAAAATACATAGCCGCCCGTGCTTCTTCGTTCGTCAATGTCTCCACACCAGTCACTATCCGAATATCCGATCAGTTTGGTGTCACTCGTCTTTGAATAGAATAATCCGAGTGATTGTGTTCCTCGAATGTATCAAAGAATCCACTTGATAGCTTTGAGATGTGACTGCCTCGGTTCTTCCATGTAACGGCTAACAACTCCAACGCTGTAAGCGATATCGGGTCTCGTGCATGTCAAGTATCGCAGACTTCCTACGAGACTTCGATATTCGGTTGAGTTTACTCCTTGTCCTCCCTCAAACTTGGACAATTTTGCTCCGAGCTCCATTGGTGTAGCTATCAGCTTACTTTCCTCCATTTTATTTTTCTTCAATATATCCTTTGCGTACGCTTCTTGTGAGACGAAGATTCCCGTGCTTCTTTGCTCGACTTCGAGATCGAGAAAATATTTCATCAGTCCCAAGTCCGTCATCTCGAATTTCTTCGTCATCGCCTTCTTGAAGTCTGTGATTATCTTCTCACTGCTCCCCCATGAAAATAAGATCATCAACATAAAGGGCGACGATGATCATTTCCTCTCCTTCTCGTTTGACGTAGAGGGCATGTTCGAACGGACATTGCTCGAACTTGTTCCTTTTGAAGTATCCATCGATCCGGGTGTTCCATGCTCGAGGTGCTTGTTTTAGTCCGTAGAGCGCTTTCTTCAACTTCAGCACCTTACTTTCTTCTCCTCGTTTCGAATATCCCGGAGGCTGCTCCACGTAGACTTCCTCCTCGAGATCCCCGTTAAGAAAAGCAGACTTCACGTCCATCTGATAGATCGGCCAGCTAAGTTGTGCAGCTTGGGCCAGTAGCAAATGAATTGTCTCCATTCTAGCCATCGGAGCAAAGACTTCATCATAGTCTATTCCCGCTCTTTGTCGGTAGCCTTTCGCGACTAGTCTCGCCTTGTAACGCTCGACTTTTCCTTGAGCATTCATTTTCTTCTTATAAACCCATTTTACTCCGATGGATTTATGACCGTGCGACAATTCAACAAGCTTCCACGTCTCGTTCTTTTCAATTGCCTTGATCTCCTCGTCCATCGCCGCCTTCCATCTCTTGTCTCTTGCCGCTTCTTCGAAACTGATTTGTTCCGAATCGGCCAACAAGCAGACTAAGTGAACTTCTTCAGTTGATTCGTATAGATCCTGCAAGCTTCGCATCTTAGGCTGCCTTGGTTCGTCGTCATCGTTATTTTCTTGAGATGCCACCGGGATGAGTATTGGTTCCACGCTCAACGGTTCTCCTTGCGTTGTATTTTCTTCTTCTTTCCAGTTCCACGAGCTTTCTTCATCTACACGGACATCTCGACTGACTGTCACCTTTTTATTTTCTGGATCGAACAGCCGATAAGCCTTCGTCTTCTCATCGTAGCCAATGAAAATAAGCTTTTTGCTTTTGTCATCAAGCTTGGTTCTCTTCTGATCAGGAACATGAGCATACGCCACGCTTTCAAATATTTTGAAGTGTGCTACGGTCGGTTTATGGCCACTCCATGCTTCCTGTGGTGTTTGGCTCCCGAGGTTGCTGTGTGGACACCGATTTTGAATGTATACAGCGCAATGTACCGCCTCGGTCCAGAACTCTTTTGGCATTTCCTTGCTCTTCAACATTGATCGAACCATGTCGAGTATGGTTCGGTTCTTTCTTTCAGCCACGCCGTTTTGTTGTGGCGAATACGGTGCGGTGAGGAATCTCCTGACGTCTTGTTCCTCGCAGAAAGTAACAAAAGCACCCGACATGTATTCTCCACCTCTGTCTGATCGGAGTGCTTTGATATTTGAGCCCGTCACCTTCTCGACCTTGGTCTTGAATTTTTTAAACGTCTCCAGCGCTTCTGATTTTTCTTTCAAGAAATACACCCATGTTTTTCTCGAATAGTCGTCTGTGAAAGTGATGAAATATCTCTTTCCGCTGAATGATCCCGGTGTGATCGGGCCGCATATATCTGTATGTATGAGCTCGAGCGGTTTGCGTGCTCGATATCCGACCTGCTTTTGAAACGTCGTTCTTGAATGTTTTCCGATCACGCAGCTCTCGCAAAGCTTCTTTCCTCCCTCAATCGTCGGTACTCCGTGCACCATGCCTCTTTTGGAGAGCTCCTTCAGTCCCCCGTAGTGTAGATGTCCGAATCGCATATGCCACAGATGACCTTTGTCCTTCAGGTCAAGTTGTAAGCATTTTTCTTGAATCATCTTTAGGTTGAGTTTTAACATTCGGTTCCTTTCCATCTCGACCCGTGCGATTATTTTACCATCTTTATTCATTAGCTGTAACGAGCGGTCCTTCAAGAACACCGAACACCCCTTTTCAAGCAACTGCCCCATGCTTAAGATGTTCGTCTTCAAGTCCGGTACAAAATAGACGTCCTCGACCGACCCTTGTTTGCCATCGTTTTGAGAGAAACATATTTTCCCCCGACCTTTAACTTCAATTTTCGATGCGTCGCCAAAAGACACATGCCCGTCCTCGATCTTCTTCATATCCGTGAAGAGATGTTTGTGCCCGCTCATATGATTGCTGGCACCGGTGTCAAGATACCACACCATGTCGTTGCTCGATTTATTGTCCTCGAGCGCCATCAAGAGAACGCCTTCGTCTTTTGGCTCTTCTTGTGCGAGTAAGTTCGCATTTTCTTCCACCTTCTTGTTGGACCAGCAGTCTTTTGCGAAGTGCCCGTACTTCCCACAATTGTAGCATTCGACGTTCGGTTGATTTGAGCGACCGCCTCGTCCTTGGGCTCGACCTCGTCCCCTCCAATTATGATTGCTACTTTGTCCTTGTTTTTCTTGATTATATCCTCGTCCTCGGCTTGTATTATGGCCGAAACCTCGTCCTCATTGGCCACGTCCTCTTCCTCGACCGTGTTATGTATACAACGCCTTCTCTTCTTTAAGTGACAATTTTGTCTGTAGTGTCTCGTCTAGAGACTCCTGCTTCTTCTTTTTCTTTCGTTGCTCGTGAGCTTCGAGCGAACCGGAGAGTTCGTCGACCAACATTTTCTCGAGGTCTTTCGATTCTTCAATTGCGCACACCACGTTCTCGTACTCGTTCGTCAGAGAGCGGAGAATTTTCTCGACTACACGGGCATCTGTTAGAGCCTCACCATTTCTCTTCAATTGGTTGGCGATGGTTTGCACTCTCGTTATATATTCTGATACGCCTTCGCCTTTCTTCATTTTCGTCATTTCGAATTCGCCACGGAGTGTTTGCAATCGAACTTGTTTTACTCGGTCGGCACCTTTGTACGCTTTCTCTAGCTTATACCATGCTTCTTTCGAATTTTTCGCCCCGGCTATCTTTTCGACACCAGCCTCGTCTAGCGATTGGTAGATGATGGCAAGCTCAGCATTGTCTTGTCCGCAGGATTCTTTCAACGTCTTTTGTTGGGCTTCCGTGTACTCTTTCGTATCTTCGGGTTCGATATACCCGTTTTTAACAACTTTCCATACATCCCGCGAGCCGAGAAACACCTTCATTTGGATGCTCCAGTTGTCGTAGTTGGATTTGGTGAGGCGCGGAACGGGCAGACCACTAGTTGCTCCGACGTACGACATGGCTCTGATACCAATTTGTTGCTTATATCGGTTGAAGAGATTCGATGATTTAAGGTGACAATGATTATGAGAGGACGGATATTCTTGTTATTTACGGTTTGCTATAATTTTGGTGTGCTTTGAGCGATTTTGTATGGGAGAGATTTTTGAGTACTTGAACCTGAACGAACTTAGCAGCAAAGAATAATATTGTTTTCTTTCTTTTACATGCAATAACTCAACTGCACTTCTCTCTCTCTCATGCATCGATACACACATGCATATATATATATATATATATATATATATAATACTCATTAGCTAATAAGGACGAACAAGAATTAAATATAGATCATGCGTATCATTTTTTTCTTCTCTTTGTGTGCTGCACTATCATGCGTTGTCCCCCATTTTTTATTAATATTTTTTTTGTTTTCTTCTTGGAATGGATTGAGCTTAGTCAACAGTAGTGCGGTAAAGAAGGGTTTTTTTTTTTGCAATTCTTGATAGATCTGTTGGCTGTAGTTCCTTGTTTCACTTTGTTGACTATAGTTCTTTGCGCTGGATAGATTTGTACTGTCTGAATAAATTGAAGTCGATTTTTAAAACTTGAAGGCAATGCAATAAATTCAGTAAGGAATCCGACAACAACCTAATAGGTAAAGATTAAAATTTAATGTCATAAGAACTGAATTTTTTCAAACATGTATGTGTAAACACACAGTCATGGAAGTTTATTCGGTTGCGTGAATGCACTTGATGTTTTTCTCGGCTCTTTATAGACTTCGAAAGCTTAATAATCTATGGCTGTATATCATAAAGGCTTGAACTTTCTTCATTTTTTTTCCGTATCCCTCAAGTATATACATACTGTGCCTTTTTTCTTATTTCTTGTGTATGATTTGTGGGTCTATACGCACTTTGCTTCTGTTTCTCATTGGTCTTGGTCATCACAGACGTCGGGGCTAGCCTTTCATGATCACACGAAGATGCTGATATTAATGAGTAGTTAGTTTCTTGCAAGACTTTTGTATCTTTGCTCGAGCTGATTATTTCAAGCCGTTACTTAGTTCTTTTTTTTTCGGAAATTAATTGCTGCTCTATTTTTAGTCAATATAAGTTATTACCAATCTTTTTTTCCCCGCCAAATAGCGTCATAGTCACTTTCACTTCCTACTAGTTTTTTCTTAGTTGCATGGTATCAAGTCAAAAGCTTGTTAGCTTATTATATTAGGCTTGATAAGGAGGTGCATTTGGAGATCTTCATCTTCTAACACTGTAAATAGATTCATAAATTTTTTTTTTTCTGGTCTTCGTCTTCTGTTTTAATTGCTTGAGCAATTGGTCTTGGTCGGCGTCAATACATTATGGACAACAAGCTGATCAATATATTCTCTTGGTGGCCCGCAGAAGTATTTTATTTATTTTTATATAATGAAAGTGGATGAGTTATTAAACTCGTTTTTCCAAACTGCTGTCATAGTCACATTCCACTTCCAAGCATAGCATGTTGGATCTTCAATTTGAAGTAGCTTGTCGTTCAAAGTTATCATCTTCAATTTGGCATGCGATTCTCTTCAATTTTTCTCTTATCTGCATTTTCTTCTTCATGTAAGACAATTTTTTTTCCGCATTATTCAAGCCGATTTATAGTTCTCCCTCATTTTATTGTCTTATTTTTTGTGGGGAAATCGATCTTTCTTTGCTTCTATAGTCTTCCTTCGCATTAGGTCTTGGTCATCGTCAACACATCATGAGCATGCTCGTTGATATTCTTGCCAACATAAATTTGGACCACAAATCACTCTTGTCTTTGTCCAAAATTAGTGCCACTATCACATCCACTTTCGCCTGCGACTTCTGTGAAGCATCATCGCACGTTGCTTCTCAAGTGCTGCCAGGAAACGACATTTCACTCAAACATTGTATACATTTCTTGAATAGCTTTCGAAGAAATCATACAACGATGGCCCAAAACACCATTTACGCTCAACTCCATGATACTCGCTTCCTCTTGTTAATTTTCTTTCTTACATGTTTTTCAGCTGCAGGGGGGGGAGCTCCCACATCCGCGGACCAATCAGCACTTCTCTCCCTGAAGTCCACAATCACATCGGATCCTTACAACAACATCATGCAAAACTGGACCGTTACATCTCCCGTCTGCACCTGGACCGGAGTCGCCTGCGGGAAACGCCACCACCGAGTGACTTCTCTGAACGTCTCTTACATGGGCCTCACCGGTCAAATCCCGCCCCAGCTCGGGAACCTCTCTTTCCTCGCCTCCCTCGACATTACAGGCAACGGCTTCTCCGGGCCCATCCCAAGAGATTTGTCCCGTCTGAGAAGATTGAGGTTCGTAGCCATCGGAGGCAACGGTTTCACCGGAGAGGTCCCTTCTCTGTTTGCATTCCTGCCTCGGCTCGAGTCCTTGTACCTCAGCAACAACAGCTTTACAAGTATGGATTCATTTCTCGTCTCTCTCTCGAACGGATCGTCAAAGATTGAAACTTTTGAAATCTCCTTCAACTCCCTCGAAGGCAGTGTTCCACATTCAGTAGGCAACCTCCGGGGCCTCAAGCGGCTGAGCATGGGAGATAATCGGCTCTCGGGTCTTCTGCCTTCTTCGATTGGGAACTTGACAAGCCTCGTATACCTCCACATGCGCGGTAATCATATACAAGGGAGCTTACCAGAAAGGTTTTCGAATCTACGTAGCCTTAGTTACTTGAATTTTCGATCGAATGGCCTCACGGGTTCGATATCATCGAGCCTCTTCAACATGTCGGCACTTCAATATTTGGCCTTTTCGGGGAATAATTTAACCGGTGCACTTCCTGATGATATTTGCCTTCGCCTTCCGTCGCTCAGAGAGCTTTACTTGGCTAATAACGGGCTACACGGAGAACTTCCAGCAAATATTTCGCTGTGCTCTCAGCTTCAAGCCATAACACTAACGTTTAACAACATCACCGGTATGTTTTCCTATATTTTGCAATCAATTAATCCTTCACACACGAGTTCTAAAGTTTACTTTAATTGCGCAGGAGAGATACCGCAAGCATTAGGTGGACTTGCGGAGCTCGAGATTCTGGATTTCGGGGGCAATCAATTAAGTGGCTTCGTGCCTGAGAATATATACAATATCACGAGCTTGAGAAAACTTCAACTCGGAGGAAATGGGCTCTCGGGTAGTCTTCTTCCTCCTCCACAATCAGCAGGTTATTCTCTGCCGAATCTTGAAAATCTCCTCCTCGGTTTAAACGAATTCGACGGAGTTTTCCCGAGTTTCGTATTAAACTGCTCCAAGCTCTCTTTATTGGACCTTTCCCACAACAAATTCACTGGCCCAGTTCCCAATTCCCTGGGAAATTTGAGGTTCCTGTATTTTCTCAACTTGGAATACAATGGTTTCGTCGCGTCGTGGAGCTTCATCGAATCGCTGGCAACCTGCAGATACTTGGTAGTTCTTTCTGTGAGCTCGAATCCATTGAGCTTTTCTTTGCCTACTTCTATTGGGAATCTATCTTCTTCTCTAACCGATATCCGTGCTTACGGGTGTAATCTCAAGGGCAAGATTCCCGATGAAACCGGTAACTTAACGGGGCTTGTATCGTTAATCTTAGACAACAACGATTTGGCCGGAGAAATTCCAAAGGCACTCGGCAATCTCGGGAACCTTCAGCTCCTCTCTCTCGGTGACAACCGAATGAAAGGAAACATCCCAGTTGAGTTATGCGAGCTAACGAGCCTGGCGATTCTATATCTCGCCGGAAGCCAACACACGGGCTCAATACCTGAATGCTTGGGGAAGATGAAGTCTTTAACTCAAGTATACCTTGATCGCAATAACTTGACTTCCGTTGTGCCTTCGAGCATCTGGGCTTTGGAGAATCTCTTGAATCTTAGTGTTTCCTCGAATTCTCTGAGTGGGTCTCTGTCTCCTCAGATGGGAAATCTAAAGGCTGCATTGTCGATCGATTTGTCCGAGAATCGATTCTCCGGTGACATTCCCAGCAGCGCTTTGATGGGGTTAACACAGCTGCAGTACCTTTCTCTGGCGGATAATGATTTCCAAGGCCCGATTCCCGAAACCGTTGCGACCATGGTTAGTTTAATTTCTTTGGACCTTTCGCACAACAGACTCAACGGGACGATCCCCGAGTCCATGGAGGATCTGAAATATCTTGAATACCTCAATGTTTCTTACAACGAATTATCCGGAGGGATCCCGGTAAACGGGCCTTTTCGAAATTTCACGAGCGCGTCGTTCATGGAAAACAGAGCGCTCTGCGGTCCTTTGAGGTTCAATGTTTCTTCTTGTCCCGAAATGCACCACGGGTCGAAGAAGAAGAAAAAGATACTCGTATTTTTACTCGTTCCTGTAGGAATTGGAGCCTTTGTTTCTATCGTCTGCTTGGCCTATGCAGCAACGGTTAGGTACCGTAGGAGGACGACGTCTCCTCCTGTAATTATTCCCGATGTAACTCGTGAAGGACAACCCGTGAGATTCTCTTACTACGAGCTTTTGCACGCGACCGAAAATTACAGCGAAGGTAATCTGCTTGGGAAGGGAAGTTTCGGTTCGGTTTATAAAGGGGTTCTCAGAGACGGAACCGCTTTGGCCGTGAAGGTGTTCCACGTTCAATTGGAGCGTTCGTTGAGGTCCTTTGAAGTCGAATGCGAAGCTCTGAGGAATCTTCGTCATAGAAATCTCGTTAAAGTCCTCGGAAGCTGCACGAATCAGGATTTCAAGGCTATAGTGTTGGAGTACATGCAAAATGGGAGCCTGGAGAAGTGGTTGCATTCGGAAAACCGATCCTTAGACTTAATGCGGAGGCTCGATATAATGATCGACGTTGCCGGCGCGTTGGAGTACCTCCACGGCGGTTGTTCGACGCCGGTGGTGCACTGTGATTTGAAGCCCGAAAACGTCCTTTTAGATGAAGATATGGTGGCCCGTGTTGGCGATTTCGGTATCGCAAAGTATTTGAACGAAGGAGAGAGCATTACGCACACGAGGACCCTCGCAACGCTTGGTTATATGGCTCCAGGTACACACATTTCTTTCATTATAGGCCAGTCAAATTAAGGGGTTGCAATTTTAGTATACTGACTTTGAAAATCTAAGCAGTATAAGGGCAACGAGTGCCAACTCCCACGATATAAGAATAGGTGAAGTGACGTCCAGTTGACGCTTGTTTTCATTAAATTGCTTCGATTTTTTAAATAAGTGTACTAAAATTGGAACCTCTTAAGTGTCCTGAAATTGTCACGTATCTTTACTTAGAGGACGAAAAAAAAAATTAAGCTTGCAGTGCATTTGTTTAGATATCTTTCATTCTTGGAATAAACAAAAAACAACAACCATATGTTGCAGAATATGGTTCGGAGGGCATAGTTTCCACGAGATGCGACGTGTATAGTTACGGAATAATGCTATTGGAAACTTTCACGGGAAAGAGACCGAGCGATGAAATGTTTTCGGGAGATATTACCCTTAGGGATTGGGTAAGTGGCTCAATGAGTGATGCATTAATTCAAGTGATCGATGCGAAATTGATAAGCTCCGAAGACGAAAACAACTTCGATGAGAAGGTGCATTGTATCTCTTCTATGATGGAGTTGGGCCTTAACTGCTCTGCTAAGTTACCTGGTGAGAGGAAGTACATGAAAGACGTTGTCGCTGAATCGATCAAAATCAAAATGCAATTATCGCCATAAATGTTTTTAGGAGTATAGATGCTATATATAAAGTGAGTATGTATAGAGAAAAAAGCTATGTATGCGAGCAATTGTTATTTCTATTCTCTTATTTATATTTCAATTTTCTACTAGAGTTTGAACCAATGCTAAAATGATTTCATAGCCTTCGAACGTTGACTTCATTATTTAGATATATGAATACTAGTCCATATGCATTTTGCTATGAAAGTTATTGAATGTTCGTATGCATGCATGTAGATTGAAACAGATATTATAAAGAAATTAGAATATGGCACTAACTAAAAACTGATTGTTGGCCCATCTTTTCATTTCACTTTATTCCACTTTTATGGTTTATTAATATTATTTTCGGTAGATTTAGAACATTGGCGCTCAGCTCAATACTTAATTTAGATGACATGTCGTCACATTTCCGACGATTTTTGCCGAAAAACTTACAAGAATTACTTAGTGACCTAAATTTGCAATTATGTGTCATAATTTAATAATTTGGCCATTTTGATATTTAAAAGGATAAATTCAAATAGTCGCCAGCAGCACTTTCCGACACTATGGTAGTTAATATCGATAACTAATCGTTTGGGTAATAGAGTCACATGCAACGCCTCATAACTGCGGTTCACAGAGAGATTATAATATTTCAGAAAAAGATCTTTCGTAGATCATACTAACGACCCAGATTCCGTAATTGATTGCGAAAACACTTATTTATTACCATATACATTCGCCATTAATAATTATAATGATTCAAGAATTAACCCTGTCTCTGTGTGTTATAATTTTATAGCAAAAATCACATTCGCTTAAAACGCGGAAGGAGAATATCTATCATTTCAGGCCCAAAAAAGGATCTTTTTAATATATATTGAAAAAGGGTGACAAGCTTTAGCTTAGACAGATCGAACTTTCAATACTTTTTCATATTGATTCCTCCACTTTGAAAAATATCTAATCATTCAACTGATTACTTTATAGCAAAGAGTTCATTTGATGTCCTTTCATGGAATAAAGTGGTTAAAACTTTGATTTTTAGGTTATATTCTCGCACGTTATTTTTGTTCATCATCTTGAATTCTAAAGTTAATTATTGAAGAGCAATAAAAAAATTGAATATTAAAAGCAAATGCCTTTGTCAGGTTTATTTATATATTTAAAAGCATGCTTATGAAGTGGAGGTACTAGTAGATGTAAGAGTAAGTTAAGAGAATAAGAATTTTAATCAACAAATGGTCGGTCCATCTATTGATTTAACATAGCTGTAGTGTCTAAGAAAAAATATTCCGACAAATAAGAACAAATATCATAGTTGAAAACTATTCAAACTAAAAGACTTGATATGATCAACAACCGTTGAACGGACGCGAGAACGCTGAGGTTCATTGAATTCTTTTTCCTTTTTTATTATCATATTTTAAATATTGAATATCTCAAGATTTATTGTATATTGTATATACATATATTATATGTATTTCTCTATCCTTAGTTACTCAGTTCAAGACACAGAAAATTATTTTAATTGGGTCCTCTGACTTATGCAGTGAATCACGGAATCGAGCGTTTTGTTATATTTATATCCCATCCCAATGCCTTTTCCCTTGCCAGAAAGTTGATTGATACTTAGTGGTTGAGAAATAAGGGTAAATTATTATTCAGTACCCTTTAAAGTTTCAACTTCCTCTTAAATACCTCTCGAATTATTTCTTCATGTTAGGTACCCATCTGAAAAAAAATTGTGTGTTAGGTACCTAAAAAAGGTTAAAAAGACAAAAATAATCATTCTTCATACATAAATATTATTTCAATTATCTCCAGTTTTATATCAAGTCAAATTTAAGAATATTATACCAACTGGTATCACATTTATACCAACTGTTATCACTATTATACACTTTGTTATCGTTATTATACCAATATATTCAATTATTATACTAACCGTTATCACTGTTATACCAAACAAATAAATATTTTTTGCTTATTATATGAAAGTGATTTTTGCGTATTATACCACAAAACACGATTATTATACCAACAAAATTGCTTATTATACCAATAAAATTGATTATTCTACCAATAAATTCGAATGTATACCAAACAATTCGGATATTATAATAACATTACTTTTGGTATTACAGTGATAGCATTTGGTATAATAATTGAATACATTGGTATAATAATGAGAACACTTGGTATAATGATGATATAATACTCTTAAATTTGACTTGGTATATCAGTGATAACAGTTGGTAATTGAATATACTGGTATAATAATGGAAACACTTGGTATAATATAATACTCTTAAATTTGACTTGGTATAGCAGTGATAGCAGTTGGTATAATAATTGAATATATTAGTATAATAATGGGAACACTTGGTATAATAGTGATAAAACACTCTTAAATTTGACTTGGTATAGCAGTGATAACAGTTGGTATAATAATTGAATATATTGGTATAATAATGAGACCAGTTGGTATAACTGAATCTGTAAAGAAGGGTTATTCTCGTCTCTTCAATGTTTGGTGGTATTAAACACACAATTTTTCGCAAATGGGTACTGAACAGGAAAAAATACTTGGAGGGATACTGATCAGGAAGTTGAAACTTCAAATGGTACTGAAAGTGAATTTACCCGAGAAATAATTAAAGCTTTCGGCAATAACGATCAGAGACCATATTTAAACTGTTCTTGAATTAAAATAATAATAACCATTACCGTTTGATTTAACCGGTAATAACTAATAGTCATAACTATAAGTAAGTTGTCGGGTGATAATATCTCAACATCATGGGGTCAATGTGTTTTGATTTTGTTTGAACTCTTTCATTTTCGATATTTGTGTGGCCTGTCTCTACCTAAAAAAACACAAATTCGCTTTATACTGCACTTTATTAAGATACAAATTCACTTCACCGAAATTAATCACAATGTAAAGGATACACGAAGTTATTCATAGCCGACAGTAAAATTTTTATTCGCTTCGAAACCGAACTTAGTCATTATGCCGAGTACAGGTCGCGTGTGGATGCTTATCGACTAATTAAAAAGAAACTAACAATCATCATCAACAAACATAAATCATTAGTCTATACTTACTGTTAGGCCCTTTGATACTCAGATTGAGTGGAAATAGACGCTTTTTGTAAAAAAACAAAAAACAAAAAAATAAACTAACCCCATTCCAATTCTAAAACATGTATTTTTCTTTTGTCCCTTCCTTTGACTTCCACACACTCTGCACCTCATTAAATACGGGACAGAAAATTTTCAAACTCCATCCTCCACCGTCAAGAGGAAAAATAAAAGAAAATGCTGCAAAAGAACTCGAAAACCACAACCATATTCTCCTTCTTCTTGCTAATCTTCCCAGTAATAGCACTCTCATGGACCCAACGAAGCAACAGCTACTTCGACCAACAGAAGAACTTCGAAGGATCATCGGACCTCATCGACCTCAAATACCACATGGGGCCCGTCCTCTCGTCGCCGGTAATAAACCTCTACATAATATGGTACGGACGGTGGAACCCCGCCCACCAGTCCACCGTCAGGGACTTTATCAGCTCGCTGTCCTCACCCGCGCCGCCGCACCCATCGGTCTCCGACTGGTGGAGGACCGTCACGCTCTACACCGACCAAACCGGGTCGAACGTTTCAAAGGCGCTGACCCTCTCCGGCGAGTTCTACGACTACAGTTACTCCCATGGAAGGGAGAGCCTCACGAGGCTGTCGATGCAGTCCATCATAAAGAACGCCGTCACCGCGTCCTCTCGTTACAACGATAGACCGCCGCTGACTCTCAACTACGACAACGGGCTTTACTTGGTTCTTACATCCCACGATGTCCAGGTAAAATTGCAAGGGAATTGAATTATTTTTTTTTGTTTGATTCGAGATTCGGTTCGAAATTTAAGATTCCAATTTGAAATATTAGAATATCAAATTCTAATAAAAATGGCTTTTTTTATGCAATTGATATTCGGATCCCGATGCAAATATCACGACGTTCAATTTGAATATTTATCGAATATTCGAATCCAATTTCCCGATGTTCATTTAAATATAATATAGGGCGAACAACTTTTTTGCTCTAATGTTTTTTGTGGCTGTTTTTGTCTCTCATGTTCCGATGTTACCGATTTTGGGCAATTTTTATCTCTCAATTAATTTTACCGTTAACTTGGATGTAATTACGGGCCGACTCAGATCCCCCATTCTTTAGCCCACAAAATTTGAACTGGCCCGGCCCGACCCGTAATATTTGATATCGTCCCATAATTCCGTCTAACTTAACGATAAAATAAAACAAATGTCTAAAATCGTCAAGATTAGGGATTAAACGGAATATCTCGGAATCTGGAGGGCAACAAATTTTCATATCCAAAAAATGAAGGACTAAAACTGACATTCTCCCTATAATATATTATAGTTATAATTCATTATTCATTTGAATATATTATATTATAATTCAGTATGCATTTAAACTAAATACTATTTATATTGTTTTATTAAACAGATTTTCTGGAAAAATATAAATAATATTATAATATTCGAATACTCAAATATTCGATTCTGATCAAATTCGAATCGATAGGATTCTGACAGAAATCGAATTGCGAACACGAATATTTGATTCGATTCCTCTGCAACCCTACCTCCAGGTACAGGAGTTCTGCAGGGCGGTGTGCGGCTTCCACTACTTCACCTTCCCCTCCATCGTCGGCGTCACCGTCCCCTACGCTTGGATCGGCTACAGCGGGACCCAGTGCCCCGGGACGTGCGCCTACCCGTTCGCCTGGCCCGGACCCGCCCAGCAGCCACGGCCCAATACGGACCGTGCGATGAAGCCCCCGAACGGAGATCCCGGGATCGACGGGATGATCAGCGTGATTGCACACGAGCTTGCTGAGGTGTCGAGCAATCCATTGGTCAACGCTTGGTACTCGGGCGACGATCCGATGGCTCCTAATGAGATCGCCGATCTCTGTTTGGGCGTTTATGGGAGCGGCGGCGGCGGCGGTTACACGGGAGCTGTTTATAGAGATTCGTGGGGGGATTCGTATAATTTGAACGGAGTTAAGGGGAGGAAGTTTCTGGTGCAGTGGGTGTGGGATCCTTTGAGGAGGAGGTGTTATGGTCCCAATGCTATGGATTGATTTTTATTTGCAGTTCGTATATAGGTTTCTTCTAGTTTGTTGTTTCTCGTTTTCCCTGCTGTTGATGATCCTCTTTTGATCGTAAAGCCTAGCTCGAGCTCTAGCTCAGATTTGTCGAGCTCGAGTGCGAATCAAGCTCATTCATGAGTGCTCGTAAACTCCACGAACCAGCTCCTGAACTTTTTATATTTTTATTTTTTAATTGTTTAAATTTTTTATAAGTTTTTAATTAAAAAGCTCGAGCTCAAACACCATCGACCTTAATCAAGCTCGAGCTCGGAACTGAAAAGCCCGACCAGTTCGCAACTGAAAGGGCTCGTGCTCGATCTTGAGCCCAAAAAATAACGAACTTCACTCGCTTACACCCCTAAACTGGACAACGATAAAATTAGAGGCGGGACGGAAATGGAGCGGAGGGCCTCTACCCCGCCCACACCGTCCGGATATGAAATCGGGGACCCATGCCCCTTTGGGGCACACGCCCTCGGGAAACGGGGAATCCCCACACCACTGACGAGCCTGATTTCACATATGAACTTGAAAATGTAAATTCATCATCGTTGGTTGGAAAAAACAACAATCAGCCGATAAAATCAAATTTCTGATTCAAAGATATAAACAAAAGCATATATATATGTATGAATATATATGTATATATATATGTATATATTTGTATATATATGTATATATATGTATATATATATATATATGATCCAAAAGCGGCTCAAACGAGCCGGAGCGTACCGCCAAAAGCCAGAGATGAAAACTGATGTGGTTAGTTACATAGAACTGTTTGCAAAACGAAGGTTATCTATCAGATGGATAAATATTCACTCGGTCACTCTTTACCAAAGTCGGGCCTGATGAGCTTTCTGCGTTTCGGGGGCACCTTCGTGGTGGAAGCCTCCTTTACTTCATATACAGCATCAGCTTCGTCAACCAAAGCCAAGTTTTTCTTTGCTTCGCTCCGACGCCCAAAACCTAGTATTTGAGTCTCTTCTTCAATGATGTTATCGTCTTTCGGAAGGTCGTGGACTTCTTCATCTTCGTTATTCAGCCTTTCTTTCAACCCAAGGGTCACGTTTTCACTTACAACATGTCTTTCATCTTTGTATTTCCCAGTGGCTTTGAAGCCTCTAAGCTTTTTTGGAGCGTTGCTCTGATTTATCTGTTGTAGCATTTCCATGACTTCATCAGCCGATGCCTCAACATAGGGCTCGTGGCATTTATTAACTTCTGGTCCCAAACTCAATCGAGAGAAAACACTTCTTCTCTTAGCAACTGGTGCTCGATGATTATTATGATCACTTGGCAAGTTTCTCCTCTCCCTCAACCGGAGATAGTCTCCCCTATATTGTGGCGAATCCCATTGAAGACAGCCACCTCTTGGGGACTGATGTTCACTCGGTTTGAAGGCACGGGATGGAGACTCTTTCATGCTTTCAACCATTTCGTGCATCGTGCAGGAAACATAAGGTAAATCATGGGACTCCCTGCAAAGTGGGTCATACGCATTTGGGCCCCTTTGATCATAGCTTGCATCGGACATCGTCTTCTGGTGGCTTGATCTGTTTATAATGTGTTGATCCTCACATCCACCACGCGTGAGGCTCAAGTATTTGATGGATGCCATGGCTTCTGATAAGTTTGAAGGCCTATTATTCGACGAGGTGTAAGAAGTTCAGAGGTGGCCCATTATGATAATGATCCTTTCTTTCGTTGTCAGCTGCTGCAGATACAGATTTCGTCAATTCATGCGTGTACGGTATAGCTCTGGTGATTACTGCATCATTGAAATTAGACAGAGATCGGTCGATGCCACGAGAAATCATGTTTTCGTTTGCCTTAGAGACACAAGGTAACTCTGTTGAAACAGGGTGACTCACATATGTCTGAAAATCCTGGGAAGTTCCTAAAACTTCTTCCCTATTATTTCCCATGAGCATGTGATCAATTGGTTTACCGTAGCTTCTGTTTAAAGCAGGTGAGCCTCTAACGGTGCCAAACATGTTTTCACTTGCTCGTCCTACCCCAGACAAGAGCTCTCGGTCATGATCGATGCTATATTCCTCAGGTAGCTCTCGTGCAGAGCTTCCACGTTGATAATTTGCTGCTCAAAAGCCACCAAATTCATCTTCATTCTTAAAGCCACCGTCGAATGGGGACATTTCCATTGCAGATGTTGTACTTGTTTTATGCAGATGGGTGTGAGATTGTTCAATGTCAAGGAGAGGGCTACTGCGGTAGTGCATGTCATAACCTTCTTTTGATTTCTCATTGTTCGATGATGGAGAATGGCTTGTCGAGTCCCTAGCCTGGGCCTGCAACTTCATGTAATTTTCTCCGTAGATATTTTGCCCGACAACACCGTGAGCCTCACATTCTCTTCCAACACGATCATCCAAAAAGTATCTGTAATCGCTAGCCGGAAGCTTAATTTGCTCTCTGCCTTCCATATAGTGCTGCAAACTTTCATAAGGTTGTGCAAGATCATTTGACTTGTTATGTTCTTCAGACGATATTTTTCTTTGCAAAAACATATCACCTTCATTGCTTCTCATGTCTAGTGAAACCTTAAGACGGTCCGGGGACTGAAGAGAATCAAGATGATTATATGTTTCATTGCCTTCAATTTCATCAGTAGTTATTACACCATGAGCAATTCTTCTTCTTATTGCAGGTGAATGGTGATTAGTCACATGGCACTGAGAGCAATGACAATATTTTTCTTCAGCATTGAACCCATTCTCTAACATAAGTTCCTCTTCTTCATACCCCCCTGACAATTTGTCAGGGTATGAGTCCAATATGACAGGCTTGAGATCATCAGATTCAGTCGGTCCGAGAAATCTTCCATGATAATATGTTGATATTTCATCACCTTCACGCAGCTTCTTGTTAGTTGATCCAGTAAATATTCCCTGATTATGTGCTGGGATGCCATCGCCTTATCGTAGCCTTTCATTACTACTAGCAACGAGTGTTGGCTGTGGATTATTCAACTTTCTTGATCGAATAGATGCAGAAGCCTCTCAACCTAAAAGTGAATAAAAACCGTAAATAGTTATGCCTCTCTCCATATATTAGCCCAAGAGAGAACAGAAACTGTTCGAACCTGGTCCTTACTAAGGCCAAAATGGAATTTCTTTGCAGAAAAATAGTTTTCTATTATAGCACCTCGAAACTCTGCCTTGGAAAGAGGACTACAATGCCAAAGAGGCTTAACACGAACCTGAGGTTTTCATCCGAGTAACACAGAACACATCCTTCAATATCAGTAGGAAGGAATATAGAAGTTACTAAGATTAGGAAGGGAAAGGAAATGTCATACCTGTGCAGGGAAACGCTTTCCCGAGTAATTGAAACCATTGGGAACAATATTCATTTCACCATTGGAAGATGCCTGATAAACTCCAAACACCCGTCTCGTCTCGAACTCAAACAAGAATAGGACCATTCCTTCTTTGACCTGTTTCACAAAGTGAGCACACGAATATAGTAGAGCAAATACCTCACGATTTAAGCACTCCTTGATCGTCTCAGTACTCGACATGAAGATTGCACCCACTTCGGGAATTCTACCAGTAGCTTCATTCCTCTCTTCATCATACTCCATTACACCACCTGCAATTCGCAACATTCGAACTCGGAAAAAAAATGATAGGTTTAAATAAAGGACGGGATTCATCTTATGCTAAGATTTGTTCTTCTGTAACACATAAATCCATTTCAACTCCACCAGCCAGTAAAATGGAAAGCAACACTCAACATATTTCAGGGGCACAATACATAAACAATTTACGATACAAGAATTTATCATTAACTTCAACCCAAGGCCGCTTTTCAAGCGAAAGAAATCATTAGAGTTACTGGAAGAGGCAACAGAAGTCATTTGTAAGGTAGCAAACAGTACCCCGTGAGAATGGATGTCTATTCATACACAAAACAATGCAGTAAAGCATACTTTCACAAGGATTACAACTTCAATTAGCAATTAATCAACCATTAGTGCAGTAAAAATAAAAACAACCAGATTCCTGAAAAACCAAACGCACGCACATATAAATCAGGATTTTAAGCCCAGAGAGAGAGAGAGAGGGAGAGTAATAATCAAGAATTTGTATCATACATGCCCACACATACAACAATAAACAATCAGAATTTATGAATCACATACACGCACTCACATCCAGACATCAAATAAACAGGATTTTTATGAGTTTACACCACCCAATCTCCCCAGGACATTCGATTAACATCAAGGGTTTTTACAGACGCGATAGAGTTACTAAAACGGAGTTATGTTCTTTGTGTCTTTTCAGCGATCAGGGTTTACCGATTCACAATGACGCTCATTATATCTCCTCGACCGCCTCCGCCGTATTGGATTAGGATTCACGAGTTCCGATAACTTGTACCTTTAGGCATGTTCTGAGCATAGATATATATTCCATATATGAAGGGTTCGTGCCGTGTGAGGGGAGAAATCGTGGGCGGGGTATTTATTTATATTAATTATAAATAGTTAATATTTATTTAACACGCCATATTATTCGAGTGCAGTATGATAAATTGATACTTTGTATAACTGACCCTTGATTTGGGGATTAACTCGGACGCCATTATTTTCAATTTCTAATAATAGCTTCGGCGCAATCAACATATAAATCGAACGACGTTGCAATTTGCAAAGAAGAATTTTCGCAAATTCCATTTTCAACAGAAAAGGTATTTTATGATTTATTTCCCTTAAATAATTTATCTACATTAAATGGGGGTTCGAATAAATATTTAGAAATATTGGCTCCGTTACAAAAACAAACATAAAAAGAGGACGAATTTGCAATATAACCGAGCAACCCTTAATGCGTTGCCCCGTCTCCTGTGCACTGTTGTTTTTGTTTCGTGCTGTCGCCCACTCTTCGTAAGCGGTGATTTTGTCTTCTTGTGATCGAAAACTGATGATGTCGTCGAGGTTATGGGCAACCAGGGCCGCCTCCTACCTTAAGATATCTGCTCGTTGCAGAGGCTTCGCCAATGGTACGTTTATTTTATATATTCACTGTAATCGACTCGGATTTCTCGATGATTCATTGCTCTTTGTGATGAAGATCCGATTTGTTGTTGCGATGTGCTTGTAGATCATGCGCCTTGTATGGTTACCTTACGCATTAGCGTCGATTCGATGATCCGAAAGATTTGTCGATCACATTTCTCGAATCTGTCTCTGCGATCTGCAGTCTCTTGCTGAAATACGAAATACTATCGCAGATTCTCCGAGGAATTTTGTGTGTATTTTTCGATTCAATTGCGAAATGGTTTGTTTCTTCTGCAGTTGCTAAGGACCTGAAGTACTACGAGTCCCATGAATGGGTGAAAGTTGAGGGCAAATCAGCCACCATTGGCATTACCGATCATGCTCAGGACCACTTGGGCGATGTTGTTTACGTTGAATTGCCTGATGAGGGAGCTGAGGTTAAGCAAGGCTCGGCCTTCGGTGCTGTGGAGAGCGTCAAGGCCACCAGCGACATCAACTCTCCGGTTTCTGGGAAAGTAGTTGAAGTTAACTCAGAGCTCAACGGTTCGCCCGGTCTAGTGAGTCTTTCGTGTTAAATCGTTAATTTTTACCACCACTAATGGTGAGCCAATTGCATCGATGATTTCGTTTCATTAAAGCATTTATGGCCATGTTTGCTGATTTTACCTCCGGAAAATCCGACTTGGCCTAAAGATGTGAAGAGGGTACACGTGTTTAATTATAGGGTTTCTTTTAAGAAATATTCTGTAACCAAAAATGTTTTAGGGAATAGCCTCGTTGACGATACCTTTTAGTTGATGACCTTCAATTTAAGAATAATTCTGTCATTTTACAATCGACTTTATATTTGGTTCTTAGCGTAGGGTTATCAGCTTTACACGGTTTCTCAACTTTATAATTGGGAGCTGAGTACTCAGGACATTGCTAAGAACCCACAGTGGATTCTCATTGATATACTGGGTACTCTGCTGTAAATTTGGAGCTGAGTACTCAATACATTGCTGTGAACCCTCACTGTTGAGAACCCGCATTGGATTCTCAGCAATATAGGGGGTTACTCAGCTATTTAAAGGACTTGGTTGAATATGGCCTTGTTAGTCTTGTTAAACTACAACCCTTGTTTTTTTTTTTTTTTTTTTCTCGCGAGAAAGTGTTAAAGTTTGCGTATTTTGAATTCTTGATTGAGATCAACGCGAGCCCGTATGGGGACGGATGGATCATAAAGGTGGAGCTGAATAACACGGAAGAAGTTGGTAGTCTGATGGACCCTGACAAGTACTCGAAGTTCTGTGAAGAAGAAGACGCCAAGCACTGATTGGATGAATCCCTTTGTCAATGAGTTTCTAGTTTTCCTCTCATTGTCGCTTTCCTTCTCAAGCTAAAGCACCTTCAGTATTTTCTTTATTGATAAAACTTTTTTGTCCTAAAGCGGATAGTTTACTTAACCATCTCAGAAATGGAGTTTAGCTACATCTCAAATATTCAGAAAATTATATCCATCCTATGACTAAATAAATAAAAGGAGAGCCTGAATTAACCGATTAAATTGGACGTAGTTAATTATGAGTAACCTAATCCGGGTCTGTCGCAATCAATGATGTTGAATGATGATGTCAAACCTCAAACACAAATCGCGGCATTCGAAGCAGGTATATTGAATACCCGTATCATTTGGGTCGGGCTCGAATCAGGCAAATATTTATCGGGTCTGGATAGTGAAGTGGGTTTTTACGAAGTTATCGGATCGGGTTAGTGAAATAAATTTCATTAAATGGGGCCTGAAGCTCAGAAAATTGAACCCAAAAATATGTCGTGAGCCTTAGTCACAACGGCGTCACCAGTACCACTGGTCAGATCATGAAATTGCCTATTTTATGAATTTACATAAATTTAAACATAATATTAAATAATAACCAACAATAGATTTTTTTTTTAAAAAAGTCAAAAATCACGTTGATTTCTATTACTTTGATACAAATTGTTAATGTTCACCACCTTTCAACCTACCAATTACCATCGCACCGGTCAATGGTTATTTTTGTTTATATATGATGGACGTTTCCCACTATAATCCAAACGCAAAGAAGAGGTAATCAAAGACACAATCATTCACCTTTTGCAGCCATTTTTATTTCCATTGCTTTGTCGTAAAACGTTAGCAACCTTCCTCGATGATAAGTCATTGAATCTTACTATCAACGTGGTGGTAAACGTACCTTTTCTTCAATGTAATAATCCATCTATTAGCCTATTGTCCTTTTCTTTTCTTTAACTTTAATTTCTCGGACCTTTTCCAAGTGGATGCAGCACTATAAATAAATTTAAATTCAACGGAATAAAGACTTTCTTTTTAACAAAAAAAGTTGTGTAATACTAATAGGAGTATATATATAACTCTTCAATCAAGCCTAAACAATGATGCGAGGCTTAGCTTGATGTAAAAGCTAAGCATGGCGCACTTTGCAAATCAGCACTTCCTTGACACGCATGGAGATCCACTTCATCGTTAATAATATATATTACATCATGTTTATTATGTCATAATTAATTATTCATGCACACTTGTCTATTGCATTATTTTTTCCATTTTTACCCAACTAGTAAATATTAGTGGGTGCCAGAAAAAATATTGTGGGGATCTTTAGAGAGGGAGTACCTTGCAAGAAAGCGTTTTATTAATATTTTGTACACCGGGAAGAAAATAAATTTAGTAACATTATGTTACACTACTTTGTATTGCAAATGCAATAAAAGCAATCTTTTCAAAGTGATTAATCAACTACGTAAGGCTTCAAAAGGGTATATATATATATATATATATACACACACAAACTACAAGTGGCTACAAACCTCATATCTTCGAAGAAAAGTGGTAGTTAAGTTATGACATGACATGCCCTTTAAATTGCACTTATAACATGTATGTATTATCGCATTTTATAGTTTGTTAAAACTCTATCATATCTTAAATTATGTTTCCAATACATTTATTTCCCAGTGTTATCTTTTTCTTGTCCAGTCTTGTACGCTACCACGGTAAAGAACAACTTCATCTTCGTCTAAAAGAAGATTGGGTATATCATATTTTTAAATTTTAGTATATTATTTCCAACAATTTTTTTAATCATATCTATAATCTTTTATTAAGGGTGAACAAGAGTAAAAAACTGTCTATCAATGTACACCAATCATATTTTATTAAAAATTATATTAAAAAAAAAAAAATCTTATCCACCCACGTTCAATTTTCCATTAATTTTTTTTTAAAAAATATTATTTAGAAACCCACGATTTCAAGGTTTCAGATTTTTTTTAAAAAAAATATTTATATACCCACGCGTTCTGATGAACTAAAAATACTACACATACAAATATTGTTGGAATACTTAAATCAAGTCGCCAAAAAAATAAAATTGTTAAACAACGACTGTATGTCAATTTCATAGTCTCAATTTTATCTACGACTGTACGTTCATAACTACAGCTGTATGTCAATTTCATAGTCTCAATTTTATCTACAATTAATAATAATTAAAAATTATAAAAAATATATATAAATTAACGTCTTGACCCAATACATTTAGGTTTTGTCAAAGATATAATTATTTTTTATTTCAATTTAATGTTAATTCAAATTTATTGCACACACGTAGGGTGTGTTCCTATTTATAGTGCTAAATAAGATGTTTAGAAAGATATTGGAAAATTAAAGAAAAAGAAACTATTATCACATCACGTCATAATAAGCAACGCTATGTGGAAATTAGATTCAAACTTCTTCCTAATTTAGCAAAAAACTAATAAACCTACCAAATTTCTAATTTGCACCCTAAACTTGTTTAATCGACAAAAGCAGGTGAGGACAGATGTAACAACTTGCTAAAATATTAAATTGCATTGCCCGTGTGTTAGCAGAAAAAGGAAATGGGAAAAGGAGTCGGAGTGTAATATCAAATAGAAAAGGGGGTCGATTACGAATTAACTAAACACGCAGGGGGCATCGAACGCAAAAACGACTGGTCGGTCTTCTTCCCGTAATAATAAATAAATATAAATAGAAAAAGATAAAACAATGGGGGCCGTTACACACAGATCGTGCGGGGCTGGTCTGGGTAATTTCGATTTCGCCACTATAAACTCACAAAGGAGTAAACTTGTTGACTCTCTCTCAATCAAAGCTCAGATATCTTCTCCTTTCTTTCTTTAAGACCACCTCTTTCGTGCGAAATCCCAGATTTTCTCGTGTGAACATTAAAGACTGAGACGCGATATTTATTACATGAGCTGGCATTAGTGGGGCAATTAGCGAGAGCTCAAGTCGCCAACAAGCAGATCTGAATTCGAAGCGGGTTTCCTTAGTTCAATTTACTCCTGCCTTCCGTTCATGGTACTCCTCGTTTCTAGTTTATCTCTCATTATCTGAGGATTAATGTGGGATTGTCCCTTTTGTTCCAATTGAAGCTTCGTATTCTTTTTTGGGTTACTTGGGAATTGTTATTTTTTGGGTGCCGCTTTATGATGAAGGGAGAAAGGAAAAAAAGTTTTATGTGTCATGATAGTCCACTAGTAGCAATACCTGTAGCTGATTGAGGAAGAAAGCTGATTTAGTTTGAGGCTCCGTTTGTGATAATTTGTTTGAGAAGAATACCACCCATATAGAGTAGCTACATAAAAATCTCAACTGAATTATATAATTCGTGTATGATCATTATCGTTTCATTTTTACGCAGAGGGAAGAAAAAGCATTCGTATTTTGACATTTTCGGGATTTCAATGGCGAAATCGAGGGCACACTTCCCCGCACAAGATGTGTTGTCCTCTGCACAGACAACGGTGAGGTCAAAAGAATGGGAGGGCCCAACGAGGTGGACCGAGTATTTGGGTCCCGAGATAGCATCAAAAGATGGCAACGGTAATGAAAACTCATCATCACAAGGCTCAAATGGCTTGTCCCTGAAGGGCTTGAACATGCAATGGGTGTATCACCTCACGCACGTGGCTGAGGGTCTCATGGCAAAGATGTATCGGTTGAATCAGATTTTGGATTATCCCGATTCGGTGGGCCATATGTATTCCGAAGGATTTTGGAAAGCGGGCATATTACCGAATTACCCCAAGATCTGTGTTTTGCTCGATAGGAAATTTCCTGAGCACCACAGCAAGCTGCAGCTTGAGAGGGTATTCGTATTTCCCTTGTTTTTCTGCTTTGTTATGTCTAAATAGTTCCTTAATTTGTTTTGTGTCCTCTAATTCGAATTTGTTTTGTGTCCTCTAATTCGTGTGAAATGCTTTCCAGGTTGACAAGGTTTCTTTAGATGCAATGAATGATAGTGCTGAAGTTTGTTTACAGAGCTTGGAGCCGTGGATTCAGGTGCATAATTTATTGTGTTCCATAGTTCAAATCAGCAAAAGATTATTGTTGAGTGTGTGAAGTTTTTGTGCTTTGGAAAATCTTTTTGTGTGCCTACTTATCGTCATTAACTTTCCTTTTATTTTTCGTGTCAATGTGCTTGATATACTTTTATAAGTCTATGTGTTTGTTGCAATTGGCTGAATTTTTTTTTATCTGGAGGGTACATATTCCATGAGATTACTTGTGAAGGAGTTAATTTCCTACCTTAGTTGAGAAGCTAAAAGAATTACTTTCAAATTACATGAAAATTTATGCATTATGTTATGTTTTAGGCTTGCTTTTTTTTTTGCTGCACATTCGCTTACATTACATTGCTCTGTAATCTTCTCCCGTTGACTTGTTCAGCTTCTTCTCGATCTGATGGCCTTTCGGGAACAAGCTTTGCGGCTCATTTTGGACCTAAGCAGCACTGTAATCACCTTGCTGGTGAGAAATGATTTTTTTTTATTTATTTGTCGAGATTTGAGCAGTGATATATGATAATCGAGAACATTGCATTACTTTCTACTTTATTAGTAAAGATTTGCTTCTAACTGCTTTTTTGCAGCCCCATCAGAACTTTCTCATACTACATGCTTTTATGGATCTTTTCTGCTCATTTGTTCGCGTCAATCTGTTTTCGGAGAAGGTAAACCATGAACAGATAATAATTTTTATATTGTTCTTTGTGTTAACATTCGATAATCATAATTTTTCTGAAGATACCAAGAAAAATGATGCTGCAAACATACAATCTCGTGCATGCCATGGCGCGGGATGATCGAGATTGTGATTTTTATCACAGGTGAGTCTATAAATTTATATTGGCTGCACAAAAGTTGAAACTTTGGACATGTAACACGTGTTACTAAGACTCCAATGAACATTTTATTTTTCCTTTCTGAATCTCAGGCTTATTCAGTTTGTTGATTCCTATGATCCACCACTGAAGGGGTTACATGAAGATCTTAATTTCGTGAGCCCTCGAATAGGAGAGGTTATCGTCTCTCTCCCTCTCTCTCTCCCCCTCTCCCGCTCTCTCTCTCCCCCTCTCCCGCTCTCTCTCCCCCTCTCTCTCTCCTCTCTCCTCCTCCCTCCGTCCCTCCCTCCTCCCTCCCTCCCTCCCTCTCTCTCTCTCTGCTTCTTTCAGTTGGCATGACAATCACTGCATTGGAGCAACTATAACCAATGCCTCCTTTGTACCAGGTTTTAGAAGCCGTGGGGCCCATTATCTTTTTATCTGCGGACACTAGGAAGCTGCGAAACGAGGGGTTTCTTAGTCCTTTTCACCCTAGATATCCTGACATACTTACGAATTCTGCACATCCAATGGTAATGACTTCTTGTTTTATCATGTAATGACTTTTTTGTTTTATTGTGATTTTTTTAATTTAATTTTGTTTCTGCAGAGAGCTCAAGACCTTGCGAATGTTACTTCGTACAGAGAATGGGTACTATTTGGTTATTTGGTGTGCCCCGACGAGCTGCTGAGGGTCACAAGTATTGATATTGCTTTGGTAATGAGAGAGACCGTACTCTTCTATTACTTCGTGCTTAGATGGGTTCCAACGGTTATTATTGAATATTTCTGATATTTGTTTCTTTTTTTCTTTTTCAGGTTGTACTGAAGGAGAATCTGGTCTTGACATTATACAGGGATGAGGTGAGTTTTATTTGTTATGGTTTGTGTGTATTGTTAAAAATATGTCTGGTTTTAAGATGCCTTACGTAGCCCTATAGGTTGAGAATAATATTAAGCAAATAAAAATGATGAAGTTGCTTATTTTGTCTCAATAGAAAGTCTCTTTGAAGTAATAAGTCAAATTTCTAACATCATATTACGTTTGAAGATGGGGCAACTCTACGTGCGTGTGTTAAAAATCATTTTTTTTTGTCTAGAGAAACACCGAATGCCTTAATCTTGTAAATATTTGGATGAAAAAAAAAAACTAATTATGGCTTGGTGTGATGAAAGAACTAGGCATCTCTTTTTCTTTTCACCTTTCGTATTGCTTAGTTGTCATTTATGGAAGTAATTACATAAACTTTTCATAGCCCAAGCTGGAAAATCAGTTACCTCACTAGAATTTTTGGACCGATGAAACCCAGTGGACTTTTTTTTTCCTGTCTACTTTATTTTCTCCTTACAGCAAACCGATGGAGTTTATGTCTCTGTCTAACTTTGCTGAATTCAAGGCTTTACGCAGCCAGCATCTAAGTTGATTAAGTTTGCATTTTCTGTAGTCTATACTATTGCATGAGGATTATCAGAAATATGTGTTACCACGGATATTGGAATCGAAAAAGATGGCCAAATCCGGACGCACGAAGCAAAAAGAGGCAGATATGGAGTACAGTGTTGCAAAGCAGGTGGAGAAAATGCTAAGGTAACTGATAAATCTGTTTTGGAGTTTCTGATTAAGTTATTCTTCCTTTCTCTCTTATTTTTGAGTAATTAGATCAAATGTGCAAGAATATGTTGTTCCAAGTTTATTCATTTTTGTCTTGATTTTAATTTATCTTGTCATTGTTGCAGTGAAGTTCATGAGCAAGCACTACACGTATGTGATGCTATACATCGTGAACGGAGGGTATTATTGAAGCAGGAGATAGGAAGAACGGTTCTTTTCTTCACTGATCAGCCAAGCCTATTGGCTCCTAATATTCAGGTATCTTCCATATGTTATGTTCTAAAAATGAAAATGATTCTGGATTCTAAAAGAAAGTCTCCTATGTTTTAACTTGATATCCTCATTTGTCTCCCTTTTCTAGCTCTTTTTTTTCTTTTTTTGCGTAATCTGCGAATGTGAGGCTTTCCTCATAGTTATATGAGTAATTTTTTTGAATTTCCATGCAGATGGTGTTTTCTGCCTTAGCCTTTGCCCAGAGCGAGGTCTTGTGGTACTTTCAACACGTTGGAGTGGCATCTTCGAAGTCAAAAGCAGCTCGTGTTGTGCCTGTTGACATTGTGAGAACGTGATTTTCAATTTATTACTGTTACGGGGTCTCTGTTTTATTACAAAGCTTATCATGTCAATTTTGAGAGATATGTATGTAGTTAAACTTCATTCGCTATTCTATGGTCCATTTCAGGATCCAAATGATCCCACTATTGGATTTCTGCTCGACGGAATGGAACGTCTCTGCTGTCTAGTCCGTAAATACATTGCTGGTTCGAGTTCTCCTATTTTATTTTAATTGCTATTTTCATGTCCAAACGCGAACGCAACTCTTTGGATGTAGTGATTGAGTTGTTACTTGGCGAAATATGAAGTATTAGTAAATTTATTCAACTGATAAAATTAACCTTCTCTTATGCACTACTGATGAATCGAACTTCTTTCTCCTTTTTTTTTGGCAGCAATTAGAGGCTACGCGTTATCGTATCTATCGTCGTGTGCGGGTCGAATCCGTTTCCTTCTGGGTACCCCGGGAATGGTGGCCCTCGACTTAGATTCCACGTTGAAGGGACTTTTCCAGAGGATCGTTCAGCACCTCGAAAGCATACCGAAGCCCCACGGTGAAAATATTTCAGCCCTCACATGCGATTTATCAGTACGTTGTGAAACCCTCCTTAATTTTTTTGTCCAAATCAATAATTATCTGGTTCGGGTTTCGAAGTACGTTTTTGTCCCATTTTGTTTTTTGGATAAATTGTTGCGTAATATTATTCAGGGGCTGCGAAAAGATTGGTTATCGGTGTTGATGATCGTCACCTCTGCACGTTCATCGATCAACATAAGACATTTGGAGAAGGCCACTGTATCTACGGGTAAAGAAGGTTTGTTATCGGAAGGAAACGCTGCGTACAATTGGTCAAGGTTCTTTTCTTCTTACCTTTCCCACTTCGATTTTACATTGTTTCATAGAAAGCTGCGATAACTAAGACATGTTTGCTTGCATCGTTCGTATGCAGGTGTGTAGACGAGCTTGAATCTCAATTATCCAAACACGGAAGCCTTAAAAAGCTATACTTCTACCACATACATCTTACAACCGTACGCATTTCACATATTGTTATTTTTAATTTCCTTCGAAATCATTGATGCGCGAGTTATATCTATAATCTTATCGCAATATTTAGGTTTTTCGAAACACAATGTTTGGTCCCGAGGGGAGACCGCAGCATTGCTGTGCTTGGCTCGGTGTTGCTAGCAGTTTCCCCGAATGTGCTTCGCCGATCGTCCCCGATGAGGTATTTCGATCGAATCAGACAAAAGAGACAATTTTTCATCGGCCCGTTTTCAGACAGAGTATTCTCCTTAAAAATTATGTTCTTATGAATATAGGCGACGAAAATCGGCCGTGACGCGGTGCTATACGTGGAGTCCCTTGTCGAATCTATCATGGGAGGGCTCGAGGGCTTGATAAATATTCTCGATTCAGAAGGAGGATTCGGTTCTCTGGAGACGCAGGTTCGATTTTTTTTTTATTTTTCATTTGGGTTGCTTATTGATAAAAAAAAAAATTGAATCGTCGTATTATATTTATCGCATTATTTCGTGTGTAACACAGCTCCTCCCGGAGCAAGCTGCGAATCTCATGAACCTTACGTCGCAATTCTCTGCTCCGTCTCTTAAATCCCCCAAGGCTTCCTATGGCTTTCACTTGCCAGGCTACGAAAGCTATCCGGAAAATAGCAGCTCCATCAAAATGTAATTTTTCCTCCCGAAACCCTCTCGTATTTTTTTGAATTTAGACTCTAAGGAAGCAGTGTTTGGTTATAAAGCCCTCACACAACAAGGTGGCCCAAGATAAATTATTTATAATCGAGCCCGTAACATATTAGTTACTATTAACGTATTTTGGATTTTTACAGGTTAGAAGCCGCAATGCAGAGGTTGACAAACCTTTGCTCCGTGTTAAACGACATGGAGCCGATATGCGTCCTCAACCACGTTTTCGTGCTAAGAGAGGTAAACTTATTATACACCGATACGCAGTCGATTTGTTTTTTTTTTTTTTTTTTAAATCATCTGAATTTTTTTTTTGAAAATTTCACAGTACATGAGAGAATGCATCCTCGGGAACTTCAAGAGGCGACTGCTCTCCGTCCTCAAGACCGATTCGGACCTCCAACGTCCTTCGGTCTTAGAAACCCTAATCCGCCGCCACACGGCAATAATCCACCTCGCCGAGCAACACGTGAGCATGGACCTCACCAATGGCGTACGTGAAATCCTCCTCGCCGAGACTTACGCGGGCCCCGTTTCCTCCCTCCACCTGTTCGAAAAATCCCCGGAGCAACAAACCGGTTCTTGCACGGAAGCCGTGTGCAATTGGTACATCGAAAACATAGTCAAGGACGTCTCAGGTGCCGGAGTCGCCTTCGCCCCCCTCCACCGCCGCTTCAAGAGCACCCGTCCCCTCACCGGCGGGTTCTTCGCGGAGTCCGTCACCGATGTAAAGGAGCTTAAATCCTACGTGAGAATCTTCGGGAGCTACGGTGTCGACAAATTAGACCGTTCCCTCAAGGAGCACGCGGCCGCTCTCTTGAACTGCATCGACACTTCATTACGTGCGAACCGGGAGAACTTGGAGGCGATCGCGGGCTCCATGCACTCGGGGGACAAAATAGAGACGGAGGCCAATTTCAAACAGATTGTGGACATGGACACGGTAATCGGGTTCTGTATACAGGCGGGGCAAGCCGTGGCCTTCGGGTCCCTCTTGGCCGAGGCTTCGGGGCTCGTGCTCGAGGAAGGTGCTCCTCTTATTTATTCATTGTTGTCGGGGGTTGCTAAGCATTTTCCCGGGGAGATTCCCGAGAAGAAGGAGATTAGGAGGATGAGGAGAGTTGCGAGCACGGTCAGCGTTGGGAGTGGCGATCACGACGCCGAGTGGGTGCGGTGTTTATTGGAGGAAGTCGGGGGAGCGGCGGATGGTTCGTGGAGCTTGTTGCCTTATCTTTTCGCGATGTTCATGGCGTCGAATATTTGGAACGCCACGGCTTTTAACGTGGAGACGGGAGGATTCAGCAACAACGTTCATTGTCTTGCAAGGTGATGTTAGAAGAATTGTTTGCTCGAATTAGGGCGTAAAAATGATTGAATTCTCCGTGCGTGATAATCTTGGCCGTCGATTTTGTGACAGGTGCATGTGCGCGGTGATCGTGGGGAGCGAATTCGTTCGGCTCGAGAGGGAATTCCATCGGAAGTTGTCTCTATCGAACGGCCACGTGGGCGAGTCTTTGGATCCCACGACGCAGAACTATGCGTCGGTGGAGGCGAGCTGCAGGTCCACGATGCAGCTCTTCGTCAAGTTTTCCGCGGGGATTGTTTTGGATTCTTGGGCTGATGGTGATAGGTGAGTCAAATATATGGGCATCAATTTCAGAAAATCCAAATTGCAGGTTGCAATTTTAGGACAGAAACTTTCAGATTGAAGAAATTTAATGACACTGAGCGTCTTTCTGATGACGTGTCGGTCCGCCCCGTCATCAGAATAGGCGACGTGAGTTCAGACACCCCACTTAAATAAATATGTGTTAAATATTTTCTCCGTCACACAAGTTAAGAGAGATTACACTTTCATGACAACTAACTTTAGGGGTTTGCAATTTTAGGACGCTAACCTTTTCAAAATCGAAGCAGTTTAAGGACAGCATGTGCCCAAATGGACTGCCACGTCGTACTGGTGACGTACCGTCCAGTTGGAGGACTGCCACGTCATCAGAAGAGGCGACGTGGCGGCCATTTGGCGCTTGATGCCCTTAAATTGCTTCGATTTTGAAAGTCAGTGTCCTGAAATAACTTAGAGGACCAAACAAAAAATTAAGCCGTCAACCGTGTACCGAAACGTGAAATTAGTCTGTAGTTTGATTTTATCCGTTGGGGCTCAGTTATCTGTATACCTCCCTCCAACAGGTCTCGCCTCGCCACAAAGCTAATCTTCCTCGACCAAATCTGCGAGATGTCGCCGTACCTCCCGAGGAGCTCGTTGGAATCCCACGTGCCCTACTCCATCCTCCGCTCCGTGTACAGCCAGTACTACTCGAGCTCTTCTCCGGCGCCGTTCTCGGCGCCGTCGTCGAGCGCGTCGCCACGTCACTCGCCAGCTGTCTCCCTGGCCCACCACGCTTCCCCCTCGCTGAGGCAGCAGCCACACGGGGATTCGACTCCCGAGGCCTATTACAAGGGCGGCTTGTCTCACCACGGGCACGGACATCATCAGTACGAGGTGGAGAGTGTTGTTAATGGCACGAGGAGCGGTGATTCGAAGCACCACCATCGTAGTATCGGGAGGCAATCTGGTCCGTTGGATTATAGTCTGAGCAGGAAATCGAAGCTCGCGGAGGGCTCTTCTTCGACCAGCACGGGCCCGGGCCCGAGCCCATTGCCGAGGTTCGCCGTGTCGAGGTCCGGGCCCATTTCGTACAAGTGAGGGAGTAGTAGTAGTATTATTCGGTAGTGAACTCGTTTTGGATAAATTTCTTTGAATTTCTGTATATTCGATAATATATGTCGAAAGCCCATCGCTCGGGAGGAACGAACGCCGTGAATTTGATAATGTTTTATCTCGAAATTTTTTCGTAGTTGTTGCCAAGTTTTTTACCAGTATTAGCTGGAAGTTGTAATTACACATGCTATACAAAGTACATCAACTTTTATTAGCTCCACGGGTTGTGCAGCTTCGTCTCCAAATTGTTCAAACACGAAGCTCAGCGGAGGTGATGCCTGCAATTAAAGCGAAGAACGACACGCATTTTCTTTCGATTTACTCGGGAAATTAAAATCTGATGAAAATAGCAGAAAATAAAAAGGGCATATTAAAAGAAGCAACCTTAGGGTTTCTTTGGTTCCTCGGCGGATTTTGCAACGTATGGTAGGAAGGCCTAATCTTTGATGAGCTTCGTAACGATGGCAACCTGAAAAACCTGGCAAAGTATATAAAATGAGGCTCAGTGGAAATTATATTGTGACAAAAAAATTATGGACCAATGTTGTTGTTGTTGTGTAAGAATTTGGTCTAATCTAGGCATCGGATATATGTACCATAATATTCTCCATCAACCTCCAGCACATCAATCTGCAGATTTAAATGAAGATGCATAACTAAGTTAACATATGGAAGGCCAAATTCTTAAAATTATGTCACTAACTATGGTTCTTGTGTTTTTTTGTCACTAAGTTTCATAATTGCAAACTTAAGTCACTAAGTAATGTATCTGATTATGAAACTTAGTGAACCAAAAACGAAAACTAGTATAGTTAGTAACCTAATTTAGTAATTTGATCGCGTACGAAGAAAACATAAGAAGAATCTTCAATCATTTTGAGTTGAAATGTTCGGCCACGAATAATCTATTTTTCTTGCCACAGTTAGTTCTATTCATGTCCAAGGAAAAAGCAAGTTTTCATGCACAATACGAACACAAAAACGGCCACTAAAGAATGAAAAAAAAAGCTATATCTGTTGTGCTCGCTCACAGGTACTTGAAGCCCGATTTCTTTAATGCTCTCCATGAGCTCCTTCACCTTCTGTGGATCGTTCGATCTCGTGCGCATCAGAGGCCTCCGAATCCTGTCGAGAGGAAGCTCGAGAATCGCGGGCCCACCGACTTGAAGTTGAGGCGCACTTGGAGGAGATCCTTTAATTTCAGACAAGGATATATATATATATATGTGTGTGTGTGTGTGTGTGTGTGTTGTTTAACTGTTTCATCGTAATAAAAATCGCAGAAAAAAGAAACCATGATAAACGGCGAAGCGTATGTACCATTAGGAGAGTGAGAAGACAGGGAAAATGTCTTGAAATTGTTCGTGGAAAGCTGAAACAGAGCGTTCGCCATCTTCTTTCGTACTTGTTTGTTGATTGAAAGAAAAATCAAGAAAAGAAAAAGGTGTAATTTTTTATATTTATTTCCTCTTCTCCTTAATTATTTGGTAATAATTCGTGAATATATTTTCCACCACACAAAGAGACGTAAGGTTTCGAAAGCCGACAAAGATGGGTGGAGGTGAGGACATCATTACTCAATCTCTTATAGACCGCAATAGATATATAAAGAAATAAATCAACAATTGCTACGACTTTCGATAAACGGGAAATTAGTGGATCATCATCATTGTTACTGAGAGCTATTATATTAGATACCAAGACAAATAACTAAAAAAACCCACTCGTCGTCTCCAATCCAACACCGACTTCCACTGCTGGCGGTGCGCTCCTCACTACCGCCGGCGACGCCATCTTCTTAACTCCCAAAACCCCCAAACAAAAAACTCGAAAAAACAAAAGAAAAAAGAAAAAAGAAAATAAAATATGGATCTGCAAGCTGAGGAGCTCCAATTCCTCACCATCTCCGACATCCTCAGCGAATCGATTTCAATCCCCAAACAGTCCCATAAAACTTTCTCCCTCATCACGCTAACCCTCGTCTTCCCCCTCTCCTTCGCAATCTTAGCCCACTCCCTCTTCACCAACCCGATCCTCGCCCGCCTCCACCAATCCGACGGCGACGACTCCGCCGACTGGATGCGCCGCCTCCTGGCCGTACAGTTCCTCTACCTCACCTTCCTCTTCGCCTTCTCCCTCCTCTCCACCGCCGCCGTCGTCTTCACCGTGGCCTCCCTCTACGCCGGAAAGCCCGCCTCCTTCTCGTCCACCATCGCCGCCGTACCCGGCGTCCTCAAACGCCTCTCCGTCACCTTCGCGTGGGTCTCCCTCCTCATGGCCGCCTACTACGCCGTCTTCTTCGGCTCCCTCGCGCTAGTCGTCGCGGCCGTGGACGCCCACAGCGCCGGCCTGTTCCTCTTCTCCTTACTAATCGTCTTCCTCCTCTTCCTCGTCGTCCACGTGTACATGAGCGCTCTGTGGCACCTCGCGAGCGTGGTCTCCGTCCTCGAGCCCGTGTACGGCTCCGCGGCCATAAAAAAGAGCTGCGAGCTCTTGAAGGGGAAAACCCGGGTCGGGTTCGCGCTCGTCTTCGCGTATTTAACGGTCTGCGGGGTGATAAACGGGTTTTTTGGGGCGGTGGTGGTGCGTGGCGGCGATGATTACGGTTTGCTGGTGAGGGTTCTTGTCGGTGGCTTCCTCGTCGGAGTTCTCGTGGTCGTGAATTTGATTGGGCTTTTGGCGCAGAGCGTTTTTTACTATGTTTGCAAGAGCCATCACCGTCAGGGGATTGATAAGGCGGCGCTTTACGAGCACCTCGGCGGTTATTTAGGGGAGTACGTTCCCCTGAAGAGCAGCGGCATTCAGATGGAAAACTTGGATGATGCCTGAGGGCAAAATCGACTTTATACACAGAGATAGCCTTGCCTTGCCTTAGATAATATGTCTAATTAAGTGCTCCAATGTTGTACTACTTACCTGTAATGAATGACGTATTTTCGAATTAGTAAAAAGCAACTGAATTTTGGATTTATGTCCGCAAAAATATCTTGACAGATTTCTCAATATCCATGGATATGTTGTTTGGGCTTAATTTTTTTTTCCCTATTTAGTTGATATATAATCTTGAATGATGATTAGTTTTGGACAGATTACTCGCTCATTATCCATCCATGTGTCAATTTCGAGTAGTTAATTGTGTTTTCCCCCCCTTATATTTAGTCGATAAATAGTCTTAAATGATGATGAGTTTTGGCAACCCGAATACCGGCGGTGGAAAAAAAAAAAAAAACCGTTGTGCGTGATGAAAGAGCCATAGCATCAACGAACAGCATGCAATTAAATAGAATCAAACTACTCGTCAAGCAATAATTTGATGTTTTACCAGAATCCCGCAATTGCTTTCCACTCGTCAAGCACACCAATTTGCCAAGAAGTTCAAGAAATGTTCGCTGAGGGCTCACACCCGAAGCACAATTGGAGACCCGGCGGTGGAAGCTGGTGCACGGATTCGACCCGGGAGAGGACCCTTGGGTTAAGTTAAGTCCGTCTACGAGGACCGCTCGAAATGGGCTCCAACGTTCATTAAAATAAACGTATTCTTGGCATGTTTCTCTTCCCCGCCACGGTTCGAGGGTATCGATTTTCTTGTGGATTGATGCTCATTATCGCGTAAAACCAGCTTAAAAAAGTTCTTGAAAAGCCGGATTTTATTGCTCAAACAGCCAATGGTTACTTCTCCATCGCCTTACGAGAGCGGTTTTCACAAGCGCCGTGTTTTCGAAGCTGAGGTTTTGGGAGCGGTTGCTTGTCATTTAAAGGTAGAGAGCAAACACGGTGCAACCACGATATTCACGGTTTGTCTGAAAATCAAGAATATGACGAAGTTTTGTGGAACAGAGATTCTTATGATGCCTCGTTCAAGTGCCACTTGTTTGAGTTCGAGGGTGATGTGAATATCAACGAAATGTTGATCAAGTTTGATATGATATCATTGTGTTTGTTTCAGATTGATATTTTATTTTGCATATCAGTATGATATTATAATATTGTATTTATTCAATCACCTTAATGTTCGTGTGATTGATCCTTTCAATATGAAGTTTTAATTTTTTTTTAAGCATTAAATATAAGTATTTTTTTAATAACTTAGTCATGTAATAAAAAATGGGAATACGGGTATAAAAGCGAGAATTGCTAAAAAAAATAAGGGATACATTTTTTTCGAGAAAAAATCACCCCAAATCACGGTTAAATGATCACCTAGCTTTTACTGCTTTCATCCAAAACTTTAAATATCACACCATTTTGATCACATGTGCGATCTTTCATTCTAGTAATAACAGTCACGTAAACTAAACAAACACGGTGATGAAGAACAGTGAAAACGATTACCTTAATGTTTTGGAGGAATACCAAAAAACAAGCATCCCTAGCGTAACAAAGGGCTTGTCAATAGTGTCTGAAATTGTCCATGTAACATGAGCATTTACGTCAAATAACAAAGCTTCAGTCCTTGAAACGTCTCACAATCTAAAAAGCACGATTCCAAAAGAAAAAAGGAACTCAATTATTCATCCAATATCCATCCAAACAACTATAAAACCCACAAGATCCCAAGAATTTCAAACACAAAATGCTCATAACTTACAAGATCACTACTCCATGAGAACATTTGCCCCAACAACTTTCATCTTCTCGATGATCTTCTCAGCTTCGTCCTTCGAAACCCCCTTCTTAATCACAGCAGGCAGCTTCTCCACCAAGTCCTTGGCCTCCTTCAGCCCCAGCTCGGTAAAGCTCCGAATCTCCTTGATCACCTTGAGCTTTGAAGCAGCATCGAAAGACTCCATCTTCAGCTCGAACGCGGTCTTCTCGGGCTTAGCTTCTTCTTTAGCCACAGCAGTCGTGGCTTGCTGCAACCCCACACCAGCTGCACCGGGCTTCATTACAGCTACCATGGGAGTCTCTTTCATGCTCAGCATCTTCATCACGATCGAAGAGAGCTCTGCTGATTCTGCTAGGGTTAGCCCCGCGATTTCGTCCACGAGCCTCCACACTCTATCGGATGGTGGGCTGCGGTGCTCCGTGGGGTCGAAGTTTGTGGGATCGTAATCAGCTGGGAGGCGTCGCTGGTCTATTTCTACTTCTTCTTCTTCGTCCTCTGAGGATTCGATTCTTGCGGGCTGAGAGAAGCTTCGAGCAGCTGCGTAGGGAGAGGAGATGATGTGTCTTCTGAAGGATCCATTTGACGATAAATGGTGCCTTACTCTTGCGATTAAACTCATAAGATCTGCAAATTCAATTCATTCCACGGTGAATCGCTAATTCTCGAGCTCAAGGAATCTAAACAAGAGCTCGGCGATGTCAAAATTTTCACGATTAAAGAAGAAATTCAACATGAAACAGAACTTGAAAAGACATTGTACCAATTGACGATCGATTGCCTAAATCTCCCTCGATTCGCCTCTGTGCCCTAATTGTGATTGATGGGCGATTCGGATAAGGTTGGTGATGGGGGACGGTATCGGTGGTGACGGCGCAGCTGTTCACTGGTGGTTTTATCGGGTGGGATTTAGAGACCACCGAGATAATAGGGTTTTATTTCCTTGCGAATACATTTCCCATTCTTTCATATTTAATCGTTTTTTTATTTAATATATTTTGTTAATTTCGCAGACTCTTTGAAGTTTGTTATGATGAAACAGTCGTGTTGGTAGACTTGGCCAAAATAAACTAGAATCGGCGGTTCCGATCGGTTTTCAACCGCAAACCGGAACCGCCACCAACCGCACCCGGCGGCTGCAGGTGGCCGGTTTCACGCGGTTTGGGAATCCCAAACCGCAAACCGCCGGTTTACAACCGGCGGTTATATATATAATATATATAATTAATATAGCCGTTAGAGAGATGGAAAAAAAATTCTGACAAAATTAGCCGTTAGGAAAAAAAAAGAAAAAGAAGTAGCCGTTGCAACCGGCGGTTGACCGGGAACCGCGGTTGCAACGGCTACTTACCCCAAAAAAATTATAAATACCTCCCCACCCCTCTTAAAAAAATCACAATTCAATTCTATCTATTTCTCTCAATTATTCACTCTCAAAACGCGTAATTCTCAGCCTCGTTGTAGTCTACGAATTAAAAATAAACTAATTAAAATACTAGTCCCTCAATCCCCGCCCGGCTTTACTACACTCATCAATCTCCGCCCGGCTCTACTACACGGTGCTCCGAATTTTACTCGTCTCGTTTTTCGTAAGTTTACACATATTTTTATCGAACGTTTATTCTAATATTTTATTTTAGATATGGATAGCCGTCGTCGAGGATCGAGTTCGAGATCGAGGGGGAAACAGATTGTTGGTAGTTCATCGCAAGATGACTACTACCAATATGACGACTCCCCTGAAATTATGCTCGACCTAAGTGACGTTCTCGGCTCGGACATGGATGGAACAGCGAGCAACACGCAACGGGACCAACCGGAAGAAACTCCGAGGCCGCCGCCACCGCCCTACGCTCGGATATTTTCGCGCTACACTTCAAGAAGGTACCGACCGAAAATAAAGATTTTTTTAAAGTTATATGTAATTATTGTGGTAAGGAGTACCCTTTTAAGAAGGGGGCGGATGTGGCAATTTTACCGGCCATATCCGCTCAAAACATCCTACTAAGATAGGAATTAGTCAAAGTCAAAGTCAAATGCACGGGGCTACGGGTGCGTCCGCTACCGGACAAGGACCCAGTGCGAGTCCGCTTTTGTAAATGACGAGATTGCGGGCCCGGCCGTTTTAGCCATGAAGGCTAAATGACTGAAATACTTTTGGGAACTACCCGATATCTTCATCATTGCGAAGATATTAGACCCCAGAATGCGCGTAGAGGGGACATATAATTTTCTGGCACTATACTACGAGTCCATTGCGGCTGATTCTAGTGTTATCTCCGAGAACTACAATATTCAAGTTAGGAATATAGGGTATGACGCTCTAAAGGCAGTCTTTACAGCGTATAAGACCGGTATTGTCCAAGACCCAACTCGATCGAGTTCAGGTCAATCCACTAGTAGTAGTAGTGCTAGCGGTAGTGATCGCTTAGCCTCCTACTATAACCTCCTCAACACGAGCAAACGCCAAAGGTCGACGAACTCGTTCATAGAGTTAGATAACTACTTGTCGACCACTTTTGAGTTCGCCGAGGACGAGGATCAGTTCAACGTCCTCGGATGGTGGTCGAAGATATCGCCAACGTATCCAACGTTGGCGAAGATCGCTAGGGAAATCTTTGCCGTCTCAATTTCAACCGTCGCGGTTGAACAAGCTTTTAGCATGGGCGGCTTAACTTTAAATGAAAGGCGTTCGAGGTTGACGGTAGAAAACGTCGAATACCAATGCCTTCTCGATGATTGGACGAGAGCCGAACATCGAACACAAGATTTCCCGAATACCGATTCGGACGACGACGTGTTCGACAACACCACCGGCACAGAGACTAGTGGTGGCGGCAATGGCGGCGACGACTAAGAGTAGAGAGAATAGAGAATCTCCGAAAACGGCGAAAGATTCAAGCCCGAAAAAAGATAAGTCCTTATACTAATCTCATTGTATTAATTTTTTTATTTTATATTTTTAAATAATTACTTACTCATACAATCTCATTTTTCAGCCAACGTCTCCAAGAAATCGCTCGCGTGATGACATCCAAGCCGACGACAAAGTCCGAAAAAGATAAGTCCTTAATACTAATTTCATTTTTTAATTTATTGATTAAATTTTTTGTTAAAAAAAAAATATTATCTAACTAACTTCTATTGTACATTTTTTTTTTCAGAAACCGATTATCGACTGGCGTTGGCAAATGGCGATTGCGATTCAAGTATTCAACGAACAACGAATAAATTTTTTTTTCTTACTTTGTTATTTTCGACTTTGTAAATTTTAATTGTAAATGTAACTTCATTTTTGTAATGAAATTTATTTATGATGATTAATATTGTTAAATCGAAACCCTTGTTATATACCGAAAAAACATAATTGTGTCCCGAAAACTATCGAAATATACACTATAAATTTAAAAAAAAATAAAAAAAAATAAATAAAAAAAAACTAACCGGTGGATGGTAACCGCCGGTTGGTCAACCGGCATCCATCTCCGGCCGGTTGGTCATTTCGACCAACCGGAAACCGCCGGTTCCCAACGGCCGGTTAACCGGAACCGGCGGTTCGGCAAGTCTACGTGTTGGTCTAAAACGACGACGTACGTGTCTCTGAACGAAACCCTAATCTCTACTAGTCTTTTCGAGGGAAAATTTTCAATCATCATCAACATCATACATCAAACGGCGATCGGAGAGAAAAAGTTATCTGCTGTCTCCAGAAAGGATTGTTTATTGTCAAATTGGGAATAGAAGAAGGGAAACGAATCGCTTTATATCTTCATTGCTGATTAGGTTAAACCCATCTGTTGTTAGGCATCATTTGAGATTGAATGGGGAAGAAGAAGAAAAGACCAGCTGCGGATAAAGTGTGGTGCTACTACTGCGATAGGGAATTCGATGACGAGAAGATACTGGTGCAGCACCAGAAGGCAAAGCATTTCAAGTGCCACGCCTGCCACAAGAAGCTCTCCACCGCCGGAGGCATGGTCATTCATGTCCTGCAGGTGCACAAGGAACAAGTCCCCAAGTCAGCGTCTTTTCTCTCTTTCTCTGTTCTTCAAATTAGCTTTCGGTAATATTTCCTTTGGTGTTCGCCATATGAATGTAATTTCTCTGAACAAACAGAGTTCCGAATGCAAAACCCGGGAGAGATTCGACGGACATTGAGATTTATGGAATGCAGGGGGTTCCAGCTGAGGCACTTGCTGCTTATTACGGAGGAGAAGGTATGCTACGAATCCATTGTCAATGATGGTGGCTATCGAATTTGAACTGCTATGCTTGTGTTGCTGATAATTTTATTTGCTAATTCTGTTTTTGTAGAAGAAGAGACCCCAGCAAAAACAGTCAAAGTTGATCACACCACTGCCCAGATGGTTGGTGGTCTGACTCCGGGAGCAGTAGGTGCTGGCTATCCTCATCCTCCAAGACCTGTGACTCGAATGTATGTTATTGCATCAGTGGCTTGTTGATTTGATGCTTTATGCTTTTTTCATGTACAGTAATTATTCTTGTATTGTCGATGCACGATCCTTGTGCATGTGTCTATTATTGGTTAAGTTTGGGACCTAGTTGGCTGCACTTTTGGGGATTGACGCGAAGAACTTTATAAGAGTTAAGATGTACAAACAAGTTATAAGAGTTAAGAAGCACGAACAAGTTACATACCGTATTTAAAAACGACATTTGTATTGCCTGCACATGTTTGTTCTCAGAATTTTAACCCCAATACCTATCAAAAGTGTAAAAAATAGTGATTGAGATTGATAATCTGATATCATATGGCACAACGTTTAATGGGCGAAAGATCTTACCTTGGCTGTATAATGCAGTTATAACCCAAGAATGGTTGCTCCACCAGCTGGTTGGCATATTCCTCCTCGACCACAACCCTGGTACCCTCAGTTTCCAGCAAATTCGGTTCCATCCACCTCCACCTGTTGGACTTTCTCAACAGCCATCATTTCCTGTTCAGAACATCCAGGTGCCACCTGGGTTCCAACCACCATTGCCAATCACGACCCTTGGGATGCCTGCTACTTCACCTCATGTTCCTGTTTCTCAGCCTCTGTTTCCAGTTGTCCCTGGCAATGGTCAACCTCCTCAGGGTTCACCCTTCTCTGCTCCCCTACCTCCTATGAGCTTACCTCCAAATGACTTGAAGAGTGTAGATACTCACTTGGGAAGTGGCTTGTTGCCGCCTGATAGCTTCAACAACCCTACTGGGGTTCCAGGTCAGTGTTTTTCCCTTGATAATGGCGTGTTTTTTCGTCAGAGATAATCTTGAAAGTTTTTTTTTCTTTACAGACTATAGATCATGTATTGATGATTTCAGCCCTTGATATTCCTATGTATCTGTATCAGCTGTAACTTCTCATTCTTATGCCTCTGGACCTAATACGAGTGGACCTTCTATCGGGCCACCTCCTGTAATTGCAAACAAGGCTCCGGCTCCTCAGCCTGCATCAAATGAGGTCTACTTAGTTTGGGACGATGAGGCGATGTCTATGGTCAGTATTCTTCTCTTCTTCTCTGAAATTTTTCTGCAGTATACATACTTTCTCAGCAATCTCTGCTAAATTGTTGGCTAACTTATGAGGTTTGCAGGAGGAACGAAGAATGTCAATGTTGAAGTATCAGGTGCATGATGAGAATAGCCAGGTAAGTTATATTTACCCTATCATTCGTTTCCTCAGCATGGATGTCGGATTCTTGATTATCCCAATCGCTCGGTTCCTCGTTTTCATGTTTGTTTGTATGGGTTTTATCTCTTATCTTTAGATAGTATTTATGCATGTGCGTTGACTTCCTTTGCTATAAACATAAAAGAAGAAGGCCTACCGAGGAAATTTGTATTGGCTATTGACCTTGTAACATCACTTTCTATTTAACCCCATTGCTCTATCTGGGCTGTTTATGTTTCTTGGCCTTGCTCCGGTTCGCAAGCAATCCCCCAACAAAAGGTTCAAGTAGGTACCTTTGTTTCTTATTTTATGAGTAACAAGTAGTTTGAAAATTCTTGCTAGAGCATGCCACAAGAAACCGTGTGTGCACCGTCACATTCGAAATTACTATTTTTTCTTTTGAAATCCATGTTCGAGTACACGATCACAAATCTTGTTGGGTTTGGATGGAATTAGAGATCACACAACAGATTTATGGCCAAATCACATTCTCAATATTCTTTAATTCAAGTTTTCCAGGTCAGATCTTTCTGTGAAACTTGTTCACTTTGCAGTGACTTGAATCATACATACCTTGCCTATTCGTTTATTTTTTTACACCGTGTTATTTCCATTCTTAACAATCAGACTCTTATTTTCAGATGAGCTCAATCGATGCTGCAATCGATCGGAGAATATCGGAGAGCATGCTAGCTGGTCGCATGCAATTTCAGTGAATGGTGTTTCTGGTTTTCTCTAACAAATCTTGTTCTACATTCCATTAGTTTGCAAGACCTTGAAAGTAAATGAGTGCAGGTTTTAGTGTAATAACCTTTAGATGTTGTTATTAATTGGTGTCAGTGCTGTCAAGGTTGTGCAATTAGTTACGAATCTTGGCCATAATAGAGAGGCCGCTTAAGTTAATAATACATTGCAGTTTTTTTTTCTAGCGAAACGAAAAGAAGAACATATTTCAAGGCCCACGAGGCTCGTTTTGTTGGATCGAAATAGGCGGATCCATTAATTTGTTGAATATTATATTATTATTGTCTATATATTTTATGATTCGGTTGGCGTTGAATAATTGAGTCTGGAGAGACGAGTATTTCCAAGTATTCGTGTTCCCCACTACTTTGTCCCCCCAAATATGAGTTGAGTGGTGCTTCTCACGTATATAAGTATGTACTTCAGGTACATATATATATATATATATATATATATGCGTGTTTGCTTGTGTATCTATCAGTCCATGAAAACACAGTAGCAAATAAACATACTCTTGAGCTAAAATCGAACTAACGATGGCCTGCGCAGCTCCGAACCGCCTCGTGATTCTCCTAGCAACGATGATGACGATGACGGCCTTCGTCGTCCCTACGATCGCCGATGAATACTCGTACGACGATGCATTGAGCTACTCTTACTACCACGACAGATGCCCGGATATGGAGAAGATCGTCAACGACAAGGTGAAACAGTGGCTCGGCAACGACACCACCCTCGCTCCCTCCATCATCAGGCTCCATTTCCACGACTGCGTCGTTCGGGTATGTATCTACTTCTCTCACGAATTATTGTGTGTTGTAGGGATTACAGCGGGTCCTTAATGGGTGTAGATTTGAGCTAGGCCCATTCAGACTCATTGGATTTAAGACTGAAATCGAAGTCTGTTAAGGACCCAATTAGGACCCGTGCCATCCCTAGTGTGTTGGGCACAATAATCGTCTCCTCTCGGAGAGCGATTGAAGTTCGAAACGCGCGGGTCAGTGTTTGCGTTCTGGGTTCGATGCGTTTTTTCATTCTCGTGGCCGATATCGCGTTCGGAACGACGGTATATATCGACTGAATTATAGCAGTGACAGTGATGATGGTAATAACGAAAACATAAAAGACACGATTAATTTTTTTCTAGCGGCCTCAAGAGAATAATTAATTGAGCACATACATTAGGAACGGTCGCGATCGTTTCACATGAATGCAATGAAACTGAAAGGCTCGTGCCCGTTCTGTCTCTGCGAACGTTTGAAGTTGAATTGTTTATAATACGGAATAATTCAATCGTGCGCAGGGATGCGATGCATCGGTCCTACTGAACCACGAGGGGAGCGAGAGGCACGCCAAGGCGAGCGCGAACCTCAGGGGATTCGAGCTGATCGAGGAGATAAAGGCCGAGGTCGAGAAGAAATGCCCAAAGACTGTGTCTTGCTCCGACATCCTCACTGCCGCGGCCCGCGACGCCACCGTGGAGGCCGGCGGGCCCTACTGGATGGTCCCCTACGGCCGAAAGGACGGCCGCGTGTCCAAAGCCGAGGAGGCCGACGGCGCGGTCCCCGTGGGCCGGGAGAGGATCACGGACCTCATCGAGCTCTTCCAGTCCAAGGGGCTCAACGTGCTCGACATGGTGGTCCTCTCGGGCGCCCACACCATCGGGCGGTGCAACTGCGGGTCGGTTCAGAAAGACAGGTAAACAAGGAGAATTAAATTTCCATCAACACAGATTTTATAAGCCCTAGTGTACAATAGACAATAGGGTAGAAATTCTATAAATTAGTGGACATAAGTGGACATAAGATCACCAAAATTATTAATTAAAAGATATTTTATATTATTTAATATTTTATTATTCATAATGAAATACTTCATTTACATACTACCTTTCAAACTTTCACTTAATTACTGTTGTATCATGTAAGTATATAAGAAAATATGTAAATATATAAAATAAAGGGTACAAATTGAAATAACAATTCAATCGCACTCCCATACACGGATTCAAGGTGAATTTAATTTAAACAAAAAATAAAGAAAAACGAGTCATTTTTCAAGAATGATTCATTAACGATTCATAAAATATTTATAAAGGATCTATAAAATTACCAAACATATATTATCATATAATTTTACCGATATTAAATTATTGTTCTATCCCGAGTCGGACCACTAAAAAATATGATTCGATGGAGTTTATTAAATAATCGAGTCTCTGCTCTAAATGTCGAGCGCTGATAACAAACATTTTGGATTCAGGTTGTTTAACAAGGAAGGGTCGTCTGTGGTGGGGGGGTCGATGGACCCGAAGTACGTGAGCTACCTGAGGAGGAAGTGCCGGTGGGACTCGGACTACACGGACCTCGACGCGGTCACACCGGGGAAGTTCGACGGTCAGTACTACAAGAACCTGCAGAGGAAGATGGGCTTGCTCTACACGGACCAGATGATGTACGAGGACTCGAGGACCGCGCCACTCGTTAAGGCATTTTCTTCCGCGGAGTCGGTAGTGTTCCGCCACCAGTTTGCGGCCTCCATGATAAAGTTGGGAAATGTGCAGGATTTGAACGACGACGACGGCGAAATCCGACTTGTATGCGGCCGTGTCAATGCTTAAATATATATATATAATATATATATATATATTTCGGTCACGTTACATTAATATGGGTTGTTTTCTTTTTTTATTCTGCATTTCGTGTAACCACGTATTTATATTTCTGTTAATCGTATTTAACTCATGTGAGTTGAGCCTATGCACTATTCGACATCGTTAAAGAGAAAGGAAAAGAAAAAAGATGAGAAATATTTCCGACTTGGCATTTAACGTACGTTTTTAATCGATTTTTAGCATTGATTGAGGATAAAAATTAAGTTAGTGCAGCAAAAAGTGAGTTGCCCTTTACCTATATATATCATCCCCTATTTTTGACGTCGTTATCCCTTGTTGTATGTAATAGGTATTGCAAGTAAGCCGTAATAGACTATGATTTGTTGACATCTCATTTTTCCATTAAGTTAATTCTTAATCGAAGTTGAATCTAGTAATCAGTTATAACATCTTATAACATCTCCAAAGAAGCTGCAAAATCTCAAAATTTAAGATAAAAATATTCCAAATACTGAAGTATACCCAAAATGAGTTTTGATATTTCTCTCCTAAAAAAACCCATTTGTTATTTCTATTTGTAGAAAACCCCTTTATCTACTTTAATAATTACAGCACCCAAGAAAATAATAAAAATATGAAAGTTTTTTTAGAAGAAAACAAAAAGACCAACACAAATTCCTATGTTAGAGAAAGTGAAGTCTTTAATTATTTCTTTTGGATAGATGAAAAAAAAAAAAAAACGTTTTTATATTTATTTTTTATATTTATATATCATTTTGAAAAGCATATGTTGTTAGTATTAAAAAGTTGTAAAAGTGGGTGCAGAGAAAATATTATAAGAATATTCTTTTGAGTTTGAGAATGAGTTTAATGGTTATAGAAAAATTACTGTATTTTGAATTTGAGTTTGAGTTTGAGAATTGATTTTTCGATTTGATATGGTCTTAACACATGTGTCAGTTCCAAGTTCACACAAATAACGATATTAACCGATCAAGTAAATCGAGCAAATGATATCATTTCGGATGTACGAGTTCACCTGGCATGTGAAATTAAAAATGTAGAAGTGTAATTTTTTTTATCAGGATGGTATCCCCACACAACGCCACTTTAGTTCTCACTCATACTAAGTACAATATGAAACGTATCTGAACCCCACTATCAGTTATGAGACGACCATGACTTCTAGCGAAATTAATACTCCATGATTCAAGCGATTTATCTCAAATTCCACAAACATCGGGAGTCACATCATTCGAAGTCGCGATTAAGAGGATGAAATCCACCCTCCCAACCACTAGATTTAGACATATTGATTCTAATTAATTGTATATTGATTCTAGTTAATTAGTTTTTTGGGTCACAATAGGTACTCTGTTAAGGAAAATACATATAGTTATTCATCTCCCCAACTCTGCTGACAGATTACCCCATCTTGTTTTGCGAATTATCACTGTTGCCCACATAAATAGATTCGCGATCTTCCGCGCGCGAATTATTAATTACTCCCAAATTGATTGGAAATCGAGTCAATCGGTGTGTATCCATGCAATTGCGGGTAGAAAAAGACGTTGGATGCTATACTTCTGATCGAAAACATGGGCGAGGCAGAAATTGATGTTCCAGGAAACGAGTATTTTGCCGGAATTTCTTACAACAATGCTCAGAGATGGTATTTGTCATCAATTTTGAATTTGTAACGTTTTCTGTGAGCTGCGTCGGCTGATTTTTATTTTTTTTTGTAGACATAAACCTTAGACATGTTTTGTTTTCAAGTTAATTTCGATCAGTCCTGAGAAAACTCTCAGATATGATGATATACAGTGCTGAGATACCTAGCTTGAGATTCATCAATTCGATCAAAAGAAAAGGGAGTGCACCACACACACCTCATCAACACTCATTGTAATGAGTTTTGAGCTTCCAAGAAGGCACTGAAATCATCCATTTCCTTATCGAACCGAGGCGTCGTCGCGATGCTCTGATACGTCGGAGGCGACGTAGAGGACGAGACAGAGAAACGAACATGTCTAGAAGAAGACGAGTTACTACAGCCACCGCTGTTGCTCCCGTTGGTACTAGAATGCTTGAGGACCCCTTGAGGAGGCTGCTGCGAGCACGAAGAGGAAGGATCCCCCTTTCTCGATCTTTATCGTCGAACACGAAGGCAGTGGTCACCGGAGATTCGGTGTCGTTCACCGAGCTGCACCGTATAAGCTCCAGCGGGAGATCGAAGAAGAGGCCCTGGTTCGTGCCATCCTCACCGTTGGTGATGGCTGCTGCAGATGATCTCCAAGACCCGCATTCGAATTTCTCCAATGAAGCCCTTACCGAAGCCATTTCTGCTATGGTTGCTGCCTCGTCGTTGTTGCTGTCTTTTCGGGCTCTTACAACGGAGGCTTCCCTGCGAATCCGGGAGGAACAAGCAGAGGGCCCCGCACTTGAACTCCTCTTCTCTCTCTTTGTTGCCTCGCGATGCCACGTCTGAGCCCGAGGGGAATGAAGTGGTGGTTGAGGACGGTGGTGGCTTCGGTTTTGGTGACGAAGTGGTGGCGGGGGGAGGAAGAGTGAAGCTGGGGAGGCTGCAGTCAAGAACTTGGCCTTGGGCGGCGACGGTGGAGGAGGAGGAGTCGAGGGAGGTGAGTCTTTGAGTGGGTGATTGTGGGGATTTGTTTCTTGATCCGATGATGATCTGAGGGAGATGGGGTCCACCGAGATTTGCTTCTCGCTGTTATTATGTCTTATGCTTTCTCGGTTTTCGTGGAGAGTATTATCATCTGTTGAGCTTATATTCATCACGACTGAACTGATTTGTTTGTGAATAAGGTGAAGTTGCAGAGAGCATAGAATAGAGCCGAAGCTGTGTAAAGGTGAATTTATATTATATGGCCCCAAGTTTTTTTCGTCTTTGTGTGTGATCGCCACGACGAACTTTTTTGCTGATGCCCCTTCGTGCGTGTTTAGTATTATTATATTGACAGATGAATGGTAAGTGATTTTTTTTTATGGTCGTGCGGCCAACTATTAGTTCGAATGTTTCTTCATTATTTTATAGACGGGAATGAATTCGACTTTGATTACAATTGAAAATATATATCGCTTCTTTTCGTATATAATAATACGAAGAATGCCATTTCTATACCCTAGTGGCATGTTTGGTTCTGATTCCCGTGCTCTCATTTTTCTGTCGGGATTTTCATGCACTTGCGTTGGGGACGGGACCGTGCTCATATTTTTCAGCAACGGATCCTACATAGTTTGGGTCCTCTGCTTTTCTTTTCCGGTTGAGGTCCATTGCTCATACTTTTTTTTTTCCGATCAAGTAGGTATCCCTACACAACGTCACCGCAGTTTCCATACTCCGTGTAGGTTCGTTTGAATCGAATTCGAACTTCATCGTCGGCTATCGGACGACCACGGCTTCCAGCGGAACTAATCCCCTGGTTCATGAGACCACGACAGTCAACGTCCTTAGAGAATTCGAATACCTGACCTACCGCTTAAAAGGTCATAAACTGAATCACTAGGTCAAGACATTGGGGTTCACTGCTCATATTTTTCGATTGGGGATATATGTTCCGTTTTTCCAATAGAAGGTTTCATATTTCGGGGTTCATGCTCCTATTTTTCAATAGTCCTTGATATTTTCCAATAAAATATTAAAACTACTCTTAATATGAAAGTTATCGACTGAAAATTATTTGGTGACTAGTTTGTAAAAAAAATTTCATCATGCTATTTAACATCCACCATGGTATTTTCAATTGAAAGTAGCAAACAAATAAATCTACTAAAGGGGTATTATTGAACCAAATCAAGCTTACGAGGTTTTGACTTTATTATTGTCAAAGATCGGGATTCCAAAGGTCGGGACTTTCATGAATAATTTAGAAAACTGGATTATTATTTTTTCCGGATTATTTAAGTAAATGACCTTTGACTAGGTCAATTTTAAAAAAATGGCCTCCATAATGTTTGAAGTCTATTCTACCCTTACTAACTCAGGGAAAAAGACGTATTTACCCTTATTTAACCCATTCAACTACCCAAAGTAAAATTAATTAGGTTTAATTAATTCCACCCACTGTAGCTTCACGGGTCGTCTTCTTCTTCATAACCGAGTACAATAATTGACAGTTAAAAGTGAAGAAAGACACATAACGGAAACGAAGCAGTAAATTTCCAGATCTACGAAACAACCTCTACCCGAAGCAGAAAATTCTCCAAACCGACTACAATGGCAATGAGCGCGCGTCCCGAAAGAGTGCCGGTAAATTTCACTGTACTTCGTCTTCCTCAGGAGCAGGTCTCGTGCGTCGAATTGGTTGGGTCCGGCGCATGGTTCCCAATTGTGCAATTTGGACACTTGTTCGCAAGGGAACCGTGCGTCGAACTAATTGGGACCCAAACAGTCGCGCAAATCAGGAGACCCGTGATTGCAGGCTTGGGACCCGAGCACAGTCGCACGGTACCCATACGGGCGACCCCTCACGATTGTGTGCGGGTATCATGCGATTGCGTGCGGGTACCATGCGATTGCGCGCGGGTACCATGCGATAGTGAGCGTGGGTACCGTGCCTGCGGGTATCCTGCGCACATGCACGCGTACCATGCGCGCATGTGCGGGTACCATGCTCGCAAGCGCGGGTACCATGCTTTCCTGTGCGGGTACCATGCTCGCAAGCGCGGGTACCATGCTTTCCTGTGCGGGTACCATGCGCGCATACGCGGGTACCATGCTTTCCTGTGCGGGTACCATGCGCGGGTACCATGCTTTCCTGTGCGGGTACCATGCATGTACTAACTGGTTATTACTCTTATGATTTCCAGGTTGTGCTGAAGAAGCAATTGTCATCCCGAGACGACGACTTCGAGTTCCGATTGTCAATGACCGGGATGTACACGGAGGCAAGTGCGAAGATCAGGAACAATCTAAATGAAAATGAGTGGGAGAGTTACAGGGCGGGGAGTCCGTTTGGTAGACTCGTCGAGGCTGCGGCCGATTTCAATTTATCCGCCTAGCTCATTACGTTTTTGACGAGGAGGCAGACTACTCTTCACGAACGCGAGGAGTTGTGGATGGTCATAAACAACCGACCTCTCCAATTTTCTACTTCCGACGATATCCCGGAAGTAACCCCAATGGTGATTTCGCTCAGAGAAACTTCCCGAGAAGATCCACCATCCGTTTGTCGTACGTCGAGGATCGGCTGCGAGAGTTGGGAGCCAACGATGACGGAATCGTCAACTTCGATAAGTTGAAGTTGGCGGACATTCTCTTTGCCGCATCTGTGGTGGTGCCTCGACCGTCGAAGAAGGACACGATTCTTCGGTCGTGGCTGCTTTCGTTGGTCGAAGAAGAAGTCGCCTTCGCCACTATCCTTGGGGCACGTGCGTTCAAAGAGGTCATACGCTCGCTGAAGATAAACCTCAGGGAGAAGAGGGATTTGTGCGGAACGAGCCCGCACGGGGGCAGCGAACACTGCGGGCTACTGATTAGTGGCTTCGTTCATCCGCTTCAGGTCGTTCATTATTTAAAATCCTTATAATATATATTTAATTGTGATTATATATTCGCTAATTTGGTTTCTTTCATTCTAGGTTTGGCGTACGAGTGCATATCAGGCATTCGGTACGCGTTCGCCTATCGTAGAAACGAGGCGGATGTGGTGACCCCGCGGATATGCCGGTACGTCACTAATGATTGGTCGACAAAGGGAGCTCCGAAGATGGAGACGATCCTCCAAGCCGTAAAGGGGTCATCCGTCTCGGGGATTTGAGCCCGACTGTATCGGAGATGAACAGCCGTATTTCCGATATAGTCGGTTCGAAGTGGAGGAGCGGCATGAGTCCTCGACCGTAAAGTCTCCTCGAGGATGGTGTCGAGAAGTGCGTACGACATCTGCCGGCCGCGGAGGACGTCGCACCAACGCAGCCTTCGCCAATCATGCCGCAACTATCGCACGGTCATTCTAACGAGGAAGAGGCAGACCAATTTCGTCCCCCCTCACCTCCACGGTACCCGAGCCCTCCTCCACAGCATTACTCGGGCCCTGCACACCCACGGTACCCGTTCCCTCTTCCACAACATTACTCGGGCCCCAGCTGGGAGCAATTCGATGAGTTCACAAGACCGTGGACCAAAATTTCGAGACGGTGAATCATCGTTCGACGACGTTTCTACGAGCATCTCGCAGTTACGGGATTCGTATGACGAACGATGGTCCACGGCTCAAGAGTGGGGCGCGAGTATATTCGGATTGCAGCAGTCGATGACTGAATTGCAGCAGAACTTGCAATAGGGGTGGTACAGGCCCAACCGAGACTTTCCGACGCACGCGTCGCACGGTACGCCCCTATAAATAATTTGCTGCAATTTCGATAGTTTCTGACGTTGGAGTTTTATCTTGTTAGATTATGAAGCCGGTGGATCCAACCAGGCGTTCTATCCCTCGGAACCCGAGGCAGCCCGAGAGGCCGAGTTCCCGCTTGAACCCGAGGCCGCGGAGGAACCCGAGCCCGCGGAGGAACCCGCGGCCGTGGAGGAACCCGAGGCCGCGGTGGAGTCGACGCTGCCTCGGGAGACCAGGCCCTCCAAGTATCAGGTGACCCAATTCACCGACCCGAACCAGAACCGTGTGCGGAACAACATAAACCCAATGCTGGAACGGCACATGAAGAGAAAGCTGAAGTTATGGGGACGTCAAAAACAGAGGATCGATACGATGAAAGATGCCGACCGGCTCATTTGCTTGTCCAAATCGTACCGAAGCAAGACGTGGTTTCAGCAGCTGTACACGCCTTGGTTTTGGCTCGACGACGCGGTAAGAACAATTGATAAATTCAATACTTCTAAATGCATTAATACGTTTTATTAATTAACTTGTTTCCTTTTTTTTATGCACATTGACGAAAGCATTAGAGGGTTCATCGAGATGCAGAGGGTTCATACCTTCTGCTCTCGTGCCATCTCCTTCATGAGTGTTGCGATGAAGGAGAGCATCGATCGAGACTGCATAGAGGACGGCAAATTGTCAAGGCATGCTGGCCTTTTTGGTCCACTACGCAGAGGGACGGGATCAGGACTGGCCGTCCGTGTTATGGCAAACATCGGACTACATCGTGGTGCCGGTGCAGACACGCCCATTGGGTTCTTGCAGTCCTCGACTGGAAGAACAAGACGATACGAGTATTCGACTCGGATCCGTCTGCGATGTCGACATGCGCAACATGCACGCCCCTCGCCGGTCTCCAAGTAGCTGTCCGATCGTGCTCAAAAAGCTCGGTCTGATTGCAACAGCCTTTAGGAAGTGGAAGGTCGAGCGGATCCCCAACTTCAAGAAGCAAGAAAATTCGTAAGTGTATCATATTTCGATATTAAGTTGATTTTAGTACTTCATATCTCATTATAAATATTTGGTTGTTTTCAGTGGCGATTGTGGGGTTCACGTTGCAGGCCGCATTTTATGTTATTCCGGGGCGATAACGTCGCGGAGCTACGGGGCGGCAAGTGACCCAATTTCGTGAATTATGTATTTTCATTCGCATGAACGATGGGGTGCTGGTATCAATAATTTATATGTTTCTAATTTTTATTGAGAATTTTGTAAATCTGGATAAATTTTATGTCATAATGGAATTTCGAGTTGTATATTCGGGAAGTTGTATTATGTTATAAGTTGGATTTCGAGTTGTATAGGCACGGTACCCGCATACAAGGCACGGTACCCGTACACTGGCGCACGGTACCCGCACACTAGCGCAGGGTACCCCCACACTTGCGCACGGTACCCGCACACAAGCGCACGGTACCCCCACACTTGCGCAGGTACCCCCACACTTGCGCAGGGTACCCGCACATAGGCGCAGGATACCCGCACACAAGCGCAGGGTCCCCGCACACATGGCGCCGTTATTGAAAACATAATTTGGTAATTATGATTATCAGAATAATTGGTAATGATTATCTCGATCATGATAAAATTATTTTATGATTTAACGTACAGACAAGACGTAAAGCACTGACTTGATTGATATAACATATTTAAATAATAAAAAAATAAATTATTATTTTATGATTATCAGAATAATTGATTAATGATTACTTGGATCCTGATAAAATTATTATTTATGATTTAACGTACAGCAAGACCTACATACTGCGCTGACTTGATTGATGTAACATATTTAATGTCGAAAGCATTTGATAACTGTACTGTACCCGCACACAGCGCACGGTACCGCACACATGGCGCACGGTACCCGCACAAAAGCGCATGGTACCGCACACATGGCGCACGGTACCCGCTCACTTGGCGCACGGTACCCGCACACAGTTGACAACATAACGAATATACATATCAATTACACCATGTCTAATACATTACATTATACGATACCAAACATTACAACATACCTAATATCCATATCAATATACATAACACATGTACAAATCAAACTATAGGATTACCCCTCATACCGAATTCTCCGACGGATGGCAGTCTATTTTGTGCTCTTCCGAGTTTTGGGTCAATGGTGGTGGTAACTATTGACAATTCTTCAACGCGCTCGGTTACAGGCCATATGGTACCTCGTACGCTGATTTCCATGTCTCCAAGCTGTATAGCATGGACTAGCGAATATACCCCGACATTAGCGTGTCCACAAGCCGCAATGGCATGCGCACATGGGAATGATCGATATCAAACATCTTAAACTACATGACTTCGTCTCGATATCGACCACCTCGTTGACTCCAGCCCGTATACATTATAGTTGAATGCCAATTCCGAGACGTGTAGATTTGAGAATTTAGTAGTGAGACCGTAGGATTGACTCGACCTCGGCGTAAATGACGTGACATTGGCTGTCATCGAAGCTTCACAAGTCTCGATGCTTACTAACCAATAGTCGTCAAACGTTGTATCGAATCCAACAATCCTATAAGTGGAAGCTCTCTATCCGCCGTAGAGCGGCATTATCGATTCCGAGCCGTTTTGGGTCATGATGTTGTACGTTCTCGGGCAATACGATTCGTCCATTTTGCCTTCGTACCCCTCAAGATACGTATGCACGTTTTCGTACCGTTCATTATCGTTTCCAACAATCGATCGCAATCGTCGTCTTGTAGGCGTACACAATATTAAGGAATAACGCACACGCACCTTTCTCCTTCATACGGGTCTTATATTTTGTTGAATAGCACGCCAGACCCGTGAACATTGGGAAAACTGTCGAGACGACTGTCTTATCCGCCATGTCCGTCAGAAATATGACGAGGTCATTTGAATCGGCCACGATCCGTTTCAATCTCGTTAAGAACCATGACCAAGATTCGGTGCTCGCAATACCCCATGCGATAGGATATTGGTGGTAATCGCCGTCTGCGCCGTAGCAACAAGCATCACCCCTTTATTTTTCCCTTTAAAAAGATGGCGTCGATAGAAATTACTTATGCATGAAAGCAAATCCCGCTATGCATGCACGTATGCCAAAAACAGTTTTAAATCTGTTTTCCTCGTCCATCCCAATCCGTGACACTTCGGCGTTCATTTGCGTCACGGCCTCCAAGTACGCCGGGATCAACGCGTAACAATCGTCCCGTTACCGACCAACTCCTCCGTAGCGATATTCTTCCCCTTCCAAGCCTTGTAATAAGAAACATTCACCCCTATTTTGCATCATAGAGATGATAGCCTTTGGCGCGGGAATGTCTTTAAGCCCGTAAAATTGTCAAGAAGCATCCTAGACACAACCGATGAAGTTCATTGACGATGACTTCGACGTCGATGAGACACGCCGCATGTGTGTGTGCCGCAATGTCCGTACCGAGAAAAAGGGAATCTCTATCTTTTGCAGCTCGAAAGCGCCACGAACATTGCTCCATCGCACATCTACTACATACAAAGTCTGTTCGACTTTACTAATTTGCACTCGAACGACGCAGCCAACGCGATTTTAGATATTTCTCGATAACTCCGCCTTATCACGAACTGCTGCCCAACGTGTAGGCTTGAACCGCTGGAAATGCAAAAGTACCATCGGCAGCCTCTTCTACCAGGTTTCGATCTACATCGTCATCTTCATCGTCATTGTGATCACGGCCTACAAATTCCTCTTCCGACTCGCCAGTGTTTTCAATTGGCTCATCTTCATTTTCATTTTGGTTAGAAGGGCTGCAACCGTACCCCTTAAACGGTTCGATTTGCGCATTTTCATCGCAATCGGCTATGAGCCCGGTATTATTACTAGAAGAACCAGCAAATGCGTCCGACGGAGCCACAAGCGCACATTCCACCACCTCGACATGAATCACGGGTCTCGATTGAGGGCCACCAAAACCCAAGTACGCACGTAGAGCATAGTCGTTATCAAATTATGGGCCTCGGATAACTATAGGGTACATTTGGCATTAGCTTAGTGTTAGCCTCGCATTGTCGTTGCGAAACGCTAACACGGATACAATTTGTTTTTTTACGTCTTGTAACGTGCATGCGTCCTCATCCACCAAAATTGAATGCCACAATTTGACGCAGGAGTCCAAGTCGAGGTATTGTCCTCGCCGATTAACCACCGACCATCGAATTGAAATACAATGTTGGTATGTCATTTTGAGCACCTGCAATATTATGCAATGTTATTGTTTAGAAAACGATTCTCGTCATATTCGGCTTATATATGATCTTCAGTGCATGGATCCCGAACATGGGATCCGGTACCGCAACAACGCAGGGGACCCGCGCATAAACGCAGGGGACCCGCACACTAGCGCAGGGGACCCGCGCATAAATGCAGGGGACCCGCGCCATGGTACCCGCACAATATCTCACGGTACCGCACCTATATCGCATGGTACCCGCACGCAGGGGTCCATGCACAAAAATTAGACTCAGAATATGTATTTTCGTCCGATTTCTCGTAATAACCACTGAAATATCGCTATCTGGCTAGTAACGTGATCTAATAAATAACCCATACATTTTAGGGGGTAATGGACTGGAAATTCACCATTTCGACGTTAAAATTGCAGTTTTCATGTAACGAATGCTTACTGGTAAATATGCTGAAATGCTTGCTGTTTTTTGGTTTGATTTTATTTAATGAGTTAAGTATAAGAATTAGTTAATATGGTTAACGTTTAAAACAAATTGAGGGCTATTGACAAAAAAAAATCGTCAACGAGGCCATTTTTTTAAAATTGACCCAGTCAAGGGCCATTTTTTTAAAAGACTCATTTTTTCCTATATATTTGAGTGAATGACATTTTAAGGACAAGTAAATTAAGGAGTGATAATATTATAACAATAAGTTTCCAAAGCAATTTGAAGACAACTAATACCCCAAATTTAATTTCAAGACAAAATTAGCATACAATTAAATTGGAGGATAAATCGTAGTTGCGTCGATTTGGATTTCCGATGCCACATAAAAAATTTTCCCAAAATAATTGTCATACACCTCACGTGTATTAATTCATGGTCGGGGCGTTAATTATCACTGAATTGCTTCAATTCGTCGGATATGCTAATTTGGACCGAATTTTTCAACGCCGCTTTTTCCCCCAAGTTAATTATCACGTGTGTTAATTTCTAAGTGAAATTAGATTTCCAGCATTAATTTTTCTCAAATTGCTATAATTTCAAAATTATTTGTCCTTTTAACTTTACATGTCACTCCACCAAACCACCAAATGTATAGAATTAAAAAAAATAATTAACCTAAAAAAAGGAAACGAATCATTTTCAAGAATTGTCCGCTATCTATTCGACTTCGAGTCGAGGACATGGAATCACTGAATCTAGGGGTCGAAGGCTAAATTTGTCACTTTAGTTCGATTTCTGGGGCTAAAACCGTAACTTACCTCTTTATGGATTTACACAACCCGACGACGGAGATTTTGCCCAAGTTATCCGAAGTGTGTACTTTACTCCACTGCGGATTCAGTTGAATCGTCTTCTTCCATCGTCGGCTGGCGGCAGATAATCACCGGTGATGGTGAACCAAGCAGTTGCAATCGTCTCATCGCCGCCTTCTTTCGCCAGAGTCAACGACAGCAGACATTTATCTTCGCACCATTCCGCGTCGGTGAGGTCCATTCCTTGTCCGACTCGCTTGTTAAGAAGTCGTTCGAGCTCCCGCCGCCTCCATTCGGCAAAATCGTCGCCGAGAATGGTGATAGAGAAGGAAGTCCCCGAGGCGCACAGGCCTTCCACTTTCCTCCGAGAGGTCGACGAGGTCGCGTCCTCTTCCGCGGCCGCTTCGTCCTCGACGGTGAGGGGTCGGTTCGAGAAGATGATAAGATCGGCGCAGGACAGTCTGCTCCGCAATTGAGGCGGCGGACGGCGGCGGGAAGTTCAAGGAGGACGTCTGGTCGAGGCCCGGAGGCGGCGGTGGGATCAGCAGGGTCTTGCAGGACGGAGCTGTTTGGGAGAAGGCCGGAGTCAACGTGTCAGTCGTCTACGGGCTTATGCCTCCGGAGGCTTACAGAGCGGCAAATCCCTCTCAGCTCAACGGCGACGCCAAGCCCGGCCCAATTCCCTTCTTCGCTGCTGGGATCAGCTCTGTAAGATTTGGTTCTAAATTTCTCCAGCGGTATTTCACTTCTTTAATTTCCTTTTTAAATTTATTTCTGATGAGGGTCGAACATTCTTGTCATGCTTTTTTTCAGGTTCTTCATCCGAAGAACCCTTTTGCTCCAACTCTGCACTTCAATTACCGCTACTTTGAAACAGATGCTCCCAAAGGTGTTTCTTCTTTTTAAAGTTCAACTGTTAATACTATTTTGGTGACTGTGAGATCTGATGAGGAACTCAGTGTCCAAGTGTGGTTTTTCTTGTATTTTGACATCATAGATTTTGGAAGTATGATGTCGTGACTATGCTTCTTCTTTGAACTTGCAGATGCTCCGGGAGCGCCTAGACAGTGGTGGTTCGGTGGCGGTACGGATTTGACTCCTGCCTACATTTTCGCGGAGGACGTAAAGCATTTCCACTCGGTATGTAAATTTAGATAAAAATAAATCAATTGCACTGCATGGTCCATAATAATCGTATATTTCAGCTATCTCTATTGGTGTGTTTTGAGAAATGCTTATGCTTATGCTTGTCTACTGTGTGGATACATTGGTATCGAAAGAAGCTGTTTATGTTGGAATTTCTGAAGTTGGCGATGCATTTCTTTTAATTTCTGCTCATTCTTGGAAGAAAGTTGAGAAACTGAGTATTGATTGTCCGATTTTCAATGTTGCAGGTTCAAAAAAGTGCGTGTGACAAGTTCAATCCCGAGTTCTACCCCAAATTCAAGAAATGGTGTGATGACTATTTCTACATCAAGGTATATATGTGTTCAACGAATTGATGTTGGCCTTGTCTCATAATATCCCGTGCTAATTGAGCTCTGCTAGTTTCACTGCTATCTTGATTATAGGCACAGCTTCACTGTTCTTGAAAATAAGATATCATATCATGATCAGTTGCTACATTTATATATGCTAAGTAAGGATGCTGAGTTTGAAACTACTACCAAGTTTCTTGGATAATAAGAAATGTTATTATCATTCATCCATGAACTTTTATGCAGCACCGCGGGGAGAGGAGAGGCCTCGGGGGTATATTCTTCGACGATCTGAACAACTATGACCAAGAGATGCTTCTTTCCTTCTCTACTGGTAATATTTCTCATCCTTGGATTCCATCCATCTGCTGGTTTGTTTTTATTATTACATGTCTGAAAAATACATAAGCAGAGATCGATCGAACATCATTAAACACTTGTTAATCAATGCAAAGAAAAGTGATTTGGTTCCTCATTGACACGTAATTTTCGAACGAACGAACACGTGCAGAGTGTGCAAACTCGGTGATCCCTGCGTATATACCCATCATAGAGAAGAGGAAAGATACGCCGTTTTCGGACTCCCACAAGGCTTGGCAGCAGCTACGTCGTGGACGCTACGTAGAATTCAACTTGGTATGCTGAGTAGAAGACCACTTTATAACTATGCTGCTGCTATATTTTTCTCCCGAAAATAAACTCCTCCAAGTTCTTATTCTTTTTTCTCCATCGTAATCCAAATTAATTTTAACACCGTAGGTTTACGACCGAGGAACTACTTTTGGTCTGAAAACCGGTGGCAGGATTGAGAGCATCCTCGTCTCTCTCCCGTTGACTGCGCGGTGGGAATATGACCATGTGAGTGATGAGCTCTTGATTCATTTTTTAAATTTTATTTTATTTTCCCTTTTTGTACACTTTTATGTGGAAGAAGATGGGTGGATTTATGAAGAGCCTCCTTTAATTAAAATATTTGCAGAAACCTGAAGAAGGAAGTGAAGAATGGAAGCTATTAGATGCCTGCATAAACCCCAAGGACTGGATCTAATCTAAATAATAATATTCATTCATTCTCTTGCTTCTAAGGTCCATTTCTTTCAACACATTCAATTGAGAACCGACCCAAACGCGTGATGCTTTTTGTGTGTGTTTGTATTCGAGGCTTGATTAGGCAGCTCCATTATCTGCACTTTTTTTTTTTTTTAATTCCGTAACAGAACTTTTCATCACGTCGAAGCTAAACAGAATAGTTTGATTTAGGAAAAAAAAAAAGTATAGAAGACTTTTTACCGACGCGGTATGAAATTTTTGATTCAATATCTCTTGCAAAAATGAAATTTAAAGCCCAGAAGTAGGCCCATTTATTAAACCAGATCAATAATAGAGATTAACAGTAGGCCTATTTATTAAACCAGATCGGCACTTCTTGTTCGATTTCTTTTTTTTTTTTTAAACAATATCTTCATTGCTCGAAATAAATTTAAAGCCCCGAAGTCACGTTCTTGTTGGATTCGAGTTTTAAAAAATTTGCAGATTTTTTTGTATGCGCCTCTTCTAATTTCTGGAAGAAAAAAAAACAAAAAACCAGTTACCAGTACCGTTTTGATCTGCACTTTGCAGCTCTAGGCGGCCGGCAAATCTTTAACCTCTTTGATTAATATTATTCTTTTCCTGGAATATTGAGTGTGTTGTTGTTGAATATGGACCGAGAGTTTTTTTTTTTTTTTTTTTTTTGCGTGGGACTTTTCTTCAGAAAAAAAACATATATATGGGGAAACGAGGATTTTTTCTTACAAGAACAAGAAAATCTTAAACTTACACAGACAGTAACAAATAAGAAGATCGATTCACATAAAAGTTCACAATAACACAAACTTTCTTTCCGACACTATTAAAGAGATATGTTGAAATCTAGGGCTATTACATATATGATAATATGGTCATCATCATCATCATCATCCATGCCATGCCATGCCCCATCTATAAGCACCCATCTGCTGCAAGAAGAACAAACCAAGTTATAAATAAGCCAATAATTCGATGGAGATCCTCAAAAACTGAAACACAAAGTCCACTAAATCAAGAGAGACCATCGTTGCTGTTAGCAGTCTACATACATAAATAAAACCAGGCTGTGAAGTGAAGTAGGCTCAAAATCCCACATCGAACAAAGGTCTCAATCATCAAAACGAAATAGCCAATCTTAACTTATAAAGCACAGAAAAGCTAATCACTTACTGCTTTTCTTAGCTTGCTTGATCTTCCCCATTTGCCTCTGCAAATCCACAAAAGCTTTCGTTCTCTTAATCTCCAGATCCTTAACAAGCTGCATCCTTTGATTCTCAAGCTCCAACATTTGCCTCTGCTTTGCCCCTTCAACTCTCTCGTAAACCTCCGATAGCCTCGTGATTGCCTCAGCAAGTCTTGTGCAGCCACCGTCGTTGTTAGCTTTCTTTTTCTTTTTAGCTCTCCTCGTATGATCCTCCGCATAATCTCCTTTACTGTCTCTGATGTGTTTATTATCACCGTCGTCATCGTTTTCACGGGTTTTGTGGTTATTTACTCCTCCTTCTTGGGCCGCCATGGCTGCAGCAGCCGCAGCCATCACCGAGAAATTTCTCTCCGCGACGCTCCATGGAGCACAGGACCTCTTCGATCTGGGACCCACGGGTACAGTCCACGTCAGCTGCCTCCGAAATTCGCCGCCGACCGACTCATGGGCACGGGGACTTTTCACCAGGCCGCCGTTTGTGGACCTCCGCCGGAGGTTTCTTTCGACTCCGTTGGGCTTATGATTCGCGCCGTGATTCTTCTCGTAGGAGCCTCCGATGAGGGAATCGAGGGCGTCGAAGTGGGCCCACGCCGGCCGGTCGGACTGGAGGAGTCGGGCTTTCTCGGCCTTGTACCTCTTCTTCGTGGTGTCGATGCGGTTCTTGCACTGGACGTCGGTGCGGCGGAGGCCGTGCGCGGCGTTGACGGCGGCGGCGACTTCTTCCCAGTGCTTCTGGCGGAGGTTTCCCTTGTTCAGTTCCAGGAAGTGGGACCCCCACGCCTCGATCAGCGTCCGGGTCGCCTCCTCCGACCAGCTGTCCTCGCGGCCGGGGAACGACGGCGTCGGTCGGGTCGGACTCTTTTCGGGTCGACGGGCGGTTGGTGTTTGGTCGCTGTCGGAAGATGACATGACGGTGGTGCGGTGCAGAGCGGCGGTGGGCTTTTTTTTGGCTGTTATAATATTTTTTGTCTTTCGGGTTTTGATATTTCGACGGATCCGGGCGGAGGGTTATTTGCACCGGTGAGGTGACATGTTAATAAATTATTTTCGCCTTTATATATTTAAGGGAATATAGTAAAAAGGAAAAAAAAAGAGAGAAAATACCCTACTAAGTATAAATTCATGGGTTTATTTATGCATTTATCTATTATCTGTGTCCTTTTTCCTCGTGTAAGATGATCATGGATGATATATGACTATATGTATAACAAATAATATTACATATTACAAACAATAGCGAAGCGTATTATTTTGAGAAATGGATGTTTATTTGGTACTTTTATCGGTCTTTTGTGTATTCCCACGCTTGCCAGCATGTGTTCCGATTAAATTCAGTTTGAATCAAATTTAAATCTTATTATCAACTATTAGAGAATTATAAATTCCAGCGAAACTAATCCATTTGACTTATAATTTCCGTCTCAAGTTTGAAGCAAATTTAAATTTTATTATCAACTATTAGAGAATTATCAATTCCAGCGGAACTAATCCATTTGTCTTATAATTTCCGTCTCAAGTCCACGCAGATTTCGATAGGAGTTAACATGAACCATCATCTGGAGATGCGAGGAGCTCGATTTCGTTCTTCACGTTTGAATTGACTATATACGAAATCCAATTGACCCCTACAATTTTATTGTACAACTTTTACGTTATGTAATAAGATTTCGTCAAGGATTTAGAGAAAAATAACAATTGCAAATTAAACCCCTCTAGAAATTAGCAACCGAAACACATTCATATTTTTTTCTCTATGCAATGCATCCATCTTCGTAAGAATGGTTTCAACAGAACATATATGGCATCCATAGAAAAGACAAAAATGCCCATTAAAGACCCATTTGAAGCAAATAACCTGTAAAAAAAAACTGCTCAAGCTTTATCTTACATATGGCTATAGCTTCCGAGAAGAAGCTCCGTCACGTCGTTCGGTGTAAGAAAAGTTGTTCCGCCAAGTATTACATCGATATCGGGCTTGCTGCTCGCAGCCAACGCCTCTTGCACTTCACGCACCTATCAACGTTACGCCAAACATAGCATCAGAAAATCATCTTCACAAAAAAAAAAAATCACACGAAGAAATGATAAATCAAATCCCCAACACTTCAAGAGGCCGAGAGAGAGGAAATAAAAGTGGGGTTGTAAATTGTATATTCAATCAAGATTCGCAATGGAAGAAAAGATTAAACAAGAACGTAAAAACCTCGATCCCGTTAATTCCCCCGATCACGAATATAAGGATGACGTTCTGGTCCGCCAGGCTCGGTTTGGCCTGCGGGTTTAACAGAAAAAAGAACAAAATAATTAGCATTTCAAGAAAAAAAAAGAAGAAAAAAAAGAGAGAAAATAATACCTGTCCAAGGCCAAATCTCCCGAATCCACTCTTAAAGAGCCTCCCTACGGTGGAGGAGTGATACTCCATTCCCGGTATCTCTTGTCTGTCTAAAATACTGGTAAGAAGTTTATAAAGCAACCCTTTACGCGAATATGGATCCTCATTAAGCTCCACGATCGATTTCCCCTCTCTGCCCAATGCATTTCTCTTGGTGTCCGATAGCTTGTGAAGGAATTTGAAAAGATTGTCAACTCTATCTCGTAGCTCTAGCTTCAGCTGCAGGTCACCGTATTCTTTCCCTTTGCTTGCATCTCTATCAGCTTCATCATCCCCCCAGTTATCCCATTGCTCATCGTCGAAGCCCGTGGGCTCCGAATCTTCGAAAGAATCCTCTTTCGTTTCAGCAGATTTTGACTTTTCTAAGTTCAAACCTCGGAGAAACTTCAGCTCTGAGACCGGTGGATTCTCAAGAACGGCATCGACGATGGCTTCTTTCATGTTGTGTTCCTCTTGCCAAGAAAATGGACCCCCCGAGCCCGAATTCGGAAAGTTCTCACCGGCCAAAAGGAACCCTATTACTGTCAGAAGCAGAGCACCTTGAAGATCGAAAAGCCCCTTCGATCGCTGCTCCTTCACTAAAGCGGTCTTACTAATGAGGTCACTGATTTGAGTAGCGAGGCTCTGAGTTGTCTCCGCAGCGTTCGCATGCATAACCTTTTCTGCACTGATAAACGCGTCCCAAGAAGCAGAGTGCAATTCATCCATGGAATACAATGCTGCTGCTGCTAACTGTATGATTCCCTTGTTCTTCAGTAAACAAGACTGTGATTTCGCAAGAGCTTTTATCATCTGCTGCAGCTCTGGCTTCGAGGGAACACCGGGACGAATTCTACCGTTCAGGGATATGTTTTCGCGGCGTAAACTCTCCTGAAGCCACTTTTTGATGAGCATTGCCCCATCTTTCGTCTTCCGCTCACAAATCGCCTCGAGATAAGGGGCCCCATGAAAATTATCCGTTGAAACAAAGGACCCGTGGAGAAACCCGCAGCTTTCATCGTTTACTTCCTCGCGGGTTTTCGTCCCACGTAGAAAGGCTTCGATATTTTTGAAGAGCTGCAAATTACTCTCGGGGTCTTCTTTCCTTATAATTGGATCGAGTGGAATCTGAACGACAAGAGGGGACCGTTCTAATTTGATGGGCCCGTTTTTCCGTTGGCTCCCTGAGGTTCTTGTCGGGTTCGAGAGTACTTGGCGGGGCCCACGGTGTAGGGACGAGAGCATGCGGTCCACGAGCGAGTCGGCGTGGCAACACGGGGTGAGGAGATCGAGCGTGCGATCGACGAGGAGTAAGCCCGCGGATCTCTTACGCCTGCCGACGTCGTAGAGGCTCGACATATCCGTCAAGAGCTTTCCCACGTTTTTCGAGAGGTCGCCAAGCGAAAATATCTCGAGTTTGAGGTCCATCTGCAAAACTTGACACAATGTAGCATAATATGAAACAAAGTAGGAGCACTAAAAAACATTCAAATCCCAAGGAAAAATGGGATCAATTACTAAGCTACAAATAAAAGGACTTGTACCAGCACAAGGAAACTATACCTTGAGGGCAAAATAGTAAATAAACTGGGCCGTTAGAGCTGCCCCGGAACTTATATCTTCGATGTCAGCGAGTTTCCCGGTGCTCAATGGAGGCAACCCATAACTTAGAGAATCCTCACATTCATTGGATAAGCAAGCTTCGGCGACGGATCCTTCTGAAGGGAGCACAAAGACCCTAGGAGCAATGGGGCACAATATCACAGGGAAGTGGCGCACACGAACAACCAACATCGGTCTTTCACCTTCATGGAAGCCACTGGTGCTATCGTCTTGATGAATCTTATTAAGTGGGTTGCCATCGCCATCAGAAATTTCGTTCTCCATTGAAGTCAGCTCGGACCATCCTTCCTCAGAGACGGGATTAGACAAATTAGGAACTTTATGATGTTTTCTAACGAGTTCCTCATAATCCTGAGTGAGTAATGATTCGTATTCACGATAAGCATCGGGTCCCAGAGGAGAAGTGGGATCTGAAGAGTGAGCTGCCTGCACTATGTAAGGTATTAAATGAGCTAAGAAAATATTTACGGGTCTAATTTGTTGATAGTGAAAACGGAGATCTAAGATCCAACTAGAGAGAAGCATGAGAGCCCAGTTCCATTAAACTATATAACTAGAGACATAGCTTCCATTGATACAAAGTTAGCAATGAAGAATGCAGAGTACTCGATCCACGTGGTTTTACAGAAGTGGTAGATAAGTAAAAGTTGGCATACCTCTGACATGGCTGTGTATACGGTACACTGCTGAACATTCTGAAGAGTGTTTAGGCAACGTAAGACATATCGATGTGCATCACTAAGAAATCGCGACGTGATTGCAACAATTTTCCTCGCAGGATCGCGATTCCAGCCAAGAAGCTAACAGATATTAGAAAGATGAAACCCTCATCACGCACTGAACAATAATATTAAGAAACTAGGAATATTATTTTTCACAATAAAAAAAAATAGCATACTTTTTGCCAGGAAAAAATTTAGAGGCAAGAAAACGTTCGTATAAAGGCCTAATGAAAGATGTCTGAAACCAAACAACGGTACTCTGATGTTCATTCCAGACATTTGATGTCCTTTCATTTCTTGCTGATAAAACTTTAACATACTTTACTTGATCATTTCACTTATTGAACTTATTCCTCAAGATACATAATATCTGTCACGAGAGCTTTAAACACTAAAATGAAACAGAATGTTGAAAATATGAAATAATCGAAGCAATCCCATAAGTAGCCGTGGTTTGCTTATGTATTTTGAGCACTGTTGGAGATAGCATAGAAGTTCAGATATTTGGTCTTGTAGACAGATTTTATACCGACGATATACATTATATGCAAGTTTACAACAGTGGAAACTTGCTACCAACTAAAGAATTGAGAAACAAATTGAAAGTAACACGATGAGATCAGGTCAGATACACCAAGAAGGGACAATTGAACGATGCAAAGATCTCTAACCTTATCAAGAGAGGATGTGTTCTCCAAACTACAAACTGTTCGTGCACCGAGCTCCATGAGCAACGGAAAAGCACCAACGAATTGGAAACTTTCGGTGGTTCCAGCATCCAAGTATACGATCGAATCCTTAATCTCATCCGATATCTGGAAACACCGGGCAAATGTAAACCAATTTAACTTATTCTCTAACAGACCGAGACCAAAAACCATTTATTGACCGTGAACCACTTACAATCAACGACGTAGAATTTCCAGACAAAAATGGGTGAATTGCGTTTCAACGAAATCTTCTTACCTGTCGGATTGAATCGAGGCAACACTTGATCACATCAACCGTGGCCATATTTCCCTCTTCTGTTTCACCGTATATAAACAATCACTGAACAAAAGAAACCCAGTGAGCTAAAACACGGCTAGCCAAATAAATGTAAGCGAATTCCCGAAATACATGACTCCGACATAAAAAAATACCTAGATAAATCATACAGGAAGGAGACTACTAGGGCTTTTACAGCGTCGACGATCACCAGCTCCAGAAGATATCACAGGGATCCCAAAATTGACTAATCAATAAGGCACAACATCGGATGAGCTAACATTCATCAGTTCAGAGAAAGAAAAAAAAAAAGCGTTTGATTCGAGACCTCTATCGGAATCGAACTTCGTCGTAAAATATCCTTTTTGGTTCCAAAACTTTAGTAGTATATATTTTTAGTCAAACTACTATCAATTGTATAGCATTTAGTCCAGTAATTTAAGAAAATGCGTAAAATCCACTCCTCCGATGTGGGCCCCACTCTTTATCCCAAGCATAAGCGTATGGCTGCTATATCACAGTTGGTTCGTTCTTCTTACCTTGGAAGCTTCACAGCTTTCATCGTCATGGGAAGATCACGAGAATGTCTCAATTGGTATTGTTCAGTAACAGTCTAAAGAAAAAAAGGTACAACATTGATACTATGAACTTTTGTGTGTTTTGGTGTTCTTTCGTTTGATTTTGTGGAAGCTGTAAGCCAATGAACACAGGAATTCTTGGAAATATCTATACAGGAAAAATAATTTTGTGTTCTTTCTGGTTTATGTATCTCAAAGATATGTAGAAAAAGGTGTGACTATCTTCTGATGATTTCAAGAACTTGCAGGATACAGTGAAGTCTTTCGAAGAAGTTAACAAGGGCTCAAGATCAACGCCCATATATCAATCATTACACAGAAAGCATCAGATTCTCAGATTTCAGACCAAAAAAAAAAAAAAAAAAAGAAGTTATCTCCCTCAGACAAATCTCATCACTCCCTCGATTCGAAGCAAGTTTTTCTCGGGAATTTTATGCTTAGAATTTGTGCCTCATGACCAACGGGAGGAGCGACTGCACCACGTCGGTCATCAAGGGCCTGTAGTCGGCCTCCGGCTGCACGCACATGGCTGCAATGGCAGCCACTTGAATGGCTTCCTTCATCGCGTACCGACCCTCTAATCCCGGGTCCATTATCTCGCCGACCTTGTCCCTATCCGTAAGCCGAGGCAAAGCCTGCCCAGTTTTTTTTTTCTTTTTTTTTTTTCCTTTTTCCAAGAAAAAAAGTTCATGTGGAGAGAGTTAGAAGAGATAAAGAAACCCACCCAAGAGACAAGAACACCTTCGCCACGAGGCCTACTCATATCAACGGGGACTCGACCCGTGAGCAGCTCGAGGAGGACCACTCCGTAGCTGTAAACGTCTGATTTCGTGGTCAAATGCCCCGTTAAGGCATATCTGCAACGAAACAACTCCCGAAGTCAATCTATGTACTCTTAAGGTTGTGTTTGGTCTGTGAAAATTAATAGGGAAATGAAAATGAAACGGAAAAGGAAAACTAGTTTTTTGTGTTTGGTTTGGTTGGAGAAATAGAGATAAGGAAAAGGAAAGAAAAGAAAACCTAGCTTAAGTTTACACTTAAAACTAAGGAAAATTCATTTTTTTCACCAAATGGTGAGGAAAACGAAAGAATAACTAATGAAAAAATATTTTCTCTCCAATTTTCTTTTCCACGCTACTTTCTTCGATCCAAACACATCCTAAAGGAAAAAAAAACAAGGAAAGATTAATTCGATTATAAAATCAAGAAGGAATGGAAAATGATTGTAAGACAGTTTTAATGCGTGATTGATTACTCGGGTGCGACGTAGCCCTGCGTGCCCAGCACGCGAGTGGAGACGTGCCCGCCGGCCCTTTCGGGTCCCACCTTGGCTAACCCGAAATCGGAGACCTTCGCATGGAAGCCCTCGTCGAGGAGTACGTTGCTGCTCTTGAGGTCCCTGTGGATCACAGGAGGGCTCACGTGTTCGTGCAGATACGCTAAGCCCTTCGCTGCTTCTAAAGCGATCCTCAGTCGAATTTCCCAGCTTAGACTCGAAGCCACACTCCCGCTGCCTGACACCAACGAGTTTAATACTTCGATGAACAGAGAAAACACATCGATTTTCTGATAGCAATGAATCATCTGTTTTACGTACAGGTTACGGGATACAAGTGCTCTTGGAGACCTCCATTGGCCATGAACTCGTAAACCAGCAACTTGCTGCTGCCCTCGGAGCAGTAACCGATTAAAGGCAGCAAGTGAGGGGAACGAAGCCGTCCCAACAATTCGACCTGTAATAGTTATCCAACATGAAAATAAATAGACAGCATATTTTGTCACACTGCAATAGAAGAACAAACAGATGGTGCTCAATTAAAAAGGCCATTAATCACTTCACCTCTGCTTTGAACTCATCTTCTCCTTGCTTGCCGCTTTGGTCCATCAGCTTAATTGCCACCTTCTTCCCGTTTTGAAGGGCTCCGCGGTATACTTTTCCGAAAGCTCCGTGCCCGATGATGTTGGGCTTTGCGAATCCGCCCGTAGCTGAATGCATCTGCTTGAAAGTGAAGGCTCGAAGTTCTCTCTCGGTGGGGAATTTAATGCCCGCGAAATTCCCACCTTCTTCTTCAACGTCATTAATCCCTACGGAATGCATTATTCAATCATCGGTGCCTTCGTTTGAGAATACAGATTTTAAATGCGTTCTTCAACAAACCCAATACACATTTTGGCATTTATCACAAATTCTTGGTGTAAAGATCATATTTTTCTTCTCCTAGCAGTTTTCTATTGAAAGATGGGCCTTTGTGCCTCCCACAATATGAAAAGGTAAGCAATAGAAAGTGCATCTATGAATAAGCTTAAACCCCATGGCTGATTCCAAATCAGTATAATGTAGGGGGGAGAGGAGAGCGAGCGAGCGAGCGAGAGAGAGAGAGAGAGAGAGAGAGAGAGGTAAAAAAGAGATGGATACAAACGTTTGTGCGGTGATTTGAATCTCTTGGCTAGTTTTCTCCTCAAGTAGCAGTAGTAAGTGAAAGCTATTAACCACGAAGCGACGGCCAAAGATGCAAAGACCATCACTACGGTTAACGCGACGAGCCCTTTCTTCTTGTCATCTTCGTTGTCATCTTCAGCTCCCATCGCCACGAAAATGCTGCTCCTTCGCTGCTAGGTAAAATTATTTTCAAGAGGGATTTGAACTGGTCAAAGAGATGAATGAAGAGCAAAGCAACAGTCACTTCTGAACTTGCAGGTTCTGCTTTTTTGTCTTCTTCTGGCGCGAAGTGATTCGTAGGGAGACTGGAAAGATAATAATAATAATAATCGCAGGGCATTTTAGGGAATTACCATTTAGGTTTTTTTTTACCGTTTAGTAAATTTTTAGGTTTTTTTTTACCTTTTAGTAAATTTTTTTCCACATGACGCCACGTCCTCACGCTGCAACTAGGTTCAGTCTAAATTGAATCTGAATTCCATCGTCGGCTATGAGACGACCACGGTTTCCAGCGGGACTACTCATCCGTGTTCCATGGGATCCACCCCAAGATCAAGGTTCAGTCTAAATTGAATCTGAATTCCATCGTCGGCTTGAGACGACCACGGTTTCCAGCGGGACTACTCATCCGTGTTCCATGGGATCCACCCCAAGATCAAATCGAATCTGAATTCCATCGTCGGCTATGGGACGACCACGGTTTCCAGCTGAACTAATCCTCCGTGTTCCATGGGATCCACCTCAAGATCCCACAAACTACAGCAATCAAGGTCCCTAAAGTATTCGGACCCCTGACATCCCGCTTCGAATACCATAAACTGAATCACTAGGTCAAATCCTTGAGTTTACCATTTAGTATTATTTTCAGTGATTAAAATACATAGGTTTGTTCTGGAAAAAAAGATGTAGGTTTGCGAAAATCACTATCTCTAGAAAATCTGAAATCTCGTCCTCCTTAAAAGAAAAAAGCCCTAGTATAAAAATTTCTTCAATCCTCCATTCATGTCCATCACTTTTAAGAATATGAAAAGGATAATGAACTCTTATTCTTACTCTGTTTCTTTCTCATTTTCTTCCACCTTTTATTCTTTGTCCGTACCTTCGTGTTAGCTTTATTATCCTCTTCTATGAGCTGTATTCTTCATCTATAGAAGTTTTTTTTTTTGGAGAGGACGATCTTTCAGTTTGAAGATGCTAGAAAGTAAATAATATTATACATATTATTGTGAACTTTTAGGCTTGATTGTTAATAGGTACTTAAATTTTCGTAATCAAACATGAATTCTTATTTTTTTTTATATCATTTTTAGTTTTTAGTAGGTTTTATCTGTCGGTAGAGATTTCATTCACTATTGATTATTCGATGTATCAAGAGAGGGTTATGATGAACTACTTACTAGTTTATCTATAAAGCTATCGTTGAGGAAAAAAATGTGTTTTTTTTATTACAAAATGGATTATTTCGCCCTAAAACATCCTCGCATACAATAGACTTGAGGCGTCAATGATACATTGGGCTAATGATCACGGTGATTCAGATGTTAATCTAACCACTAGAATTTGTCGAAATTTAGAGGTATATTTACGGTGTTTGTTGGGCCTGCAATAAAGCTGACACATAAGCACGACGAAATTCATTAGAGCGACTAAGACATCTTCCTCCTCTTTATTTTCACTCAGAGTGATTTTGGGCAATGCGGTGAGAGAGAGAGAGAGCGGAAAGTGTAGAAAATGGATTGAAGAGTTTGAATCTGAAAGACCTTTCAGCAACCTGCTTTCAGCTGAGAGTCCATCGCCATGTCAATTCCCGTACAGATCCCTAAGTCATTGGCGATCCACAATGATCTGAACACCCACGAGAACGACGTCGCATTCATGGGAAGCTTCGAGCTAGACGAAACCCTAAATCGCGCTCCCGACCCCCGATGGGACCCAGCAGCAAACAAAGGTGATGATAACGGAGCCCATGGAGTTGAGGCATCATCAGCCGCAAACGACGTCGTCCAGATTCCGATTACTGAACGTGATGTCTCCGTCGCCACCTTGCCTCGTTTTCCTACCCGGGAGAAAGAAAGGGGAAATCAGAGTAAAGTAACGCAAAGAAAGAACTCGCCATTAAGGAAAAGTTCCTCTCGTTGCTTTCGGGTTTGAACCCTATGCCCTTCATACCCGACAAAATCCACGATTTCAGTACCCGCGAGAGGCTCATGAAGAAATTAGGGTTGTGGAACTTCGTGAAGATTGATTTCGATAGGAACATAAGGGCCGATTTCATCGCTCAGTTGGTTGCCAGCTACGAGCCCAAATCCCGTTCAAGTTACGTCAATGGCTTTCGTATAATGGTTAACAGGGCTGCTTTGGGGCGTGCGTTGAGGCTTTCGGTGAAGAAGGAGAAGGGTAATAATGTAGGAGGAGGAGTTGGTGACGTGGATTTGGACTGGGAGGCCTCGTCTGAAGATTGTTTATGGCTCGTTGAGCAGTTCCTCTTCGGTTGGCTGATTTTACACGGGGACTCGTGGCTGAGGCCGAGGGAGGTGTCGAATTGGTTGGATGCGATAAGAGATGGCCACCCCGAGAAGGTGGATTGGGCCGGTTTGGTTTGGTTCATGGCTGAGAGGGAATTGGCTCTCGGGAGTAAGCTGAAGAACTGTTACTACACATCGCACCTGCAGTTGTTGATCAAGTCACAACGCGAGGAGCTTTTTCTTGTGAAAGATTACGCGTGTGATTCTGTGGAATTGGAGATGGGGTCTAAGGAGGAGGAAGAAGAAGGTGATGAAGAAGAAAAACGGAAAGAAGCCAACTACACTGATGTTGACTCTGTAGGAAATGATGCTGAAGAAGATGTCAAAGGAAAACACGTGGAGTTATGTGCTCCTGAATTGACTTTTGCAGCTCCGGAGGAGTCTAAGGAACTATATGAGGAGTGTATGGATGAAGAAGAAGAAGAAAAACATGACAAAGTTGATGATGCTGAGGTTGACTATGGCAGCGATGTTAATGAAGGAGGAAAACAGGACGAACAGGTTAATGATGAAGGAGATGTTAAAGAAGGGAAAGAAGAAGAGAATTGTTTAATATGTGGGCCAAGCACAAAACTCACACTTGAACAAGACAGTGAGGAGGAGGAGGCAGAAGAGATGAAGGAGATGGAAGTGATGTACTCTGAGAAATATAAGGACAACCTCGATGAAGTGTCTGAAGAAGAAAACCAAGGTAAAGGACAGTGGCTTCTTCACGGAAAGAATTATCTCGGCGAGCATTTTATGCAGCATTGTGAAAATGATGGTGGGTTTCACAACTCTGAAGGTGTTAAAGAGTTGGATGATGATGATGATGATGAAGAAGAAGATGATGAGGAAGAAGAGGAAGATGTAGGAGATGAACCCATTCACGGTTTTCCCAATTACGATTCTACCGAAGGGAACGGTTTCATTGCGAATTTACTCCAAACAATTGAAGGAACCCAAATTGCATTCGGTTCTCAACAACAGCTTCACCCATCACCTTCAATGCTGATGCAATCCTTTTCAAACCATTTCGGTAAAAGGACAATCGGCCACGTCAGCGATCTCCCGCACCACGAGCTCCACGTCAACAACAACAACAAGAGGACACGAACCAACGATCCTTACGACAACAGCAACGGGCCAAACATGGATTTCCGAACATGCATGCATCAGATTCAACAAATGGCAGAAAAAGCAAGGATCATGCACCATGAGCAGAAACAGCACGACATCCACTTAACGAGCATGAACCAACGAATCCTTCTCAATGAGGTCGAAAAACGCGATCGAATCATCAATCAGCTGCAGAAAACGAGGGCGGATGAGATTCGGAGGAAGGACACGGAAATCTATCGCCTCAACCACGAGCTTTTTCTCATGGAGAGCGTTGTAGACGGTTACAGGAAGGCTCTGAAGCAGACGCAGAGGGCCTTTGACGAGTACCGGGAGAGGGCTCGTCTCAGGGAGGAGCCGGTTTATAGGGACGCGTGGCCCGGTGGGCTCATGTTGAGCGTCGGCGAGATCGAAGCTTTTCGGAGGAAATTCGAAACGAATTGCTCGTGCATTGAGAGTCAGATTTGCGAAGCTGAGGCTCACTTTGTTGGGAGGCTCGGTTTATTGGAGGGGAAGTTGAGGGGCTTAGAGGGTGAAGCGAAAGAGCTCTTTCGATTGAATGCGGTGAGGAAAAACGAGAAAGCTGAAGCTTATTTAGTGTGTGAAGCTGAAGCTGAGGAAGAAGCAGCCGCTGAAGAAGACGAAGAAGGTCTTGATTCTGTTGCAGGAGCTGAAGGTGGATTGCTTGGAGCCTCAAAATCTTTGGCAAATGAGTGATTTTTTGGTCTGTTTAGGGCTTTATTTTGACCTGATGATGATGACTTTAGTGGAATGAAACCGATGGTGTAAAAGCGGTATTGTTGTCCATTGTGATGCGTCGTCGTTTCGTCTATTTGTAGTATGTATAGGTACGTTGTTAGTGGTTGACTGTGACTGGTCTTTTGACTGTTTAGATCTCTGGAAAAATGAATGAATGCGTGTGCTTTTCCTTTGCATTGTGTCTCGGCTTAATTATTTTTGGTCCGATATTTTTGGGGGTGATATTTTAAAGAAATCTAAATTAAGGGGATAATGTTAGGATAATAAGTTTCAAACTTAATCAATTTGAGAATAATTGATATAGAAAAGTTAATTTCAGCCTTAATATCAGCCCAGAAAAGTAAATTTAGGTGGCATTGTGAAAATTCGCTCCAAATTAACAATCCGACGAATTGATGTAATTCGAAGACATTTAGTGCTGAAAATCAAATTTAGCCCGTAATTAACATACCTGAGGTGCAAATGACAATTAGTTTGTGGAAAAGCGTATGTGATATCTAATAAATTCGGTCAGAATCAGCATTTCCATCGCGACATAGAATTTCTCGGATTAATTGTTATGCATAATTCACGAGATTTAGTTCATGTTTGTAATCAGATTTCTTCAATTTCGCAACTTATTGTTCTAAACTTTTCACCCCGTAATTTATTTGTCCTTAAAATCACACTCCCCTAAATATACAAGACTAAGAAAAATTAAGCATTGTAGTTGGTGTCAAATGAAAGACTTTTTTCTTTTTTTCCCAATATGTCGACGTATTCTCACATTCCGTTGGCACCCGTCCGCAATATGACTAAAATTTCCAGGGGGCTGGCTAATCTCCATCCCAGTCCTGTCCCTGCTAAACAAGTGGAAAAGTTTTTCTCCCCATAAGATTTGTCGGGATAAACATCCTGCAGAGATTCTGCCCGCGTCTTTTATGGTGTTTTCTTTTTATTTTCTCATAAAATAACATTATATAATAACAAAAAAACATGTTCGTCAAAATTATCATAAAATATAAATAGAAACAGGATTAATATTAAATTGAACACCTCTAATATGTCTAAAACTAAATATGATCATGATCATGGAAATTTATTGATTTAAGATTTTCGGATTCCCACGGGTGGAGGTATGGAATTTTTTTTGCCATCTGCATCTCATTGGGAGAGAAACACGGGAAATCTCCTCCGTTTTTCGGCAATGAGACCATTTTGATTTCAAGTGCCACTAATCTTCTTAATTTATGTGGTCCGTTTCAATCTAAACTAACATCCGCTGGATTGATATAATAACCCCATCAACAATTAGACCATCCCACACGATAATAGAATATGAACAATTTCAATACAAAATAATAATAAAAAAAAAAAAAGGAAACCCATGATATAAAAAAGGTGACAATTAAATGGATTAAGAATAAAGACGAATTAACTCTTCAATTAACAGTAGCCATTTGGCCTTTTTCAGCGACCGCCATTGATGAAGGCACAGAGCCTGCAGTATTGTTTTCCATCGCCTTCAGGTTCTGCTGATTATAGTATATCTGCCTCAGCCTCTCTATTTCCTTCCTCAATGCTTCTTGATGAGCTAAACAATTGATTTATTCAATTATTAAAAAAAAAAGATAATTTCTTTATAGTCAAAATGAATAAATTTAATTCTCTTACCGTCTTTAAAGATCTTGTCTTGGGCCAAAGCTGCCATCCTTTGCTTAAGGACACCGTTGTCGACCTTTAATACCAATCGTTGGTGATCAAGATAAGCCACTCTCGGCGATAACACTGAAACTTCAGCCTACAAATGGTTGAATATATATTTATATATATATATATATTAATAAATTAGATATAAATATATATATATATATAGTTTAAATGGAGTTGCTGAATTATTAAGTACATACTTGAAGTGACGTAACGCTGCGTTCAAGCTCAGATACGTAGTGCAGCTTCCTCACTCGTGACCTTTGTGCCGATTGCCTATTAGCCAAGATTCTGTATAAAAAAAAAATCAAAACCTTTATATCTTATATACATACATACACTCATACAAAATGGAACCATAATTTTTAATTTGGGGTTGAAAAATTTTCAAACTTCAATAATAAGAAACATTTACTAAATGGTAAACTCATCAAAATGTAGGAAACGTCTATAAACTAGAACGCATATTTCGCGATTTATGTGTAATTGTCTAACATTATGTTCTAATGCTTGCTAATAATTGACAATACATATTGTTACCACTCTAATGCAAGCCTATAGGGACGGGCGAGCCAAAAAGAAATTTCACTCTAACATTAAACTCTAGCCAGATTGTTATAATTTAAATATATTTTTAATATTTATAGACTTTTTTTTAATATTTATGAAAATGATGAATATACATTTATTTTTGTTCGAGTATTAAAATTATATGATTAAAAATTAGAGAAACCCAAAAAATAAAAGAAAAAATAGTTATACAAATAAAATTGTTTTAATAGTCTAAGCTATAGGTTCAAGACGTGAAAAGATAATTATATTCGTGAATAATTATGCACTAATTTATTAGACTTCGAACACAATTAAAACTATTAATGCGTGCAAAATCCTAAAGCAAAACCCACAAACATGACAATTGACAAACAAAATATTGCCATATAGACCACGAAGCTATATATATATATATATATATATATATATCCAATTAATCCTATAAGCATTGTAATCCTATTCATCTCGGGGGTTGTTTTCAGACGAAGCATTACGCTTATTACCTCTTGATCCTCTTAGGATCGACAACCTTAGAATCTCCGACGAGCCCATGAGCACCATCGCCGCCGTTACTACACGACTCGCTCTGAGCTTCATCATCATCGGCAGCAGCAGCTCGCTGCTCGCTCTTGGGCTGCAACAGCAACTGGGCTCCATCGACGTTCATGGCGCCGCTGTTGTTGTTAGGATCCTCCGATGGAGGAGACGAAGGCTGAGGATCGTCGACGAACATGGACATGAACTGCAGCTCTTCGTCGTCGAACCCATTATTGTTCCTGTTATTACAGCCGCCAATTTCGTAGTGATAGCTCTCGCTGTCATTATTGACGAGGAAATGGTAGTTGCTCGCCGCCTCCAAGAACGCAACCGAGTCGCTGGCCGACCTCCGGTGGGAGGACGGCCCCCGCCACTCCGCCGAGAAGCCGGAAAATTCTTCGCCGGCGACGTGCCACGGCGGTGGTGATGCGGCGACGGCGAGGTTTTCTGCGTTGTGGTAGTGGAAAGGCACTTTTGGTGGTAACTGTGCCATTTTTTGTTATATATTTATTTATTTTATTTATTTATTAATTCGTCTGAGAGAAATAAATAGTATTGAGGGAAAGGGAAGCAAAGCTCACATGATGTCCGGTTGCCCTATTTATACAAGGAGGATATCTGTTAATTACAGATATATATGTATATATAGTTATTTCAGGTAAATACGTTGTTACATGTAACTATTATTTACATTCAAAGCGTAGCATAAAATCAATTTAAGAAGTAATAATGTGAACAAGTGGTGAATACGAATTATTGAGAGCACATGCACATACATATGCATGCAACAGTTGGAAAGAGAGAATGCAAAGCTGGAAAAGAAAGACAATACATACATAATACATTACTACATACACAATTATCACATTCACATGATCCCTCTGCCTCCTATGGTTTCTTCTTATCATAACTTTTGTGATAAGATAGAAATAACACTAGAGAATAGGCATAAAAGATTAGTAGAATCGATACAATTAGAGACTATAGTGAAAGATGAGTCGAGTTGGCTCATAAACTCATGATTGTCGAGCTCGATTTTCTTTCGAGCTCGCTAGCCTCGTCGTCATTTTTTTTTATTAATCTTGTTATGATTTATTTATTTATTAAATATCTTTTAATTTTTTAGCTTAACTATTTATCTTCAGGCCCGGCATCGAAAATATAAGTCTTGCGAATAAGCCTAGTATAAATGTTTCGAGTCCGAGCTTAACTATTGGCTCGCATTACACTTCCGGTAGATACACTAATAGTGGTAGGTTATTTCAAGAATTGAAATTTAATAAAAAAACAGAATAACAATTAAGTGATCGGATCATGATATTTCCAAGTGGAGGTCATGCTTTTCAAATAAATTTGAACTCCTTTATTATCTATGTATGTGCAGACTTGGTACATGTCACATATAAGTCAATGGGATTAGTCTCGCTAGAACTGTAATCGTCTTACAACATATAATGAGATTCTAATCGTCTCAAATTGAACTTTATTTAGAGGTCATGAACATGGATATATATGTCAATCATAAAAAAAAAAGAGTAAATGAGCATTAAATAAAAAAGAATTTCCAAGATTTATTCCGGTGGGGTCACATGGGAGGAGGATTAAGAAACAGCTAAGACACAGCTGGACATAAGTCAGATAGTTTAATTGACTAACTCGGTGGGAATCAGAAACCACGTGCCCTTAGTGAGTTGTGACCCCTCCACTCAACCTTCATTTAATTTTAATTATTAATTGTATGATTTCATTTAAATTGGTAACAAAGACCTTAATCTATTACAGCTAATTAATTACATAGACAAGCAACATATATTCCTACATCCAAATTCATCCACCCATCAATCGTAACCAGAACAGTCATGTGATGAAGTTTAGACAAGATCGAAAAGCACTAGCAAGTTGCACATGTTTTTTAAGACGACTCGGCTTCTCCACTGAAATAATAAAGTATATTTAATTTTTTTGGAGGGAATATAAAATATATGTAAAACTAGAAACTTGATCGATTTTCGATACGAGTATATACGATGATAGTAAAAATAAATCGCTAAATTCAACTCCAGTTATTTTGTCCGCAAGTTTGAAACGAAGGCTGTGGCCTCACGGATTATGGAGAAAGGCCAATGATTGCTAAAGAGCGTGGAGGTTCGAGTCATCTTCAAGACATAATGTTAAGGATGCTCATTGAATGATCAATTCAATAATTCTTCCGGACAATATTTTCTTGAGCTGATTGTTACATTTGAATCTGAAATAGTGTGGTTGAAAGGTGGCGTGATTTGCAGGCTCTATTGCGTTGACCGCTGGGATTTTCATGGTCACCGGGCGAGAGTTCCCGGGTCGCTCGAAAAAAAGTTCAAAAATCCTACGTCATCATAAAAACGTGGAATATTTTTTCATTCACTTGAAATACATAATTTTGAAATACGATGATATGTACTTTTTTTTATTTCTATCGAAGAATAATTTGAATACCCAAAAATTTTAAGATATATCATGTTACTGTTTTATAATATAATTATTCAACTTGAAAATTGATATATATAGTGATTTCATTCTAATTTTCTTTATGTTTAACGATAGTAGGTTGATAGATTAAGAGAAAGATATATAAGTTAAATAGCCCAACAAAGCCCTCAATATAGTTGAACATCCGGTACAGAATAAATTTCTACCAAGAGAGTACGTCAAGCTAGAAAACTAAGGGTGCATTTGGTTTGTGGAAATTAGTAGGGAAAGGAAAATGAAATGGAAAAGGAAAACTGTTTTTTATGTTTGGTTGATTGAAGAAATAGATAAGGAAAAGAAAAGAAAATCTAACTTAAGTTTACACTTAAAACTAAGGAAAACTAATTTCTTCACAAAATGGTGAGGAAACGAAAGAAAAACTTATGAAAAGCATTTTCTCTCCAATTTTCTTTTCCACACTAATTTCCTTAAACCAAACACAGCCTAAAAGAACAAAGACAGAAAGAAAACACGAATTAAAGTTTAGACATAAAAACTAAAGAACCTAATACAAATCGAGTCTAAAACTCGCCAACTATGACTATTTAACTCAGATCTGCAATCCGTCGCTTTGCAAATGGAGCTCGACGGGGGGTAAGCGTGCTTAAGCTAAATTTTAACGGCGTCATCCACGATTCTCGATCTGGAGCATCTATTGGTGTCATTGCTAAGGACGAGATCGATCTCGAGAGTGTAATTCTGTTGTTCATTCTCTGGCTAAAAAACATGGGTTGGGACGAGAATGGTCGTTCACCCCTTCTCATTGTTTGGCTAATCTTTTGTATGATGACATTCATGCTATATGAATGAAATATATCTCTTCAAAAAATAATAAATAAACTTAAATTTGTAATACTACACTTTATATTTTCCCGTTTTCAACTTCGAAACCGGTCCATCAGGGAAAAACAATCTCATAAAGGGAGGAAAAAACTCCAATAAGAGTATACTAAAGCTCTCACAAAGGAGAAAATGAAAAATATCATGTGTAAATAGGGGGACAAAATAAAAAGCGCAGGAAAAAGTAACGGTTATCATTTCCCTATCCTTAAAAAAAATGGAGGAAATGACAGAGGAGTAGAAACATTTTTGGATTTTGTTAGTGGCGGAGGAAGAAATAGAATTGTTTTAGAGACGGGTCGCTAATAATTCTAATTTGGTCTTGGGGCGAACTCCAAATTTCCAACAATGGGTTGACTATAATTTGATCTAATTCTGCTATGGTTGACAAATACATCATCCGAAACGGAGGAAATGCCAGATAAACGCGAATAAGTAAATGAACCCCGGAAAATCATATATCACATCTTAGGTAATATTTTCTTTTCGAGACGAAATAAATACTATATACAGTATGTACATATAACTGAAGCTGTACAACTAAGCTAGACAGAGTATATTTTGTAGTAACAAGTAATCATTATGAACGTTTATGGTCCATTTTAGGTTATTTTCTTCGACGGTGAGTAACAAGTAATCATTATGAACGTTTTTGGTCCAATTATAAATAATATTTTCTTCACTCCCTTCGCATTCCAAGGGACGTTCGTTTTGTTTGACCTTGAGACTGGCGTTGACCAAACGTTTTGTGATTAACGCGTGTGTTACGACACTCAGTTAGGCGCGTGGTCCATCTTCTTTGTCTCCTCTCCAACATAGATAAGAAAGTATCTTCTGTAATAAAATTACCTTGAAAAAAGCACATCACTGAAGGACAAAGTTCAATCGATGAGAGGAGCCCCGTCGTCTCCAAAAGGTACGATTTAACAGCCCTAATTCAGCTCAGATTCGCGTCTCCACGGTTCTATTGCATGTTATCAGCGCATGTTAGTGCTATCTTAACCGTTATGGTCGGAAAAAAAACGCCGTGAGATGAAGTAATTTGAACTGTTGAGCGGTGAAGGGAACCACTGTTCTTACGAAGAAGACGAGTTGAGCGAAACTAGGGTTTACAGTAGGAGGCAACTTTCGAACGGCGACAGCGTAGTGGGCGACGGTAATTTATTGTCGGCGAATAATCAGCCCCAAATCATGGTTTCCGATGTGCCCAAACCCGGATTCGACCCGGTTTCGGACAATTTCTTACACGAATTCTCTGGGAAGCACGGGTTCAAGTCCCTGGAGAATAGGATCATGATAAGCTTCTCGAAGAAGTCGAAAAGCGAGGTCCTCGAGCTCAGGAAGAGGCTCGAAGGCGAACGGGATCTGGTAAGAACTCTGATGAGGAAAATCGAGGGAAACGAGGGCCAATTTGGTAATAAAAATCCAAAGCCACCCAATCAATTGACCGTGTCGGTCGATAATCCCACGGGGTACGGCATCGAGAAGGATAAACGAACACCAAAGGCCAATAAATTATACCGTAACACCGAGTTTTTGCTCGCCAAGGATAAGATCCCCGTCAAAGAAGGCAACAAGAAGTCGAAGACCAACGTGCATAAGGACAAGGTGAGTGAGGTTGTCAGAGACAAGTTTCCTAGTAAAGCCCTAAAGGGATGTGCCTCGATTTTGGAGAGGCTAATGAAGCACAAGCACGGTTGGGTCTTCAACAAGCCCGTGGACGCAAAAGCCCTCGGTTTGCACGACTATTTCGACATCATCAAACATCCTATGGATTTGGGGACCGTAAAGGAGAAGCTGTCTAAAAACGGGTACGAATCCCCCCTTGTCTTTGCAGAGGATGTAAGAACTACCTTTCGTAACGCGATGACTTATAACCCTAAAGGACAAGATGTTTATGTAATGGCTGAGCAGCTCTTGAAGATCTTCGAGGAGAAGTGGGCTTCGATAGAAGGTGATTACGTGGCTAAATCCAAGAATAGCGGGCCCGCACCGCCACGTGGGCACGTAGAATCAAAGGAAAGCTGTGGAAAGGCTCTTAAGGGCGGGAAAATTTCTTCTTCGAAGAAGCCTAAGGCGAAGGATCTTGTTAAGAGGGAAATGACTTACGATGAGAAGCGAAAGCTTAGTGTTAATTTGCAGAGTCTACCTTCGGGGAAGCTCGAAGCTGTTGTTCATATTATAAAGAAGAGAAACCCTTCTTTGGCTCAGGAAGACAACGAGATCGAGGTTGATATTGACAGTGTTGATGTTGAGACATTGTGGGAGCTCGATAGGTTCGTGACGAACTGTAAGAAGAATCTGAGCAAGAACAAAAGGAAAGCAGAAACCGTTGATGAGCTGGCGTCTGAAACGGAGCATGCCCCCGTTGAAAAGGTCGGGGTTTTTCTTGTTTTTGCCGCTTTTATTACGCGATTCGTAATTATGTTCTAACATTTCTCGTAGTGGACTTTACGGGACAGTCGAATGCCACGAGTGTAGTAGAGACCACAGAAGGAAGTAGAATAGGTAATCAGTGTTCTCTGCATTCCCTTGGGATAAATAATCGGGAAAATGCGATCGAGAACTATTAATATACTTTTTTGTATTTTTTCTTTTCTTCTCGAACAGATGAGGAGAAAATTATCGATGAGCCCGCGGATAATGATGCCAAAGTTATTGCCAGCCGAAGCAGCGCTGCGACTGATTCGGGATCTCGGTCCCACGGTAAGAATAAGAACTTAGAACAGAGATTCTTTTTCTTGCTTTAACGGAAATATTTCTTTCATTTTTTTTTTTGGGTGGTAGGGTCCGATAACGAATGTTCCTCATGACGACGGCCGATTACGGAAGAGCTTATTCGTTGTTAAGGTACTGTGATGGATTTTATAACTGGATGTCCTAAGATCTTTATGATAGTGCTCTGCAGAACCAGTGGAGTCAGCTTTGTAAGGATCTTTCTGTTAAAACTGTACAAACATAAGCATCTGTAGTAGATTGTTAGTGTTAGGTAGATGTAATAACTTGAGAACACCAACACTTTGTGCTAATCAATGCTTGTCTGAATACTACTACAAGTATCAGTAGCATATTATCAATGTACTCTGATCTTAATGTGATTTGTCTACTATTTTCCACCAGAACTCAATCCTTATTACGAGAAGAGATGGATACCCGAGAATTCACGTATCTAAACCATTTTTTTTTTACTGTTAATTTAACCGAAAAAGGAATTTCATAAATAATAGTAAAAATATAATGTGCTGTATGATTTTTTTTCCTGTCACGATGTATCCTCATTGGACTTGGCTATGGGTTAGCCCCTAAATAGGGGTGGGCGTTCGGGTCGGGTAGTCGGGTTATTTTTCGGGTATCTGGTTATTCGATACCCGATAATTGTTGGTTGGATGTCGGATGTCGGGTAGTAATTTGCTATCCGATCGGGTTATTCGGGTACATGACATAATTTTTTTTTAAAAAAAAATTATATTTTAAATTAGAATTTTAATAATTTCATACATATAAATATTTAAAAATAATAAGACATTTAAACATATCGCTCAAATATATAAAAATTTAAAATTAATAAGATATTTGAATACTAGATTTATTTTGAGTGATTAAGTTCTTAGTTTAATCGTATAATTGACAACCGATATTATTTTTAAACTTCTTTTTTGGTGATTTTGATAAATATTATTTTTTATAAGCAATATTTGATATGTAGCTTCATTATTTTGACATGAGAATTGCATAATGTATTTTTAATTATTTTTGAAATCATAATCAGGTACTCGACGTCGAGTATCCGAACCCGACACATACCCGACATGACGGGTACCCGCCATCGATCGGATCGGGTTCGTGTAGTGAAAATTTTAATCCGAACCCGAACTATTCAAACGCGAACTACCCGACCCGATGCCCATTCAAACTATTCAAACGCGAACTATTCGGGTTCGTGTAGTGAAAATTTTCAGGGCTCGGGCACATGCGCCGCACGTAGGAGGGAGAGACCGTATAAGCTTGATGGGGTTCCTTCCTAAAACCAATTGGTTTCCGTTGGACCAATGGTTTCCGGTATGGAACCGATGGTTTCCGTTGGACCAAAACCTCGAACCTTAACCGAATCGGGGTAACCACTGTCTCGGTTACGGTTTGGAACCGGCCGAGCCGGTTGGGTTCCAGCCGAACCGCCGGTTTCGGTTCTGATTCCAAACCGTTTATTTTAATTTTTTGTTGAATTTTAATCTATTTTTCAATATTGAAAAATAAAAAGGAAAATTGATTTTTTAATAATGTAAGAAAAAATTCTTTCGAACATAGAAATTTGAGGAAGAAGGGAAAGATTTGAGAACAAAGCAAAGTGTGGGAAAATCAAAATAAATCCCCGGTATTTACAGGAAAAAACATATAGTCAGGTGAAGGCTTGTCAATGGGGCGGGTATTCCCCGTCCCCGCGATGATTTCCACGAATGAGTAGGGATCCCTGATATTTTATCCTCGCGTGTGCGGGGATCTCCGCCTCTTCCCATTAGCATTATAATATCTAAATAATATTTATTGTATCCAATTTATATAAATCATATAAAAGTAATTTATATTGTTATAATATAAATAGTATTAAAATATAATTTAAATAATATATTTAATTTATATTATAGTATAAATATTTTTTTAAAAAAAGTGGCGGGGCGGTGAACCCCGCCCATCACTAATCATATGACCGTTGAATAAAAAAACAACAAAACAATTTTACATACATTAATCACTGGAAAAAATATTTAACAATGACTTGGGGTTAAAAGTATAATTATTAATAATTTGTATGCTAATATAAGATAATAATAATAATAGTGAATAGTTGCAATATTAGACACTTTCTGGTGCAAAAGAAAATAACAATAACAAAAATATAGGGGGGACTATGAAATCGATGATAGTACATGTGTTTTTTGTTTTTACTATCTCGAGGTATCCCCACTCGATCTAACTATTGTTAGCCCCTAAATTATGGCGTGGGCTTGCGCCACACAGACCTGGCGGAGGCTTAATTGCGCCACGCACTCAAGAGGTGAGACTAATACCCGGGGCCAGATGAACGTCTCAAACCCACCTGACAACGATAGCCATGAGCTATAAAGCCCATGAGGACTACTCAATGAATTGTGGGAGGGAGAATTCGATCCCACGACCTCCTTTAACCACAAGTCCTTAAGGCTTCCTCTTTGATGAGTAGACCAAGGCCTCATTGGCCTCTACATAGCGTTTTCAAAATGTAAGAATAAAGCCAACCGAAGTGTACAAGAGGAACTTATTCGTCTCAGAGAAACCTTTGTCTTTGATGAAAAATTTCTTAATGAGTTGGCTCTTCCCATTTTTCTATAAAAAAAAACCCCATAAACGATATACAACGTTGGCAAAATTGCTTAATGAGTTGTCTTGTGTGCACCTTACTTTTTACTAATTTTCTTATATTAACGTTCAAAATTATCTTGTGTCGTTTAATTTATAAAAATAAGTTATTTATATTTATTTTGATATTTTATTGAATCGTGATCTAACAACATATTAAATGGAGCAGTTAATAGCTTGATTGGTCTCAAGTGAATATTTTATCTCGTCGAATCACAATATATTTCGTTGATAGATCAATAATCGATTATGTAATAAACCCTCTACGATAATACTTTTGACTGGTCCGACCGCGAAGCGAGTTCCAAATTAATAATTAGCTAAAATTATAAGATAATATATTTTTATAATTAATTGATATTGCATATATTTCGTCTCTAATTTTTCATTATCATTGTAGAAATTTCTCGTGCTATTTTCTCGTAGCTATATAAGAAACATAATAATGCGAATGCGAGATTGAAAGATTCATTAGAATCAAACCCTTTAGAATAATTAAATGAAAATTTGGAAAATATTTGTAAATTGAGTATTTCATTGTATAATACAATAGTAATTAATATATAAGTTGATTAATTTATTAGTTAATAACGTTTGTGATGACCCCATTACTACTACCTATATTTTTTTTGAAGTAGAAGTACTCATATTCATGATAAAAAAAAATCAGCATATAATAGGGCAACCAAATTTTAACTCGGAAGTCAACGACCTTCCCTGTCCCAACCCATGGTCTTAGCTAAAGAATGTGCTACAGCGTTACGGTACCCTCCCGTTTGATGAACGAGGATGAAACATCTCTAATTAGCATAGTCAATCTTTGACCAGTCTCGGAATAATTCAAACCTCTGCTTTGATTAAAACCAAATTGGATATAATTCGACGAACGATTATCCAATATAGAATTCCTAGGTTATTTTCGTAATACTTCGATGAAAAAAGAAAAGACTTCATAATCTAACAAAAAATGATAGTACATTTATGCAATCCTACTTTTAATTACAAATATATTTTTTCAGTCAAAATTATGATACTCACTACTGTCTAGTAGATCCGTGTCTTTATATTAGTAGTTCATGTAATCCATCCATTTGGAGAAAAAGAAAATTACAGTGATCCAACTATAAACTCTAATCCAAACACGTTTTTTTGCCCCATTTGTTCCGAATATAAAACCACGCCAGAGTCCTACCAAAACATCTCACCAGAAGCTACAGTTAACAGTACAATCAAAGATGGCAAACGCAACCAAAATGTTGGCTCTTCTCTTCATCGCCTTCTGTGCCCTACCTATGCTGTCTTCTTCTTCGAGGATTTTAGTGCACGAAGCTGATGAGTCATCGATGTCCTCAGATGGCGAGGAGCTGCTTCGTAAGCTCGGGTTCAACGCAAAAGAAATGAAAGAACGTGGGAGGTTCTTTGGGTCCTCACTGAGAGAGGTTCCTGGTGGCCCAGATCCTCGCCACCATGAATAGTATTATTAATTATCATATTGTATTAAGAAGAAGAGTTTATGAAGTTTACAAACGTGTAATAATGTTAACCTTATTATATTTTATTGTGATTAAAAGAAAGAAATGACATTGGCCTGCGAAGAAACCAGGATTCTTAACCTGGTGTCAAAAAATAATTAATCTAAAATAGTAATAAAAAAATATCCCCGTTCATGACAAAATCATCAAAATATGCTCCGTAACAAAGTTTATGAGATTTAACGTGAGTAACGTGTGCTATTCGTCTAATAATGAAAACATAACACGCCATTAATGCTTTGACAATACCTATTATTAATACTCTAACGGCCCACAGGCAGACGTCGACCTAAGAATTATTTTCAATGAGAACAATTAGATTTGAAATTGCAGCGTACGTTATATTTTAAACATGTTTAAATAACATAGAGTTTTGTATTTTTGCTATATATTATGTATATAATATTAGGGATATCTATATATGTATATATTGATTTATTTTGATTTAAATCATATGATTAAATAATAAAAAACATCATAGAAGTGAAAATAGAAATGAAAATAATAATTTTGATATAATACTTTTAAAACCGTTGGGGTGTCAAACTCAATCATATACAACTATGCCGTACATATAAGTTTGTATGCTACTCCATTTATTGTTAACTTGTTTTAGAGTGAAACCCCGTATGAGACATGAGAGTGGGCTAGATGTGATCGAGATCCCTTCAAATGGTGTGGTGAACGTGGAACAAACTCGTGAAGAATCATAAGGAGGTTCTAACTCAAATACGACGTGTTTTCGGTCCTTGCAACGATTGATGCCTTATGTCGAAAATATTCCTGACATTGATGTTGGACATGCGAAACAAAATGATCGTTGTTGAAGGGGAAGGGGTTGTCCAGGTTGGTGGTCTTGGGCTTGAGGGAAGGATTGTTGGGATGTTGAACTCATCCCACGTCGCGTAGATGAAACAATTGCCGATAGAGTTATTGTGAAACCCCACATGGACTTATATGTAAGGCTCACAAGCTCGTGTTGGATCCGGCCCATCTATTTTGGGCTGAAGATGGGTCAAGCCCATTTACTTATTATATGTAAAAAAAAAAAAAAAAGGATATTTACACTACACAGGCACACACACGGCAAAAAAAATAACAGAGAGGGAGCGAGCAGAAGCAGAAAGAAAAGAGAGAAGAGAGGAAGAAAAAAGGTGAGAAGAAAAAGTCCCGATCCCGTCGATCCGGTGCTCCGATTTCGTCCAAACTTCGGAGGGAGATTCGTCTCAACGTGCTCTACACATCTACCGGCTCGGATTGTTCGGTTCCTCGCTTTTGGGTGGTAACCCGTTTCTATCTCTTCGTGTACTCCGAGCTCGTAGCTCGACGATTGTTGGTGTTTCCGAGTTTGTAACTCGATGTGATGTGTGCTCGCCTCGTCGGTGTAGTGTTTTTGGTGTGTTCTTGGGTTGGTGTTACCTCGAGACGTTCTCGGGAGGTGTTGTCCGTTGTATACGTCGAACTCGGTATATAGTGGATTGTTTCCTTGGATCGGGAGATCGATCCCGTGGTTTTTCCCGTTCGGGTTTTCCACGTTAAAAGTGCCGGTGTTATTTTTATTCCGTTGCGTTGATTGTCGTTATATTGGTTCCCGTGATTTCCGACAGCCCTAACAGCTCAGGCTAGAGGAGATACATACATTTGGAGGGGTTGAACGTGGATCGAACACACGTAGTGTTATCAGTGATGTTCTAGCCCAAATACAATGTTGATGATATGTCCGCGGTCCTGGAAAGATTGGTGTCTTGTTTCGAAAGTCATCCTGACATTGTGATTGTCAGCGGCGTGTTCCGTTGGGCAGAACGATGGTACAAACCGGTTATTGGTGAAAGAAAGACTTGTGGAGGTGCCAAATTCATCCGACACCCAATAGATGAAACAATAATGGCCTATGTACTTTGTAGGCTATTTCCTTTATCCTCGATTAGTTTTAGAGTGGAATAATTTCACGAATATCTTCGTCAATACGATGATTCTATTTTAATATCAATATACCTATTTTCATTCAATGTTATGATTTTGTTTTATTTACGATCGATTCTATCAATAAACCCGATACCCTATTTTATGGTAGCTGCTACAACCTATACACTTGAATATGGCAACGTAATTAGTGTATTAACTAATGGGATATATCATAGATAATAAATAATCAAAGACAATAATAATTGTATTAAAATAAAGCAAATCTTTAACGTTAACTGCATCCCATATTTAGTAATTCATTTCATTTACATTTATGTAAAAGGACTCTTCGCCGTCAAGTTAGAACTGTTGTTGACCTTACTTCAGACCCTAATATTGACATAATTCTGTTTGATCAGTTTCGTGCACTATATAACAACCACCAAGAGTCCCTTCAAACTTCACAACATAATTATTATATTAACTAATGAGATGTCACAAATCATAAATAATAAAGGACAATAACCATTGTATTAAAATAGTGAAATCTTTAACATTAAATTGTATCCCATATTTAGCAATTCATTTAATTACATAAAGATGGTTTGACCGTTTCTTGCACTATATAAATACCAACAAGAATCCCTTCAAACTTCACATCTTCAATACACACAAAACGTCCCATGATCTGCTAATAACCGGCAAAGATGGCTTTCTCACAGAACACAACAAAAATTTTAGCTCTTCTCTTCATCGCCTTTTGTGCCCTACCTGTCTTGTCTTCTTCTTCGCGGTTATTAGCACATGAAGCTGACAAGTCTTCGATTTCCTCAGACACCGAGGCGCTGCTACGTAAGCTCGGGTACAACGTACAAAAAATGAAAGAATGTGGAGGTTCTTCCGCTGGTCCTCACTGAGGGAAGTACCCAGTGGACCAAATCCTCTCCATCATCATGATCATCATCCTTAGTAGGATTAATTTGTATGAACGAATTACTAAATGTGGAATACTATTTACTTTTGGATGCACAATGATATTATATTGCTGTTTGATTAGATTTGAGTACTTCCCCTCACTTAATTGGTGGAATACTTCAAATGAATTAATTTTAAAAGAAGACGTACACACAGAGGTGAACTTTGCCTGTTTTAGAGAGAAATGCCAAGAATATCTATCCAGGAGGCAAATTTTATTACTGTAATTCCATTAAAATTACCAACAAATGCAAAAACATGAAAATGTAAAATAGTAAAAAACTAATAACCCATACGACAAGTTCGAAATTTCTCTTGAGCTCAGCAACAACACGAGAGTTTTTGGATCCCAGTGTAATCATGTTTCTCATCCACAACCTTCGATGTTTCTTTGAGGTATTCGTGGCCGTGCCTCGGTGGCTAGGGAAGATGCTGGGGCCAAGAAGAGCGCTGTGATTCGCTGCGGTAGTGGTGGTGGAGATGAAGAATATCACATCATGGCGGCAGGTGGTGGTGGTAAGTGGGTTCGGGTTTGTTGGGGGTGAGAGGTTTGGTGGTGGCGGTGGTGGTGGGGTTGATGAATGATGAGAGAAGACATGATTGATTTTCTTGTTCAGACACAGAGATGTTTAGGTTAGCGAAGTAGAAAAAAAGTAGAGCTATTGGTGCCACGTTGGCTTCTCATCATCTTGGAATTTTGTTGGTATATATCTTACGTGGAATTTTTATTTCGTGGAAAATGGAGAGATTTTGTAAGATTATCGGATATGATACGTCACTACCTATATAAGAATTTCCATCACGTCTATGTAATTAACCAAAAGCTCACATCATTTTTTGTCATTTACGCAAATTTAAAACAAAGTCAACAAAAAAGATCGGTGAATTGGTTTCGATCCCCTTTTCTTGGAATTCCACGATTATCTAGTGCATGTTGAATTATAAGGTCACCCAATAAGAACTTGTTCAAATCCTTAAAGTATGAAAAATATTTTAATCTCTCTATATATAATTAAGAAAGAGACTCTAATTCCTAATTTAAATGAATAAAATGGTAAATTATACATTGTGTCACTAAATATAAAAATTTTTGAGTTTTGCCCATATATTTGACTCGAATTTGTTCCGATATATGAAGATGAGACATGTTTTCACAAATATCAAATACTAGATAGGCATTGCCGCACGTTGTGCAGCTGCGAGGAAAATTAATCCAGAAAACGAGTCATTCAAAATGAAAAGGAAAATGTATAAACAGTTATGTCGAACACCTTATTTGCCTAATTCAAAGGTTCAACTTTCGATGGCTTTCGAAACATCGAAAGCTGCTTTGAATATCCTTGCAAATAAATTTGGGCTGCGAAAAAATCAAGCTCAATGCAACGTGCTACCTCTCTTAGCAAGTAAGCATAGGGCAATACACATCAGGTAAATGAAAATATTGATAGCATGTACATGAAAAAAAAAAGAAACAGAAAAAAAGCAAACACAAATAAAGCATGAATGTAATAAACAACGTAGCACTCCCAATGGGATTCACGTTGAATTCGAAGCAAAAAAGGTTAAACTCAATCCAATTTCAAAGGTTGTAATGTGATCTCTACAAGCTTTCTCTATGTTCGCCTGTTTTCAACCAATCAGAGGCCAGTTGAAAGCGTTTAAGTACCACTATAGTTCCTTCATTTTGCACTTTATTTTCCTCCAACAGTGAAAATAAGTTTTAAGATACGGATTGAGTAACTACCTAAAATCATCTTTCAGCCCATATTTCACCATCAGAGGAACTCCGCTCTAAATTTCAAGTCACAAGATTAGGTACGTCAAATAACTACTAGAAGCTAGCAACAACTAACATATCTATGTTGTGCTTTATCAGGAGGGAATGTGCAGCAAGAACCTCAAGAAACTTATATCTAATTTCTCAAACAAAGACAACATGATGAAGATAAAGCTTTTTCCCTGATTGATTTTTTGTGTTACAGAGACGATAGCCAATGCGATTACATTTCGAGCTTCGCGGGCGCATTGCGCATAGCGATACACCTTTGCGCTGGGGTTTCTATTGCTTGCTATGCTATCAAGTTCCTCGCCGAGCCATTAATGATGACCCCATAGCACACCTCATCACAATCGAACATTTCATCGAACACCCTATATGCGCTATCCAAAACCTGCATTTCGCCGACCCCACAGACGGATTCTCGACACAAAGAAAGCTTGAAGGAACGAGGTGGTGGACAGAGAATTGCAGTAGCACCGTTCAAGCAACCAATAAGAAATTTCTCATAGAAATACTTTTTATTAGGAGTGTGGTAGACTGACACGTGGGCGTTGCAATACATATGCCATTCTTATAAACTGAGATATATTTATTAAACAGAGAGAGTGGTTGTGAAATTACCTACAGAAAACTGGCTATCAAACGGGTGGACATGCTCTTTTATACAAGGAAAGATAATGAAAGGACAATCCAAATCTATATTGACCACTGTTTTATATGAATTTCGTCAATCTAGAAACATCAAGCAAACTGGAAGATCTTACATGCTAACCACTTCGCAATCGAACATTAATCATCAAGCACAAAGCATCACAGTGATAATTCAAGACAAATGGCATGATTCAATATCACCAAAGAGTCCAAATAAAATCAAATAAAACGATTACCTAAACAAACAAATCAACCTCGTACGTGCCCTAGTAAGAATCCTTCTTAAGGTACGCTCCTGCATAAGCAGTGCTAAAGAATCTCTTCACAGTAGACCCATCAAGAATCCTCAGCAAGACAGGGTTGTTAGTGCACCTCGGGGTCTTGAACTGGCTCAAACCCGCCCCGTTCTCGATAAAATGCTCCAAGATCTTCATAAAAGTTCCTCCCTCCACAACGCAGAGCTCCAAGGGCCCGATAGATCCGTTCTTTCTAGCACATATGTACCCATAATCCACGAAAGTAGCATCCATTTCGGTGCAACATTCACTCAACAACTTATCATCATCGGTGTTTTCTCCTTTCAACTCCCAATATATTACATAGTGCCCCGGCGTGTTAGCCACGTTGGCGTGGCTTGTGAAGTCTACAAGCTCAGATTTCGATTCTTTCAGAGCTTGAGAACACTTTTGGACAACGTGCAGCAGGTCTTTCTCGGTGTTCTTGTCTATGTTTATGGTTAGAATTAACTTTCTTCTGCATATGAAGTTGAGCTTCGGTGTGTTCTTGTGGAAACCGGAGACTTCAACCACGTCTCCGAGTCTATATCTGTATAGGCCTGCATGGTTTTAAAGATTTAAAATTGGACATAAACATATAATTCAAAGAGATTAACATAACTTGATACGAGCTGTTTTCATGCAAAAGAAAGTTGGCTTGTACAAATTCAAACACTATTGTACCAGACAGACCGATCCATATTGTTCTTTGTCATAAAATTGACCGACCTTTTCAAGATTTATTCTACCAAATCCATATAAGAATGCCAATCCAAATCGTTAGATTTTCGACACGTCGTCACAAATCTAACGGAGTTCGGATTGCTAACCAAGTGGATAGAGAAGAATAGACCCCTTTTCGTCAATCACGTGGTATTACTATTACATATTTACTTGTAAAAAAATCCGGAGCCGGAGGTTTGGTATATATGCTGCGATGCGTTTGGGTTTTGTCAGGTAATGTAAATATATAGACGGGGGCCGTGTTCAAAACTTGAGACCCTCTCGAAACCCTATGGCACAGATATAATTTCACGTCGAAAAGGATAAGATAACGCTGGTCCAATTAATCCAATCTAACTGTAGCAAATGATAGATAAATTTCTTTTTATCTGAAGTCAACATTAATGGTTGTATTGTCCGCATTGAAAAGACTGGTCTATTCCTGCATTTTGGACCATGATGTGCCAATGACAGAGTAGAAAGAGAGAGATGAACGTAACGTTGGCACATATAAATATACAGCAAATGTGGACAGTGGGAGATGAATGAACGTAGCATTGTCTATGTACTTAAATGAATATTATTGGCCAAGTATTTTTTTTTTGTTATTTAGACACGTTTCTTACCGCAATTATTTAAATATAATCTGCCACTTATAGTACACAACAGGTTCTGCTGAATGCTGGCCGCACTATTCCAAATCTAACATTTAATTTCACTACATGATCAAATTACATGTGCTCATGGTACTTCAATTTTTATGTCGTGTAATAATATTACAGCCTTAATTATTTTAATCCATTCGCATTTTAAGGGAGAAATTAAACAGTACATTTTTAGGACAATAAATTTTCAAATTGAAGCAATTTAAAGACAATTAACGTTGAAAACCTAATTTTAGTCCTAAATTAGCACATGTGAGTCGTAATTAACAAATAAATTGGAGGAAAAATCCTATATGTGATATTAGACATGCTGATTTGGATTGAATTTTTTCCAATTCCACGTCGGAAGTTCCCCTAAATTCATTGTCACTTGCACATTATATGTGCTAATTCTTGCATGAAATTAGGTTTCAACGTTCGTTGTACTCAAATTGCCTCGATTTGTTCGAGATGTTGACTTGTATCCAATTTTCGCAATGTCACGTGTAATTCTCCCCCCAATGAATTGCCAAGTTATGTCTCACGCGGTGTTAATTCAAGGTTGAAATTATGTTTCCAGCATTAATTGTCCTCAAATTTCTTTAATTTCGAAACATGTCCTAAAATTATCACCCTTACTTTATATTGCTAAAAATGTCATTCTCCCAAATATACAGGATTAAAAAACAATTAAGCTCGACATTCTAATAATTGTGTGGCGTTAGTTCAATTTTTATCTGATCAAAATGATCAAGGAATAGGGCTCGAAAAAAATTGATCTAGGTGTAGAAAACAATAAATTCTAATAAAACCTTTCATTTAAATAATAATCACATAAAATTTCAAATCAGCAACTTCAAATTCATAAATATTACCTGTAAAAGTGGTCAGCACAACTTCATACTGCTGCCCAATCTTAACATCCGAGAGCTTCACAGGATCATCTTCTTCAAAGCGATCGTTAAAACCCTCAAACCGGTCCGCATTCACACGCTGCCTACGGAGTGGTATGAACTCAAAATAAGCAAAGGTAGGTACAACCGCATAGCTCACCCTCTCGGGCTCCAAACCCGGGTCAACGTTCACACCGATCCAACTCTCGCTCGACCCGTAATCCGCACTGACAAGGGGCAATTCACCTCCAACGTAGTGCCTCAGCTTACTCAAGTAGAGCTCCATCGAGCCCGTCATTATCGAATAAATGTACTTCGCATTGGGCCACAAGGCAGGAACCAGACCGAACCAACCGTTCCTCTCGAGCTCTTCGCATTTCGACCCGACCCTTTTCGCCAAACCCGGGTCCGCCAGTTTGCCCACGATCTCGAGAACCGCTTGCCTCACTTCGGGGATGGTTATTATTCGATCGTTGAGGCAACCTTTGCTTATGTCCCAACATATTTCTCTCCACGAGGCCTCCAATAACCTAAACGACTGCACGATGCTGTAAGAAAAGGCCGATGAAATGACCTCGATCTGATCGGAAAGGTGTAGGCCAAGGAGGAGGTGGCAGTAAGTGGATTGATTGTAGTCTCCGCTAGATATGACTTTCTCGGGGCTGCAAGTGAAGCATTTTGTCTGGGCTTGTTTTGTCTTGAACTCCTCACTGGCGTACACGTGTGCAGTGGCCATGCCTATGGTTACTCCACCTTGGGTCTCCGATCTTTGACTGCTGTATATGAACTCAAGAATCTTTCCACCCTCTCTAGTAGGATAAATCCTGCTGGGCCAAAATTAGGTTAAAGAATTTTGAGGGTTTTGTGTGTAAAATCAAATTCTTGTGAAGCGGGGTAGTTGGATTGGATTCATTTCAAAGAACAGACTTTTCTCGATATATGTGCTCAAGTTAAGACAACTATTGATAGCTCGAAGTACAAGATTAGTAACGACTGTAAATGGTATCAAATGATGTGATTTTTAAGCTTGTCAACCGCACAAAAGATTACTAGTTTATGTAGTAACTGCATAAATAAAAAAATAACCTCGATCTATAGGCTGCTGCAAGTTTGGAAATCTGAAGGGTGGTCTTGGAGCTATGAGGAGTGAAAGGCACATACTTTTGTCTTCCCTCGGTTGTCCCAGAACTATATACACAACCTTAAAACTAGCAAGTCTTCGAAAAAACAAAAATAGGGTTTCCAAATTTATGTATATATATAGATATAGGTGCGAACAAATGACCTTAACGAGAGAGTTGTGATGGGTTCTCGTGTAAGAAGACTTGATGTCTCTCCATTGGCTATTCGTTGAATGTAAGGCTCAAAATCAGCATGAGATGCGAGGGGAACCGAAGAGGCATAAAGCGACTCCAATGCGCTTGCCTCCATTTGAAAAACGCCGACATCTCCGAAATACCTCTTCAAGTATTCCACATTTTGATTCTTTTCGAGAATCTGGCGAAGTATCTGAGCTTGGATCGATTCTGCATTCTCGGATACATCGTCGAACCAGTGGATGAGGTCCTCTTTAGTAAGAAGCTCTCCACCGCTCATCATGGAACTCATTTGCAAGCTTAGTTGCTACAGTCTACAGATTCAGAGAGCTATCTTGTTATGAGATTGAGATTGCTTGTGATGTTCTAGATTTTATTAGTTATCTGTGGGTTCATTCTTGCAACTTGCGTCCGTTACCGTAATAATGTGTACGTACGGTTGAGATGTCTTGTCATGGATAAAAAGAAATGAACGCATTTCTTCGATAAATAAGGTGTTGGCTACTTCTCCAGTCAATATAATTATTCCTGTAAAGAAAAAAATCCTTCGAAACTACTGCAATCAATATATAAACTAAGAATAATATAACTATAACTAAGAGAGTAGACAATAATATATGAGAATTTTTTTTTCAGTTGCACCAACACTCTATTTATAGGCCAGAGGTGACATCTTTACATTGATGACAATATATGCCATAAAAATTAGGGATAACTACACTAACGCGCCTGATAGTATTGCTCAATGGCACACACCATCTCTGACTATAGTATCTACACTTAGACCCATTTCACTTTACTCAACTTTTACACTGAGACCCCTTCACTATATTTTGGAAAGTAATTTAGAAATTTGGGCAGAAAATAATTGATATATTCCAAATTTACTCTTAGTTTACAAAATAAACATGTTTAAATGAGTTTATATATAATGAATAATATTTAAGGTGTATAAATATATATTTTAGAATAATTTATTTCCATATATATGGTATATATATCATATAATTTTTTGAATTCGTTTATGCAAAATTATCTTATCGACATAAACTAATAAAAGAAAAAAAGAACATGTAATTTTTGTTGATAAACTAAGGGTAAATTTGGAATATCACAATTATTTTCTGCCCAAATTTTTAATTTTACTGTCCAAATAGACTAAAGGGGTCTTTGTGTAAAGGTTGAGTAAACGAAAAGGAATGTAAGTGTAATTACTATAGTCGGAGGGGGTGTGTGTAGTTGCGCAATACTACATGGGATGTTAATGTAATTATCCCTAAAAACTATGGTACAAAAGGATATAGGGCATTTGTAAGGCGATGATGGAGATAAATGCACTAATGCGGTGAAATTAGGGGGTAAACCGAATCGTGGTGGACATCCACTTCAATGGTTCATAATACTTCCATTTGGATGTCAATCACTAACGAAAACTCATACAAATAAAACCATAATGAAATAAAAATATACATTTTTCTTTACGACACTGCCTCGTTAAAAACCCTATTAGTACAACCCAAAGGAAACCATGGTTAAGGAAAAAAGAGTACAAAAAACGTAGTATTTCTTTCCCTATTGAACACATCATTTGATATTCTTCGATCGTCGCATTCCAAAAATGTTGAAGTCGTCAGTTATTTTGTGAATAAGACCACTAGATTATCACGCGATCGAATTTGTTGAACGATAATTTCTCCATTATTTTGAAGATAGTGAGTGAAAAAGAACTTTAGTGAGATATGCTTAGTCATGCCGCCTTTTATGTAACATTCATTCAGTTGAGCAATCCATGAGGCGTTATCTTCGAACAATATAACTGCAGCTCATTTGTCCATATTTAATTCACATGTTCCTCGAACATGATGAATTAGACTTCTCAACCAAACACACTCCTGACTTTCTTCTTGAATTGCTAAAATTTCAGTATAATTAGATGAAGTTGCAGCCATAGTTTGTTTCATTGACCGCCAAGAAATTGGCGTACTACAACATGTAAAAGCATAACCCGTTGTGAAGTTCTATGACTCGGGCAGGCAAGGCCGGCGCAAGATCTTCTTCGTCCCCTCTCAAGTGGCATTTTCATTGGAACGCAGAGGTAGCTCCAAAGTTTAGAAATTATGTATTCCGTCTTCGATCTAACTCCTTACCAACGGCCGAAAACTTGTTCCGTAGTGGCTGCCTCCCAAGCTCAATGTGTACTAGACGCGGCCATTCCGTGGAGAATGAGTTCCACATCCGTTTTGCAGCTTACAAAAAATGTCCGACGATAAGTTGGCTAAAAATATCGCGAGACGAACATGTTTCAACCGATAACGAAGTAACTAGAAAGATTGTTAGAATCGCCTTCTTCTAGAAGGATCATCTAGAAAGCAATTCATTTTGTTTGAGGATCAGCATGCTAGGAAGGATGAACAAGATGAATCAACGCCCAATATACCTCTAAATGTTTCATCAAGCTTAACTACGACGGAGCAATGCACTCGGCTAGAAATGGTGTCTCGATCGAAATTATCGCTCGGGATTTCTCCGGATCATGTGTTGGCTGGTGGTAGGGTGACAAAATTTTATGACCATACCCATACCCATAAGATTCTACCCATTAGTAATGGGTTTGAGTCGGGCCCAATTAAATTTAATGGGTATAGATTAGACCCAGATCCAACAAATTAATTATGACCTTAAGCAGGTATTACTCATTTACCCATTTACCGAAATCAAGCTCTAATTATTCGAAATAAGCCCATATTATTTTATTTCACCCTCTCTCGTCTCTCTCACTTGTCTTGCCAATCAATCTTCCTCCGCCGATTCGATGTCGGGCCAACGCCGACCGTCACCCTCATTCGCCAATTCGAAGTGATCGTAATGTATGCACGACTTTTTCATCGCTTTAATGTAGAGACAATTTCCATTGCAAACGACGGAATCTATCCGAACCCTCCTCGAAAATCAAATCCATCGCAACTTTTGCGACATAATATTCGACGCAATTTTGCAAAGGTTTTTTTCCGCAAATTTTGTCACTATTAGGTCGCTCAAAATTCGAGAAAGAAAATCAGTCGCAAAATTTGTAAGGGTTTTTCCGTCACGAATATCATGGGCCATATTGTTTGCAATGGCTTTTCATTTGCTAAATTTAGCTACGAAATTTCTGTCAGAAAATGCAATGGAAAAACCAGCGTACGGTGTGTTGCTATTTGTGAACATACCCGTCCTAGAAATTTGCAACGCGAAATCGGTCGCAAAATTTTTGCGACGGTTTATCCGTCGCAAAAATTAGCAACCGTCGCTAAATTTAGCTACAAAATTTTTGTCGCATTAAAAGTAAAGATTCGTCGATACTTAACTAAGATCCGTTTACCCACTAGACCCAATAGATTAGTATATCCAATTATTTGAGACCCATCAAATATTGGGTATGGATCATAGTCATTATTTAATTGGGTTTGGATCCGAGTCTATATGGATACTTCCATACCCTACCCATTGGCATTTCTAGCTCTTCTACAACGGGAATTTTGACCATTTTGTGATTGAAGCAATGGCGGCCCAACAAACTATTTTTATTGCTCGATAACGGCGTTTGAAACAAGTTTTAATTGAAGGGGATGAAGACTGGACTCGAAAAAGGTGGAATGTATCACTGTGATATTATGGCAGCCCTTAGTTATTGCGATTCAATTTCCTTTTCATTTGTTAAACGTTTCCGAAACAAGGCGGACTGTCATTAATAATATTTATTTTACCGTTAAACAAACAAAAAAAAAAAGCCCTTCATGGCCAGATGTATTAAACTGAATAATTACACAAATATATATTCGGGCAAGATGATGATTCCGTTTTAAATCAATAAATCTATTTTCGATGATTTTGTTTTAATTACAACATATTCTATTTTCGGTCAATACCCTATTTTATGGTAATTGCTACTACAACTTTTAAACATGAAATGAATCAGCAAGCAATATTATTGTATTAATATATATATATATATATATATATATTATACTAACTAATTAGATATGTCATAAATAAGAGAATAATAATGACATTAAGAATTATGCTTAAAAAAATTAGTACAACGTACCTTCAACAATAATTGGATCCCATATTTAGTAATGCATTTTCATTACGTTTAAAAGATTGAAGATTGTGATTCTTCTGCATTTCCAATAAATAAACGATCACCCTCGTTGAGGTAATTTTAATATAGTCTTAAACTTCATACCCTAATCCGAACATTCTCGCGTTGAACCATTTCTTGCACTATATAAACCACCAAAGTATCAATTCAAACTTCGCAACAATACTCAGATTAAAACGATCAACCCGTTCATAACTATAACAGAGATGGCTTTCTCACCGAACACCACTAAAACATATCGCCCTTCTCCTCATCTTTGCTGTATGTGCCCTACCTATGTTGTCAGCTTCTTCGCGGTTCTTGTTAGTACACGAAGCTGACGAGTCTTCAACATCCTCCGGCAATGAGGCGTTGCTTAGTAAGCCCGGGTTTTACTGGCACAAAGTTAAAGAAGTTTCGAGGTTGTTTGGGTCCTCACTGAGGGAAAGCACCTGGTGGAGCAGATCCTATCCATAATGGTTAGAAGGATTACTTAATGAATTGCTCGTTGAGTGAATTACTAAGCATGTAATGGTTGTAAGTTTGTTTTCTACATTTGCTGCACTATGATATTATATCGTTCTCTTATTTGATTTGATTGGAGTACTGCCCCTATTGATTAGTGGAATGCTATGATTAATTTAAAAAAATTAATAAATATTATAACCATTAAAAAATTAGTTCGCTGGAAATCGAAGTCGTTCCATAGTCAACTGAAGTTCAGATCCGTATTAGACTAATTTTCAATATCACATTTAACAAAACCTAATAATAAAACTCTTCCACAATTTTTATAATATAGACAAACAAAAAACGAATGAAATGAATTCACTCAATTAATGATAAAGAAAATTATATTTCAAGACATATAAGTATTATATAATATATTATATATTACGAATAAAGCCCTTAAAAAAAAGATTGATATATTTTTAAACTTTCTCTCCTTGTGAATGTCTTCTTTTTCCACCCGTGAGAGCCTCTTCTTTCCTTTCTATTAGTGGTAAAAAAATTCAAAATAAAAAATGAATATGATTAATATCCGAGGTTCCGGCTCTCTCCATTATTGAAAAGGCAGGCTCTCCCAATCTCCTTGTCATGACCTCCGAGACTTTTCATAGTCCGGATGATATCTCATACAATATGTGAGTCTTTTTTTTCTGTCCTCGTATTTTCGATTTCTTTGATTTCTTTAACCTTTTCACTCTTGTTTTGTTACTTTCTTTGTTAATGTCTGTGTAGGGTACAATGGTTTGAAGGTCTCGTTCGACTATTCCCTCACACAAGGGATCTCTCCACTAGTTGTTTTGAAATAGATAGCTGGGAGGAAGATTGAACTAACTGAAGAGGAATTGAGGAGACTCAATATATTGGACGGTGATGTTGGGACGACTTTAAGGATCTAGGGTTTTCCCAGTGGCTGATAAAATTATTTCCTACAAGACCTATAACTTTGGTGCCCTTAAACAAACCCTTATGACAGTCTTCTCGGTGGGTGGCGGAATGAAAATGTTTTCTATCGGTAATCAATCTTATCCACACGATTTAGACAGTAAAAGGATCTTGAGAGCATCCTCTTGGGCGTTCCAAAAAACAACTCGTAGTTCTCAATGGGATTGACGAAGATGGAGTCCCCTTGTCCAATAATGCATTGGATAATTGTCATTTCAGCGTCCAAATTCATAATATATTATATTGGGCACTGAAAAGAATTTTACATAGCTTTTCCACTCATAAATTCGGATTTTCGGTTGTTATCTATCTAAATAGCCTTGAATATCTGTTGTATATGCCCCTTTCATATTTTATAGGTTTCAAGGTAAAAATGAACGGATAAAGAGAAGTTATGGACGCAAAAAGCTAAAGCTGTCAAGCTTCGCGGCTAAGTGCAATATTGTTTTACGGCCATGAATGTAATGAGGGTTGACCTTCAAGGGTGGACCACTGTTCACGGGGCCATGAACGAAGATTGGGAGTTCGATCTTAGAGTAATGAAGCACGACCACGGCCGTGAACGAAAACCGAGAAGTCTCAAAGTTGAAGCCTCGTAACTTCCATGACTGTGAGCACCTTATTTTTGCGAGTAAACGCATCGAAGCAAATCAAGTCTACGTCGATTCGATTACTACACAAGGAAGATTCGATCTCTTTCCAACTCTTGACATAAAAGGATAAGAATAAACCATCTAGAGCATCCTAGCCACAAAATTTAAGGGCTAGACTAAACTCTCACACATAAAAACCCACCCTCGCTGAAGGCCACCACCAAAAATTGCATTCCGGTGGAGGAGGAAAACAAGCATACACCGTATTAGACCGAGAAGGGAGCATTTGACGTCCAAAAATAGCATAGAGAGCTTAGAACACGATTCAATGGTCTACAAAGGAGTTTCATTATCGGTTACACAATGGAGAGACTCCTAGGAGATGCATGACGAATCGTACATTGTGAGGGACAATTCCATACTCTATATAGACGTTTAAGTGATGTTTTTATTATAATCTTTGTTGTTTTCGTTTACCTTAATATCTTTTGTGATTAAGGACATTATAGGTCGAATATGACTGTGTATTAGTGTTATCCTTATTCTATTTAATAGTATGTACCGAGTGTTCTTTGTCTGAATTTGATGCTTGCGTGTGCATGATCGACATGTGCACGATCTCTGATTGATTTATAAGACAGACAAAGTGATTAGACCGATTGGAACAAGTTAACATAGAACATCTCTATGTAAGACCGAATATAGATGGACTCGGTTTTGTATGTGTGCTTTCCGAGATCTTTGGCGTCGAAAAGGTCTTAACTCGGAAATTTTCATATAAATTGAATGCATGCATGGAAACTACAATCATATAGACACAAGAATTTGTTCTCCATCGCATAGGATTGTTATTGCGGGACAAGCGAATAATGATTATCTTAGAAATTCTACCTTAATTCAGATTCGTATTGACTTAATAGGATAAATTGCACGAAAACATAGAAATAATTCGTGCCGAACATATATCTTTATCACGTTGGCGTTTATTGATTCAAATTCCTTGTCAATCTACGTTATTTGTTTTTAGAGTTATATCTAATTTCATAATTTTTTATCAAATCTTAAAAAATCATAAAAGTTCTTTTAGTCTTAAACTAGAATTACGAAAAAAAAAAGTATTAGGATTAATCGAGTCGTCCTTGTGGACTCGATACTTGGACTGACGTCCATTTTACTACTTGCACAACTTAGTACACTTGCTAGTATTGGAGCGAATTAAGATTTTGGCGATGTTGATGGGACATCGACATAATTAGTTTTAGGATTTTTTTATTTTTTAGTTTAGACGTTTTCTATTTTCCGTGCTCTATTATTTTATTAGTGTTGTTTTTTTTTGCGTAATTGTGATGCTTCTCATCTTTCTCGTTTATGTTAGACAAAATAAACGATGTAGCGGTATTAACGATATTCTCCCAAAACCTATCAGACATCCGATGATGAATTTGATTGCGGGTTTTGTGATCGCGCCCCACAAGTCAATGCAAATACAATAGAAGGCATCAAACTTTGCCGGCCATGTATTCCAATTCAACCACAATTCTCCATCTATATATTATGATGACATATACTACTTAGAAGAGGGCAACTCCTCTTATTCTTTTTTCGGCTAATTATATTTCGTCACCATTGGAACCAAAAGTAAACTACAAGGAAGTGCTTGTAAAAATGGCAGTGATATAGGGAGATCAATATCGTAAAGCAGAGGTCTCATGTGGATGACTGAAGATCGATTTCAGAAGTTGGAAACTAAAGGGGACACGAATTTCAAGGATATACACACCTCGATACAAAACCTAATAAATACAATGATACATCTTGTGAGCACAAAATTGGAACTACTAACCCATACGGAGACTAATCTAAAAGAGCAAGCAAATACCATTCAGTTCAGTTGTAAAACGACGCTAGAATCAGTGTTGGAACCAAACGAAGTTGAAGATGAGATTGAGCCAGATTAAGGCGATCAATCCGCATAGACTAATGTAGACTTTGTTCTAACAAAATCGAGTTTTTCATAAGTTTATTCATGATATTCTTATTGAAAGGGAGTTGTAAGGAAAATCTAAATCTTCAGATTGCATAACACGTCGGGAGACTCGCAAGCATATGGTTCCAGGCGATAAGGCTGCAAGATCGAGTGGTGCGAAAGGTTTAAAGTTTTGTGGACTACGTATCTGATTAAGAAACTCGTGATCATGTGACAATACGTGATCAGTACTTCAATAGAACATACATACTCGTAGACCTTTAACACAAACACCGGTCGAGCCAACGACTATAAAATAGCGTTTCTTGATAGGCATACCAAATATCTATTTACGCATTATTATTTTATTTTGTATTTTTAATTTCCGTGTATATTATATTTTATTGATCAGGAATTCCTTCACAGTACAGTCTTGTTATATTTTCTCACGCGTTCATAATCAGTTTGCGGTGATCCGTTCACCAAGGTAGCTCGTTTACTGAGGAGCAATCAAACAATTTCACGTACCACTCTACATCGATCAACGCAATTTCAGGATAGTGTTAATTAAAATATTTCTTTGTTTTAATTTATACACACTTGCGTGTTGAGATTATTTGTCTCACCCCTGAAAACTAACCCCACCCAAAATAATATATGAATCAATTAGACTTCCACCTCGAATACTGAATTTAACCTGCACCCACGGTGAGCCACCGATACTGTAATCGCTGGCTCCGGGTTTGGAACCGATCCAATCTGGGCTCGGGTTAGCGGGTTCTACACAAAACTCCATGGCACCGATCTGAAGTCAATTCAATTCTATCCATTTATCCTAGTCAACGGTAAGACAAAAATATATTTAAACATCTCAATGCAAAAATTTCGATAGCGTCAAGCGAGGGATCTTAGCAGATACCACATTCGTTTCGAGTTGACCGAACAGTTTCGAATTGACCCGAACCCTTGAGCATGTTGTCCAAGCAGCATATTTAACATTATTTAGAAACACCTGTCATCTCTTTAAGTAATCAAAGCCACGCAACCCTTACCCAAGTCAATGTTTAATTTCAACTATGATTAGATTAGATGATATATTATTATAGTCTATGAAACGGCAACATCTGTCGTTGAATCCTCGGAGCAACAGCTGGCGTCTTTTATGACCAACTGCTTTCTTGTTTCTACAGACTTTTTTTGAGTAATCACTATAGAGTGAAAAGGGCATCGCGTAAAAGCTGCTGGAAAAGATGAGATATTTCTCGTTTTTTAAGAGGATTCTTGAGGGCCATTGTCCTTCCTCGAAGCTTTTGGTTCTTTCTTCTCTCAGGTAACAATCACCTTAATCGGATCCTTGATGTCTTGCAACAGATTTTTTTTTTCTACATTATCCGTAACAGATCCGTATTTCGGCGCTCGTCAGGGAAATTACGATGGGTTTGGGTCTGAATGTTCCATTAATCTGATTGTTTTGTGAGGGTTCAGTAGTTATGCTATAATCTGGGGAGGAAAGTGAGGTTGAATAGGTCAATAATTCCATGATTTCAGCAATTTAGCCCTAAATACAGAAGCTGGTTGCTAATTTCCTGTAAACTCAGAGAACGGCCAATTTGATTTCAGCATGAAATCCATTACTATTAGCAGATGAATTTGGCCTAGTTATTTTTTTGAAGTTAAGGAGTGTGACTTTCAAGTTTCAGGAGGAGTTAATTTTAGGACACTAACTTTCAAATTCAAAATCGAAGCAATTTAGTGACAAGAAGCCACTCGCCTCTTCTGATGACTTGGCAGCCCAACTGGACAGTATGCCACATCCTTTGTATGACGTGGCAGTTTAGCTAGAATCTGGACACCACATCACCTCTTCTGTGTGAGTGAGTCTAATTGGTGCTCGGTGTCCTTAAATTGCTTCGATTTTGAAAGTTAGTGACATAAACTTGCAACATCTTGAAGGTGCCACCCCTCTTAACTTTATGGGATGAAAAAATATATTTAAGCCTATGAATTTTTATCTCTGGGGCCTTGGATATGCAGTCCAATCACGATCTCTCAAGAGATCGTATATTAAACCATTTGTTCTTTTATTTATGGCCCTTTGACACATTGAACCTAAATATTAAGCTGTGTTGTTTCATTTCTGGTGATGCATTTTTCGAATTTCCCTTTTCAACCGCGTCCCATTGCTGAGTTGCCAGTGGTGGAGGCCTAATAGCATATGCAGATTCTAACCCAAATGTGGAAAGAACAACATGTGATCAAGAAGTAAAGAAGAAAAAGGTTGTGGTACTCGGGACCGGATGGGCCGGTACAAGCTTCTTGAAAGACCTCGACATTTCGTCATATGATGTTCAGGTTGTTTCTCCTAGAAACTACTTTGCTTTCACCCCTTTATTACCAAGTGTAACCGTGGGAACGGTCGAGGCACGAAGTATCGTAGAGCCCGTTCGAAAAATCATTAAAAAGGTAAAATCATTAAGTACTGTATTAATGTGTTGTTATTTTCTCTTCCTGAAAGACACTGTAGTACTAGTAGCATTTCTTTTTGTTGCACGTCAATCGCTCTTAATATATATATGTGTAACTGTTTTTATGCATGGCAGAGGAATGGAGAAATTAAGTTCTGGGAAGCTGAGAGCCTCGAGATCGATCCCGTGAATAAAAGGGTATCTTGCAGATCGAGCGTGGACGAAAATTTACCCGGGAAAAAAGAATTCTCTTTAGAATACGATTATTTGGTTATAGCTATTGGTGCACAAGTAAACACGTTTAATACTCCAGGGGTCTCCGAGTATTGCCATTTTCTGAAGGTAATAATCATCTCTGTTCATCACTATATCACATATACCTTTGTTGCTTAAAATCACAATTTTTATGTCAAATCATATTTTTGTTTAGCGAACAACACACTTTTATTACAGGAAGTGGAAGATGCTCAAAGGATCCGTAGGACCGTAATAGATTGTTTCGAGAAAGCGGTCCTGCCCGAGCTGACCGATGAAGAGCGTAAGACTAATCTCCATTTCGTAGTGGTCGGTGGGGGCCCCACCGGCGTAGAATTCGCCGCTGAGCTCCACGATTTTATTCACGAGGATTTGGTTAGAATATATCCCTCCGTTAAAGAATTTGTGAGCATCTCAGTGATACAATCCGGTGATCACATCTTGAACATGTGAGTACCAATCATTGAATAACATTTTGTTTCGCAATTTCTTGATTATTAATTCATGATAAAAGCTCATAGTGGTGCCATAATTCGAAATATGTGCAATTTCTACAGGTTTGATGAGAGGATAAGCTCGTATGCGGAAGAAAAATTTCAAAGAGATGGCATCGATGTTTTTACGGGCCACCGTGTTTTGAAAGTTTCAGACAGGACGATCGATATGAAAATAAAATCGAGCGGTGAGGATGTATCTGTTCCTCACGGAATGGTGGTGTGGTCCACGGGAGTTGGGACGAGGCCCGTTGTTAAAAATTTCATGGAACGAATCGGTCAGGTAATTAATTAACATGTAGTCATTTTATTTTTCCGATTTCATTTTTTTGTTTCGTGAATAACGTTATTGAAACGCGCCATTTCTTATATACTTGTATCTTAATGCAGGGAAATAGGCGTGTTCTTGCAACCGACGAATGGTTGCGAGTAAAGGGATGCGACGATGTATATGCGCTCGGTGATTGTGCAACCGTTGATCAGAAGAAAATCACGGTAATGTTGTTTGTTGAGAAAACCTCAATTTGCTCCGTATATTCTTATTACAAGCAAAATCATGTCCATTTCCCAATTGTATTGGTTCCTAGTTGTAGATTCTTCGTTTTTTAACACTCAGTTTGGTTTAAGGAAATTAGTAGGCAAAGGAAACTGAAACAAAAATGAAACCTAAATTTTATGTTTGGTTGATTGAAGAAAATGAAAGAAAATAAAAGAAAGTCTAGTTTAAGTTTTCGCTTAAAACTAAGGGAAACTAATTTCTTCACCAAATTGTGACGAAAACAAAAGAAAGACTTGTTAACATCATTTTCACTCCAATTTTCTTTTCCAAACTACTTTCTTCTATCCAAACACAGCGTAATGCAGTTTTAGGGTGTGTTTGGTATGCGGAATTCGTATGTGGAAAGCACGATCGAAAACTAAGTTAGCGCATCGGAGAATGACACTTTGCGCTTCCATCGTTATACCTCTTCACCTTTCGTTCTTTTCCTAACCGAATTCTGCAAGCCAAACGGAGCCTTACCGCTGTATTAAAGTGGGGAACCAATATAGCACAAGTAAGGCCCCTTCATCGTCGCCTTTTTTTCTGAATATTCTTCAGGAAGATATCACCGCCATATTCGAAGCAGCAGATAAAGACAAGTCGGGCACCCTCACGATCGAAGAATTCAAAGACGTGATCGAAGATATAATCATTCGATACCCTCAAGTGGAACTCTACCTAAAGAGCAAGCATCTGTTCGAGCTAACGGATCTATTACAAGACGTGGACGGGAAAGAAAGAGGAGAAGTGGACGTTGAAGGGTTCAAATTAGCTCTAGCTAACGCAGATAAACAGACAAAGAGTCTCCCCGCCACTGCTCAGGTGAGTGCTTGTCTCTTATCCTTATCCTCTGGTAATTGAGTTCTAGTTTTCATTTAGGCCCCGTTTGGCTCGGCTATTTTTAAGCTACTCCCAAACGACTCGGAGCCCGTTTGTCTTGGCTTAGATTAACAACCTAAACCGTTTATTATTTGTAGGAGATTATCTATGAAAGCTCTTTCTGATAAATTGATTTGGTTGGAATCAGTGGCGGAGCCAGGATACTGGTTCATTGGGGTCCAAATCAGTATCAATTATCATTAAATTATATTAATAAAAGTAAACACATAACTTAATTTCATAATGCATATGAACGCAAGGATTTTACATAATAATATGTAATAAATTTTGTAATTTTAATGGGGTTCATTAAAAAAATAATTTAATATGATTAATCATTTTTTTTTATATATATGTAGGTTGCAGCTCAACAAGGTGCATATCTCGCCGGATGCTTCAACAAGCGGGAGAAGTGCGAAGCCGAGCCCGAAGGGCCTCGAAAGTTCAGAAGCGGCGGTCGTCACGAGTTTCGCCCTTTCGCGTAATATTTTTTCTACTTGCATTTAATTACTTATAAAAAAAAAAGAAGATAAAATGAGTGTGAGATTTCTATTGAATATTTTTAGGATATTACTACTAAGCTGTATTACTACTTGTTGTCGTCCCCATCAGGTACCGACACTTCGGGCAATTCGCGCCCCTCGGTGGAGAACAAGCGGCTGCCGAGCTCCCCGGAGACTGGGTTTCCATGGGCCATAGCACGCAGTGGCTTTGGTACTCTATTTACGCGAGGTTCGTGGAGTTCTTTACTTTTTTTTTCTTTTTTTATTAATCTCGTGAGCTGGCGTACGTGTGATGTCCGCAGCAAGCAAGTTAGTTGGCGTACGAGGTTTCTGGTGGTCGGTGATTGGTCGAGGAGGTTCGTGTTCGGGAGAGATTCGAGCCGTATATGAATCGCATGATGCAGTTGTTTTTTGAGTTCTCTGTGTTTGTGTTCTCTCTGTCCGTACAACAGTGATCTTTCTATCAGAAGAGGCGAGCATGTTATAATATCGCCATAAGCTTGTTCGTGTGTTGTTTTTACTGATAAGGAGGGGACTGTTTTGGTAATATCTTTCAAGTTGTTTGGTTAATTATATGGTAAATTCTTCATTGTCCACTTGAGTAACAATCCAACTCCGTTGAATTTTCGATGACGTGTTGAAAATCTAACGAGTTGGTTTGGTGTTCTGACATTGATACGGTAGAATAAATCTTATTATATTATATTTTTGCCATCAAAATCCGTAAACGTATCTAGTAACATGCAAGAGTAACTCTTGCAAGAAAAAATATTGGGTCATCATATATGAAAGTGTTTGTTTAGTTGGCTACTCACCCGAGATAGGCTCGTGGGTAAGTGGGCAACCATTTCGCTGGGAAGGAGATGTGGAGTTGATGTTGATTCTTCGACGCTCAAACGTCGAAGAATAAAAATGATAGTTTGTTGAGTTGTAATTTTAAAAAGTTTTATGGTGAAAAATAAAAATAAAGATAGTTAAGATTAAAAACTTGGTTAGTTTTTTGTAACATGGTGAGAAAGCTCGTTATTTTTGTAACATGAAAATAAGTCTAGTCTCTATGTAGGAGTGATAGAATTTCGAACGCGTTGCTGTAAAGTTCGATTTGAATCGAATATGAACCTCATTGTCAATTATGAGACAGCACAGTGGTTTCAAATGTGACTAATCCTCATGGTTCATTTGTCCCGTCTCAAGTCCACACATAAAGCAGTTGGAATCAAGTGAAATCGAACCCATTACCTTGTTGGAGAGTCATGTGTACGACCACTTAACTATAGATTTATATCGGTCACTTAACCGTTTCAGTTTTATTTCTTTATGAACCGGGAATACATGAGTCAATAAAGATGCAAATATTATGACGCCTGATCTTGGAATTTTATTTATTATGGTGATACGTAATTTAATTTATTATTCTGTTTTTGTAATGAACTTTGAAAAGGTAAAAGGGCAATGTTCAAGTTGTGCCGACATGAACTCCATTTTCAGTTCAATTATATATTAAATCTTAAGGAAGTGATGGATCATTTAATTTGGTATTCACTCTTAACAAATATTTTATGAATGTGACAACTCCTTTTATGTTAATTTAATATCAGACCGACATGTCCTTTTCAGAATGTTTACATCAATTAAGAATTAATGAATGTAAACATAGGAGTTCACATTCTACCGAAGGTTTCTAGAAATATTTTCACTGAATTTCAAGGCGTCAATTCTGATACAAGATAATAATACAAATAATGAACTGTTGCTTTGAAATTAAGTAGATGATATGAAATGGTCACTTTAAAGTGAATTTGTATAATCAATATTCATGATTTCAAATCAGGTTTATTGTTGCCAGCAATTGTTAAAGTATTAGTAATATCTCATATTGGTTGTATACTGATGATGTCCATTAAACGGTATCATTAAATTAGTTAACGGTCCGTTTGGATTGGCGGATTTTGATTTGAAATTCAGAATTTATCCAAATCACCCGTTTGACAAGCGCTCGAATTTGAATTTCGATTTCATCCAAATCGGAGGAGAATTCAAACGCTTGTTGTTTGATGATTTTGAAATTTGACCGCAAGTGGTCCGTTTTCGAAATCTAAATCCCGTGATGTGGCGGCTCGAGCTCGACGAACGACAAGTCGAGTCGGCTCGACAAAAGTACGATGTGTCGAGCTGGCTCGCGAGCTCGATAAACCGTCGAAAAAACCTCGGCTCGAGCTCGACGAACGATGAGTCGAGCCGGCTCGGCAAAAGCTCGGCTCGAGTTCATTATTGTCGAACTCGGGCTCCATTTTGAAATTCGGATTCCGAAATCCTAGCGTTTGACAAACAACGGGTTTAGATTTCAAATTCGTAATTTCAAATCACGAAATTCAATTCAAATTCATGAATCCAAACGCATCCTAAGGGATTATTGTTGGGTTACTATACAAATCAATGAAGCATGTGATTTTATCGGTAGAGAAACCAAATTAGTTATGTTTTATAAAACCTACATTGTTGGGTGGAATCCAATCCATTATGTTGGTATGCAGAATAATTAGTTGACCTTATTATTATTTATTATTAAAATCTCAAATATTAAGCCATGATGGACGAATTAATGATTGTTATTTTTGTGGGTCGGTCTCATCTATTTCTCTGCAGTATTTAAGTTTAGGGTTTCTACGGCGATAATGTAAATGAACACTTAACCCTAACCTACCAAAATACACGCACACAGTATATCACTTTTATATCCCTAAAAATGTACATGGGATTTCATCATCCTTTGTTGAGGTAAAGATATGAAGCTCGTGTTATATATATAACAATTAATATTAATATAATGTCATTGGATTCTTATCAAATAATGTGTAGAGACACATGACTCTTGGGTTCTATTTCTCTTAAATGAGAATAAACATGACTCTTAAACTAGCATAAATATGAGTCATAATAGAGCATGAATATGGCTCATGAATGAGCATGAATATGGCTCTTGAATTACCATGAACATGACTCTTCAATGAGGAGTCTCTTGAGTTGATTGACCACTCTTTAAATACTTCATTTCTCTTGCTCCCAAAATACATGAGGTAATTTGGAAGAGGTTGTTGAACCCTTTGAGCTACAAGAGAGAGTTATTGAAATAGCTTTTTAGGGCAGTGAAGATTCTTCACGCCTCAACATACACTTCGATAATATAAGAGATATATTCCAACAGATCGTGTAATGAATCATGTCGGATATCATTACATGTAATTCTAATCGCTAAATTCATCCACTTGCTTATGGTAAAATCCCCAACACGGTAATAACTTGAGTATGGGATCGAAATTACGTCATGTGTACCATGTTTAATTTTATCACATAAAATAACAAAAATATTCAATGGGTTCCCTCAAGTTCCATTATATTGAAGTCTAGAGTAGCTTTAATTGACTTCAAGTAATTGCATACAAATTGGAATAGTATTACAACATGGCTGGTGAACAATGACTACGGATAATTGATATGTGCACTTCCGGTTTCCGGTTTTCCTTAACGATTCTCATTATTCGCCGAAATATCGTTGTAATTGCAGAACATTTTCTTTTCAAATGGTTGCGCCAGTTTCATGTTGTCCTGAAAGGAAGGAAAGAGAGAAGACAAAAGATAATCTTCCTCGTCTGTGAGACTGCTATAATCTTGTTGGTCATAGGTATCACTGCCCGTGTCTCCTAATAACTCAAACGAAAACTCTCCCTCGAATCCAACGGTTGAGCACGAGGAAGCAATCGTAGTTGAAAGATCGCCATTGTTAGGGTTTGATAAGCCATTTGACTCATCATTACTCCCCAATTTCTCTTGGCAACTGATAGTATCGAAACTTTCTATAACCACCACGAACGAGTCAATAGGATTCTCAAGCTGGTTATGATGTTTAGGGTTTGGAACGAGATGAGGGAAGACATTTTCGGGAGGTTGATGGACACGATAGTTCTCGTCTTCTTTGCGGGATGTTTGCTTCTTCGTCGCTTTGGTGCCCTTATTCGCTCTTTCTTTTTTCTTTTTCATATGTCCGTGCCAATAATTTTTTATATCATTGTCGGTTATTCCCGGGAAATAAGTAGCGATTGTCGACCATCTGTACGTGTCGATACAAATTAGTTCGACACATTATAGGGTAAATTCGTGAAAACTTAACATTCTTATTAAGTATGTCCATCCGAAAATGAATTCCTGAAAATAAGGTTAATGAAAAATTCAATGCATACTTGTTTCCGAGTCGTGCGTGCAATTTCTCTATGAGATCGTGTTCATGTCTGGTGAAGTCCCGTTTCTCAAGACCGGGCTTGAGGTAGTTCACCCAACGGAGTCGGCAACTCTTGCTACATCTTGCGAGACCTGATTTATGCAAGCCCAAAACAAACTTATAATAATATATGTGGATCAACAATCCAAAATTTGTCCAATATATAATTAGGGTTTTCGTCTTCAAGCGTATGTGAAAACTAGGGTTTCACCGATAGACGAATCTAGGGTTTCAAACTCTAATACATAAGGAAATAACTGATCAACTATGTATCTCTCTTCATGGTGAGAAAGATAAAGAGGGAGAAGAGAAGATTAGAGGAAGAAAGAAACACTCCACTCCACTTAGAACCCTATCTTCATGTTATATTAATTCCATTACTGTCAATAATTAAGTACAACGCTACTCGTCTCTTACCAGCAAATATAGGAACTAATCTCCAAGTCTTGTGGCCATGGCTTTGAATAAAATCCCGTAACCTATTGTCCTCTTCTTCACTCCACGCACCTCTCTTTATTCCATTGCTGTCGTAATAAGGTGACCTAACCATGTTTTTCAATTCAATAGTATTATGCTTGGTCTCTCGTTTGTGAAATAAATCCAAGACATATTTATTAAGGAATGAACGTAAAAGCAGACAAAATGCTTGTCACTATGCCATGCAGTGATTGTGTATGTTCTAACTTTCAACGTTGGAATAACTCCGAAAATGATATATATGGCGCGTAGACTTCGTCATGACTTGGTCATGTGATTAATAAAAAAATGTTTGTTAACAATAATTTGGACATATATGGCCGTTCTTAATTGACTCGAGTTTACTTGCTAATTAATAGGTTATTTTCTCTTTGATTCTAGATAATCTCTTGTCGTTTCTCGTCCTGTCAATTTCATTTCATGCTGTGTTCACTGTTTTTATTTCTAATCTCCTTACATACTGATTTTATTTTCTAATCTCCTTATATACTGATCAAGAGAACCTTATTTATTGAATTAATTAAACTCGATTTCAAAATTCGACAGTCATGGGATCGAACTGAATTCCAGTTGAGTTGGCAGGGCTCACTCGACTTGTCTTTCGCACTTATCTTTCCCTAATCAAGATATCGATTCAATACTTTTTCGTTTAATTAAAATATTCTTAAGCAAACTTAATTATATATCTCGATTTCAGCAATGTATAAATCGTCGAGTCTACTTTGAAAAAAGGGTCAACCTCGGCTCATTTACACTTGCAGGAAAATATAATCGAGGTAAACAATATACGGGAATTAAAAAAAAAAAAAAAAAAGACAGAAACGAAATGATGGTCGATAAGCTGGCCCAAATAATTTTTTTTTTTAAGATCGAGACACCGAAATTAAGTGGGCCGATGCCTGACCCGATCCGTACAATGCTTCAAATTGATAAATCGAATATGGTGGAGAAAAGGTTTTATTTTTTCAACGTAATTCAGTTAAATTATTTAATTCATTAAATATTATTGTTATTTAAAATTAGTTCCTTTGATTCTCATTTTCTGTCGCATCCTTGCCTGTCAAGCAAACTGTTCGACGATTACAGTCCGTATGAGTTGAAGGAAATCACCACATGGAGCAAACTGACCCATGAATTAGGCCCTGAAAGGTAACGAGGAACTTGAACCATGAATTGGCAATTGGCATGCGGACGTGTGTGTGCATCGCACTACCAATGGAGTCTTTAGTCATTTACCTTTGGTTTGGGGTATTAGGAGGGATTAGCAGGGTTAGGATTAGCTAAAGGGGTGTTTGGTTAGAGGGTTTATTTAAAGGGGAGGTTTAATTAATACCCTCTTAATACCCCCTATAAGGTATTATTTAAAGCAACCATCCCCCCTCCATTTAGCTAATCCCACACATTTTGGACAAAATTATCCTTTTACTTTAAATTTTATTTGTTTATTTTATTCTTTTTTTATAAATTTCTCCCTCCCCCTCTCTCTCTCTCGTCTTCCCCCGTGTCTCTCCCTTCTCTCTCTCTCTCTCTCTCCCCTCTCTCTCTCCCCCTCTCTCTCTCTCTCTCTCTCCCCCTCTCTCTCTCTCTCTCCCTCCCTCTCTCTCTCTCGTCTTCCCTCTCTCTCTCTTTCTTCTCTCTCCTAATAACGTATTTTTTAAGTGAAGGGGTAAAATTGTAATTTTATTTATTTAAACTCCATCTACCAAACATATTGGACATCATTACTTATTTAATCCCATCAACCAAACATCCAAAAAAACTAATACCCCCCATTAAATAAACTCAACTTAAACTAATACTATCTAAACTCATCCCTCCAACCAAACGGACTCTAAGTTAACGGTTAGTTACCAAAATTACCTAAATTCAGTAACATTGCTATTAAATGTACGTCTTGAAACATGGCAGACGAAAAATGTACATCATACCCCTCACATAGTGGACCAAAGAGGATCTTCGCTCCCAATTTTTTTGTTATTTTTTCTCTTTGATGGATCTTTTAATGAATTAATGTCCAGTACAGAACTACTCGTTCCCGTTGTTGGGTCCTTGTCCTTAATTTTGAATGAGAAATAGTTGTTTCTTAGTCCTTTATTTGAATGAGAAGTAGTTGTTACTTAAGCCCGTTTTACAGAAAGTAAAGAGAAATAATTTCAGTTGATTGATACTTTTTATGGATGTTATTTGTAAGTATTCAATTTAAAAAATTTTCTTGATGCAAAATCTTTCAATTTATGGCATTTCTCTGGCTAATAACATTGAAAAGAAAATGAATATGTATGATGGTACCACGGAAAGTAAATTTTCCTATGTTAAATATATAAAGATAGAAAAATACATTTGGACTAGCTTAATGAAGCCAAATAATACATAAAAAAAATTCATAATGTACGTATGTTGTCTTTGCCTCTTTCGTCAAGACAATCCAAAAATTCTCAGCGTTACCTATCATGAATAACACCTATTTCAACTGAGGTAAACTATCATAATAACGATGATGGTTCTTTCGCTTTCCATCATCGCCGTCGAATGAATTAGCGTATTTCATCCAACGGCCACAAGAAACCAACATCAAAACGACGCTGCCTTTGTACTAAAAGACAAAGCCACGTGTCCCAGTAAAAGACATATAAACCCCTTCGTACACAGCACAGCGCAGGAAATTAATAACGAACATCACAGTCTCATGTTGCAGTTGTCCAACCAATCACCACCATCCACGTGTCCCACCCCCCCCCCGGGCGGCCTCTATACATACGTACACAACCAATCGATGAGAGCCAAAAAAAAAAACAAACACAAATGGATTGCGCTCGCAAGCAAAAACCCGGAGACTTTCACGTCCACCGCCACCGCAGCGCCCACGACAACCCCTACGACGCGCACCGCTGGAGCCTCGCGGCGTCCGCCACAACCAGCAACGACGGCGGCTCTCTCTTCGCCGCGGCGTCTTCCTCATTTCACCTCCCGAAACTCCTATCGCCGGAGGAGAAGAAGCTGCAGCAGAGGCTGAAGAGGCAAGAGAAGCAGAGGATCGTGAGCGAGAAGACGCGCATCCTCCAGAAACTCCTCCCCTGCGACGAGAGGAGGAAGAAGATGGACATGGGCACCGTCCTCGAAGAGACCCACAAGTACATCAGGTTCCTCAGGGCACAGGTCGCCGTCCTCCGCTCCATGCCGCCGGCGCGTCGAGGATTCGACGAACCGTCGATGCTCTACGGCGAGGCACAGCAGCTCTTACAGGTCGTGCTGAACTCGAACGCCGCGCAGTCGATGCTCTACGCCGACGACTGCTGCCTCTACGGCTTCGAACAGCTCTTCTATCTGCTCGATAACGCCGCCGCCGCCGGAGTTGCTTCTCCACCGTTCGATGCTTCTGCTACTTTCTACGGCGACGACGACCGTATTTCTCACCAGTACTTTTATTGACTGATTACCTTTCTCTCTTCCTTACGAATCTAAAACTTCTCTTTTCTTTCTGAGTTTTCGAGATTGCAAAGGAAAGATTATAAAATCACGAAGATGTTTTTTTTTTAACATTCATCTTTAACGGCAGATTATTATTTATTAATCTTCTAACATTTGTGTTCATGGGCCATATTTAGCATAGCAGCAAAGAAACAGAACCCAAAAAAAAAAAAAAGCAAACCATAATTAATTAACAAAAGCACATCTCTTCCTTATCTCTCCTTTGTTTCCGGCGAGCACGCCGATGCTGCCCATCTTCACCATCGACTCTGCGAAATCTTTGAAAACCGTCGACCCATTGCCGCCATTTATCTGAGTCATAACATAGTTCTTAGCCTCGGGATCTTCGAGGAGCGATTGATCGGAGGTGAAGAGCCCTCTTCTCTTGGCCACCAGCGTGTAATAACTCGAGTCGAATGTCTTGAAACTCCCCGGGTCCATCTCGACTATCGTCGTGGTGTCCGTGGCCGAGCAACGGCTCCTCAGACGAGACGCGTAGTTGGGGTCCAACGAAGGGTCCGCGTCGCCTCGGCCGCTGAAGTTGTAGAGACGGTTCGTGAAGCTCGAGCAGTGAGATATGCCTAACGTGTGTCCACCTGTCAATTGTCATCGAGATATGTATATATATATATATTAAAATTTGAAAGGAATTTTAAAACTATTTATAAATTTGGAATTGGCCTGGTTAAGAATAATGTATGATACACATATGTTTTGATAATTTAAAGCTAGTATTAGAACTTGTTCCTGAAAAGAATTGTGTATATATATTTTCATGAACAGCATGTCACGAGCTAGATTTAACATTCATATATAGCTGACGTAATAGTATTGATTGTATTTTGTTATGATTTGTCTCTTGGCATCACGTAATATACATTTGTATCCTATATGTCAAAACATTATATCTACATGTAAGTCAAAGATATTTCTCGTATAAGATACAATTAACATATTCAATAAGGTAAATTCCAGTTTATATTTTGTTTTATCTAAAATAATATTAAAAAAAAAAGTAAATGGAATGTGGAACTGATTTAATTGTCGAAGCGAATATTGTACATAATGCCATTAAAACGATGTTGTCTAGCTCATCGTGCCGATTTCTCAAGATAGAATGATGACAAATATCTCCTAATAAGAGGAATCTAAATTTCGAAACCAACGAACTATTCGATTATTTCGTACTGTCTCATGATTTTGAATATGAAATATTCTAAGTAATCTATGATTTTTGGGTATTCCAGAGATTTCGAAGATGATTATGTCATTTTGATGGCTCTCCATCAACATTATTGAAGCATGAGGGTTCTTATCAATAATTAGTTTGTGTGCATTGGTTTGCTTATAAAATTAGGCATTCGAAGCTCATTTAAAATCATCCCACGGAAGGAAAAGTGAAAGAGAGAAAAATAAAGGAATAAAGCATTTGTGAGGCATTTTCTTCGATTATAAAGAGGAATATCGAGTGTTCTGGTCTTTATAAATTGATATGTTGTAACTCCTATATTTTCAGTATAGTGAAATTATTTTTCATTTACCTCCTCGTAACCGAATTTGTTAGGGAATTTTTCAGGTTAAAATCGTGGTGCCATTTTATCTTTAGTTGCTAAATATTTTATGCGAGTTACCCGACCAGGTCCGTTTCCTGCAACAATTGGTATCAGAGTCAAGCTTAGATTTATATATCTATTTATCTACGCTACGTGGTTGCTACTAACGTGGACCCTACATGTTAGAACATACATTACATTAGACTGCCCTTGTACGATGACGAAAAGCTGCACGAGTTTCAACAACTATTTGCTGCCATCAGAGTTATCTTTCACGATTGAGCAAAAATTATGGCATCAATATTTAACATCAAAAAGTTCAACGAGAGAAATTTCTCACTAGGCTCTTCTGCGGAAAGACAATTGTCTTGATGTTATTTGTAAACAGAGGACAAAATGGAACGAGATGAACTAGAATGTTGTTGCAAACCTGAATCTAGTAATGAGGGATGAGACCTTGTCCAACATTGAAGAAAAGCGGCAAAGGACATATGAGACCACCTTAGCAAACTGTACGAGATAAAATCGTTATTCTTTAAAAGAATTTGTACACTTGAGAATGTCTGAATCTACTTAAGCGACGAAGCATCTCAACATCTTCGATACTCTAATTTCTCAATGTCTTATGAAGTAGTACCGAAGCCTAATGAAGAACCAAGCGAATCTGAGGAACCAAAACTTAGGAGAGACGAACGCAAAAGAGCCAAAACCACTGATTACGTTATGGACATTAATGTTGCATACTTTCTTTTAACTGATGATGGTCAGCCATAAACTCTTCAAGAAGCAATGATCACTTCAGATGCAAATCACTGGTTAACAGCAATGCAAGAGGAATGGAAGCTCTACGGAAGAAATAAGACTTCATCGTTGGTGCCAACCTCATGTAAGAAAGACAATCGTCAAAAAATGAAGTAAGGAAATTTCGTGCAAGGCTCGTGATTAAAGGTTACATTCAGAAAGAAGACATTGTCTTCAATGAAATATTTTCTCTGCGGTTTGACTGACAACTGTCCGGGTGGTCCCGGCGATGAGTGCTACACTTGACCTACATCTTGAGCAATAATGAAGATAGATAATTTTCTTTATGGAGATCTTGAAGAAGAGATTTATGTGCTCCAGCCAGCAAAGAAAACAGAGTTATTTGCATGTTAACACTGTAGACCTCAAATAGGCTAAAGTGTTGGTATATGATATTTGATTCTTTCATTATGAGCCTTCAATACAATATACATAATGCAGACCTTAGTGCATATTCAAAAGGTTTGGTAAAAGTATTGTATGTTGACGATATATTGCTAGCAGGCCCCAAAGAGAGCATTGAAATGCAGTAAGAGGATCTCCTACGATATATCATAGGAACCTCATATGTTGCATTATATTATAGAGGAGTAGAATTTGTTGTCAGAGGGTAAGTGAGCTTGATAAAAGCAAATCTACAACGAGATTGGTGTTGACTTTTACTTTTGGTGGTAAGCTGGGTATTGAGACTTCTATTTCTTGTTCTGATGTTAACAACTGAACCAGAATATGTTGCAACTATGCATGGGAGTAAAGAAAGAAACAGTATGGTTGAAAATGATCATAGAGGAACTCGAGCACAAATAAGAGAGTATTACTCTATTCTTTGACAGTCAGAGTGCCTTCCATATTGTAAGAAACCCAATTTTTCATTCCAGGACAAAACATATACGAGTCCGCTATCACTTCGTCCGCAAAGTGGAAGAGGGCACGATAGTATACGTAAAGTTCATACACAAAACAACCTTGCAAATTATTTAACGAAGGGGGGTCAATACTGCAAGTTAATTTGGTGTCGTTTCTTGGGTAGCATACCAGAGACGTAACCAACATGAAAGGCCGGAAAGAAAGAGCGGTGCGAAGATCTGACTGATTTTCAATCAAATCTTCTAGTGAGAGATTGTCAGATGTGATGAGTCTATGTCTGCATTGATGAAGCCAACAACCGTTTTGTGTGCTGATCTGAAATCATCCCCAGAAGAAAGGTGAAAGGCTGAGATAGAGAATAATAAAGAAATATAGATTTTATGGATTCTCCGATTATAAAGAGGGATATCGAATGTTTTCTCCTTTATCAATTGTAGGATGTGACTCATATACTTTTTCTATTGTGAAATTATTTTTCATTGTGTGTGGTTTGTACCCCAATTTATTTGGGATTTTCAACATAAACAATCTCGATATCCATTGTATCTTTAATTGCTAAAATATTTATTTACTGTGTTACTCGACCGGATCTGCTACCCGCAATAGAATGTGCTGGGATATGCTGAGGAGTTATGTCTGATATGAATTGGTGACTACCTAGCACCTGTGAACAACTTATCTCTTCCGCCAAATTGATCAATTTGCGAAGAGTTGTAAAAATTAGATTTATTTTGTGATTTAGCTGTAAATCAACCAGGTAGTCCCTTTCACCTATTATTAATTGATTTTAGAATCAAACTGCAATCCTAATATATATGTGCACACACACGTGTGTGTGTGTGTTTTTTGCTTATTGATCGTATTATACGACGTACCTGAGAGGACTACAAGGTCCTTAGCGTTCAAACCTTTCGAGGCGAATGATGCCTTCAACTGAGTGAAGTTAAAGTAAGGCGCCGGGAGATTCACAAGCGCTTCCGTGGCGTTCGACACCCTACCGTCTTTCCTTCCCAATGGTACTCGATAGTACGGTCCCTTCGTCTATACACACACACATATAGATATATACAATTTGCATGAAAAATTCCAAGTTTACATTGTTAAAAAATATATAATATATACTCACGCAAATTACCATTGAAACCGAGTCACGAGCCGCCAAGGCGAGGATATCAGCACAAGAAACGACGCCGGGGCACGCCTTCTCGAGGGCGGTTTTGATCCTATCGATTGACCCGAACCCTCTTAGGGATAGATTGGGAAGTGACGTTTTCTCCGCCGGATTGTTCGTTGTCGAATTAAGTAACACAGAAGCATCACAACCCTGCAAAAAAACAGTTATAAATGAATGACATTATATTTTGTATTCTTTATGTATGTTTTTGTGCAAGTACGCGCAAGTAGGATTACATAAGAATTTGTATGTTGTCACGTGAGGCTAACTATGTTGGATAGGTTCATATCGCTACACGTTTTTGGTTCAACGTTTTTTCATGACGACATTGTAAGTCGACATAAGAAGTCAAAATTGTACGAACGAATAAAAACAATACGAAACACAAAGTATATCACTAAAAGAGATGATAATTATGGAAATTAATTATTTTTAATGCTAACAATAGATGAATATATGGATTAAGCATGTTAATTACCCTAACAAAACAATCATGGAAGTGCAGCCTGAGTAAAGCACCAGCAAGGCTTGGAGCTCTATAGAGGATGATCGACATTTCCCGATTAACGATGCCCTCGGCAGATGGACACGTCTTCTTGTAGTAACCGAATTTCAGGCCTTGGGAGTTGCAACAAGTGTTGAGGAGGACCAGAAAAACTAATATAACTGTAAGAACATTTCTTGTTGAAGCCATGGATTATGACGATGGTGTTCTAATAAGGGAGAGAGAGGAGATGTGATCAGGTGTAACGTTATAACTATGATTTTCAGGTTTTATTGTATGCCTCTCTTATACTGTATATGTATAAATATATCTATATATATGTAATAGTGTTGACGGGATAGAGAATCCGTTGCGAAGGTACTACTGCCACTTGATTCAGTGACATGTCCTAAATTTGTCGAGCTGACTTTTTATAATCTTATCGTTGACGGTGATTGTTGATGTTTCAGTGCACAATCATTAATTCAAATTATTCCGACCAATAATGGAGTCGTATACTATACTAATGTCAATAGAATTATAAATTAACATTCATTTTGCAAGTATTCTATCATAAAACTTTTGTTTGAGAACATGAAACATTCTCATGTCTCACGTATTTTTGCTTCATGCCATTTTTAATAATTTCAAGAACATGAAACTAGTTGAAAAATTATATGTGCCCACGCATCAGATTGTGACACGTGTAAAAAAATTAACTGAGTTTAACACTTGTCACAGTCGGGAATATGGAACACCAGATTGAAACACCAAATGAGAACAAATGATCTCGTACCGTTGAAAAGGGCAATTTCGAAAAAGCAAAAATGGATGTTCATATATATTTTAGGACATCATAGTTACATTCCTAGTTCGGGTCATCATATGCTATTTACCCTTTCCATGAAATACGCATAATGCTGCAATTTTACTAAAACCGCATAACATGTTCATCGTAGCAATAAGAATAAACAATATCAAATGCATGATAAAGTATATCTCAGCCACTATTTTTGGTGCAATAGCTTGATTAGTGTTAATAGCCGCTACTTGATAACATTATAAGGTTCAATCATTATTAAATGACCTCCAAACACGACAAGTTTGAACTTGATCATTACAACAGAACGTCATTATATATAAATATAGTGTGCGTGTGCGTGTGTGGTGTCCGAGTGGGGAAGAAATATCAATAATTGGGTCATAAATATATATATATATATTTATATATATATATATATATCTACTAATAATTTTAAACTATAGGACTGTTTGATAGACAGAAGGCTGTGTGTAATAAGTTTTCGGCGCACTAGTTAGTCTTTTATCAAAGCCTGGTACTTTACATTATCATTAAATAGATTTTGGATTTCAGTATTTGGCGAATATTGATCAGACATCATCCCTTTGACGGTCGTAACGATTTTGAAGTTGAACTTGAATATTATCGCATACACTCAACCATTATAGAGTTTATTAAGTAACGTGTCATCATTTCCAGACAAACTGAAGCAACTTCATTAACACTCCTATGTTAAAATTGATCGAAATACTCTTTAGAATAACAATCTATGCGTTGACAAATCAAGATACACATTTGAACGCTTTTACATTATTGTCTGATTTTGCTCCGATAATAGAGAATTCGTAGCAATATATATTGATCAGATAAGCACAGTTACATATTTTATCAATCTCCAAATATGTTAGCGTTCATGCCATGCTAATAATTACACCTAATTCATTTGTATTATATTTTCGCAATAACAAATGGACTCCGGAACTATTTTCTATAAAAAAAAATTAGATTAATGTTTTCTGGTTGCGTCGTGGTTGACTTGCTGTTAAATTGAAGGTTACTGAATTGAGATTATTTGTCAACTTCACCAGATTCAATATATAAATCAAAGAGACCTCTCTCAGCTCTACCACGAATTGATTTAAGGAAGGAACCCTCAATTTAACATTTATTTGCTCAGCAATAAGTAATATAATAGTATTGATCAATTAAGCCGGTTGGCTTTCTATGCGCTAACACCTTTAGCTGCAATTCGGTTTCAAAATTTCGACGGAAAAAGAAAAAGAGACGTGTAAGGGTACGATACTCAAAGACATATCATTGCTTTATACACTTATATTGATATTTTTTTTCACGGCAGAAATTCCGCTTACCAAGCAGAGTGTCAATAAAATCGTGAAGGGATTTTCACGAGTACAAATTGGAGATAAACATGGTACTAAGCAAATCTCTTTAAAATTCAATCTTAACATTAAATTTCCCAATCGGCACAACAACACAAACGGCATCAAATGACAAACGGCGCTCATTTGTCTAAGGCTGTGTTTGGTTGAAGGAAATTAGGGTGGAATAGAAAATTGGAGCGAAAATGATTTTCATGCGTTTTCTTTCGTTTTCCTCACCATTTGGGGTGTGTTTGGTTTGTGAAAATTAGTAGGGAAAGGAAAATGAATGGAAAAGGAAAACTAGTTTTTATGTTTGGTTGATCGAAGAAATAGATAAGGAAAAGAAAAGAAAATCTAGCTTAAGTTTACACTTAAAACTAAGGAAAACTAATTTCTTCACCAAATGATGAGGAAAACGAAAGAAAAAGTTATGAAAATCATTTTCTCTCCAATTTTCTTTTCCACACTAATTTCCTTAAACCAAACACAGCCTTGGTGAAGAAATTAGTTTTCCTTAATTTTAAATGTAAATTTAAGCTAGATTTTCTTTTCTTTTTTATGTATTTCTTCAATCAAACAACCATAAAAACTAATTTTCCTTTTAAATTTCATCTTCCTTTCACTACTAATTTTCCACAAACCAAACACACCTTGAGTTATTACATCGATCACAGATTAACATCGACACACACCAACAGACAATTTATTCCAAACTTCTTTTTTTTTTTTTTTTAATTGAGGAGAAGGTAAGCATCCAGAGTGCTGGCAGTGATGACAACAGGAAGATAGATCACTGGCGGTGGAGTGAGCGTCAGGGTTACTTGGAAACTCTTGTAAAGCTGTAAAAGATCCCCTTCTAACACCGCGAATGTATCTGTTGCAGAAGTTTTCACCTTAGCACTTTCAGAATTCCCACCCGAGGTGGATATATAAATGTGCTTATGTCGGTACAGTACAATAATATTGAATTAGAAATGATTATACAGAGGTGATCAACCATTTTTTTATTTGGTATATATCTTCCCATGGCGTCCTTATGTTATATATATATATATATATGTATATAGTTCAAATGTTTTTCTTATACAATCTTTTTACAGTTACATTTTCTTAGTTCAGTCGTGATGAAACCTATATCTACTCTCGGACATTTGGTTTAGGCTTTAGGGTGAAAATTCACGTCATATATATATATATATATATATATATTTTGATAGGATCGGACGGCACCAACTGAATATAAACAGAAACAATGCAACCCAAATGCGGATCAAACATAGAAATGCAACGGAAACAAAAAACACGGCGATATAACGTGGAAAACCCCCTTCAAATTGAAGATGTAAAAACCACGGGACCAAACGGTCCAAAATCCACTAATCACCAAATTGAGTACAACAAATTACACTCCAGCACAACCACAACAAGCTATGACACCAAATCGAAGTTCAAAAGCACCACAACTCAAATAAAAGTTCAAATGATCAAATTCGTCACAGAAAACAGACACCAAATCGAAGTTCAAAAGCACCACAACTCAAATAAAAGTTCAAATGATCAAATTCGTCACAGAAAACAGCAGTGAATTCGAAAATTCGTAACTCACAGCTCAGACCTCGAAACAAAAAGCCTCTCCAACTGTGAAAATTTCGAATTTGCTGCTGTAGAAAATGTTGTTGTAGAAAATGATGCTGTAGAAAATTGATGCTATCCATGTTTTTTTTTTGTGTGCTGTGTTTTCTCTTATTTGGCTGAGAAAGTGGGCTTTTATCCCACATAGCTGGGAGCCCAAACCCAACAAATCTCCCCCCTCACGACTATGTGGAGGAAATTGCCAAACCGGCAATCGCACAACAAGCTTCAAACTTCGATCTCACCAATGACTTCGTCATCATATCTGCGCCGTTATCATCGGTGTGAATCTTCTCAGCTTCAAGCTGCTTTGTATCCAAAATCTCACGAATCCAATGATATCGCATATCAATATGCTTCGACTTACCATGAAACGTTGGATTCTTGCTGAGATGAATCACGCTCTGGCTGTCACAGAATAAGACATACCTTTGCTGATTAAAACCAAGCTCACTTACAAAGTTTTTCATCCACAGAAGCTCTTTGCAAGTTTCCGTAATGGCAATAAATTCAGCCTCTGTCGTAGACAAAGCAATGCACTTCTGAAGTCTCGACTGCCAAGAAACAGCTCCCCCTGCAAAAGTAATCAAATAACTCGAAGTAGATTTCCTCGTGTCAACATCTCCGGCCAAATCTGAATCTGTATAACCAACAAGAGCAGGCTCGTTAGAACCAAAACATAATCTCATGTTGGATGTACCTCGGAGATATCTCATTATCCATTTCACAGCATTCCAATGCTCTTTTCCTGGATTAGACATAAATCTACTAACAACTCCAACTGCATGAGCTATATCGGGTCGAGTACATACCATAGCGTACATAAGACTACCCACGGCAGATGAATAAGGAACTCGGTCCATACTTTCTTTCTCTTTCTCGTCTGTAAGGCACTGTGTCATGCTCAATCGAATAAAAGTACCAAGAGGAGTACTAACCGGTTTCGAACTCTCCATATTAAACCGCTGCAATACCTTTTCAATGTACCTTTCTTGAGATAACCACAAATTCTTGTCCTTTCGGTCACGTGTGATCCTCATCCCAAGAATACATTGAGCCGACCCCAAATCCTTCATCGAGAAATGCTTGCTCAAGTCTTTTTTCAACATGTAGATTCGAGCTGACGACGAACCTACAATAATCATATCATCAACATAAAGTAATAAAATGATGATATGATCATCCGAGAATCTCTGCATAAAAACACAATGGTTAGTATCATTCTTCTTATACCCTCTTGAATCATTACCGATTCAAACTTTTTATATCATTGTCTCGGAGCTTGTTTCAGACCGTACAAGCTCTTCTTCAATCTGCAGACGTAATTCTCCTTTCCTTTCTGGACAAAACCGTCAGGCTACTCCATATAAATTTCTTCATCAAGATTACCATGAAGAAAAGCAGTTTTGACATCCATCTGTTCAATCTCAAAATCAAGACTCGCTGCCAAGCCCAAAACGACACGGATAGAAGCCACCTTCACAACTGGCGAAAAAATCTCACTAAAATCAATCCCATGCTTCTGGCTGAAACCTTTAACAACCAACCTGGATTTATATCTGGGAGAAAGTGAGTGTTCTTCATGCTTCACCTTGTAAATCCACCTGTTCTTCAAGGCCCTTTTACCTTTAGGAAGCTCCACCAGTACATAGGTGTCATTCACGCGTAAAGAATGCAGCTCGTCTTTCATAGAAGCAATCCATTTATCTTTATCTGGACTCATGGCTTCTTCATAAGTCGCTGGCTCTCCTTCACTAGTGAGAAGCACAAACTCATCGGATGAATAACGTGCAGAAGGTCGCATCTGTCTCGTAGATCTTCTAACTAAAGGTTCTGGAAAGTCAACATGTGTCTCCTCCTGCTGATCAACATCATCGGCAACATGATCATCAACTTGAGTCTCAGCTTCACTTGGATTTGGTGTAAGTAGGCGATCCAAATCAATCAAACGATCATTCTTGATAACTGGCTTCTCAGATTTATCGATATTTTCAATCGTCTGATCCTCCATAAAAATAACATCACGACTTCTGATAAGCTTCTTATCAACGGGATCATAACATCTGTTACCAAATTCATCATCACCATAGCCAAGAAAAATGCATTGTCTTGTTTTGGCATCCAGCTTCGATCTTTCATCTCTCGGGACATGCACAAAACATTTGCATCCGAAAACTCTCAAGTGGTCATACGAGACATTTTTACCATACCAAACCCTGTCAGGAACATCACCCTGCAAAGCAACTGAAGGAGTCAAATTAATTATACGAGTAACCGTATATAAAGCCTCACCCCGAAAATGTTGAGGCAACTTTGCTTCTGACATCAAACATCTAATTCTCTCCATTAATGTTCTGTTCATCCGTTCAGCCAAGCCATTCAACTGAGGAGTTTTAGGAGGTGTTTTCTGGTGCCGGATTCCATGTCGTCGACAATAAGCATCAAATGGTCCGCGATATTCACCTCCGTTATCCGTTATGATGCACTTTAATTTCTTCCCTGTCTCCCTCTCAACGGAAACATGAAACTCAATAAAAGCATCAAGTACATGATCCTTCGACTTCAGAGCTCGGACCCATAATTTCCGCGAATGATCATCAATAAATGTGACGAAGTAAGAAGCACCTCCAAACGACTTCACCTTCAAAAGACCACACACATCTGAGTGAACTAACTCGAGCAAAGTGTCCCTCCTGTGAGGTGGATGATGATGAAAAGAAACTCATTTCTGCTTTCCGGCTAAGCAATGCGCACATCTGTCTAGCTTAGCACCTTTCAAGCCGGGGATTAAATTCTTCTTGGCCAAACAATCGAGCCCTTTCTCACTGATGTGACTCAATCTCCGATGCCAAAGACTAGAAGAATTCCCATTATCAACTGCATTCACAACACTAGCAGAAACATTAGTATGAAGCCAATATAAATTCGAAAATTTCTTACCACGGGGCACAACCAAAGAGCCTCTAGTGATCTTCCAAAGTCCATCACCAAAGTGGCAAGAATAACCCTCATCATCAAGCCTTCCAGTAGAAATGAGATGTAATCGAATATCCGGAGCATGTCTGACCTCCTTCAATACCAATTTCGAACTCAATCCTGTGTCCAAGCAAATAGTGCCAATGCCTACCACTTTTGCTAAACCGTCGTTGCCCATCTTCAAGACTCCAAAATCACCCGGAGTATATGATGCAAAGAATTCCCGATTAGCCGTTACATGGTAAGCCGCACCGCTATCCAGGACCCAACTAGTCTCGCCTTTCACAAGATTGATCCCCTCGTCGTCATAAATAATGACAAGATTATCAGGAGTAGTGGTGGTATTAACACGATCATCGCCATCATCAATATTCTTCTTTGACTGCTCATTCTTCAACTTAAAACAGTATCTCTTGATATGCCCTTTCTTTCCGCAATAGTCTCGATCTTGACTTGCTTCTTCCTCTGCTCTTGCCTCGGATGTTGTAACTCTGGCCCACATGTCTGCTTCTCCCCCTATTTTCAGTAACCAACACCTCGGAATGTGACGAAGTACCTTGCGTTTTCTTTCTCACCTCCTCATTCAAGACACCGCTCTTGACATATTCTAAGGTTACCAAACCACCGGGAGCCCAATTGGTCAATGAAACTCTGAAACTTTCCCATGAATCAGGAAGAGTATTTAAAAGCCATAAACCAAGAACCTCCGCTTCAAACTTAATGCCCATGCCGAATAACTGATCAGAGCACCCCTGAAACTCGTTAATGTGGTCAGAAATGGACGTGTTTTCTTGATACCGCAAATGCATCGCTTGCTTCAAAAGAAACAGTTTATTGTTACCTGTTTTAGAAGCATATAACATCTCAAGCTTTTCCCACAACGTCTTAGCATGTGTCTCATTCACAATATGGTTCAATACATTGTCTTCAACCCATTGCCGAATAAAACCACATACTTGAAGATGCTCGAATTCCCATTGTTCATCAGTTTTTGAATCGGACTTTGATAAAGCGAACACTGGAAGATGCAAATTCTTCACAAATAAGAGATCCTTCATCGTGCCCTTCCACTTGTGATAATTAGTGCCGTTCAAACAAACCATTCTGTTCAAGTTCGCCTCCATTATTCACCGATCAAAAGAATACCGAGAAAACCAACCAAAGCTCTGATACCACTCTGATAGGATCGGACGGCACCAATTGAATATAAACAGAAATAATGCAACCCAAATGCGGATCAAACATAAAAATGCAACGGAAACAAAAACACGGCGATATAACGTGGAAACCCCCCTTCAAATTGAAGAGGTAAAAACCACGAGACCAAACGGTCCAAAATCCACTAATCACCAAATTGAGTACAACAAATTACACCCCAGCACAACCACAACAAGCTATGGCACCAAATCGAAGTCCAAAAGCACCACAACTCAAATACAAGTTCAAATGATCAAATTCGTCACAGAAAACAGCAGTGAATTCGAAAATTCGTAACTCACAGCGTAGACCTCGAAACGAAAAATCCCTTCGGACAGAATGAAGATCGATGAGTCTTCTATCTCCAGTTAAAATTTCAGTCAATCAGACAACGTTTGCCTCTCCAACTGTGAAAATTTCGAATCTGCTGCTGTAGATGCTGTAGAAAATGATACGATTGAAAATTGATGCTATCCATGTTTTTTTTGTGTGTGCTGTGTTTTCTCATGCTGAGAAAATGGGCTTTTATCCCACATAGTTGGGAGCCCAAACCCAACATATATATATATATATATATATATATATATATATATATATATATATATATATTCATTCACCTACGACATAATGAAACAGCCATATACTTCCCACAGTCCCTTTTTGGCCTTCGAGAATGTGGACATCTTTGAAAGCTGCTGGAAAAATCTTGACCAGTTCTGTAAGGTTGTGTCTAAAAAAATTGAAGAACTTGTCAGACGGGCTTGCTATTGGAGCTGTGCCAGTTAGGGTTTCTGCGGTGATATTGGCCATTAATTAAGATCACGAAAAGCTGATACTTGATGAAAAGAGTGATGTTTCTTTTGTTAGGGTTTTTGAAGTTTATATGTCTTGGTGCTCTTGTTGAAATCACGCGGTTGCTCTATTTATAGTTAGTTTTATGTAACAATAAATTGTTGTGCCACAGTGAAACAATGTGACGTTGTAAATGACCAACAAATCGTGTTGGTGGCATGAAATCTCTTCTCCCTCAAAAATCCCTTTAGAAAAAATCCTAATTTATTTATCTTTTATGCCAGCGGTCACAGATCTATAACCATCATGATCGCCGGCGGATCGGATTAGAGCACCCAACACTTTTTTCAATTTCCTTTTTTTCGTTTTTTATATTTTATTTTGAAAATTTATCCTCTCGTATGAGAGATTTCTTCTCTCGTATGAGAGTATTGATCTCTTGAATAAGAGTTTGCTATAATAGTCTTCATAGATCTTAGAAATGGACATCGCCTACCATTGATGATTCACGCAATAGAGATATTGTCAAAAGTGCTTGACGAAGAGATTGCAATGAGTGATTTCTATCTTTTTGTTGTTCCTTCATTCACCAATTTTGCTTTTGTTCCATTATAAAATTTTGTCCAATTGATATTATGGATGAAATTATCGTTTTCAAAAAAAAAATAAAAATCGTGTTGGTGGGTTTGAAAAATTCTTACAAGATTTACAGTAGATTAGGGAAAATTATAAGATTATGTCAGTATACATGCTTTCGTTTTTGGATCAATATGTTTGATAATTACAAAAGTAGGTCACTAACTTTGTATGTCAAAACATTTTTTGGGTTATATTTTCAAAAATGTTAGGTCACTATATATTTTTCGATTTTGGGTCACTAAGTATTTTTTCAATTTTTGGTCACTAATTTGGTAACTAACTTTGTAAACATAGTTATCCAAAATTGAAACATGTATACCTAGTGACCCAAATTCGAAAAAATTATATATAGTTAGTGACCTAAAATTGAAAACATGACCCAAAATATTTTTGGCATACAAAGTTAGTGTCTACTTTTGCAATTATCAAACATAGTGACACAATATTGAATGTATACTAAGTGACCTAAAAATGAAAACGTGTATACTTAGTGACCCAAAAAATTGATAGGATGACCTTAATTTGTTTTGACATACAAAATTAGTGACATACTTTTGCAATTATCGAACACAATGACCAAACAACGAAAATAATAACTTAAAATTGTAATTTTGACATATAATATATATAGTTTGAATGTTTTTCTTATACTATCCTTTTGCACTTGTATTTTCTTAGTCCAGTCGTATGAAACCTATCTACTCTAGGACATTTGGTTTACGGTGAACATTCTCGATATATATATATATATATATATATATATATATTCATTTACCTACTATGGATATTGAAACGGCCTTACACTCCCCAAAGTCCCTTCTTGGCCTTCGAGAATTTGCGCATTTTTGAAAGCTGCTGGAAAAATAGACAAGTTGAGTAAGGTTGTATCTGAAAAAATTGAAGAACTTATCAGACGGGCTTGCGATTGGAGCTGTGCCAGTTAGGGTTTCAGCAGTGATATTGGCCATTAAAGATCAAGAAAAGCGAATACTTGATGAAAACTGAAAAGAGTGATATTTCTTTTGTTATGGTTTTTGAAGTTTATATGTCTTGGTGGTCTTGATCTTTCGAAATCATGCTGTTTTATCTAATATAGGTAGTATTATGCAATAATAAATTGTACTACAGTGTAACAATGTGAGTGACCACACGAATCGTGTTGGTGTGCATGAAAATTTTTTACAAGATCAACATTACATTACATTCTTTTCAAGTTTAACATATTTTAATATTAATATATATTTCAATACAATGAAACTATATTAACTCTAATATACTAATTCCTTGGGTTATTAAATAACATCCCAGATCGATCATATCGTGACGTAATGATACAAAACTTGTAGTTATCTTCTTATGCTAATACATGTTTTCCCCCCTTCCATTTCGGACAATATATGAAAATTTTATGTAACTAGTGTTCCTAAAAGTTATAAGTATATATATGCCACCAAGTAAAGGTATTATTAGCTAGATAAAATCTTGTGAATATTATACTCCTAAATGATTCAATATCGACAGCCTGTCGAAAACATCAAATGTTGTATAAAACATAATCTATTAGAGTAGTTGAGAAGTTCATTATAGTCATTACACCAATAATGTCAATTTTTAACAAAAACTTTACATTATTGCATGTAACGTGAAACATGGGGTTTCTCAATTCAGGCTATTACTGGAAGTTTCAAAATTCAGGATTCTATAAGTTGGATAGTCAATGTGAGTGGTTAAAGCTATTTGCTCATGTGACATAATCTAGCTACCCTACCATTATATATGCGAATTATGATGACGCAGTTTCTTGACCTTCTTACAAGCTCTTCAAGAAATCTTCACCAGATTATGAACTCTTCATGAAAATATCCGGTTATTGCTGTATTAGAAAGATATTGGCGTAGTCTTTCATAAGCGTCACATAACATCCATATATTACTAATAGAATTTCGGAATACGTTCGTAAGTGGTGTGATTTAGAACTACGAGCTCATTCCCCCGAAAATTCTCGTAATATAGACTATTTAGATCATTTCCGGAGAACCACATATAGTTTCTTCTTACAAGCTAAGGAAAAGATAGATATATTCTCTGTTGTATGTTTTCACCTTTTGCCGTGAGATTGAGCTTTCACTTATATTATACACTTTACCCCTTACTCACATTAAGATATATGTTCTCCGTCAACCATGATATAGCTCATTGACATTACATTTAAAAAAAAATAAAATATGAGATTGAGCTTTCACTTATATTATACACTTTACCCCTTACTCACATTAAGATATATGTTCTCCGATATTTGATATAGCTCATTGACATTGCATATCGTATATATGGAACCCTCTCATCTAACATTTGCTTCTGTTGTTGAGATCATAATTCTCTAATTAAATTAGCACGACTCAAAGCAAAAGCCCTTACCTGAAAACTAAGCTATAATAGTTAACTAAAAATCCCATCTTTATTACATGCTATTACAGACATTGCACTAAATAAAAATCCCATCTTTATTACATGATATTCCACACGTTCGAACAGGCATTGCAACTCCATTTGCTCGATTGTCACAACAACAACAACACAAACCAAATCAAACGACATATGGCATCCCATTTCATCGATCACTGACACCAACGAACAACACACCAACACGCAATAATAATAGACAACACTACGCTCGACCGAGAACATACAATCTTTCTTTTTCTTTCTTTCTAATTGGCGAGAAGGTAAGCATCCACCAAAGTGGTGGCAGTGACGGCGATAGGAAGGTAGAGCACCGGCGGTGGAGTGAGCACAGAAGATTTCTGAAAGGCAATCGTCCAATTGGCCTCACCATCGCTGACCTTCAGAGATACCTGGAAACTATTGTACAGTTGTAAAACGTCTCCTTCTAAGACGGAGTACGTAATGGATTTTCCTGCCTCGTCTAACTCAGCAAGTTTCACCTTTGCGCTCACTGTAATTCCACCCACCACGTATTTAAAAAGCCCTATAAACCCTACTGTCCCTTCTTGGCCTTCGAGAATTTGGGCATCTTTGAAAATTGCTGGAGAAACCTTGACGAGCTCAGTGAGGTTGTATCTGAAAAAATTGAAAATTTTATCCGACGGGCTTGTTATTGGAACATTGGTAGTTAGGGTTTCTGCAGTAAGATTCGCCATGAAGAGAAAGGCTCGCGGTTGATGAAAAGGGTGATCTTCTTTTGTTGGGTTTTTTGATCTTTTTTCAATTTCACGTGCTTGATCAATTTATAGCTGGTACTATGTAGTATAGTTAATATTGTGCGACAGAGTGGCGATGTTGACTGACCAACAAATCTTGGTGATGGGCTTGTAGAAGATCTTACAAAATCGTACTCGATAGAAATTTTTTATATTTTAATTCATAGCCAAAATCTTACTAGATGTTTCCGTTTCATTTTCTTAACTTTTTTTTAAAATAAATGTTTAAGGAAAAATTATAATATTATGTTAGTAAGTATACATGTTTTCATTTTTGGTCACTGTGTTTCATAATTATAAAATTAGGTCAGTAGCTTTGTATGTCAAAATAATTTTGGGTTATGTTTTTAATTTTAGGTCAGTAAGTATATATTTTTCAATTTTGGGTCACTAATTATACATTTTTCAATTTTGGGTAACTCATTTGGTAAATAATTTTGTAAATATAGTGACTCAAATTTAAAACATGCATACTTAGCGACCAAAAATTGAAAAATATATACTTAGTGACCTAAAATTAAAACACAACCCAAAATTGTTTTGACATACGAAGTTATTGATCTACTTTTGCAATTATCAAACATAGTGACCCAAAAACGAAAATACTCCTCTGATAAAGTTCAACGTTCCAATGAGAGAAAATTCTTATAGAGATAAACGAACACAAATCTAAAGATAAAAATGGGAAAGCGCAATAATTTTCTTACAAGAAATAGCTTAAAGATGCACATATATATATTATATAACAAACATGAACACGAACAACTAGAACAAACTGCTATGACCTAAATATGCATGCGACTAAGTATGAACCTTGTATAATAATGGAAAACTCACGCTTGTATTCATGTAACAATCTTTTAAAATTTCTTCTGAATGGTTTTTTTTTTTTACAGCATGGAATCGTAATCGCGCGTATTTTAAGCTAAATGCAAGCCTTAATTTAAGGGTTAATTGCAAATCAAAGTATCAAGTATCTCCAACTTACAATTTTGTAACGAATCAAAAAGCTTGACGATTCAACTTTTAAAAACTAATATAGCCAATTACGTCACCAATCCCGGCCGCAGTCGACAATGGCGTACCTGATTTTTAAAAGGCTTAATTACGTTTCAGGCCCAAATAATATATTTCCATTAGAATTCAAGCCCCAAATAGTTTTAAAATAGAGATAAGGACTCGTTTAAAGTTTGCATAAGAGTTAAGGACCTATTTGCATTGAAAAGACCCATTTAGCCCTTCTTGTTGCGAAAATTACACATGATTGCCATCATCTCTCCCAAACGATTGAACCAAAAACCATGTTCGATCAAAGCCAAAAATTACGTTCAAAACTCGACTCAATCTCGACGTTAATGACCGAATAATGTTAAATCAGCGACAATTTTTCATGGGTGTTAATAATCAACGAAAAAAATCCGAAGTTTAATGGAATAATGTGTTAAAATGTAATTCGAAAATCTCGTTGAAAAAGGAGAAAATATGGACTTTAATGTCAGAATAAGGTGAAATTGATCATGGGTCTTAATAATCAACGAGAATTATTGATGTTAATCGTGGAAGAAGGAATAATTTTGATGTGAGCTATGATTAAATATACACTCGCTGGGTAACACTTCATGCATTATGGGTAACATTTCCTGCCTTCTGGATAACACTTCCTAGGTAACAAGCAAGAGACTAAGGAATAGATCGAAAACCACCAAAGACACCCAAAATTCAATGAAGTCGCTCGGATCTCCGACGTTAGTGACCGAATAAGGTTAAGTCGACCTCAATATCTCATAATCAACGAAATTTTTTGAAATTTATAATGGAATAGTACTTCAAACTCAAATGGCCAAATAATGTGAAATCGACTCAATTTGTCCATGGGTCTTAGTAATCGACGAAATTTTTTTATGTTAATCATGGAATAACGAAGAAGTCAGATGCGAACTAAAGATTGAAACATTATCTAAGTAACACGCTACCTGCGTAACACTTCCTATAACAGTTATAATACATGTATTGTCGTACATAACAACTTATAACAATAACATATCCTTTAGGGGGGGAAAACGCTTCATTGTCAATAAAATTTTTTATACAAAAGCGATGGATCACGATGAATGTTGCGAAAACCGCCAATGACACTAAAAAACAGCTAAAACCGATGAAATCTCGATGTTAGTGGACGAATAACGTTAAATCGACATCAATTTTTCATGGCTCTTTAATGGAAAATTGCTGATGTTTGTACCGAAATAATACCTCAAACCAATTGGAAATCTCGGGTGAACCTCAACTTTAATGGTCGAAAATTGTGAAATCAACTCAATTTGATCATGAGTCTTAATAATGTACGAAAATTATTGACGTTAATCGTGTCATGATTCGAAAATTAGATTTCCCAAAATTGAAGTGTTTTCTAGCGTAATAACACTTTATGCACTGATTATAACACATATACATCAAAAGAAAACACTTCATTAAGAACATTCTAGATGGTTCTAGATTGTCAGAAAGTATTCACAGGATAGTCACTGAATATTACCACATTGCCTGCAAATAATACCACATGTCTGATAAACAATAACAATATGAACTCAATTTATAACACATTTGTAGATATTGATACTATATACTAGCTTCTCAGTACCACATACTAATTCGATTAATTTTGTTCATAAATGCAATTTTTTTCGGATGCATAAGATTGATATTCGTGAAATAGATGATATGATGAAGCTAAACCACCAAATTTCTTTACAAGTCACGTTATGCAAATGTTGATGTAGAAAGTACAGTGGAGTCATTAGTCATGTAAACATATACATCTTTCATTCCAAAGTATAGACTATATATATATATATCTCAATGAACACAAAACGTTATGAATTCCATCACAAACATATTCAAAGTTCAATATTAAATCACGAATACCATATATTATGATGAGAATGAGATAGAAGCTTATGTTTTCTCATAAAGGACTATATGTTTACATGACTAACAACCTCAAAGCTAACGTTAACATTCGAAGAACGTTTCCTTTAAAGGAATATAATACATTACCAAATCTTATATTTTCATGAGAGACAATCTTATATACTCTTAAGCCATATGAGTTGTGTACAACAGCTTCCTGCTGCCACATACTCAGAATCGGCCGTAGAGAGGGAAACGCAACTTTGCTTCTTACTAAACCAAGACCCTAAATTATTACCTAAGAAGAAGCAACCTCCACTTGTGCTCTTACGATCATCTTCATCACCTGCCCAATCAGCGTCACTGAAACCAACCAAATTAATGTCAGTATCTTTTGAAAACAATAAACCAAGGTTACACGTACCACTCACGTATCTCAAAATTCTTTTGACTGCGTTAAATGAGAAACCTTTGGTTCAGCCTGATATCTCGCACACACACAAACACTATACATTATATCTGGTCTACTGGCAGAAAGGTATAATAAACTGCCTATCATCAAACGATATAATGTTGGGTCAACATTCTCCCCAACATTATCTACTTACCTTCTGTGTAGACCCCATAGGAGTTCGCATTACCTTTGCACTATCTAGACCGAACTTCTTCACAGTGTTTTTTGCGTATTTATCCTGACACATAAATATATGTCATCTTTGCTTTGTTTCACCTGTAGACCTAAGAAAAATGCTAGTTCGTCGATCATACTGATCTCAAATGTGGAATTCATAGCTTGGATAAATTCATCCGACATAGATCGAGATGTTGATCCGAAGACTATATCATCCACGTATATTTGAGAGATTAAAACATCATTGCCAACTCTTTTCACGAAAAGAGTTCTATCGGCTGCGCCTCTAGCAAATCCAAAATCTAAGAGAAACGAAGTTAGCATACCATACCACGCTCGAGGAGCTTGCTTTAAACCATAAAGAGCTTTCTGTAACTTATACACATGATCAGCATGGTAAGGATCTTCGAAACCTTTTGGTTGCTCAACGTAAATTTCTTTATCAATATAACCATTTAAGAATGCACCTTTAACATCCATCTGGTGGAGGGTAATGTTGAGCCAACATGCGATAGCAAGTACGAGTCTAATAGATTCTAATCTTGCTACGGGGGCAAAGGTTTCATCAAAGTCTATACCCTCAACTTGGGTATAGCCTTGGGCAACTAATCGAGCTTTATTTCTAATAACATTTCCGTACTCATCAGATTTGTTCTTAAAGATCCACTTAGTACCAATGACGTTTCCGTCACTTGGTCGTGGAACCAAAGTTCAAACTTGATTTTTATCGAATTGAACAAGCTCTTCTTGCATAATATTGATCCAAAAACTGTCCTTGAGAGCTTTAAGAACGTTTTTTGGTTCAATTTCAGATACGAAACAAATAAACCTTACCTCGTTGTATACGGAAGTCATGCACACATTTTTACCATTGATCTATAATCTCTTCGTGGTTCATCTCTGGTCTTCATTCCTTCATCCAGTCGGCCAATGATCTGATCAGAGGGGTGAGACTTCTGAATCCTAGCAGGGGGATCTCTTTGAACATTTAGAGTTTCATCTTCTGTGTCCTGCTCAGGAGCTAATGTTGAGCCTGATGTTGACTCAACATTGTTAGCTTCCAGATCCTCTGTAGGAACAACCGTCGGAACTACATCTGTAATGTCAACTTGAGGAGTACTTCTACTAATGTCAGCAGAATCATCAAACACAATATTAACGGATTCTTGAATAGTTTTCAATCTAAGATTGTAAACACGATAAGCACGACTATTAGTAGAATATCCCAAAAATATGCATTTATCACTTTTCGAATCGAACTTAGTCAAATACTCACGATCATTCAACATATAGCATGTACATCCAAATACGTGAAAATATTTAACGGTAGGCTTCGTACCCTTCAATATCTCGTAAGAGGTTTTCTTTGTCCCGAGACGAAAGAAAACTCTATTCGAAATATGACAAGCCGTGTTTAATGCTTCCGCCCAAAATCTTTTAGAAAGATTCTTGGAATGTAACATCACACGGGCCATCTCCTGAAGAGTTCTATTCTTCCTTTCGACTACCCCATTTTGTTGAGGTGTCTTAGGAGAAGAAAACTCATGGATAATACCCTTTTTGTCACAAAAATCTTTAAAAGATTGATTTTCAAACTCTCTACCATGATCAGACCTAATACGAAAAATGGGTGCACAAAAGTTATTTTTGATCATGGCATAACGGTTTTGAAAAAATCAAAAGTTTCAGATTTTTCCTTGAGAAAAAATATCCATGAAAACCTAGAAAGTCATCAACTAGCACATATGCATATTTCCTACCACCTATGTTGTCTACTTCCATAGGACCCATAAGATCCATATGAAGTAGTTGAAAGTAGTGGGCGGTTCTAAAATGTTGAACAATATGTTGGTCAACATTATGACTGACATGCTTCTGCTTACCTTTAAGACATTGCTCACAAATAATCTTTCCACAATCCTTAAGATTGGGAATACCTCTGATTGCCTCATGCCGAATCAATTGTTCTAAGGTTCGATAATTGACATGACCCAATTTATAATGCCAAAGAACAATATCATTTTCGGTTTTCGACATCTTACATACCTCTTTCCTATCATCATTATCACCATAGCAATTATCACTAGACCTTTTTCCTGACATTACACACAAGTTTTTATCATTAAAAACTTCACAACATTCTTTATTAAACCTTACCTCATCGTCACATAGTTGACTTATGCTAATGAGGTTAGCAACCAAGCCGTCAACATGGAGGACATTCCTTAGAGCAGGAAAACCAACCACATTTAGTTTACCTCGTCCTAGAATTTTTCCTTTCGCTCCACCTCCAAAAGTAACCGTACCGTTACTTAAGGGAGTGTCGTCGATCAAGTGGTCTTTAGTACCTGTCATGTGTCGCGAACAATCACTATCGAAGTACCAAGATCCTGAAACGTTAGCCTTCAAGGACGTGTAAACAACATTGCAAAGGACAGATGATTTTCGTACCCATGCTTTCTTCTGCACTGATGGACTCCAAAATGAATTCTGATTCATAAAACCAGAACCAATGTTGTTTGAACCACCTCGAGACATTTTCTTCAACACTGACTTCTTAATGTTGGATGGTTTTCCAGTCAACATTTTCTTTTTGGATATCTCATCTTTCAGTTTCCAGCAATAAGGGTTAATATGTCCAGGTTTAAGACAATAATGACACTTAAAACTTCTAGACCTGGACTTGGATGCAGAATGCTTAGTCTTTTTAGGATGTGTCTTGAATCCTAGACCGTGATTAGAAGAATTACCTAACGAAAGTACCTCATCAAGTGTGAACTTACCTTTTTTCATCTTTGAGAAGGTGTCCGAAGCCTTATTGACATGAGTTTGAAGCTTGTCAATCTCTTTATCCTTTCTGGTCAGCACGGCTTCAAGCAAGTCATTGATCACCTTTTCATTGTTTGCATTTTCTTCAGTTTTACTTGAACGGAGTCCTTTAGTTTTGAGATTTCCTTCTTTTGATTTGTCCACTCTACGCATCAGTTTGTACGTTTCAATCAGTGATTCATCATCCTTAGCATGTTCTACACAATCTCCTGAGTCATCTAACAAGGATTCATCAAATGTATTTGAATCATCATAATAAAAAAGAATATAGTGTTCAGATGTTGATCCCAATGTTGGATCACCATCTGTTACCGCATTAAATTCAGTATGATGATCCTCATCCTCGTTGTCAGAGAAGGTTGGAATTGACACCTTAGTCACTTGGGCAACCTGATGCGTATTACTTGCTGGCACGTCATCTTCGTCATCAGTTAAACTGACCCAATATCCTTTTCCGTACCTGCGAATAGTGTTAGCACATTCATTTGCAAAATAACCCCAACCTTTACAAGCATGACATTGAACGAAGTCCCTATCGAGTTTGTCGGCTATCGCTTTATCAGCAGAATTTCTTCTGTTGAACGGGCGATTAGGAGCGGATGAAGATTCTTGAGTGTTGAGTACATTCTTGAATGTTGGACCAACATTCAATCTCTTATTTTTCAGTAACCTTTTGAATTTCCTCACAATCATAGCCATATCCTCATCATCGTCTGGCTCAACATCAGATTCAACACCTGATGGTTGCGAGACTAGAGCAAGACTTTTACCCCTAGACGCATTTTTCTGAACCTCGAGATTAATCTCGTAGTTCTTCATAATGTTCATGATTTGAAGTCGAGTGTGGCAAGGTTGTGAGCTTCCTCTACAGCTGCCACCTTCACGTTGAACTTCTCCGATAGTGACCTAATAGCCTTAGAATTCAACACTTTGTTAGATATAGGTTCACCTAGGCTATGACACTCGCTAAAAATATTCAAAAGTTTTCCGAAGTAAGTAGTAATATCTTCATCGTCCCTCATACGAAGGTTTTCAAATTGGCTATTTAAAAGACGTAGTTTTGTGTCTTTAACGCTCGCATCACCCTCACAATACCTTTGCAACATATCCCATGCATGTTTCTCATTGGTACAGTTTTGGATGATTTTGAACATAAAAATATCGACGGAAGAAAAAACGGCATGTAAGGCTTTTTCGTTAAAATCGGCTGATGCTCTTGCAAGAACAGTCCATTCGGCAATAGGTTTGTCGAATACTTCTCCATCAGCATCTGGAAGGGTTTTAGGAGGGGTATAACCGTTAAGAACCGAATCCCAAGCACAAGAGTCAATCGACTTTATGCATTGTCTCATTCGGATTTTCCAATAGGCGTAGTTCGATCCGTTTAGGACGGGAACTTTGCCAAAATAGTTTGAGCTTAAGGCATCCATATCTAGGATAAAAACGCTTAGTGTATCAAGCGACAGCTCTGATACCAATCTGAAAGGGGGAATGGTCCCGTAAAGATATGAAAATAGCTAAGTTAAAAATATACCAGTAATGTTGAACCAACATTCAGGGACAGAAAGTTTAGCACAATGGAAAGGTTCAAAAACTTAGCAGTTAAAAATGATGGAAACACGTTTTAAAATATGTAGCAAGTTAAATAACTTGCTATACGCCTTCAGGGCAAAATTCCACTTCAAAGAATGGATTACGAAAAGTACAACTATCGAAAGATAGTAAACGGAACCTAGTAAAGAATCTGACTCTTCTAATCTTAGCACAGATACCTACGATCTATAAAAAGGTAAAACACTAGGTAAAGAACAGAAAGACGGGTATATGGTGAGAGCTCTCTCTTTTTCGTTTCCTTCGCTTACGTCGCTCGTCGTATTTTTTCGTTATCTCCATTCGGGATCGGAGTCTTCTATTTATATGCTTCATAGCTCCGACTCTCGTCCTCCCCACGTTCTTCATGATCTCCATGACTTCACGTCTGAGATAATCCGTCGACTCTTTCAGCCACGAGCTCCACTTCTCCTATATTTAGTAAGCATCTTGACTTGGTCGATCACACATCCTATTTTTAGTTTCCACTTCATTCAACTGTTGTTTGAACAAGTCCAACACGTAAGTTGCCTCTGCACACATTTAACAAACTCCGCAATAATAGGGAAAACGATTTTTGGGTTTGAAAGACAAAATTAAGGTTGGACTAGGTCCGAGTCAATCGATGTTGACTGGAATGTTGAGTCCATATTGTCAATGTCAACATCGCAACTGTTGACTCAAATGTTGAGTCCACATTGCATATGTCAACATTAACAATGTTAAATTGGAAAATAAAGTATAACTGGTATATTTGCAATTTTAGCACAACCTGCAAAACATGGGAAATTCAATTACAGATTATGCAAAATTATCAACGATGGAGAATCATTTTATAACAAGAGCATGAGACCAACGATGGAGTTTTAAAAAGGTACAATATCGATTCAAGCCCTTTATATTTTCAAAAAAGACTTCAGGCCCTGTCAGTAAGAAAATGATTTTTAAAGACCAATGTCGCTGAAAATTTAAGATAAAGGACCCAAACTTCGAATTGACCAAAATACCCTTACAAAATATTTTACAAGAAGACGTATTGAAGCTACTTTTGTGTTATTATCTTACGGTATTTTGTTATCACATAAATATATGAAGTGTGACTAGATTTCAATATTGTGTTCCTGTATGGTTAATAAGTAGTATCAATAGACTAAAATTGACTTTCAACGATCGAAATTTTCTGTATATTTCATCTTCATTCGCACGAGCATCCTATAATCGATGTGCTCTCGTTGGTTTTTTTTTATCTTTACGTCATCAAATGTAAGATTTGGGATATGAAATTTTCGAAATTTTTGACGCAAATAAGGAAAGTAATTGAAAATTGAATCATATTTTCAACAGAAATTGCAGCTTCTAGGCATAAATTCGAATGACCCATAGCCTGAATATTATGTTATGGCACCGCGTTGGCTCCATCGCTCCTCATTCAGCGTTAACGAAATTGAAAATGAAATCGCCGAAAATATTCGAGTGGTACGCTTGTTGGATAACATTTCTTGTATTTTGGGTAAAACAATTCCTACATTCTGGGTAACACTTCCTGGATAACAAGTATGTGGGCAATAGGAATAGATCGAAAACTGCCGATAACACCAACAAAACGTTGAAACTGCTGGCATCTCCGACATTAGTGAACGAACAAGGTTAAATCGACTTCAATTTGGATCTTAATAATCAAGGAAGATAAATGAAGTTTATAATGGAATATTGCATTAATCTCAATTTTAAAATTCCGTTGAAAAAACGAGCGAAACTCGAAATTATTGGCTGAATAATGTTCAGTCAACTCAAATTTATCATGAGTCTTAAAGATCAACAAGAATTATTAACAATAATGAGCCTTAAACATTTTCGATCTGAGTAACACTTTCGACAATAAATATAACACATGTACACGAAAGAAAAATACTTCATTAAGAACATTCTAGAAGGGTCTGGATTGGCAGGGAATATCACCACATTAGCTACAAATAATACCACATGTCTGATTCGGAATAACAAGACGATCTCCGTTTTTAACACATTTGTCGATACTGATACCGCATAATAGGTTCTCAATACCACAATATTAATTCGATTAATTTTGTTCATAAATGTAATTTTTCCGGATGTGTTAAGTGATTATGGGTTAGAGAGCGAAAACGTGCTTATGTATTGTGATAATCTTAGTCCCATAAACATTTCGAAAAATCCGATACAACATTCTAGGACTAAGCATATAGACATTAGACATCATTTTATGAGAGATATATTTGAGAAAGAGTTAGTGAAACTAGAGCATATAGATACTAAGAATCAATTAGCTGATATTTTCACTAAAGCGTTAGACTTCGAAAGGTTCTCAAGCCTGAAGAAGTCTATAGGTCACTGTCAGAGTCAGTAAATGTTGGTCCAACATTTGGATCAACACTAGCATGTTTCATATATGACTATTACTGTTTCGATATTTGATCTAATGTTCTCTTTGTTATTTTCCTGAAATGATTTGACTCACCTAGACCATTTTCTGAAATGACCCACTCCCTAAAGCACTAGTATGCTAATGATCCTTTTCAAGATACAGGTTCAGAATATTAAGATCCTTAGATACACGGCATTCGCGGTGACGATGTATTCTATGCGTGCAAGAATGTCTGAACCTTGATGAAATGGAAATCATTCTAGAGCAGTGCACAATATTCTATATCAATAATAAAGGTGAGATAAGGGCAAAAATGAAAGAAAAGTGTGATCTAGGGTGTTCAACAGAAAATGAAGGAAGTTGTGTTGAGAATGTTGGGTTAAATGTTAAGCAACATTTGTGATTAGTCATGATCATGCAATATTTTCGGTATATGGTCTAAGTGTTATAGGTATACATATAAGTAATATGTCGTGTCTAGTATCTATATCTCTCATGTTGCATTAGAAGAAGATCAGCCATCCTCACTTGGTTCATATGTTCATCGGGATTACCTAAACGGTTAGTGTACTTGATCTCGACTTAATTTTTGTTAGATTTTTTTAAATGCCACACCTTATCCACTCTCCACATTTTCCTCAACAAATAACGGTTAGAGCACGAATTTTACTCGGAATTAGTAAAAGTTTTATTTTTATTATTATTCAATCAAAGCTCTCTAACGGTTACTTTTCTGACTCCTTCATCACGCAAAATTTTTTACTGTTACAGTCATTCACCTATATTTACTCGGCCTGCATCATCTTTCATATCACATTAAACCTATTTGAATTCTATCTGATTTACTCTCTCTGTTTTTCTCTCTGCAATATTAGAATTCTCATTTCAAAAATTTTTGCATTCATCTTCTTTCGTCGAGTTTAAAACTTCTACTATGGCAAGTTCACCCAACAATGAGTCGCAGAATGTTGATACAACATCAGGCGATGTTATAATCGAGACAAACCCATTAGCTATGGTGGTTTATGGGGCACCAATACCTATTGAAGCCGCATCGCCTGTACGCAACGCTGCTGCTACACCATGCTCAACGTCTCTATTGAGTTCGTCATCAGACGATGACAACATTCTGTCAAGCGACGATTCAGAAAGCTCAGATGAAGATTTTAACCCTATTTTGATAGAGTTTACAACCAGTTCAGAAGAAGAAGAAGAAGAAGAAGAAGAAGAAGAAGAAGAAGAAGAAGAAGAAGAAGAAGAAGAAGAAGAAGAAGAAGAAGAAGAAGAAGAAGAAGAAGAAGAAGAAGAAGAAGGTGAGAAAGAAGAGGAAAAAGCAGGAGAAGAAGAGGAAGAAGAGGAAGAGGAATTTTCTGATACGGAACCGTTGTGTAAAATACTCAACCAACTAAAGCAGAAGATGGGGAAAAGGCCACAGAGTCCAAATCCTCGACCCACGAAGAAGGCAAAGGTTGCAGATCCTGCTCCACAAGAGGATCCTGCACCTATTGATGTTGATGTTGAAACAACTCCACCCTCAACATTTCCGGCAGATGATGATCTGCCCGAAGGCTCAGACTGGGAGATCACTCAAACTCCCAGGAAGTTCTACTCCAAGAAACACGAAGACCTATGGTCCTCCTTCAACTCAAGAACTCTTCGAGTTGAAAGGATCGTAGACATTAACAGCTTCAGGATGTATGGCATGCTTCAGTTCCTGGAATCCCGGCATTTGGGGAAGGCGGTTAGATGTATGGGGACCTATTCCGACATAGTTGTCCGCGCTCTCCTTCCTTGAATGAGCCCAACTCTAGGAAGTATGGTAAGATTTTCTTGCGCAATAAGCTATATGATTGTTCTTCTCGGCTTATCAACGAACTTTTAGAAACCCCATAAGTAGACCATTTTAGTGAAAGTGATATAGATGAGGTTGTCACTTTCATTACTGGGGGTATGATTACGAAGTGGGAGAAGAATTTTTCTGCCACTTTCTTGACCTCACTCTACTCTGTGCTATTCAAAATTGCTATATATAATTGGTTGCCTACGGCAAATGATAGTAGAGTGACTGAGTCAATGGCACAACTCTTATATGCTTTGGGTAATAATCTCCCCATCAATTGGGGATAATACATTCTCAATCAAATTGCTTACCAAGCAGAAAGAGTTGGGCGTGGCATTCTCCCTTTCCCCTCCGTCATTTGGTCGGTACTACTTCGTGGATGGTTCAAGCCACTGAGAAGAGACTATGTCGAGCACAAAAAGTCACCATTTACCATCTCAATCCACCATGTCACGGGGCACAACAAAGTGATAGATCTGCCTTGGATTGGAGCTCAGGATGTTGATCCCAATGCTGGTTAACATCATCCTCAACAACCAACCTGGAGAAAGAGATCAAGTGTCTGGACGACACTATGGCTTTTCTGATGAGTCAGAGGGAGATTCTTCGAGGTTTGCTCTCTTCCCAAAAAGGGGGAGATAGAGATGTTGCAGAGGAAGGAGTTGAGCATGGTGCTGACGTGGATGCTGGAGCTGGAAGTTCAAACTCAGGGGGAGTTGCTGGAATTGCTGGAGTTAAGGAAACTGCTGGGGCTAGTGCTGCTATGGATGAGGAAGCTGGTGATGCTGCTGGTGCTATTGCTAGTGAAGAGGAAGCTGCTGCAGGAATGGATGCTGAAGCTGAAGCTGAGAATGATGCTGCTTCAGATGACTCGATTATGAGTCTTAAGTTTTAGCATGTCTATGTGCTTGACTGTTTTTCTGTTTTTGCATGCAGACTTTGTTTTGTTTTTGTGTGTGGTTTTTTTTTTTTTGCAGATGTGACCAAGAACCTCTTTAATGGCTATGTATTAATGTTCTAATATATTAATCCATTTTGTGTTCTAAGTTACGTGTTGCTTTCAGGGGGACTTATTTGGATTTGAAGATTCACTGAATTGGAGTTTCGTTGGATTTAGCTCTGCACTGGTTTTGGGAAGAAAGACAAAAAGGGGGAGATTGTTAATGTTGACATATGCAATGTGGACTCAACATTTGAGTCAACAGTTGCGATGTTGACATTGACAATGTGGACTCAACATTCCAGTCAACATCGATTGACTCGGACTTAGTCCAACCTTGATTTTGTCTTTCAAACCCAAAAACCGTTTTCCCTATTATTGCGGAGTTTGTTAAATGTGTGCAGAGGCAACTTACGTGTTGGACTTGTTCAAACAAGAGTGGAATGAAGTGGAAACTAAAAATAGGATGCGTGATCGACCAAGTCAAGATGCTTACTAAATATAGGAGAAGTGGAGCTCGTGGCTGAAAGAGTCGACGCATTATCTCAGACGTGAAGTCATGGAGATCATGAAGAACGTGGGGAGGACGAGAGTCGGAGCTATGAAGCATATAAATAGAAGACTCCGATCCCGAACGGAGATAACAAAAAAATACGACCAGCGACGTAAGCGAAGGAAACGAAAAAGAGAGAGCTCTCACCATATACTCGTCTTTCTGTTCTTTACCTAGTGTTTTACCTTTTCATAGATCGTAGGTATATGTGCTAAGATCAGAAGAGTCGTTAGATTCTTTACTAGGTTGCGTTTACTATCTTTCGATAGTTGTACTTTTTGTAATCCATTCTTTGAAGTGGAATTTTGCCCTGAAGGCGTGCAGCAAGTTATTCAACTTGCTACATATTTTAAAACGTGTTTCCATCGTTTTTAACTGCTAAGTTTTTGAACCTTTTCGCTGTGCTAAACTTTCTGTCCATGAATGTTGGTTCAACAATAAGGACAACATTACTGGTATATTTTTAACTTACCTATTTCCATATCTTTACGGGACCGTTCCCCCTTTCAAACATAGTTTAATAATAATATCTCAATGAACTTCTGAAGTGTAACAAACGAATTCCTTGGCTTAAACATATAATCGACCACACCATGATGTAATGATAAACTTGATAGTTACTTTCTTAAGCTAATCGATATAACATTCTCATCAACAATGTACAATGTTTTTTTTTCCTTCATTTTGGACAAATATGAAGCTTTAGAAAACCATATTCCTAATGCGGCAAGAGTATTATTTACCTAAGTAACGAAAGTATTAGGTAGATTAAAATATTGCTCATCTTATACACCTAAGTTATAAGATATAACCTACCATTGAAAGCATCAAATCTTCTATATAACAATACTCTATTAGTAGCGTAAGTTGATAAGTTCATTATATTATTGGAATCTATTATACTGATATCCAAAAAATATCAGTTTGATTAAAAAAATCTTGCATTATTGCATGTAACGTGAAACATGCATGGTTTGCAGTTTTCACAATTCAAACTATTAGTTGAATAATTAATGTGAGTGGTTAAAGCTATTGGCCCATTAACAAAATCCTGCTAAACAATTGACTTTAGATATTAGAATTTAATTGCTGGAAAATTAATATATATTTGACAAAAAAAAAATTTCTTGAAGTAAAAGCATTGAGTTTATTCATGAACTAAGAAAATCGTTGGACAATAGGTAAGCTATATCTTGGGTCTGGGTAAACGACCATCCCCATCCCCCAATTTGCTTGGCCGTGAAGTGAACGAGATTATATTACATTCTCTTTTAATAAAGCTGATTTCAAAATGAATTCTTGTTTTTGTTTTGAAACACAAAGTTGATTTCAAAGCCTATGCGGACCAATTTTTTTTTTCATGTCTCAGGGTATCCCCATTCGACCTGGCTATGAGCTAACCCGTAAATACCTGCGTAGGCTTGCGCCGCACAGATCTTACGGAGGCTTAGTTGCTTCACACACTCCAGTGGTGAGACTAATCTCCGGGAACAGATGAATATATCATAAATTCACCTGACAACGATAGTGAAGGTGAATCCCACCCATGTGAGATTCAACCCCGTGTTCTAGTGGTTGGCATGCCACCTCCCGTGACAATTGAGTTGTAGGGACAATTGAGTTGTAGGTTTTGTACCTTTCAGTGAAACATATAAATTGTAAGAATTTACACGACCCCAATTAAACTGCCAGGCCATGCCATGACGAGAAATATCTTCACCCAATTAGCAAGTCCTCAAGGAAAATATAGTGCTATTGATATAATTTCACAAATGAAATATTCGGTGTTATAATTGTTAGGATCAGTCGGCTCAGGGTTTGGGGATTAAATGCTAAGTCCTTTCGTGACCTTTTTTTGGTCATCTGATAACTTGGTTCGTTTTGAAATAATTACACGTTCTCAATCGCACGGTAAGGGCAATGCACGGAAGATTTCTTAGCTCTTAACTATGAACTGACTTGTGTATGTGTGTTGGTTTGTATCGAACACAAGACTTTATTTATGGAAGTTCGAAGGATAAATCGTTATATGCATCTCCCCTTCTTCCTTGCAAGGAATGTATCACTAGAAGACTTTCGCTACAAACAACGTTGTACAACCGACCTAGCTAGTCATTTTTTAAGACTTGTAGACCGTTACCCAACTACTTGTTAAAGTCATTTACATCAATAGTTTGTTAAAGCTTGTTGAAGTATCATAATGTAAACTTGTTTAGAACAACATTGGACTGACATAATTCGGTTCTTTACAACATGCTACGAAGCTTCTGAGCTTTCGACTTCTCATTTTCGTGCGTGATGGATGTTTAAGAGATTGCAGGTGGAAAGTTGTTTAGTGTAATTCCTCATGTATGTATACTTGATGATCTGAAGAAGAACGTTGATTGGAGGAATCCAAAACGATCTTCTAAATCATTTCTGAATACACATTAAATGAGTTTACTTAAAATGGCTCTGTTGACTTATTTGCCTTGAGCACCTGTTGTTACTTTATTAATTGGATAAATTCCAAGGTGAATGACTTTTTTAAACTGCAATTTTACTTTTGATGCCTTCGTCTAAAACCTTATGCTCCGTTTGGATTCGTGGATTTCGATTTGAAATCCGAATTTCATCCAAATCGCCCATTTGACAACCGTTCGGATTTGGATTTCGATTTCATCCAAATCCGAGGAGAATTCAAACCCTTTGTTGTTTGGTGGATTTGAAATTCGACCATAAGTGGTCCAAATTTCGAAATCCAAAAATCCGTCGTAACGATTTTCGTAAATAATAATAATAATAATAATAATAATAATAATAATAACAACAATTATAAGTGAACGATGTCGAGCCGACTCGCGTGCTCGATAATGCGGCTCGAGCTCGACAAACGACGAGTCGAGCCGGCTCGACAAAAGCTCGGCTCGAGCTCGACGAACGTGGAGTCGAGCCGACTTGCGAGCTTGATGAGCATACTCGACAAAAGCTATGCTCGAGCTCGACGCCTGCGAGCCGATTCACGAGCTTATTTTATTTTGTTTTATTTTATTTTATTTTTGTACATTTTAATTTTTAATAAAAAGTTCGAGTCGAACTCAAGCTCCATTTGAAATCCGCATTTCGAAATCCTAACATTTGCCAAACGATGGATTTGGATTTGAAATTATAATTTTGAAATTTATAATTTGAAATCAAGGATTTCAATTCAAATACACGAATTCAAACGCACACTTAATAAATTCATCGAATTATCTAACAGTTGCATCGCAGCGAACATAAAGTAGGAATAAATCAGAGCGACTATATATAAACGGACAAGTTAAATACTCTATAAATCAGACGGCAAATAAACAGAATAATTTATTTTCTCTTCAATTCAATCTCGAAAAACGCCAACTAAAGAACATATGCGTTCTAATAGAACAAATAAGTGAAGTATGAAAGGGGAACTCAAAGATCACACCGTGCGTGGCTCGTAACAATCCTCCAAAGTCGAAAATACAAAGGTTGTCTCTTTCCTTCAACCCATTCCTTTCCTTGGAATCATTCTCTGAGGATATTAGATCACGGAGTTCCCTCTATCAACTTAATTATCATCCAAGAATATCACTGCATATATACATAAAATTATAGCCAAAATGATTTTGTGGGCTTCAAGGTTTTCATGATAAACAGATCATAAATAATTATAAACTAAAGAAATAAAAAAGGGAAAGTGTATGCCGTACCTGCTTCTGCATACTTGCCATGCAATACTGTGAAAGAGAAATCGAGAACCCTTTTATATCACCAAGTTTACTCTTTAGGTTCATTGAACCTGGTCTGCATACGCATTTTAATGGACAAAACCTTTTTTTAGTGTTAGGTCATGAAGTTTCTTACCCCACTTAGATTTTCATGTTCTTCTAGCCTTCGAATCTTTTATATTTTCATTGGAGACAACCAAAAAAGTAGTAACATTGGCATGTGAGCATTGTGTGAGGTTAGATTTTATCGAGAAAATCGTATCAAATAATATTTTTCTTTTCTTTCTTTTTTCGTCTCGCCTTTTATAGTCTTATTTATTTTTTTTAATCCTTAAAAGGACTCCCAATCTACACGATCCGACTAAGTCTGAAATTGATGATTGGACGCCTTGTGCGGGCCTCAATTATCAAGTCTTTAAATCTAATAAAGTTATATACTTACTTGCCTATATATCAAATACCCAATTTACGACTCTACTATTACAAGATAACGGATATGATTGTAAATTGTAATTAATATAAACATGTGGTAGAATAGAATTGTAATTAAAGTAGGTACTTTCATTGAAGACTAAGGTCGATCGTAATGCCAGAGGAAAGATTGTACTTATTTGACTTTTAAGGTAAGTAGTCAACCGTAGCAACAGAGAGATGATAGAGCGTAATGAAATAATTATAAACTACAACCCGTATGATGAATTCCTGATAGGAAATAGCTGTACTTATTTGAAAATCAAGAAGCCTTTAAATCAATCAAACGCGAAAATGAATTACACTGTTGAACTATCGATGATGTTATATGCAGTGACCGACATAGTCCAAAAAGTGTTTCTTGGAATTCAACTGAGTAAATCTATTTTATATAACTACATTTAGATCCCGGAACTTTTATTAATCTATTGTGATGCCATAAGTTCTGAGGCGGTTCAATTGGCCCCTATGTTCTTTCATTAATACTTATTAGTACCCAACATTTTAACTTTCATTTGACTTTCTTAATAAAGATCATTATTTCAACCAACGGGGTTGATCCGAGTGGTAAGCGGCTTGGTATGCTTAAGCAAAGTCTCGGGTTCGAAATCTTGTGAATGCAGCATCCCATTTTGGGAGCCTCACCCACCCATGCAGGTCTGTGACGCATGGTGACCGAATTAGTCAGGCAACCTTAGATATCCGCGGTCATCTGAAAAAAAAAAGATTTTATTTCATCAAGATCCCTATATTCCCCAATAATTTAGTCAGTCCAACAAAACATTTGAAGTGGTATTTAGTCCTAAATGTTTTCTTGGGATATGATTGTCTGATAGGATCGGGTTTGTACTTGGTAGTGTTTAGAGGGTGTTGAATGAACACTACTCAATTTTTCTAAGTGTTTAACTCTCAGTACCGAAAGGTTTCGGTACTATGTGTATTTCGAGTTCTGACACTTAATCAATTCAATCAGTGACGCGAAAGAAATCACTGCTGAGTACCGAATAGTATGTTTGTGTTTGTGTTTGTGTTTGTATTTGTGTTTGACACCGAAGTTGTTTATGGAAGTTCGGAATGTTAATGAACTCCTACCCCTTCTTCTCTCATGAAGGCACCTTTAGAAGTATGGTTTACTAACGTACAACCTACACCTCCTAACTACAACAACTTTTTACAGTCCGTTGTTTACAAAGCACACTTGAATATAAACACGCAAGAGCATACACTTAAAGCTTTTTCTTTCGTACAAAGAGATTACAAGTGTTTAGAAATTGTTATCTACGTTTTGAGGTTCTTCGGCCTTTTATACTTCGCGCTCCTGAAGTAGCCGTTGCAATTTGAATGTCTGAGCCCGCTCTTGCAGCATTTACTTCTTTGCCTCTTTTGGGTACTGCGGCTCTCAGTGTTGACTCTGCGTCTGAGTACCGCTTTTGCCTCTTTAGGCAAGTCTTCTGCTTTCCTCCAGTACTCAACGCAGCCTTGCATTCAATGCTTCCCATTCTGCTGTCTGCACCTTGTCCCTCCTTGACAGATGCCTTGTCGTAGCTCCGGTACTGGCTTGCTCCAGCTAGCATCCAGTCCTCAGTAGTGGTTTCGGTACCGACGGTTTCGGTTCTTGCTCAATCACCAAAACTTCAGCATCCATCAATTTCACCCTTTTTGGTGATTGGCAAAACCCAGGTCAGGCTCACCAGAGAGCACTATGTCCGGTCCTCAGCCTCTCTTCTCCTTGTCCTTGGCGATCTTGGCGAGCTCCTTTTGAGTAATCGCCTGGCATAGGAGATTCTTTTGATGTCGTGAAGCTGGACGACTTCACTTAGCTGATCTTCAGTGAGAGAGGCTGCGATGTCCCTTAGCCCGGTTGGATGGTAGATGCACTCGAGCGGTCCAACTCGAGCCTCTACTCTTCCTTGTCGGCACACGGGCGGGAGATCTTGATCCGGTATTATCAGCGCGAGGACTTTGTTTCTCTCTTCGCTGTTGTCCGTATACCTCGTGCCTTGGTACAAAGCCGTAGATAACGATCCTCCGGTTTGAGCCCTTTGCAAAGCTGGTACTGCTATCGAGGACCCGGGAACCGGAGTCGGTGCTGGTGTAGGTTGCTCGGTGGTGCCAGCCTTAGCGCTTCTACCGGCGCTTTTCTTCCCTCTCTTTCCTTCCCCCTTTTTGGCAATCACCGATCCGGTATGGCCTTAAGCTGCCAGATGCTCGACGACGGCAACGAGTTGTGGGGAGAGAACTTTGATCTCATCCGACACACTCTCCCGGACTTCAGTGAGGCCAACCCTCAGCTCCGCCTGGCTTGCAGCGATCGTATCCACCTTTTGGAGCACCTCCTTGGTGGACTTTACGGAGTCTCTCAGCTTGTGCTTGATCGTGCTGAGCTCCCGATCGGTGCGCCGTACATATATGACTCCACGTGAGCTGTGCTGACGGAGTCCAGGGTGCGGGCGAGATGAGGAGGGTACGGACGCAAGGGGCTGCGGTGTTGGGGTCACATCCCGCTCTTGATTCTGAGCTTGTGGTGGCGGGGTGACCGCGGCAGCTGGTGAAGTGCTGGTACCGGCCTCTTGTGCTCCTTGCTCTTCATGGACCGAAGGCAACTTGGGAGCAGCGCCAACGCCCTCTTGATAAGTAAGGAGGAGTTGGAGCGCAGACGTCGCCGGAGGCGAAGACGAGACCGAAGCTTCAGCGATCGGTGTTGGGTTTTGCTGTTGAGGGGCTTCGTCGGCCCGTGTTGAGCTCAATGTGGCCTCTTGAAGAACTTGAGTTGGTTGTTCTGCTTCACTGGCCGCACGGGGAGAACCGATGAGGTTTCCCTTGAAGAAGCTGGAACCGTGGATAGAACTTGGCGTGTAGGAGGTTGATATTCAGGACTTCCAGCCGGCATCTGGGATGTACCTACTCTTCCGATTCCATAGGTACTGAGGGCTACGGAGCTGAGCGGTCCCCGTATTTGTAGCTCAGCCCGTATAACCCCCGCCCTCGACTGCAGGATGGCAGCCTCCGCCCGAAGCCGCTTGAGTATCTTCGTTTCGCGTCGGGCTTCCTTGTGGTTGGGGGTCGAAGGCTGCTTCTCGTTGTTGAAGCAGACGGGTGATCTCGTGCAGTCGAGTGTGCACCTCTAAGAGCTCCCAACCTTGGATTAGAGCTATAGGTAACTCTAATCCAAGGCGCTCCAGCATCCGGTTTTCGATGGCCATGGCACCGCCGGCTGTGCGTTTGGAGATGTTGGTCAGTGCCATCCCGACTCGTACATTCCACCACTCTTCAAAATCTCGAAGAGCCACGATCAACGTCTCCTCAATGTGAGCTTCGACTGTGCTAAGAACCGTGTAGGTGTAGGAGGAGTGAGGAGAGCTGGAGCGGGGCATCTTTTCTTTCCCACTTGCGCGCTTTTTCTTCTTCGATGGCATCGCTTTGGGTTCCTTGATGGCAATGCCTAGAATTGTTGTACGGGCAACCGCCTTAGGTCGGTCCTCAGCCGGTGTTGGCTGTACTGGGACCTCTTTGGGGGCAGCTGTATCTTGTCCCCCTCTCGGAACCGCCAGAGTAGATTCACTCTGGACACCGGTTCCGGGTTCTTGCCTCGTGCCCTCTCAAGCACGAGCGAGGCTACGGAAGATGTCCCTTAGAACTGGAGAGGTAGGTTCTTCAGCAGCGGGCTCTTCTGCTGGGATCGGACCCGGCAAAGTCTGGAGCGGCACGGGTTCCGGGTTTGGCTGTGAGATTACAGCCAATGTCTTCTCCTTGGGGGCGGCAACCTTCTTCTTCTTAGGCTGCGCGGCTTGTGTCTTGGCTTTGGACTTAGTGGCAGCCGCTCTTTTTGTCCCCTTTAATGGAGAAGGCAAAGCTACCTCTTGTACCGAGTGCAGGCCGATCACTCGCTCATCGGAGAGGCAGTTCCGTCGGGCTAAGTTCTGGAACAGGTCCCCCTCTATCTTCTTCTTCAAAATATGGGTGAGCTGGGGACCGAAGTTCTTGATCAGCCTGGACTTAGCCCTAACGGTGGCTTGGAAGGCGCTGAAGACGATGGTGCCCCAGTCCACGTCTGTGTGGGTGAGAATGACCACCATTACATCTAACTTCTCACCCGTGAGCATATCGAATGCTCCAGCCTTTCCAAGCAGCCCTTTCGTCACTATATCGTGGAGAAGACAGTACGCGGACTTCAGTACCGCCTTTCTGTCGGAGTCCTTGAAGGTGGCTCCGCTCAGGGACATGTGCGGCTTCAGATCTTCGCGCATGTTGCCTATAGCCTCACGAAGATTGGTCGGTCTCATATTAGTTGATCGAACTCTTCGACAAACTACTCTTTCGTGACTTTGACGTCACGATTCTGTACGCGACTGAAGATCAGAGTATCTGACGAGAAAACGGCGTTGGAGATGAACTCGCGAACGTGAACTGTGAAGATTTCACGTTCACTCTCTAGAAACATCGCCAGGCCGGCGCCCATTATGCACGACGTTGATCGCGCAGGCGTGTGCTCTTAAATATGGTATAGAGATTCGTGCATATACGTCAAGTAATAATTAAAACGAATACGTTAAACTAGCACCACGCGCGATAAGTAGTGTACCTATCGTTTGAAAAATAGCTTAGCGAGTATCCGAGTATCGAACACGAGGAATAACATTGATTACTAGTAATTACCTATCGTTTGTGATTTTTTTATGTTTGAACTAGATCAGGACAACTTAAACTAACACGATGAAAGAACTTAAGACACGACTGAAGATTTAAAAGTAACTTTTCAAGTAACTTTTCAAGTGATGAAATAACATTGATCCCGCTAGGTATCGTCGACTAGGCCGTAAACCACCGTATCCACGCGGATAATGACTAAATCGCAATAATTTCTTTTCACTCCCGAATTTTTTGTCGCCCTAAACGGTCGCGAGGATTTATATTGGTTTACCTATAGCGAGGGTCGACTATTTACTTTTGCCCTATAGTCGACTCCTAACGTTTACGATAGGACTAACCGTTCTTTAGCTTTCGCCCTCAACGGTCTACCAAGCGTCACACCAATACATAAACATATCAAATGTGACCTTCAAAACAACACATAGACATATTGAATCGAAGAAACAATGTCGTAAACGATAACAATCTCACGTGTTCACGAGTGTTATAACACCCAAACGACAGCTCTACCTAGCGTTCATCTCATCCCGGGCACATAAAAAGCTTAGCTACCCATGCTTAAGAGAGATCTACGAATTGTATACAAAATAAAGCATAGAGAATACATAGATCTTCCCTATTTTACGAGCCCACGCAGATCCAGCGTCCTTTGTGCTAGATCTTGGATAAAATGAGCTTCGGATCTTCACTTTAGCACCTATGAATCGTTTTGATTGATTCTTATGGGTCTTGAGACGTCCCTTAGGTGTATTTTATCTTTTGGAAGTGAGTTATGTCGATCTAGATCCAGATCTGGGTTGAGAAGTGCGGCTTATATAGAAAGTAATATGCAACATGCTTAACCCACCGACAGACACGGCCGTGTCCGAAGGCCGAGGCCACGCGTTTGCGATGCTGAATAACAACACGGCCGTGTATACCAACGCAACAAACCGTGTAAACATGCCGAGGCTTCCTCTTTCACTGATGAACCACACACGGCCGTGTAAAATGTCGCTCCATGCCGTGTGAAAATGCCGAAGCTTACCTTGAATAATGATGAAGTTAGCACGGCCGTGTTGGTTTCTTGAAGTGGTCGTGTTGTCTGTGAACATGGCCGTGTAGTTGGTTGGAGCCGTGTTAACTTGTCGAAGCTGACATTATGCCTGAAACTACCTACACGGCCATGTTCTCATTAGTACGAAGCCGTGTTGGATCGCTGAGGCTTAATGTCCTTTTTGCGGACCAAACACGGCCGTGTTGTTTCATAGTGAAGCCGTGTTTCTGGTGAACTTGGTCATTTTTGCCCCATATTATCTCGATTGGTCTCGATTGTTATCTTATGTTCCTTCAATATCAAAACATAGGTATAATCTTTAATATAAGTACAAGATAACTCAAATAAATCAAGTTACGACCTAAATATGATAGAGATAAACGTATAAAAATACGTTTATCAGACGTCATCTAATGAACTTCTCCGTCGCTGGAACTCATAAGTTTCGTACTCTTGTCTTCGGTATTGAGTAGCTGTCTGATGAGTATTTTCCCTTGATGAATACCAATGTAACCTCAAAGCCTCTTTTCCTTGGACTATCGTCTCCGGTACTCAGGCACAAGCATGGCCTATTTTAGCAGTCAGTTTCTTGATAAGTCAAGTAGGCCAAGAGCGTTTCTGAAGATAACGAACTTGGCTTCAGGGAGTGGCTTTGTAAATTTGTCAGCCACCTGATGTTCAGTTCGTACATGCTCCAAGCGGAAATCCTTCTTGATCACATGATCACAGATGAAGTGGTGCCTTATCTCAATGTGTTTAGTCCTTGAGTGGAGTACCAGATTTTGTGATATGGCGATAACACTTGTGTTATCGCAACATATGGGTGTCAGTGACTCGTTTATCCCATAATCCTTAAGTTAGTGCTGGATCCAAAGTCTTTATGAACAACAACTACCAACAGCTAGATATTCGGCTTCAGCTGTTGATGTGGCAATAGAGGTATATTTCTTGTGGAACCAAGAAATCAGTCTGTCTCCAAGGAACTGACATGTGTCACTTGTGCTTTTCCTATCCAGCTTGCAACCGGCTAATCGGCATTTGTGTAGCCGTACAGTGAGAATGAAGAGTCCTTAGGGTACCATGGTCCTACGTTGGTCGTACCCTTGAGATACTTGAGAATGCCTTTGACAGCTATGTAATGACTCTATCTTGGGTCTGATTGAAACCAAGTGCAGAGACATACACTGTACATGATGTCTGGTCGCCTTGCTGTTAGATACAGCAAGGACCCAATTCCTCGGTACTTGGTTATTTCTGTCTTAGTACCGGGTACGTCTTTATCGAGCTTAATTGAGGAACTCATGGGAGTTGCTGCTAGTGAACAATCTTCAAGACCAAATTTCTTTAGTAGGTCTAGGGTGTACTTCTGTTGACTTATAAATATCTCTTGACTCATTTGCTTGACTTGAATCCCTAAGAAGAAGTTCAGTTCCCCCAGCATACTCATCTCGAACTTGTCTTGCATGAGTTTCGACACTTTCTTACAAAGCTTAGGATCTGTGGAGCCAAATATTATTTCATCCACATAGATTTGCACCAATAAGAAGTGTTCCCATTTGGTGAATCGAAATAGGTTTCGACAACTCCTATGGTGAAGCAATGATCAACAAGAAATCCAGTAAGCGTCTCATACCAAGCTATGGGTACTTGTTTTAAACCATAAAGGGCTTTCTTGAGCTTGTAAACATGGTCCGGTTTCTCATGATCTTCGAAACCGGGAGGTTGAGCTACATATACTTCTTCAGACAGAACTCTATTAGGAAAGCGCTCTTGACGTCCATCTGATATACTTTGAATTCCTTGTAAGCTGTGTAGGCTAGAAAGATCCTTAGTGCCTCTAGTCTGGCCACCAGGGCGAAGGTTTCATCGTAGTCGATGCCTTCTTCTTGCATGAATCCTTGAGCGACTAATCTAGCCCTGTTTCTCAAGACAAGACCATCTTCATTGACTCTGTTCTTGAAAACCCACTTGGTACCAATTACCGTCTGTGTGGGACGAGGAACTAGTGTCCAGACTTTGTTTCTTTCGAAATGATTATGTTCCTCATGCATAGCTACAACCCAGCTATCATCCTTTAAACGTTTCACCCATGATTAGATCCGAGGGGTGATTAAGTTTGGTCATGTTCCACTTAATGCATTCCCCCTCACTTGGTGCATCTCCCACATTTGCGGGAGCAGTACTGATTCTTCCGGTACTACGTTTAGTTCATTAGAGATGGGCGTTGAGATTCCTAGTGGTACTTCAGGACTGGGTACCGGAGTGAATCGGTACTCTGTTCTTGCGAGTTTTCTACAGTCCCTGATAGCATTTCTCCGTGTTCATCGTTCAGTTTTGAACCCTGAACTTCCTCATCACTTGATTCCTCTAGGTGTGCATTTTCCAAGAGCTCACTTAGACGATTGATGTTTGTTCGTGAATTGTCTTCTTCTTGAGATTCCTCGAAGATGACATGAGCGGCTTCTTTAATAAATAGCGACTTGTTGTTGAATACTCTGTAGGTCTTGCTTACCGCATAGTATCCCACAAATATTCTTTTATCGGCTCTATTCTCGAATGCTGAGAGATGACTCCAGTTGAGGTGGATATAGCATCGGCTCCCGAAAGTTTTGAAGTAGCGGATTGAAGGGACGTCCCATGTCCAGATTTCGTACGAAGTCTTTCCTAGACTCTTGCAAATCATTGAGCGGTTCTGAGTATAGCATGCGGTATTGACTGCTTCCGCCCAAAACTTCTGAGAGATATCAGCATTAGCCAACATGGTCCTAGCTACTTCCTTAAGTGTGTGGTTCCTTCGTTCAGCAACTCCATTTTGTTGTGGTGTCCTGGAAGCAGATAACTCATGGAGAATGTCATGGTCCTCAAGATTGGTGTTAAGTATAGAATTTAAAAATTTAGTACTTTATCACTTCTTATAGTGTTGCTCTTAGAGCTTTGCTCATTTCGAACTCTCTTTAGTAATTTGATCAACATAGAAAGTGTTTGATCCTTAGATCTTGGGAACAGTACCCAAGTATATCTTGAGTAGTCATCAATGACAACTAGAGTATACTTGGCTCCTCCTAAGCTTGGTACTGGTATAAGACCAAATAGATCCATATGCAGTAGGTCTAGGCAGCGCTTAGACGCTGTCTTCCCTTTGCTTTTGAAGGTCGATCAAACTTGATTGCCAAGTTGACAAGCTGTACAGGTCTTGTCCTTTAAGTAATGCACTTCTGGTAATCCGTGGACCAAGTCATTAGAGCTTAGTTTGGATATCGTTTTAAAGTGTAGATGATTCAATCTTTTGTGTCACAACCAACTTTTAGAGCTTTCAGCTAACAGGCAGGTTGGCTTTGTCACAAATTGTTCTTTCCATCTTACTATGTAGGTATTGTTGGTTCTCCAACCAGTGAGTACCATTTTCCTAAAGGATCGATGACTTCGCATCTATCTTTTCTGAAATCACATACGTATCCGGTGTCGCATAATTGACTTATGCTAATTAGGTTGTAGCAGATTCTTCACAAGACTTATGTTGTCTAATGTGAAGTGGTCATATGTAAGCTTACCCTTACCGATGACCTTACCTTTCCCATTGTCTCCAAACGTAACTGTTTGTCTTGTGCATGGTTTTATGTCGGAGAGCAGTTCCCGGTTCCCTGTCATGTGCTTGCAGCAGCCACTGTCCAAGTACCAGCTGGACTTACAAATCCCACGTGCAATGAGTGGGTTTATGGTATTGGGTCCATGACCAATTAAATGTTTGGGTATCCACATTTGGATAACCTTGAAGCACCTTCATGTGCTTGGATCTACGAGCATCCTAGGTAAAATCTTCCCCCTACCCAAGTGTCGGGTCTTATTGGGTTTGGATTTCTGAGGTTTGTACAGAGTACCGAACGTTTTCTTCCAGTACTCAGTAGGCTTTTGTTGAGGTTTTCTGTTTATCCTTCCATGAGTTTCAGGCACAAGCCTTTTACCCATGAACTCCCACTGTCTTGGTTGGGAATCGTTGGTGCAGTATTTTGGAATCTGGGTTTATAACCTAGACCATATCTGCTCTGTCTCTCATTTGATGAGTATCGAAATTCGATTATTTCCATCGGTTCTGAGGATTTCAAGAATTTAGAGGTTGAGAGAATAGAATTCAGAGGCTCTGGGCTATATCCCAGACTCGTCCTGTCGCAAGGATTTTTGGATAGACCTTGCAAGGTCTCGAGTTTCCTTGGCGACTCAAACCAAGATTCAGACATCTTGCTGAAGTCTAGAAAATTGGGTTTCGTTTTGATATAACTTTCTCTGAGAGATTCATTTTTGGCTCTTAAAGGCATCACTTCAGCTTCGGCTTTAGTAAGTTCTTCAGTGTTGGTATCAGTGAGCATTATTTTCGGTTCTGACGCTACTTTCTTTAGAGTAGCGAGTTTCTGATACTCCTTAGTCATCTCATGTAAGGCTTGTACCAGATCTTCACGAGTAAATTCGGGTTGTAAAAAATCAAATGCCTCACATTCGTCGATATCTGCCATCAGGCACTCGACTTCCTCGTCGCTTGATTCTCCTTCTGACTCTGAGTCGTCAGAGTCTGTTTCAGCCCATTTCTTGTCTTCAGCTACAAGGGCCTTCAGTTTTCGATTAAACCTTTTCTTGCTTTCCTCTTTGCCCTTATCGTTTCTGGACTTCTCGCAGTCGGCTATGAAGTGGTCTTTCCTGCCACAGTTAAAACAAGCGTTATTGTTAGAGTCATCCTTAGTATTTTTCTTATCCGACTGCGGCGAGTAAGTGGGCTGATTTCTCTTCATGAATCGTCCGAATTTTTTTATGAAGACTATCATCGCCTCTTCGCTCATGTCCTCAGCGGACTTTAAAGTGCTTTCTGCGGCCGCCAGAGCTTTTACTGGTGGCACCGGCGTGACTTCTTCCATTCGAGTTTGTAGCTCGAATACGTACGCCTTCAGGTCGGCGAAAAGGTCATGAAGCTGTAATTTCTTAGATCTTTAACCTCCCTCATGGCCATTGTCTTGACGTCTCATTCCTTAGGGAGCGCCTTCATGACTTCTATGGTCATGTCTCTGTTCTTGGTCGTTCTCCCAAGTGCTGAGAGGTCGTTGATGATGGTGGTGAACCGGTCCCCAAACTCTGCCATGGTTTCGCCGATCTTCATCTTGATCGAGTCGTTTTTTTGAATGGCAACCAGGAGTTTATTTTGGTTTGCTCATTCTCTTCACAGACCTGGCAAAGTTTTCGCCAGACCTCTCCAGCCGTTTTACACAGCATCACTTGTCTGAAGGTTCCAGTGTCCAAGGTCTTGAACAGTGTATCGTTGCCCACTTTGTCGAGATTCATTTAGCTTCTTTTCAGCGTCAGTCCACTCGCTTTTGATCTTTGGACCCTGTTGAGGTTGTGAGGGATCGCTAGCATGCACTGGATTTATTTTGTGGAGAGTGGGAGGTCCATCAGTGACAATATCCCACATGTCCTTGTTTTGCGCTGATAAGTGCGACTCCATTCTTATCTTCCATTCCAAGAAGTTTTCTCTGCTGAACATCGGCATCTTGCTGTAGGTACTCATTGTGTGATTGAAGTAAGCATGCTCTGATACCACTTGATAGGATCAGGTCGGTACTAGGTAGTGTTTAGCGGGGGGTGAATTAACCCTACTCAATTTGTCTAAGTGTTTAACTCTCAGTACCGAAAGGTTTCGGTACTATGTGTATTTTGAGTTCTGACACTTAATCAATTCAATCAGTGTCGCGAAAGAAATCACTGCTGAGTACCGAATAGTATGTTTGTGTTTGTGTTTGTATTTTTGTTTGTGTTTGACGCCGAAGTTATTGGAAGTTTGGAGTATTAATGAACTCCTACGTCTCCCCTTCTTCCCTCAGGAAGACACCCTTAGAAGTATGGTTTACTTAACGTACAACCTACACCTCCTAACTATAACACCTTTACAGTCCGTTGTTTACAAAGCACACTTGAATATAAACACTCAAGAGCGTACACTTAAAGCTTTTTCTTTCGTACAAAGAGATTACAAGTGCTTAGAAATTGTTACCTACGTCTTGAGGTTCTTCGGCCTTTCGCACTCCTGAAGTAGGCGTTGCAATTTGAATGCTTGAGCCCGCTCTTGCATCATTTACTTCTTTGCCTCTTTTGGGTACTGCGGCTCTCAGTGTTGACTTTGCGTCTGAGTACCACTTTTTGCCTCTTTAGGTAAGTCTTCTGCTTTCCTCCAGTACTCAGCGCAGCCTTGCATTCAATGCTTCCCATTCTACTCTCTGCACCTTGTCCCTCCTTGACAGATGCCTTGTCGTAACTCCGGTACTGGCTTGCTCCAGCTGGCATCCAGTCCTCAGTAGTGGTTTTAGTACCGACGGTTTCGGTTCTTGCTCAATCACCAAAACTTCAACATCCATCATTGTCCACTTGTATTTTCTCTAATTACAATTTATTCCTCGGGTCTTACATACATTAGAACAAGTACCAAAAATTCACAAATAGTTCGACCATATTGTTAAGATCTTCGTGAGATTGAATAAGCAAAACATATAACTGAAGTTGGGACTGAACCGAAGACAAAAGAACAATACCGACATATGGATTAAAATTATAAATAAATCAAAACCGATTATTGGACTCAAGATTGAAACAGAGGACTAAAGACAAAGACCTATTGAATATTAGTCAAAAGATTAAACCGACCAAATGAGGAAAGCAAAGACAAAGACTGATACCAGTCTCTAAACAGAGATTGAAGATCATATTCAAACTAGGACTAAAGTCAGACTTTGAAACTAAAATTGGATAATGGATGTGTTGAAGCTACACCGATCAAGATACAAATCAACATCACATTAGAAATCGAACATTGGTCTGTAAGAGAAACATAATTGATTATCCTGTTCGGTCAACAAGATTAGATTAAATGACTCGAAACTCATCTCAACGATCAAGAATTTAATCTAAGAGACAAATTGCACTGCAACCGCTGAAGATAATCAATGTTTAAGTTGCATTAATAGAGTCGTTCCACATGGAGTTTGCTCCTTTTGAACAAAGAAAAACCAAAGTCATACAATATGAGGTTAACAGAGCTATTTCGAGAAGTTGCATATAATGCACTTGCACGCTCAAATGATGTTTTAAAGATGAAGAATTAAGCTTACCTTTGAGCAATGGTCTTTTGCACACTAGACAATCGGGTTTTCAACTTCCAATTAGAGAAATTGTATATAATCATAAAGACTCAAAGCGAGATATTGTAGTCTGTACGAATCCAACATTGGACCAATGCGCCATTAAGTTCGATCTTGTCTTACCTACCGACTTGGGTATAACCCAAGTGGGTTCAGATTTTTATATGTGTCGTGTGCATTTAGTAAAACACAGATGGGTGTTTCAACACGGATGAGATAGACGGTGTCACATGTCTAAACCCACTTGGGTAGGTTAGACAAAATCTTTAAGTCCACTGTTAAACCAACTAAGTCTGTGTTCTAGGGATAAATGTAGGACCAATTAAGTCTACGTTGTAGAGATCAAACGTGGGACGATTAAGTCTAACTTTATGGGTGGCGACCAATTTAGTTAGAGGTGTCTAGCTAGGTGAATTGTACAACGGCGTTGTAAACCAACGTTTTTAATGAAACACCCGAATGTGGAAGAAGGAGAGACGTACGAGTTAGACTGTGAGCTTTCAAAAAACAAATCTTGTTCATACACGATCGTGTTGGGAAGGGTGGTGGGCCCCGCGGTGGTCAGTGGGCCCCGCAGCGGAAATTGGTCCCGAATTTGCTCGGTAGAACGGTCGGGAAAGTGGGACCCACGAGGTAACTTTGGTGGGACCCGCACAGTAACTATCACGGTAAAAATAAAATTACCGCAAAGTAAGAAATAACACCAGAATTGTACGTGGAAAACCCTCTGTTAACAAAGAGGGAAAAACCACGGCCGAGTCGGCAAAATCTTCACTATAGTAAAAATTACAACAGTTAATTTTTACTACCTCACGACTTTTACCACTCGTATTTTACCTCACACCTCTCTGTAGATGTGGAAACTCTATCGGTTTCTACCTGAATTGATAACCTTACAATTCACTCAGACTACTTCACCTCAAATGTAAATCTCGAATGAATCTGTGATGATAATAACTGAAGAATTGCAGCCTATTTATAGATGTCTTCAGCTCATCTGGATCGTCCAAATCGAATGCCCAGGATCTCGCCGCGTCGTCAATCAATACGGACCTTTCATTATTTTATTAGATATATAAAATAATATTATAATATTATATTAATAATATTATTTTAATATATCTTATATTAAATGATGTTTCCTGTCGGTGGATCTGCAAGGCTGGATCTCATCAATTCTCCCCCTCCAGCCGCATTCACTATTTACGGGGGAGATCTTCTACCGCCTCAACGGTAGCCCATCCCGGCGAGTTCCGCAAAGAACTCTGTCTTCTCCTTGGGAATAGCCTTCGTGAGAATGTCCGCAACATTCTTGTCCGTGTGGATCTTCTCCAGTTTGAACGCTTTCTCCTCAATGGCCAGTCTGAGCCAGTGATAACGAACGTCGATGTGTTTCGTCCTCGAGTGATACATAGTATTCTTGCTCAAGTCCAACGCACTTTGATTGTCGCAAAATATTATGTATTCCTCCTGCTGAATGCCCAACTCCTGAAGGAATATCTTCAACCAAAGCATCTCCTTCCCGGCTTCGGTGGCTGCAACGTACTCCGCTTCAGTAGTTGATAAAGAAACACATTTCTGTAACCTTGACTGCCATGAGATAGCTCCCCCTAAGAGTGTAAATATGTATCCCGACGTCGACTTTCTGTTGTCGAGATCGCCGGCCATATCGGCATCCGTATAGCCTGTAAGAAAACATTTATCACTTCCAAATGTTAGACATAATTTGGAAGTTCCTCTCAGGAACCTCAAGATCCACTTCACTGCTTCCCAATGCGACTTCCCGGGATTCGATAGAAACCGACTCATAACGCCAACTGCATGAGCGATATCTGGCCTCACACCATGGCATACATCAAACTTCCGACTGCCGATGAATATGGAATGTCTGTCACCTCTTCTCCGTCTTCATATGTTGGTGGACTGGATTTCTTTCGCAACTTGAAGTGCGCGGCAAGTGGCGTGCTAACTGGCTTAGCAGTCTTCATATTGAACCTCTCTAGAATTCGTTCAATATAACGCTCCTGGGACAGCCACAACTTTCCAGCTTTCCTGTCTCGGGTAATGTCCATTCCCAGAATCCGCTTTGCCGATCCCAAATCCTTCATGTCAAACGTCTTTGACAAATCTCTCTTCAACCTGCTAATCATCTCTGCATCTTGCCCGACAATTAGCATATCATCAACATATAGGAGAAGAACGATAAATTTACCGTTAGAGTATCTCCGGACATATACACAAGGATCTGCATACGTTCTTTTAAACCCTTGGTGCACCATGAACGAATCAAACTTCTTGTACCATTGCCGTGGAGCTTGTTTCAGACCGTACAAGCTTTTCTTCAGTCGGCAAACCATGTCCTCTTTACCTCTAACCTCGAACCCTTCTGGTTGTTCCATATATATCTCTTCATCGAGATCACCATGCAAAAACGCGGTCTTCAGTCGAGTTGCTCCAATTCAAGATCTATGGTGGCAGCTAGTCCCAGTATAACTCTGATTGAGCTCATCTTCACGACCGGTTAGAAAATCTCGTCAAAGTCGATCCTCTTCTTCTGAGTGAAACCTTTGACCACCAATCGAGCCTTGTATCTTACTAGCATGTCATCTTGTTCTTGAGTGTCTTCTTTCCTTTCGGCAATCGAACTAACTCGTACGTCTCATTCAACAATCTTTGTCCCTGCAAGATTGTACCTCCTGGAAGCTCTCCGGCTCCCCCTCGTCAGTAGTCAAAATATAATCAGAACTCGGATACCTCGTAGATGGTTGGCGTTCCCTAGTTGACCTTCTCAGCTGAGGTTCAACTATTTCGGAAGGCTCCCCCTGCTCAGTACCTTCAGTATGCTCATCTACGTCTGGGTCATCATCTCTGGCTGGCTCTACCGGTTCAGGTTCTGATTGTTGCATTCCTTCCTCCATGGCATCGCCGTGTGGAATACTGGCTGGTGTATAATCATCAACACCGCCATCCGTGGATTTCGACACATCCACGTCTGAGTCTCTCATGTCTCGTGCTCATGGAATACTACGTCGCGACTCCGAACAGTCTTCTTCTTCTTTGGATCCCAAAGTCTGTAGCCGAACTCCTCGTTTCCGTACCCAACAAAGATGCAAGGATTCGATTTATCATCGAGCTTCGATCTTTGTTCCTTCGGTACATGCATGAACGCCTTGCAGCCAAACACTCTCAAATGCAAATATGAGATGTCTCTACCGATCCATACCTTCTCTGGAATATCGAAATCCAACGCCGATGAAGGTAGTCGGTTGATAATGTAGGCTGCAGTGTTGACAGCTTCACCCCAAAATGACTTAGATAGGTTAGCCATTTTGAGCATCGATCGGACTCTCTCCATAATGGTTCGATTCATCCTCTCTGCGACACCATTTTGCTGATGAGTACCAGGAACTGTCTTCTCATGCCTTATGCTCTGCTTGGTGCAATAATTTCTGAATTCCCGAGATATATATTCACCACCGTTATCTGTACGTAGACACTTCAGCGGCATTCCCGTCTCTCTTTCCACCATCGCATGGAACTTCTGAAAATAATAGAACACCTGGTCCTTCGTCCGCAACAGATATACCCAGGTCTTACGAGAAGCATCATCAATAAAGGTCAGAAATATTTACTGCCTCCCAGAGATTCGACTTCCATGGGTCCGCATACGTCACAGTGTACCAACTCCAACTTCTTCATTCGTCGGGTCGAATTCTTCGCGAATGAAACTCTATGTTGCTTCCCAAATAGACAATGATCGCAGGGGTTCATAGCTTTCCCCTTGGCTACCGGTATGAGGGACTTTCCAGCCAAGATATTCAACCCCTTCTCGCCTACGTGCGCCAGCCGTCTATGCCACAAATTTGGAGAAGCAGCATCTTCAACTGTGTTCAGTTGGTTAGCACATATCGTCGCGTGCGTTTTGTACAGCGAGCAGCATAACTTTCCTCTCGCTACCACCAATGATCCTTTGGTAAGTTTCCAGTTGCTATCACCCATCTCGTTGTAAAACCCTTCGTTGTCCAGCACTTTCACAGAAATCAAGTTGAGACGAAGATCTGGAATATGTCGCACATCCTTTAGCCTTAATGTGCAGCCCACGTTCGTCTGGATACAGATATCACCGATCCCCACAATTTGAGAAACACTTTGGTTACCTATCTTGGTAGTGCCAAAGTTTCCCGCCTTATAAGTGGAGAAGTATTCACGCCTTGGAACACAGTGGTAGGAGGCACCAGAGTCCACTACCCACTCGGTGTTTGTATCTGCAACATGACAACAATCTCCTTCATTCACTAGCGTAACCTCTCCATCATGGTTGGAGGAGATCGCAGACGTGTTCTTGTCATCGTCTTGTTTCTGTTTTCCGTTGAGAAGCCTACAATTTCTTTGCAAGTGGTCGATTCGTCCACAATGGTAGCACTTCCTCATCTCTTTGGACTTGAATCTAGCTTTTGACTTGTCGTATCCTTTCGGACCTCTACTATTGCTCCGGCCCCTATTCTCCGTGACAAGAGCCTGATTTCCTGTACTGATAATGGCAGCGTCCTTCCGTCGCAGCTCTTCATTGTACAACCTGTTCTTCACCATATCCATCGTTACTTTACCGCTTGGTGCTGAGTTGGTAAGCGATACCACCAACGTGTCCCAACTCTCAGGGAGAGATCCCAGTAGTAGACATGCTTGTGTCTCATCATCAAGGACTAGACCAGTACTTGTAAGTTGAGTTGCCAGTCCTTCAAAGTCATTCAGATGTTCAGCAACTGATCGTCCCTCGTTCAGCTTCATATTCGTGAGTTTCCGCATCATGAATACCTTGCTCAGCGCATTCGTCACCTCGTACATACCCTCGAGTTTCTTCCAGAGTATCAGGGGGTCCGTCTCGTTTCTTACATGGTTGTAGAGTCTAATGTCCACCCATTGGCGGATCGCACCTAGCGTCTTTCTTTGCAACTTCTTCCATACATCGTCCTTCGTACCTTCGGGCTTCTTGCCTTCACCGTCGATAGGATCATGGAGGTCTTTGCAATAAAGGTAATCCTCCATCCTCGATTTCCATATGGAGTACTTCGTTACTATCAACTTAATCATTCCTCCGTCGTTCTCCATGGCCGTCAGTCTACGAGCAACCTATTTAGTATCTTTTCTGATGTGGAAGATCAGTCTCAGCTGCAACCACAGAGCATACTCAGAATACCAACTAGGCTCTGATACCACTTGTTGGGAAGGGTGGTGGGCCCCGCGGTGGTCAGTGGGCCCCGCAGGAGAAATTAGTCCCGAATTTGCTCGGTAGAACGGTCGGGAAAGTGGGACCCACGAGGTAACTTTGGTGGGACCCGCACAGTAATCACGGTAAAAATAAAATTACCGCAAAGTAAGAAAGAACACCAGAATTTTACGTGGAAAACCCTCTATTAACAAAGAGGGAAAAACCACGGCCGAGTCGGCAAAATCTTCACTATAGTAAAAATTACAACAGTTAATTTTTACTACCTCACGACTTTTACCACTCGTATTTTACCTCACACCTCTCTGTAGATGTGGAAACTCTATCAGTTTCTACCTGAATTCATAACCTCACAATTCACTCAGACTACTTCACTCTCAAATGTAAATCCCGAATGAATCTGTGATGCTAATAACTGAAGAACTGCAGGATATTTATAGATGTCTTCAGCTCATCTGGATCGTCCAAATCGAACGCCCAGGATCTCGCCGCGTCGTCAATCAATACGGACCTTTCATTATTTTATTAGGTATATAAAATAATATCATAATATTATATTAATAATATTATTTTAATATATCTTATATTAAATGATGTTTCCTGTCGGTGTTCGCAAGGCTGGATCTCATCAGATCGGTCTTCACGCACATACACACTTCGGTTCACAATTAAACGTTATATAACTTTCGCGTCTAATTATCACTACGGTTGATACCGATCGTCAGTTCAAATCAGAACGATTGTCAACTTAAATGGCAAAGAGCGAAAAAGGGTAAATTATAAATGCAAAATATTTCATGTATAATTAGTACTTCACGTCCACCTCCACAGCCGCCGGGCCAACTTCTAACTGTCAGCTAATCGCTGCTATTATTATTAGATACTCCAAGTCAAATGCACCAAGAATCTTGAATTCATTCATTTTTTACATTTTCTATGAATAATCTCGTACAGTCGTTTGTAACTGCATGCATACATTAATTTTTTCAATATAAGCCATTTTATTCCTGAAATCTAAAAATAAAAAAAATCCCCTCGGATCACCTCCTCCCTTTGATACGGAAAATAAAGCAATCATCCATTAATTCGAAAAAGATTAATACTAAAACGCTACTTGAACAACGTAATGCTGAATAATGAGAATACTTACAGTGGCATACTGCAAAATAACTAGTCGCTTGAACATCATTAAACATTTATTTATTTGATATTGTTTTCGCTTGACCTCAAAATATTAATCACCACATTTGTGGCCAATTGAAATCTCTTACAACATTGGTAACACAATCGACCTCGGATCCCTCCGAACCAACCATCAAGCAATCATAAAGCTCTTGATATTGCAAAGAAGCTCGATTCCCATCATCGCCACCGTAACACCAATCACCGATCCCCTCATCAACAACATCATCAGCGCAGCGACTAATATTTCCAGAGAATCCCACATCGTCAACAAGACTCGACTCACCGCAGCAGCTCGACAGAGAAGAAACCGGCGGCACGTGACTTGCCTGTGCTTGAGTTGACAGTTCGAGGCTCATTAGCATATCGCGAGCCCCCTTAAGCTCGGCTCTCAGGCTCCAAACTTGTTCTCCGAGCAGTTTCTTATCAGCCATGGCCGATTCGAGCTTCGCTTGTACGGCCCAGAAATCCATTTCGAGGCTCTGATTCTTCCATCGGGCTCGTTTGTTTTGGTGCCAAATTGCGATTTGCCTCGGTGGGACGCTAAGGGCACGGGCCAGCTGCATTTTTCTTTCGGGTTCGAGCTTTCGGGCTGGGTCGAAGGTGGCTTCTAAGAGCTTTACTTGCTCTCGGCTGAGTCTCTTTTTGAGGAGTTTTTGGTCGTGGGTTGAGCTCATTTTCTTTTGTTTTTTCCGTTATTTTCGAGTGAAGTCGGAAGATATAGAATTAACGGTTTTTAATATCGAATGATATGTGAAAGAATAAAGGAGAATATGTGTATATATAGGGGTTCAAGATTTCCAAGATAAGTGGAAAATTGTAGGTTTTTATAATAATGTTTAGAGGACCAGATTCTCTGTTCCACTTTTGTACGTCATTTTTTTCTGTATTTCACAAAAACATGATTCCGCCCCGATCAGTGTTAAAGCACCCGTTAATAGCATTACATCATAAATACTATTATATCGAGTGCTCAAAAACAAAAACAAAATATAACATTTGTCGGAAGACAATAATATATATAACACAAAAAAATATATATCGAGTGCTTATCAATATTATATATATATTTTTTTTGTATTTAAGCCCTCGGTAAAATAATATTTATGGTGTAATGCTATTTATGAATATTTTAACATTGATCGGAGCGGATTATAATTATAGTTTTGTAAAATGGCACAAAGTGGCACATAAAAGTGAAACGTAAGATCCGAATCCATTTTTAAGTAGAATTATTAATTATAGTGGAAAGAAGACAAGATTGAGGAAACTGATCTATGAGCTTCGTGTCTAAGAGTTGAAATATGAGAATTGGATAGTGTCCGAGAAAGTTTGGGTTCGGGCCTACTGCTATTTTGTTTCGTATTTTTTATTTAATTTTTTTGTTGATAATTTATTCATAGTAACTCACAATTTTTTTAAAAAAAAAAAAACAGTATTGGTAAGATAAGACAATGTATATTATAACTGAAATAAAGACAATTGGCCGTCATGGATGCAACTTGTGGCGAAACTTCCTGCTAGAATATCACGTTTGACCGCCGCCTAAACTATTTACATCAAAACGAATTCCAAATTATTTTGGACAACTGTAAAAATAATTCATTAACTTTACGTCCTAATAAAATTGGATTATCGATCAAATTTCCATCAAAAATCCCCTAAAATTCGACGTGGATGATGGCATGAATTACTCCCCAACCACATGCTCCTAACATCATCGGTCGCGTCAGATTTCCGGCTATTTTTTCCAAAAAATTGAACAGTGACTCAATTTTGTTGATGTTGGCCTTTTTGGTCAATATGCTTTGAAGTTTTGATGATCTATGTAATTAGGGTCATAGCTTGAACAATTCGATTCGGATGTATTAAAATGTCTAAATATATTATAATATTCGACTATGCATGTTTTATAGGCTACATCATTGAAGAATGTCGAATACTTGGCCGACATGTGATTATGTATTTAACTGGTAAAACTATGCGATCACATGTTATAGATGTCTCATATGCTAGGGAATATCTGGTTGCAGATACAATGTGCTATTTATGGTAAATCTTGTGAGATATCATGCTGAGCTATATGTGAAAAGTATGCTAACTAAATATGGAATGTGTTATATCCGTTTGAATTTATCTATTCTGGGAAGAAATCATATTGTAAATCTTTGCATGCATCTTACTTGATCTTATATGGAAAAATCGATTAGGATATCTCCTTGCTGAAATTAAGCCATAAAAGGAAAAGAGCATGATTGATTGATTTTATATGATGCTAGCTGGATATCAGATATGAAAAGTGCTATTATAGAAAATATCATCCCGAATAGAAGTATATGCCTTGATTTCGAATATGTGCTTTTAAATTGAATAAAATCATGTTATTATGAGCTTGTGACCGTTGTGATATTATATGAATTGCATGATTTGATTGGCATATTAATTGCTCGATAATTGCATGGATTATGTGCTTATTTTGGATATTATCTCGTGATTGACTTTCCATATAAGTGTTGGTTCAAATGGTCTATATATACAGCACAATACTTAGAATGTCGGAAAAAAAAAAGAGAAAAAGCAGAAGAAACGAGTTTTAAAGTTTGAGCTTACACTTGAGAAAACCTTCTGCTGTTGAGCGGTCATAGTGATAAACTTCGGTCGACTGCGCCTACACTTGCGATATCTTTCTGCAGTCTGCGTTTACACGTGCAAATTCCATCACTGGCCGAGTGATCCTTTCCATATCCCTCCACCATATATTCTGTCTTCGGACGTGTTGTCTTCGGATGTGATCGGTACACGAAGGAGGCAAGATCGACGTTTACGCGCACGTGAAGGGAAAGACTGTGTTCTGGGGGCCCTTCGGTAGCGAGCTGTTTCCGACTGGGAAGTGGAGATTCCCTGGAGCAAAATTCTGGTTTCACTTTACTTTTCAATACTTTATATTTTTTGTGAGACATATCTGATACACATTCCACGGCACTAGGAGATAACATACGAAACGTCTTTGATAAGTTATTACTTAGAAAGACTAAACGTTTCTAGGTTATAACACTCAAAGCTTCTTGAAAAATAAGAAGCGAACATTTTCAAGCCTAATTCACCCCCTCCTATGCACATTTTTTACTTCGGTTGAGTACAAAGTTAGTGACCTATTTTTATAATTACCAAGCTAGTGATCCAATAACGAAAACTGATATACTTTATCGACAATCTTATATACATAATTTTGGTTGTCATGCAATATTTGACTTTCCCAGTCACTCGAATAAATAGTTGTGTTTATTTCCAGATTTTCGACCGTATAATGTTCAAATGATGCATAAACGTCTCAATTTTCTAGAAAGTTGAAAGTATCATATATAATATGTATTTTATATGCACGAACAATCTAATTACATCTTATATGATGCGCAGAAATTATGAGATTGAGGAATTTATCAACTACATTACATCTACCATATATATATACATATATATTTAATTAGTAAATTATTGACAATCTTTATCACAATAATGTGGCCCAATGTGGGCCATTGACCGTGATCAACAATGGTCAGAGCAGAACCGATCAAAGCCGGCGTCTATTGGCTAGCATTTACCTTTGAGCTGGCTAGGCCAAGCTTTAATACAAGGGCTCGAAGGCTCATTTTGAAACCATGTTGGCTCAAATGATACTAGATGAAGCGTGTGAGCTTTTAGCACCTTTATATTATGGGCTTTTAGCAACTGTATATTTTTTTTCAATTTTACCATACTCTTCGGAAATGGGAAGAAAAACGGTAACATTAAAGGAGAAACGAAGTTCTTTATACTTGTGCAACTGTAATATATTCATGCGTTGTTATTCAGTAAGATCGGCTCCACTATTTATCAATAGGAATATTTAAGTAAATGGCCTTTGATTGGGTCAATTTTAAAAAAATGACCTCCATAATGTTTGAAGTCTATTCTACCCTTACTAACTCAGGGAAAAAGACGTCTTTACCCTTATTTAACCCATTCAACTACCCAAAGTAAAATTAATTAGGTTTAATCGATTCCCCCACTGTAGCGTCATGGGTCGTCTTCTTCTTCATAACCGAGTACAGTACAATAATTGACAGTTAAAAGTGAAGAAATACACATAACGGAAACGAAGCAGTAAATTTCCAGATCCACGAAACAACCTCTACCCGAAGCAGAAAAATTTCCAAACCGACTACAATGGCAATGAGCGCGCGTCCCGAAAGAGTGCCGGTAAATTTCACTGTGACTTCGTCTTCCTCAGGAGCAGGTCTCGTGCGTCGAATTGATTGGGTCCGGCGCATGGTTTCCCAATTCTGCAATTTGGGACCTTGTTCGCAAGGGAACCGTGCGTCGAACCAATTGGGACCCAAACAGTCGCGCAAATCAGGGTACCCGTGATAGCAGGCTTGGGACCCGAGCACAGTCGCATGGTACCCATACGCACGGTACCCATACGGGCAGGTACCTTGCGATTGTGTGCGGGTACCATGCGATTGCGTGCGGGTACCATGCGATTGCGCGCGGGTACCATGCGATAGTGAGCGCGGGTACCATGCTCTTGTGTGCGGGTACCATGCGATAGTGAGCGCGGGTACCATGCTCTTGTGTGCGGGTACCATGCGATAGTGAGCGCGGGTACCATGCTCTAGTGCGCGGGTACCATGCGCGCATGCGCGGGTAACATGCTCGCAAGCGCGGGTACCATGCGCTTGTGCGCGGGTACCATGCTCGCAAGCGCGGGTACCATGCGCGCATGCGCGGGTACCATGCTCTTGTGTGCGGGTACCATGCGCGCATGCGCGGGTACCATGTGCGCAAGCGCGGGTACCATGTGCGCATGCGCAGGTACCATGCTCGCAAGCGCGGGTACCATGCGCTTGTGCGCGGGTACCATGCTCGCAAGCGCGGGTACCATGCTTTCCTGTGCGGGTACCATGCTTGCCAGCGCGGGTACCATGCTTTCATGTGCGGGTATCATGCTTTCATGTGCGGGTACCATGCATGTACTAACTGGTTATTTACTCTTATGATTCCCAGGTTGTGCTGAAGAAGCAATTGTCATCCCGAGACGACGACTTCGAGTTCCGATTGACAATGACCGGGATGTACACGGAGGCAAGCGCGAAGATCAGGAACAATCTAAATGAAAATGAGTGGGAGAGTTACAGGGTGGGGAGTCCGTTTGGTAGACTCGTCGAGGCTGCGGCCGATTTCAATTTATCCGCTCAGATCATTACGTTTTTTACGAGGAGGCAGACTACTCTTCACGAGCGCGAGGAGTTGTGGATGGTCATAAACAACCGACCTCTCCGTTTTTCTAAAGTGGAGTATTGCTTGATTACCGGGCTAAGGTTCTCCGACGATATCCCGGAAGTAGACCCCAATGGTGATTTAGCTCAGAGAAACTTCCCGGGAAGATCCACCATCCGTTTGTCGTACGTCGAGGATCGGCTGCGAGAGTTTGGAGCCAACGATGACGGAAACGTCAACTTCGATAAGTTGAAGTTGGCGGACATTCTCTTTGCCGCAGCTGTGGTGCTGCCTCGACCGTCGAAGAAGGACACGGTTCTTCGATCGTGCCTGCTTTCGTTGGTCGAAGACGAAGTCGCATTCGCCAACTATCCTTGGGGCAGCGTAGCGTTCAAAGAGGTGATACGCTCGCTGAAGATAAACCTCAGGGAGAAGAGGGATTTTGTGCGGGAACGAGCCCACAACGGGGGCAGCGAACACTGCGGGCTACTGATTAGTGGCTTCGTTCATCCGCTTCAGGTCGTTAATTATATAAAATCCTTATAAATATATATTTAATTGTCATTATATATTTGCTAATTTGGTTTCTTTGCATTGTAGGTTTTGGCGTACGAGTGCATACCAGGCATTCGGTACGCGTTCGCAGATCGTATCAACGAGGCGGACGTGGTGAACCCGTGGATATGCCGGCACGTCACCAAAGATTGGTCGACGAAAGGAGCTCCGAAGATGGAGACGATCCTCCAAGCCGTAAAGGGGTCACCCGTCTCGAGGATGTTGAGTCCGACTGTATCGGAGATGAACGAGCCGTATTTCCGATATAGTCGGTTCGAAGTGGAGGAGCGGCATGAAGTCCTCGACCGTATAACGAGTCTCCTCGATGATGGTGTCGAGCTTAAGTGCGTACGGCATCTGCCAGCCGCGGTGGACGTCACACCAACGCAACCTTCGCCAATCATGCCGCAACTATCGCACGGTCACCGAGGAAGAGGCGACCAAGCACCTCCACGGTCCGAGCCCTCCTCCACAGCATTACTCGGCCCCTTCACACCCAGGGTACCCGTCCCCTCCTCCACAGCATTACTCGGGCCCCACCTTCGAGCAATTCGATGAGTTCACAAGACACGTGGACCAAAATTTCGAGACGGTGAATCATCGATTCGACGACGTTTCTACGAGCATCTCGCAGTTACGGAACTCGTATGATGAACGATGGTCCACGGCTCAAGAGTGGGGCGCGAGTATATTCGGGTTGCAGCAGTCGATGACTGAATTGCAGCAGAACTTGCAACAGGGGTGGTACAGGCCCAACCGAGACTTTCCGACGCACGCGTCGCACGGTACGCCCCTATAAATAATTTGCTGCAATTTCGATAGTTTCTGACGTTGGAGTTTTATCTTGTTAGATTATGAGGCCGGTGGATCCAACCAGGCGTTCTGTCCCTCGGAACCCGAGGCAGCCCGAGAGGCCGAGTTCCCGCTTGAACCCGAGGCCGCGAAGGAACCAGAGCCCGAGGAGGAACCCGAGGCCGAGGAGGAACCCGAGGCCGCGGAGGAACCCGAGCCCGAGGAGGAACCCGAGGCCGCGGTGGAGTCGACGCAGCCTCGGGAAACCACGTCCTCCAAGTATCAGGTGACCCCATTCACCGACCCGAACCAGAACCGTGTCCGGAACAGCATAAACCCAATGCTGGAACGGCACATGAAGAGAAAGCTGAAGTTATGGCCACGGCAAAAACAGATGATCGATACGATGGAAGATACCGAGCGGCTCCTTTGCTTGTCCCTATCGTACCGAACCAAGACGTGGTTTCAGCAGCTGTACACGCCTTCGTTTTGGCTCGACGACGCGGTAAGAACAATTGATAACTTCAATACTTCTAAATGCATTAATACGTTTTATTAATTAACTTGTTGCCTTTTATTTTATAGCATATTGACGAAAGCATCAGAGGGTTCCTCGAGACGCAGAGGGTTCATACCTTCTACTCTCGTGCCACCTCCTTCATGAGTGTTTCGATGAAGGAGAGCATCGATCGGGACTGCATAGAGGATGGCAAATTTGTCAAGGGCATGCTGGCCTTTTTGGTCCACTACGCAGAGGGACGGGATCAGGACTGGCCGTGCGTGTCATGGCAAACATCGGACTACATCGTGGTGCCGGTGCAGACCATCGCCCATTGGGTTCTTGCAGTCCTCGACTGGAAGAACAAGACGATACGAGTATTCGACTCGGATCCGTCTTGCGATGTCGACATGCGCAACATGCACGCAGCCCTCGCCGGTCTCCAAGTAGTGTCCCGATCGTGCTCAAAAAGCTCGGTCTGATTGCAGCAGCCTTTAGGAAGTGGAAGGTCGAGCGGATCCCCAACTTCAAGAAGCAAGAAAATTCGTAAGTGTATCATATTTTGATATTAAGTTGATTTTAGTACTTCATATCTCATTATTAAATATTTGGTTGTTTTCAGAGGCGATTGTGGGATTCACGTGTTGCGGGCCGCATTTTCTATGTTATTCCGGGGCGATAACGTCGCGGAGCTTACGGGGCGGCAAGTGACCCAATTTCGTGAATTTTTATGTATTTCGATTCGCATGAAAGATTGGGGTGCTTGGTATCAATAATTTATATGTATTTCAATAATTTTGTATTTGGGAATTTTGTAAATCTGGATAAATTTTATGTCATAATGGAATTTCGAGTTGTATATTCGGGAAGTTGTATTATCTTATAAGTTGGATTTCGAGTTGTATAGGCACAGTACCCGCACAGTAGCGCACGGTACCCGCGCACAAGCTCACGGTACCCGCACACAAGCGCAGGGTACCCGCACACTCGCGCACGGTACCCGCACACAAGCTCACGGTACCCGCACAGAAGCTCAGGGTACCCGCACACAAGCGCAGGGTACCCGCACACTAGCGCACGGTACCCGCGCACAAGCTCACAGTACCCGCACACAAGCGCAGGGTACCCGCACACAAGCGCAGGGTACCCGCACACTCGCGCACGGTACCCGCACACAAGCTCACGGTACCCGCACACTAGCGCACGGTACCCGCGCACAAGCTCACGGTACCCGCACACACGCGCAGGGTACCCGCACACTCGCGCACGGTACCCGCACACAAGCTCACGGTACCCGCACACTCGGTACATGATGGCAACTAAAATGAGTTCTAAACATGTGCTCTACATGATGACAACTAAAATGAGTTGTGCCAATGTGATATACAAACTTCGATGAACTTATTGAATAATGTTTATTAATTATATTGTGATACACAAAACTTTCATAAGCTTCTTCGTATAATGTTCATCTTGAATCGAGTTTAATCTTTATGTTGAGTTAAAATTGATTATTTTTACCATAACTGATTAATTCTTGAAATTTGTAATATTCGAATACAAATAAGCTTATATGAATTCAACTAAGACATTCAAATAAGCGTAACTTTAATTAGTCATTTTCTTGATAAGAGTTTAGAGAGAAGTGAGAGCAAAATACGAAGAGCGAATTCAAATATTAGTTTTTAAAGATTTCACCATTCAATTAAGCCTTATTCGGGTTCAAATAAGCCATATTCGGGTTCAAAAAGGTTATTCGGATCCGAATAAGGGTTATTCGAGTTTGAATAAGCGTATTCGAACTCGAATAACCTTATTCGAACTCGAATAAATCTTATTCGGGTTCAAATAACCCATGGCGCACGGTACCCGCACACTAGCGCAGGGTACCCGCAAATTTGGCGCACGGTACCCGCGCACTTGGCGCAGGGTACCCGCACACTAGCGCATGGTACTCGCACACAAGCGCAGTGTCCCCTCCCCGCACACATGGCGCCGTTATTTTGAAAACATAATTTGGTAATTTATGATTATCAGAATAATTGGTTAATGATTATCTCGATCATGATAAAATTATTTTATGATTTAACGTACAGACAAGACGTAAAGCACTGACGTGATTTATATATAACATATTTAATATAATAAAAAAATAAATTATTATTTTATGATTATCAGAATAATTGATTAATGATTACTTTTATCCTGATAAAATTATTATTATATGATTTAACGTACAGACAATACCTACCTACTGCGCTGACTTGATTGATGTAACATATTTAATGTTGAAAGCATTTGATAACTGTACTGTACCCGCACACAAACGCACGGTACCCGCACACAAAGGCACTGTACCCGCACACAAGCTCACGGTACCCGCAGACTAGCGCAGGGTACCCGCGCACAAGCTCACGGTACCCGCACACAAGCGCAGCGTACCCGCACACTCGCGCACGGTACCCGCACACAAGCGCACGGTACCCGCGCACAAGCTCACGGTACCCGCACACAAGCACAGGGTACCCGCACACAAGCGCACGGTACCCGCACATTCGCGCACGGTACCCGCACACAAGCTCACGGTACCCGCACAGAAGCGCACGGTACCCGCACACTCGCGCACATGATGGCAACTAAAATGAGTTCTAAATGTGCGGGTACCCGCATACATTATACGATACCAAACATTACAACATACCTAATATCCATATCAATTATACATAACCACATGTACAAATCAAACTCATAGGATTTACCCCCTCCTACCGAATTCTCCGACGGATGGCATTCTATTTTTTTGTGCTCTTCCGCGTTTTGGGTCAACGAGTGGTGGTAACATATTGACAATTCCTTCAACGCGCTCGGTTACAGGCCATATGGTACCCTCGTACGCTGATTTCCATGTCTCCAAGCTGTAATACGCATGGACTAGTGAATATACCCCTACATTAGCGTGTCCACTAGCCGCAATGGCGTGCGCACACGGGATACGATCGATATCAAACATCTTACAACTACATGACTTCGTCTCGATATCGACCACCTCGTTGACTCCATGCCCGTATACATTATACCGTTGAATGCCAATTTCCGAGACGTGTAGATTTTGAGAATTTATATAGTGCGACCGTAGGATTGACTCGACCTTCGGCGTAAATGACGTGACATTGGCTGTCATCGAAGCTTCGCAAGTTCTTCGATGCTTACTAAACCAACTAGTCGTCAAACGTTGTATCGAATCCAACAATCCTATGAGTGGAAGCTCTCTATCCGCACGTAGAGCGGCATTTATCGATTCCGAGCCGTTTGTGGTCATGATGTTGTACCTCGTTCTCGGGCATTACGATCTCGTCCATTTTGCCTTCGTACCCTCCTCAAGATACGTATGCACGTTTTCGTACCGTTCCTTTAGCGTTTCCAACAATCGATCGCAATCGCTCGTCTTGTAGGCGTATGCAATATTAAGGAATAACGCACACGCACCTTTCTCCTTCATACGGGTCTTTATATTTTGTTGAATATGCCACGCACAGAACCCGTGAAACGCATTTGGGAAAACTGCCGGGACGGCTGTCTTTATCCCGCCATGTCTGTCAGAAATTATGACGATGTCATTTGAATCGGCCACGATCCGTTTCAATCTCGTTAAGAACCATGACCAAGATTCGGTGCTCGCAATACCCCATGCGATAGGATATTGGTGGTAATCGCCGTCTTGCGCCGTAGCAACAAGCATCACCCCTTTATATTTTCCCTTTAAAAAGATGGCGTCGATAGAAATTACCTTACGCATGAAAGCAAATCCCGCTATGCATGCACCGTATGCCAAAAACAGATATTTAAATCTGTTTTCCTCGTCCATCTCTCAATCCGTGACACTTCCGGCGTTCATTTGCTTCACGGCCTCAAAGTACGCCGGGATCAATGCGTAACAATCGTCCCCGTTACCGACCAACTCCTCCGTAGCGATATTCTTCCCCTTCCAAGCCTTGTAATAAGAAACATTCACCCCCTATTTTGCATCATAGACATGATAGCCTTTGGCGCGGGAATGTCTTTAGGCCCGCTAAAATTGTCAAGAAGCATCCTAGACACAACCGATGAAGTTCCTTGACGATGACTTCGACGTCTATGAGACACGCCGCATGTGTGTGTGCCGCAATATGTCCGTACCGAGAAAAAAGGGGAATCTCTATCTTTTGCAGCTCGAAAGCGCCACGAACATTGCTCCATCGCACATCTTACTACATACAAAGTCTTGTTCGACTTGACTAATTTGCACTCGAACGATGCAGCCAACGCGATTTTATATATTTCCTCGATAACTTCTGCCTTATCACGAAACTGCTGCCCAACGTGTAGGCTTGAACCGTCCGGAAATGCAAAAGTACCATCGGCAGCCTCTTCTACCGGGTTTCGATCTACATCGTCATTGTGATCACGGGCTACGAATTCCTCTTCCGACTCGCCAGTGTTTTCAATTGCCTCATCTTCATTTTCATTCGAATGCCAACCAGAGTAATCCCTACCCCCAGACGGTCCAGCGATATCTTCAAGACCCTCATCTTCATTTTGGTTAGAAGGGCTGCAACCGTACCCCTCAAACGGTTCGATTTGCGCATTTTCATCGCAATCGGCTATGAGCCCGGTATTATTACTAGAAGAACCAGCAAATGCGTCCGACGGAGCCACGCGCACATTCCACCACCTCGACATGAATCACGGGTCTCGATTGAGGGCCACCAAAACCCAAGTACGCACGTAGAGCATAGTCGTTATCGATGTATATGGGCCTCGGATAACTATAGGGTACATTTGGCATATAGCTTAGTGTTAGCCTCGCATTGTCGTTGCGAAACGCTAACACGGATACAATTTGCTCCTTTACGTCTTCTAACGTGCATGCGTCATCATCCACCAAAATTGAATGCCAGCTACAATTTGACGCAGGAGACCAAGTCGAGGTATTGTCCTCGCCGATTAACCACCGACCGTCGAATTGAAATACAATGTTGGTAATTGTCATTTTGATTGAACACCTGCAATATTATGCAATGTTACTGTTTAGAAAACGATTATCGTCATATATCGTGCTTATATATGATCTTCAGCGCATGGATCCCGAATATGGGATCACGGTACCCGCACACAACGCAGGGGACCCGCGCATAAGCGCATGGGACCCGCGCACTAGCGCATGCTACCCGCACACTGGCGCAGGGGACCCGCACACTGGCGCAGGGTACCCGCACACTGGCGCATGGTACCCGCATACTGGCGCAGGGTACCCGCACACAAGCGCATGGTACCCCCACACTGGGCGCATGGTACCCGCACACTGGCGCAGGGTACCCGCACCTATATCTCACGGTACACGCACCTATATCGCATGGTACCCGCACGCAGGGGTCCCATGCACAAACAGTAGACCTCATAATATGTATTTTCAGGTCCGATTTCTCGTAATAACCACTGAAATATCGCTACTCTGGCTAGTACACGTGATCTAATAAATAACCCATACATTTTAGGGGGTAATGGACTGGAAATTCACCATTTTCGACGTTAAAATTGCAGTTTTCATGTAACGAATGCTTACTGGTAAATATGCTGAAATGCTTGTTGTTTTCTTGGTTTGAAAAGTTGTTTTCCGGCACTAAACGAAGAGAACAGCTCGGGTCGCTTTAGGTTTGTGAGAGAGGTGTGTGTTGTTACCCTTTGTTCTTTAAAATGGAGAAGATAATGCATTCATATCGATTGTAAGGTTATGGTTAAAGAGGGAGATGGACCCATGTTCTGTTCAGTCAGTTATTGCGGCCATTTTTTCGTTTTTCTTTCTTTTTTTTTTTAATGAGTTAAGTATGAGAATTAGTTAATATGGTTAACGTTTAAACAAAGTGAGAGCTATTGACCAAAAAAAATCGTCAACGAGTCCATTTTTTTAAAATTGACCCAGTCAAGGGCCATTTTTTTAAAAGGCCATTTATCAATATCATCACACATATGTAGCTGCAAATCAATTAACATCACATAACCCTCCAATATATAAATATATTTAATATGGTTGATGCCAAAATCAACTTATATATCAATCCTCCTATGCTAATTTCTGTTATTTACTACGTAATTATTTAATTCCAAGCAATTTATTATTGTGGGCTCGTACGACTAAAATATTTCCCATATTCATGGAAAAGAAAAATCGAGCCCATTGTATATAGTTTGGTTTTCCTTCATTCCTTTGGAAAGACTAATTATAAGAAATCTTTAGAAACCGTAACATATATATATTTTTTATTAAATTGCCTATTTTAGTAACTCAAAGAAAGAAATTATGTAATGTTCATGAAAAAAAATTGAAATTTTAACCAAGAGTTAATAATATAGTACGCGGTATCGGAAAATAAATTAAACTTTCGAAATGCTAGTAATTTTTTATTATAATTCTGCTTCCCAATAATTCTTTCCAGATGTCTACGTCACCAAAACAGTTTGAGGGGCTCTAGGAGAAATTTATTTTTCTGGGTTGTTACATGTGGGATACATATATTTACAACACATATATGTATTTCACCATCAATTAAAATTTTTATTCGTTACTGAGATATATTCTGTAAATTCTCGAAAGCACAACTCTCGTAACAACTACTCTCAGCTCAGTTTCTTTTCTTTTACACACATTTCAATCAAACTATTTTAGTGTAAACTGCCGATTTCAGTCCCTCAGTTAGTGTTAGGTCTGTTCACCCTCACCGAGTAATTCCACTGCCACTTTGATTTAAATGTAAAAAGGAAAAAAAATGATTCCCTGAAATCTAAAAAACCACGGAACAAAATAATACTTTTAATTTCAAACATATATATGTTGAAACTGAATTGTACATTGTGTATTTGCTGTGTCTTTTGTTTGAATTAGAAGACCCTGCGAGTAAATAGTAGTTTCCTTCAAATCAATCGAATCGGAGAAGAAATCTTCTCAGGAAGCCTATATATAAATATAGGGCAAGTATGATTTAATAAGTCAACCGAGAAATAACTTCGTGATGGACAATTCAATGTTATTGTCTGACTATGATATTAGGCCGACGTAAATTTATTTTATTTAAATACGAATTATTGTTTTGCATTCATTGTAAAAAGAAAATCATAAAATTTTATTAACAGCCACCGTAAAAGCAAGGACCATAAATATAAAAGATGACCTCAACTCAAGCCATATGAGATCATATAATCTATAAACTAAAAATTAATTAATAAATAATTAATGTTATTATTTACACACGCATTTCACTGACATGGGAATACCTGAAATAATTTCCTCACGCACGCATACTCATATATCTACATCATTGTCTCTCCCTAGTTTCGATCTCTTTCTTTCTCTCTCTAGCCATATGGGATACGCTAAGGTTTTGCAGGAAAATATCAGAACCCCACAGAAGTATTTTCTTTGTCCGCAAATATATTTTACCTTAATAATTTGTCTTTTTTTATTTTAACCTAATATATTTACACAATCCCCACATCAGATTTTAACCACTCATCCTACAGACAGTTTTCCTAACGTGATTCTCTTCTTCAAATACAAAACTCTCATATGTCTTCGTGATTGAGATGTTTTTTGTCCTTAAAGGGTCGCTAGTGAAATAATTGGTTTAAATCAAAAAGCCCTTCGAAAATTCAGTTTTTCATTTCTTCTTTGTTTGGTGTTACTAATGGAGGCCTACAATCACCACCATCATCACCATCGTTTTCATCATCAGCTTATCAGCCATGAAAGAACCGAAGATAACTTGCCGCCTGGTTTCAGGTTTCACCCAACCGACGAAGAACTCATCACTTACTACCTCCTCAAGAAGGTTCTTGACCCTAACAACTTCACCACCAGAGCCATCACTGAGGTTGATCTCAACAAGTGCGAGCCGTGGAATCTTCCAGGTTGAAAGAGAACAAAGCAAAATATCATTTTGCAGTAATTTTCAGATCGTTTTTTTTTTTGCACCTCTCATGTTCTTGATTTCATGCTTAGGCAAGGCCAAAATGGGAGAGAAAGAATGGTATTTCTTCAGCCTCCGCGACCGCAAATACCCCACCGGCTTACGAACGAACCGAGCCACGGAGGCGGGCTACTGGAAAGCGACCGGCAAAGACCGTGAGATCTACCGAGCGAAGACTTGTTCTCTGGTAGGGATGAAGAAAACCCTAGTTTTCTACGGAGGTAGAGCTCCCAAAGGAGAGAAAAGCAACTGGGTCATGCATGAGTATCGCCTCGAAGGAACCCTAGCTTACCACTACCTTTCAAGAAACCCCAAGGTATTCTTTGTTCGGACAAGAATGTTAAGATTCCTCCGTTATTTTAAGCGCCAGTAAGTTGTAAATTCTTGAAAAAAAAATTTCGACGAATTGATAGCTGTCTGCGTTTCATTATTCGGTACTGGTTTCTGGTGAATTTGGCAGTACCTTTTTTATTATAATGATGGTGGCAGAAATTATTTAAAGCGAAGCTTCTGATGTATATAGATTAACCTGAATCAGTTTCTATGCATCTCATTCGTATGAGAAAGTTGCCTTGATTTTATGTGATACGTCGCTGTTATGAGAATGAAAGAACGAGCTCGTTGTCTCTCTCTCGATCTCGCTTTCTCTGACATATGATTTATATCTTTGCATGAAAGTCTTAATGGAGATGTGAATTAATTCCTGTAAGATAATGTAAATCTTCCACTGTAGGGCGAGTGGGTCATATCCCGCGTCTTTCACAAGCCGGTCACTAGCAACTCCTCGGCCACCTTCGGTGACTGCTCCGGCAAGAAACGACCTCCCACCACCGCGCCGGTGCTGGGTTCTCCATCCTCCGTCTCTCTGCCGGAGCCTCCGATGACCATAGCCGAGAGCCACCACTCTCATGACGGTGGTGCCTCCGCCATGCTGCCCAAGGATCAGCACGTGTCCTGTTTCTCCACCGCCACCACAGCTGGTTACAACAACATCGGAGTCCCCTCTGATCTCGTCCCTCTGTCAAATTTCAATCCGACGGTCCACGATCCGTCGTCCTCCTCCTTGACCCTCCACAGGTTGCATCACGGGATCGGAGTTTCTGCTTTTCCTAGCTCGAGTTATTTCCTGCAGGATAACAACATCGGACTTCCCCACGTTTTATCTCCGGCGGTGGCTGCCCACCCAGATCCCGGCGGAGTTCGCGGCGGTTTCGGCGACGGGCAGTGGTCGGAGAATCAGAGAATGGGAGTGCAACAGATGACTGAGCTTGATTGCATGTGGAAGTGGAATAGCGGTGCTACTTATTAAGAAGGTGACGACGGTTCAAGTTCTTGATTTGTGGGTTCTTTCTCGTTATCATGAATTTAATGTTAGTTATTACCAATTCCGTAGATTTAATTAGTGTTTTAATGTTGGGATATTGTTAAACTTGTGATGTCTTGTTTAATGCGGTATTGTTAACTTTCTAGTATAGTTAACGAATGCTTGGGGCGTGTTCTAATTCGAGTATACAACTGTTAATACCGTTTCTGTTATCACGTAATGAGCAAAGAAAATAGAAATCAAATTTTCACGAAACAGAATTATTATATATTTTCAGGGATGTACTTGATTATTTGAAGCTATGACACGCCAACTTCCATTCTCGTGCAAGTTCATTGGAATTTTAATAATCATGAGAGAAGGCAATCGGTTTCTGCAGACTTCCGAAAAGTTAAATCAATTTATATATATATATAGTTAAAGAATTAAAATTAAGTAACAATAATCTAGAGAGAAGACTTTCTAAACTTGAGAAGGGAAAAGAAATCCTTGATGAATCATCTTCAAGAACTCTAGAGAGAAGACTTTCTAAACTTGAGAAGGGAAAAGAAATCCTTGATGAATCATCTTCAAGATCCCTTGACGAATTTACCAGTACGATTGAAAATGATAATTTTCTTTCTACTTTAGAAGTTATTACTTCTCAAAAATGGCTAGTAAAAATATCATTACTAATCGAGAAAAATTATCAAAAAGATCTTATTGCTCTTATTGATAGTGGTGCAGATTTAAACTGCATCCAAGAGGGTTTAATACCTACCCAATATTTTTATAAGACAACTCATTCTCTCAGCTCTGCTAGCGGAGAAAAGTTGCAAATTAATTATAAAATCCCAAAGGCCTATATTTGTAAAAATAAGGTCTGTATTCCTACATCATTCTTGCTAGTCAAAAATATCACGAACCAAGTAATTCTTGGTACACCATTCCTTAGGAAAATATTTCCTATCACCAAAATAGATGAACATAGATTTAAAGGAAACTTCGAAAATAAAGAAGTGTACTTTAAGTTCAGTACTGAACCAATTCACGAATACTTAGTGAAATAAAGATTCTATTCTAATTAGAGCAAAAGAAAATCAAATAAATTATTTGAAACAAGAAATCAGTATACTTATGATTGAGGATAGAATCCAAAATCCTAAGTTACAAGAAAAAATTAAACTAATTCATAATGAATTTATATTACAAATATGTAATGATCTTCCAAACGCATTCTGGAATAGGAAGAAACATATTGTTTCTCTACCCTACGAGGAAGATTTTAGTGAGAAAAGTATTCCCACCAAAGCTCGTCCCTGTCAAATGAATGCTGAATTATTAGAATTATGTAAGAAAGAAATAAATTCTCTCTTACAGAAAGGTTTAATAAAACCTTCGAAATCTCCCTGGTCTTGTACCGCCTTTTATGTTAATAATGCAGCAGAAAAGGAAAGAGGAGCACCCAGGTTAGTAATTAATTACAAACCTTTGAATAAAGTTTTGAAATGGATCAGGTATCCTATTCCTAATAAAAAGGATTTGCTTGATCGATTGCATAATGCAATTTTATTTTCAAAATTTGATTTAAAATCTGGTTTTTGGCAAATCCAGGTTGATGAAAAGGATCGGTATAAAACCGCCTTTACTGTCCCAATTGGACAATTTGAATGGAACGTTATGCCTTTTGGTTTAAAAAACGCTCCTTCCGAATTTCAAAACATTATGAATGATATTTTCATTCCTTATAGTAATTTTATTCTCGTTTATATTGATGATATTTTAGTTTTTTCTAAAGATATCGAAACACATTTCAAACATCTCGATATGTTTAAAAGGATAATTATCCAAACGGATTAGTTATATCCAGTCCAAAAATGATTTTATTTCAAACTAAAATTAGATTTTTGGGTCATACTATTGAAAAGGGTAGTATTACTCCAATTAATAGAAGTATTGAATTTGCGTCAAAATTTCCTGACCAAATTTTTGATAAAACACAATTACAAAGATTTTAGGAAGTTTAAATTATATTTCTCCCTATTATAAAAATCTCGCAATTGATACATCTATTTTATATGATAGATTAAAAAAGATACCTTGTCAGTGGACAAATAGTCACACTGAAGCAATTAAAAAAATTAAAAGTAAAGTAACGCATCTTCCTTGTCTCATGCTTGCTAATCCCTCTTGGCAAAAAATTATTGAGACAGATGCGTCTGATATTGGCTTCGGAGGAATATTAAAACAAGTTTCTCCAGAAGATAAATTCGAGCATCTTGTTAGATTCCATTCAGGAAAATGGAATAATGCTCAGAAAAATTATGCTACTATAGCCAGAGAAGTTCTCGCTATAGTTAAATGTGTTTTAAAATTCCAGGATGATCTTTACAATCAAAAGTTTTTAATAAAAACAGATTGTCAAGCAGCAAAATTTATGTTTAATAAAGATTTTAAACATAATGTCTCCAAACAAATGTTTGCGAGATGGCAGGCACATTTAGCCCCTTTCGATTTTGAAATAATTTATAAAAAGGGAAGTGATAATAGTCTTCCTGATTATCTTACTCGTGAATATCTAACATGAGTGTTATGCAAATTGCAGCAATGTCCAAATATGGGAGAGGTTTCGCCTCTAATAGAGGTGGACGTGGTGGTCGTGGTCACGTTATTGCCCAAATGGGTAATAAGAAACTTGTGAAAGAAAATCTTTCACAGTTTTCTGCATCTTCAAGTAATACTTGGAGTAAAGAAGATCCAACATACAAGGAGTTTCTTGAATACAAGAAACAAAAAGCGCAATCGCAAGAAAAGGAAGGTACTTCCTATGCAAAAATTATTGCAGACGACGACGAAGACGTCGACTATGAAAGAAAGAATCATACAGAGGTAATACTTCTGTTAGAATTCAAAGATCTAAAATGGTCTGATGAACCTTGGACAATTATGTCAAGGTATTTGGAGAAAGCATCATATGCTGCTCCTTTCTATAAATCTCGTGACAATTACGAGAATATTTTAAAGGCCACCGGTACGGCTGATTTTGAGCATTTTAATGCGGGTAATACCCAAATTGCTCAACGAAAAGGTTATACCTTTAGCAAAATTATTTTTAAGCAGATAATTACTGCTGAAAATTGGGCACTTCATCCCTTAAAGGATAGAGAATATCTCCATCCCGAATCAAAAATTTTGATCAAATTTAATTATTATGATTATATCGATGCCTTTAATAAGGTATTTTTATATCAAAATGATAATAAAAAACATTCTTGGTGGATTAAAATCTGCTCAGATGTTTATAAAAAGATATTCCAAATTGGTTTTATCAATGGTGGCTATCATATGGCGCATCCGTTGAAATTTTAAAGGAACCTTTCTTTGGTCTTTACCAAGAATGGGTCAAAGTTTCTCCATCTCTAATAGAGGCGGAACATAATAAACAATGTATTGAAGGAATGGCTTCTTTACACTTTTATATTGAATTTTCCATTCCATGGATTTGGAGATGGACTCCAGAAGTGGGTTATACCCAACAAAAACTTCCTTGTCTTCAGAGGAATTTTTATACAAAATTTTGGAAAAAAATGATTAGGAAAAATCAGACTGGCGAATACGAAAGTCAGCAAACGATTGATAAAATCGAAGAGAAAATTTCTCTTTATAAAACTGCGATTAATAATCATCAACAAAGGGAAGCCCCTAGTCCCTTTGAAACCATTTCTCGAAGACTTAATCTTCAAAAGGGTAAAATGAAGGCCAACGAAATTATTGACGCATATCTTGAAGAAATGAAAAAAGATATTGCAAAAAACTTTGGAATGGACATTTCGGACATTTCAATGGACACATCATCAAAAGATGAAGAAATTTGCCTTGCTGGAGAAGGACAAAGTCCGGAAAATCCGGACGACATCTTTATTGAAGATATCGATGATGCTCATGACCGCATCACACAAGAAATAGCAATAATTAAGGACAAGGTGGCGCAAATTACCAAGTCCCGTGAAGAATTTGAAGGGCTTAAAGCCAAAGGACCACTCAATATGGACAAAAATAATTAAAGATTGATCATGACATCCACAAAGGAGCACTCAAAATGGACAAAACAATTAAAGTTGATTGGGACATCAACGGTGAAAAATTTTCCACAACTAGCTTTAATAAAGCTAAAGTCAAGATTGAAGACTTTCTTGCCATTTTTATCACAGCTGGCAAGATTCCCTCAACAAGTGGAATGGATACGAAGAAAATATTTTTCTTCTTTAATTTTTGTACTTCTATAAATTGCATTGAAACCCAAATGTTTAGGGTGTGCTTTCTTATGTACTCTTAAACTCTCTCTACACTCTCTCCCTTGTAACTCTCCTCTCTTGTAAAAATAATTAAGAAATAAAAGTTGAAGATCGTTTTACAACTCCTCGCCTCGAAGTAAGTTTTTTATTTTGTTTTTATATATTATTTTATCTCATTTAGCCTTAATGGAAGGCTAAAAATTTTGTTAAACTACACCAAGATGCCTTAATACCCTAAAAACATGGTTTTATATTATTTTATGGTGAAGAATCGATTGATAGAATTGAGTCATGGATAAAGGTTATAATAAATTCTGAATTACGATTAATTCTATATCGGCGTTTGGCTAGCCCGTGTTGCCGCAATGAAAGGCGTTTGAGGGCGAAGGCTGTTACCGATGGAATTCATCGAACCAGAATTTTATTATGCAAACTTACCCCTTGTATCCGACGATTTAAATTCATTCAGTAGATCCGATCCTACAGATATATATTATATTTATAATAAAGAGAAATTTCATTCAGTATATATAGAGTTGGATTTATACAGTTGAAAATTAGAAACATTACTATGCGGCCAGGTATCTATATTTGGCCAATAAGGCCTCGGCCACTTTTATGAGGAAAGTTCCCTAATATAGATATAAAGAAATGTAAAGCAAAGGGCTCGTGAAAATTACGACGGAGGGATCAATCATAAACAAAATCATCAAAAACATAATCAAACATGCCTAAAAGATTTATAGATTAGCTCTAGGAATCAAATACCTTCTCAGAGAATTCCTTGTATGAGCTTTGTAGTCCATGACTATCGGTGTCATGTGGGTTTGAGAAGTATCCATTTGACCCCAAAAATTAGTCCTACCACTGGAGTGTGTGGCGCAATTAAAGCTACCGTCAACTGTGTGGTGCAAGCTCACGCGCGATATTTAAGGACTAGTCTAAAACCATGTCGAATGAGATACTCGTTACAACAATATATATTAGTTGAAAAGAAGAAACATTACTCATCTCTTTGCTAACCGTATCACCTGATTTTCAACGAGTTTCTGCCAAATGTAATCGAACTCATTACCTTATCACCTTAGCGAGATAGCTAATGCTGGGTCCGTATATGGTTATGTAAAATTAAAGAGAGATTAAGGCAGTGTTTGGTCTAAGAAAATTAGTGTAGAAAAGAAAATTGGAGAGAAAATGTTTTTTCATAAGTTTTTCTTTCGTTTTACTCACCATTTGGTGAATTTTTCATGTTTGGTTGATTGAAGAAATAGATAAGGAAAATAAAAGAAAATCTAACTTGAGTTTATACTTGAAACTAAAGAAAACTAATTTCTTCACTAAATGATAAAGAAAACGAAAGAAAAACTTATGAAAATCATTTTCTCTCCAATTTTTTTTTCATATTATTTTTCTTAAACCAAACACAGTCTAAGAGTCTTAGTGGATAACATTTGGGTTTTTCTTATTCCTTCTCATTCGTTCCTGTATTTGAGATAGAGAACCGAAAGGTAATAATCTCTACACATAGGTATGGGAGGCAGAGGTTTGAAGAGGAATCCGAACACATTTCTTGGTTTCTTTTCTAATCACCCTTCTCTGAGAACCATTGTAATTTCTATAAGATAGTTCGGTTTATTAGAGCAAATTAATATAGTAGAATATCTTGATATGTAGATTTTAAATATTTCATCTTTCTAAATTTCTATGGGATCGATTAAATTGTATTCTATCCAATCCATTTTGGGCCTAATGACAATCCGATTTAGCCAACATCATCTTAGATGCAGGGGAAGACGATGACTTTTGGATTCGACGAGTTGAATTAGTTGGATTTAGTGAGCATCAAAAGTCTACCGAATATAAAGACTTTCGTCAACAACATGTAATTTCAAAATATACTTAATATAATAGATAAATAAATAAAGGTAAAGATAATAATCAGACAACAAAACCAAACGGCGCCTAACACGTCAGAGGCGGTTAGCGAGTCATACGGGCTCAACGTGTCGCATGCACAGACATCGTCATCTCTTATTTTCCTTCGCACACTGTCTTCATAAATTCGTCTCTTCTCGAATGAATTAAATAAAAAATTTCGTTTCTTCAAATTCTTCTTTAAATAGTAAAGTACATTGCCGACGAATCAATCATGCACACAAAGGAGATCTTGCTCAAGATGAAGGTGCGTAATCCAACATCCAAAACTCTCATAATTTCCTATATAAATTTGTGTAATGTATCTATACGGCACACCACGTGTTTGCGTTATTGCGCAGGAGAAGGTAGGCATAAGCTCATCGCATTCCTCCGTCGAAACCGGGAAAGGGAAGGGCAAGATGTCTAAAAACGTCGCCCACGGATACGATTTGGTCGAGGGCAAATCCGCCCATCCGATGGAAGATTACGTCTTCGCCCAGTTCAGGGAGATCGACGGCAAGGAGCTCGGCCAGTTCGCGGTGTTCGACGGTCACGTCAGCCACGACATACCAAACTACCTCAAGCACCACCTCTTCGACAACATCGTCAACGAGGTAATTTTAAATCAATTCAATTAGAAACCCTAATTTTATCAAATCGCGACGAATCGCGAATTTTTCAGCCGGATTTCTGGACCGACCCGGCGCAAGCGACCAAGAGAGCTTACCGCAAGACCGATTCGGTGATCTTGAAGAAGGTGGAGGATCTGGGCAAGGGGGGATCGACGGCGGTCACCGCGATACTGATCGACCGTGAGAAACTCATAGTGGCTAACCTCGGAGATTCTCGCGCGGTGATCTGCAGGAACGGCGTGGCCAAGCAGTTGACCGTTGACCACGAGCCGGAGAGAGAAAGGGACCAGATCGAGGATCGAGGCGGCTTCGTGTCCAAATTTCCAGGTACGATAAAATTGGTCTCTAATATATATATGTATATATATATATATATATTTCATGATGGGCCAATATCCAATCATTGTTGTTGGCTCGTTTTTTTTTTTTTTTCTTGATCTTAGGTGACGTGGCGCGGGTCGACGGGCAATTAGCGGTGGCGAGGGCGTTTGGCGATAAGAGCCTGAAAGAACATCTGAGCTCGGATCCCGACGTTAGCCTTGAGGTCATAGACGACGAGACAGAGTTCGTGATATTGGCTAGCGATGGAATTTGGAAGGTATAGTGGTTTTTTTGTTGAACTATCAATTCACCTAGAAGCAGAGGATTATAAATTTATATATTTAATTTCCAACATAATATTCATTCACATTTAGGCTGATTGGCTTACTAAATATTCACCTAAAAGGTTATGACTGAAGCATAGTATTGTATTTTGAATTTTTATATTTAATTTCCAACATATTTATTCACGTTTAGGCTAATTGGGCTGCTAATTTTTCTTATCCTAGAGTGAATTATCTATACTTTTTTATTAACGGTCTTTTATTAACGGTCACCACCTTTGAAAACTGTCCATTTGGTGTAGTAATCAACCAATTCAATAAATCCTCATACACGTTTATTTAGTTAATCAAATAGCTTTTTTTAAATTTTCTTTTCAAATACATTGTGTGTGCTGATATAATAGTTCATTTAATGGGTCACAGTGAAGATTCGCATCTGCCTCCTATCTGACCTCGTTAGGCATGAGCTCTGATATTCACTTTTTAATCTAATGGAATGTGTATTTTTTTTTTCGGATGAAATATAGGTGATGACTAATCAAGAAGCAGTAGATTGCATAAGGAGCATCAAAGACCCGAAATCCGCTGCGAAACATCTCAACAGCGAAGCCCTCGCTAGGAAAAGCCGAGACGATATATCGTGCATCGTTGTGCGATTCGACTGAGTTTGCATTCCAATGTTATGTTTGCAGTTTTTCTTTGTGTAATTTGTTTGCTGGAGATTGTTAATTTTCTCGGTTGTACTCAAATCTCAGGACATAAGCCTTTCCAGCAGTCAGTACTTCAGATACAGAAATGATAGATTAGATCAACACACACACATAATATATATATATATATATATACTAGTAGGAAACACGTGCGTTGCACGTGGGAACAATTTTTTTTTTATACTTTAACCATTTTTTTGCATATATAAATGTTGAAGAAATGAGAATATTATTTTATTTAAGATGCATAGCTCGGTCGTACTATGTAGAAATCATAAGGAAATAAGTATTTTTTTTTTACGTGGAAACCCATAAAGGAAACGAAGGGACCTAATTCAGAGGAATGTTATCACTATGTCAAGGATAATTGATACACCAGATTTCGTCAAACAATAAACTGAAATCAATAGATTTCGTCAAACAATAAACTGAAATCAGTCTAATTGAAAAATATAGCCAACTTAGTAACAACGTTAGTCATATAACATAGCTTGGAAACCACATGCAGAATGCAACATAAATGGCGGAGTAGTAACAAAACACACTATTGTTTCATTCCTTAGCTTCTACTCCATAGCGAAGGCCGTGACTCTCTATTTGTATACTATCATTGCTTATAACCGTAGGACTGGATCACCTGGTGTCTACTAACATAAAAATAATAAATAATTAGAGTTTAATGCTTTAGAAGCTCTCATCCATCAAGAATAAATTTAAATAAAATGAAATTGAGTTTCATAAACAAAAAAACTGAATGTATGTATGAGTGTTCTTAATAGCATGTTAAAAAACAACATTTGTTAGAATTCAAATAATTTATGCTTCATGCACGAATAACTAAAAGATATACAAAGTGATCAATGTAATGAAATTAATATCTTTCGAAATTCTGATGTTGTTTTTCCGAAGACGAAACTTCTTACAAATATAGAAGACTAAAACAATTAAAAAATTTAGTTCATATTTAAAACACTAAGTTACCAAATTATTAAGAGAAAAAGAATATTTATTAAAGCAATGGAAAAATATAAATTAATGTAGGATTATATTAGCAAGGATTATTAATTTTTTGCCGAAAAGACAATCAATTTAAAGAAAATATTAATGAATATATTACTTCTTTTGCTGAAATCCAGCTACACTATGATTGACTTAATTGAAAAAGTTGAACCATGCCTTTTTTATTAGCGGAATAAAATGTTGGTTTTACCTTTATCGCATGGGATTTTCTGCAAATGTTGCACTATTATTATTGTCATCACAACTACCTGCACGTATGTACAATGATTATCAAAATTCTCTTTTTAGTAGACAACCAGTTATTTATTATAAATAAGCTTAATAAAAAAAGAATTATAAGAAACGTACCTCGTGTTAGAATTTCATGATAGACAACATTTTTTGTCCACGTCCCATCAACATCTTGACTTGTCTGTGGCTTGATTAAAACTTTAGTATTGGACATTGAAGTTCCTCTAGATAAAGCAACATAAACTTGTCCATGGGAGAATACAGGTTGCGGCAAGTATACGCCGACAAACGGTATGGTCTGCCCTTGTGCTTTATTAATTGTCATAGCGAAACATAGACGCAATGGGAATTGTTTTCTTCTAAATGCGAATAGATATCCGTCGTTCTCAGCAGGAGCTAACGGTATTCTTGGAATGAAGACATGCTTTCCGGAATGATGTCCTACAGTAATTTTTGCGTGGATTACATTGTCCTTGAAGCCTCTGCATACCATTCTAGTACCATTGCACAACCGGCAGAAGGATCTAAGTTTCGCAGCAAAATAACAGGACAATCCTTTTTTAGAACCAAACGGTGAGGCGGCATTCCATTTGGTGTCAAGGAGTTCAAGAACTCAGTTAGGTAATAATTTTGAGTGTCGTCAACTGCTTCATCTAAGCTGGCAAATGTTCTAGCGACTCCTGGAAACAATTGGATTACTTTCTCATTTAATCTGTCAACATACTCGTTCTTTGAAGAAAGTATAGCACGACTTGTCATATATGAAGAAGAATGAGCATTTTGGGCCAAGTTCGGAAACACGGTATCAATTAGCTTTTGTTCAGATCCATCTTCGTCGTTGTCATCGTAATCAATTACCATGTCATTAGGAATTCGTATGTTGCAAGCCTCGTCCGTAGGTTCACTCCCTTTGCCAACTCTGAGCAAAAATTCACTAAAAGCAGGGTCTGATCGTGCACGCATGTTCTCAGAGAGAGTTAAAATCTTCATTTTTTTAAACAAAAATGATCTCACTAAACTTGCATCAATGGTTTCTTGAACTGTGGCTCTCGGAACAACCGGCAACACTTGCATAAAGTCACCACCAAGTACCACAACTTTTCCACCAAATGGTTCATCATTGCCCGTTACTTCTTGTAGGGTTCTATGGACCGTTTCAATTGCCAATCGCTTAGCCATTGGTGCTTCATCCCATATAATCAGATTTGTTTTACGTAACAAATCAGCAAGTCCACTTTGCTTTGATATCATGCAAAAACTCATCTCATGTATTTCAATTGGTATTTTAAACCGTGAGTGAGCTGTGCGACCACCAGGTAATATAGAAGCTGCTACTCCAGAGGTAATTGTAGCAAGAGCAATGAGATTTTGTGACCTAACTTTTGCCAACAAAGTGCGATATAAGTAAGTTTTTCCTGTCCCTCCGGGTCCATCAACAAAAAAACTCCACTTTTTTTTTTATTCGACAAAGTCAATTATGGTCGTGAAAGCTTTTAATTGACCTGCATTTAAGCTGAATTGTGCCGAAGAATCATCACCTGAAACCACTACGGATAATTCATCAATGAATTCAGTCCGAAGTGAATTTTCATGTTCTTGTACGTCTACTTCTATGCCAGGCAAATCATAGAATTCTAAAGATTTTCCCATACTTTGTATGAAAGAATTAATGCTTTTCAATGTCTTCAATTTCAGTGTTTCTGAAGAAAATTCGGCTCTGATAAAATCATCTGACATCGCCTCAAAATAATTTTCCCAGAGATTCATGACATCAGTAGGCTCACAATACACTAATATAGTTGCGAATAACCTTCGTAAAGCATGAGGCATTTGAATGGTAGCAGCTTCGTTCAAACACTCAAATATGCTCTGACCAGATTCCAACAAACCTCTTTTCTGGGTAGCTTCCTTGAAAGTTCTGCAAATATTTTCATTGACTGTTAACAAATGATCAAATGAAGTTGGTCCTTTAACGTGGTTCGATAACAATCTCAAGTAATATCGTTCTCCTTCAGCTGGATTGGCACTGTGCGACCAATGACTTGTCTTTTTTTCCGCTCATTCCAGCGTTTCTTTTGCTTGTCCCACACATAATGCTCAGGAAACTCGCTGTACAATAAATTTTTTGCATGCTCATCAGCTCCACATCAGTAAAAAAACTCAGTAAGCATGGTCTTTGATGCATGATCGGATTGCAGGACATTTTCCAAATTTTGGTTCCTCGAAAATGCTATGCATTGTCTGTTTGGCAAATGAAGCACCAAGTTGATCACTGCAGGAGCGATTTCATTCAGATCAAACTCAAAAATTCTCCACATTGCTTCATGTGCAGATACCCATCTTGCATCGTGGAACTGTTTGATTTCGTCAACTATATTAAGTTCTGCAGTATGATCGACATATACATAAACTTTATCATGTCCCTTGTATATGTATTTGTATAGATATTTCACGGCTGTTATTCCCGAGCATACTTCCACGTTAATATTACAGTCATATCGTAATAGGAGATAGGGATTGTGCGGCACGACCCATTGATTATTAAGCTTTCCTCGTCGCACTTCAACATAATGACCATCATTTTTCCTTCTATATGTCGGATATCCATCTTTTCCTTGTATTGTTCTCTCACAAATTGGGCGAGGAATGGCTTCTGCATTTTCCATTAACCATGCAAGAATTATTTTTGTTCATTACTCCACAAGGATCATGCATCATATGCGTCACCACCAAACTGTACAAATGAGGTTGCTTTTCTTAGTCAGGGAGTTCGGCAGAAACATAATAATCAAACTGATCGGGAGTATCTTGTACTCGGCCATCAGTATGATCAACATATGAATATGGGGTAGTCCTCGTTTTTTAAATTCAACCACATAAACATATGCAACAACTTTACCGAATATTTCTTTGTGAATTATTTGATCTTTCAAATCTTGTAATTTTTCGCGAAAAACTCTCGTCGTTAAATCTGGACGATCTTGGGCTCGTTGTCCTTCTTGAAGATTTTCTTGAATTTCCTTCCAATCGGGATTGCAAGTCATCGTGATGAACAGATCTGGCTTCCCAAACCTTCTCACTAACGCCATTGCATCATAGTATCTGCGTCTCATGTCTCTTGGCCCTCCAATGAAAGATGTCGGTACAACAATTCTTTTCCCAACTTCAGTACCTCTAGTTTCCCCATTATTGATGCTATCAACGATAACTTGGTACAGCTCCGATCTCATCTCTGCCTGATGTCGTCGATAATAATCCAATCTTGTTGTTTCTAATTTGATATACATGTCTACTACGTACTGTTGGAGTAATCTACCGGCAAATAGTAGGATTGATTCATCTCTAATCTGTAGCTTGTAACAGTAATATTCTCTACATGACACCATCTTGGTACTATCTCCGTAGGAGCCTGTAACATTTTTCAGGATGATAAATCTATTAATATATACAAAAATTAAAATTATTATTACATATTCATGCAAGTCAAGAATTAATTTTTTATTTAGAGCATTATCCTTTAAGTAAACTGTAAACCAAGATTTTTAAGTGTAAATTGAGATTTGTACCTTGCGCTTCTGCACTAATAATATTCTTTATTGAAGAGAAACGTCGAGGCACTTGAACACCACCATCACCTGAACCGATGCTTGTAGAACCGAGGCACTTCGGTATGTTTTGATGCCAACCGTTTTCACCTTTTCGAAAAAGGAGCGGATATTGTAGGGGGTCATAACATCCATAGTAGTGCTTGATTTTGTAACGTTGATCATTGTGCCCATGTATAATGATGTCTCGATCATAAGGTATATTCGGGTTATTTCCTTCTACCCATATGGCAGCAACCTCATCAGCCGATGGTGAATTATAGCAACGTTGATCACCTCCTGCATTCTTTGTGATGTGTAGTTGAATTTCTTCTAATGCAGGAATATCAGCCATTTTCCGAAGAAAAACAGCATATGGATTTTCTTTCATTATCTCCGTCAACTTCTTCATAGTATTCTCGTTAAGCGAAGCATCATCCAATATTCCCATTCTATTGCATAGTTCGTTGTCTAGATCCCAAAAATATAACTGGAAGTGAGACGGGCCTTCTTCACTTGGAATCAATCCAGGAAGACTATGATAAACGCCATGCGCCTTGAATGTGTAAATTCCCCGAGTTGAAAATGCAAGGTCCTTATCTATTTTGGCCCAAAATGAAGTAAACGAAAAGACACTATTGTAAACACGTGCATTCTTTCGGAATTCTGTCGTCTCGGTTGACTGGTGATCTGTGAACAATCAAAGGAGTTCGGGCGGAAGAGTTGTATCTACAAGCTTTATTCTTCCATTATCACAACAAAAACCTGGAGGTTCGCGCTGAAATTTCTTTGCACCACAATGACGACAAGACTTCATCGCTTCTAACTCATATAGCTGATAACATTCACGATTATTCAACAACTCAACTGCATAGACAACGGGCCAAGAAAAAGATATTGGTTGAAAAAAAAAAGTTGTACGGGACCAAAAACAAAATTACATATCTAATGGTAAGCATAGAAAAAGATATGCACCTTCGCATTCGTTTGGGCATGTTAGAGCTTTCAAGAACCATGAAACACGTTTCTGTTTCCGTCCCTGTTTTGATGAATTAGACGAGTCCTCTATCGATTTTCTTTTTTTTTTTCTGGATTCAGTGACCTTTTCGATGTATTGGCGTCGTTCGTCCTGTGAGTATGCTGAATACTTTTGCTTCTGTTGTTGTAACTTCTTACTTCTCGCGTTAGCTAAAAAAAGTTTAGTTTAAATATCTAAGCCATCGTAAAATGTTATTTTCATATATGCGTTGATGCTTTACCTTGATCTGATTGGTCTTGGTCGATTTGTACCGATGAGTCATTATTTCCGCCAAACAACATTCTATATGAAAATAACATACATTAGGACTTAATATATATTACTATCTATTTATAAAAGATAATGTTTATCTGCTTTAAAGAGTAATAAGTATGCAAGTGGTAAAAGAGAAGAAATACCTTTTTGTATCTGAAGTTGATTTCCGAGGCATGCTAAATTTCAATGTCGATTCAGGAACGATCGTTTTAATTAGTGATTTGCAATAACTGCATGTGTATCACCCAAAATATCACTCAATGATTGTAGGTATATTAATTCGAATCATCATAAACATTATTTATACCAATAAATATTAAACATTATTTTTAGCAGACGTGGATTTGTGACAAAAGTGTTAAATTTGAGACTCTATGAAGAAATGATATGTTGGCTATATTACCTTAATCGGCTTTGTACTTACTATGGAATCAATGAATATGAGCTTCCGAATCGAATCGAATACCTAATCTCCCCAATAGGCGTAGCTTCGCAACAGATCAAATAGAAGAATGCATATAAAGAAGGGATATGCGAACTCAGATTCCAACAGCGTTCTTTAACTCAAATATTAATTCATGAAATTTCAAAACTTTAACATCTTGATTACATAGTCTCGTTATATATATACTAAGTATTTCTTTATAAATATGAAACGTTGGAATTTGAGAAGTTTGTTACTTCACGCTTTGACCCTTCATGTGGCATATAATGTATTAAATATTGATAATGTGTCCATGTAGGTTCAATGCTTGTTAATGTGTGTGTAATGATAGGAATGTTATATTTGGCAATCCACTATAGGACAAATCTTACTTTGTTATTTGTCAAAGTATTTAAAAATAATATAAAAATCTATTGCTTAATTATGAGCATTTCTTACGTTGAATCCCTAGGCATGGATTGCAATAAGAATAAGATTAATGCTCAAAAATAAATTACAGCATGTAAAACTTTTGGCGACCATTGTAGATGGATTATCCCGGTGGTCATGGATTCCGGTACGGACGGGGAGAGATTTTTCCCTGCGGGAATCCCCGCTATGTTCCCCGATATATTATAATATTTAAATAATTCTTATTATATTCAACTTATATTATTATAATATAAATAACATTAAAATATAATTTAAATAATATTATTATAATATATGTAATATTAAAATATAGTTAAAATAATATTTAAATAATATAAATAATATTAAAATATAGTTTATATTATAAATAATACATAATTTAGTAAAAGTATTATTGGGACGGGGAATCCTCGCTGGTCATGGATCCCCACGGGGACGGGGATGAGGACGATTTCGTCCCCGAATAGATCCCCGGCCCGCCCCGTTGACATCCCGAGCTGCTTAATTAGGATTAACATTTGGATGTCAAGGGTTTATTTTTTCACATTGAGAAGTGACACTATACGATTTTTTGAGATAAACTCTATGCAACATAATATAGATATAGGTAATCACAAAATTATTTAATTTCTAGCAATAAACATAGAATAGACATTTTTTCTCAGAGCTTCTCTACTTTTACTTTTTTGGATGGTACTTTCGTCCCCGAGGATCCATGCTTGTTCTTTCCCTTTATCTTTTTTATCACGGTGGCTAGGCTCTCATCATCCTCCAATTCTATCACATCAACAGAGCGTCGCTTTCTTATTTTCTTCTCCCAAGACGCGGCAACTTTTTCAGTGTCTTCTTGGCCAAGAGAGTGAGTATTAATATCCATAATTCCTTCCGTAATAATGGATAATTTGTCGTTCCGAACCTCAACATTTCTGTCGAGTCGAAATAGAAAGTAATATGGATTATTTCTAACTCTTGTAATATGCTGACGTGGTTGGATTCTGTAAAAAGACAGTTATATCGATGAAGCAACAATCATTATAGACAAAAGAAATAAAATATGCATTACCTTAGCCACTGATGCGATGTACTCGGTAACAGTACAACCAATATACATTGTTGTCACATCGTCAAATAAAACAATTGTTGCGCTTTCACTCCCATCGGTAACTTTCATAGATAAATGATATCTGTTATGTTTAGTTATTTTGTAACTATTTTGAATACAATATTTTGAATTTCGTAAGTAATGTTAATTTACATACCTTGGAGATGATTCCACCTCGAAATTCGTGCAATTTTTACATTCTTTGCCATTCAATGTGCTCAATACTGAGCGATGACAATTTCCGCACGAATCATACCACGGCGATGATGCGTTTTCCACACGGTTGACGTAGGCTTTGATATAAAAGTAAGAGTTCTTTGGCGTTCATCGGTATGATAAGTGCATGTTTTGAAACAGGGGAAAAATATTATTATTGAAAATTTATCTCTAACAAATGTAACAAATTCATTGCTCTGTACCTCATCGAACACATGTCTTTTCTCGATCAATTGTTTGATCGTGATTTCATCAGACTCCATTATTTTGCTTTCCATCCACAACTTTTGAAGATTGTTATCAACACAAGCGCTCGTCAACCTATGTAACATAATAATCATTTTAATATAGACAATTTAATTTCGGTTTGAAGGATATATATAAAATATTTGGTTGACTCGAAAAGACAAAAGAAAATATGTCAATTACCACGAAGTTAGTTCATCTGTTTCATCAGATGGGGGATTGATCAGCAAACTTGTTGTAGATGTGGACTTCACTTGAACAACACCTGAAATTTGTAAAAAAATAAATTAATAACTTTTACGATCTATATTTTCCTCAACATGAAAATACAAAAATATCTGAAAACAATACAAATAATACCTTGATAAATGTGGCGCTTTAAGTTTGAAAACCTACAATTGTCTTATTGGAAGACATCTTTTGCAAATATTGACCTTCTTTCACGGCTAGATCATCCCATAAGTTAACTGCAATGCTTTGAAACCTGAAAAACGAAAATTATCATCATTTGCAATTATCAAAAGTAACATATTCTTAATTATTTGTGTACCTCTCATTCATCAATATGATTTCCCTCTTATAGCCTATCGACTCACTCCGCGAGAATTGGAACAATGGTTGTACCTTCATGATAAACCCTAACACTCCTACAAATCAATATAAATGTACTAATGTAAAGACACGTATTTTTTAATAATAAAATTGTATTGTAAAATGTTTACCGAAAAGTAGGTTCTCGCCCGATTCGCCAATAACGTGAGAGAAGCTGAAAAAAAACTTGAAAGATTTGCTCGTGAAATCAAGATGCTCGGAGACAGTTGTCGATGGATTCAAGATCAACTCTATATTAGGATTAACGTTTGGATAGCGAGGGTTTATTTCTTTAATGCTGAGATTTGATAGAATATACGTTTTTTGGGCGAGCAACGTGCGGTCGAAATGTTCAAGAGCGCTTGAAAAAATAATTCCATGATTGGCGTGCCCTGAAATAATTGGATGTGAAGCTTTGAACGACTTTGATATTCGAAGAGAAAAATTAATTAACATAAATAACGTGAAAGCATACTTACATTGGAATCAATGAATAGAGCTTCCGTATATACTTTTTATCTTGCCGCGGATTTTTATCTGCTCCCTGCCTAGAGACAACAATCTTTATCGCAGCACGTCGATCCTCGCTGGGTAGATATTTAATTGGAACGATCGTGAGACCTAAGTTCTCCATGGTTGTTATTGTCGAACCGAATTTGACACGCAAGGAATAACTCGTAAAGTCTAGCACATCAATGAGGAACATCTATATCAACATCTATCCATATATATACACACGCATTTGATCTGTGGAATACCATGGGTTTAGATATTTTTTGTAAATAAATTTTGTGTTGTACATTGCGTTAGAATGCCATATGTACGGCCTCCGAGTACATTGCATTAGCATTATATATTGCTCAAACGTACCCACACGTGGAATGATGCCTAAGTTTATTTATTATACATATGTTAATTAATGCATTCATCTTATTTATTATATAATGCATTCATCGTATTTATTATATACTATACATACATTAATCGTTGGAATTTGAGAACTTTGTTAACAAGATGCACAGAACGTCTGACCCTTCATGTTGCTTATAATGTATTAAATATTGATAATGTGTCCATTTAGGTTCAATGCATGTTAATCATGTTAATGTGTGCGTAATGATAGGAATATTATATTTGGCAATCCACTATAGGACAAATAATATATTTAAAAATCTAGTCTCAAAGTATCTATCAAAGTATTTAAAAATAATATAAAAATCTATTGCCTAATTATGAGCATTTCTTACGTTTAATCCCAGCATGGAGTGCAATAAGAAGAAGATTAATGCTCAAAAATAAATTAGAGCATGTAAAACTTTTGGCGACCATTGTAGATGGATTATCCCTTCAATGTCATTCATTTCGCTTCAATAATTCAAATATTTTTTCTTTTGTCTTGTTACTACGAATTGCACGGAAAATCTCCGATATTTTAGCCTCACGGAGACGGGGCGAGATTTTTTCCTGCGGGAATCTCCGCCATGTTTTCCGAGATATTATAATATTTAAATAATACTTATTATATTCAATTTATATTATTATAATATAAATAATATTAAAATATAGTTAAAATAATATTTAAATAATATAGATAATATTAAAATATAGTTTATATTATAAATAATATATATTTTAGTAAAAATATTATCTGGACGGAAAATTCCCTGTGGTCATGGATCCCCGCGGGGACGGGGATGGGGACGATTTCGTCCCCGAATAGATCCCGCTGTCATTCACTTCGGTTCAATAGTTTAAATATTTTTCATGTGTAGCTGCTTATAGGCTTCTCAGTGGGGGAATTCACCCCGAATTGCACGGAAAATTTCCGATATTATATTATTTATTATTTATAAATAATAATATAGATTAATGAAATTTTCAAAAGATGGAATGCATTATATTAGTTATTATTTATAAATAATAATAAATATTATTAAAAAATCATTTAAGGGTAAAATAGTCAAAACACAATAGGACAAAACACAATTGGGATTCACACTTTTATAATAATATAGATATATAATGACAGAAGAGAGCAAGCAACTGCTTAAAGAGTTATTATTACCAATGTGACATCTAGTTGTTTAGTACGATGTTTGGTTCGGGCAGTCTTTTCTTGATTCGATCGAGCTTTTCCGACGCCTCTCGTTGTGCCCGGCCAAACGCCGCCGGCAGCTTCTTTTTGCTTGGTCGAACTCCGACAGCTCGTGAAACCTTTAAAGGGGTCCAATATTTGAGGATAAAAAAACAGAGATTTTTAATTGAAGTGAAGAGTAAATGTAAGGAAAAGGTGAGACTTTTTTTATTATTATTCGTTCACCTGCTGCACTGCTGGCAAAACCTCTGCCTCTCCCCGCCGACCAAGGCGACGGCGGCTTTGGCGTGAGCTTCGCAGACTCTGTGCCTCTGATGGTACTTCTTCCTACAGCCTTTAAAGTCGGCGCCGCAGTTCTCCACCACGCAGCATATCTGCAGAGCGGCAACTTTCTTCGAGCCTCCGCCGCCGGAGTCGGCTCTCTTCTTTTTGGGCTCGACGACTCTTCTCTCTTCTCCTCCTTGGTCGTCGTCTTCTTCTTCTTCCTCGTCGTCGTTCTTTGTTTTCATGGAGGGATCCATCATGTTGCTTGTTGGACGGTCAATTTTTGGTCATTTTCTATTTTGGGTTCATTTTTATTATTTTTTATTTCTTGCTAATAAATTGCTAAAAAAAGGAGTGATTAGTGAAGTTTAGCTTTTTCTCTTCGGTTGAGGACCACAAGGTTCCATGAAAACAGGACCGTATCTTTTCGCTCTTATCTCTGAAAAATGTAATATGATCGGACTATACGCGTTTCATGATCAAATAAAAATTACGAGCCTTTATTAAATTTTTTTTACTCGAGGTATCCCCGTCTGACTTGGCTATAGGCTAATCTCTAAATACAAGCGCGGAATTTGCGCCACACAAAGACCGGACGGAAGCTTAATCGCACAACATACTCCAGATGTGGGACAAATTCCCGGGGCCAGATGCATACGTCCTAAACCCACCTGACAACAATAGTTATGGGCCCATAAAGCCCATGAGGACTACTCAAAGAATTATGGGAGGGGGATTCGATCTCACGACTTCCTTTAACCACAAAACTTAAGGCCCCCTCCTTGACCACTAGACCAACGCCTCATTGGCTCCCGAGCCTTTATTCATCCAGTGTAAAATATCTTTACTGAAAAGATTGGAAAAATTAAAATATAAGTATATTACATGTTTTCGTTTTGGGATCACTATGTTCGATAATTGTAAAAGTATGTCACTAACTTTGTATATCGAGATAAATTTGGGGAACCCACTCAATTTCAGATCATAATGTTTTTACGAATGCAAAATTGAGTCACCAACCTTGTAAACAAAGCGATTCAAAAACTTAAAACATGATATTTAGTTGTCGAATTCAACGATGATATGTAATTGAAACAAGAAAATGTAATCAGAAGAATCGATTTCCTTCATCTGAATCGTACAGAGTTTATCGTTGCGTGTATATGAATTACAACAACTCAAAAAAATATATATACTATAGAAAATTGTTTTAGGAGTTAAATTATTAAAAAGCCCTTGAAGCCTTTTTAACAGACAGCAGCTAATGAACTTCAAATTGATCCTTCAATCCCGCTTTAAATCTGTCACGCGACTTCTTCTTCATATATGTCTTCAGCCCCCCTCAAGATGAGCGTGGTCAATCCATAAGCTCATCTTGAATAGCATAGTATGAAAGATATTGGAGCAGAGGGACTTAGTGAATACATCTGCTAAATTCAATGATGAAGAGACATGTTGCGGCATGATGAAACCAACTTTCAATTGATCTCGAACTACATGACAGTCGATTTCAATATGTTTGGTGCGCTCGTGGAACACGGGATTAGACGTGATATAAATGGCAGCTTTGTTATCACAAAATAGAGGAATTGGTAATGATAACTTCACCTGTAACCCATAAAATATGTAAGCTAACCATTGTAGCTCGTGAACTGTGGCTGCCATGGACCTGTATTCAGATTATGCTGTGGAGCAAGAGATCGTAGATTGTTTTTTTGTCTTCCACAAGATCAAGCTCCTGCCCAGAAAAACACAATAACAGGTTAATGAGTGACGGGATGATTTGCAAGCACCCCAATCAGCATCACTATATGCTCTCAATTGTAAATCTGTAGAGCTTGAATAGAATAATCCAGTAGAGCAAGTCCCATTTAAGTATCTGAGAGTGTGTTGAATTGCTTGCCAATGAGAAGTCCTCGGAGAATGTACGAATTGACTCAACTGTTGTACATCATATGTCAAGTCAGGTCTAGTGAAATTAAGATAGAGTAACCTGCCCACAAGTCATCTGAATTGCATAGGATCTTCAAGTAAAGGTGAAGAATCCTTTTCTGCCGAAAGAAATACATGCCCTCCAGGAAGAGGTGTGGTTGCAGGGGAACTGTCGAGCATCTGAGTATTTCTAAGTATGTCTGTGATATACTTCTTTTGACAGATATATACTCCTTCAGAAGTCTATCAATTTCCATGCCAAGAAAGAATTTTGCTTGGCCAAGGTCCTTGATAGTGAAGGCTTGATCAAGAAATTGCTTGACTTCTTGTAATTTGTTTGCAGTTGTCCCTGTTAGAAGCAAATCATCTACATACACAAGCAGGAAAATCTGGTAATGATCTTGTATAAGAGAGAACAAGCAATGGTCATGTGCGGATTGCACAAAGCCAAATTCCAGCAGGTTGGAGGTGACTTCCAAGTTCCATTGCCTTGATGCTTGTTTTAAACCATAAAGGGATTTCTTTAACTTGCATACTTTTGAAGGTTGGTCTGTCAAGTAGCCAGGAGGAAGGCGCATATACACATCCTCATCAAGGTGACCATGGAGAAAGGCATTATTTACATCTAATGATGTAAAGCCAGTTTTTTGCAGCAGCTAAAGCAAACATAACTCGGGCTGTTACCACTTTAGCTACAGGTGAAAACACCTCATAATCATCTTCACCCTCAATTTGTGTGAAACCCTTTGCCACGAGACGTGCCTTGTACTTATTTATAGAGCCATCTGCATTGCATTTGACCCTATATACCCATTTACAACCAATTATCTTCCTGCCCTTGGGCAAATCTACAATTTTCCATGTATCATTGTCCTCAAAAGCTTGCAACTCTTGATTCATTGCATCAATCCACCTATGATTAGTCCTAGCCTGATTATAAGTGGTTGGTTCATGACAAGTAGGCAGATTTGCCATAAAGATTTCATGTGTTGGTGTAAAGGTATGTTTGTGGTGAGATAAAAAGGATGGTGGTGGTGAGCAGTCTTGAGAGCATGAATTGATACTTACAAAATCTTTCATTCAAGATGGTGGATTTTTGGGTATGGAACTGTCTGAGGTTTGGCTGTGTAGGTATGGAAGCTAATTGATTTTCTGGAAAAGTATTTGTGCTTGCAGTGGGAAGTGAGGAGTCTGTTATGGGTTCTGAATTTGTTTGAGATGGGAATGTCACTACTTGATGATCATGCAGATTGTATAATGGATATGTTTGACTACTGGAAAGATTTATAGGGGTGTCATCAAATGGATCACCAAGGCATATATCTGGTAAAACAGTGTCTGATTGATCATGGCTATGGCTGGAAAATTTTCTTCCTGAAATCAACATCTCGGGATATGATGATCTTATTCAATGAAGGACAAAAAATTTTGTATCCCTTTTGACCACTAGGATATCCTACAAATAGGCCACTCAGAGCTCTATCATCAAATTTATCTCTGCTAGGATCTGTGTTAAGAAAGAAAGTGAGGCAACCAAAGGTCCTAAATAAGAATAATCTGGAAGTTTATTTAGTACTAACTCAAAGGGGCTCTTCCATTTCAGGATTCTAGAAGGCAATCTATTTAGTATATGGACTGAGGTTTGAACAAATTCCTCCCAAAATGTTTAAGACGGCTTGGATTGGAATAAAAGAGACCTAACAACCTGAATAATGTGTCTATGCTTCCTTCAACAACTCCATTTTGTTGTGGAGTGTAAGGACAGCTTTTCTGATGTGTTATACCTCTTTTTGATAGAGTCTCTTGGAAGGAATGACAAAGAAATTCTGAACCATTGTCTGAACGAATTGTTTTGACTCGACTGTTGTATTGATTTTCAACAAAATTGAGGAATTTTCTAAAAATTTCAGAGATTTGGGATTTTTATTTCATCAAAAATATCCAAGTAAATCTGCTATAATCATCAACTATGGTTAAGAAGTAGTGACATCCCGATGAAGTGGATTGTTTATGAGGTCCCCATATGTCTAAATGGAGAGTGTCAAGGCAGCAGGAAGTGTGAATTTGGCTGTGAAAAAAAGGTGACTTGTGTAGCTTAGATAAAGGAATATATTGCAATCTGAAATATCTGACATAGATTTCTCATTACCAATGAACTCAGGTTGTGTTTCATTACATGAAAAGATGGGTGGCCAAGTCTAGAATGTCATTTATTTGGAGAAACAACAGCAGCTGCAAGCTTAGGAAAGACATGATTACATCTAGAAGATAAAAGATTTGAAGCATATGCATGTTGAAATCTCAAGACTCCCGGACTGAAAAGGAATATTTGTCAATGACATAAAGGCCTTTGTGAAGTTTGCCTGCTGCTATAATCTTGCTATTCTGCAACTCTAGCAGCAAGCAGAAATCAGAGAAAAATTTGAAGTAGGTATTTGAGTCTTTTATAGTTTTCTAACTGAAAGAATGTTGCAACGAAAACTGGGTAAATAAAGACAATCATATAGGGTAATTTGGGATGAGAGGGGAACATTTCCAACATGAGAAATTGATTTAATACTCCCATCTGGAAGACATACACGTGTAAATGAAGTGACAGGTTTAGGATTGAGAATAAGGTTTAAATCATTGCACATGTGGCCGGTGGCTCCTGTGTCTACAAGCATATACCATTACTCATTATATCAGACATAGAACTAAGCTTATGAAGAGTTGAGCTACCTGCAAAATCTTGAAGGTGCGCAAAGTTCACTGAAGCAGGATCATGACTTCCAGCAGCTGCATTTCCTTTCATCAACTTTGCATACTCTGTTTTCATCATCTCCATCATAGTTGTCTGCAGATTTTGGAGCTTTGCAGATTCATATTGCTTGGAATAATTGGCCATCAATCTCAGCATCAGCAGAATTTGCCTTGAATACACCTTGTTTTCTTTTTTGAAAAGAATTGTTCTGCTCCCTTTTTCCTTGAACAAATCCTTCTGGGTATCCATTCAGCTTATAACAATTCTCTTTCAAATGTCACATCCTCTTGCAATAACTACATTCTGGAATCCCATTGAGCTTGTAGCATTCCTCCTTAATGTGTCCCATTTTCTTACAATAATTGCATAATAGCTGAGATTTATCCTGTTTCGTGACAAAGTTCTTCCTCTAATTGAAACCTCTAACCATCATGGTTGCATTGTCCTCAGATGTCATCAGCTTCATTGATATTTCCTTGAGTTTCTCAGCTTTGGAGATCATAGCATAAACTCGATTCACTGGCGGCAGCTGATCAAGAAATAATATGTGGTTTCTTTCTGAATCAAAGGCTTCATTGAGACCCATAAGGAACTGCATTGATCTATCCTCCATTTTCCTTTCCTCAATCTTGATCTTAACATTTCCTTCTGCTTCAATAACAGGCCTGAATTGCTCAAGTTGATCCCAAAGATTTCGCATCTTATTGTAGTAATCCACTATACTCGTGTTTCCTTGCTTCAACATTCCAATTTCCCTCTTCACTTCATAAATTGCAGATATGTTAGATGTACCATATCATTCGGCAATTTCATTCCAAAGTTCCTCGGCATTATGTAATAAAGCTATTCACAATATCCTTCGAAATTGAACTTTTTATCCATCCAATGACCATGCTATTGACCTTTATCCATTTTCGATAGTTAGATGAATTGCTTGCAGGTTTTTTGTATTTACCGTTTACAAAACCTAATTTTATTTTCGCTTCCAGCGCTTCAACCATAGAAATCCTCCATATCAAATAATTCTTCGAAGTTAATTGAGTGGACACAATCATCGTACCAGGATTATCCGAGCCGTGCAATTGATAATCTTCTTCCATTTCCGAGTTGATATCTCCAGCGCCTCCTCCGGCACCTCCTCCAGCACCTTCGCTAGATGTACTCATGATTGAAGAATCGCCACGGAAATACTAATCTTGAATTAGAAAAAATTGATTCAATATATGCCAAGATTAATCGCCGATTGGCTCTGATACCAGGACTATTTGTGACTTCCTGAAAGGACGACCATGTCGAATTCAACGATGATATGTAATTGAAACAAGAAAATGTAATAAGAAGAATCGATTTCCTTCATCTGAATCATACAGTTTATCGTTGCGTGTATATGAATTACAACAACTCAAAAAAAATATACTATAGAAAATTGTTGTAGGAGTTAAATTACTAAAAAGCCCTTGAAGCCTTTTTAACAAATAGCAGCTATGAACTTCAAATTGATCCTTTAATCCCGCTTTTAATCTGTCACGCGGCTTTTTCTTCATATATGTCTTCATTGGTGACGCAAAATTGAAAATGCTTATACTTAGTCGCTCAAAATTAAAATGGTGACGTTAACATATAACGTTAACTGATCAACTTTTGAAATTATGTAACATCGACCCAAAAAGTAAAAATAAATATGCTTAGTGACTAAAAGATAACGTGGAGGAAGAAACCGGAAGCAGTTATGAGCTTTTCCTTTTGTTTCCCTATTACATATGATCTGGTTAGATCTCCAAACAGTCAAATGATACTTTCCATTTCTTTAAATAGCTATCTACTTATCACGTGACACGTCTCGAGCATTTAATATTTCTGATTTGGTATCATTATAAACTCCTTACTTTTGTTGTTTGCGTGATGAGATGATATGATAGACATCAATAAGATAAGAGCATCAATGGATCGTACGCATAGACACAAACCAAGAATTTTAAGTTTGATGAACGTTGTAATAGTGTGACCTCTTCGTCACCAATTAAAAAAAAAAACAAATTTTGAATTTTTTTATAGCAGAAAATAGTTAACACGTACTGCCCATTTTCATTTTGGTTAGAGACAGGAGAAAAAAAATGTTGTCTTTATTGAGCTTTCCAGAAATCGGATCCTTCAATCTTTCTTCTTTTTCCATGAAATGCAATAATATAGAAACTAAACTTGCACATTCAACAAACGTGTATATAAAATAAACAAAAATCTATCCCTCTATTTATTCCTGCAAGTATCATTCCTTAAAACACCCATATTTTTTTTAGTTAAAAATACACGATTAACGATCTGAAAATTATCTCGACGAATCTCCTCTTAGCCGATTGTGACCTTCACGGCGACGATCATCATCATCCGCCACCGAGTCTCTCACGGTCTCGGTGGTCCTCTTGGTGGCGTCGTATGCTCTGTCCATGGCTTCCTTCGCCATGTCCCCTAATTTCAAACCCGTCTCCACCGCACCGACCACCCCGGACTTGGCCATCTCCGCCACGGAGCCCGCCGCGTCCCTGGCCGCGTCTTCCACGTTGCGCTCCTTATCTGTTTCACCTCCGACATCTCTCTTATCTCTATTCAACGTCGGCGCCGCCCTATCTCGGTGGTCTTGAATCCCTGAACCTCCATATCCGCCGCCTTGTGCATACGTACGAAATATATTAGAACATAAAGACTTCATTTATATATATAAAGCAAACAAATAAAATAAATAATACCTGAGGAGACACCGGAGCCTCCGTATCCTCCTTCGGAGCCTTGGACTGTTGAATCTTTGGATCCGCTTAGCTTGTCCGGTGTAGTCCCAGCCTGTAAAAATCGATTATATATATCTCGATATTTAAAATAAAATTAAAAAAAATCCAATACAGTTTATAATATATATTCGCACCTTCTTGTGGTCAAATATGGAACTGTAGCGTGCTACATAGCTTTTGTTGTGAAGAGTCTGCGATCGACGAACATGAACGAAGGCCTTTTGAAGAATCATTACAGCTCCGACCACTGTTTGCTTGAAGAGTCTCTCGATGGTTGTAATGATAAAATATATATATATTTATAGTAAAAAGAAACGACGGTGGAGTGGCACGCTTTGCGAGTCACACGCGGACGACACGTGTCTAGATTACGATACAACAACGCTTCTCTCGAATCTCCACGAATAAATCGAACATAAATGTCTAGAAAAAGTTACTGGAATAGAATTATTTTATTTTAATTGCAGGGTTATATCTTGTTTACTTTTATAGAGCCAAATGATGTGCCTCAAAAAACATTAGAGTTTGTTTGGTTGATGTTTATATTCTGGGTTTAAATTAGTAAGGTTTATATAAAACTGATTATTGGTATAAAATAAAATGTATGTTTGATTAGTGAATGTATAATAACTCATCTGAGATGCGTGTTTATTTAAACCCGTCTACATGGATAACCTATTATATATAAACCCTTGGTTTATTATAAGCACATGAACCAAACACATTAAATTTTATAAACATACATTAAAACTAGTAAACTCATGAACCAAACATGGCATTAGAGTCAAAATCAACAACGAACATTCATAATTCTCGACATATGTCACCTCCAAGAAATAGGAAAGGATAGTTTACTCAATTCCTACACGAACCTCCTTTGAAAACTCATTTCCTACACATTTTAGTACTCAATATCGCAACCCTACAAATATTTACAGTCTCACTAATATCACGAGTGCTAACCTTTATTACAAGAATGAGGCAACAAAAATATAAAAAATTGTTGAGTAATCGGGATCAAATGACTCGTGATTTATCAGTATTTATGTATGTGTACGTGTAGTGGGAACTTGGGGAAGTTGTAACTAGCAAATTGTAGACGGGATTTGGACTTGTAATTTACGGTTGGAATCAATAGTAAAGGAGGCTTTGTTGGTCCATGGAGTAGGCTTTGTGTTTTTGCTCATGTTTTTGTTTCAATCTCAGAAGTTGCACAGGCTCTCAATTACATGCTCTCAAACTTGTCTACTTGAATTCTGGTATTTATAAGAATAAAAACGGCTAATGCACTAACAAGCTTGTACCATGAGCTTCAGATGTTGTACCCCGTGCCACCTTCTCACTTATAAAATTGCAGTAATTCATCAAGTGACTGCGATTTATTCCTAGCCGTTGGTCTCCATATGATCGTTAGATCTAGCGTACTATATTCAAAGCATATCTTTTCTCAGCCACCATATAACTGGAGCACGAGATCGACGGTCCATGATGAATCTGAGGACTTAAAATCTTTTCTACAGCATAATCGATTTCTCCTTTGACCAGTGATCATCCGACCAATTTTTCGGTCATTGGCCATTCTCCGGCGAGTTTAGGCTCAAAATCCCAACAAAAACGTTCCCGATTGTATTTTAGGAAACGACCATCGTATTCCATAAGCACAGTGAGTTGTGCAACAAAGTTATGAGGACATTGTATCCAACGTTTTTCTTGATAATAAATGAGTTTGCATCCAACCTACTATCAACTTTTATATATAAACGGGATAATACCCGTTTTAGTCCCCAATATTGCCTTATGAACCAATTTAGTCTCCGATATTTCAATTGGACTAATTTAGTCCCCGTGTTTCAGAAATGAACCAATTTGATCCTAACTTGACATAAATCGTCAACTTAGACGGAAAATCATTAACTGTGAGACACGTGGCATGCTGTGATGATGCCACATGTCGATTTTCTGTTAAAATTGACGGTTTCTGTCAACTTGGGACCAAATTGATTCATTTTCGAAATATGGGGGACTAAATTGGTTCAATTGAAACATCAGAGACTAAATTGGTTCATAACGAAAACAATGGGGACCAAAATGAGTTTTATCCCATATATAAACATAAAGACTTGCATAGTGAAAATTTGACCCAACAAAATCTTAAATAAAATAAATTTTTATTCATTAACCACACATTTGTTTCCACAAATAATCTTCAACAACATTTTATCCAACGACGGTCTTCCATCATCATCAACGTGTATTCCTCATGCACCTCGTGGCCCTGGTGCACTGGCGGCTGTAAGGGTTCGCCTGCTGATGAGCCCGGCAGTTGCTGTAATAAGACTGACCTCTCTGGTTACACGGGATGTTGCCCCTATTCATAGCCCCGTAGCTGACGTGGCCTCCCCTCCCTCTGCCCCTCAGCTGCCTCCTCGCAATCTCCGACTCCATCATCATCTCCTCGTCCATGTCCAAAGCATCGGCCACGAGCCCTCCGCTCCCGTCCTCGTCCCGAGCCCCGAGCCCTAGTTGGATGACCGAATGTTCGGTTGGGTCTTGAGCCACCGATGAGGTGGCGATGACCGCGATCATTAGAAGGAGCACGACGGTTCGGAAAGACATTGTTGTGTTAGGGCAAGCGAAATGTTTTTTTTCTTTCTTTTTATTTGGTTTGATTATTTTGAGATGGTTTTTTATATGAAGTTTTTGGAATGGGAAAATGATGGGCGTTGGTGATTATTAAATGATGAGTATTTTTGTTTGAGGTCCCCCGGGTTTTACTCGTTTGGCTTGGATTCGATTTAGGGCCAGCTAAAATAAGCTTTATAATGATTATCTCATTTAAACATTGTAATAGTTGAGAGATTGTTGTAATTTTCTGACCTACGTCGTTAGTTCAACTTGTAAACTCCGACTTTCGAGCTCAATGAGACGATCTCGAGCTTCTTTTTATTAGATATTCTTCGTGATTTTATGAAAAATTCTAGGTAGATGAGACGGTAAAGTATGGTTTTACAAATACTACGAAAGAAAAAGTAAGAACTTTTTTAGGGTAAACGAGCCCTTGAGCCGATTTTAGCCTAATTATTTACTATCGTTGTTGTTGAGAAACCGGCCCCATTAGATGACGTAGATTATACATATGTGAAAGAAACAGGGAAAGAAAAAAACTCATAAACATGGGTTTTTAACATGGTTCCGCTCGAGGTTGAACAAACGTCCGAACCAAGGATTACTCTTTTATTGATCTATTTGTAGAGATTACAAGTTTCCACTTACTCTCTAAGTTTTATGTTTAAAAGTCGAGCTAATTCAGCCTATATAGAGAAGATATAAGGTTTAGAAGGTTCCTACTTGGCAACAGAACTTCGCCTCCAGCTTAGCTGAAAAACAGCTCAGTTGGCCCCTAACATATGATTCACTGATGTGACAATGTTGCACAACTCGTGACTCTTCTTCGTCCATGAGAATGTCACGGGCATGAAGCTTGCTTCACCAAGCCGTGAAGAATTTATGCTAACTCCATTTTCATCCGAAGTTGCTCCGGGTTGATTTTCGACGTCGTTTTTCGAGTTTTAAGTCACTAATCCCACCAGATTCCAAACGTGATCTTAATATATAAGATTCGAGTTTGAGATGTGTTTAGAAAATAGTAGTCTCAAATAATTTAATTTAAAGTAAATACTACGTACGTGTTGCAATATTATTTTTCTTTTTTTTTCCTTTTAAACAAATTTAAGTAATTTTCAGTGTTAAATAAATAAAAAAAATCCTGATATCTTCCTTTCCTAAGAAGTCAAAGAATTATTGTGAAACAATAACAACGTATGACTTATTTCAACCTAAATTTCAGTCGCCGATATATTAGACTTAATTTCATTCGCCGATATGTTTGGCTTTTCCTTATTTTTTTTCTGACGCAGCACGATAATTAAATTATTATTTTTTGAGAAAGCACCATAATTTTTTATTTTTTTTGAGAAAGCACGATAATTAAACTTCGTTTAATCTTTTTCTTTCCATGTATTCAAGTTTTGTGTGGCCGGTTCCGGGCGGCCGGTTCCGGGCGGTTTGGGATTTTCCCAAACCGCAAACCGCCGGTTGACAACCGGCGGTTGGCCGGTTCAACCGGCGGTTCCCGCTTTTTTTTTTTTTATTTTTTTTAATATATTTAATTATATATAAATAGATATATAATATAAAAAAAATTTAAAAAAAGTTACCGTTAGTCCTTTAAAAGAAAAAAAAAAAAAAATTAAAAAATAGCCGTTGCAACCGGCGGTTGACCGGGAACCGGCGGTTGCAACCGGCAACCGGCGGTTGCAACGGCTAGTCCAAAAAAAAAAATTATAAATACCCCCCCACCCCTCTTCAAAAATCACAACTCAATTCTATCTCTTTCTCTCAATTATTCACTCTCAAAACGCGTAATTCTCAGTCTAGTTGTAGTCCACGAACTAAAAATAAACTAATTAAAATACTAGTCCAGTCCACCATTCCCCGCTCGGCTTTACTACGCTCATCAATCCCCGCCCGGCTCTACTACACGGCGCTCCGAATTTCACTCGCCTCGTTTTTCGTAAGTTTACACATTTTTTTTATCGAACGTTTATTCTAACCTTTTATTTTAGATATGGATAGCCGTCGCCGAGGATCGAGTTCGAGATCTAGGGGGAAACAGATTGTCGGTAGTTCATCGCAAGATGACTACTACCAATATGACGACTCCCCCGAAATTATGCTCGACCTAAGTGACGTACTCGGCTCGGACATGGATGGAACGCAAAGCAACACGCAACGGGACCAAACGGAAGAAATCCCGATGCCGACGACCGACACCCAAGCACGGGCCGCCGCCGCCGCCCTACGCTCGGATATTTTCGCGGTACACTTCAAGAAGGTACCGACCGAAAATAAAGATATTTTTAGAGTTATATGTAATTATTGTGGTAAGGAGTACCCTTTTAGGAAGGGGGGCGGATATGGCAATTTTACCGGCCATGTCCGCTCAAAACATCCTACTAAGATAGGAATTAGTCAAAGTCAAAGTCAAATGCACGGGGCTACGGGTACGGGGTCGTCCGCTACCGGACAAGGACCCAGTGCGAGTCCGACGTCTTTGTTCATGTACAACGAAGACGTTGCGCGCAAACAACTTGCAAAATTTGTTTGCGCGAAACATCTTCCTTTTCGGTTTGCCGACGATCCGATCTACGAAGATTGGATCAGAAAGTCGTATAACCCCCAAGCGAAGAAAGTTTCACGTAGCACCCTTACGCGAGACATTAGGAAGACCGTACTCGCGTATAAACGCGAGTTAATAGATCAATTAGGAAACTTAGAGTGTAGAGTATCCATTGCCTCCGATATATGGAGTGATCACTGGCAAGATCATCATTACATGGGCGTTACATGCCATTGGATTGATGACTCTTGGCAAGTACAGAAACGCTTAATTGCGTATAGGGAATTCGACACAGCACACACAGCTCAAAACATCGCACTTAAGCTTAGGAATATCTTATCGGAATATAGGATACTCGAGAAGATTTTCTCGGTATCCTTTGATAATGCTAGCGCTAATAACGCGAGCATTGAAGATTTGATTAAGTATTGTCGACCGTCATTTGGCGGCCGATTCTTTCATGTCCGGTGCTTCTGCCACATACTTAACCTATGTGTTCAGGACGCACTGACGCATCTAAAGGCACACGTTACGCCGATACGAACGGCGATTAGTTACATGATGCGCCACTCTTCTGTACTGAAGAAGTGGAAGCGTCATTGTAGAAGTTTGGGTGTCATGCCCAAGAAGTTTGCCTTAGATGTACCCAACAGGTGGAATTCCACCTATAAGATGTTGGAGACGTCGTACGAATATCGCCATACCTTGAGCGATTTCTACGACGAAAACCCCGAATTCGGGGTAGCATTACATCCTACGATGTGGGACGGATGCAACGGCATATGTGAAATACTTCAAGTATTTCACGATGCCACGAGGGAGATGTCGGGAATATATTACCCGACATCTATCTTGGCATTAGATCATTGCGTTAAAGTCGCATGCATTCTAAACGGGTTTGTAAATGACGAGATTGCGGGTCCGGCCGTTTTAGCCATGAAAGCTAAATGGCTGAAGTACTTTTGGGATCTACCCGATATCTTCATCATTGCGAAGATATTAGACCCCAGATTACGCGTAGAGGGGACCGATAATTTTCTAGGATTATACTACCAGTCCATAGCGGCTAATTCTAGTGTCCTCCCCGATGGCTATCACATTCAAGTTAGGAATGTAGGGTATGACGCTCTAAAGGCAGTCTTTAGAGCGTATAAGACCGATAGTGGCCAAGACCCAACTCGATCGAGTTCGGGTCAATCCACTAGTAGTAGTAGTGCTAGCGGTAGTGATCGCTTAGCCTCCTACTACAACCTCCTCAACACGAGCAAACGCCAAAGGTCGACGAACCCGTTCATAGAGTTAGAAAACTACTTGTCGACCACTTTTGAGTTCGGCGAGGATGAAGATCAGTTCAACGTCCTCCGATGGTGGTCGAAGATGTCGCCAACGTATCCAACGTTGGCGAAGATCGCTAGGGAAATCTTTGCCGTCCCAATTTCAACCGTCGCGGTTGAACAAGCTTTTAGCATGGGCGGCTTAACGTTAAGTGAAAGGCGTTCGAGGTTGACGGTAGAAAACGTCGAATACCAATGCCTTCTCGATGATTGGACGAGAGCCGAACATCGGACACAAGACGCCACGAATACCGATTCGGACGACGACGTATTCGACGACACCACCGGTACCGGTTCTAGTGGTGGCGGCGGCAATGGCGGGGACGGGGACGACTAAGAGTAGAGAGAGAATATCCGAAAATGGCGAAAGATTCAAGCCCGAAAAAGATAAGTCCTTAATACTAATCTTATTGTATTAATTTTTTATTTTATATTTTTAAATAATTACTTACTCATACAATCTTATTTTTCAGCCAACGTCTCCAAGAAATCGCTCGCGTGACGACATCTAAGCCAACGACAAGTCCGAAAAAGCTAAGTCCTTAAAACTAATTTCATTTTTTAATGGCGATTGTACAAAAGAATATTATAATTATTATCTAACTAACTTCTATTGTATATTTTTTTCAGAAACCGATTATCGACTGGCGACTGGCGTTGGCAAATGGCGAATAAATTTTTTTTTCTTACTTTGTATTTTCGACTTTGTAAATTTTAATTGTAAATGTAACTTTGTTTTTGTAATAAAATTAATTTATTACGATTAAAACTTTTAAATCGAAACCCTTGTTATATACCGAAAAAAAATAATTGTGTCCCGAAAAGTCGAAAACTATCGAAATACACACTATAAATTGAAATAAAAAATTAAAAAAAAATATTAAAAAAAAAATTAAAAAAAAATAAAAAAAAATTAAAAAAAAATAAAAAATCCGGCGGTTGGTAACCGCCGGACATCCTTTGACCGGCGGTTTGACCAACCGCCGGTTGGTCAACCGGCAACCGGAGACGGCCAACCGGGAACCGTCTCCGGCCGGTTGACGCCGGTTGGTCATTTCGACCAACCGGCAACCGCCGGATCCCAACCGCCGGTTAACCGTAACCGGCGGTTGGGCAACACTAGGCATATGCATGCTATATAGTTAATTATTGGGATAATTATATTTCTGGTCCCAATGTTTGGTCTATGGGTGTTTTAGGTCACCTATTTTTTCGATAATTAAATTATTATTTTTTGAGAAAGCACCATAATTTTTTATTTTTTTTGAGAAAGCACGATAATTAAACTTCGTTTAATCTTTTTCTTTCCATGTATTCAAGTTTTGTGTAGGCATATGCATGCTATATAGTTAATTATTGGGATAATTATATTTCTGGTCCCAATGTTTGGTCTATGGGTGTTTTAGGTCACCTATTTTTTCGAGTTATAGTTTCAGTCACCAATGTTGTCGATTTTGAGCGTTTTTGGTCCCTCAGTTAACTTAACCGTTAAGTTGGACAAAAATACGGGCCGGGTCAGCCCGAATTTACGTGTTGGGTCATGTTTCCCTTTCTTTGGCCCTCAAAATTCGAATTGGCCCGACCCGACCCGAAAATTCGAGCTGGTCAGGCCCATATTTCCGTCCAACTTAATGGTTAAGTTAACTATGGACCAAAAACGCTCAAAATCGACAAATATTGGGGACTTAAATTGTAATTCAGAAAAATAGGAGACCAGAAATGTCCATAGGCCAAAAAATGTAAAAATACCTTAATTATTTATACTACTTCCGTTCTAAAGACTAAAGACTAGCCGTATCAAAGTACTATTTTCGGCAGCTTAAGATGTATATGATGTTGACATCATGACTGAGTGTGATGACTGATCGTATTACATTTCGATTTATCATTTACTAGGAAATAGCAGATATTTTTTCATTTACTGGGAGATAGGAAATTGCAGATATTTGACTATATATATGATCCATGAGTTTATTTAATTAAAATGTACGGATCATTTTGATGAATTATTATTGCTAATTTTCTAGTGGCCCTCGTGCTTGAATAATATGTGTTTTATCTAGAGTAAGGTGGAATAACAAGTATAGGCTTAAATAACGATTTTCTTCCACCTAGAACTATAGTTCATATTATTTTTTCTTAACATACCATATAGTTACTCCATTTAATGATAGCCGACATAGTTGGACTTCTTCATTTCAGGAAATCAGATCCATTCGCTTGCAATACTTTGAAAGTACGAACATTACTTTATTTTAGTAATAAACCATGAAAGGGATCTGATTGTCAACAAAAACGAAGACAAAGTCAATTTGAGACAACGGGCAATAATTAGAACTGCATCCTCGAACTAGCTAGTATTTAAATACAATATAAACATATTTATAATATTCTTGCAACTTTCAGTAGCTATATTTAATTAGAACTTTTTGTTTCTTTGCAAAAATTGCTTTTGCCATTTGGAATTTGTCTGTGTTATTATGAATATAATAATAATATGTGGATGTTTTTGATTGTTGATAAGATAAGATATGTTTTGATTGGTTTTGATAAGATTTTCGTGATAAGATAAGATGATGAAATAGTAGAAATTTTTGTATTATAAATAGACCGATGTATTTGTATTGAATGATATCGAAAACATTACTATCTCTCTACAATCCCGTTTTTATATTCTTGTCCAATTATAATAGTTTTATAACACGTTATCATCACGAGCGCTCTCCGGCAACAATCAACCTCTGGACAAGATCTTATACAACTATAATCGAGGTATGGTAATTTTATTTTGTGTACGCTAAGTTTATTTATAACATTCGTACACTTACGTTACAGACAGTTTAAATTATATAAATATAACATATATACCACTAAAACGCCTTAGCCCGAGTGGTTTCGCGGAATATCGTCACTGCAAGTGATGTGAGGTCCAGATTTCGAATCCCAGTGGTGGTGAGTGGAATTTTATTTTTGACGAGATTTTGAAAAGAGCTATTTAAATAATATTATTTATTTTATTGATATCTCAAGTATATATTATATATATTTTGAATTAATTTTGACTATACGGATGAACAAATTTTATTACTACTGGGAGAAATTAAATTTATACATCTCTGATTATTAAGATTTTCTTATAGAATCATGTCGTTTTATACAAAGATGAATCTTGCGCTTCTTACTTTATTTACCGTGATGATTATCGGCTGGTGGATAATATTTTACAGTTGCTTCCAAAATATAGTTATTAATTGTAATATTTTTCATTATTATGATTACCGAAATATATTTTATATTTGAAGGATGTTGCTATATACGATGATTGATCTCCTGATTCTTACTCTACTCACGGCGATAATTATCTATATATGGATTATGTTTTTACCAAGATTTTACGAGAGTGATTAATTACAGATTTTTTTTTATGTTATAATATATGTTTATTATGAAATATATTTTGTGATAGAAAGATGTCGCTCTACTTGATGATTGATCTTTTGACTACTATTATTTTTACAATGGCGCTCCTCGGGATGTGGACTTTATTTTTCGTAAGGATTTTTACAAAAGAAGATACAAAAGAAGATTAATTGTACTTTTTCTTTAAAGTATTTTTTTACAATAAGCTTAATGATATTTATATTGGAAATATTAATGTTATTCACATCATATATTTGTTTACTTTATGATTTGAATATTAAAACGTCTTTGGTATCTTATGATAGTATGACGAATTTGCAAAGCCTCGAGTTTGTCGCCCTTGACATCTCAGGGAAGAATTATTTATCTTGGCAACTAGACGCAGAAATTCATCAAAAAGCCAAAAGGTTTGGGTGACACTATTGTCAACCCAAAAACCACAACGGGTGCAGGTGACGCCACTGATACGGTAAAAACCACAAGCGCTCAGGATAAGGCAAGAGCTTTGATAGTTCTTCGCCACCACATTCATGCGGATCTGAGGGATGAATACTTGAATGGACAAGATCCCGCTGAATTGTGGAAAAATCTGAAAGATCAATTTGACCACTTGACAACTGTTATCCTCCCTACGGCAAGGTATGAATGGATGCATTTAAGATTACAAGATTTTAAATCCGTAACTGAATATAACTCTGCTGTTCATAAGGTGACTGCCACACTGAAATTGTGTGGAGAAACAGTCACCGAAGACAGTATGCTGGAGAAAATATTCAGCACTTTTCATCCATCAAATATGATATTGCAACAGCAATATAGGGAGAGGAGATTTAAAAAACATTCAGAGTTAATATCTTGTTTGTTATTGGCTGAACAAAACAATGAATTGTTGATGAAAAACCACGAATCCCGACCGAATGGTTCTACTGCAATCCTTGAAGCGAATGCAGTCAAAGGTAATAATGATAATAGTCGAAGCAATGATCGTGATCGTGGTCGTGGTAGACATCGCGGCCGTGGTCGTGGCCGTGGTCAAGGTCGTGGTCAAGGCCGTGGACGTGGCCGAGGAAATTACGGTGGTGGTTATCAGCATTTCCGTGGTGGTTATCATAGCAATCATGGCGGTCATCAGAATTTTCCCCAGAAGAGGAAAAATTACGAAAATAATGATGAGAAGAAGCACACTGAACAAAAGAACGACGATGAGCAATGCTATCGTTGCGGTGGTTCGGGCCATTGGTCACGTAACTGTCGTACGCCCAAACATTTGGTTGAATTATATCGACAAAGTAAGGGCAAAGAAAAGATAATTGAAACGAATTTTGTTCAAAGTGATTTGGCCTCTGCTTCTGGGACAAAAGATGAAAATACACATTTCGAAACTGCGGATTTCTAGTTTTTCCTGAAGAAAACTAATCTATTATGTATTATTATTATGTGCTTTATTATTATGTGTACTGTATGGTTTGATAGGTATCGTTTGGAGTGTTTTATTAAGTTATATATTTTCTTGTGATATCTGTTATTTTAATAATGATTATTATGTGTGTTTAAAGGAATTTCTCTGATGGAAACGAACATGTGCAATGGAGAATTATGTCTTGCAGACTGTGCAACTACTCATACGATTTGAAGAATAAGAAATATTTCGATCATCTTGAAATGAAAGAAACAAGTGTTATTACAATATCGGGTAGCACAAATATAATTGAAGGCTCCGGAAGAGCCAACATTTTACTACCCAGAGGAACAAGGCTGATAATTGAAAACGCCTTATATTCTCCTAAGTCTCAAAGAAATTTATTGAGCTTTAAAGCTATTCGACATAACGGATATCATGTTGAGACTGTAGAAAAGGGAGATGTGAATATTTGCACATTACAAAGGGGTTTCTAATGATAAAAGAATTATGGAAATTACCTTCCTTTGACTCTGGGTTGTATTACACACAATCTTAGAATGATCGAATCGTATGCAGTAAACCAGAAGTTTACTAATGACAGTACATTTAATGTTTGCATGACCGGTTGGGCCATCCCGGTGCAATTATGATGCGGAAAATAATTGAGCATTCACGTGGGCATTTAATGAAGAACCAGAGGATTCTTCAAAGTAATGAATTATCATGTGTCGCTTGCTCTAAAGGGAAGTTAATTATTCGGCCATCACCAGCGAAAATAAAAAATAATTCATAACATTTTTGGAGCGTATACATGGTGATATTTGCGGACCGATACATCCATCATGTGGACCATTTAGGTATTTCATGGTATTAATGATGCATCGACTAGATGGTCTCATGTATGCTTGTTATCAACACGCAACATGGCGTTTGCGAGATTGCTTGCACAAATGATCCGACTAAGAGCACATTTTCCAGATTATCCGATAAAGAAAATACGCCTTGATAATGCTGCTGAATTTACTTCCAAGGCATTTATGATTATTGTATGTCTATCGGAATTGATGTTGAGCATCCCGTGCCACACGTTCATACGCAAAACGGTCTTGCAGAATCATTGATTAAGCGCTTGCAATTAATTGCAAGACCATTATTGATGAAGTCGAATCTTCCTCGTCTTGCTGGGGACATGCTATATTGCATGCAGCAACACTAATTCGCATCAGGCCAACAGTTATAATGATGTCTCCCCATTACAAATGGTTCATGGTCAGGAACCAGATATTTCCCATCTAAGAATTTTGGATGTGCAGTATATGTTCCAGTTGCTCCACCACAACGAACAAAGATGGGACCTCAAAGGAGGTTGGGAATATATGTCGGATATGAATCTCCATCGATAATAAAGTATTTGGAACCTCTAACTGGAGATTTATTTACGGCCAGATTTGCCGACTGTCATTTTGATGAATTGAATTTTCCGACATTAGGGGGAGAAAAGAAACAGCTGGAGAGAAATGTTAGTTGGAATGAATTATCGCTAAATCATTATGATCCTCGAACTAAAGAATGTGAACTAGAAGTTCAAAAGATAATTCATTTACAGAGTTTAGCTAATCAACTGCCAGAAAGTTTTACTGACCTTAAAAGAGTGACAAAGTCACATATACCAGCTGTTAATGCTCCTGCAAAAATAAATGTTCCTGCAGAACATATTATCGAGCCTAAGCCACAGCTAAAGCGTGGTAGGCCCTCGGGTTCCAAAGATAAAAATCCTCGGAGAAAAGAAGGAGCAAATAATAACAAGAATGGTCCAACCGAGGATTTATCGACTAGAGAAGAGTCGATGGGCAATGAGAATGAAACTCATGTACCTGAACGTTCAGAAAATAATGATAATGAAGAGATCTCGATAAACTATGCCCAAAATGGAATTAGATGGAACCGAGACGAAGTCAACGTTGACGATAAATTCTCATTTAACGTAGCGCTACATGAAATGAATGAGATTAATGAGAATGAGGATCATGAACCAAAGTCTGTACAAGAATGCAGACAAAGAAATGATTGGCCAAAATGGAAAGATGCAATCGAGGCCGAATTGAAATCACTTGAGAAACGAAAAGTTTTCGGACTGTAGTCCGTATACCAGAAAATGTAAAGCCGGTTGGTATAAATGGGTTTTCATTAGAAAGAGGAATGAAAACGGCGAAATTGTAAGATACAAAGCACGGCTTGTTGCGCAAGGCTTTTCGCAACGACCAGGTATTGATTATGAGGAGACGTATTCTCCTGTGGTGGATGCAACTACTTTTCGTTATATAGTGAGTCTCGCAGTAAGATAAGGTCTCGATATGCGTCTTATGGATGTTGTCACTGCTTATCTATATGGAACACTTGACAGTGACATATATATGAAGCTTCCCGAGGGATTTCAGTTGCCCGAAAATTCAGGGCCCAGAAACGAGTACTCAGTTAAGTTGAATAAATCGCTTTATGGATTAAAGCAATCTGGGCGAATGTGATATAATCGCCTAAGTGAATTTTTAGTAAAAGAAGGGTATCGGAATGATCAAACTTGTCCCTGCATATTTCTGAGAAAATGAGTTTGTCATTATAGCAGTCTATGTTGATGATATCAATATAATTGGAACTCCTGAAGAGTTGACCAAAGCTGTTGATTGTTTGAAAAGGGAGTTTGAAATGAAAGATCTCGGAAAAACAAAATTTTGTCTTGGACTTCAAATTGAATATTTGAAAAGTGGAATATTTGTACATCAAGAGACTTACGAAAAAGGTGTTGAAAAGATTTTACATGGATGAATCTCATCCACTGGATACTCCAATGATTGTTAGATCTTTAGACGTAAATAAAGATCCCTTCAGACCACGCGGAAATGATGAAGAGCTACTTGGTCCTGAAGTACCATATCTTAGTGCTATTGGAGCACTAATGTATCTTACGAGTCATACGCGACCTGATATAGCGTTCGCTGTAAACTTATTGGCAAGATATAGTTCTTCGCCGACTCGTAGACACTGGAATGGAGTTAAACGGATTTTTCGATACCTTAAAGGAACATCTGATATGGGATTGTTCTATTCTAACGAGTACGAAGAGAAATCTTAGTATGGGATTGTTCTATTCTAATGAGTCGAAAGTAAATTTAGTTGGGTATGCAGATGTTGAATATTTGTCTGACCCACATAATGCTCGATCGCAAACAGGTTATCTATTTACATATGGTGGGACCGCTATTTCATGGCGGTCAGTGAAACAAACTTTAACAGCTACTTCATCTAACCATGCAGAAATTCTCGCTATTCATGAAGCTAGCTGAGAATGTGTTTGGTTGGATCGATAATTGAGCATATCCAACAGACTTGTGGGTTGCTTTCTGAGAATTACTTCCAACGATCTTATATGAAGATAATGCGGCATGTATTGCCCAATTAAAGGAAGGTATATTAAAGAGGATAGAACAAAGCATATTTCACCGAAATTTTTTTCACCCTGATTTGGAGAAAAATGGGATATTGATGTACAGCAAGTGCGATCAAGTGAAAATCTTGCAGATTTATTTACGAAAGCACTTCCCCCAATTAGTTTCAGGAAATTGGTATATTCAATTGGAGTTCGAAGACTCCGAGATTTATTATGATATTATCATCAGGGGGAGAAAATATGCGTTGCACTCTTTTTCCCTTCACTGTGGTTTTTCCCATGTGGTTTTCTCAGCAAGGTTTTTAATGAGGCAACAATGAAAGCGTATCAAAAGGAATTATGTACTCTTTTTCCTTCACTAGGTTTTTATCCCACTGGGTTTTTCCTAGTAAGGTTTTAACGAGGCAAATTCTTTGAAAAACATCCAAGGGGGAGTATTATGAATATAATAATAATATGTGGATGTTTTTTATTTTGATAAGATAAGATATGTTTTGATTGGTTTTGATAAGATTTTCGAGATAAGATAAGATGATGAAATAGTAGAAATTTTTGTATTATAAATAGACCGATGTATTTGTATTGAATGATATCGAAAACATTATTATCTCTCTACAATCCCGTTTTTATATTCTTGTCCAATTATAATAGTTTTATAAGACTAAAACTCTTGTTATACATTATTGCTCACGTAAATTCAGATACTAATGATTTACCTATTTTAACTTCACAACATTTTATGTCCTATTATTTACCAATATTAACCAGATGTTCAATGGCATAACAATAATCTATGTCACCATATATGCGATTTTGAATCACTATCTTTTGTAATTACAAAATTATCTTGAAACTATCCTTTATAATTACAAATGGACGGGGTAACTTATATCGAAACAAATTTGAATCTTTTGTCCTTTCCTCGACAAAATTCGCGAACATTCTACATGGTTGTTGACGTGTAATATTTTCTATCCACTTGACAACGGGCATGAAGTACCGCACCTCTCCTAAGAATTGCCTATTTATTATGGAATATTTTTCTAGGAGGAATAATATTACATATTTCTACCGAATTATTCTATTATTCAGTACGGCTAGTATCATTTCAATGTGTTTCGATTCTTCCCAAAAATGTTCTAATATCAAAATTTGTCCCAACACTTGAAGTTAGTTGTTATAATTATCAAATGGGTAATTATTGACAACCCCTTGATTCTATTTGCACCCCCTAATTATTAGGGAAAGTAAAATCATAATAAATACTTCAATTTTTAAGGTTGAATAAGTCTTTAGTAATTAATTTCTCCAATTCCCATAAAAAAGAGATTTAACGTTTTTAGTATCTCCACATAAATTTATTATATTCTTTCAAAGAACAATTATTATATTTAACTTTGAAAAAATAAAAATAAAAAATATGATAACCTTTAAATATTATTTATATATTTTAATATATTTGACCAAATCAATTCATTAATATTTTCCAATAATTATTTATTGCCTTTAATATTTAATTTAATATTTTAATTTTGTAAATGTTTCTTATTGCAACTTTTATTTTTACCATATATTTTTAAGATAAACTAAATATATATTGGTAAATTTTCTTATGTCTTATGATTTATTGTATTAAAATAAGTTAAAGTATTAAGATTTTCTAAGTTAAGAAAACTAAAGAAATATGAACACATATTAATATAGTAGTTAAAAATGGATAAATTGAAAACGACTGAATCCATGCATTAATGAAAAAAAAGTTCAATAATTACTATTTGATAAAATATGTTATAACTAATATTGTTGAATCCAAGGTAAATAGAATCTCAAATCTCTTTCCTAATTCCAATATTTTTTTCATGCCTAGAGGAGTGTCAATAGTAGCACCCTTACCTTCTTTAACAAACCATCCAACATCAACATACTTAATGATTCAAAATTATGATTTGAGCAAATAAACGTCAATTAAATATGCCAACACTGCCTAGGCCGAAACGATAAATTAAGAAAAAAAGACAAATTATTTTTAGAAGAAAAAAAGAAGAGGATAATGAGAACGAGATGGAGAAAGTTCAGAGAAATAAGATTTCTAAAGATTTGCCTGCTTCAGGAAGCAGAGGCCGTAGTAGTTGTAGAAGACGACGACGGAGAACCCGAGACACGTGGCGAAGTCAACGGGAACAAGGAAAGCAGCTGCGGTTCACTATCTCTGCTTCTCGGCGAAGGATGATGATGCAGATAAAACTTTTTCGCAGCAATCGCTCTCTCTTCTTCATATCCTCCTCCTCCTCCTTCTCCTTCAAGATTCGTCCCTGGTGGTGACGACTTCTGATTCTTATCCTTCTCTCCCACCAAGGGCGGCGGCGTAATCGGGCTGAGCACGAGCGAGGGAAAATCGAGAATGCTCGGAGACAGCAACAGATCGGGCTGAAGCTTGGGAGAAAAGCCCTGACTATGCTGCGATTTGGGCCCGAATAAGGTGTTGACCATGAGGCCGTTCTTGAGGCTGTTGCGGCGCTCGTGGAGTTTGAACCCTTGCTTCTTCTGCGGCGTCGTTTTGATGGGTGGGATCCCGGTGGTGGAGGCGGCGGCGACGGCGGCGGATCTCGTTGGTGTCCCGGTGAGGAGCTGAACCACCTGCTTGAAGTTCGATGTATCGGCTTGAACAAAAGTGGTTGGATATGAGCTTTCTTGGGACTTCGGCGTTTGCGGCGGCGTAGGAGATGCTTTAGGATTGTGTAAGAAATCCTTTTCTTGGATATTTCTTGGCGATGATGAGATGATTTCCATTTTTATGTGTGTATGTGATGTAATTTTTTTCTTCTTTTGTTTGGGAGTAGAAGAGGAAAAACTAAGAAGTAGACGAGAGAGTTGAATTGAAGGTTTGTTTTGCTTTTGGTCTTTGTATAGTTTTTTAAGTCTTTTGTTTAATGTTTGGGACCCCATCGTGTGGTATTTTACTAAGTGGGAATTGGACTTGAATTATTCTACGATTTGTCTCTTTTTCAACGTGATGTTTGATTTTTGGTTTAATGGTGAAAGTGAGGTTTTTCTTTTTATTTTTTCTTATTTTTTAAGAGGATATTGCTATGATTTTATATCATTAATCCAATTTATATGGTTAATGATTTTACGAATGCAGCTTGATGAAGACGCATGTATAAGGATATGGTAAATTTCCTTTCATTATCCTTTAAAGTTTCAATCTCCTATGAAATACCCCTCGAATTATTTCTTCCTGTTGGGTATCCATCTGAAAAAAATTGTGTTTGGTACCTAAATTAAAAAGACAAAAATAATATTTCTTCATACATAAATATTATTTCAATTCTCTCCAATTTTTACCAAGTCAAATTTAAGAATATTATACCAACTGTTATCACTTTTATACCAACTGTTATCAATATTATGCCAATTGTTCTCATTATTATATCAATATATTCAATTATTATACTAACTGTTATACCAAAAATAATGTTTTTGGCGTATTATAGGAAAGTAATTTTTGCATATTATACCACAATACACGATTATTATACCAACAAAACCGCTTATTATACTAATAAAATTGATTATTCTACCAATAAATTCGAATGTATACCAAATAATTCGGATATTATAATAATATTACTTTTGGTATTACAGTGATAACATTTGGTATAATAATTGAATATATTGGTATAATAACGAGGACACTTGGTATAATGGTGATATAATACTATTAAATTTGACTTGGTATAGCAGTGATAACAGTTAGTATAATAATTGAATATTGTGGTATAATAGTGATATAATACTCTTAAATTTGACTTGGTATAACAGTGATAACATTTGGTATAATAATTGAATATATTGGTGTAATAATGAGACCAGTTGGCTGAATCTGTAAAGAATGGTTATTTTCGACTTTTCAATATTTGGTGGTATTAAACACACAATTTTTCGCAAATGTGTAATGAACAGAAAGAAATACTTGGAGAGATACTGACGAGGAAGTTGAAACTCAAAGGGTAGAGAATTTACCCTATACAATAATGGTGGAGCCACATGTTATATATATATAGAGAGAGAGAGAGTATGACTCCACCATATATGAAAATTTCAAGTTTTATAAATAAAATTTTCTCTTTTTATACGGTTATTGTTTTTTTAATGCAAAGTGAAATTCTGTTTTACTACTTAACATGCTTTACGTAATATATTTATATATTCTATTTGTATACCATAGTGAGTTCGTTGCCGATTAACTTAGTGTAAATTACGTGGTGGACGTAGTTTGTATTGCTGTTGTGCTGCCGGATTATCTCATTTTGTCGTCATAGGAAAACAATAAATATATATGTAATGCACAGTGGTGAGATTTTGCTAGATCATTTCAATTTATTTATTCAACTCGAGTCCCAAGCACGTGATCCAAAGTATGTGATACAAATAGTGGCCGGAGATGAACCGGTCGCATATCAAATCTCCAAAAACATCATTACGTCAGCATTGTTGTAATTAAATATATTCAAACCCATATAAAACCACATTATTTCCAACGTGCCAGAAACCATATATCGTATTATATCAAACTTCATTTTAGTAGATCATTTGAGGACTTCGTCGTTTCATATCCTGATATTTAATGTGAAATAGCAATATTAATGAACACATGACTTACATGTGATATATGAATAACCGTGGTTTTTTTCTTTATGGTTGAAGTATAACCGTAGTTATATATAAAAAAATATCTAGACTTAAATAATTTATTGCATGTGCAAAATAGGGTTGTCAATGGAGCGGGGATCCACTCCGAATTAGACGGGGAATTCCATATGGAGCGGGGACGGGGGAACATTTTTCCCCGCGTGGATCCCCGTCCAGTCCCCGATATATTAAATAATATTTATTATATCCCATTTATATTATATAATATAAATAATATTAAAATAGTTTACATAATATTAAAATAATATGCAAATTGGTTTAAATAATATAAATACTTTATAATATATTCTACCAAAAAAAAATATTAAATTTATATACTATTGTATAAATAATATATATTTTTTTAAAAAAATATCCCGAGGCGAGAAATCCCGCGGGGACGGAGACGATTTTATCCCTGTTTGTGTGGAGTCCACACATTGATAAATGATATCCTCATTCCTTATTCACACAGTCCTCAGTTCTCGCATGCTTTATGAAGAATCGTTTTGTCTATTTTACAATGTTAAAAATAAAAGAAAAACTATTTTCCCTATAATGTATATTGATGAAGCTTACAGAAACTTTAAACGGATCATATTCCCATTGAAAATAGAATGGGAATATGCTGCACTACACAACACAAGATAGACACTAACATAGTGAGGTGGTCGAAATCAAACCAAATTATCAAAGGTAATTTAAATATAACTTTTCAATTCCATGGTCTAAAAAACCTCAAAGGTTGCGCCTTTTTCCAAACAAGTGTACTAATTTAGTACAAGTCATTGGTGAAGCAGACAAAGGCAATAAGATTGTTTAACTAATACACAGACAATAACTACGTATTAATAAACTCTAATTCGACATCGGAGACCAAGAATAAAAACCAGTTGCAGAAGAAAGGTCCAAGTTTTGTGTGCAGAAAGAAATCACAGATATCGTACGAGCTCCACCGCGAATTTTCCCTTTTTCGTCGAGTTTATTTCTCCAACCTTAATAAACAGAGCAATTTAATAATAATGCTGCAATGCTTGAAGGAGATGGAGATGGAGATGGAGATGGAGATGGAGAAGGAGAAGGAGCACTAACTAACCTTTAGCCTTCCTTTACCACTAACAGAGATGACATCTCCCGTCTTAACATTCGTGTTGCTCTTCATTACATTGGCCCAGTTCACACGCACGTCCCCGTTACTGTAATTATAATAATAAAACGATTGAGGAAAATAAAAATAGATTAGGACATAAACATATACTACACTTACCTGATTAAATCTGCCATTTTGGACCGAGAGATTTTGAACCCGGCACTCGCTACCGCATCGAGCCTCAGTGATGCTTCCACTGTTTTCAAAAACTTGGTCCTGTGTGTGTGTGGGGAACGGTGGAATCTATTTTCGATATATGAAAGAAAATGGCCAATTATTTCTAAGTTTAATTAAAAAAGAGCTACCTTGGAGGCTGATATTCGAGGGCAAGCAAAGGGATCTTTTCGCATGTGACCGAAACATTTCTTACCTACAAAGAGACAATAGACTCCCTTGTGGTGCTGTTTTTATTTCACTGTGATGGAATAAATACAAAAATGATATATCCCCCTAAAAGATTAAGGCCTATCAGATCCCGGCTAATAAGAGATCGAGTCCTTGAAATAATCTTTTCAAAGGGAAAAAAAAAATTCTACATGGTAGGTTCGAAAAACTTGGTATTGTATCTCCCTACAGTTTATTATTCAATGTTTTTCAGCATGTTTTTTTTACCTTATCCAATGATGACTTCAGGTAATCAACGAGTTCGGGAACCACGAGCACGTGGGCTCCCTTTTCTCCCTGCAAATCAAACAAATATATAAGTACTTGATGTTAAATTTTTACAACAGAAGTTGCTAACGAAGTACACCTTAAATTAAGGCATCAGAAAAACGAAGAACAATCTCACCTGCAATATAATGTCACCGACTTTATCCCTCACTATCCCGGTGCCAAGAATAGCCCCGAGAAAGTCCCCATGAGAACAAGTTTCGAAACTAAAGTTCCCCGAGATGCTGACGCCAAAAAAAAAAAAAAAAAAAAACGTACACCACATCATAATACGAATACCATGACACATTTCGAAACCGAAACTAACATTATTATTACAAGAACTCACTTTAGTGCTGCAACAATGTCAGGATCTGAGGTCAATAAATCTGGATGTCCAAGCGAGAGCCGGCAACGCTCAGCCTTGGTAGAAAATTTCGATTCTTTTAAAGTTAAATTATATATATATATATAGATATATATATATATATATTACGAAATGCTACTAAACTATTCTTTCTTACATCGGGATACCCTCCTTGAGCAACCAGTTTAACATCTGCGAGCTTCTCCACCACTTGCATCGATCCTTTCAACACATTCGGTGTTAGAAAATCGGTGTGTAATACTTCTCGCCTCAGCGAAGCCCTATTGGCCTAACATCATAAGAACATCGTATCAGAGATGAATGCATCATCATACAACTGAATCAACTGTAAATAAGCCGATTGTTGAACCATAACTTTCAGAGCCCTAATTGATTTATGCAAACATAGATTTTTGTGGCACAAAAGATGATATTACACACACACATAGCGCACACCATTTCAGCGATTCTCTTGACATCTTCGATGTTTTCTTCCCTTTACAGCCTGAGGTGAGAGGCACGGCTCCGAAGCTGTGTTGCAAGAGCATCAGTAACTGCGACGTCATCAGCCGTGAAAATCGAAATAAATTCACAACTTTAAAAAGAAAGGAAGATTTGGGGTTTCAAAAATTATAATCCTCCACCGAAAATTACAACGAAATGCAACAAAGCTAGAAATATCGCGAGGAGACACGGCTTTCGTAATCGGTATAAGCTCTTACGAGAATTGAAAAGAGGAACTGTAAAAGCTGGCCAAACCTGAGGAAGTGAAACTGGAGAAAAATGATAGCTTCGTGGAGCAAGCGGAGTCGACTTTAATTCTCGGGAAGTGAAGGGACTTAAACGAAAGATGCGGAGTACTCCGGTGAAAAGCCAGAGAGGCTGCCGAGGCAGCCATCGGCGGTAAGCGTAGGGCGCACATGCTTAGCTTTACGGATCCTTGCAATTTAAGAGAAACTGTAATAAATGGAGTGTTTTTATGCCCAACGGCCACGGAGATTAAGTTGTAGTAAAATGAATATTAATTAGATATTAATTAAAATATTATAAAATATTGATGAAACCCAATAATAGAGTAATATGAAAAGTAAGACTTTTCTATTTCTTTATGTATTTCCGTCTACATACAAGTGAAACATCCCAGAGTATTTACAGGCAAATAATAATTTAAATTACATTATTCATTACATCATCCTCATTAATCTCTTCGGCCGATGGTAGTTGAGAGAATAACACATGCTCCTTCCAGATGGACATATATATATTCATAATACTTCCCCGTGAACGTCAATCTCATTAATAGATCCTTTATATTATGATGTTAGCTGCCTCGTTAAAAATCTTACTAGGAAAAACCCGATGGGATAAAAACCTAGTGAAGGAAAAAATAGTACAACACATATTGTCTTCGTCTTGGATGTTTCAGATAATACATCTTCATATATACTTCCAACTGTTGTCTCATTAAAAATCTTACTGGAAAAACCACGTGGGAAAAACCACAGTGAAGGAAAAAAGAGTGCAACGTGTATTTTCTCCCCCTGATGATGACATCATTATAAATCTGATGTCTTCGAACTCCAATTGGATGTACAAATTTCCTCAAAATTATACGTGGAAGTGCTTTCGTAAATAAATCTGCAAGATTTTGACTTGATCGCACTTGATGTTCATCAATATCACCATTTTTCTCCAAATCATGGGTGAAATTTTTTTTCGATAAAATATGCTTTGTTTTATACCCTTTAATATATCCTTCATTTAGTTGGGCAATACACGCCGCATTATCTTCATATAAGATCGTTGGAAGTAATTAAACAAAAAGCAACCCACAAGTCTGTTGGATATGCTGAATTATCGATCGCAACTAAACACATTCTCAGCTAGCTTCATGACTAGCGAGAATTTCCGCATGGTTAGATGAAGTAGCTGTTAAAGTTTGTTCCACTGACCACCATGAAATAGTGGTTCCATCGTATGTAAACAAATAACCTGGTTGCGATCGAGCATTATGTGGGGTTAGACAAATATCCATCATCTGCATACCCAACTAAATTTGCTTTCGTCTCATTAGAATAGAACAATCTCATATCAGATGTTCCTTTAAGTTATCGAAAACTCCGTTTAACTCCATTCCAGTGTCTACGAGTCGGTGATGAACTATATCTCGCCAATAGATTTAAGCGTTCGCGTATGACTCGTAAGATACATTAGTGCTCCAATAGCACTAAAATATGGTACTTCAGGACCAAATAGTTCTTCTTCATTTTCGCGTGGTCTGAAGGTATCGTTATTCACGTCTACAGATCTAACAATCATTGGAGTATCCAGTGGATGAGATTCATCCATATAAAATCTTTTCAATACCTTTTTTCGTATAAGTCTTGATGTACAAATATTCCACTTTTCAAATATTCAATCTGTCGTCCAAGACAAAATTTTATTTTTCCGAGATCTTTCATTTTAATCTCCCTTTTCAAACAATCAACTACTTTGGTCAACTCTTCAGAAGTTCCAGTTATATTGATATCATCAACATAGACTGCTATAATGTCAAACTCATTTTTGCATCTATTAAAAAATATGCAGGGACAAGTTTGATCATTCTCACCTTGTTTCACTAAAAATTCACGTATGCGATTATACCACATTCGCCCAAATTGCTTTAATCCATATAGCGATTTGTTCAAGTTAACCGAGTACTCGTTTCAAGGCCATGAATTTTTAGGCAACTGAAATCCCTCGAGAAGCTTTATATATATATATATATATATATATATATATATATATATATATATATATCACTGTCAAGTGCACCATATAACTATGCAGTGCTAACATACATAAGACGCATATCGAGACCTTCTCGTACTGCCTGATTTACTATATAACGAAAAGTAGTTGCATCCACCACATGAGAATACGTCTCATCGTAATCAATATCAGGTCGTTGCGAAAAACTTTGCGCAAACAAACCGTGCTTTGTATCTTACAATTTAGCCATTTTCACTATTATAAATGAAAACCCATTTATATCCAACTGGCTTTACATTTTCTGGTCTACGGACTACATGTCCGAAAACTTTTCGTTTCTCAAGTGATTTCAATTCTGCCTCGATTGCATCTTTCCATTTTGGCCAACCATTTCTTTGTCTGCATTCTTGTACATACTTTGGTTCATGATCCTCATTCTCATTAATCTCATTCATTTCATGTAGCACTACGTTAAATGAGAATTTATCGTCACCGTTGACTTCGAGTCGATTCCATCTAAATCTATTTTGGGCATAGTTTATCGAGATATATTCATTATCATTATTTTCTGAACGTTCAGGTACATGAGTTTCATTCTCATTTTATGACCATCGACTCTTCTCTAGTCGATAAATCCTCGGTTAGACCATTCTTATTATTATTTGCTCATTTTCTTTTCCGAGAATTTTTATCTTTGGAACCCGAAGGCCTACCACGCTTTAACTGTGGCTTAGGCTCGATAATATGCTCTGCAGGAACATTTATTTTGCAGGAGCATTAACAGCCGGTATATGTGACTTTGTCACTCTTTTAAGGTCAGTAAAGCTTTCTAGCAGTTGATTAGCTAAACTCTGTAAATGAATTATCTTTTGAACTTTTAGTTCACATTCTTTAGTTCGAGGATCATAATGATTTAGCTATAATTCATTCCAACTAACATTTCTCTCCAGCTGTTTCTTTTCTCCCCCTAATGTCGGAAAATTCAATTCATCAAAATGACAGTCGGCAAATCTGGATCGTAAATAAATCTCCAGTTAAAGGTTCCAAATACTTTATTATCGATGAAGATTCATATCCGACATATATTCCCAACCTCCTTTGAGGTCCCATCATTGTTCGTTGTGGTGGAGCAACATATCCGTACATCCAAAAGTTCTCAGATGGGAATATAGTTCCTGACCATGAACCATTTTTTCTTGTAATGGGGAGACATTATTATAAGTTGTTGGTCGGCTGCGAATTGCTGTTGTTGCATGCAATATAACATGTTCCCAGCAAGATGAGGGAAGTTTCGACTTCATCAATGGCCTTGCAATTAATTGTAATCATTTAATTAACGATTCTGCAGGACCGTGCGTACGCACGTGTGGCCCGAGATGTTCAACATCAATTCCAATAGGCATACAATAATGTTAATCCCGTTAAGGCATCGATAGGGGCCCCAATTCATATATACCTAAAATATCCCGCCTTGGACGTAAATTCAACATCATTACCAAGCATATTCTCTTTATTGGATTAATTGAGCAAGCAATCTCGCAAACACCACGTTCTGTGTCGATGATAAATACACATGAGACCATTTAGTTGATTGCATCAATCAATAAGATGAAATATTTAAATTGTCCACATGATGGATGTATCGGCCCACAAATATCACCATGTATATGATTCAAAATATATTCGTTCTTTATTTTTATTTGTGATTGCCAAATAGTTAACTTCCCTTTGGAACAAGCAGCACATGATATTTCATATTGGCGAAGAATCTGCTGGTTTTTCATTAAATATCCACGTCAATTTTCAATATTTTTCGCATCATAATTGCACCGGGATGGTCTACCCAATCATGCCAAACAATAAATTTACTGTCATCAGTAAACTTCTGGTTTACAGTAGTATAAAATAATATAACCCAAAGTCGGATGCCAGTAATATTTCAACAATTCCTTTATCATTCAAGATCACATTTGTGGTGTATATATTCAACATCTCCAATATCTGCAGTCTCAACATGATATTTGCTATGTTGAATAGCTTTAATGCTTGATGAATTAATTTCAGACTTAGGAGATACTCTTGTTCCTTTGGGTAGTAAACATTCGCTCTTCAGAAGCCCAAAATTATAGTTGCACTACCCAATATGATAATCATACTGGTTTCTTTCATACCAACATGATATAAATATTTCTTTTTTTTTTTCAAAATCATATTAACCACTACATAGTCTGCAAGACACAATTCTCTATTAAGCTCCGATACTTCATCACCGATGGACAGAAATAAATCAAAGCTATAATAAATAATTAATTTTACGAATCAATTGCAAAAAATTTCGTTCTATCAATATTTGGCTTGATTCGATAATTGTAACATGGTGTGTTCTATTATTCTTATTTATTCAATTGTCATTCTTCCGTTTGGCTGATTTACCAAAGGAAATAAGTAAGAGCCTAAAAAATGCGTATGACTGTTATTATATACACGTAATCATGCTGTCATGCAAAAAAAAAAAAACATAAATCCTTATTATGCCTATAAAATTCCTTATACTAACATAATTTAGGATCAACGGATCAAATAATAAAGGCATATTATGTCTATGGACTAACCAACACCTTAGTGTTACCGAAACTATTTTTTTGTCACTAAATCAGTGCTACTATTTACTGTAAGTGGGTAATGGTGAAAGAATCAATCATGTGCATAACACCTCAATACAATATTCACATGACTACTCCAATAGTAATTCTATCCGCATTAAATGCATTCATGGTATGAAAACTATCATGCATGCTATTGTTTAATTAATAGATAATTTATCTCACCTATAATATTAGTATATGTATTTGTCGTGATTGAGAAAACCAATCACAGACACATTTAGTGCACTTCAATTACAATATTAGCAACAATTAATTAATTTTTTATTTATTTATATATTACAATAGGTAACATGCCATAATAAATGTGATCAAATACCGACAATCTTATTTATGACGAGAGGGATTATTGGTTTAACAATGATTTAATAATAAATGACTCATTCTCAATGATGAACCCGCAAAAATGACGATGATAAAGAAGCCATATAGTTGAGTTCATGATCATGAATCGATATAATACACATGTTTGATCATGAGCATAAGCTATGTATGTATATTCAACATAGTATGAATTTTCACCATAATATATAATATTATATAGGCATTTGTCGTGTATGAAAGAGCCATAGACACAGTTATTTTAACCAAACATGTGTCGATTGAAAATTGTATCTCGTTAGTGATGACGATGAGAGCTACTTTAATAACTTGTACCGTCGTGAAGTAGTTGTGGGATAAATGTCGTGATGAAAATAATGTCATCTCTATTCATGACATATAGGTAGGTATGCACTTAATGCTCTCGTTGAATATTTTTTTTTTTTTTATAATTTGGTTCCATCATGATGACAGCAAATATCAGCTAAGAGAAACCAAGAAATTCTAGATTTGCTCTATCTCGATGCATCACTTTGATTTCGTGGCTTATAGTCGTGAATTCTATGCTCCAAAGAAGGGCCATCAACTAATATCCGTGATATATGAAGCAACCAAGAATTGATGATGACGGAAGCTATTTTTCAGTATATGATCACAACCTTCGTTTAGTCATCATCTTATGAATTTCATCATTTGAAGTGAGTTATGAGATAAAGTGCTTCTTCACAAGACCAGCGAAATGTTATAGATCTCATAGAATTGTTGTTCATGATGCTTGTTATACACATATGCTATCATGACACGATGACAGCGCAGAGACAACTTCGATTTCTCACAAGGTATGATTGTGGCATGATTTGGGATGATTTTGGTCACAGTAGTCTCGATCTCTCGAGCCGTTACCGTTAACCGTTAAATTCTTAGACACACAGTTGTAAGGTAATCTCGTTTCCATACTAAACCGTGCAAAAACGTACGGTGATCATAACGTGATCTCGATTTTACAATCGAGGTCACCACTATGATGCGTGATGCATATTTTTTTTTTTTATTTTCTTTTATACATGCTCAAACTAGATTTTAAAGTAACGACAATTACCTTCTCATTGCAGACATCGTTTATAGCTTCGAGATCCAATCTTCGACGGAATTAGGTGTCGACGATGCAGAGCGCCGTGCTGATAACGTGTTATAAATATTTATGTTTAATTATATTAATCTGTGATGAAACCCAATACTAGAGATATGAAAAGCAAAGATATGAAAAGCAAGAACTTTTCTATTTCTTTATGTATTTCTGTCTACATACAAGTGAAACATCCAAGAGTATTTATAGGCAAACAATAATTTAAATTACATCATTCATATCCTCATTAATCTCTTGGGACGACGGTAGTTGAGAGAATAACCCATGCTCCTTCGAGATGGACAGACATATATTCATAATACAAAACATATTGTTGGGCTAAATTTTATTTTTCTCCAATACAAAGACATTATTCAATGTATAGCAGTAAATAGATAACGGAATATTATAGTATAATGCAAAGTAAAATAAGGTTACAACTCACAACAAAGCTATGAGCTCGAACTAAGGTTTAATCGGTCTGTCTTATGTTTCAACCGATCCCAACGAAGCTCGAGCTCACACAGATGAGCTCGATCATCTTATACCCTTCTTGAATCCGTCGTAGCGTAATTCATTGCAATAACTTCATTTTTCTTTGGATTTGGATTTAATTTATGCTACCCATTTAACCATTTTCCTCACATAATAGATACCGAACCAAGCCAATTAGGTCTTGCTCTAATGGTCAAGGAGGAGACTTTAAGGACTTGTGGTTAAAGGAGGTTGTGAGATCGAATTCTCCCTCCTACAATTCCTTGAGTAGCCCTCATGAACTTTATGACCCATAAATATCGTTGCTAGGTAGATTTAGGACGTATCCATTTGGCTCCGGAAATTAGTCTTACCTTTGGAGTGTGTGGCGCAATTAAGCCTCCACCAGATCTGTGTGGCAAGTCCAAGCCGGTATTTAAAGGTTAGTCATACTCAATTCGAGTGGGGATATTTCGTGACAGAAAAAAAAAAAAAACACAGAACCAAAAAGAACAAGGTGCATTCACACACACACATATAACACCTCTAGGAAAGAGGGACCAAACCTCTTTATAAGTACTAGTTTACAGTCGTTGCCCAAAAACAACCAGAAAAAAAACAACACAAAAACCCAACAAAATTTTAAATAAAAACAAAACCCCATATCCTCTATAGTTTTTTGTTTTCCAGAAAAAGACAAAAAAAAGGGTTCACCATAATAACCATTCCAGAAAGAAAATACATGACCAACTCTCAAAGCCTCAACTAGCCTCTTAGTAGTATCCATAGCCAACAACCACAAGGACAAGGAGAACCAAAGCCACACCAATCCCGCCACCCCAAACCCAGTAGTTGTTGGCAGCTTTCTTGCGTTTGAGTATCGCTTTCGGGAGAGAATCATTACCACCTCTGCCGCGTGCCCTACGCTTAACACCTCCACTTTCTTTCTTGTCTACTTTCCTCGATGTTTCGATTTTTTCTTCAGCTTTTTTCTCGGGTTCAACAACCTCGGCGATCTCTTCGCTTGATTCATCCTTAGCCACTTCGTTGTCTTCTCCGTTTGTCGCTCCGGCCTTCTTTCTCGTTTTCTTCTCACGTTCCTTCACAAAACAACCACAAAATTATTTAATGTGACATTTACCTGATCGAGAACTATTATCCCGATTCCCGATACAAATTATTCTTACAATATGACGGGCCGTGATGTACCTATTATATTAAAAGGGTTGAGATTCCGGGACGATCAGTTTCAAGATTGAAACAATTTGAAGACACCCCAAATTAAAAATTTGCAACTTTAGAACGTTGAATTTAGAATAAAAGCAATTTGAGGACAATTATTACAAGCGATTTGAAACCAATTGTCCTCAATTTGCTTTAGTTTTGAAACAGAAGGACACATAGGTTAAACGGTCGCAGTTTTAGGACAGTAAGTTTCAGTTGTGAAGCAATTTGAGGAAAACTAACACAAGAAGTTTGAGACTAGATGTCCTCATATTGCTTCAATTTCAAAACTTGATGTCCTAAAATCGCAACGTTTAACTTAGGTCACCTCAAACTGCTTCAATTTCGAAACTTGTCGTCCTAAAATTGCAACCCTTTAACTTATATGTCCTTGTACACCACCACCCCTGATATACAACACCAAAAAAAAAATTAACTAAGGCAAAAAAAATAAATTACCTTAAGCTTCTTTTCCGCTTCTTTCTGGGCTCTCACAGCCGCTTTAGCAGCGGCTTTGTCAGCTAGCTTCCTCTTCCTCTCCTCAGCTTGCTTCCTCTTTATAATCTCTTCCTCTCTCTTCATCTCGATCAGCTTCTTCTGGTCCGCTTCATCTTCTTTCTTGGGGAGGAGATCCTTTCGAGTGGTGTCCACGTAAAACCCTTCTCCTTCTTCATCTTCCCCAGTTGCCTCAATCTTCTTGCTAGATTTCTCTACGTTCTTGACCGGTTCTTTTTTGCTCTCATCGGTAGTAGCAGTAGCCTTTGGCTTCTGAGCATTCGAAACCGGATTCACTTCTTCTGGGATTTGCTTTTTTCCACCTTTTATTGCAACCTCTGACGAATCGGTTACGGGTTTTTCGGGTTTGAACAGAGGCTTCTCATTCGGGTTCCTCATTCGACCATCGCGCGTCAGTTGCCTTGAGTCAAGAGAAGGCAAAATCCTCTGTTCGTAGTCGTCTCTGAATGCTTTGTTGCTGTTCCATAGGGACATGAAGTTTTCAACCTTCAAGGAAACACGTAAGCAAAAACCCGTCTATGTTTATGAATAACCAATGGGAGGTGAACAACAGATTTGAGTGAACTAAAGGAATCCACTTATTACTGCACCTCAGTGTGTAAGAGCTCTTGCAAGGCATCGATGTCCTTGTTCGCTGCAAGGACTTTAGCCTTCGTCACGATGGTGCGGTATTGGTAGAACGTAGAATTCTGAGAAAAAAAGTCAAAATTCGCATCGTTAGGAAATTTGTCTGAAAAATAGGAAGAAAAAATAAATTTTGACGTACCCCTTCATCGCGTTGTTTCCTCATCTCTTTGATGCTTTCGAACGTATGGTCCCTCTTCTCCGAAATTGAATTTAATTCCTCCTCCAAAGCATTGATCTGTTTCTCCACAGCAATTTTTTCTTCATCGAGCTGCTTGATTTTTGAATAGATCGCGTTCTTTTCCTTTCTGACTCCATCGAGATCGACGCCGATTGACTGAGGTGAATAATTCCAAACATTTAGCAGAGTGGTTGCAAAAAAGTAAGGGTTTATTATTTTTTTAATCCTGTAATTTAGGGAGCTTCGCGTTATAGGGACAAAAAATTTAGGGGTGGGATTATACGGACAAAAACTTTCAAAATTAAGCAATTTTGCGACATTATACGCCAGAATCCTAGATTATGCCCCAAATTCTACGGTTCCGGCTCATAGTTAGTGTTCTGACGAATTTAGGGGTAGCATTAAACGGACAGTAACTTTCAAAATTATGCAATTTTAGGATAAAATCTAGGATTTTGGCGTATAATGTCCCAAAATAGTTTAACAAAGTTATTTGTCCGTATAATGTCACCCCTTAAATTATTTGTCCCCTAATGCACACCCCCTAAAAATTATAGGACAAAAAAATTAATTAACCCAAAAATTAACAAAAGAGTTTCTTGAATATAAACAGCTACTTACTTTGACTTGTCCTTGAATAGCATCTTTCTCCCCGAGAGATTCTTGAATCTTTGCCCTCTCAGCAGCATTTGCAAGAACCCTCTCCCTCGTCCCTTCGAGCTGTTTTATCTCTCTCAAGATTTGTTTCTCCTCGCTGAGAGGTATGCTTTCGTGTTGGATACGATATTGCAAGCTTTTGATCTGATTAACCAAGAAAATAAAAAAAAATGTCAATTTTCCAATCTCATGCCAAAAGAGAGAAAAAGAAACACATTTAAGGGGCGAAAGAATCTTACAACACCGTTTAATTCTTCCTCGGATGAGCATATACCCGAAGAACCTCTGTCCCTTCCACCACCGCCACCCGAAGAACCAGATCTCAGCTTTCCAAGAGCCTGTTGGAGAGGCTCCATTTCTTTCCTCTTTTCATCGATGATCGATTTGAATTGTTTGTTCTCAGAACCCAAAGCTTTTAACTGAACTATAATCTGGGATCTTTCTGCCTGTAAGAAGAAAAAAAACAAAATTGAGTTTTAAGCATGGATATGGGAATTCCAAATTTCAAACTAATACATTGAAAATCAATCGGGCGAACGCCATTTTTGGTCCCCTAATGTTCGGGCTTGGGCGTTTTTGGTCCTCCATGTTCCGAGATGGACATTTAGCCCCCAATTTTACTGATTTTGTGCGATTTTGGTCCCACGGTTGATTTAACCGTTAAGTTGGCGGAATTATGGGCCGGGCCAGATCCTCCATTCATTGGCCCGTGAAATTCGGGCTGGGCAGGCCCCGGCCCGTAATAATTTGATGGCCCAGCCGTAATTCCATCCAAATTAAAGTTAAATTAACGGGGGGACCGAATCGCCCAAAATCGGTAACATTGGGGACTAAATGTGGCATTTGGAACTTGGGGAACCAAAAAACGCCCATACCCCAAACATTAGGGACATTTTGGCGTTCTCACTAAATCAATATCGAAACCAGCTGCAGACATCCTCCCTCATAACATATCCACTAAAAAGAAATTATATTTCCATCATAATCCTTCAAATATGTTAAGAATAAAAAAAAAAAAGATTACCCTTTTGGCCTTTAATTTCTCGATAATTTGAGACCGGGCTTGGTTCTTTTTCTGAAGCTCTTTCTCTGCCAGCTCGAGCTTGGCCTTAAGATTCTGATCTTCGAGGGATCTGAGCCTAACGATGTAGAACGAATGAACCTGCTTAGGCTCGGGCCACTCGTCCACTGCATCTTTAGGGAGATGAGAATCAGAAACTGCTATCTTTTCCAATTTCAACGGCTCAGATTCTTCACCGTGGCTGCCGAATTTTATCTCGGGTCTTCCATCGTTTGAAGGCATCGTGGATTCCTTTACGGACTCAGCAACTTCCACGCCCATTATTTAGTGATATTTAGATCTGCCAAAACAAAAAAAAAAAAGAAGAAAGAAACAGAAAACATTGATAACGGAGAACATTTCATCAGCAGTAGCAATTTGAAATTTTGCATAGAAAGTTGACTTTAAAATAAACTCTTGAGTTTCAAACGCAAATCAAGTTACTAATCATGAATACAGTATTTGACCTTTTCAACCTCCTGCGGAAAAAGATCCGCCGAATTGAAGAAAAAACAGTGAAAATTTTGGAATTGGGGATCACAAAGATTTAACCTTTAGCTTCGTTTGCACATTAAAAAAAAATTAATAATCGCTACGAATTAAATTAAGCGAAAAAGGGATCATTAGGCCTACGACGGACAGATGCAGATGTAAAGCACATATATAATTGAATCTTCAGACAACACCAAAGACACAGACAAAGACAAAAGACGAATCCGAACCTGTCTTAAGCGAAATAAAAAAAATTGAGGCGAACAACCGATTATATGTGCGGATCAAGCCATCATATGGATCAAAAGGAGCATAATTGGATTGATTAAAGGGAAACATTAGGGCCCCGTGGATAAATTTAATCATTAGGCAGAAGCAGAAAAGTGAAAAAGCACAAGAGGATTCGATTCATTCGATAACGAACGGAAGAAAAAATCTTACCAGAATTGGACAGAGACACAAAACCAAGTGGAGAAAGAGAGACCCTTCTTTGATGGGATTGTATTGTACGAAGAGAGAAACTGAGAGAAAATAGAAGACCTCAGATCTCTTTGCCCTTTTTAGTTGAGAGGAGAAAGAGAGAGTAAAATTAAAATGGTAAATGTACAAGTCAAATACTCTAAATTTGACATAAATGAAGAACCATTTCCCAATGTTAAATTTAGGATGCTTCTGGTTGGATATTTTAGGAAATAGCATTTATTTCAAGAGGAAGTTTTTTACTCCCACCCACTTGAAATACAAGTCCTTTTGGAAAATTTTTTTGTTTTCAAAAGAAGGTCGTTTTGCTAGTGTCAAAAATATTATTACGTAGATTTTTAGTTTAACTATAAAAGAGGCTAATTAAGTGGATGGTCAATTAAAAGATGGGGTTAGTTAATGGTATAAAAGAAATTTTATTGTATTTTTTAATATGCGATAGCAACTTTACACGGCATGTATTTCAAAACAGATGGAGTAACAAACAGTCTCTAATAGGTCAAAACTATTACATTCTTACAAATCGGGCCTCATAATAATGAGTTATATGGTTATGTCAAAATACTAAACTTTTAACATTTTATAGATATGTTGTAGATGTATAGTCACTAAGTAACAGAACACGAGTACAAACACTTATTACAAAATCTTATTATACGGGTTCACAACTATATAATAAACTCTCAGAATGTAAATGAGCCGAGCTCGGCGAACTTGAGCCCATTTATTTGAACTCGAACTTGTCGAGCTTTTTAATTCGAACCCGAGCTCGATTATATAGTTAATGGAATTGGAACTCGAACTTTAGGTAAAAATAATAATAAACAAACTCATAGATCACTTTTCACTCGTGTGAGCTTTAATGCAATTAAGGCGAAAAAAAAGAAAAAAAAAAAAGAACGCTCGAAGTAGGGTGGTAGAGAAAAATCGCTGCAGGCAATTGCGACTTCAGGTGTTATGTTGTTTCTTTTGGTTTTTTTTTTTCGAGTGAGGCGTTACGTTGTTCATCTCCCTAATTTGTCTCTGCATAAAACCCTAAACAGAACCCAAGACCGACGAATCAGTTAAAAGCACATCAGTGTTGTTGCTCGACAGGTGGGTTACACGCATAATCATCGCAATCATATCTCACGATTAAGGATGCGAAGTCTTTTCCAACATGAACGTCGATGACACCGAAGTTGTGTTCCATTTTCTCGTTTTCACCATTGAATTTGACGCCAGATTTTGTAAAAATTGATCTCCTTTCACCTTAATATTTCCGAGCTCGGTCGACTTCAGTGTTGGACTTTCTATTATTAGAAAGTGCAGTGCATTATTCGTCGCTAAATGTTCCAATTTGTTCTCATGTCAGGACAAAGAAAAAAAGTCATGGGATTTGGAGATCGAGGACGAATTGGTGATAGATGGTCGTCAAGGATTCTTTGGCTGACTGCAATCGGGAGCGCTGTTGGTATGCAATTTTACAATTTGTTGTGTTACAATCGCTGATGCTTCTTTGTGAAGGTTATTGTTAACTTGTTGTGTATAAATGAGTCTATGTTGGCTATGATTGAGCTTGGGAACTGCCATGATATAGACATCATCAGTTCTGATTTTAGCTGAATGCTGTGTGAAGTGAAGTCGAATTGTTGTCTGAATATAGAACCTACTCGGTTCCAATGTGTGTTTTCTCTGTCAAGTACAAATGAATCAATATTCATAGTTCATACTTTCTAAGGAACCTTGGTTCTTGTGCTTGCTTATGTGAAATATTTTTGTGCCATGGAACACTAGAGCATCGTTTCTGAATGTGGAGTTGTTTCAAGCATGTTTTAATGCTTGTGGAGTTTTCTTTCAAATGACAGTTTGGCTGTTAAAAGATCAGAAAATCCAGCATAAAACTTAAGATAAAACTTGGGCTGAGATTAGTAGTTTCTTTCCTATACGAATGATATTTCTGCTGGCGTTGCATTAGATTATTGTGCTTCTATTAAAAAAATTTAGTGGGGCTATCGAAAAATGTTAAAATCCATGTACTTTCTACTACATCGACGGTTAATTGCATTCCAACGTGTTATGTCTGCAAGAAATATGTCGGTGTCGGTAATCTTTCCATCGTTTTTCTGTTGATACTTTGAACTGTATCTACCATCGAATGAAACATCAGCGACATATATCTTTGCTTTATCTTCCGTTTTTCTTGTAATTAATGTGAGGAATTATTTGACGAAAATATGTGACTTTTTCTTCGCTCCGTTGATTTTCGATCGAGCCATTTTCTCCTCTCCGTAGGGCTTTATATGGTGGCCGTCGAGAGACAAATGCAGAACAGAGAGAAGATGATGAGAGCTGCTGCAGAGGCGGGCGAACCGAGTGGAGAATAATAAATCGTAAGCGAAAGTTTGCACTTTTACTTCCCTTTATACGTGCAATATGTTCATCGCAAACTTGTCTTGATAGAGATTTTAAGGTTTGATTGCTTTCAAGATATGTAACACTCTGTAATAAAAATTTAAAACTCAAATAGGGTGTGTTACTGTAAACTAGATAAACTTGAACCACATAATTCATTATTTGATATGGACTTGTGGCAACAACTATATATTAGTTATAACCTTCCCAACAAAGGTTGGTACTAAAGATGGATACCATGATATGACTCTTTTGGAAAATGAAGTTATTAATTTGGGTTCTATCTGATGAAAGTGACAAGCAATCTGGACCTTTTCTTAAAAAACTATTTAAGCTTTCATTTTGAAAATAAAATAGGTTTAAACTTGAAAAAATTAGTGAAATATATATTTTCGTGACCATTAGCCACATCATTGTAACGAGGTCCAATTTTTATGGATTTTTTTTGGTCTTGGGACACCAATTCATCGCCACCATTAGTAGCAACATCGATGTTTTTTAATATTTAGTTTCAAGAGCTTATTTCTCTCGTTGATAAACTGAATAGGGAAGGCTCATTTAAATCCAAAACCAGTCAAATTAACTATGTTAAAAACCAGAAATCTGATTGTCCCTGATTTGATTCTTGTCTGTACTACGTTCTCCAATCAACGTGTGACAATTCATGTAATTTACTTGGTACCCACTTTTTAACATTATCTCTTAAGATGAAATATTAAATAGGATCTCAACATCAAATTCACTCAAATCTAAGTATGTATATGATGTGAAACATTTTGAGATTACATAAAGTAGGAACATATCTTGTCGAAATAAATTTGAATTTCTATCTTTTGTTTTTGGCAAATTATATCTTACATATTTATTATGAGGCATAATAGGTTAGCTGGTCGGATAATGACATCTCCACGTGAAATTCAGTTAAAATCCACTTTAACTCATTGAATATAGTTGTATATATGGATTTGTACGGGGCACATAGATCAGGTTTGATAAATTCTGCTGGAACACTCCTTAACCATCGTAGTCTTTGAGGACCTGAATGAGACGGTAAGGAGGATTAAACCCGATCGTAGTTAGGATCATTTCATAGTCGACGGTGAAGTTTAGATTCACTTCAGACAAAATTTAGTTGGAGTGTTGGAACTAGTTGTGTGACTTTCTGACATAAAAAAATAATTCATAACCTTAACAATTAAGGAAATATATTTATGAAAAAAGGAAATATATTTAATGAAATAATGATCAATGTTTTTGAAATAGCAAAAAGTGCTTAATGATTGACATCACGTGGCCAACCACGATAACAAATCACAATTCTTGATCTCGTCACATTTGTATGAATCTCAACCAATTATTAGAACAAGAATAGAAAACAACCAATTTTTTTCTCAAGAAAACAACCAATTCACGCAATTGAATTTACTATAAATTACACTTCGCAACAAAAGTGGATCCTTCAAAAGCTAAAAGATATTGAAGCGACTTACTTACATTATAAAAGCGCACTAAATGAACCAATCAAGTGCCAAAACGTGCCTATATTACTATGCTTTTTAATTGGATACGATATCGACACTGCACTTTTCAAGCTGAGTTGGAGTTATTACGACAATAGCAAGAAACGTAGGGACCTCAAACTATTATATTATAGATCACCAATTGATTAGGACATTTGAAGTTTGACCAAGGGAGACAATCATACACTAATCATAGGGTCCAATGCAATAGGAGGATAAGTGTGTTACTAAGTTCGAAAGAGTAGTAATATAATCTTATCGATTCATAAACTTAATTCATCGCATTACTATTCCTATTCCTATGGGCACTCTAATCCATATATATCCTCCGTGATTTGCAGGCTACTGCAGTGGGAGTGAGTTTACATATCTCTCGTGATGTTTAAAATTCAACTTTCTCATATATCATTATTTGAGGGGGGAAAAAACATTAATCTTTAAAACAAAACTCATCCCACCATACCCTACTCCAAACACTCCCGAAAAACCCGCAAAATGCCAACAAAGTTTACCAACCCGACCACGTTGCAATCCTCCTCGACCACCCAAACGTGGCTCACGCGGTGAGCGATCGCCTGTATCATCACCGCCACCAACGAGCTCGAACCATGGCACACGATCGGCTCCGCCCTCTGGACCATCCTCGCGGGCTTCCCCTTCGAGGGCAACACAGACTCCTCGTCCGAGGAAGTGGAAGAAGAAGAAGAAGAAGAAAAACAACTGTAAATCTCATCATCACACCACAACTCCTCTAACACACCACTAAGGTTTTTCTTCCTCAACCCCTCCTCGACGGCCCTCACGAGATCCCCGGGCGGGCCCACATAGTCAATGCAGCCCATTAGGTCCTCGATCGATGACGTGGCGGGCGAGCGGAAGGGTATAGCGGGAAATTCGCGATCGATTAGGTTTAGGGATTCGATCGAGAGGGTCGGGACGGGAGAGAACAGGCTGATGCAGCTCAGGAAGAAGCGGATTAGGTCTTCTTGTGCGAGCCAGCAGTATTCGGGCCTCGAGGGGTGCTTTCTTCTAGGGTTTTCGATGGGGACCACTATGTGTTGGGCCCCTTGGAGGATCAAATCAATGGCTTCCACCAAGCTGCAAGATTCAGACAAAGCAGACTCATTGGAAAACAAATTAAATGCACATAAGAATTGTAATATTTATTGAATTATACTAGAATCAAATAATTTGCCCAAAAAACGTAGCACAAGAAGCATAGCACATTGGCAAAGCTTCAATCGGATTAAGACAAAACAACTCCATCTCTAGTTTAGATATGAAATTAATGTTAAAATTCAAAAGCACATGTTTTTTTCTTCCCTATCAAAGATCGATTCAATAAAAGAAAAAAAAAAAAAAGTAACCTTGAAGAAGGTTCCACGTGTTTGACGAGACATTTGCTTTCCTTCGAGAGCAAAACAGCGAGTGGCGCCTTCAAGGCAACACTCGAAGCTTTGTCTTGTTTGCAGAGATAAAAGATTATGTCGACAGTGCAAACTCTCCCCACACACACACTGTAATGATGGCAGCTCTTGTGGTGTTCTTTGACGCCGTCGATGTCGAGGCAATTGCAGGCCCAGACGCTTACGAAGGGGTCGCCGGAGGGGGACGATTTGAGTGCGGCGAGGGCGTCTGCGACGGTGGAGGACAGGGCTGAGAGGCGGCGGAGAGGCGGCTTACCCAAGCATAGGTCGGCCACCGTGTAGTTCAACAAATCGACTGCCATGCAATTAGAGAAGACGGCGAAGAAATTGAAAGAGCAGAGAAATGATGTTAGAAAATAGTAGTGCGAGTGACAGTGTTTTGTCTGTTGTCTGTATTTAATAATCTTTATATATATATAAAGCATATGAAGATGCCATATCAAATGACCGCGGATTATTTAAGTAAATGGCCTTTGACTGGGTCAATTTTAAAAAAATGGCCTCCATAATGTTTGAAGTCTATTCTACCCTTACTAACTCAGGGAAAAAGACGACTTTACCCTTATTTAATCCATTCAACTACCCAAAGTAAAATTAATTAGGTTTAATCGATTCCACCCACTGTAGCGTCACGGGTCTTCTTCTTCTTCATAACCGAGTACAATAATTGACAGTTAAAACTGAAGAAAGACACATAACGGAAACGAAGCAGTAAATTTCCAGATCTAAGAAACAACATTTACCCGAAGCAGAAAATTCTCCAAACCAACTACAATGGCAATGAACGCGCGTCCCGAAAGACTGCCGGTAATTTCACTGTGATTTCGTCTTCCTCAGGAGCAGGTCTCGTGCGTCGAATTGGTTGGGTCCGGCGCATGGTTTCCCAATTGTGCAATTTGGACACTTGTTCGCAAGGGAACCGTGCGTCGAACCAATTGGGACCCAAACAGTCGCGCAAATCAGGGGACCCGTGATTGCAGGCTTGGGACCCGAGCACAGTCGCACGGTACCCATACGAGCGGCCCCTTGCGATTGTGTGCGGGTACCATGCGATTGAGTGCGGGTACCATGCGATGTGTGCGGGTACCATGCGATTGCGTGCGGGTACCATGCGATAGTGAGCGTGGGTACTGTGCCTGCGGGTATCATGCGCGCATGCACGAATACCATGTTCTTGTGTGCGGGTACCATGCGCGCATGCGCGGGTACCATGCTCTTGTGTGCGGGTACCATGCGCGCAAGCGCGGGTACCATGCTTTCCTGTGCGGGTACCATGCTTTACAAGCGCGGGTACCATGCTTTCCTGTACGGGTACCATGCTCTTGTGTGCGGGTACCATGCGCGCAAGCGCGGGTACCATGCTTTCCTGTGCGGATACCATGCTTTACAAGCGCGGGTACCATGCTTTCCTGTGAGGGTACCATGCTCTTGTGCGCGGGTACCATGCTTTCCTGTGCGGGTACCATGCGCGCATGCGCGGGTACCATGCTTTCCTGTGCGGGTACCATGCGAGTACTAATTGGTTATTTACTCTTATAATTCTCAGGTTGTGCTAAAGAAGCAATTGTCATCCCGAGACGACGACTTCGAATACCGATTGACAATGACAGGGATGTACACGGAGGCAAGCGCGAAGATCAGGAACAATCTAAATGAAAATGAGTGGGAGAGTTACAGGGCGGGGAGTCCGTTTGGTAGACTCGTCGAGGCTGCGGCCGATTTCAATTTATCCGCCCAGCTCATTACGTTTTTGACGAGGAGGCAGACTACTCTTCACGAGCGCGAGGAGTTGTGGATGGTCATAAACAACCGACCTCTCCATTTTTCTAAAGCGGAGTATTGCTTGATTACCGGGCTAAGGTTCTCCGACGATATCCCGAAAGTAGACCCCAATGGTGATTTCGCTCAGAGAAACTTCCCGGGAAGATCCACCATCCGTTTGTCGTACGTCGAGGATCGGCTGCGAGAGTTGGGAGCCAACGATGACGGAAACGTCAACTTCGATAAGTTGAAGTTGGCGGACATTCTCTTTGCCGCAGCTGTGGTGCTGCCTCGACCGTCGAAGAATGACACGATTCTTCGATCGTGGCTGCTTTCGTTGGTCGAAGACGAAGTCGCATTCGCCAACTATCCTTGGGGCAGCGTAGCGTTCAAAGAGGTGATACGCTCGCTGAAGATAAACCTCAGGGAGAAGAGGGATTTTGTACGGGAACGAGCCCGCAACGGGGGCAGCGAACACTGCGGGCTACTGATTAGTGGCTTCGTTCATCCGCTTCAGGTCGTTCATTATTTAAAATCCTTATAAATATATATTTAATTGTCATTATATATTTGCTAATTTGGTTTCTTTGCATTGTAGGTTTTGGCGTACGAGTGCATACCAGGCATTCGGTACGCGTTCGCAGATCGTATCAACAAGGCGGACGTGGTGAACCCGCGGATATGCCGGCACGTCACCAAAGATTGGTCGATGAAGGGAGCTCCGAAGATGGAGACGATCCTCCAAGCCGTAAAGGGGTCACCCGTCTCGGGGATGTTGAGTCCGACTGTATCGGAGATGAACGAGACGTATTTCCGATATAGTCGGTTCGAAGTGGAGGAGCGGCATGAAGTCCTCGACCGTATAACGAGTCTCCTCGATGATGGTGTCGAGCTTAAGTACGTACGGCATCTGCCGGCCGCGGTGGACGTCGCACCAACGCAACCTTCGCCAATCATGCCGCAACTATCGCAGCGGTCATTCTACGAGGAAGAGGCGGACCAATTTCGTCCCCCCTCACCTCCACGGTACCCGAGCCCTCCTCCACAGCATTACTCGGCCCCTTCACACCCACGGTACCCGTCCCCTCCTCCACAGCATTACTCGGGCCCCACATTCGAGCAATTCGATGAGTTCACAAGACGCGTGGACCAAAATTTCGAGACGGTGAATCATCGATTCGACGACGTTTCTACGAGCATCTCGCAGTTATGGGATTCGTATGATGAACGATGGTCCACGGCTCAAGAGTGGGGCGCGAGTATATTCGGGTTGCAGCAGTCGATGACTGAATTGCAGCAGAACTTGCAACAGGGGTGGTACAGGCCCAACCGAGACTTTCCGACGCACGCGTCGCACGGTACGCCCCTATAAATAATTTGCTGCAATTTCGATAGTTTCTGACGTTGGAGTTTTATCTTGTTAGATTATGAGGCCGGTGGATCCAACCAGGCGTTCTGTCCCTCGGAACCCGAGGCAGCCCGAGAGGCCGAGTTCCCGCTTGAACCCGAGGCCACGGAGGAACCCGAGCCCGAGGAGGAACCCGAGGCCGCGGTGGAGTGGACGCCGCCTCGGGAAACCAGGCCCTCCAAGTATCAGGTGACCCCATTCACCGACCCGAACCAGAACCGTGTCCGGAACAGCATAAACCGAATGCTGGAACGGCACATGAAGAGAAAGCTGAAGTTATGGCCTCGGCAAAAACAGATGATCGATACGATGGAAGATACCGAGCGGCTCCTTTGCTTGTCCCTATCGTACCGAACCAAGACGTGGTTTCAGCAGCTGTACACGCCTTCGTTTTGGCTCGACGACGCGGTAAGAACAATTGATAAATTCAATACTTCTAAATGCATTAATACGTTTTATTAATTAACTTGTTGCCTTTTATTTTATAGCACATTGACGAAAGCATCAGAGGGTTCTTCGAGATGCAGAGGGTTCATACCTTCTGCTCTCGTGCCATCTCCTTCATGAGTGTTTCGATGAAGGAGAGCATCGATCGGGACTGCATAGAGGACGGAAAATTTGTCAAGGGCATGCTGGCCTTTTTGGTCCACTACGCAGAGGGACGGGATCAGGACTGGCCGTGCGTGTCATGGCAAACATCGGACTACATCGTGGTGCCGGTGCAGACCATCGCCCATTGGGTTCTTGCATTCCTCGACTGGAAGAACAAGACGATACGAGTATTCGACTCGGATCCGTCTTGCGATGTCGACATGCGCAACATGCACGCAGCCCTCGCCGGTCTCCAAGTAGCTGTCCCGATCGTGCTCAGAAAGCTCGGTCTGATTGCAGCAGCCTTTAGGAAGTGGAAGGTCGAGCGGATCCCCAACTTCAAGAAGCAAGAAAATTCGTAAGTGTATCATATTTCGATATTAAGTTGATTTTAGTACTTCATATCTCATTATTAAATATTTAGTTGTTTTCAGAGGCGATTGTGGGGTTCACGTGTTGCGGGCCGCATTTTCTATGTTATTCCGGGGCGATAACGTCGCGGAGCTTACGGGGCGGCAACTGACCCAATTTCGTGAATTTTAATGTATTTCGATTCGCATGAAAGATTGGGGTGCTTGGTATCAATAATTTATATGTATTTCAATAATTTTGTATTTGGGAATTTTGTAAATCTGGATAAATTTTATGTCATAATGGAATTTCGAGTTGTATATTCGGGAAGTTGTATTATCTTATAAGTTGGATTTCGAGTTGTATAGGCACGGTACCGCACACTCGCGCACGGTACCCGCACACAAGCGCACGGTACCCGCACACAAAAGCACGGTACCCGCGCACAAGCTCACGGTACCCGCACACAAGCGCAGGGTACCCGCACACAAGCGCACGGCCGCACACTAGCGCACGGTACCCGCACACTAGCGCACGGTACCCGCGCACAAGCTCACGGTACCTGCACACAAGCGCAGGGTACCCGCACACAAGCTCACGGTACCCGCACACAAGCGCACGGCCGCACACTAGCGCACGGTACCCGCACACTCGCGCACGGTACCCGCACACAAGCGCACGGCCGCACACTAGCACACGGTACCCGCACACAAGCGCAGGGTACCCGCACACAAGCTCACGGTTCGAATAAGCGTAACTTTAATTAGTCATTTTCTTGATAAGAGTTTAGAGAGAAGTGAGAGCAAAACACGAAGAGCGAATTCAAATATTAGTTTTTAAAGATTTCACCATTCAATTAAGCCTTATTCGGGTTCGAATAAGCCCTATTCGGTTCAAATAAGCCCTATTCGGGTTCAAATAAGGTTATTCGGATCCGAATAAGGGTTATTCGAGTTCGAATAAGCCAGATTATTCGAACTAGAATAAGGATTATTCGAAATCGAATATATCTTATTCGAACCCGAATAAAGCTTATTCGAATGCGAATAAGACTTAACTGAAACGACGAATTCATTTAAGTGACTAAACTAATATTAATGACTTTTTACTCGAGAGTATTTTTGACTTTTTCCATACAATCCCTCCAGCTTAAATAAAATATGTTTCGATCCCTTTTATCAAACCCCATGGCGCAGGGTACCCGCGCACTTGGCGCAGGGTACCCGCGCACAAGCGCAGTGTCCCCGCACACATGGCGCCGTTATTTTGAAAACATAATTTGGTAATTTATGATTATCAGAATAATTGGTTAATGATTATCTCGATCATGATAAAATTATTTTATGATTTAACGTACATACAAGACGTAAAGCACTGACGTGATTGATATATAACATATTTAATATAATAAAAAAATAAATTATTATTTTATGATTATCAGAATAATTGATTAATGATTACTTGGATCCTGATAAAATTATTATTATATGATTTAACGTACAGACAAGACCTACCTACTGCGCTGACTTGATTGATGTAACATATTTAATGTTGAAAGCATTTGATAACTGTACTGTACCCGCACACAAGCGCACGGTACCCGCACACTAGCGCACGGTATCCGCGCACAAGCACAGGGTACCCGCACACAAGCGCACGGTACCCACACACAAAAGCACGGTACCCGCACACAAACTCACGATACCCGCACACTAGCGCACGGTACCCGCGCACAAGCTCACGGTACCCGCACACAAAAGCACGGTACCCGCACAGAAGCTCACGGTACCCGCACACAAGCGCAGGGTACCCGCACACAAAAGCACGGTACCCGCATACATTATACGATACCAAACATTACAACATAACTAATATCCATATCAATTATACATAACCACATGTACAAATCAAACTCATAGGATTTACCCCCTCCTACCGAATTCTCCGACGGATGGCATTCTATTTTTTTGTGCTCTTCCGCGTTTTGGGTCAACGAGTGGTGGTAACATATTGACAATTCCTTCAACGCGCTCGGTTACAGGCCATATGGTACCCTCGTACGCTGATTTCCATGTCTCCAAGCTGTAATACGCATGGACTAGCGAATATACCCCTACATTAGCGTGTCCACAAGCCGCAATGGCGTGCGCACATGGGATACGATCGATATCAAACATCTTACAACTACATGACTTCGTCTCGATATCGACCACCTCGTTGAGTCCATGCCCGTATACATTATACCGTTGAATGCCAATTTCCGAGACGTGTAGATTTTGAGAATTTATGTAGTTGAGACCGTAGGATTGACTCGACCTTCGGCGTAAATGACGTGACATTGGCTGTCATCGAAGCTTCGCAAGTTCTTCGATGCTTACTAAATCAACTAGTCGTCAAACGTTGTATCGAATCAAACAATCCTATGAGTGGAAGCTCTCTATCCGCACGTAGAGCGGCATTTATCGATTCCGAGCCGTTTGTGGTCATGATGTTGTACCTCGTTCTCGGGCAATACGATCTCGTCCATTTTGCCTTCGTACCCTCCTCAAGATACGTATGCACGTTTTCATACCGTTCCTTTAGCGTTTCCAACAATCGATCGCAATCGCTCGTCTTGTAGGCGTATGGAATATTAAGGAATAACGCACACGCACCTTTCTCCTTCATACGGGTCTTTATATTTTGTTGAATATGCCACGCACAGAACCCGTGAAACGCATTTGGGAAAACTGCCGGGACGGCTGTCTTTATCCCGCCATGTCTGTCAGAAATTATGACGAGATCATTTGAATCGGCCACGATCCGTTTCAATCTCGTTAAGAACCATGACCAAAATTCGTTAGATTCGGTGCTCGCAATACCCCATGCGATAGGATATTGGTGGTAATCGCCGTCTTGCGCCGTAGCAACAAGCATCACCCCTTTATATTTTCCCTTTAAAAAGGTGGCGTCGATAGAAATTACCTTACGCATTAAAGCAAATCCCGCTATGCATGCACCGTATGCCAAAAACAGATATTTAAATCTGTTTTCCTCGTCCATCTCCCAATCCGTGACACTTCCGGCGTTCATTTGCTTCACGGCCTCCAAGTACGCCGGGATCAACGCGTAACAATCGTCCCCGTTACCGACCAACTCCTCCGTAGCGATATTCTTCCCCTTCCAAGCCTTGTAATAAGAAACATTCACCCCCCTATTTTGCATCATAGACATGATAGCCTTTGGCGCGGGAATGTCTTTAGGCCCGCTAAAATTGTCAAGAAGCATCCTAGACACAACCGATGAAGTTCCTTGACGATGACTTCGACGTCGATGAGACACGCCGCATGTGTGTGTGCCGCAATATGTCCGTACCGGGAAAAAAGGGGAATCTCTATCTTTTGCAGCTCGAAAGCGCCACAAACATTGCTCCATCGCACATCTTACTACATACAAAGTCTTGTTCGACTTGACTAATTTGCACTCGAACGACGCAGCCAACGCGATTTTAGATATTTCCTCGATAACTTCCGCCTTATCACGAAACTGCTGCCCAACGTGTAGGCTTGAACCGTCCGGAAATGCAAAAGTACCATCGGCAGCCTCTTCTACCGGGTTTCGATCTACATCGTCATCTTCATCGTCATTGTGATCACGGACTACAAATTCCTCTTCCGACTCGCCAGTGTTTTCAATTGGCTCATCTTCATTTTCATTTGAATGCCAACCCGAGTAATCCCTACCCCCAGACGGTCCAGCGATATCTTCAAGACCCTCATCTTCATTTTGGTTAGAAGGGCTGCAACCGTACCCCTCAAACGGTTCGATTTGCGCATTTTCATCGCAATCGGCTATGAGCCCGGTATTATTACTAGAAGAACCAGCAAATGCGTCCGACGGAGCCACAAGCGCACCTTCCACCACCTCGACATGAATCACGGGTCTCGATTGATGGCCACCAAAACCCAAGTACGCACGTAGAGCATAGTCGTTATCGATGTATATGGGCCTCGGATAACTATAGGGTACATTTGGCATATAGCTTAGTGTTAGCCTCGCATTATCGTTGCGAAACGCTAATACGGATACAATTTGCTCCTTTACGTCTTGTAACGTGCATGCGTCCTCATCCACCAAAATTGAATGCCAGCTACAATTTGACGCAGGAGACCAAGTCGAGGTATTGTCCTCGCCGATTAACCACTGACCATCGAATTGAAATACAATGTTGGTAATTGTCATTTTGAGCACCTGCAATATTATGCAATGTTATTGTTTAGAAAACGATTCTCGTCATATATCGTGCTTACATATGATCTTCAGCGCATGGATCCCGAACATGGGATCACGGTACCCGCACACAACGCAGGGGACCCGCGCATAAACGCAGGGGACCCGCGCGCATGGTACCCGCACCAATATCTCACGGTACCCGCACCTATATCGCATGGTACCCGCACGCAGGGGTCCCATGCACAAAAACTAGACCTCAGAATATGTATTTTCAGGTCCGATTTCTCGTAATAACCACTGAAATATCGCTACTTTGGCTAGTACACGTGATCTAATAAATAACCCATACATTTTAGGGGGTAATGGACAGGAAATTCACCATTTTCGACGTTAAAATTGCAGTTTTCATGTAACGAATGCTTAATGGTAAATATGCTGAAATGCTTGCTGTTTTCTTGGTTTGATAAGTTGTTTTCCGGCACTAAACGAAGAGAACAGCTCGCGTCGCTTTAGGTTGATGAGAGAGGTGTGTGTGGTTACCCTTTGTTCTTTAAAATGGAGAAGATAATGCATTCATATCGATTGTAAGGTTATGGTTAAAGATGGAGATGGACTCATGTTCTGTTCAGTCAGTTATTGCGGCCATTTTTTCGTTTTTCTTTTTTTTTTTTTATTTTAATGAGTTAAGTATCAGAATTAGTTAATATGGTTAACGTTTAAACAAAGTGAGGGCTATTGACCAAAAAAAATCGTCAACGAGGCCATTTTTTTAAAATTGACCCAGTCAAGGGCCATTTTTTTAAAGTCCCCAAATGACCGCTGTAATAATTATAGAAAAGAAAAATTCGAATTCGTTTGGAATTATAATATAAAATGGGCTTAGATCCTATATCCCAATTTCGTTGAATCGCTTTCGAAAAATTCATTATACATTCTCCTAGTTAATGTTAATACATCCATAAATATTATTAGATCCATAAATATTATGTATTGAGTGCTTAAACACAAAAAAATTAATATTATATATTTTTCTCTATCTTACTTATCAATGTTATATATATTTTTCGCTATCGTACTTATTAATATAGTTATATATATTGGTGTTTAAGCATTCGATATAATGATATTTATGGGTGTTATGATGTTTACTGGTGTTTAAATACCAGTCGGGGAAAATGTAATTATGTTTTAAAAGTGGTACACAAAGTGATGCACATAGATACTAAAATATTGAGTAGTCTCTCTCTATCAACATTTTTTTCTATATTATTATTTATGGGGTAAAATAAAACAGAAAATTAGATCTAACGATCCGTTTGGTAAGAAATCATGTTGCCCCATACTTCGTTTGAAGATAGCCATAAAAACGGCTTGCCTTTTTGAGAAAGTTAATTAAATATATCGTTTTAATAATTTCTAGAAATATTCATGGCAACAACCCTCTTTATTGCGTATATACAAATATCAAATCTATAAATAATGTATAACTTTCCTAGTGGTCAAATCTAAGTAGTACATAGCTATTTTTTTTCCTCTCTGATTAAAATCTCGATCGGGATGCTTAGGTATGCCCTTAATTAACTAGTGATGAATAAAGGAAAAATGTCGGGAGTCGTGACAAAAGCGTACCAACTCTCTTTCTCGTAGTCCCTCGTCTAAATATGGACACCAATAATTTAATTAAATTGTATAATAAAAAGTGTTGGAGATAAGTACCAAGTTGATGTAGCTATTTTACGTAATATCTACATTATATCATTTTAGGTAAGTAGTTTGAAGTCATGTATTGATAGAAAGAAAAGCTCCAATAATTTCGAGATTGATATCGTGTTATTAGTTAAATGCATTATTACATATATATGTGTTATTCATTGTGTCACTAACTAGCATCTTAATGCGAATTCAAATCTTCAATATTTCTCTCGAATCACTTTCAGTTTCTCATATTCCTCTTGGTTTACCGTAAGAATAATTTTATTTTATTACAACTTGTAAATAATACATAAACATATGTATAATATAATCCAGTTATAGCTTACAAAGGACTGAGATATAAAGTAATTATTTCTATCTTATACCACTGTATATATCCAATGGAAATTGCAATTCTTCGATAGATCTGTTCGAAACTTAATCGTCTTGAGCTCAAGGCAAAAGTTTGTGGGAAAAAGAAAAAGAGTAAACCTTCACAAGTCGGGAGTAGGATTAGTCTTGTGGTAGGCAAAGTTTTCCCATAGCCAACATATTAAGGTTCTGAAAAAAATAGTATTTTCAATTTTGGGACGGTATATTTCATAATTGAAAAAAATAGATCACTAGCATTACATGTTAGAATGATTTGTCTCCGATCATTTTTTGGGTAAAATAAGGCGGAAGTCCACTTGACACTATTTCATGTCCGCAAAGATAGTTGGAATAGTTACATGTCACCAGTCATGCATGATTTTCGACTTTTTTTTTCGAAAAAAAGTATGAAAAAATCGAATTTATTCTAAGCATATGAATTTAGTAGCCTATTTTTCAATTATCAAAACATGACAGCTAAACAATAAACTAAAGCATCACTCATGACATATTCCAAAACGGAAGTAGCTTACATATTGCTAACAGATTATTCGAAATCAAAGCACACCACAACTACATATAAAAATTCGATATTCATATGATGTCCAGCAAATAATATTCGTCAGCGGAACATGCAATTTGCGAACGATGACAAAAAGCAGCTTCAACAGTATAACAAACACTGCTTGACTACGTAAGTCAAAATATTATTAATATATATATCATGGTACGGCTTGCATTTAGTTGTAGAACAACTAGTACCATATTCCTATATATCCGTACTAACTCGTTGCCCCTATCATTGGATTATTATGCTGATTATCACTAAGAAAATTATATTTTTTATGCATGTCCCAACCAAGGACGACTTATTATTCTTCTCCGAATTTTGCGGTATCAACTCGAATAAGATTTGACAAACTTAATTGTCATCAGACATTTTTATTTAACTCCATAAAGAAAAGATCCACATACCCTTTCAATTATTGCCTTTATCACTTCATTTTCTACTCGGTATATCCAGAATATCTCCAACACAAGGAAAATTAGGTCTTTCCAATACAAAATAAAGGAATAAAAATTAAAATACATGACTTTCGTGCTGATTGGACGTAGAAGCACCAACAAATTAGGATATATATATATATATATATATAAATTTATATACCAAAAATAAATAAATAAAGGATATTATAGAACCTACCGATTCCAATAACCCATCCAAGTCAAAAGAGAATCGTACGCACATGGTGTGGTACTCTTACAGCCTTACGTACAACACAAAGACAGCGTCGATGATGAGCTGTGGACAAAGTGTCCGTACTCTAACAAAGTACGCTGGCACATGTGATGACATCGCAACCTAAGAAAGAACATGGGACCCACTTCCCCAAATATAACTACTAAAACATATCGATGAGACAAGTGAAGTAGCTTATCTGCAACTGTGAGAAAAAGACTCTTCATCATACATCCTCACCCGCACTGAGAATATGGTGTTAATTGGGGAATTATTACGTCATAAAAGCTGCTTTGACGAATTATTACGTCATATAGCAGAGATAACTATGGACCGTCGTTCAATAGTTTATACGTATTCGACGATATCGATATTTGCTTTCTTCTATCGGAATCTATGAAGTTATTAAGACGGTTATTGTATAGTTTAATGCTGATTTCCAGATATAATTTTTTCTTCATAAAATTTCAATCTTGTTTTCTTTTCGTTCCCCGTTAGTTTTGTTTCCTAGCTGTATTTATTTCTCTGCCCCGATGGACCGTTCATTATTAACATGATTTCTTTGATTTTTAGCCTCGGAGTGAAAGATGAGCTCGCATGTTTTTTTTTTTATATAAATTTTATACCTTATATTTTGTCATTTCATTAATAGAGAAACTCAAGGTTGATCTCGAGCTCAAAACTGAATAGCTCGACGAGCTAGAGATCACTCGGGTCAACTCATTCATTTGCAGCCCTACTTCGGCCATTTGTATTTTTATTTTCATTAATAATATCAGTATTGGAGATGTTTTCGAAATAAAATCAAAAGAAACCCTAAACCCAAATCACATCCACTGGATTCCTAAAGCCCATTGGGCTTCACAAATGAAGTTCTATTGGATATTGTTGTGAACTAAAAAAAGAATCCAAAAAAGCATTTAAACTATTACAGAATTGTTTCGCTGCTTAACTTAGTTTCCAGCAATAAAAATAGATAAAATGAAAAGAAAGCTTTATCACCTCCTCTTTCGCAATTTGCTTCCTCCAAGCAAAGTTCCATCACTCTTTCCACATGTCTGCAAACTCATCAACCATTAAAGGATTTTCCATCTCGTGAATCTTTCTCCTTGTCTTTGCTTTCACCTTCTTCGCGTATTTCCCTGCCTTCTTTCTCTTCTCTAAAGCACGAATCTACAAGCAAAGCAAGCAGAGACATTTTGAGACTTTGTTCTGTCTTTTTTTTTTACTGTATTTAGTGGAGAATGTGAAAAAAGATTAACCTGATTTGGTGAGATGTAAAATGGATTCTCATACAACGTTGGGCCACCGAAGCTACCACCAAAGATCTTTATCGGGTTCAAACAGAATCTCGGGCCCACCTACCGAAGATAAAAAACTATCATCGAATTCGATGCATAAAATTTGGTTTTGGTGAAGGGATTTATTAGCATTCAAAAACAAAAAATAACCTCAATCAGGGTCATCTTTTCCATGTCTCCACGGTCCAATTTCTGCAATCCACTGCTTGGACATGATATCTGCCCAAAAATATTTTTCTGATTTTATTGAGGAGATCCCATTAAAGTAATATTGAATTCGGTTATGTTTTTATCAGGTTTTTATTGCATGAATTCAGATATTCGCACAAGAATGATCACCACCGACCTGATAATTGCGGAACCAAATATGGTCATCTACGATAGAGAAGACAAACACGTGATCATGGTAAGGCTTAGACTTCCTGTGGTCCTTTGGGGTGCCGAATACCTAGAGAAAAGGACACAAGGTGCAATAAGATGACCCGTGAATTGGGCGTCAAGTAGTTGAAGACAAAGCAAACATAGAAACGCATAATAATTACAAGTATTACAAATGAACCTGAGTTATCATCTCCTTCAAAAGCATCCAGTGAGGTTTTTGATCAAAATTGGACGAAAAGGTGAGGATAGGGCGAGAGCCCTTCAAATGATTTCCAGTGAGCTTCAATTCCTCCATTGTGTGCACTTCAACGACAGAAATACACAAAATAAATACAACAACTCAAAGATGATCGGAAGTAGATGGAGAATATGAAAATCAGTAACCAAGAAATATTGTTGAATTAAGATGATCTTTTACCTGCATTCACCAAGAACTTGACAGAAGGACCATTGGGGCACTTGGCCAGCCATAAATAGAGGTCTTTTCCTTTTCTGCACTGAAATTCGAATAAATATTAAAAAATATCAAGATTATTGTAGAATAGCTAAAATACCTCCAAACAACTCTAGCGCATATGCTAAGATTTACAGATAAAGAGACCATCAATAGCTACGAGAGTGCCATATTTCAGTGAAAGCTTCAAAAAACACATCACACACACACACACACACATATAATATACCTCGAAAAATAGACAGGAAGAGCAGCTCCTCAGCTCCACAAGCTCATTCAAAGCCATACCTTTACTCTCCTTCGACTCAACCTTATTATCCTTCTTACAATGAGGTAAAAGACTGACCAAGTTCAACATCAAATGACGATACCTAATACACAAAAACAAAATAAACACCCGTCGACATTAACAATTAAGAAAAAAATAACCCAACAGCAAAAAGTACTGCATAATTAAATTAAAAACCAGAAATATATACAAATATATAACCTGAAATTGATGCGACGAGAACAGGTGACCAAGACTTTCTCCTTATTCCTAAATCCCACATGGGGTGCGGCGTCTTCTACCTTCTTATCGTCTCCGATTTCCTTTTTGAATCCGAGAAGGGTTCGCTTGGGTCTCTCCGGCGGATTTTCTTCCTCATTTACCACGGACTTGGCTTCCTTTTCAGCGTGCTTTCTCTTCTTACCCATTTCGACAAAAGAATATGTAGTAAAACAAAGTAAAAGCTAAAGAAAGTTCACGCAGCAGCTCGAAACCTCAATTGCGAAAGAGATCGATAGTCTAAAAACTTCCAGCAACTATGAAGAGACAAGGAATGAAACGGTGCACTAAAAACCCTAAAACCCTATTGCCGAAGATTAATTTGACTCTTTACCGGTGAAATAGTATTTGGGTCATTTAACATGGCCCACGAATAAGTTTAATTGGGCTTTATGTTGTTTAACAAGGCCCAATATGATTTAGGGTTCTGGACTATTTTCAAGGTTTTATAATTATTAGTTCATCATTAAAGTACTTTGACGTGTAAAGATTTGACAAGCTAGACCACGCAAACATGAAGGTCAACTCAAGCTCATGAATTTTCATCTATAATTAAACACTTGTGGATTATTAATTAATTAGGTGTATCGAATCGATTACTGATCAACAGCCTGACCATTGAATTTGTCACGTGATATGTGGAAATTTCGTATGTATTTTGAGCTGTGTTAAACCGATAATTTCTTCCTAAAACCAATTAATGCGAAGTCTCTTTAATTTATATATTGAGTCGGGTGAAGTTAATTTCCCGATATGGGACTAATCATCTTAACAAACCCTCTCACGTGTGACACGATTGAAGCCTAAGACGCGGACATATCAAATCGGATGACGATGAGTCAAACAACCATAGAACACGCAGAACAAATCTACTCTGATACAATCTTGAATGACCGCTTCACCTAATAGTTTAAGCTTGAAGGCAATATATCATATTTTAGATTTATATATTTTATTTTCAGCACATCCTCTCATGTCTAGGCCGTATCATTCTTATCTAGCATTAGACGTGAAATTTCTTAAATTGGTGGTCGTGAGAATTCGTACATATGACGTCTTGGGCCTGAATTTTGATATCATGTTAAATTGATGATTCCTTCCTAAAACAAATCGTAGGATGAGATGTATCTTTGATTTATATATTGAGTGGGGTGAAGTCAATTTTTCGATGAAGGATAAATAATCTCAATAAGCTGCAAATGCTTTGCGATGGACATTTCTTCTAATTCTATCATTGGACATTTCTTCTAATTCTATCATATCTGAATTATATATAATATTCAAATATTTGATTTGGTAAAAAAAACTACACAGTCGTTGCGCATATTTTCCTTTCTTTACTATATGTTATAAGTTAACGCCAACTGCTATTTTGCTTCTCTCTTTTCCATGTTGAGACGGAATTAGGATTTATAAGTTCTATTCCTGGTATTTTATATGTCTAGCATATTTGAAACGTTTAAGTTAAACCAATTTATAGATGACTTGTTGGTTTTTCTTTTTCCACGCTTCATAAAATAAATGAAGCTAATTTTTTAGTATTCGTCGTATATATTATTTGTTACTATAATAGATTTATTCTTAGCTACAAAATCAGATGTTCTTACACATCACCCTTCAGCTACATGCATATATTTAAAAAAAAAAAACAATTTGATTTCGTAATATTAATTTGACAAAAATTTTATGATGAAACAATAAATTGCTACCAATATGAAGAACAACATAAAAGATTTGTTTAACTTTGCAATGATTAATTACGAATTTTACCATAAAACTCATTTTGAAACAATAAAAGTCCTTTGGCTTTTTAGAAAACATCTCCCCGAGATAATGATGTCTATAACTTGTCAGATATTCAATTCAATAAGTCAAAATATGTGGCATAGATTTAATTATCACACCATTTCGTAGAACGTGGGATTCATTTAACTGAGGTAGGGGGGACAATTGTAAATAAATAAATAAAAAAGCGGGAGATTCAACGTTCAACTCATTAAAAACCAAAATTAACTTGTTATATTCAGAAATGACAACTTGCGTCGTCGTAAGACATGACGTAAAGCTTAATGATCATCAAGTAATTATCACGTGACATAATCAACTAAAAACGAGGCGCTTTCCTAAAAATATAAACATATGGTTAAAAGATTATGATTCATATTGCACATGCAGCCATTTGGTTTCTCTTAATCTGAACTAAGAATGACAACATTTTCGTACCCTACCCATACCCGCACAATTATACCCATTAATAATGGGTATGAGTAAGACCCAATTAAATTTAATGGGTGGGAGTCATACTCATACCCAACAAATCAATCATGGGCATTAAGTGGGTATATCCATGTACCCATTTACTAAAATTCCTAATTATTCGACTAAGCAATTTCGGCTAACTTGGAAGTGAGGTAGGTGGTTTTTAACCCCTACAAACTGTTTTTAAGTTTGATTTATTTAGTTTAACGAATTTGGATGAAAGGTCATCCGAATTCATGAATTTCGGGAGCTTTGAATGATTATGTGTTGTATTTGCTGTGTTGAGATGTTAAGTTTGAGCTCAATATATGAGTTCTGTGAATTCTTACATGTTTATGTGAAATCTGGAACGGATTCATGTGATGAAGTTCTGGAAAATATGAAGTTCGATGAGATGAAGAAAGTTTCAGCTCATGAGAAATTCGCGGGTTGAAAAGAATTCGCGGGCCAAAAAGGTTCGTGAAGTGTGAGAGAGGAAAGAAAATCGCGGGCTGCGATAAAATTCGCGGGCCGAAAGATTTGTAAAGATGTGAGTGAGAAAAGAAGGTCGCGGGCCAAATTTTAAACTTCGCCAAATTTGAAAGGTTGAAATTCGGGCAGATTTTCGATAGTTCGCCGAAGTTTAGTTCGCGAATTATATTCGGGTCGCGAAAAGTTCTTCGCGGACTCAAATGGATTTTATTGTGTGAGTAAATGGGTTTTTCGCGGGTCAGAATTAATTTCGCGGGTCGACCACAGGGTGATCCTGTGAGACAAGTAGCGGGTCGGACTAAAGTTTCGCGGGTCAACTTGAATTTCGCGGGGTGATTCCTGTGAGTGAATTTCGGGTGACACGCGAACTAAATCAGACTTCGCAAATTCGATCAAATGACGCGCGAAATCCAAATTCGGGCAATACCGCTAACACTGTGAAGAGTCCCGAATTTTGACTCCAAATGTCGGGTTGACCATATGCTTTAAAAAAAAAAAAAAAAAAGTCTGAAGTTGACCGAACTTCACGATTCGACCAGTCTAATTATTTTTGGACTTTTGTCTTAAATTAGGCCCAAATATTCAAACAAAATTATTTTAAGTTCATTTTATCTTTAAATCAAAGTATATTCATACTTTGACTAGAATTTTCGGGTCAACCCTTATTTTAAGATACGAGAGTATTTTGGGGTATTATTTGTAAGAAATAATACGTGATATATGTGACGAATGTGATATGCATTTCACGACATGCATAAGAGAGGTGAAGGTACCGTAATGATACGGTGACACGATATTGTGTCGAATGTGAGAAGGGTAGAGTTGCCGATTTTGGCAGTCAGGTTCAGACTCGATTATGCACTTGGTGGGAGAGGGGGTTTGCGACACCCATCTACTCGGGATTGAGCCACCCGAGGTGTAAACCACCGGATATTATTTGGCTCAGGGACGGCAGACAGATGTGAGATTCCTATCTACCCGAACTTGTGGTATAACATTCGGGGAAAAAGCCGTCGGGTTGAGATTGTGTGCGGAAGGAGCGACCCGGCGCGGCCGGTGTGGGCTACCGCATGGTTGATGGTGTACTTTGCCATTGCGCGCGTGGGTGCCGAGTCTGACCTAGGGCCCTGTTGAGAATTGAGAATTGATAGATGAGATTTGTCGAGTGTGCATTATATTATATTGTAAGGAACCGGGATTGGGTGGAGTGCACGCACGTATTGCATGTTATGTAATCACCTACTGGGCAATAGCTCAGGGTTCTATCCTATTTTTGTTTGTAGGTAAGAATGAACCCGACACCGACTAGTGTCAGGGTTGAGATTCATGGCGAGCTGGCGGCGGTGACTCCACGGACTTTTGAGGGTGGCGCAGTACATGGGACGCGACCTGTGGAGTGGCATAGTGTTTGATATTGGGTTTGAAATTTTGGGGCTTCGGCCCAAAGTATTAATAGTAGATATTTTTGTAAACCCGATATAATACTATGTAGGTTATTTAAATTAAAAAAAAAAAAAGAAAATTTTATCGGGTCTTCCGCGTGTTCTGTTGCGGGGAAATCCGCCAATTAACTTAATTAGGAAGTAGGGTCGCCACAGGTGGTATCAGAGCTTAGGCTTTAGATTCTGAAGACTGTCCATGTACTGCCACTCAAAAGCCGGGAGAACCAGCCTCGCCTGTAAGTTAAGTGTAATACTTTGATATGATTATGTGATCTCATGTATATTTGTTACATGAATTATCTAGTATTTGGAAAATGCCAAGAGGAAGACCGAGGAACGTGTTCGTTGGAGAGTCCAGTCGGAGGGGCGAATCTGAATCCCCACCCCCGACTCGTGAGCATGACACGATAAATAGGCTGACTGAACTTATCCAAAGACAGTCAGACCAAATTCATGATTTGATAAATCACCAGAGCTCATCTGAGCACCGTCCATCCCCACAGCCTGATCGCGTAGAGATCATAGGGGAGCGATTTCGTAAGTTAAATCCACCAGTTTTCGCCGAAGCTACTAATCCTGCGGCAGCTGAGGACTGGATCGACACAATAGAAGACTTATTTATATACAGTCGTGTGCCGAACAATGAGAAGGTGTTGTGTGCCGTTTCCCTATTTCGGGGAAGCGCGCGTTTTTGGTGGAACACCATAAAGGTGTTAGAAGATCCGGCGACGATGACATGGGAACGCTTCAGGGAACTGTTTTATGATAAGTACTTCACTGCTCACGATCAGGAGCAGCGAATGTATGAATTCATGAACCTGAAACAAGGGCGAATGCCAGTTGCGGAATACATCCGCAAATTTGAAGAATTATCTCGTTTTGCACCTCATCTCGTGGCAACCAATACTCTAAAGGTGACGAGATTTCTTCGAGGGCTGAAGCCCGAATTTTATCGAGATTTAAGTGTGGCGGGAGTACGCCAATTAGAGTTCCGTCAGGCGACGGAGCGAGCGTTGATCGCAGAACAAGCGGAAGGAGTAGTAAGGGAAGCCCAAGAGGCAAGTAGGAAAAGAGAGAGTCAGCAACAGCAAGGAGGAAGCGGCCAAAAGCGACAATTCTTCGGCAAGGACCCGAAGAATAAAGGAAATCGACCGAGTCAACAGATGTGGCGCCCGAATGCTTATCAGAGACCGGCCAATGTTCCCAACCGACCCCCGGTACCAGCGCCCCAATGCCAACAGTGTGGACGAAATCACTTTGGCATATGCTACGGACCACGACCGGTGCAGACTCTGCAATGTTTCCGGTGCGGTGAGGCCGGACACATCGCACGGAATTGCCCGAGAGGTCAGCATCCAGTGCAGACTCAACCGCGTAACCTCATTTGACCTCCACCTGTGCCTGCAAGAGTTTTTACTCTGACTAATGAGGAGGCGGAGGCAAACCCGAATGTAGTTACGGGTACGTTGAGTATATTTCACGTGCCCTCTTCGATCTTGATTGACTCGGGAGCCACACATTCGTTTGTATCGGCTAACTTTGTGGCCAGGGCAGGAATCTATCCCTCCCGTTCATTATGTGATTTTGTGGTATCTTTACCACATGGGGATCCAACTCGATCAAATTTGGTGGTTGAGAAATGTCCCGTAAGAATTGAGGGTAGAGAGTTAGATGTGAACCTAATAGTAATCCCGATGAATGATTACGATATTATATTCGGGATGGATTGGCTTTCGAAATACGGAGCCATTATTGATTGTTCAAAAAGGGTAGTTAGGTTTCGATCGCCAGAGGGAGAGGAGTTTGAATTTTCGGGAAGAAAGAATAGAAACTCAATCCCTCGGATTTCTGCTTTAAAAGCTCAGCGACTCGTAAATACGGGTTGCGAATCGTTCCTAGTTTTTGCGGTGAATGCTGAGGAATCTTCCCAGCTTAAACTTGAGGAGGTTCCGATAGTGAACGAATATTCCGATGTATTTCCCGAGGATCTTCCGGGATTACCCCCAGATCGGGAGATTAAATTTGCAATCGATCTTGTACCTGGAGCTGCCCCGATCTCTAAATCCCCGTATCGGTTAGCACCGAACGAATTACGAGAATTGAAGGAGCAATTGGAAGATTTGTTGCAGAAGGGTTTTATTCAACCCAGTTTCTCACCATGGGGAGCCCCGGTTTTATTTGTGAAGAAAAAGGACGGATCGATGAGAATGTGTATCGATTATCGTGAACTCAACAAGATCACGATTAAGAATAAATACCCATTGCCAAGGATTGACGATTTATTCGATCAACTCCAAGGAGCAACAGTATTTTCTAAGATCGACCTGCGCTCCGGTTATCATCAGCTGAAGATCCGGGAAGCGGACATTCCAAAAACCGCATTCAGTACGAGGTACGGCCACTATGAATTTTTGGTCATGCCTTTCGGATTGACGAATGCTCCGGCAGCCTTCATGGATTTGATGAACCGAGTATTCAAAAAATTGCTGGACCGATGTGTTATCGTCTTTATCGACGATATTCTCATTTATTCCAAGACAAAAGAAGAACATGAGGAACATTTGAGAGCGGTCCTAGGAATTCTTCGGGAGAAACAATTATTCGCCAAATTTAAAAAGTGCGAATTTTGGTTGGATCGAGTAATCTTTCTGGGGCATGTTATTTCGGGAAGCGGAATTTCAGTAGATCCCAGCAAGATAGAAGCTATAGAAAATTGGCCAAGACCAACCACTCCCACGGAGATAAGAAGTTTTCTCGGGCTAGCTGGGTATTATCGAAAGTTCATTAAGGACTTTTCCAGCATCGCCTCGACGCTCACCAATTTGAAAAAAAAATGTTCCGTTCAAATGGACGGATGAATGTGAGCAAAGTTTCCAGGAATTAAAGAAAAGGCTAACAACTGCTCCAGTGTTAGCAATACCTTCGGGTACTGGAAATTTTTCTGTTTATAGTGATGCCTCTAAATATGGGTTGGGGTGTGTTTTAATGCAAAACGGGAAGGTGATCGCTTATGCCTCCCGACAATTAAAGCCATATGAGAAAAATTACCCCACTCATGATCTCGAACTCGCAGCCGTAGTGTTTGCTCTTAAAACATGGCGACACTATCTTTACGGAGAAAGATGCGAGATCTTCACGGATCACAAGAGTTTGAAGTACTTCTTCACCCAGAAGGAGTTAAATATGAGGCAAAGAAGATGGCTCGAGTTAGTCAAAGACTACGACTGTGTGATAAATTATCATCCAGGAAAAGCGAACGTAGTCGCAGATGCATTGAGCCGCAAAACTGTAAACACTGAATTACGCCAATTCGGAGTTGAAGTAATCAATTTCGGAGAGATTGAAGAAAAGTTGGCAGTGTTGACACTTAAGCCAACACTATTAGACCGAATCATTGAAGTACAAAAGAAAGATGAGTTGTACTTGAAGAAACAAAGAGAACAAGATAAAGAAGTCTCATCGGAATTTGAATTCCGAGAAGACGGGAGTTTACGATTTAAAAGTCGCTTATATGTGCCGGAAGATGAAGAGATTCGTCGAACTTTAATGACGGAGGCACATACGACAATATATTCGGTGCATCCCGGTGCAACGAAAATGTATCGTGATTTGCGACTAAATTATTGGTGGCCGGGAATGAAAAAGGATGTTGCTGCATTTGTACATAGATGCCTGACTTGTCAGCAGATCAAAGCAGAACATCAAAGACCGGCAGGAATGTTACAACCTTTGACGATTCCCGAGTGGAAGTGGGACCATATAACAATGGATTTTGTCGTCGGGTTGCCAAGAACGGTGAAAGGTTATGATGCAATTTGGGTGATTGTTGACAGACTGACTAAGTCCGCCCATTTCTTGCCTATTCACCAGACCTATCCCATGGAGAAGTTCGCTGAACTCTACATTCAAGAGATAGTGAGACTCCATGGAATTCCGATATCGATCATATCAGATCGAGATTCAAGATTTCTGTCCCAGTTCTGGAAAAGCTTACAGAAAGCTCTGGGAACTAAATTATCATTTAGTTCAGCTTATCATCCCCAGACTGACGGACAATCGGAAAGGACGATCCAGACACTCGAAGACATGTTGAGAGCATGTGTCTTGGATTTTCAAGGGAGTTGGAGTAAATATCTCCCGTTAATAGAATTTTCATATAACAACAGCTATCAAGCAATGATCGGAATGGCGCCTTACGAAGCCTTATACGGACGTAAATGTCGATCCCCAGTTCATTGGGATGAAATCGGCGAGAAGGCGCTATTAGGTCCCGAGATGGTACGCGAAATGACTGAAGTTGTTAAGAAAATTCGGGAGAAAATGCAAACGGCCCAAAGTCGCCAGAAGAGTTATGCAGACAAGAGGCGAAGGTCGTTAGAATTTGAAGAAGGTGATAAAGTATTTTTGAAAGTATCACCTATGAAGGGTGTCAAACGGTTCGGACAAAAAGGAAAGTTGAGTCCGAGATATATAGGACCTTTCAAAATTTTGAAAAGAGTCGGTGAAGTAGCATATCAGCTAGAATTACCGACGCCGTTAGCACAAGTCCATGACGTATTCCACGTGTCTACACTGCGAAAGTATGTGTTGGACCCGTATCATGTGCTAAGAGACAAAAGACTTCACCAAAATTGAAGCCGGACTTGAGTTACGAAGAAAAGCCGGTAGAGATTCTAATGTATGAGGTGAAGCAATTACGAAATAAGAATATTCCCCTCGTGAAGGTCTTATGGCGAAACCAGATATTGGAAGAAGCCACTTGGGAGCGAGAAGACGAAATGAGAGAGAAATACCCTGAGTTGTTTCAGACAACTTAAATTTCGGGGACGAAATTTCTTTTAGGGGGGGAGGATGTAATACCCGTAAAATTAATACGGGAATAATGCGCAATTAGCGTGAAAATTATTCTGTAAGTTTCGGAAAATTATGAAGTTAATTTTCGGACAAAGCGAATTTTCGGGAAATTGAACCGAAAATAAGAAAAATACTCTTTGAGTAAAATAAATAGATATGGGCCCAAATTAATTTAAAGTAGGCCCAATAAGAGATTTCCTTAAGAGAAAGGAAACGTAACTTTCCTTTTAAAGGTTTATCTCAAAAGGTGATAAGGACAAACGAAAATATCAAACGAAAGAAAACAAACGAAGAAAAGCAGAGAAGAACTAAGCAATTTCGGCTAACTTGGAAGTGAGGTAGGTGGTTTTTAACCCCTACAAACTGTTTTTAAGTTTGATTTATTTAGTTTAACGAATTTGGATGAAAGGTCATCCGAATTCATGAATTTCGGGAGCTTTGAATGATTATGTGTTGTATTTGCTGTGTTGAGATGTTAAGTTTGAGCTCAATATATGAGTTCTGTGAATTCTTACATGTTTATGTGAAATCTGGAACGGATTCATGTGATGAAGTTTGGAAAATATGAATTTCGATGAGATGAAGAAAGTTTCAGCTCATGAGAAATTCGCGGGTTGAAAAGAATTCGCGGGCCAAAAAGGTTCGTGAAGTGTGAGAGAGGAAAGAAAATCGCGGGCTGCGATAAAATTCGCGGGCCGAAAGATTTGTAAAGATGTGAGTGAGAAAAGAAGGTCGCGGGCCAAATTTTAAACTTCGCCAAATTTGAAAGGTTGAAATTCGGGCAGATTTTCGATAGTTCGCCGAAGTTTAGTTCGCGAATTATATTCGGGTCGCGAAAAGTTCTTCGCGGACTCAAATGGATTTTATTGTGTGAGTAAATGGGTTTTTCGCGGGTCAGAATTAATTTCGCGGGTCGACCACAGGGTGATTCCTGTGAGACAAGTAGCGGGTCGGACTAAAGTTTCGCGGGTCAACTTGAATTTCGCGGGGTGATTCCTGTGAGTGAATTTCGGGTGACACGCGAACTAAATCAGACTTCGCAAATTCGATCAAATGACGCGCGAAATCCAAATTCGGGCAATACCGCTAACACTGTGAAGAGTCCCGAATTTTGACTCCAAATGTCGGGTTGACCATATGCTTTAAAAAAAAAAAAAAAGTCTGAAGTTGACCGAACTTCACGATTCGACCAGTCTAATTATTTTTGGACTTTTGTCTTAAATTAGGCCCAAATATTCAAACAAAATTATTTTAAGTTCATTTTATCTTTCAATCAAAGTATATTCATACTTTGACTAGAATTTTCGGGTCAACCCTTATTTTAAGATACGAGAGTATTTTGGGGTATTATTTGTAAGAAATAATACGTGATATATGTGACGAATGTGATATGCATTTCACGACATGCATAAGAGAGGTGAAGGTACCGTAATGATACGGTGACACGATATTGTGTCGAATGTGAGAAGGGTAGAGTTGCCGATTTTGGCAGTCAGGTTCAGACTCGATTATGCACTTGGTGGGAGAGGGGGTTTGCGACACCCATCTACTCGGGATTGAGCCACCCGAGGTGTAAACCACCGGATATTATTTGGCTCAGGGACGGCAGACAGATGTGAGATTCCTATCTACCCGAACTTGTGGTATAACATTCGGGGAAAAAGCCGTCGGGTTGAGATTGTGTGCGGAAGGAGCGACCCGGCGCGGCCGGTGTGGGCTACCGCATGGTTGATGGTGTACTTTGCCATTGCGCGCGTGGGTGCCGAGTCTGACCTAGGGCCCTGTTGAGAATTGAGAATTGATAGATGAGATTTGTCGAGTGTGCATTATATTATATTGTGAGGAACCGGGATTGGGTGGAGTGCACGCACGTATTGCATGTTATGTAATCACCTACTGGGCAATAGCTCAGGGTTCTATCCTATTTTTGTTTGTAGGTAAGAATGAACCCGACACCGACTAGTGTCAGGGTTGAGATTCATGGCGAGCTGGCGGCGGTGACTCCACGGACTTTTGAGGGTGGCGAGTACATGGGACGCGACCTGTGGAGTGGCATAGTGTTTGATATTGGGTTTGAAATTTTGGGGCTTCGGCCCAAAGTATTAATAGTAGATATTTTTGTAAACCCGATATAATACTATGTAGGTTATTTAAATTAAAAAAAAAAAGAAAATTTTATCGGGTCTTCCGCGTGTTCTGTTGCGGGGAAATCCGCCAATTAACTTAATTAGGAAGTAGGGTCGCCACAGTGATGATGTGTATTTTTACTATTTTTTGGACAAAATTATCCCTTTTATCTTAACATTATTACATAACAAACATAATCTTAAAAAAATATTTAATACTTGATTTAAAAATACTTATAATTAATACTTGATTTAAAAAATATGTTAAAAGCTTAAAAAAAAAAAGAATGATATTGAAGAATTACATAAAATAATTATAATTAATGCTTAAAAATAATAATTAATATTTAAACATTAATCATTATCACGTAAAATTTCACCTCAAAATGAACATATTAAAACATTTTAACTACATAATACATATTGAGTTAAATATGACATTTACACAACATCACCCCACACACCACTGCGATTAAACAAACTTAACATTCCAATATCACATTGATGCAAATATGATCTCAAAACAAACATCCCCTAATAGTTTCAGTGATTGAATAAACACACGTAACTTGGACCAAAATCGATACATAAATTAAACTAGTATTAAGACCAAAGACCAAAGACTGGTATGGAGAGCTACTATGCGGAACCAGGACTAGACTTAAACACTGCAAACCTGAAGGCTGAATACCTGAATTTGGCCAAAACTACACCGAAACCAAACCGACGATAATTGAATTGATCAACATGTGCATTTAGGTTTCACAGATATAAGTCAGTATGGACAACATAACTGATCATCTAGTTCAGTCAAAGAACGTAGATAGAGGACTGCAAAATTAGAAGATTAAATTTTTATTCCAGATAAACTACATCAAGGAGCCTAAAGACAATCAAAATTAAGGATGTAGTTTAACGAGTGGTTCAACTTAGAATATATCCAGTATGGATTGGTCGAATCACCAATCTTAAGAGAGTCAACTTTGTCATTTCAAGTAACCGCATTTCATGCAAGTTAAGAAGTGAGTTGAAGATTATTTGTTCTTATAACGATCATCTACAGATCCTCAAGTGTAAGTAAATGGTGAACATTATTGTAAAACCAACTTTTTGCAAACATACACACGAAGATAAGTGAGAAGTCATCGAGCAAAGAAAACCTAAGGGCAAATAGTTCAGTGTGTTGAACTGAAGATCGTTGTCGAGTCGAATGTGGAACTGTATAAGTTCAAGTTGTAGAGTTAATACTTGTTGACTTTGAAAAGAACATGAAACTCGCTGGATTGTAAAAAATCTGTTGAAGCAACTGACTTGGAAAAGCAGTTGTGGTAGATATTAAGAGCCTAGTTTCAATGATCTCGTTAGGTGGGTCATACAAGCGATTGGCACACCAAAGTCCTGTAGTGAGAATTTTTCCGGGATGGAATATGGAAAGACGTATATTGAGTTAGTGTTTGAACTTTCTGAAACAACCATGTTCGCATATCTACAAATCAATTTTCGTTCACCCACACAATTTGATTCACAATTAAACACTACATAACCTCCGGATCTATGTAGAAAATTGAGAACCGACAATCAGTATCGACCATCAATCGAGATCACAAATAATACTACGAGAAATTTAATTTTGCAAAAAAAAAAAAAATAATCGTCATCTCTTTTATGATTAGCAGCCATTTACTGTCGCTTGAGCTTGCTATTTGGGACAATATATTTTATCATTGTTATCTCGATTATGTGACACCTAAACAAATGACTCAAAGTGCATGCTGTCAGAATCAGAACCTCACAACAACATATAAAATAATAATTAAATAAAAATGTTTGACTTACCAAACATATCCCTAAACAAGACCATAACCCGTCATTTTTTTCTCAATCATTTTCGTTTATAGTGGTTTATAATGATGAGTATGCTACCACGTCAACCATACTTCAGTGGACTACATCAGGGATGTAAACAATGACATTATACTTACATTTTGGCTAAGTTCATTTTGAGATCTGAATTGGATGGCACTCATCCACACGACTTCATAAGACTAATCTTCATGACATATGTGTCTCAATCGACTGCACAATCTACGATAATTAAGGAGTTCAAGTCTATTTAGTGATGTCATGACTCAAATCCAACATAGACATATAATTATTCATGGGTATTTCGGTCCCCTAATGTTTGACTTATAAACCAATTTAGTCCTGATGTTTTAATTGGACCAATTTAGTCCATCATGTTTCGAAAATGAACTAATTATGTCCCAATTTGACGGAAACCGTCAATTTCAACAGAAAATCGACATGTGGAATCAACACAATGTGCCACGTGTCTCACAGTTAATGATTTTCCGTCCAAATTGACGATTTCTGTCACGTTAGTACCAAATTGGTCCAAAACATAAGGAACTAAATTGATACATAAGGCAAACATTTGTGATCAAAATGGGTATTATCTCATTATTTATGTATACTATAAAAAATATTAAGTAATAATATAACAATTTATTTTGGAAAAAATAGGTTTCAATGCAAGTAATTAAAGTAGCCGAATTCAGTATAAAATGGCATATGTTAAAATATTAATTATTAGTATTTGACAAATGACTAAAATTATCGCGACATACACACTAACGAATTTAAAAATATTTCAATTTGATACCTACTTCGTGTTAAGATATATAGCCACCTCCATGACTAAAATTATCAATGGCATATACACTAACGAATTTAAAAATAGTTCAGTTTGATACCTACTTCTTGTTAAGATATAATAGCCACCTCCACTAAAAGTCTAATATTAGATATAGATAGACAAACACATCATTGAAGTGTTTAGATGGTTGTAGAGTGAAAGCAATGCCAAGAATACTAATTAAAAATTAAAAATACAAAGATTTGCTACGTGTCGTGGTGAGTTAGGGAACTATTATTTGTTAATTTTTTGAATTTTAAATGTCTATCCATCCTCCATTGATTACACGTGTTTTGCATGTGTCCTAAGCTCATTCTCTTGCCGACGTGTTATTGTGTACACTTGTTAAATTAAATCCTTTTTGTTTATTTAATCTTATTTTTTTTGTGCGTTCACACTCATTCATAACCGTGATAAGTAAAATCTTAGTCCATATTCACGAAAACTTATCTATTGTTTTATTCTATGGGATTGTGTTTGACATCCCAACAAATATTAATTGTTAAATAATAAAATCTTCGTGAAGTCTAATAAACACAAATGGAGTTCTATTTGAAGTAATTAGCAATATAAATGGAGTGACATACCCTTCACATCTTTTCATTTAACCGACTTGAATTTGACATCCACACTAAATTAATCAACCATCTTTCTCTTCTTTTCAATATTATTTTTTTAAAAAAACAAAACAAAAAACCAGTGACCAACACATATTCATGTATATCTAGCATGCTCCTTAATTATATCATCTGATCTTCAAAATAAAATCGAATCATAATATTATCCTCAAATTCATTTTATCGACACAAAACCAGATAAAAATTGCCAAAATTCTAGAAGCTAATCAAACCACCAGAGCAAGCAAGCATATAAGGCACGTGTCGTGGCAGCTATGAGTCACACATACAAACGTTTTACATACTATGTTGTCTGTCTTTAACTGAAACTCAATATATTTTCATCAAAATTATTATTTATTCTTTATTTTCGCAAGATTCATGCACTTGGCTGCTTCATTTACCACGACGGGATAAGGTCGGCATTTCGATATATTTACGTGTCACGATTTAAACGGTTAGCCCATTCAATTTTTTTTAGGTCCGTTCTTTTGACTCTTCGGAAAACGACGACCGTACTTATCTCTTTCTTCTTTCTTTTTAATGTTCCTTACACACATTTTTTTTTCTTTTTAGCATTCGTTTATAAATAGCCGCCAAATCCCCATTGCATCGAAGAAAGATTTTTTCTTGGATCTCTCTACCTCCTTCTCTCTCTCTCTCTCTCTCTCATATAGCCGCAATTTCAAGAACCACAACAATAATAAAAGAAAAATGGGCATTCTCGAAATTGACCCTCTTTCACAACTGAGTTTACCTCCTGGCTTCAGATTCTACCCCACAGACGAAGAGCTTTTAGTGCAATACCTCTGCAAGAAAGTCGCCGGTCACCATTTTAATCTTCCGATCATCGGAGATATCGATCTTTACAAGTTTGATCCATGGGATCTTCCCAGTAAGTATATATATGCTTAATTCATTTTCAGTTTTATTTTTTTCATCCGATGAAGATTTTCGGGTTATTAAGATCTTCTTTTCTGATGCAGGCAAAGCGATCTTCGGAGAAAAAGAATGGTATTTCTTCAGCCCACGAGACCGAAAGTACCCCAACGGGTCGAGGCCGAATCGGGTCGCCGGGTCCGGGTACTGGAAAGCGACGGGAACCGATAAGGTTATTACAAGCGAAGGTAGAAAAGTTGGGATAAAGAAAGCTCTCGTCTTCTACATTGGTAAAGCTCCTAAAGGGACCAAAACCAATTGGATCATGCACGAGTATAGGCTTTATGATTCTCCCAAGAAACATGGAACATCACGAGTAAGTTAGAAATAAATATTATTTTATTTTTTTAAAAAATTAATATTAGTGTTTCTATTAAAAAAAAATTTATTTAACATACGCAGTTGGATGATTGGGTCTTGTGTCGCATATACAAGAAAACGTCGAGCGCGGAGAGGGCTAACGCCGCCGCCGCCGCCGGGCAACACAGCAGCAGCAAAGAGTACAGCCTCGGATCCTCTTCGTCGTCATCTTCTCAGTACGATGACGTCATGGAATCGCTAACGGACTTTGACGGCGGACGTTACTTCTCCTTGCCGAGGATGACGACGAACTCTCCCAAGAACAGCAGCAGCTTCCACGAGCAATTAGATGATCGGAAGATCAACCTCCAGCAGTTGGGCTCCGGTAATTTCGATTGGGCCACGCTAGCTGGGCTCAACCCGTTACCGGATCTCGCCCCGGCCCAACCGGGTCCGACCCAAAACCAGAACCCGCAGCTGATGGATATGTCTGGCCGCAATGACTTCTATGCCCCTGGACTTCATGTTGTTAATGGCGCCGTTGCGGTGGACGAAGAGGTTCAGAGTGGGCAAAGAAGAGGTCAACGGTTCGACCCGTTTGCAATCAGGTACCCGACCCAGGTTAACGGGTTGGGGTTTAGGCAGTGATGAAAGTGTTAGGGGTGTTTATGTAAATTTAGGTTGCAATTCTTTGGGCAACATGTGTTTGGCCTTTTTGGAGTTTTGATTATCTCTAAATCGAGGAGTTGCGAAAGGGCTCAAAGAGATATATTATACATTGCAAATATTTCTTTAGAAGGGTTGGTTAAATGATTTTTAGGCTTAGGTATAAAAGGCTATTATGTTGTTGCCCCATTTTGTAAATTTGCTTGATTTTATAAATTCTCTTACGTTTATGCTAAATTTGCTTTTGGCATTAAGGTTTTCATATTGAAAGAGTAGGCAAGAGATTGTTGAGATATAAAATTCAAAGTCAAACCGACCAATCACGATAATTAAGATTTTGAATAGTAAAGCTTTTGTATAGTCACACGTGATGTAAAAAAATAAAATTTATTCAAGCATGTGATTTGGTCTCATCTTGTTTTTCGACGCCCATCAAAGACTTCTCAACTTTTGGAAAGTTTTCCCGAACAAGATATAATTTTCTTTTTGTTTATGTTTAGGAGAGTTATCCCACACACAATAATGTCAAAGTACAGTTTAGATTTGAATTTGAAGTGAATTTGAATCCATCGTTGGCTATTGAACGATTTCAGAGTATATCTTAGGTTTATATATTTCATCTCTTAAATCTCCATAAACACCAACTTCAAGTAATTCAAGTGTAATCCAATCTCCGGTAGATTAAGCTATCTCGTGGGACAAAATTATAAATAAATAAGAGCACTTATACGATTTTTTTAAGAACATTTTTACGCTCTTTGTTCTCTAGGGCCAATCAAAGAGTTAAAAAGTCCATTCGACGAACCAGAAAAGTCTAAAAGCCCAGTGAGCCAGCAGTATATGTATATTTCAAAAAAAAAAAAGTTCATAGCCCATTCAACTATTTTCTGTCCATATTAGCTTATCTGGTTCAACCGTATAATAACTTAGATAATTAACTCATTTTTATATTGAGGCGCAATGCTATTCAGATGTAAAAGGTCTGCCGAAGAAAACCCAAATATCTATTTGCAAGTACAATTTCTAACATCGCTACGAAAGTTATGTCTACCACGTACATATATATGTCATATGGTGATTCAAAATGTTTCAAATTTTTTTCTGAAACGAAAGTGTCATTAATACAAATCAAAGTTTAGGGGCTAAAAAGCACACATGCAATGCAATGCACCCATTAGTCACATTCCACACGCACATGACACATAGAAGAGTGCTCTCAATAAGAAAAAAACTAACAAAGACTAAACAAGAAAAGAAAACCCGAAAGAAATAATAAGTAAAACAAAAAGAACTGACGGACACACTACAAATCAGACTAATATCCCATAAAAATAACTATTAAGCCAAGATCTATAGTAATATTTATTTTCTTACGTCTACAACTTCAAGGAACTTATCCATTATAAGAAGGATACTCCCACTTAGTGGCCAAACAATTCTTAAATGAGGATACAAACCGCTCTCAAATCTCAAATCGAGAGACTAAAACAATGCAGAAATAACTAAGAGTACAAAAATGAGCTTAGAAGTACTTGAGATATTTTATTTTTTTTTGAGAAAAGGGAAAACCTTTTTAGTTAGAAAGAATATTAAAAGAATCACTTTCCTTTCCGTTTAGAAAATAATTCAACACGCAGTCTTCTATTAAATTGGTTTCATCTTTCTAGATAGTTTCGAATAATAATAGCCACCTAAAACTAAACCCCACCACTTCAAAAAAATATCAAGGTCAAAAAGAAAAAGTCCACTATCATGAACTAGTCAACCAAAACCACCGTGTGCAGTGTATTCCTCCCTTTGTCCACTAAGCTAACTTGGTCAAAATAACAAGTCAATTGTCCAAGTTATTGAATTCAAACTTGTCTCCCATCAAAAGAAACTCCCAAGAAACCATTCTCAACATATCTTACATATACATATATAAATCAAACTCCCACGATAGCTCATCAAACACGAAAACAATATAAACCCTATAATTTGCAAGCTTTCTTTTTTATATGGATTCTACGAGCAAAAGAAGATCGATCCCTCAATCACCTTCAAAGATGGACAAAAACTCGATTATTTCAAAATATTATCTGTCTTCTCCGAGGCCTCGTCTCTCGTACAGTAGAAGTTCGAACGGTATTCGATCGTTAAGAAGTCAATTTTGGAACGATATGGCGATCACCAAAGAGAGCGTGTTTCTGAGAAGAAGACAAGCGAGTAAAGAGATCGTGAGAAGAGCTTTGTCGCCACCGTGTCATAGGCCAAGCTTGAGGTGGCGCACTTTTAAGCCCACGCCAAGCCGTTTCTCTACCACTTGCGTGTCTTCATGATTTGAGGATTGAATGTCATATATTATATATATATATATATATATATATTAGATATATATATATATATATATATATGTGATACAATCTCTGTACCATGTTATCTTTTTCTACTGTTAGTTTTGTTATTTGAAGCGTGTAAGAGAGGGATACGTAAATTTTTACAGTCAAAAGTTTCGATTTTTTCATTTTATTTAACTTATGGGAAAGACGGGAAATCAATTAATCGTCTTTGTAAGAGTTAATGTCAATTAATAACTTACTTGGAGTATGGTGACTACGGTAGCGTTGTATAGAGGTGGAAGTGGGATCGTGTCGGGTTTTTCCGGGTTCGAGTAGAATGGATCGGGTACCCGATAACTGCAGGCGCGTATTCTAAAACCTGATCCCGGCCCGACCAAAAGTCGGGTTCCCGACAATCGGGTACCCGAAACCCGCCGGACGGGTTCGGGTTTGACCTTTTTTTTGCACTCAAGTAAGCATAGTTGTATTTAATTGTTTTTATAAAGAGGAAAATGAGTTATCGACTTAAAAAAAATTAGGATAAATAGCATAGAACCCACTTGTGGTTTGAAAAATAAGCATAAAAACTCTATGGTTCGGAAATAGCGTAAAATTCCTTCCTTGTCAATTTCACCTAATAATTGGGGGTACAATGCTATGTTTTAGAAAACACAGGGGGTACGGTGCTAAGTTTTCGACAACACAAGGGCTATTGTGTTAAGTTTTAAACAACACCCGGGGATACGGTGCTAAGTTTTAGATTGTACAAGGGAATTTCGCGCAATAAAAAAATAGTGCATTTCAATATAACCACATGGGTATCACATCATTTAACCAAAAAATTAACCTTAAATTAAGGGTTATTAGAACATTAGAATTATCCATTGGAATCGAAAATTGATGAAAACAAAAAATCTCGAAAATAACAAAAGTAGAGATCATCCAAGACACGGATGCGGTAGGAGGAGCCATAGATGGATCTGTAGATGCAGCCATGTGTGAAGAACGGGAAGATCTGATAAACGACGATTGAGCGAGATAATCTTGAAGCATATTCTGAAATTTAGATGAAGAACCACCGAATCTTTGAGTCGATTCAGAATTTCAGACGAAGAACCAACGCGAAGTCGATTAAGAAATTAGATGAAGAATCCCCAAAACTTGAAGTCGATTCTGTAGAAAAACACGTCTTCGATCTGTGTGATAATTAACGAAAGGGGATACTGGAAAACAAAGAAGATGGAGCGGAAGAATATCAATCTGATACCATATTAAGAATGAAAACGACAGATAAAAATATATGAATTCATTATTAATATTTTGAGAGAATGATGAATACAGTATGAGTCTGTATCATATTTATATGCTAGCTTGATCACACTTGTAAACTAAACCGACTAACTATTTATAATAATTAATTATTATCTCCTAATATTAGAGTTCTTAAAAAAAATTTACCTTTTGAGTTTAAATCGATGTGGCCCGAGGTGATGACGAGGATGACCCCGACGGGGAAGTGCTGACGGACGCGGCCGGCCGATGAGAGGCTGAGGTGGTCGTGGTGGCTGTGAGCAGTGGGCGTCGAGCGTGTGTTGCTGTTGTTGTGTGTGTGTTGTGTGTGTGTTTGTGCGGATTCAATGTGTGTATTTGTGCTACATTTTTTATTTTTTTAATGAAACTCAATTGGGCTGTGGTCGAAATAATATAATTGGGTTGGGCTATTTTTTTTTTCTAATACTAAAACCCGCGGGTACTCGATGGGTGAAACGAGTAGCATAATGCTACCCGCAACCCGACCAACCGATTTTTTCCCGAACTTCAACTCGATCAGGGTTCCCCGATCTGGTCGGGTTGGGCACCGGAAACTTGCACCCCGTTTGCCCACCCCTATATAGAGATACCTAGTCACTGCTAAAAATAATAAGAGCTCATATTTCATTACATAAAAAAATAAATACAGAAGAAACTCTATAAATTAACATACTTGGAACCACCAAAACTTATTAATTAAAGAAATTATTAATTAATCGATAAATTAATAATTGGGCCATACTTTTACGGATGACATCATCTGTCCCATTGAATGTTTCATTGTGTGTACCCATTTACATGTTAATCAATGATTGGATGTTAAACAAGAGATTTGCGGGTCTCATGTAGACACACACTGTTAATGGGTACACAAAATGAGACCAGACACACAATGGGACAGACGATCTCACCCGCTACTTTTAGTACATGGTACGTAATTAAGTGAAAGTTTGAAAATTGAACATTTCATTATAAATTAGTAAAAGTATTAATATATAAATTAATAATTATTAATTTATCGATTAGTTAATAACTCTTTTAATTAATAAATTTTGGCTGCCACGAGTATATTTTATAGAGTTTTTACTGTAGACATACAATTAAATTAACCAGTGGACCAAAAACGCCCAAAATTCGTAACATTGGGGATTGAAACTTTAACTCAGGAAATGTGGGATAAAAAACGCCCATACGTCAATTATCAGGACCAAAAATCCCGATTTAATGATAAATGATATAGATGGCTTCCCCTCGCTCCAAAAATGGCAACTAACTTCTCGAAGGATCTCACTACTTATTGCATCGAAACTTTGGCCTGCATTGACGAAAGAACACGATCTTGCAATAGTGTGTATTTTATTTCTAATTGGTCCGTGTAGGGCTACTTACGTACATATCGAGTTCACCGCACGTAGTATTTTGACATGGTGCGTTACCCTTGTGGTTGAGATATTCGTTGGCTTGAGTTGAAACATGGGCGTGTAGTTAGTTTTCGAAAGCTAGTTCGTAAAATTTTGTACGTTGCTCTTTCCGACGAGTAACATCGTATCGCAAATGACAATGCTAGAAGAAGCTGTTAATATTTCCAAAATAAAGTTATAGAAAGAAGAATAGAAAAGCTTTTTACTATGAACTTTAAAAATTTTCAAGTGCACGTTATTCTACGAATATATCATAGTAAGCGTCATGAATAATCCTATGACGAGGTTTTACTTATAAATTGAACGAATAATTGGTTGTACAGAAAATTCTTATTTCTAAGTTTGGTTTGCTTTACATTTTCTTCGCTTATTTAATAATTGCTGACTCTTAATAACGGGAACATTACATTACATGACATTGTTGACCTATAGGCATGCCGATAGGATAGCATTTAATACTTATTATCAAAAAGTGGAAATAAGTTTCTGAAAATGGAAACCATGATGCAATGTATTTCTCTACTTTCCTGGGTTAAAAAAAAAAAGAGAAACAAATACTTCATTTTTGTTGGGATATTTTGGAAGTGAAATGTTCTATAATCGATGCATCTATTCCAGAAACTAATATCTTTTATATTTATCACCGAACTGGATATTAAGAATCATAGTACTTGAATTGAATGAGAAAAATGAGAGCTATTGTACAACATTGTCAACATTATCCATCATTTTCTTGAGGTTGGCGACGGGTACTTGAGGTAATGAGGACAATTAGCTCATTTATATTCAAAGTTATGTCCACACACATGAACTGTTAAGACATATATACAATATATGCCAAATTATTAAATTAGGTCACTAACTATGCCTCTCGTGTTTTTTGGATCAGGTCACTAAGTTTCATAATTGCAAACTTAGGTCGCTAGGTAACATATCTGATTTCTTTTGGGTCACTTGTGAATTTCCCGGCAAAAATCGCCGGAAATCCGACGTGGCTGTTGACATGTCATTGGCCACGTCGGATTTCCGGCGATTTTCGTTGGAAAATTCACAAGTGACCCAAAAAAAATCATATATGTTACTTAGTGACCTTAGTTTGCAATTATGAAACTTAGTGACCCAAAAAACACGAGAGGCGTAGTTAGCGACCTAATTTAATAATTTAGCCTACAATATACAAGAGATAATTACACCAACACTCCTTGTGGTATCGCTCAATTACACATACCCCCTCTAACTATAGTACTTACGCGTATATCCCCTTTAGTTTAATCAAACCTTACACTAAGACCCATTCATCCTATTTTGGACGACAATTTAATAATTCGAGCATCCAAATTTACTGTTAGTGGCTATATTTCGTAAAATAAACATGTTTAAACAGATTTATATGAAATGCATTAATATTTAAATGGCCGAAATGTTATATTTTAGAATATTTTATTAAATCAATATATATGGTATATCATGTGAATTTTCATTTTTTCGTTTATACAAATCATCTTTTAGACCCCTTAAATATTCATTTATTATATGTAAATCCGCTTAAACATGTTTATTTTACGAAATACAGCTACTAACGGTAAATTTGGATGCCGAATTATTAAATTACTGTCCAAAATAGGATGAAATGGTCTTAGTGTAAAGTTTGATTAAACTAAAGATGGTGTAAGTGTAATTATTATAGTTAGATGAAATGTATGCGTAATTGAGTGATACCACATGAGATGTTGGTGTAATTATCCCTATTTACAATCAATGGCTTCTTTGAAAGTTAACATGTGAATAGTTAATCCTAGACTAAATGAGAGTAGCAAAACGGTTAATTTGTAACACTAACTTTTTACATAACGGGTTTTGTAATGCCTCATTTGTCTAGGTAATTTAATTTTTACTTTAGCATATTTTTTTAGGATAGTAAGCATCAGGTCGCCCGGATGATACATACAATCATACAAAACTATTATTTCTTTAGGGAAGTAATAGAATTTTATTTATCCCAACGATTCCTCGTGTTACACAAATCAAACTAACAAATACAAGCAAAGTAACTGAACTCAAAATTATTATTTGGGCTCAAAATAATTGTAAACTTTACGTCAATACAATTCCCAAAATTATTAGGACTTGATGTGCTTTGTTGCTACCATTTGAAAATAACAACAAATTCAATCAATTTAGATAAATCAAATATAGACAACGAACATGATGTGACGCTCAACAAATAATATGGAATGGGAAGGACATAGCAAAATGGACACATTCATACTTTGGTTTAGTCCGCGTTGGAAGGCAAATAAATAAAACCCTCTTTTCTTGGAACAAGACAATTATGAAGGAAGCAACGCACATAACTTAACAACTAAGACTATCTACATATGTTGTGTGTATGCATTAAATTCTTGAGACTAAGACAATAGTAGTACGTTGTATATAAGGTTATAACGAATGTACACGTACACACGAGGTGCAATACATTATACTACATAACTAACTACTAACTGTACATGACAAGTGGCAACCATCCAACTAGCTTTGATAACTAAAATCGATGGTTGAAATTGAATTAGGTTTCCTTTTCTAATTCTATTTCTGTCGCCACTATTTTTTATACGCGTGGCCAAAATTGTGACATCTCCTTATGGACATTAATCATACCTTGCAAGTTCTCAAAATAAATTACAAAAAGTAGAGGGGAAACATATGAAAATTTATTGACTGCTCGTAGTTTCCAAGGCTACTTCCCCGTGAGTTTGCCACACATGTACATATTCTAATGTGATTTTTTTGATTAATTTGATTTGCAGGTTAGCAAGCTAGACCTCGGGTTTACCTGATTTCAGACACCAGAGTTCCTTGACAAGAAAACAAAAAAAAGGAAAAAAGAAATGGAAATATCCAAATTTCTGGTTAAGAGTAATGTGCAACTTAATCGTAACTTAATATACTAACCTCTCTACTCATTTAATGATACATCTAATGCAATTTCAATTAAGTTTGGGGACATCTAAGTCTTAGTTAGGAAGAAAATTCAAACTAAGACATCCACATCTGAATTGAAACTATGTAGAAGCCCCACTTCTTACACATATATATACATGAGATCCTCTCTCTCTAAACAAATTCCTCGTTGATCACAGAAGATAATCTGAAAATGATATAACACCCTTTCTTTCTCTTTACACACATATGCGCGCGCGTGCAATAGTTATCATTGAAAAAAAATAAAAAGAACATATATATATATATATATATATATTAATTCTAATGGCCTGTTTCTGCTTTCTGGTGGACCAGAAGAGGGAGGTGCGGCGGAGCAAGCCGCTGGCCGGATCTTGCTCGAGGTGCCGCCACGGAGCCATGGTGGCGGAGATGAGGACCCTGACGAGGTTTTGTTTTGTCCCCTTCTATTGGAAATCGTGGAAAGCCATTATGTGTAGCTTCTGTGGGGCTATCCTCAAATCTTACACTTGATTTTTTTTGTTTCTTTCTTTTTTTTTTTTTATATATACGGATGTATAGGGAAAACAGCCTCATGAATGTATTATTCCTCGAGAAAAGAAAGAAAAGAAAATACGAAAAAGAAAAACTCGTGTGAACTCGTTTGATTTGAGGTTGTCATATTAATTTTGTTATATATCTGGATTTCATTTTCTTGATAATTGATTAGGGGATTATCTATATAATTTAGTGGTTGAGATTTGGATATTATCTGTTGATTGGAAAAAAACGCGCTGGTGGCAGTAGCAACTTACAGAGAATAGCTCGGGAGATCCTATGACGAAGTAATCAACATTAATTTCCACAAGAATTTCATGGTTTCATACAATAAAACAGTAATTCATCACACAACATATTATTTCTCGAATAAATCCGATATTCATCACTCCAAATATATCTAAGCCGACTCGGCCAACGCATTATCATCATCGATGGTCTCCTTCTCGTCTTCTCCTTCATAAGGGCGCTTAAACACGCAGCTCTGGCAATCCGTGTCGAAGAGCGACGAAGTCCCATACTTGTCTTCCCCTCCCAAGACCGGCACCGCAACTCCGGGCTTGGCCGGGCTCACATAATCGGGCCTGTAGGTCTTCCCGAGGACCCCCTCGACCCCATCGGAAAGCCCGTAAAACCTAAACTGCACCTCCAAGTGCGCGAAGCAATCGTCCGAAGGTATCCGATAGTTGTGGACCCTATCGTCCTCTTTGGTCACCGGGACCACGTTGATTGAGATCTCGACTACCTCGGGGAGAGTGATTAAGACACTGTTAAGGTACGAGGTTCTCTCGATTTTTACGTCGTTGTTAGGGTTTTCCCACACGAAGGGATACCGAGCCGGTATGTCTAGGGTTTTCCCGTTGTAAGAAAACTTGAGGTGGTCGACATGTTCGTCCCATTGTGTGGCCTTGGTGGCCTCGACCGAGAGGGTGGTGTGCTTGTCGGTTAGGATTCCTAGGGCTTGGATCCACGTGAAGTCTCTGGGCCGGCCTTCGGGCCTTAGGCCGATGAAGCGGGCGTTGATGTGGAGGTTTTTGTCGGAGACCAACGCGAAGTGCCCGTCGCGCCTTCCGTGGAAGTAGAAGACGATTCCGTCCCCGCCTATGAAGCGCGGGTCCAGGCACGCGGCTCCTGGACCGTTGCAGTTCGGCTTCCTGCCTGTATAGGCAGAAATAAAATATATAAATTTAAAATGATACAGAAATAAAATATTGTGATCATTCAACATGGTACCATGAACTGGGCATGTTTTTTTTTTAAAAATTTTTGTGGCCCCATTCTTGTAACAAAGTGAGGCTCTCGCGGTACGGAGCCATATAACATTTAGTCATAAATGTTTGTAGGGTTATGTGATACTAGGCCTAAAAACATGGTTGTAAATATTGGGCGGCCCTGTGCAATAGGTCATGATGCATGGGTTCAAATTTAATCCTCGATTTGGGATCGTCGAATCCAGTATTTTAATTTAAAACAAATGTCGTCAAACGAAAACAAAAAGCCTACAATAGCGAGTGCAAGAGCGCGTTGGAAATAAAATATATATATCACAAATTATATTCATTATTCAATATTAATGACTATGCTCAAAGAGATCAATGGCGACTTACGCTTGCATTGGGGCTTGCAAACGGGGGAAGCGCAGTTGAGGAAGCACGCTTTAGCCTTCGGGTCGGCGGGAGAAGTTGATGGGCATTCGCTAGGACAACTTCTGCCCATGAGGAAGCATGGGCTTGACTTACTAAAACATGTAATGACTTCATTTCCATTAACAAATGTTACTACACATGCCAAAAGGACAAGCCAAGTCAACGCACATTCGAACAAAGATTTCATACTTGAGATCTAATTTTAGTTTCTTAGCTTATTCCGTCTTCTACTTATGGGATTGCTTGTATCCATCTCATGCCGTTTATATATAAGTTCAAGCGCGTGGATAATAATTTTTTTTTTTCTGGACATCAATATTTATGGTCAACGCCTTTTGGCTTCCCATGTGTTTCCTGCGTTGACATTTATGAGTTCATGTGAGGCAAGGAATCACATCCGCGGCTTAAGGGTCGTCTGATCATAGCTTGCCACGTGATTAACCCATTGCCAAAGATCAACTTAGCATTTGACTTCAGTTTATTTTGTCATGAAACTAATTAAAATGTTGGGCTAGGGTTAATTATATATGTCAAGCCTTAGAATAATACAAATTGCCTATAAATCAAAATGAATTTAATGTATGTATAGCACGATCTTTTGGTGCACCGCCTTCTTGGCTTTAATGCACCTAAAAGTTTATTCTCTGCTTCATGACATGATTAGTTTCAAAAGCTATAAAGACATTATCAGCTATCGAATGCTTAGGAATAAAGAACGGTTTGAATCGGAGAAGTCGATAAATCCTTTTAATCTATTCACCTAGACGAAATACGCTATAGAATATTACAAAAGCCAATGGAGCGGAACTGTACCAAATTTTTGTGGTTGGGACATTTGGGAATAAACGCAATATTTGTATCATATTAAACATATTTATTTTACGATTAAATATGTTTATTTTATATATTCATGTATTATATATAAATCCGATTAAACATGTTTATTTTACGAAATATAGCTACTAGGGATAAATTTGGATGTCCGGATTTTTAAATTGTTGTCCAAAGTGACATGAAGGAGTCTTAGTGTAAAGATTGATTAAAAGGGTGTAAGTGTAATTATTATAGCCATATGAGATATAGGTGTAATTGGGTGATACCACATGAAGTGTCGGTGTAATTATTATTTTTATTATAATTATTATTATGAAGACTTAAATGCACTGTGGTTGTATGTGCTAAAGCTTACAACTTTAGTCTATGCTTCATTAGGCAATGAGCTTATTAGTAAATTAGTACTAAAACATGAATTATTACTTGAGTTGTATGCTTAGGAGATCTCTGAGCTGTTTTCTTGATCAAGAACGAGATGTTCAACCAGCCTCGCAATGAAACAACTTTAGTCCACTGACTGCTTTAGTAGCACTTTTGTGTAGTATCATTTTATTTATAAATCAATTTTATATTATATATATATATAAAGCGTTGCAGCGAGGTGTTAAACGCTTAGCGCTTTATCCAAGTATAAAATGGATGGAATAAAAGGCTTTAAATCAATGTAGACCACCAACTTAAAGATATTTCTCTCTCCGTCGCGATGGGCATTGCCTATGAGCTCCGGCGAAAGGCGGCGAAATTAGTCGAATTGGGCAAGTACGCCGTCGACTCAGCTGTCAGCGATTCACTCTTAGGTATTAAATCACCTCGGTCTTCAAATCATATATATACATATTTTCTATTGATTGCTATGAAATCGAGCATATACCTTTTACGTTCGCGCGCGGGGTGATTGTCAGGAGCGAAATTTATTGCAATAAGGCGATTGATTGATCGGAGAGATTATAAGCAGTTATACGGATATAGTTCTTGTAGCCTGTTCCTTTGACGACGATACTAATTAATTTGGGATTTATTTCTAATTTGTTCTTGAATGCAATTTCTGTGTTTTGGGGTAGAATTTCATGTGTTACCAAGTCTTTCCTCATTGATGCACTAATTTCGATGAACAAAAATGGGGAGATATATGTATATTTTTTTTGGTTCTTTCCCATGTTCAAGCTGGTATCTTCAAGTTATTTCCAGAAGTAACCCTTTAGTGTAATCCTTTTTTCTGAATCTGAGCTACAACATCATCCCTAAGATTGATTGCAGCGCAGAGATGTGTGTAATGCTTTGGTGTTTGAATTTAATTGCAATCAATACGATTATTTGAGGAAGTCGAGTAATTACTACAACCGTGTTCATCCTCCTAATGCAGCTGTGGCAGGTAAATCCAAGGATGCAAGTCTTTCAAACGATACGATGATGAAGAAGGAGAAGCAAAACTCCGTGTTAATGGAGGAGATGCACGCGAAGCTGGAGAAATTGAGACAAGACACGAATAGTTTAGAGCAGCCGAGCACGATCGCGACGTGCGAGAATCGAAGCCACGCGTTCTGTGACGAGCCCCTCGAGATTCCGTCTCGTGAGGAATCTGCACCGAAGAGATTCTTCATCCGCTCCCGTCTGTAATATGCTCCGACTTTGTGAAGAAGAAGATTAGCCCCCACCGTTCTAATCTATGATTGAAGGTGCGTTTTCGTATATACATATATAAGAATGTGACTTATATTCAGTGAAGTGTTGTGGTATCCATTAAATGCAGCAGTTTTGCTTGAGGACAACAGTGTAAAACTTGCATGCAGGTTCTTGAATATTTCTATATGGTTGTGTGTGCATGAATATAATACTTTTTTGTCTTTCTTTTCATTTTGTTACCAAGTAGACAAACAAAACAATTTTAATGAGTAGATCTGCTGTTCTCTGGGAGCGATTCATCTTCTTGATCTCATCGTCGACTGCCATTTTTCTTCTCTTCGTTGCTCATCTGCTTCTACCTCCACCCGGGTCTTGAAATGCCCGACCCGGAGGACACCGCGGGCTCAGGATCCAATTATTTTATCTTTTCTGGCGATATATACTATTACATTATGCAGATTCTGGTAAGTGCAACGGAGCCGATGAGTGACTAAATATATAAGCAATTTTTAATGTTGATCTTGTTTCTAATTAATTAACAACATTTACTGTCAAGATTAATCTGATTCCCACCTTGGAGAAATTACTTGTATGAAACCATTGTACATTGAATGACAATGTCACCATTATTACAAGTTTACAAGAAATACAGCTGATGCTCAAGCAATTTAACAAGTAGTGCTTATGGTATACTAAAGCCACTGGGTTCAATAGCCTCCAAAAAACGTATGCAATGTACAACAGCTGAACGAATCCATAAAAATCAAACCTTTATTTCATGTGAAGAAGATAAATCGCAACTAAAGAGCTCTCTCTCTTTACTCATCTACCTGACTCTTTATTACAATTCGAATTATTCCCAGGAGATATGAATCGCAATGAGTTGGTCCCTGCAAACCTAAGCATAAATACCTAAAAGAGAGAGAGAAAAGAAAAGAAAAACAAACCAAGAAACGTATGATAAGCAGGCCCTCGAATGGAAATAGGATCCCGCTGAACAACCCGTTTTTCGTGTATTTACTTCCGCGATTTCTCGACCCCGTGAGAACAAACTCTACAAAGTCGAATCAAAATCCAAGACACGGCTCGAAGAAATTACGACGATGTAAGAAAACACTCCCAAAATACTCAGCCACGAGGGCTCGCATCGTATTCACTAACGAGCCTCTTCACCCAAGGACTTCGATCGTCCGACCAAGAAACCGCAACCCCACACGTAGCACACCACCTCAAATTCAAGAGCCCGATAGCCAAGAACGGAGAATCTTCGAACACCTCGAGTATACGCGATTCGCCTTCAAGATCCTCAGAAAAGATCATATCCTCGTACTCGATGATCCTCTTCCCCTCAAGAACAACACCCTCTCCCTCAGAGATCATCCTCAAGCTCAAAACCCGCAGAGCTTCTAAAGCAGTACTCTCGAACCCGTTCTCAGCGTACGCAGACACAACGTAGCTGCACGTAGAGGGATCGGGCTTCACTCTCTCCCTACGCATCATCTCAATAATAAGTTCTATTACGTCAATTCTTCCGTTCACGCTCGCCTCCCGAAGAACGGTGTTGTACATCACCACATCGCGTTGCAAGCCTGCATGAAGAAGCAGCTTCATTGCCCTTTCGAATTCGTTCTTGTAAGAAAGAATCCTAATCAGAGATGTGTAAGAAACAGCATTGGCATTGCAGCAACGCCTCGTCATCGCGCAGAGCACAGCGAGAGCAGATTTGTAGCACTTCAATTCGTGGCAGCAGCTGATCATGATTGTGTAAGTGGCCTCGTTGAGGGAGAGCCCAAATTCGATCATTTTCGAGAAAACCTCAACTGCTTTAAGGATGTTTTTGTTCTCCACGAGGGCCCACAGGACCGCGTTGTAGATGTGCACTGTTTTTTCGGGTCCCATTTTCTGCATGTGGCGGTTTTCGGCATCGGCCAATCGGAGCTCGAGCTCCGATGTCATCCCCTCCAATCCGATGGCCCTGAGGAGGTTCTGGAGAGATCGAGGGGTGTGATCGATCCCGCGACCGATCATGTCCGTTTCTATGGCTTTCACCCTCTTGTAAGACTCCACCTGTGACCACACGTTGCCCTCCTCGTAAGGGGGGTTCACGTTGCCGAATAGGGAGAACATGAGCTCGTACGTGGCTGCATCGGGCTCGATCCCACGAGCCTTCATTGCAGCCACGGCTCTTACGGCTAGCTCGGGGCGGTCGAGGCTATCGCACGCTTTGAGGTAGGCGTTGAAAGGGTAGGCAAAACGGGGGCTTGAGATAAGGTTGATGTAAGAAATGGCCCTATTGAGCTCGAAGGCCTCGCTGCAGCTCACGGAAAGTGCTGCGAGAGTCGAATCGCGGGGAATCGGGTTCTTCTCTTGCATGAGTTCGAGGAATTCGATGCCGCGTCTGAAATTATTCGAAGAGCACAGTGCCCTTATTACACCGTCGTATTCTAAGCTTGAAGGCTCGAAGCCCAAGTTTTGCATGTGTGAAAGTAACTCCTCAGCCAAAACTGGGTTTTTCGTGCCAGCACAGGCTTGAATCAAATCAGCAAACGATGCCCTCAGCAGTTTCTTAACGGGCCCGGGCAGAGGAATCTTGGACAAACGTGAGACGTAGGATTCCAAATCGAATTTTGCCTCCTTGTTCGTGTCTCCGTTGCTGTAATAATGATTGTTGTATTTGTTCCACGAATCCTCGTTCTTCAAGGGTATCGGGATGTCCAAGCTCGAATTGAAAGATCTCTCGTGATCTAAAAGATTAGTTCCTGAATAATTCTGACAAACTGAATCGAGCATCAAATGGAACGTCTTGAGAGCAGATTCCAAATCTCTTACCTTCGTGAAGGAACGAATGAATCTCCGAAGGGTCTTAATGTTCTTCACACTGTAGCTTCCGTGATAATAGTTCCATATCGTGTGGACCAAAGCGGTGTCTTTATTAGCACGTGCATGCTCGAGAAGGTAAGCATAAGTCAACTTGTTCTTCCCCAGACAAAGATCATCCATCAAATCCAGGCAATTATCGACGTAGATTGGATTTTCAGACCGAACGCATGCTTGCAATAAGATGTTATATGCAGCAAGGGTTAAATTCACACCATTTTCGTCATCATTGGACTTACTTCTTACATTGGTTAAGAAACCGAAAGCCTCTTGTAGATTGCCCCCGTTGCACAGAGCCCTGAGAACGAGTAAACAGCAGTGATGGTCCAATTTGATGCCCTTTTGGCTCATGAGGTTGAAGGTTTCCCTTGCAAAAAGTGGGTCTGGTGCTCTTTCGCAGTACCGTAAGATCGAATTAAAATGCTTAGCCTCCAATGAATAATTCGTGCTGGTGAGCTCGTACAGCAGATTTAAAGCCCTCTCTTTGCTGCCGGTTCGTAGAGATCTAACGATATCTTTCTGCACCGATCCAATGATTCTTGGATTTCCATAGCTATGAGTTGTAAGAGATCGAGTTGTATTGTTGGAATTCAATGGTTTCTGTTGCCAAAAGGCACGTGCAATGAACTTCAGCTTCAATTTCGTAACCATTGTGTTGAATAATCCTCGAAAATGGAAATGGAACCTTTCGGTCACAAATGAATCCAATCGCCAATAATACCCTTTGCAAGAATACGATTCCCGAGATGAAACGAAGCAAATCCCGCAAGAAATTAGAGTACATATGCCTTCGTTTCCGACATGTTCATTGGTCCATTAATTGGCCTCCTCCTTTTCAGTTTCCTGCATCAGTTTATGAAATTAAGTTGAATTACATACTCAAATAGAACTTTTGGGGATGATCAAAGGCAATTGATTGAAAGATGTTAAGAAGACTGATGCAAGATAGCATAAAATGAAAAAAAAAAAAAAAAAAGAAGATGGTGTATTACAACGACAAGGCCACAAACTCAGAAAGCAAGAACACATAAAATTCCTAAGAGATACTCAATAGGGTAAGCTTAAAATCTACACTCAGTTCCATCAGCAAAAGTATCATACAGCAATATCCAATAGCATTATACGAAATGGATGTGTGAAATCAAATTGAATCAGCATCTGCATCCGTGAATTTTATCCAATTAAAACACCGATTGTCGAATAGCGTCACTAACTTGAAAAGGTGGGAAGAAGAAGAAGAATCTTTACCATGAAACTGAACAGTGAAAAGGTGGGAAGAAGCAAGCAGCTCGGTTTTACCTAAGTCGCCGATGTGCCCATGTCCGAAATGCTTTTCAGAAGAAGAAAACAAAAGATAAAGGAATTTCAGACATATAAAACCCAAAGAAAGCATACTAGCTAGAGAAGTTTACTATAGGAAAGAATGAGAATGAGCCATTGTGTTGTGACACAAAGGGGATTCCATCGGCATTGTTGTTGTTGTTGGGTTGGAGTTTCAAACAGAAAAAGAAAATAAATAAATAAATAAATTCATTCATTCTATTTTGCAAAAGCCACGAGAGTGGGCCACAAAAAATGGGCCTGGGAAAAGATTTTTTTTTATATCTCACACAAAAGGTATAGTGGGCCAAAAAAGTAAGGCTATTATTGCGGTGAGCGTGGATCGAACACGCGACCTTCAGATCTTCAGTCTGACGCTCTCCCAACTGAGCTATCCCCGCTTGTTGATTTGGAACAGCAGTTTTTGTTTATTTATCGTAAATTCATGCAGTGTCTATCAAAACTTTGACAGTAATATTTCATGGTTTTTATTTTAGCTATTTATAACAAGTGAGAGATCATAGAAGAGGCAATATTCACCTCTCATTCATTTGATTTCTAACTAATCGATGTAGCATATTTATTTTAACTTGTTTTACATCCAACGGATACTTATCGAAACTCAAGGAAGCATAATAAATTGCAATACGGGAAATAATATTTACAAGAATATAAAAAGGCAATCGATCTCTAGGAACGTACAATTAAAAATACGTCCCCTTACTCATATTTTAACTATATTACACAGATTCTTCAATAGAGAAGAAAAGGGCAAACAAGAACAAGAAACCAATAATAATACGCTTTCGCTCCATATTTCACGTTGAATCGACGACCGCTTCGACTCGCTGCCGAGCAAGATACTTCTCCCGTCGTTCTTTCTAAAAAAAGAATAAACATATTAGTAAAAATTAAGGGCTAGTTTGGTTCCACTTTTAATTCATAAGCACGTATGGTAAATGGACTTTTTCGAAATGTAGCTTTTATAAATGTAAATTTATTTTTTTAAAGTGTTTGGTGGGAATGGACTTTTGCAAAAGTTGCAGGAAGTAATTCTGAAAAGTCATTAAAAGTTACTTCTCTCAAATGGACTTCTAGAAAAGTTACTTATTTTAAAAGTTCATCTCAAAATTTTCACCAAAGGTATTTTACTTTTCAAAATGGACTTTTAGGTTAGAAGTCCATTTCATAAGTGCTTCCAAATACACACTAAATAGTCAATGATAGAAAACGAGATTCCAAACGAAAATTATTATTACCCATTCATCGATGACGAGGCCTTGATCGCCAGCAACGCGCGCTCGTGCCTCCGACGTTGCTGCTTGAGGCTTCTTGCGAGACTCTAACGCCGCATCGGCCTCAGCTAACTGATGCTTCAATTTTTCGAGAGCCTATTGATAGAATATATATTCGTATAATTTAATATCTATGCAGCTTGATATATAAAGAAATTGCAAAATTATTCTTTTTTCTTGTATAACGAGGGATGCTGGCGAATGCAATTTTCATAGTTTTCAAAATCGAAGTAATTTGAGTACACGTAATTTGCAATTTTAGGACAATAACTTTCAAAGTTAATACGATTTGAGGATAATTAACGCTAAAATTTGAAATTATGGTGTTATCAAATTACTTCAATTTTAAAACTCATTTTCCTCAAATTGCTTTTTGTTTTTGAAAATTAGTGTCTTGAAACTGCAATATTTTATTTTGGTATCTTAAAATTGCTTCAATTTTCAAACTAAAAAAAAAAATAGTAAGAAATTATAAGATTATGTCACTCAGTATACAAGTTTTCGTTTTTGCGTCACTATGTTTGATAATTGCAAAAAAGTAGGTCACTAACTTTGTATATCAAAACAATATTGGGTCGTGTTTTCAATTTTAGGTCACTAAGTATATATTTTTCGATTTTGAGTCATTAAGCTAAGTATAAATTTTTCAATTTTGGATCACTCATTTGGTAACTAACTTTGTAAACATAGTGCCACAAAATCGAAATATATATACTTAGTAACCTAAAATTGAAAACATGACCCAAAATTATTTTGAGATACAAAGTTAGTGAAATACTTTTACAATTATCAAATATAGTGATTCAAAAACAAAAACTTGTATACTTAGTAATATAACATAATCTTATAATTTTGCCCAAAAAACAGCCGTGTCTCCTTGTAACGCCAGCACCCACCGCTAAGATACACACGACCAAAAAAAATTTGAAGCCTACAAGAAAATTCATTAACGGGTTGCTTACAGGATTCGCCCGATCCGGATCCAAGAAAACGACCCGTAATACCCGTTCCACGGTTACGTGTTCCCTTTGCTCATCGAACTGCGACATGTTTTGAAAACATAATGAGGGCACTAATAAAAGCGACTGAAGGTGCTGATATTATTTGTCTGATGTCGAACGAACTCACCAGCTCGGGAACAAAATCGGTTCCTTGGTTCACCTTCAGGCTCATAATCTTGAACTTCACTCTGCTCTTCTGATTCGTCTCGGGATGTTCCACAAACTTGAAAACTGTCCACAGATATAACACACATACATTGTTATGTTAGAAAAAATAACAGGCTAATGTAATAAGAAAATTTATATGCTAAACGAGTAGTACGTATAAATTCTATACTATATGGTAACTTTTCTGTCACCTGTAGCAATTATTCCTTCTCCAGGAGCAAGGATACCTCCTGGTGGCCTCATAAAACAGCTCTTCGGCGCCGTCGTTTGAAACTAAATTATGTTCAAGAATTGTCAGGAAAAAAACAAAAAAAATCTTTTCATTGTGCTCAAAACACTAACCTTAAACGCAACATGTGACTTGGTCATATTCTTAATCCTCACAGCACTCCTTACCTGTTTTCCTGGTTCGTCTATGATATGAACAGACCAAAAATGAAGAACACAGTCAATAGAAAATTGTTAAATTAAGGATTGCTTCCTAAAACCAATTAGCGTTAAGAGTAGAGAACTCTTTGATTTATATATTAGGTTTAAGCAGAGTTTCAGTACGGACAAGCTCAAGTGTTACCAAACAGACAAAATTCTAGCAAAGAGGATAAGGCAGTAAATTAGTACGGTTTTTTTTTTTTGGTCTCGGCTTGAAACTCACATGGAAAGTAGAGGTTGCTGGAAGGATCGAGCCTCAGCCTCCTCCTCGCCGGAAGAATCGACTTCGCGACGGAGGACACCGTGGCGGCGGCGGCGGCGCCTCCTCTCTGATTGTGGCTCTGCCGACGCTGTCCGTAGTTCAGATTCCGCGTCGATGACGTGGAGGAAGACGACGACGAGGTTACAGCGGAGTGCCACGGCGGGCACAGTCGCCACCTGGCGCGATGCTGCTGGCCGTTGGATACCGCCATGTGGCAATCTCCGGTGAGAGGCGGCTGATTAAACAACTGTTGAGTTTTTTTTTTTTTAATTCTTTTTTCCGCAGTCCTTTAAATTCTTTGGTTGGCAAACGACGATTGCGACTACAGCAACGGAGCAGAAATTGAAAAGGTATACAACTTGCCTCGAGGTCGATTTCATATATAAACGTGTGGATTCGTAATTATTAATTATCAGTTAAAAAAAAGGAAAAACAAAAGAAAGTCTGTAATTATTAATGTTGTAATGTAATGATAGTTAGTTGCCTAATTAGGTTATTACTTATATTAGTTGGATAATACTATACACATTCAAATGAAGCATTAATAAATGAAAGTATACAACCTTTAGAAATAAATTAAAGTTACCATAGCTGTTAACGGATATATTATATGGGTGAAATTTTTTTTCTTTTCTGACTTAATATGAACCAAATATCGAATCGGCAAAAGGGAATTAACAATGTCGCTCTTATGATAGCGCAATAATTGGAGCTAGTTTTTTCATGCTATTTATACATTGCATAATTCGTTTATAATTGACAAGTATCTCAACTTTATCGATAGTTAGTGGCATCCTTGAGTTGTTATATTCCAACTAGGGAAATTATAAAAATAGGTTACTAAGTATCTAAGTGTTCGTTTTTGGGATACTATGTTTATTAATTGCAAAAGTAGGTCACTAATTTTGTATGTCAAAATAATTTTGGGTCATATTTTCAATTTTAGGGCACTAAGTTTATATTTTTCAATTTTGGATCACTAAGTATATACATTTTTCAATTTCGGGTCACTCATTTGGTAACTAACTTTGTAAACATATTGACCCAAAAATGAAAAATATATACTTACTGACCTAAAATTGAAAACATGACCCAAAATTGTTGACATACAAAATTAGTGACCTACTTATGCAATTATCAAACATAGTGACCCAAAAACGAAAACTTGAATACTTAGTGACCTAATTTTATAATTTTGCCTATTTCAACTAGACATGAAAGATGAGTCGATTTTGCTTACAAATTCGACGGACGGACATGATCGAATTCCACTCAAGCTTCCCTCGGGGAGTCGATCTCGAGTTTCGTCGCAACTGTTCGAAAATTCCAGGAGTCAGCTCATAAGCTTTTTATTATTTTAGCTTAATAGTGTAATATAGATATTCAGTTTTAGATATTACGAACAATATAAAAAATTTAAAATTTTCAAATTTCACGCTCGAGCTTGGTTCGTCGAGCTCACGAGCCGAGATCGAGCCTAATTATTTATCATTATTTCAGACTAAAATAAATAACTCGTTCAGCTCGAGCTCACGTCTGAGCTATAAAATGAACAGAGCTTTAATTTACACCCCTAATTTCAACATGCATTATTTTAATTAATCCTATAATGTGTGGATTCCAACTATATAAAAAGAAGTTTCTTTGATCCAACTATTCTATATGATCAATGATCTAATAAGTAACGCGCATAATTCATTAAATCGTGTTAATGAATTATGGCCAAGTATTGCATGAGTTGTCATAAAGGTTCGCTTACATAATTGCCATTTAGGGTAGTTTTTTAATTAATTTGCTGGTCTGTTTTAGTTGGAAGGTGGGAATTATAGTATAGTATTAAATGAAATTTCCTTGGAGGAAATTGACTTATTATAACTTGGTTAGTCAAGTATTAATTACGCTATTTATTTCATCCAACTATATTTCTTTTTCTACCTTTCCAATGATGCACTAGCAATAATCGTTGCTGAAAACTGAGAAAAAAAATGAATGATTGCTTGGGAAGGTGCAGATATTAATTGATTTCGTCGAAATAATAAACATTTAATTTTCTCCAAATTAGATTTTCTTAGCAGCTTACCACGTTTAATTACTCGTGATAAATACTTAATCATAAAGATTTATAATGAAGCCATTGTATGATTTATAAAGGCTACAGCTCATGATGTTGCAATTATATCAAATGGATTAAAATAAGTGAAGTAGGTAGAGCTTTAATTATTCGAGAATATAATGGGGAAATACAATAATTATGTCTCCGCAGTAATTCTTTAAATGGCTTAACTATCTGTACTCTTATATTAACTGTCTGATTTCAATTGAATTGGTCTGTCAATTGACCAATCAGATTTTTTTAGCAAATTATTAATTATTAAAAATAAAAACTAAAATATCCCACGTTCTTCACACGATCAATTTTGTTTGATGTGTTCAATTATTATTTGTTTTTAGAAAAACAAAAGAATTTAACCTAACAAACGAAAATTTTGAAGGTAAATTCTCTTTCATTATCCTTTGAATTTTCAACTTCCTGATCAGTACTCCTTCAAGTATTTCTTCATGTTCAGTACCCATTTGCGAAAAATTATGTGTTTAATACCACCAAACATTGAAAAGACGAAAATAACCTAGATTTAGTTATACGAACTGGTCTCATTATTATACCAGTATATTCAATTATTTTACCAACTGTTATCACTGTTATACCAAATCAAATTTAAGAGTATTTTATCACGGTTATACAAGTATTCTCATTATTATCCAATATATTCAATTATTATACCAATTGTTATCACTGCTATACCAAGTCAAATTTAAGAGTATTATATTATACCAAGTGTTTCCATTATTATACCAGTATATTCAATTATTATACCAACTGTTATCACTGTTATACCAAGTCAAATTTAAGAGTATTATATCACCATTATACAAAGTGTTCTCATTATTATACCAATATATTCAATTGTTATACTAAATGTTATCACTGTAATACCAAAAGTAATGTTATTATAATATCCGAATTGTTTGGTATACATTCGAATTTATTGGTAGAATAATCAATTTTATTGGTATAATAAGCGGTTTTGTTGGTATAATAATCGTGTTTTGTGGTATAATACGCAAAAATCACTTTCATATAATACCCAAAAAATATTTTTTTTGGTATAACAGTGATAACGGTTAGTATAATAATTGAATATATTGGTATAATAACGAGAACAATTGGTATAATAGTGATAACAGTTGATATAAATGTGATAACAGTTAGTATAATATTCTTAAATTTGACTTGATATAAAACTGGAGATAATTGAAATAATATTTATGTATGAAGAAGGGTTATTTTTGTCTTTTTAACGCTTTTTAGGTACCTAATACACAATTTTTTTCAGATGGGTACCTTACAGGAAGAAATAATTCGAGGTGTATTTAAGAGGAAGTTGAAACTTTAAAGGGTATCGAATAGGAATTTACCCAATTTTGAATTGCTAAAAAAACACCAATGATTAAAGCACAAAACCACCCACGATCATCTTTCACGTCAGTCTACGGTGTAAATATCTGTTTTAACAAACAATTAATTTTTTATTTAATTAAAATTACTAATAAACCACGATCTATAAAAGTTTAAAAAAAACTTCCACGACAATTAATAATTGTATGTTTATGAAACAATCTCAAACTTAATAGTATTAAAAAAGCTTCCACACGTCATACAAAATGTTTATTGAAAAAAAAACTTGCATAACAATCTCAAGGTAAACGCATCTATTTAAGGAAAATATTGGTTCGCCATCAATTAAGGCGCTTCGTTTCGTTTGGGATATTTAATTTTGGCATGTCTTTTAGTATATTTTTACGAGGTTTGTTTTGTGTTCATTCCAATATCAGTAGTGTTATATGGTCATGTTAGTACGGTGTTTGACATGATCATGTGGTATTGTGTAATGTTTTTTGCCTAATATACATGATATTTATATAGGTGATCATCGAGTCTTAATCTTATATGCAGTTTCATGGCACTTCATGTCTAATTTTTTTTATTTATGTCACAAGGGGAGGATTTTCGTTGCTGACCGATGAAATCGGATAACAAACACTCACCAGGGCTCTGACTGAAAAGGTAAAAAGCTTTTCACAAATTCGTAGCTTCGGCCTTCGATATCGACTCTAATTTCCTGAGATTAATTTGTCAAATGTGGGCTTATCACACACCACCGCTGTCAATTCAACGTCACGAAGAAGTTTCGTTGATTTTATTTTTAGTTACTTAAGTTTCGTTGCACACGCATAGAGTGTGCACGGGTACTAGTTAAAATAATATACGGGACCGGACTGTCTATCTAATATAATTTTTTTTCCACTTAATTAAATAATGAGTAAAATTAAATGTAGTAGATATTTGTCTTGAAAATGTGAAAACGACTTCTTTTTAAAAACAAAAACAAAATCTAAAACGACTAGTATTAAAAATCGGAGGTAGTACGTCTTTACCTTGAAATTGGTGGGGAAAATAGATTTCCGGGTGCATAAAGTTATATCTGGACACCACGGTAATTTATCAGCAATTTACGTAAATGCTAAATTACACGATAGAACACGAGATTTACATGGTTCGTCCAGTAAACTCCTGGGAGAGCAACAGGTTAATATATTAAAAATAATATACCGTACAAATTGACGCTCATGTTTAACCAAACCGGATGCCAACGTATCCATTCAGATATCGTATTTGTATCTATTCTTAATTATCATATTAAACTAACCCGCATTCACCCGGATAAGATTTTCTTCCATCTCTTTCTCTCATTTGTATGCTTGCTAAGGTAGCATCACACATAAGATGCCAAATGAAAGATTCACCATGGCGCTCATCATCTTATCTTCTGCATGACCTTCATCGATTGCTTTGCATGCCTATAAAGGTTGGGAAGTGATCATATTGTCATACGAATCACGAAGATATGTAACAAGTAAAAGGGCATTATCTTCTTCATCTAACTTAACTGATCCACTCGTCCGTTGAACATGCTAATATGATCCATGATATTCTCATTTTCCCACATTGTTCGTTGATACAACTTCCCATTCAGATCTAGCTTTGTTGTTAAGTTTTTTCGAGGTGTAATTCCTCTAACTTATTCCATAAATCTGTTGTAGAATCTTCATTAACAACTTGATAATATTATGTACAATGTACAAACAGATCGTGCAGACATATCTCGACCTCAAATCCTCTCAGGCTTCTCTTGTAATTTTCCTCAGTTTTTTCCATGTCCTTTCAAAGTTTTAACCAAGCATTGATGAATTCATTCTTTTATTCCATAGAGTGAAATATTATGAGCCTTCAAGTTGTCGCACTTTAAAGCTATTTTCTGCGATCATTATCCTTGTAGAGATTCAACTGCAATATGCTGAGATTATTCCCAGAAAAGGCTAGCGATATGCTTCTCAAATAGAGTTATCATTCTATGTAAGTTTTTCGGAAGAGCTGATTGGGTCAGACCGGTTCCACTTATACACATGTCACCTAGACAGAACCTAATTACACAACATTATTCTCATTACTTGCCTAAACTCCACCTCATACAAGATCCACCATACACTAGCTCCACGATAGCGATAAACCTTTTTGATATCTTTTCTTATGTGAAAGATCAAAGCTGCAACCACATAACTAGTCACAATGCCAAACGAGGTTGGCTTTGATACCACTTGTTTGATAACAATTAATTTTTTGGCAACAGAAGTTATATTTGAACACTGCAACAATTGATCATGATATTAATATAAAACCTAAATGACATGAGAAAAAAAATAAGATTTAAACGGTTCAACCAATATTGTCTAACCCCACAGACGAGAATATTACACTATACAAAATATGCTTGTGTTTACCTCAAACCCGAAACCCATCACCCAACCTGGTAATGTATTTGTACATATTCTCAATTATCCCAATAAAATTAACACGCTCTCACCCTTATCCACCTGTATAGACTTCATGATATAAGATTATGTTGACGATTCACGTGATTGTTGCTCCGCAGAAAGAAGACTTAAGATCCACAATATCTCAATAAAGATAGAAATAAATTTAGCTATTTTATCAATAGAAAATGAATTGACAGAAAAGAATATTTATGAAAATTTAGAATTTGAGTCAAATAAAGTTAGAAAAAAATTTTAATGTAAAAAAATGTTTTAGTTTTTAGTTTTGAAAACTTCCACTACAACAAAAAAATTTCCTTTTTTTAAATTTTTTTTACGTCCGCCCTCTATAAAATATTATTGTTGCTGATCCCAAACCCGAACAAAGGAGGAGGATTGTGTTAGATCGCCACGTAAAAAAGGTCTCGCTTTAATTTTTGCTTTAGTCCCCTCATTACGATGAGCCGCCCCTTCCTATACTGTGGATAAGGGTGAGAGCGTGTTAATTTTATTGGGATGATTGGGAATATGTACAAATACATTACCAGGTTGGGTGATGGTCTCGGGTTTGAGGTAAACACAAGCATATTTTGTATAATGTAATATTCTCAACTGTGGGGGTAGACAGTACTGGTTGAACCATTTAAATCTTATTTTTCTCATGTCATTTAGGCCTTATATTAATATCATGATCAATTGTTGCAGTGTTCATATATGACTTTTGTTGCCGAAAAATTGTTATCAGACAAGTGGTATCAAAGCCAACCTCGTGTGGCATTGTGAGGAGTTATGTGGTTGCAGCTTTGATATTTCACATAAGAAAAGATATCAAAAAGGTTTATCGCTATCGGGGAGCTAGTGTATGGTGGATTTTGTATGCGGTGGAGTTTAGGCAAGTAATGAGAATAATGTTGTGTAAGTGGGTTCTGTCTAGGTGACAGGTGTGTAAGTGGAAGTGGAACCGGTCTGACCCAATCAGCTCTTCCCAAAAACTTACATAGAATGATAATTCTATCTGTGAAGTAGATCGTTAGCCTTTTCTGTGAATAATTTCAGCATATTGCAGTTGAATCTCTACAAGGATCATGGTCGCAGAAAATAGCTTAAGGCTCATAATATTTCACTCTATGGAAGAAAAGAATGAAGGTCGTGCTCGTTCATCAATGCTTGTTAAAACTTTGAAAGGACATGGAAATACTAAGGAAAATTACAAAAGAAGCCTGAAAGGATTGGAGGTCGAGATATGTCCGCATGATCTGTTTGTACATTGTACATAATATTATCAAGTTCTGAAGATTCAACATCAGATTTATGGAATAAGTTGGAGGAATTACATCTCGAAAAAACTTAACAACAAAGCTAGATCTGGATGGAAAGTTGTATCGACGAACGATGTAGGAAAATGAGAATCTCATGGATCATATTAGCGTGCTCAACGGACGTGTGGATCAGGAACCTCCATTGAGGCACTGACTCCTTCCGACATTTGTTTCGGTAGGTTTTCAAGAACGAGATTGTGACGACTTCATCGTAGTCCATTCGGATATTTCCATCAAACATGTTTTCCAAAATTATATTTTTTAGGGACAAAACTACATTTGGTCCCGATGTTTAGACGATATTCAATTTTGGTTCCCAATGTTTCCACTTGCTACATTTAGTCCCCATAAATTGTTAAATTTGAACTAATTTACTCCCTCAGTTAGATTAGATGTTAATTTGGACGGAAAACTATCACGTAAGACGTAAGTGCGGAAACATCGAGGACCAAAATTGGCCGTCAGAGGAATATTAAGGACCAAAACTGGTTTTTGACATTATAAATAATCACACGTGTTTCACGTGAGACTTCTCCGTCCAAATTAATGCCTCATCTAATCGAGCGATTAAATTGGTTCAAATTTGAAAACTACAGGCACTAAATGTGGTAAGTGGAAACATCGACGATCAAAATTGCCCATCGTCTAAACATCGGGGACCAAAAGGGTTTCCCCCTATTTTTATATTATATTTTTTTTCGTTTGAGGTTTAGGCCGAAAACTGAGGGAGACGAGAGAATTATCAACACAAAGAGACATCGAGCTTTTCTTGTCCTTAGTTGTCGCCTATCTCGCCTCAGGCAAAGTCATGGTAGCATCATTGGCAGAGCTAAGCGTATGTGTGCTAAACGAAGTATCAGTGGCAAAGAAGTTTCTTTCGGTGAAGAAGCCAGGCTCCTTAGGCTGAGGCAAGACCACATCGTTCTCTAACATGAACACAACCGAAGACATGCTCGGCCTTTCCTCCGGATTCTGCTGCACGCACAAAAGCCCGACGTGCAGTGCTTTCAAAACGTCGGACAAGTTAAAAGATAATTCACCGAGGGATCCGTCGATCATGTCCATTGCTCTTCCTTCTTTGTAGAGAAGCCATCCCTGCAATGAAAATTTCCGGTGAAGTATGTAAATTTAAAGCATGATGCAATCCTTTTAAGCTTAAGCTTTTAGGTGAACTGATCGTTTAGTATGATATCTCAGTACGAATCCTTACGACCACTCATTTAAGAAAATTACACAAACTTAAGCTTTTAAGTGAAGTGGTCATTTAACAACAGATATACAGAGATATCATTCGTTAGGTTTTAATCTCAAGAATGGAAACTTCTTACATGTCCAAGGAGATTATGGTGGTGATCCGCGTGTACAAAAGCCCGGTTTCTTTTTCCGCTCAAGATCTCCAACACTATAACGCCGAAGCTAAATACGTCGGATTTCACCGAGAACATTCCGTCGATGACATACTCCGGCGACATGTAGCCACTGGGGAGGAGGATACATGTAAGAACATGATAACACATTTAGGGGAATGTTTGAGAAATATGTTGATTCATTGATTGGAAGATTATCCTTACTATGTCCCAACAACTCTGCTCGTGTTTCCCTCGACGTCGTTCCCTCCGAATGTTCGTGCCATGCCGAAGTCTGATATCTTAGGATTCATGTTAGAATCCAACAGAATGTTGCTGGTTTTGAGGTCTCGGTGGACTATGCGAAGCCTCGAGTCTTGATGAAGATACATGAGCCCACGAGCAATGCCAGTGATTATCTGGAATCGTTTGGCCCAATCGAGCGTCTAGTTCGCCGTTGGATCTGCAACTCAACCGTTGTAAGATTAAGATAAATGCGCGAAAATAATCCCTAGAAAACGTCGCAAACTATGCTTTTTTTTTTTTTACTTTTTACCGACCGAATAAGATCAGGTCTAGGCTTCTGTTGGCCAAGTACTCGTATACCAACATCTTCTCCGTCCCTTGGATGCAACAACCGAAGAGCTTCACGAGGTTTCGGTGTTGGAGTTTGGCTATGAAGATGACTTCGTTCTTGAACTCGTCTAGCCCTTGCATCGACGTTTTGGACAACCTCTTCACCGCTATTTCTTGCCTGTTTTCGAGGACGCCCTGAGAAGGAAAAAAAACGTGTCTATTCACGCAACTCGTTAATGCGCAGAAAAAAAAAACCATTTCTTTTTTATTACCTTATATACGGGTCCAAATCCGCCCTCACCGAGCTTATTGTTCGGAGAAAAGCTGTTCGTCGCTTTAGTTACCGTCGACAAGTCGAACAACGGAAGATCCATATCTTCGTGGCGATGGTGGCTTTCGCTGTGATGTCCTAAAGCTAAGAAACGCGACGGCTATTAGTCGTCGGAAGCTACAATTATAGTGAAGAAGCTTCGGATTGTTTCATTACCCATCTCGCTCAGCCTCAGACGCGTCCGCTTCCTCCTCCGGACGAACAAAGTAACAAAAATTCCTAGGGAAAAAACCGCCGCGAGCGCGCTCAGAGTTCCTATTAGTACCTTCTTTTTCTTATTCTCCGATCCTGCGAGAAAACCGCGTCACTATAAAAAAATTCAAGAAATTTCAAAATTTTGAAAAACAGAAGGGCAAACGCCATTTTGGTCCGCCTACGTTTGGGGTATGAGCGTTTTTGGCCTCCCATGTTCCAAGATGACACATTTAGTCCCCAATATTATCGCTTTTGGGCGATGTTAGTCTCCCTGTTAAATTAACCGTAACCTTCGATGGAATTACGAGCCGGGCCAGCCCGAGTTTTGGGGCCAAGCCAGATCGCCCGCAAAATTCGGGCTGGTCGAACCCGTTATATTTGATGGCCTGACCAGTAGTTTCGTCAAACTTAATGATTTAATTAATCGAAATCGCCCAAAATCATTAACATTGAGGACTAAATGTGGCATCTCGAAACACGAGAGACAAAAAACGCTCATACCTTAAACCAGGTTCTCCCAGAAACAAAATCTTACGGAGTTCGGAAGAAGCCATTCTGATAAAAATCTCCCGTTCCGCCCGTAAAGCCGCCTAACGTCGACCAAAGCTCCTGACCAAAGCAAGCATCCGCTTCCCCCGTTCGTCACGTCCAAGCTCGCGTAAGCCGCGCACGAGCAATTCCTCAAGCACATCTCCTCGCATTGCCTCAAGCTCGAATTCACGCGGAACAAAGCAAAATTCTCATCGGGCAACTTCATCTGCGTATACCTACGAACCCGTCGGTCTTACAATCGCCCACGTCCACCTCTGCGCGATCCCCGTGTAGTTCAACACGAACCTCGACTTAACCGCGTTGTTGACGAGGTCGTAGTGGTAGTAAGCTTCTTGTTTATTATTCACTAACCCGAACTCGTAGATACCGTTCTTTTTCAGCCCTGGGACCCCATTGAACCCTTCCCCGTTCCAAGAACCCGTTCGGTAAACCTCGTCGCCGTTTCTTTTTAGGACTAACTGAGGAAAACCCGTTATCTCCAATCGAAAAGTGTAATCTCCCGAGCCCGGATCGTCGCCGCTCTTCCACGATGTTAGAACGGTTTCTTTCCCCGTAATGAAATTCCACCCCAATTTCATGCCCGGGAAAAGGGTATCGGTGGGATGATCGAAGCTTTGCCATAGATAATTCTCCGGGCTTTCGTCGTCTGCTTCTTTGATCACGAGGTTGCCCGAGTCCAGCAGCTTCAAGATCGGGTTTTTCGGGGTTTTCTGCCGCGAAGTGTAGTTAGTTGACCACACGACGGTGTTATTACCGTCGAGTAGAACTAAGTTGTTGCCGGGCCCGGCGAGTTTTAAGGCGGCGCCGGTGGAGTTCTCGAGGGGATTGTCTCTGTTGGCCACCCACGCGACGGGGAAGTTCGACGTTTGCTTGTACCATATGCCCACGTAACGATTCTTCGAGTTCCCGGGGCTGAAGAATCCCAATTCGAAGCTTCCGTCCGATGAAGTTAGAGTCCGATGATCGTTATCTGTAATGATTTGAGTGGCGTTGATTGTGTCCGAAGCGTCGCTGGGTGTCGATGAGAGCGTGATTGTGAGGAGGAGGAGGAAGTTTTCGAGTAATTTGATGCTGCTCATGATGTTGAAATTCTGCTTGTTTTTCAACATTTACTTTAATTCAATGATGTTTATGATCGCATACGTTGAATAGTATGCTGATAGTTACAGTAGTGTATGTAAACATTTTGTGGAATCGTCTTCTTCCCGAAGAGTAGTTCAGTGGTTTCACGCGTTGTGAAATAACGACTTTCAATGATGATTAGGACGTTTGATGAAGGAGACCGCAGAGGCTGCTTGGATTGGAATAAAAATGTTGTCATGACGCGCAATTTTTCAAATGCCCTCTCACAATATTATATTCAACCCAATATTTGTGTTTTATTCCAATTGATTTGATCATCATCGCGGTTTGCCCTCGAGACAAATCGTTAGGTAGAGAAGGGGTAGGTTTTGGTCAATGGGAACTCTTGAACATATGCCCTACATACAAAAAAAAAATAAAAAAAAAAACTGAATGTTTGGGCTAAGAAACTATTAATTGATATGAACCGGCAGAGTACCTAAATTGTTTTCCGATGCTTCGCGTGAACCAATTTAGTCCACAAAGTTGTCAATTTAAATCAATTTAGTCCATTCGTTAGTATATCAATTAAATTTTAACGAAACATAGGACTGGCCACATGGTCATTGACTTTCTCCCTCCTTATCTCACTTTAAAATTAATTAAATTAAGTTTAACAAAGGAATTCTCATGCACAAAAAAAAAAGAGAAAAACAAATTAATTAAAGAAACTAAGAGTTGGACGTTTAGCACGAGTATTTTTTCTAGAATGTTCCCTTAATTAATAATAAAATATGTACAAAATAAACGCTAGTAGAGTCACTCCACACAAACGGCAACATGCTGCCATGTATGTATAAAGGTAAAGAATCACCAAACAACTAGTCACACTCTACGTAAAGCTAGTAACTGAAAAGATTAACGAGCGTGAATAGTGGTAAGTCGTCGAAAAGCAAAACGCATCACCTCTTCAATTAAGCGTTCCGGTGAGCCAAACTTGCCCTCTCGCCAGCGTCGATTACGCTCCATCGAAATGTGATACACTGATTGCGCAAGCAGGTGCCATGAGGCCAAGTTGCATAGGTGTCCGCTACGCCACCGGGAAGATGCCCAGTCAATCCCACGCTGCAATTGCGGATATGGCCAAATTTAGCATGAGTATCCCCACCGATAAATGCGATACTTACAAGACCAATGGAGCCCACGGGATTTGTACTATCGGGAACGTCCCGGTGTGTTCGTGTTTGGACTAGTTTGTGCCTAAAGACCCACAAGGATGGGCTCGGTTAGTTTGGTCGGAGGGTTGTGTACGAAAGGAAGGATCTTAAATGTGAAGAAGGTGATAGCGGATTCGTGAAGCATTCTTACAGTAAGTTGCCATATTCGAGAAGTTCGTGGCACAACGAGAGCATAGCGCTCGACGAGTGTAAGGAGGAGTGCTTAAAGAAGTCCAATTATACGGTCGAAGCTATTTACCCACTTTGGTATAACCCAAGTGGTTGATATTATGACATGTGTCAATTTAAAAAGTGGTGGGGTGATTAACACCCTTTAAAAAGTTGTGGGGTGTCCATATAAAAAATAGGATCTTGCTTTCCTGTTCTTTTCTCCGCATCCAGTTTGTATATTTGATCAACTTATGTGTGTGTTTGCGTTTTGTATATCCTTTTTTTAATTTTTTTCTAATAAAGCATAGTAACAAAGCTTGGAAATATATGAAGATTTTAGTAACATGCAAAGGTTAACAAGCTATGATCATGAATAGCTTATATTAACATCAATGCTAGGCTACACAGTTAGTTATGAAGATAAGTGCTTGAGGAATGTGTAGGGCAGGGTTTGATATTTAAACCTCAACATAGTTGTCATAAGAAAATAAATAAAATATTAATAAAAAAAAAAACTATACGAGTGAACCGGTGAGATTTGCTCCACTGATCGACTGTTATAACTCGAGGCTCATCGGGATTCAAGTACTGTAATGGTGAGCACCTTCCCCGAGCCATATCCGTTTCCAGTGCTCCCCGTCATCGACGAATCGCCTTCTCCGTGGGTGAAGAATCCCGGCTGCTTCGGCTTGGCCAGAGCGATTCCGCCGCTCAGCATGGCGACCACCGAAGTCATGTCGGGTCTGTCCTCGGGAGACTGCTGCACGCACAGCAGACCCACGTGGATCAACCGTATCATGTCGTCCATGCTATTCGTTTCCCGTAAGTAGCTGTCGACGAGTTCCAGCGACCTTTCTTCTGTGTGTAGCGTCCAAGCCTGGATTTTGCGAACCGTTATGTTAATAAAAGAAAATGGCTACTAATGCGAAAGAGGAGTAGTTTAAGACAGTGTAAGAAGGCCGTTTTTGGTCCCCCTAATGTTTAGAGTAGGAGCGTTTTTGTTCCCATGTTTTAAGATGTCAGTTTTAGGCCGCAATGTTATCGATTTTGAACCATTTTGGTCCACCGGTTAATGAACCAGTTTGGACGGAATTACAGACCGAGCCAGCAAATATGACAGGTCGCGCCGGGACGCTCCGAATTTTGCAGGCAAAAAATTGACATTTGGTCCAACCGTAATTCCGTCCAAACTAATGGTTAAATTAGCAGGTGGACCATAATTGGTAACATTGGGGGACTAAAAGTGGCATCTAGAAATATGAGGACCATAAACATCCATTTCCTAAACATTGGGGCCAAAAATTGCATTTGCCATTTTAAGACAGCAATGCCAGTAAATTTCGAGGGGGACGGGGAGCATACGTGTTCGAGGAGGTTGATGTGGTTGGGTCCGAAAGAGAACGAGTTGTTCTTCTCACCGATGACAATTTCTAACACGAGGACACCGAAGCTGAACACGTCAGACTTCACCGAGTATCGCCCCCGTACTGCGTACTCAGGCGACATGTACCCGCTACACACGAGAAAAAACAATAATGTCACGAAAACCCATCGATACAAAAGTCTTGGATTAAGCTTAGCCATGATGATGAGAACTGAGACAACTTACTAGGTTCCCGCGACCCTCTTCGTCTTGTCTTCGGTCTCGTTTTCTTTGAAAATTCTAGCCAGCCCGAAGTCCGATATCTTCGGGTTCATGTCGTTGTTCAGCAGTATGTTGCTGGCTTTTAGGTCTCTGTGAACGATCCTCAACGGAGAATCTTGATGGAGATACATCAATCCCCGAGCTATTCCCTTCACTATTTGCAGCCTCGTATTCGAATCGAGGTGCCTACGGTTCTTCACATCTGCGAGAAAGCAAAACGTTTATGAATCATCTAAATCGTATGTAGCAGAGTTTACTTAGATAAAAGAGGGATTTTGACATTTTTGATCTCCAACGTTTGGCTTATGGGCGACTTTGGTCTCATATGTTCCAGAGATACAGTTTTAGTCCCAAATGTTGGCGATTTTGGTGCGATTTTGATCCAACGGTTAATTTAACCATTAAGTTCGACGGAAATACGTGGTCGGCCCGAATTTACGTGCCGGGCCAGATCACCTTTTTTTGCCCCGCAAATTTCGGGTTGGCCCGGCCGGTAATGATGCTCGGCCTGTATTTCCGTCCAACTTAACGGTTAAACTAATCAGCGGACCAAAAATGTCCAAAATCAACAACATTAGGGACTAACACTGTAACTCGTAAACATAGACGATCATAGGCCAAACATTCGAGACCAAAAATGTCAAAATACCGATAAAAGATTTAACTATCTTACTGAATAGAATCAAGTCGAGGCTTTTGTTGGGCATGTATTCGTATATCAACATCTTTTCTTCTCCATGGATGCAGTAGCCTAGAAGCTTCACAAGGTTCCGGTGTTGGAGCTTGGAAATGCATATCACCTCGTTCTTGAATTCCTCGAGCCCTTGTGACGAAGTCGCCGATAGCCTCTTCACTGCTATGTGCTGCCCCTGATCAAGAATCCCCTGAGAACAATAACAGCAAGCAAGAGGGAGAGGTATTCATTTACTTATTACCAATTCTCAGTCGAAACATGCTGCAAAAAGTCCCTTATGTATATATGCATGTATACCTTGTAGACGGGCCCGTATCCGCCTTCCCCGAGCTTCCTATCGGCAGAAAAGTTGTCTGTGGCTCTTAATATCGTCTGCAAGTCGTAGAAGGGCAACTCTAAGTCTTCGTGATCATTCATTGCTGCAACAAAATATTGTCTGAAAATGTAAGTTTAGTCCGTCACTCAAAGCCAAGACATGAAATGAAAAAAGAGGGTGAATGCAACGATGTTTGAAAAATGAGCGTTTCTGGTCCCACGTTACGTTCTGAGATACCACTTTCAATCCTCAATGTTACCGATTTTGGTTTGTTTTGTCCACCGGTTAATTTAACTATTAGTTTGGACGGAACTACGTGCCAAGCCAAGTCTCTCTTTCTTCGGTCCATAAATCCGTCCAAGCTGACGGTTATATAAATCGGTGGACCGAAATGACCCAGAATCGATAACATTGGAACTAAAAGTGACATCTCGAAACATGAAGAACAAAAGAAGCTCGTACCCCAAAAATTGGAGACAAAAAACGGCATTCTCCCAAGAAAAAACAGTCTCATATTTTCATTACCTCCTCTTCTCCGTAGAGCATCGGCCCTCTTCCTCCTCCACAGGCATGCAACAATTCCCAGAAGTAGCAAAGCTGATCCCGCTACCGTTAGGCCGATAATCAGCTCTTCTTTCCCCTTTCCATCAGATTCTGTACCATAAAGGACAGGCACATAAAGTTATTACAACCATATGTTTAGTTCTCCTAAAACCACTTTTAAAAGTTGTCCCAACGCCATTTTTTGTCCTCAGTGTTTGCAGTATAGGCGTTTTTCGTTTCCATATTCCGAGATTCTACATCTAATCCTCAATGCTAAGTTAATTTAATCATTAAGTTGAAAGGAATTACAGCCGAAACAGATCCCCAATTCTTTGGCTCGCAAATTTCTGGCTGGCCCTGCCCACTCGTAATAATTGATAGTCATGCCTGTAATTCCGTCCAACTTAACAATTAAATTAATCGGAACACCGAAAACTCTTAATTCAGTAACATTGAGAACTAAGAGACAAGATAATGCCGATGCTACAAACATCAGGGACAAAAAAAAAAAAGAGTCCCTTACTTAAAAAGCCGTACCTAATTCGGACGAAGCAACTCGTACGTAAAGATCCTGTCCGTCCGCCGACAAAACCCGCATATCCGCCAAATCCCCAAACCAAACGATGCAACCGCTTCCGCTCCCCCTAACGTCCAAATTCGTATACGCCATGCAACCACAGTTACTCAAGCACCGAACCCTACACTCCTCCAGCGTCATGCTCTCGTTGTGCCACGTGTCCCTCGCGTCGGGAATCTTCAAGCCCGAATACTTCTTGAACCCAGCGGGCCCACCCCTGAGGGTCGCGGGGCACGAATTTCTCCAGACACGCGCACACCGGCGTGTTGCCGCCGTCGCAGAGGCCGTACGCGCCGCAGAGCTTGTAGTTGTCGCAGTAGTCCGCCGGCATGTTCAGGTACAGCGACCACTTCTGCGTCCTGTCGACCCACGACCACCGTTGCACGACGCCGGCGGGGTTTATGGTGATCCGTGAAAGAACCGACCGGTCGATGGAGTCCTGTCGGTAGACGTAGGTGCCGTTTTTCTCGTACAGACCGTACTTAAAGGTCGGGTCTTTCCTCACGTTGGGTGTGCCGCTGAGGACGAGCCCGTTCCACGGACCGGTTCGGTACGTGACGTTGTCGCCCTTCTTGGTGAGCCCTTGGGCGTAGCCGGTGAGGTCTATGTGGAGGGAGTAGTCTCCAGGGGCAGGATCGTCATTACTCCTCCACGAAGAGAGGAACCGTTCTTTCCCGTTTATATAATTCCACCCGAAATCCATGTCCGGTAAGAAAGTGTCCGTTAGGTAGTCGAAGCTCTGCCACATGTAGTCTTCGGGCCTCTCGTTTTCGGCTTCGCGGAGGACGAGGTTTCCGTTGTCCAAGAGCTGGGCGATTGGGTTTCTGGCGGCGGATGACGACGACGACGCTTTCGCCGTTGACCACACGACGCTGCCTCCGCCGTCGAGGATCGCTAGCTCGCCGGATTCCGTCACCGTCAGGGCGGCGGCTGATGAAGAGGGCGACGATGATGTGACGTTTCTTACTGGTTTTTCCCTGTTGGCGACCCACACCGGAGTTCTCTCGGAGACGTTCTTGTACCATATTCCGATGTACCACTTGTCGGAGTTGTTTCCGGCGGAGAAGAATCCGAGCTCGAACCTTTCGCCGGAGGATACTAAGGTCTCGAAGCCCTTTATGGTCTGGGTTTTGTTCAGGGTGTCGTTTGCAGTGGATAAAAGCTTCTGGTTAGCGAGCAAAAGCATCATCAGAGGTAGAAGATAAGAGGAGGTAATAATCGGAAACAGCATGATGATGATGATCGAAGCTATTTCGTTTATTTAATTTTTTCTTTTTTTTTTTAGATCATCGGCTATTGTTGTTTCTTGGGCTCGAGGATTCCTAGGTATAATAGCATGTGAAAAGAATAGTCTTCTCTTCTTTGGGTGTTCAACTTCGTACAGCTGAGGTCGTTGAGAGTGATATCATCTCAGTGCTGCTGGGGTCTTCACGTGGTCGTGCTTTAGAAATAGTCCTTTGACACTGACGACTTTTTCGATTTATTGCGTTGCGCGAGTTGTTTTTCATTTGACTTTTTCTGTATGAAAATTATTTCTATTAATTTTGCAGATCTGGCTGGAGTTTAGAATATTATTTTTTTCCTCCTTTCGATGCCGCCGGTCAAATTTAACTACTCCTTTTTTCAAATGTTGGTCCCCTTGTGGTGGAGTCTTTTTGTGAAGTTTGACATGAGTTCTTTGGATCCAAGCATTAAAGATTAGTTTAGGTTTTGTTGCTTGGCAAAATGCTAAAGTGGAGGATGGCAACTGAAAATGATGCAAGTAATATCATTATTAATTTAATATTTGATTGGGGTTTATCTTTTTACATAATCTATGATGCTTATTTTGTTTGTTTTGCCATGCACCTAGATTTATACATCTACAATTCATAACACAAAAATACAGTTAATTTTACACAAAAATACAGTTGTTACAATGTTTTTATTCCAATCAATTAATTTTATTTTCTACACTAATTTTTACTTCAACCCATTAATTATATTTTATACACTAAAAATAATATTTCATACATATTCTTACTTATTGTTATTAAAATTATTTAAAAAACGAAAATACTATATAAATTAAATTTAAATTATATAATTTTTATATATAAAACGTATTAATTATATAATTGACTTGCTAATTTAAAAGCAAATATAGTCATATTTTCTATGTAAAAATAAAATATTTATTTTTATTCCATAAAATAAAAACAAAACATATAGAATATTAAAAAATATTTATAGAATTTAATGTTATTATTATAATGATATAAAATATTTTAGACATAATTAAATAAATTTTTATTTAAAAGAAAATAAAAATAAAAGTTAGTTATAACTCTATTTTAGAGTTGAGAAATAGAGTTAATCTCACGGTCTGCGAACTCTATAGTAGTGTAATAATAGATTACTCGTTGGAGAATACATGCACTCTATTTTAGTGTAAAATACTAAAATAGAGTACCCATTGGAGACGCTATAAGGAGACATCGATCTCTCACGAAACTTATCTTTCTGACCCATATATGTCGTCTCAAGGTTAAACAGACAGTGATCAAGGTGGCTAAGTGGAAGTTGTTTTAACGTTGTGTCTTGGTGGTTTCCATACTAAAATTAAATTTGGTGTAAATTGAATCTAAACGTTATTGTCTGCTATGAACGATGCGACTCGAGACATCCAATGACACTAATCTTCTTCTGGTCAATATATCCCTTTTCAAGTCCACATAAACATTTATCAAGGAGACCTAAGTGACCGGTGTCTTAATACATCGCAGTAATCCACATTACATAATTTCAGTTTAAATCGAATATGGTCCATATGTTCCGAGTCAGGTCCACGACAATAGAGATTTCAAAGAGATTTGGAAACGAATTCATGACATTTTTTTCGTAAGCCACTTCGACACGGAATTATTGATCTGTGATTTATTATGACTATGGAATATATAGCAATCAATCAATTGGTGTCCAATATTAGTTTGGTAGTTGCTTTCAGTAGTGGCATATTCAACGCCCTAAAAAAACGCGTCTATATAAACTCAACGCCCTAAAAAAACGCGTCTATAATAAACTCGAATCTCGCTGACGACTTGAATTGGGATAGTTTTAACTATTATTTAATTTTAATTTTATCTGTTGTTGGATGAAACCTGTTAGTGTTGAAATGGTAATAACAAAAAAATAAAGGTAAATGATAAGAGGAGCGAGACACGAACGGACCTACGCAAGCGCTTCCGCCTGCCGGCGGTAATTGTACTTCCTGGGTGTTGGACACAGGGCTTCCGTATTACTAAAAGCTATGTAAAAGGGCTAATTTCTTTTTTTTTTACATAGTGGTATCTAACTTAAATTTGACTTGTTTTTTTCTTTTTTTTACTACCCCGAGCTATCCCTAGTCGACCTGGCTATGGGCTAGCCCCATAAATACCAGTGTGGGCATTTTTGCACCACACAGACCTGACGGAGGTTTAATTATGCCACATATTTCATAGGTGAGACTAATCTCCGGGGCGAGATGAATACGTCTCAAGTCCACCGGACAACAATAGTCATGAGCCATTAAGCTCATGTGGACTACTCAAGGAAATTGTGGAAGGAAGATTGGATCTCACGACCTCTTTTAACCACAAGTCATTAAGGCCTCCTCATTGACCACTAGACCAATGCCTCATTGACAACTAAAATTTGACTTGTTGATTATAGTGTTGTGGGTTCAAATTTTGCAGTTTGAATTCTCTGTGCCCATTTGGTGTTCCAATCTGATGTTCCACTCAGCAGATTGTGACACGTTTAAAAAAATCAATTGAGATTAACATTTGTCACAATCTAGTGTATGGAACACCAGATTGAAACAACAAGTGGGTACACACAATCCCATACCCAAATTTTGGCTGCTTTATTTTTTATTTACTTTGTTAAGAGTGGGCCTTTTGTATTTAATTTTTAACTCCTTTTATTTACCTTACACACTTGGTGTTGGGTATTTGATTTTTAACTTCTTTTTTAGGTGGGCTTCGGGCATTTATTAAATTTTTTAATTAATTATTAGGGGCTGTTAATTACACGTTTTCTTCTATATTTAGAGGGTTTAATCTCGCTCCGGAGCCCCCGGTCTTGAAATTCTGTGTCTGTCACTTGAGTGAGAAGAACAAGTAGACATTTATACAACTCTTTTCTATGTATAATATACACATCATATGTACAAACTTGGCTATTTAAATGGAACAGAACAGTTCTCGTTCCGATCTGAGCATGCTCTTGAACCAATTAACAGATGCCTTAGGTATCCTCGTAAGGTTATTGCGAAAGTCCACGTAATAAAGCCCGAATCGAACAGTGTATCCCATGTTCCACTCCCAGTTGTCCAGCAAAGACCACACGAAGTAACCTCGAACGTCGCAGTTATCTTGCCTGCACACATACATATAAATTATTTTCGATGCGAAACATATGTGTATTCAGCAAAGAGTTTACGTATATGTAGGGATTTTTACATTTTTTTGATCCCCGATGTTTTATTTATGTGCATTTCTGGTCCCCCATTTTTTTGAGTTACAGTTTCAGTCCCGAATGTTACCTATTTTTGGCATTTTTCGTCCCTCAATTAACTTAATCGTATGTTTGGAGAAAATTTAACATGCTACATGCACCTAATTACACGTTTTCGAACTTAAAACATTCCATTTTCATATTACAATCCAAAAAAGTTGTTCACGTCGACTTAAACTCTTAGAACATTCTATTGTTATAATTGAATCGTTAGTTCGAATTTATGCCCTAACTCTCCCGCGAAACTTTCATTCCATGTTGAAAAAGCTTATTTCTGAGCATTTAAGTCGATTAAAATGAAATCAGGTGCATGTAACGTGTTAAATTTTCTCCAAACATACGATTAAGTTAACCGGGGGTCAAAAATCAATATCGATAACATTGGGGACTGAAACTGTAACTCGGGAAAATAGAGGACAAAAAATGCACACAGGCTAAACATCGGGGACGAAAAATGTAAAAATTCCCTATATGCGTGCACATTTATTTACCTGATAGCTGCAGATAGGTTAGAGAGATAATCCTTGTGGTAATCTATTCTTTTCTCGTCTTGCAAAGCCTTATCTAACGACATATGGGATTTATTCGGATCATCCATGCCTATAATTTGTTATAACGATTATACATTTAAATGCGACAGTTTCGTTATAGGCGATAGGTGGGATCCGAGAGAAGAGTACTAAGAAAAACAGGATACCGTTCTCCGTTATGATAACCGGCGGATTCTCGTACTTGTTCATGACGTAGTTCGCCAGCTTACGAATTCCCCATGGAACGATGTGTAGCCAACGAGATGCACCCTATAATGAAAAGGTATTTAAGGTATTGGAAATAAAACATGTAAATTTTTTAAGAGATAATAAAATCTATTCAAAATTAAATTTTTAGGTGAAGTGGTCATCTTATATGATATCATAGCTCGGGATAAGAAGTCATGGGTACGAATTCTCACGACCTCGACCAACCATTTCATGTCAACATCTAAAAAAGAAATCATCCTATTATGAAATAAAATATATAAATTTAAAATATAATGCACTCCCGAGAAGGGATTGCAATGAGTAATTTCTATTTTTTTCCCTCCATATTCTTCAGTAATTTTGCTTATTGATCCATTATAAAATTTTGTCCGGTTGATATTATAAATGAAATTATTATTTAAAAAGAAAATATGATGCACTCCCTTTAATCTTAAAGGTTTTGGGTAAAGTGGATTCAACATGTAGCATATCTAACGAAGATGAAATTCGTGCAAGGAAAAGACAGGAGGGTAAAGACTTACTCTATCTCCGATGGCGATTCCGTTTTTCAAAGCTAAACAGAAAAAAAAAAAATCGATGTCAGTAAATATATAGGCACTGTTTTTTTTTTTTTTTCAATTTTTCTGCTTGCTAGAGACTTACATGTGGTGATCACTGCGGCGTCAGAAGAAGCATCGTTCAGTACAAACTTTCGAATTCGGGTTCTGTCATTACGAGCGTACAACGTCGTGTAATGATTGATCCCGACGAAATCCAAAGTGCCCTTCAGGATTCTCGACGCCCCATCGTTGATATCGGGGAGTCTATCGCCCACCAGCTTCTGCATGGAAAGAGGATAATGCCCTAGGAGAAGAGGATCAAGGAACCTGATTTTCTTTAAATAATCTATTTTTCCTATTTCATCTGAAATTTTTTATCTTGCAAGGGTTTTTTTTGACGTGTTATTACCATCCGAGTCCAAAATCCATGGCACGTTGTGCGGCTTCGATGTCCTCGCTTCTTTCCGATATTGGCTCGTACCACTTGGAGTCTAGCACGATGCCAACTTGTCCTTGCTGGCTCTTCTGTAATGAGACACCATGTGGGAAAAAAAATTTAAAATTCGATGGTTTAGGTTGGAAATAAATATATAATTATTTAAAATATAATGCATTTTGCATTCCTTCATGCTTAAGCTAAGCTTTTAGGAATGGACATCACTCTGACATCTGAGACAAATCATCATTGATACGAATCCTAACCAGTACCCATTAAAATTCAACGTCTACGACTAGACAAAAACGAAATCAATTCTATACATGACGAGTGTGCTAAAAATAAAATAAATTAAAATATGATGCATTTCCTTCATGTTTAGAACATTTAGACAACATTCACCCGAATTGAAGTGAAAATGGTCATTCAATTGTAAAAATTTATTCGATAAGGATATGAAAGTGAATTTGTGGCTAAACGAGAGGCAATGAAACTGAACCTTGAAATATCTTTGATAGTTGCGGTAAGCAGCGGCGTGCGATAACAATATATTGTGAGCGACGACGTAAGGTTCGGTCGAGGATTTCCCTTTCTTGCACACCAAGTGCCCGAGGATCGAGCATCGGCCCGGGGCTTGAATCCCGAGGTCGTAGCCCTGGATGGACATGCCACGTGGCTCGTTGAATGTCATCCAGTGTTTGACTCTATATCCGAAAGCCTTGAAACAGACATGGGCGTAGTACTCGAAGTCATTCCTGCAAGCAATAAGCCTTTTGAAGACAATGAAGTAAAAATTATTCTAGTACGGCCGGTCAGGTTTCCCATTCTTTGGCCCACAAAATTCGAATTGGCCCGGCCCGATCCGTAAATTCAAGCTGACTCGGCTCGTATTTCCGTTCAACTTAACGGTTACGTTAACTGGGAATAAAAAACGCTCAAAATCGACAAACATTGAGGACTGAAACTATAACTCGGAAAATTGGGGACCAAAAACGCATGTAGGCCAACATTGGTGACAAAAAATGAAAAATTCCTAATAGATGCGTACAAGAAGATAAGATTATATGTTCTCATTTCATGTTTCTATATTGTGATCCACTCACATGATTATGACACGTGTTAAAAAAACCAACTAGCGTAACACAATCACAATCTGATGAATGAAATATCATATTGGAACATAAATTGGGAACAAACGATCCACGCAGCACGAGAGACTTACACTATTTGGTTGCCCAAGAAACCTTCGTACTTGTCTTCGAGCGTCTGAGGAAGATCCCAGTGGTACAAAGTTGCGTATGGCTTTATTCCTTCAACGAAAATCAAAGTTCATGTAAGATTTTCAATTATTTAGGTGAACCAATTTACGTAAGATTGCCCTTAGTTGGTTCAGTAATGAATGAGATTAAATAAATAATTGTAAGTTGTGTACTCGGAAATTGTTATTTTTAATAACTAACGCCTATTAGATTACTAAAGTTAAACGAACGTAAACGTCAAAGGTGTCAATCGTCCAACGAACGGTCCAATCGACTTTAGCCTATAAACCAGGAGGCCGTGAAATTAATCTCATTTGGGCTCGAATGGGTTGGTAAATGACGACATATTTCGATTCTAATTTGGGGTCCAGTAAATGAATTCAGATTTCTATAATTAAAAATATTGTAACTTTCGCTATGCATTAGTCGACTGTGTCCAATGGACCTAGCACCTAAACTTAGATAGCATAGGCGGAGCCTAGGCATGCTCTAGACGGAAATTAGACGGCTTTTTATTATTTTTATTTCTATATATCAAATATGCTAATATTCAATTAAATTTATCCAATTTTTTTTTTTAATTTTGTAGTTTTTTATTATTCTATCATTAAACAAAGCTCGATGAGTTCGAGCCCAAAAAATGAGGCGAACTCGACTCATTTACACCCTATGAGCAAGCACTCTTGCTTGCTCCAGGTTAAGAAAGAAGAAAATCATAGTAAAAAATGGGATAAAACTCATTTTGATGCCCAATGTTTGAATAATGGACCAATTTAGTCCCAAATGTTTCAATTGGACCAATTTAGTCCTTCATGTTTCAGAAATGAATCAATTTGATCACAACTTGACAGAAACCTTCAATTTTAACATAAAATTGACGTGTGACATCATCACAGCGTGCATGCGTCTCAGAGTTAATGATTTTCCGTCTAAATTGGCGGTTTCTATCAAGTTGGGACCAAATTGGTTCGTTTCTGAAACACGGGGATTAAATTGGTCCAATTAAAACATTGGTGACTAAATTAGTTCATCAGTAAAATATTGGAGACCAAAATGAGAAATATCCAAAAAAAAATAATAAAGCCATCAAACCTTTTTGTAGTAAAGCGTCAATGAGATTATTGTAATATTCAATCCCTTCTTGGTTTGGTATTCCTGTTCCACCTGTAACATTTTAAACCCGGTGAGGCTACAACTTTCTAGTACATGTAATGTAATAAAAAAAAACATTTTTTGTCTCAATCGATAAGTTTAAAAGAAGAAATATTTACTTGGCAAGATTCTTGACCATGAAATGGAGAATCTGTAAGCGTCCATGCCCATGTCTTTCATCAAGTCTATATCGCTCTGCAATAAACGAAGCTAACACGCTCAATTGAAAAAAAAAAGAATTAAAATTAAAAACTAAGAAAAAGATAAGGATTTGAGCCTTAAATTGCCACGCAGTATATTCTCTTTTTGGAATATTTCAGAATGTGGTCGTTCTTATCTTAAACTCCTATTATAGCTCAATACTTTTTGAATGAAATAAGTACACTCTTTTTATATCTCTATGCTGTTAACTTTATATCAAAGATTCAAAGGTCAACGCCTTTATAAGATTGACATATAATTAATATATTGTGCGTGTGTGTGTCACCTTGAATCGATGATATTGATCAACCGCTACGGCTGCAGTGCTGAAATCCATTATTCTACCTACGTATATTTCCACGATTTAAATAACATTAAAAAATAATTAGAAGTTCCAAAAATAAGCTAATATAATTAAGATTGAGCTGTAACAATTAACCTGGTTGCTTAGAGAAGGTGTCCCATATGCTGTCGCCTTTATTACCTTCGTTTGCTGCTCCTTCAAACTACATTAATACATAGAAACTAAGTGTATGTGTTTATTACATAAAACATAGAAAGTCATTAACTAACCTGGTAAGCCGAAGAAGCTGTTCCGAAAACGAACCCATCTGGAAAATCGCTTCTGGATATGGATTCCGTCTTCGCAGTCATCGAAAGAAGAAAAAGTGCAAACGATGATAAGAAGAATATCAGTGAAATATTTCCCATTTTTTTTCTTTCTTTTTTCCTTTTTCAATCATGGAAAAGGCTTAGTTCAAAAGCTCGCTAACCATGTATTAAAACAAGCTTAGCGAATGAAATTAATTAGCGTCGAAGATTAAAAAATAGGTAACGAGAGTTCGAGTTGTGGAAGGTAAGGAAGCGATTGGAACGTTTCACACATTTTAACTTGTTAATTGTTAATCATTGGAGAATTATAGTGAGAGGAAGGAAGGTTTTGTCTTGTGAGGCTTTGTGAATTGTGATTGAGGTTGGCTTGTTGCTAAGCAATCTATGCCTTTTGCTTAGACGTTTATGGTCGAATATATATATATATATATATATATATATATAGATATATATATGTGGTTTGCACAAAAGAACATGCGCTGCCGATTAAAGAACAAAAAAAGTAATTTTAAGAGATGGACTCACATCATATTGCGACGTAATATATCGATTACAATTATCCAATGATATTTAATATTAATGATGTCGTGAACCCTTTAACGATGGCATGCCGAAACACTAAAGAATGAATAAATTGATTCTCTCCTTTTTCTTTTGTTATCCGAATATCTCCACTCAATCGACTATGTGCTTACGCCATATGGACTAATATCCAAGCTTACTTGCCAACCAACAACAATAGTCAAAAGTCACTAGCAGAATTCAAACTCAAAAGACACGATTTAAGTATCAAAAGAGCCATCCTCTATGTTAGCCTTTGATGACATTCTATCTTAAAAAAAAAACTTGGATACAAATGATACATTAAGTCGCTGATTTTCTGACATTACCAACTAGAGGTCAATGTTTCGATTTCACTTGGAATCCTTGAGTAACGTAGTCCGCATGGAATAATACAAACAAACCATGTGAGTTAGTCCATCTAGAGTTGCGGTTGCCTTATAGTCGACAATAAGCTTCAAATTTGTGTCAAAGTCAACACGTTACATTGATATTGGGTGGGCATATCTCCAAAAGTTACATGTTGAAGTTTTTTTAAACCTTTAATTTCAAATAACATAACTTCTGATCCGGAACCTTTCAGAAAATGCCTATTATAGACCATACTATTCACCTATGGTGATTTGAACATAGTGAATCAAGATGTGGCTTTTGGGAAGAGGATTAAGTCACCATTAGCCAACTAGATCTCTAGAATGTGGACATGTCACCCACATTGGAAAAGAATAATTAAGTCATTAATAAGTATTGTGCTAAAGTTAAGGCCAAATTGTTAAATTAGGTCACTAACTATGCATCTCCCGTTTTTTGTGTCATTAAGTTTCATAATTGCAAACTTAGGTCACTAAGTAACATATTTGATTTTTTTTGGGTCACTGGTGAATTTTTCCGGCGAAAATCGCCGGAAATCCGACGTGACCGATGATGTGGCTGCTGATATGTCATTGGCCACGTCGCCCGACGATTTTCGCCGAAAAATTCACTAGTGACCCAAAAAAATCAGATATGCTATTTAGTGACCTAAGTTTGCAATTATAAAACTTAGTGACCCAAAAAACACAAGTATATAGTTAGTGACCTAATTTAGCAATTTGGCCTAAAATTAATTATGGCACATTACTAAACAATGCCCACTATAATTAATCAGTTCACTAAGCTTATGCTGATGAAGTCAATATTAATAATATGCCAAGTCAAAGATAATTAATTAGGTCTAGCCCAATTAAGCCTATAATTAATTAATACAACACTTCGACCATCGAAGTCTTACACGTGCTCTATCTCGACACATATCCAAGTCCATCATGACGAAACACATTATCTCTTCATCGTATTATCTCGATGATCATTTTTAAGCCAAACTCAACAGCTTCGTCTCAACCTTGAGTCCGATATTCACCTAGCTAATATCGTGGTACCGGATCAACTTTATGAAATAACTATAGATTTTTGCCAAATGCTTATAAATCAACCACTTATATCTCGGTCGAGTGGGACCCATTGTCCATGTTAAACCCATTACACGAAGCTATGATTGAATCGTGATGGACAAAATTACCAAGTTGCCCTTCGTGTCCCACACGAGCCAATTTATATGCTCGCCAAACACGTTGTATTTTGTCAATCACATTCTCGCATGACTTGTATCTTTATTATTTACGAGATTTTGATTCCCTCTCTGTGGTCAATGCTCAGCAATCACCCTTTGTTATCAAATCCGCAAGTCGTGGTCGACCCATGTTAGATCCCGAACAATGCGGTAAAACTAGTGACTAGCCAACACCCCTAAATCCATAATCGACCCCTTCACTCTAAAGTTCACTTAGGCTACTATCGTCAGGCGTTCGATCGTTGACACTCGTGGAGTAATAAGTCATGTGATCAGTTGACTATGCGATGATGTTTACTATGTTGATCGCAATCCAATGTATTCCTGTCACGATTTCCAACTACCCAAGTGAGTGGTTGACACAACCACTAAAGAGTCGTCAACATATAAGTCGTACACGGCTTCTAGCGTCCTAGTAGAGTTCTTACGAAATTTTTTCTATGTATGGAGATAAAAGTATTTGGTGTTTTCCTCTCTAATCTGATGAGAATCAAAGCTTAATTTCACTACTGTGAATCAAAAAAGTAATAATACGTCATAATAAATAAAACATTTATTGATAAAGTAAGCACAATGGTCGAACACTACGAAATGGCTTCCACTTTTTTCTTTGTGGTTTATCGAGCTCATAGGCTCAAATGCGTCTAACCTCAGGAAACTATATAAAGCCGAATAATGAGAACTATAGTCATATATGTTGGATATTGTGAATGAAATTAATCTAAAAGGCACATTATGAAATGGTGCATGGATTAATTCCAAAAGGTACAATTGAAAAGATATTTTTTTTGAAGTGATGTACCTTTCTGTACTTGATGACCCTTGGGTCATTATAAATATGTTCCCCACATCATTGAATTGAGACAGAACAACGTTGCATTCATCGCATATTAGAAATCACGTCCTAGGATCATAGTGCAAGAAAGAACCGAATCTCGTTGTAAGATTCGCCGAAAAACTTCGTTGAGTCGAAAGTGTTGCGATTTCGAAGTTAGAAGTCGTTGTCTTGGGGACGCTCGCCATTAAATCGATTGAGCACGTAATATCGGGGCGATACGTCTTACGGACAGCGTACGTAGTACGTGCCTCGCCCGTTTGAGTCTGTATAAATTAGCCACCGACAAATACACCGAGATACCAACAATCGTAAGACGTCGGTGTATTTATCAAATAACAATCGCAACAAGAAGTCATGATGAAGATGATTGCTTAAAAATTGAACCCAGAAAAACTTCATGTCTCTCTGCTCAAGACACGATGGAAAATTCCCAGGAAAGCTCTTGGTGTCTCCACTTGATATTTGCTTATTTTGTTTACGAATATTAAATATTATTTCGTGAAAGCCAATCATGGAAGTGGAACCATAAACGAAACATCCCTGTTGATGTTGAGTCTTCAACATTGGCAATGTTAGGAGAACATTCTGGTCAACATTTGTTGCCCAAGAATGTCTCCTTTCTCAGTTTTATCTTTCATACCCAAAACGTGTTTAATCCGTGTCTAGGCTATTTTTAGTGTTTTGCAGGAGTTTGATAAGAGCTGGAATGAGTCAAATGCGTGTGGAATGAGTATGGATAAAGGAGAGCGAACTTAGGAGTGAAGCATACTAAAAATAGGAAGATTGGAGCTCAAGTCAAGACCAAGTCATTTGGAGCTGATCCGAATCAACTCTCAACGGTCACAACTATCTTAGTGGACGTAGTGGATGTGACCAAGTCTGTGGTGAAGAAGTCACAAAGTCGAAGACTATAAAAGGGGACTTCACTTAACTATTTCGTTTGAGGTGAGCGACATAAGATTATATGAGCGAAGTTCGAATGAGTCCGAACCATGTCGAGAGTTTCTTTTAGCCTAGAATTTCTGGTTTACAAAAGTCTAAGGACTTTGTAGTTTTTCAGGATCGTTTAGATTCATAGTTTTTCTAGGCTTGTTTTTACTATCGTTTGATAGTTATTTTGCCATCCATTGCTATAGTAGAATTTTGCCTTGAGGCATGCAACAAGTTTATTGACTTGCTGCACAAAATTTATATATTGTGTTTATCACTTTCATAACTAAGTAATCATCTATTCCGCTGTGCGCTTTGAGAGTTAGGTTGAGTGTTAACCAAACATTTCATCCAACAGTGTTATTACTTAGTGTTTTTACATTCATTCAAGATCAAGCCACGTCGATCCCTATTCGTCAGGATTTGGAACCGAGAAAATTTTGATTTTATGCCCAAATTTAAGCAGCGGGTTCGTGGAAAGGAAAAGTAATCGACACACCCATTCAAGAATTTTCGCAGGCCCGACACCCACATCCTAAACCAAGATTCGGGTCAAACCTCATCCCAGCCACGGACTTTGGCAGCCTCCGGAGGCAGATCCAAGCGAAGGCTTGGCTTCTCGGACAAACCGGCTACGGCGCAAGCAACCGCGGGATTCAAAACGCCCCATGCCCCCCTTCGCGACGAGTGACGCAACGGAGAAGGATCTCGCAAGGACCTCGCATTGAGCCGAGATCATAGGAGCCGACGACGAGAACACCCACTCATAGGCGACGCAATAATGAGAATCCGGGGCAGCAGCATGAAGGCTGAAGGCTGCGGGCTGCAGTTTGGGCATGTGGCACTGCAGTTTGGGCTCCGGTACAGGCTGATATGCTGGCCTACGGTGTCCGACGACAACAAAAGGTGGCCTTGCATCGGTGCAAGGTCGGAGGGATATGGCTCGTCGCTTGTGACGGCGGGATCGCTGTTCGGGGTGGTTCGAGGCGGACTCTTTGTGGCTACTCAAGGCAGCGCTACAATGCGTGGTCATTGGCACTGTGATTGCTGTGTATCTGCTGCTCCGGCAGCGCAGCGGGGCAGAGAAAGCCGCACAGTGTAGAGCTGTTGTGGACGCAGGGATGATGTACCGTGTTCGTGGTGTGGAGGCAAGCTGCTGTAGGACACGTGCTTCAGCTCGGGGTCGGGCTGTGGAGGAGGAGTAGCGGTTTCGTGCTCACAATGCAGCCTTTTGGGTCTTGGAGTCAAATCCGGGTGCCATAGCGACGAGGATACTGTGCAGCGGGGTGCGATTCGAGCCTGTGGCGCTGCGCGGGACTCTGTCACGGGGCCGATGCGGCGTGTGAAGGCAGCGAACGACGGTAGTGCATGGCTGCTCGGGGCAAGGCATGTGCTGCGCAGGCGAGATATGGGGTGCTTCGGCTCTGGCGGCGCGGTGTAGGGCTCCAATACATGACTGCTGGTCGGGGCTGCTGTGGCTGCAAGGGGCAGCATCGTGGTGGTGTAGGTCGAAGCTATGGGTGTTGTAATGCGGGCTGCTGGGGCCCAACGAAGAATCTCAGACGGAGGCCCAGCGATGGGTCCCGACCCAAAAAGACTTCATGGGACAGGCCCAGTGCTCGAGAAACATATGTGCCTTCTCCTAAAGCGCACTATTCTTGCCATGAGAAAGGGGAATTCGTGGTGGTAATATCATGACCGTGTGCGTGAACAACGGCTCGCTCGGGTCCGGCTGAGGCTGAGAAAGTTGAGAGCTGGGCATGTGCTGCCCGGCTGCACAGCAGCTCCGTCGGACAGCGGAGCTCGGGTATACGGCTGTTGCGAATCAGCATCGCCAGGCGCGCGAATAGCAGCAAACGTTGCAGTTCGGGCTTGAGAAAATAGGTGCCAATATGAGGGTTGCGTAGCTAAGCGCTATGATGGATGCGGTGCAGCTGCACCGGGAGCGCCGCCGGGCGCTGCGGGACTACGAAGGTCGCTGCAACTATGGAAGCTAAGTGGCTGAAGCGTCATGTGGCACTTCGGGCGAGACATAGTTGATGCAGCCATTGGCTTTGTGCGCTAAACGATTGTGAGACTGTGTGGCTGTGCATGCCGGTGCAAGACTACATGATTGTGGTGTGTTGCGACCGTCGAGCACGTGTATGATTGCAAACATCACAGAACAGCAGCACCGTTGGGCGCTGCAACGCTACGAATCTGGACGTCACTGCTAATTGACACGGCCTCTATGGGGCTGCATGGGCAAATTGGTGATCGGCCATGTTATTGCCCGACGATGATGTTGGGCGCCGTACGGACCAATTAATATATATATATATATATATTGGGCCCACTAGAGTTTCTTGCGTATTAATGTATTGCGCATTATGCCCGAGTTTAGGCCAAGTTGGGCTTAAGCATTTCCATCTTCGTCATGTTTGGCTTATATGGAGCCTCTGAGGAGATGATGAATTGTAATGCTGATAGTTCTGGCTACCCTAGAACTTGTGGGGGAAGCATTTCTGTCAGCAAATTGCATTCTAATTGTGTAGACACACAAAAGGGAATAAGACTATGTACGAGTCAAGGAAAAAATAGGAAAATATCCTATAAACACTTCGAAGTGTGGGGGTGTCTAGCAAAGGTCGAAGTATCTAAACCGAAACTAGTTAAGATAGGACCCAAGATTGTTGATTGCATTTTCAAATCAGATATGCCAATAACAGTAGTGCCTACAAATTTCTGGTGCACAAATCAGAAATCCCTGACATGAACGCAGGGATGATAATCGAGTTGAGGAATGCCGCATTCTTCGAAAATATCTTTCCAAATAAGGAAAGAAAGGATATAAGTTCTGTGAAAAGAACTCACGATGCCGTTGAAAGTTAACCTCAAGAAGTTGAGGAACTGAGTCAGAGTAAAAGAAAGAAAGTGGCAAATCATTTGGACCCGACTTTCTGACGTATATGATGGACGACGAACCCCAGACATTTCAAGAAGCATTGTCCAGTCTAGAAGCACCGTTCTGGAAAGAAGCTATCAATAGCGAAATTGAGTCCATCATGCAGAATCATACCTGGGAACTGGTAGATCTCCCGAAGGGGTACAAACCTCTCGGATGTAAGTGGATCCTGAAAAGGAAAATTAAGACCGATTGGTCGGTCGAGAAATATAAAGCTCGATTAGTCGGTAAGAAGGTTATGACTTCTTTGATACCTATTCGCCCGTAACAAGGATAACGTCCATTCGAGTTCTCGTTGCTATTGCAGCGTTGTATAATCTCGAGATAACCAAATGGACGTGAAGACAGCATTCCTGAACGGGGAATTGGAAGAAGAAATATATATGAAACAACCCAAAGGGTTTGTAACACCCAGGCAAGAGAACAAAGTATGCCGTCTCGTGAAATAACTTTACGGGCTTAAGCAAGCGCCGAAACAGTGACATGAGAAATTCGATATGACGATACTATCGAATGGGTTCAAAATAAACGAGTGTGATAAATATGTTTACATTAAAGGCACACCCGGCGAGTTTGTGATGGTATGTTTTTAGGTAGACGATATGTTGATCACGGAAAACAGTCACAAAATAATCGTGAATACGAAGAATATGTTGAAAAAATTATTTCAGCATGAATGATATTGGTTTGGCATATGTCATATTAGGGATAAATGTCTCTAAGACACCAGAAGGAATTGTTCTGACACAATCTCACTACGTTGAGAACGTGTTAAAGAAATTTGAAGCCTTCGATGATCCTCCGTTAAGACACCTGTAGACGCTAATCTACAGTTGGTCAAAAATAAAGGAGAGCATATATCGCAACTCGAATATGCCCGGGTGATTGGCAGTCTGATGTATCTGTCTAACTGCACTCGACCTGCATAGCATATTCAGTAAGTAAACTTAGTATGTTTACTAGTAATCCGGGTAATAGTCATTGGATAGCACTAAAGAGAGTGCTAAGATATCTGAAGTACACTGTATTATGACATACTCTATTCGAGATATCCCGCAGTTCTTGAAGGATACTGCGATGCAAATTGGATATCTGACAGTAAAGACTCCAAGTCCACGAGAGGTTACGTATTTACCATCGGTGGAGGAGCAGTTTCTTGGAAATCCTCAAAGCAAACGTGCATAGCCCGATCAACAATGGAATCGAAGTTCATTGCACTAGATAAAGCCGGCGAAGAAGCTGAATGGCTTCGGAATTTTCTGGAGGATATTCCTTGTTGGAACAAACATGTGTCAACGATAATAATACACTGCGAAAACATGGCGGCTATCGGCAGGGCACGAAGTTGTATGTATAACGGTAAGTCTCGGCACATACGTCGGAGAAATAACACCGTAAGACAACTAATCTCAAATGGAATAATCTCAATTGACTATGTGAAGTCTGAAGAGAACATAGCAGATCCTTTGACGAAAGGCATCACTAGAGAAAAGTTAAACACTGCAGTAAGGGGAATGGGACTAAAAATCCACACACCAAGAAAAGGCACAGTGGAAACTCAACCATGATGAGTGGAGATCCCACGAACTTGGTTCAATGAGATAACTAAGTTGTGGTTATTTCAGTTGTATACTTGAAAATCCCAAAAGTCCATTCTCGAGAGATGCCCAAGTAATCTCTCGATGACGTGTGGTAAGGGTAAGCGTTTACGCTTTTAATGATGACTATACCAAAATTGGTGGAGTATTTCGAGCTACTCCAGGATTAAGTCCTAATAGCGGTCACCTATATAAGTGAGAAGTGGGGCCGCTTCAATGTTAACATTTATGAATCCGAGATATGGTCCAAGGCCGAAACAAACGTTCAGGAAATTGTTCAGCTTCCTGAAAAACCTTGTGTTGGTGACTACACAGCATGAGAATCGAAAGAGATCAGATTCATCATTGTGTGTATGTTGTTGTCTTGGTTTATACAAAAAGCCGCCAGTTCAAGACATCACGTTCACTGAGCAGCGAGTAAAGCCGATAGTATTTCACTACGGAAGGTTCAAAGCCATAAGCTACCTATCCCGATGCAATGATGGGTCGTCGGGACTTTCTTGCAAGAGTCAGCATACATATGCATTAGTTTCATTAATATGGGGGATTGTTGGATATTGTGAATGAAAATTAATCTAAAAGGCACATTATGAAATGGTGCATGGATTAATTCCAAAAGGTACAATTGAAAAGGTATTTCTTTTGAAGAGATGTACCTTTCTGTACTTGATGACCCTTGGGTCATTATAAATATGTTCCCCACATCATTGAATTGAGACAGAACAACGTTGCATTCATCGCATATTAGAAATCACGCCATAGGATTATAGTGCAAGAAAGAACCGAGTCTCGTAGTAAGATTCGCCGAAAAACTTCGTTGAGTCGAAAGTGCTGCGATTCCGAAGTTAGAAGTCGTCGTATCTTGGGGACGCTCGCCATTAAACCGATTGAGCACGTAATATTGGGGCGATACGTCTTACGGACAGCGATGTAGTACGTGCCTCGACTTACCCCGTTTGAGTCTGCATAAATTAGCCACCGACAAATACACCGACATACCAACAATATATTGATATAGCGATTGGTTCATTATTGTGTAAGGTTGTCGAAGAATCTGTTATTAAGTATGGAATTTGACTAGATTCATTCGATAAAGCTCTTGCATGAAGAAATATCCGTTCTGTTCATGTTTGTTGATCGCATTTGTCGTCATTTGATTTTATCTCGATTTATTGTATTTGTTTGCTTATTTTTTGCCCCTTTAGTTAATCAAAATCTCTCATTACTAAAATTTTGTTTCGTCCAAATCAAAAGTAGGAATAAAATTATTGGATAAGGTGTCCCTGATGATCAATAGTCGGCCTCGCTGCAAAACCTAATACACTTGCTAGTATCGTGTCAAATCGCGTTTAGTTTCCTCTTGCATATTTATGTTCATTAATTTTACTTATGAGGGGATTGTAGAAAATTATTTTAATAAGTATATTCGACCAATCGGTAATTCATATGACAAATATATGAATATTTGTGATCTATGCCACGAGAGGGTCGAAATGATATATTATACTCATTAAACCTATGACACAATGAATGAGGAATTAATTACCGAACATTAAGTGGCAAATGATTTAATTTGTAATCAATTTTTTAATTTATTGTAGTAATTATTATCAAAACGAAAATTTGAGAATGAAAAAAACACAGATCACCTTACTTTGGAAGAAAGGAGATAGTTTAAATAGTCAATCCTTTAATGTATCTCTTCGTTGTAATCTTTCAGATCCTATGAATATACCCTACTAACGTTCATCTCATTCATTCAGAGTCGAGCATGACATAAAATTGTAAGAACCTTTTGTCGTTGTACAAGCATGACACAAACGTCTCCTTCATTTACGGTTGTCAACATTTATTATCATTTTTTTCTACGATACGATTTAATGCTTTAGATAAAAACAAAAGATAATACTATAGTCGGTGTAGATGTCCCTCTCTAATAGTACGTACGTGTCATGTTTAAAATGCACAATAAGCTCGATTTTTAGACAATTGTGATGATGTGTGGCTATATTTATTGGATTTAGATTAAAATTGTGGGATTATTTGAGAAAACGAGTGGTAATATTAGATTGTCTTAGATTTGTTAGCCAACCACAAATTTTCACGCTATACTTCAATGAGTTTTAAATATATATATATATATATATATATATATTAACAATATTTGAATTTGCGTTGTAGTTTTTAAACATTGGGCTCTCATTAGGCCTTTGTTAGTTGAAAGTATAATGGAATGGGGAGATTGTTATTTATATGATAATCTTATTGCACGCCAATTATTTATTATTTGTTATATTCGATTTTCACTGTTAACTTATTGGGTTCCAGCTCAAGTTGTGTGCCTTTATTTGTATTTCATAAGTTAGGCTAAGAAATAAATGGATGTGGGTTCCCTATCGTATAATCGAAGATAGGGTTATACCCTGCAATTTATTTACAACAATATCAGTAGAAAATTTATTGTTAACAATTAACTCTTAGGAAAATTTCTCTTAGATGAGTTTATATTAGCAAGTAAAATTACTTTGTGATTGTTGATTGCCGGTTTTAGGTGTGTACGGGGTAATTAAATTGTGTGATTATACTTTTCACATAGTTTATTTTCTACGTGAATTTTCACTATTCCTAAACTAAAGCTTTCCTATGATCAGGTGGTTTTTTTTTGTCGTATTTTTCCCACCAAACATTCTATGCAGTTATTAACAAATATTGATATAACCTAGTATTGACATAATCTATTTTACCGAAACCTCGTGATTTTATACCTTAATTAAAGTAATATTTTTGTATTAGGAAGATCTCAAATTCAAGAAAAAAATGTTAGTTCAGGTGAAAAATTGATTCTAACAACACCTTTGAGGCGATATATATTTTTGCATGCATCAATTTCGTAATTGAATTAGATTAACCATCTTATTACAAGCATGTGACATGGCTGGGTATAAAAAAATTGTGTGGTATGGAAATGATTAATTGGCACTGTTATTATAAAATCCACTGGCTCTCAAGTGAAATTGACTAATTATAAAATCTACTGGTATTTCAACATCCTCTTTATTTTAGCCAATACTCATTTCAACTCCACTAATTATAAACTCCAGTACAACATTACATGTCTTACTCCCCTGGAGTAACATCGATAAAAGGTTACTTTATTGCATCTCATCTCCATTATTACCACCACCTTATTTACAAAAAAAAAAAAAAAAAGCCACAAGACACGACATAGAAAGGGAAAATAATAATAATAAAACCTCATTTAATTCTTGATTTCCTCGCCGCCGCCACTCTTCTATTCCCCTCCATCATTACCCCCAAAGATCATATCCTTAAAAGTCGGCAGCTGCATCTCCCCCGAGTAAGACAGCGGAATCGTCACGTTCCCAATCACCGGCAGGTCCACGATGAGCCCAATCTCGAGCACGTAGTCGATGTCCCAATCTCCGCCGATGTCCTTGCAGAGGCTCACCAACGCGTTGTGGGGGACCTTGACGGTCACGTCGAGAATCGTCTTGTCCTTGGACTTGAGGGATCCCGGGTCGGGCACCGTGCCCGAGGCGATCACCTTGTCCATGCTCTTGACCTTGTAGGCGATCTCTCCGATGGGGATGGGCACCGAGTAGGGGTTCGACACGGCCACCTTGGCCAGCAGGGTCACGCCGTCGAGGCCGAGGTCCTTGAAGTCCACGTCGTCGATGGTGGCCTCGGGCTTGGCGACGTTGGTGACCTTTTCTTTGACGTGGTCCTTTGCTTTGTGGAAGGCCTGCATGATGATGATTGATTTTTTTTTTTTCTTTCTTTCTTTCTTTTTCTTGGGGATATTTTTTCTTTCTTTCTTTGCTGCGCTTTGTGGTGGGTGGTAAGAAATATATATAGATGGATAGGGAGATGGGACGAGGTTAGAAAAGGGTACGCGTGTGAGATGTAAGGAAGCCTCTAAAATACTCGTTTTGACTTTTATTACTTGTGGGGGGAAAAGCTAACGTGTGCGTGGTTTATTTATATTACGTATATACAAGTAAATCCATACATACACATTCTATCCATGTTCATTTATGTTAAAACATTTGCTCAACCTCAACAACACTGTCCATATATGTCTTAACGTGTCCTAACGTAAGATTATAATTTTACCAAATATAAGCACTAAAGATGTCCAAACGTGCAGCGTCGTGTTGGCCACGGAGATTACCTTGACTTCATTCCAATCTATAGCTAAAATGCTTCACTAAAATCCTACGAAATCCCAAAAAGTTTAATATTACCAGTAACTGTTGAACTTCGATATCGGCCGCTTGCTAAGGGAAAAAAAAATTACGACATTATCATCGCCATATATGTAAAATGACACGTGCGAGTTTGGAAAACTCAGCCACTATTACAAATAAAGTCATAGGCTAAATCCCTCCAAACATACGATCAAATTAACCGGGGACCAAAAAACGCCAAAAAACGCTAACATTTGAAACTTGAACTGTAACTCGAAAAAATAGGGAATCAAAAATGTGAAAATCCGATGTAATATTCGTAAGATAAGACGTATCTACAAGAACGGACGGTGAACATGTGGTGAAGGGCTCCAACATGCTGGCATAATAAATGAGACCAACTTGGTCTCATTTATTTCACGCGGTCTCATTATATTATATTTATAATATTAATATTATTAGTATAACGCGTTTGATTTTGCCTATAAATAGGCATCAAACGTCAAAAGAAAAATTATCTCAGAGCAGTAGAAAACAATATATATATGTGGTGTAATAAGTAAATAGAGGGTTTGTGAGGTATTGTCTCCGACTATAAAGAGAGATATTGAGTGTTTTTCTCCTTCATAGATTGAGAGGTTGTAACCCTATTTTACCCACAGTAAAATATTTCTACACTGCCCGTGGTTTTTTTACCTCGATCTGTTTGGGGTTTTCCACGTAAATTCCGGTGTTCTTACCTTTTCAGTCATTTACAATATCGTTTTACTGCCCAAATTTACAACAGTTGGTATCAGAGCTAGGTTGGGTGTCTATAATATCTACTTACCGTATGCTCTGTGGTTGCCAATAATATTGGATCCTCCACATCAGAAAGTTTGTTAGATTATTATTATTCACTCACTTAAAGTTTCTGGAGAGAAAAAAAAAAAAAAATTGCAGCCAATCAAAATGACATTGAGAAATTCAACGGGAAAAATTTCTTGCTATGGAAGGTAAAGGTCAAGGCAATTTTACTAAAAGAAAATTGTCTGGAGGCGATCACCGGTAGGCCTGAAAGAATTACCAGCGATGCCAAATGGAGAAAGATAGACATGAAGGCCATCGCCAATATTCAGCTGGCAGTAGCAGATGATATATTATCAAGTATCATAGAGAAAACTAGTGCAAAAGAAATTTGGGATCACCTGGAGAAGATGTATCAAGTCAAGTCACTCCACAGAAGAATTTTCTTGAAGAAAAATCTATATTCCTTAAGAATGGAAGAATCTTCTTCAGTGACGGAGCACATCAACAAATTGATCACTCTATTTAGTCAACTCAAGGACATGGACTGTAACATAGAGTCAAATGAACGTGCTGAGATTCTACTCCAAAGTCTGCCAGATTCATATGATCAACTCGTCATCAGCCTAACCAACAACCAAACTGCTGGGGAACTCACCTACGATGATATTGCAGCTGTAGTTGTGGAAGAAGAAAGTCGGCGCAATGACAAAAAGGACAGGGTGATTCCGCCCCATCAAGCAGAGGCGCTGACAGTGACGAGGGCAAGGTCAGGAGAGCGTGGTCCAAGTGGAAGCCGAAAGCGGGCCAGATCTGGAGAACCTGGTCCTAGTGGGAGTCAAAGGCAGGTCCAGAAAAATAAGAAGGCTATAAAGTGTTACCATTGTGGCAAAAAGGGTCATATGAAGAAAGATTGTTGGGCTCTAAACAAAAACTCCAATGCCCAAGGAAATGTTGCCGACGCTCCAAACGATGGATTTGTGATGGTATGTGAAGCTGCAACCACCGTCAGAGAAAAGGGAAGATTTGACGATATATGGCTTCTCGACTCGGCAGCTACCTTTCACATGACCGCTCGAAGGGAATGGTTTCATCAATACAAACCAACCTCTGAATGATATGTGTACATCTGTAACGATCAACCTCTGAAGATCGTGGGAATTGGTACTATTAAACTGAAGATGTATGGTGGCACTGTGCGTACCATTCAAGCTGTGCGACATGTGGAGGGCTTGAAGAAAAATTTACTGTCGGTGGGGCAGTGGACGATCTTGGTCTTAAAATCGAATTGGAGAACAAGATCATGAAAATTTTTCACGGAGCGGTGGTTATTATGAAAGGAGAAAAGATCGCTGCAAACTTATACATGCTGAAGGGGGAGACTCTGCAAGAAGGGCAAGCTTCTGTGGCCACGACAAATTCAATCGAAAAGTCTTCAATGACTTGGCACAAGAAGCTTGGTCACATGTCTGAACAGGGCATGAAGATTCTTGTTCAGAAGAATCTACTTCCTGGTCTCACAACGGTGTCTCTACCATTTTGTGAGAATTGCATCGTCAGCAAGCAGCATCGCCTGAAATTCAACTCCTCAAATTTCAGAAGTAAAGAGATTCTGGAGTTGGTTCACTCTGATGTTTGGCAAGCACCGGATACATCTCTGGGAGGAGCCAATTATTTTGTGTCATTCATAGACGACTATTGCAGGAGGTGCTGGGTGTATCCAATCAAGAAGAAGGACGAAATATTTCCTGTCTTCAAAACTTACAAAGCACGAGTTGAACTTGAATCAGGTAGGAAGATCAAGTGTTTGCGGTCAGATAATGGAGGAGAGTATACTGGAAAAGAATTCATTGAATTCTGCAAAGATGCGGGTATCAGAAGACAGTTCACCACGGCTTACACTCCACAACAAAATGGGGTGGCAGAGCGGTTGAATAGGACCCTGTTGGAAAGAACAAGGGCTATGTTGAGAACTGCAGGCCTGAACAAGGAGTTCTGGGCAGAAGCGGTCGGTACTGCCTGTTTGTTACGTGGTGAATCGGGCCCCATCCACTGCTATAGAGATGAGGACACCGATGGAGATGTGGACCGGTAAACATGCAGACTACTCAAACCTCCATATATTTGGCAGTCCTGCATATGTGATGTACCACAATCAAGAAACGACGAAGTTGGATCCAAAGTCCAGAAGGTGTCTATTCCTGGGGTACGCCGAAGGAGTAAAGGGGTACCGCTTGTGGGATCTTACTGACCACAAAATGGTTATTAGCAGAGATGTTATTTTCATGGAGGATAACAACCAGGAGCAAGTCAATGATGATGGCAATTTGACAAAGACTACATCAACACCAGTGAAGAGAAAATTGAAGGAAGATGATTCTTCTGAAGCTGAACCGGCGCACGAAGAGCTCGACCCAGTCGAAACTGAAGTATCAGACCTCTGGCGATCAAAGCGCATGCGCAATCCGCCAAGTTGGTACTCAGATTATGAAACTGAGAGCAATATTGCATACTGTTTTCTAACTGAGGATGGAGAGCCAACCACTTTCCATGAAGCACTGGCGAGTTCAGATGCGAGTCAGTGGATTTCAGCAATGCAAGAAGAAATGGAAGCTCTCAGTAAAAATAAGACATGGGAGTTGGTGCCATTGCCGCAAGGAAGGAAACCTATTGGAAACAAATGGGTGTTCAAAATCAAGCGGAATGGTGATGACCAGGTAGAGCGATACCGTGCAAGACTGGTTGTAAAGGGATATGCTCAGAAAGAAGGGATCGACTTCAACAAAATATTCTCACCGGTGGTTCGACTTACAACAGTCAGGGTAGTCTTGTCATTGTGTGCTACATTTGACTTGCATCTTGAGCAGCTCGATGTAAAGACGGCATTTCTCCATGGTAACATGAAGGAAGAAATCTATATGCTTCAACCAGAAGGCTTTCAAGAAAAAAGCAAAGAAGATCTGGTTTGCAGGCTAATCAAATCTCTTTACGGGCTCAAACAAGCACCACGATGCTGGTACAAGAGATTTGATTTTTTCATATTGAGTCTTGACTACAACAGGCTATATTCAGATCCTTGTGCGTACTTCAAGAGATTTGGTGACGACGATTACATCATGTTGCTGTTGTACGTCGATGACATGCTGGTAGCAGGACCCAATAAAGATCGTATCGATAATCTAAAGGCGCAACTACCTGGTGAATTTGAGATGAAGGACTTGGGACCAGCAAGCAAAATCCTTGGTGTGCAAATTTCTCGAGACAGAAGCAATCGGAAGATTTGGCTCTCTCAAAAGAATTACTTGAAGAAAGTCCTGCGAAGGTTCAACATGCAAGACAGTAAGCCAATATCTATCCCTCTTGCTGCTAACTTCAAGTTATCCTCCGATATGTGTCCAACCAATGAAGACGAGAGGATCGAGATGTCTCGAGTGCCATACGCATCTGCGATTGGAAGTCTGATGTTCGCCATGGTGTGCACCAGACCAGACATTGCTCATGCAGTGGGAGTTGTAAGCCGATATATGTCCAACCCTGGTCGGGAGCACTGGAGTGTTGTCAAGAGAATTCTCAGATATATCAAGGGAACCTCTGATCTTGCATTATGTTACGGAGATAAAGATTTTACTGTCCATGGTTATGTTGATGCTGATTATGCAGGTGAACTTGATAAAAGCAGGTCCACAACCGGATATGTGTTTAATCTTGCTGGCGGAGCCGTAAGCTGGGTTTCAAAACTGCAGTCGATTGTCGTAACGTCTACGACAGAAGCAAAATATGTAGCAGCTACGCACGCCAGTAAAGAGGCAATATGGTTGAAGATGTTGCTCGAAGAACTCGGCCACAAACAAGAGAACATTGTTCTCTATTGTGATAGCCAGAGTGCATTGCATCTTGCAAGGAATCCAGCATTTCATTCAAGAACCAAACACATCCGGGTTCAATACCACTTTGTTCGTGAACAAGTGGAAGAGGGAACAGTGGACATGCAAAAGGTTCACACTGCGGATAATCAGGCAGACTTCATGACGAAGGCAATCAACGTGGACAAGTTTATGTGGTGTCGTTCCTCCTGTGGATTGACTTAACATAGCAAGGTCGAAAGAAAAGTGTGAAGATCTGATTGGGCATCAATCAAATCTTCAAGTGGGAGATTGCTGGCATAATAAATGAGACCAACTTGGTCTCATTTATTTCACGCGGTCTCATTATATTATATTTATAATATTAATATTATTAGTATAACGCGTTTGATTTTGCCTATAAATAGGCATCAAACGTCAAAAGAAAAATTATCTCAGAGCAGTAGAAAACAATATATATATGTGGTGTAATAAGTAAATAGAGGGTTTGTGAGGTATTGTCTCCGACTATAAAGAGAGATATTGAGTGTTTTTCTCCTTCATAGATTGAGAGGTTGTAACCCCTATTTTACCCACAGTAAAATATTTCTACCCTGCCCGTGGTTTTTTTACCTCGATCTGTTTGGGGTTTTCCACGTAAATTCCGGTGTTATTACCTTTTCAGTCATTTACAATATCGTTTTACTGCCCAAATTTACAACACAACATCCCCATCAATATTGATTTAGTTGTCGGTTTATCTGTCGATTTATAAATGAAGCTGCTTTGGAGGAGCAAAGTTTTGTCGACAGTCTGATTTTCACAGATAATCTCGTAAGTAAACATTGGTGTTTTTATTACAAATTTTACACCGGCTTGGTAATTTGGTTTTGTTGAAAGGTGAATCAAAATCTTCAGCAGCTCTACTATCAAAATTTGCAGAAAAATCAGAAACTGAGAGATGTTGCTGAAATAAATAATCAAAGTTCGAGCTGCGAGTGCTTTCGTCTAAGCTGAAACTGATTTGCAGGAAGCTAAGGAGAAAGGCAGATAGGGGTAAACATGTAAGGAAGATGAAGAATCTGTAAGATGATGAAAAGGTTGCTAGAAGGGATCGAGGCAAGCAAAGCTAAATGATGATTAGTGAAGATGAAATTAACCTTTAAATCTCAGCCATTTAAAGCGAATCGTTGCCTCACATTAAAAGAAGGATTATGTCTTATAAGTTGGGACGTAGGCTCAAAAGTGACATGTGTAGAATTTCCGACGATTTACATCGAAAAATTGACCGTAAACACAAGCCACATAGAATTTCCGGCTATTTATATCGAAAAATTGACTGCAGACCCAATTTTATTTTAACGTACGAAGTTAGAGATCTATTTTTGCAATTTCATACATGGTGACAAAAAAACGAATACGGATTCAGAGTGATTCGATCTTGTAATTTTGTCTTTGTTGGGATCAGAGATTGATAGAAAAATAACAATAGAAGTGATGTATATCATAAACTGGTTTATTCATGAGTTATTGGTACAATATCAATAGAGCCTTATATGTAGGCAATGAGTTATATATATTTATGGACCGTTGGCCTTGATCTAAGCTAATTGATACCTCCCTCCATTGCTTTGGATTATGCTCTTTGATTGATGCTTAATTGATTTTGTTGCCATGTTTAGATTGATGTCTTGATTTGGATGATATTGTTTCCTTTTTGTTTCTTCAACACTCCCCCTCAAGTTGGGTCCGAATAAATTCAGGAGGCCCAACTTGTTAGAGAGATCTTCAAAGCTTCGCGCTTAGAGCTTTTGTGAATATGTCCGCCAGTTGCTTTTCACTCTTGACATAAGGCGTCTCTATAATGCCTTCTTGAACCTTCTGTCAGATGAAATGACAATCAACTTCGATGTGCTTCGTTCGTTCATGGAAGACTGGATTCATAGCAATGTGTCGTGCGGCATGATTATCATAAAATAGTCGCATCGGTCTCTTATGGCTGATATGTAAGTCAGTCAACATTTGCTTGATCCATACTAGCTCGCTCGATGCTGATGCCATGGCACCATATTCTGCTTCTGCACTTGATCTGGCCACCACTCCTTTTTTTTGCTCTTCCACGTCACAAGATTCCCGCCTACAAACATGCAGTAGCCAGTCGTTGATCTGCGATCAAAGCTGCCTGCCCAGTCCGCGTCTGCATAGCCTGAGATCTCGAGTGAAAAATTTCTCTTCATCCATATCCCTTGACCTGGTGTTCCCTTCAAATATCTTAGGATGCGATCAATTGCTTCGAAATGCGTCGACCTGGGAGCCTGCATAGACTGACTCACAACATTAACAACAAATGATATATCAGGCCGAGTAACAGTGAGATATATGAGTCTTCCAACCAGTCGTTGAAATCGTTCGATGTTCCTTTCTGGTTGTCCATCTTCATGATTGAGTTTTTTGTTAATTTCCATAGGTGTGCTTATTGGTTTCGATGCAAGTTTTTCGATTTCTCTAACAAGGTCTAGTGCGTACTTTCTTTGAGAAAGGAATAGTCCCTTTCTAGAATGGGCTATTTCAAATCCAAGGAAATATTTGAGTGGTCCTAAGTCTTTTATATCAAATTGTCGTCTTAAATAGTTTTTTACTTTTTAAATTTCCTCATTATTGTTTCATTTGATTATGATGTCGTCTACATATACCAGAATTATGGTTAAATTTTGGTTTTCTTTTTTAATGAAAAGGGATGAATCTGCCGAACTTTTGTGAAAGTGGTCTTTTAATAATGCGTGACTCAATTTTGCATACCAGGCTCTTGGTGATTGTTTGAGCCCGTAAATTGATTTGTTTAACTTGCACGCTAGTTTTGGATCTGTTTCGAGCTGATGACCTGGAGGTAAATTCATGTATATCTCTTCCTCCAAGTCTCCTTGTAGGAATGCATTTTTTACGTCCATATGAGTTAAGTTCCAGTCAGAGTTTACCGCTATTGATAGGAGGATTCGAACTGTGTTCAGTTTTGCTACTGGTGCGAATGTCTCTTGGTAATCCACACCGTAGGTCTGTGTAAAACCTTTAGCCACCAGCCTGGCTTTGTACCGTTCCACAGATACATCGCTATTGTATTTGATTTTGTATACTCATTTGCATCCGACGGGTATCTTTTGGTAGTTGGACCATATCCCATGTGTGATTTTTTTCTAAAGCTTTTAATTCTTCTGTCATAGCTTTATGCCATGTCTTTTGCTTCTTGAAAGTTGAATGGTTCTTGTTCTTCTGATATCTTACTCAGATATGTTAAATGTTTGGGATGAAATTTGGTTATAAGATATGTAATCTTGTATTGGATATTACACTTGATTAGTTATAAAATCTCTTAAACTTGAAGGCCGTCTAGTTTGTCTTGTAGATCTTCGAATTGTCTACGCTTCGTTCATATCTCCCCCTGAAGCGGATTCTATAGGCTCATGAGTCTCATTTCCGTTCGATGGTGGAGTTAATTCTTCGACCATAGGTGAATTTTTTTCATGACTTAAGGATGTTAGTTCTGGAAGCGGTATATTATCGGGTACTTCATGTTCATAGTCTAGATTATTAGAGAAATACGGTTCATTTTCGAAAAAAAATAACATTTCGGGATATATATAGTTTTTTATTAATAGGAAGGATCATAGCATTTATAACCCTTTTTCGTGGAAGAATATCCCAAGAATATGGTTCTAATTGAATTTTGGTCTAATTTATCTTTTCGTGGAGTATGTACAAAACATTTGCATCCGAATATTCGAAGGTGATTTGAGGTGATTTCTTTGTTTAATAGAATGGATAAAGGACTTTTATTGTTTAATATTGGGGTTGGTAGTCGATTAATCAGATAGGTTGCAGTAAGTACTGCGTCTGACCACAAGATTTTCGGAACATTATTTTGAAATATAAGTGCTCTCGTTGTTTCAAGTAAATGTCAATTTTTTCTTTCTGATACACCATTTTGTTCTGGTGTATTGATGCAGGTGATTTGATGCAAAATTCCATTTTTCGGAAATAGTTCAGAGAAATTTTTGTTAACATATTCTGTGCCGTTATCATATCGAAACATTTTGATTTTGCCATTGTATTGGTTTTCAATCATATTGAGGAATTCTTGAAAGCAGTTGAAAACTTCGGATTTTTGTTTGAGTAAGTATACCCATGTTATTTTGCTAAAGTTGTCAATAAATGTAACAAAGTATTTAAAATAGTTATAAGATTCTACGGGTGCAGGACCCCAAACATCAGAGTGAACTAAATCAAATATTTTTTCAGATTTATTCAAAGACATTTGAAAAAGGCAATCTGCTTTGCTTAGCAAGCTTATAGGGTTCACAATTGCTTGAATCAAAAAATTCTCGAGGAAAACTTTTATTCAGAACTCTATCAGATGGATGTCCAAATCTTTTATGTAGGATTTGACCATCATTATTGGAAATTTGAAGGGCGCAAGATCTTTTACTTATATATAACCCTGATTAGTATCCTTCACCAAATCGTTTTAAGAGAAACCGAGTCTTGAAATATTACTTTATTATATGAGAAAACAACGTTGGAATTTAGGTATTCAATTAATTTATGAACTGATAAAAGGTTGGTAGTTAATTTGGAATATTAATCTTTTCGAAAAAATTCTAGATATCCTTATTCCATGAATTGGTAATTTGTTTCCGTTTGCTACGGTAACAGATTTTTGGGGGTAACATGGTTTGAGATTAGAAATGTTATTTATGTTATTTGTCATATGATATGTGCCTCCTGAGTCAAGTATCCAATCATCATTATAAACGGTATTTAACGCGACATAATTTTTGGGAGGGATTATCATGCCTGAGCTGTGTTTACCTGATTGTTTTAAGAAATCTGAAAATAGACTCATCAATTTATTAAACTTATATGAGTCTGGTCCAAGACGATTGTTGGGCCATGCCACTCCATCAAGCCTGCGAAGAACTGGTTCAGCATCTTTTGTGGCCCAATTGTTTTGTTTGTTTCTAGGCCCAGTGTCATCAAGCAATTCATTTTCCTCCGTTCGCTCGCATACGGATCCCTTTTTCTCCCTTCTCTCAAATCTCGACCATGATCTTGCCCAACTTCTCTATTTCCTCTTAGCTTGCCATTGGTCGACCGGTTAGGCCTAAGGTGAGGGTAGAGGAACCAACACCCAGAACGTTCGTGACCATCCTTCTTGCAGTTTTGGCATTTTGAACCTTTCTTGGTCTCGTTCCCAAAATTAGGATTTCGAGCGTTCAATGATACGGTGTGAAATAGAGACGACGGGTGACTGATGTTTTGGATACTTTGATGGCTCTTGTGTTGGGGATTTTGAGAGGAACCCGTTTGCTTTCGGTGCAGGCGCTCTGGGCTTCGGTATGGCTTGGATCGGTGCAATGCTCTCGGACGAAGAAGGATCTCAACCCAAGATAAGTTGGTTCCTTCGTTGTGTTGCATTATGTTTTGGATTCTGTTTTGCGGGATTGTGCTTTTCGCAACCATGGTTTGATTTCTTGAATGGTTCTTGGGTGCCTTCGTTGATTTGGTTTTTTCTGCCATGGTTGTGATTTCCTTGTGTGCGTTTTTACAGAACCTGGCTCTGATACCAAGATGGAAAAATAACAATAGAAGTGATGTATATCATAAACTGGTTTATTCATATGAGTTATTGGTACAATATCAATAGAGCCTTCCTTATATGTAGGCAATGAGTTATATATATTTATGGTATATGACTGTTGGCCTTGATCTAAGTTAATTGATACATCCCTCCATTGCTTTGGATGATGCTCTTTGATTGATGCTTAATTGATTTTGTTGCCATGTTTAGATTGATGTCTTGATTTGGATGATCTTGTTTCCTTTTTGTTTCTTCAACAGATATCAAGAACCCGATATACATTTGATCCAACCTCAGTTTTTCTTTTTATTGATTTTTTACCCGTATGTTGAGGTTGATTCTTCGATTATGTTAAGATTTTAATTCATTCAATAGTTGAGCACTAAAATTTGATCTAACATTCATTTCAACTCGATACAGAAACGCAAGACAACATTACACATCCAAAACCCCAGTAATATAAAAATGATAAAAAAGGCTCGTTTTTATTGCATCTTATATCTGCATTATCACCACCTAATTGACCAAAAAGTCAACGCACACAAATAAAAAGGGCAAAAAGATCACATAACCTCAAAATCAATTCTTGATTTCCACGCCGGCACCGCCGCTCTCCTCGCATCCCTCCTTCTCTCCCCCTTCCTCCTCCTTCTTCCCGAAGATCATCTCCTTGATGGTGGGCAGCTTCATCTCGCCGGAGTAAGACAGCGGAATCGTGACGTTTCCGATCACCGGCAGGTCCACGATGAGCCCGATCTCAAGCACGTAGTCGACGTCCCAATCTCCGCCGATGTCCCTGCAGAGGCTCAGCAGCGCGCTGTGGGGGACCTTGACGGTCACGTCGAGATCCGTCTTGTCCTTGGACTTGAGGGATCCCGGGTCGGGTATGGAACCCGATGCGATCACCCTGTCGACGCTCTTGACCTTGTAGGCGATCTCTCCGATGGGGATCGGCACCGAGTAGGGATTGGAGACGGCCACCTTCGCCAGCAGGGTTAAGCCGTCGAAGCCCAGGCCTTTGAAGTCAACGTCGTTGATCGTGGCTTCGGGCTTCGCCATGTTAGCGACCTTGTCGGTTACGTAGTCCTTTGCTTTCTCGAAGAGCTCCATCGATTGATTTTTCTTTCTCGTTGAGTGGATTGTGCTGTGGTGTGATGAGAAGAATATATCTAGATGGTGATGGATATTCGGGTGGAGCAGTGATGATATTTATTATTAGAAGGGGATTGATTATACGCGTGAGAGATTGAGGGAAGCCACTGCACGACGCGTTGTGGACTTTATTACTAGTGGGTAATAGGGTGTCCCGAGATCTGAGCGCTTTTATTATTATTACAAGCACTTTTTAAAAAAGAAGTGTTGAGTTATTGGGGCTTTAAGGTCCTATTAGTGGACTTCACTACAACGTTGTTAAATCGGATCTTCGAATCGGACCAGAAAATTTAGTGATTTAAGGTTCGATGTTTTAATCGAAATAAAATCGATATGAAATCGTAGTACAACCAGTACCTATAAAAATAATAAAATTTATTGAAATTAATATTTTGTAACTATAAGAGTAACACAAAATAATAAAGTTTAAAAATAAAAGGGAAAATAATATTATTTTGAGCTAAAATATTTATTTAGGGTAATAAAATTAAAAAATAATATGTATTTGAGCCGAAATATCATGCTCAATCCCACCCCAAATAAGCCCAAGCAAAGCCCAATGTTGAAAAATATTTATTTTCGAATTGTTGATTATTTTAATTAAAATGATTGAACCAAACCAGGATCGGACCGGATTTTGATCCGGTTCGGTCCAATCCGGTCCGATCCCGGTTTGGTTCAATCATTTTAATTAAATACTTGAGCAGGAGAGCTGCCGCGGCTAAAAATTTTAGATTCCATCAAGCTTGTGAGTCTTACGATCTTCGGTAAAGCTACTACGGGATGTTGACACTTAAATATTTCTCGGGAGTGTCAGGTTTGATAGCCAATTTGAGTAAGTAACATTTATATGGTGCTGATGTTTACTCATTATGCTGATGTTTTGATAAAGTGAGTTGAGTACTGTGTCGTTACATTTCGACACTCTGGTATTGAAATTTAATTTCGTACAAAAAAAATTAAATTCTTGGATAGAAGAAATGCGTACGACACGACGAAATCTTCTATCACCTCCTCGACTCAACAAATCTAAGGCTTTATCTGCTTCGGTCTAGTCAACACAAAGGATGATACTTCAAAGAATCTACCATTTGAATGGATAACATCACACTGATTTTCTTTTCTTTTTTTTAATAAGAAATTATTTTGCCAATGACTTCTTGACCCAATGGTCAAAGCTGAAAATCTATGTGTGACGTGACAATTCGTATGATCACTTTCTTTCCACCAACATTTCTTTGAGTAAGTATGTCACACATGTACCTATACTAGTATTGTTGAATCGATTAGTGTGGTTGCAGGTTATTGCAATGACTCCCGAGCTTCACTTGGCCTCCCGGCCGGGTTTCCCGAGTCACCAAAAAGAAAAAAGAAGAAACGCTCATAGAGATATAGAAAATACAAAATAACGCATATGGCAACAATCACAATTACAAATACAAAGTACATTTCAAATAATGATATTTATCATTATAATGAAACACAACAAGGACCTTTTATTGCTCCGGGACATGCTAGTATACCGAAAAGTTATTTTAAATTCATCACACGATCACCGGCTCAACGAACGCGAAATGGATAAGCTTTCGAAATTCAATTTCCGAATGTGTGTAACGATCTTTGATCTGATACAAGAGATGTATCATTCGCGCAAAATTGAGCATGCGATCGAGTATCATTACCGTCGAAGCTTCCGTAGGAAGAAGACATCCTTTGTTCATGTCTTTCCATGCTTTGGACACTTCCTTTCGAAGCTCGATGCATGTCTCCTCTTCCGTCACGTTGTATTGTTTCATGTAGCAATCCACAGCCGAGCATTTCTTCTCGAACTGGGCATTCAATCAAAGGAGAACACCGTTTTTTGTCAATATTTGGTGTACGGGCCTATTTGTCATCCATGTTCCGAAATGTTACCGATTTTAGGTGATTTTGGTCTTCCGATTAATTTAACCGTTAAATTGAACGAAATTACCAGCCGGGCCATCTAATATTAGTCAAGATGAATTTTGTGAACCAAAGAATAGAGGATCTGGCCCGACCCATAAACTCGGGCTGACTTGGTCCGTAATTCCGCCCAAGTTAACAGTTGATTTAAGATGACTAAAAATCGCCCAAAATCACAATTTTGGGGACTAAATATGACATTTAGGAACATGATTGAAAAAAAAATGCTCATACCCAAATATTATTAAGGACAAAAAAATGGCATATAAATAAAAAAGAAATTACTACCCCATGTCCCGCGGTGTCGTCCATTAGCCTGCAAATAACAGTAGCTGAATGAACGATCAAAGGCACACTCGAAATCCATTCAAAGTCCTTCTCCACTAAACATTCCATGTCAACCAACGATGTTATAGGCAACATTATATAAGCGGAGGAAACGAGTGTAACATTCATGTATTCCTCCATTGTCGGAATTTTATTGCTAAACGACCACTTAGCTTCTTCAAAATAGGACCTAATCAGTCTTTTCATCTGCAAGAAAATCAATAAACATTAGCCGGAGGAGTATCAACAAAGTTCAAAATTCGATAGCTTATTTTACGTCTTCCTTGAAAAAATAAGGACCATTCGATTTTCTCGATCCATCTGATACTTTCATATCGTTGTAAACATCCATGAGGGATTGATATATAGTCTGCATGGACGGAGGTAGCTGCTCGGTTGCATTGATGTCCCACCTCCATGAAACGTAACAGATTAATTATAATCAAGAAAACATATATGCTTTTTCTTTTCTTTTTTTGGAAAATGCCATTTTTGGTACCCAATAAATGGGAACAAGTGTTTTCACCCACCTTACTGAAATGCTACTTTCAGTTCCCAATATTATCGATTTTGAACTGGTTGGTCCACCGGTTAATATAACCGTTAATTTGGACGAAATTACGAGCTGAGTCATGTCCTCCTTGCTTGCAAAATACCAATCTGGCCGGGCCCGAAATTCCGTGCAAAGTAACAGTTAAATTAACTTATGGACCAAAATGACCTAAACCGAAAACATGAACCGGGGACTTAAAGTGGCATCTACGTGGGACCAAAAATGCCTATTATCCAAACATTGGGACCCAAAATGGCCTTCTCCCATTTTTTTTTATTATTTCCCGTCTTACAATAGGGTTTAGTCTTAGAATGTAGATCTGTGAAGAGTTGTAGGTCATCTAACGTCCCATAAACATCGTAAACGTCGTCAATTGTCGATGCCAACATCAGCATTTGAGCTAATATCTTACGGCCAAACCGAAATTGAGGCTCGAAGTACACCGCCCACGACCAGAAATAACATTCCGCTATTCGATCCCTCGCAAATGGCAACTTGTTCTTGAAGTCTAAAGAACCCCACCACTTCGTCATTTCACTCAGTTCCCTCTGATGCATCTTCTGCACCAAGTTGAAATCCAATTTGGCAAATTTAAGGAGCACTTCGTCGTGCGATTGATCTTGTCCGTACACAGACATGAAGTTCTTGGAGGTCAACTTTGTAAGACTTTTCCGAATCGGAAATTTCATTGCGTTGTCGAGTTGTGATGCGAGAGACTTGTCGTTCGTGCGTTGGGCCGTAGAACGGAGATGGGACTCGGAAAATTCTAGTGCTTCCTCGAGGATTAGTTCGTCGTGGACTCGAAGATGAGACGCTTCGTATAAGCTAAGTAGCCCTTGAATGTCGGTGGCTAACGGTTCCTTGAATTTTCCTTGGTGGTCCGTGAATTTGCTGAATGTATCTTCTGAGGAGAGGAGAAAATGTTATTAATCAGCTAAAAAAAGTTAAGGAATGATAATTTGATTTTAGGGGAATGAAAATGTAATTATGTTATAGAATAGAAGCCCATATGTTCAACTTAGTCGATGACATAATCAATGAGGGTGATGTGCTGCATTGTCATAGATAGGCAACATTATAAAAACAGAGGTTACTAACTATACATGTTTTGGTTTTGGGTCATTATGTTTGATAATTGTAAAAATAGGTCACTATCTTTGTATGTCGTAACAAAATTGGGGTCATTGGTTAATTTTCGGCAAAAATGGTCGAAAATATGACGTGGCCGATGACGTGTCAGCAGCCACGTCAGCGGTCACGTCAGATTTCTAGCGCTTTTTGCTGGAAAATTTATCGATGACCCAATTTTATTAATATATACAAAGTTAGTGACATATTTTTGCAAGTATCAAACATAGTGACTCAAAAAAGAAAACTGGTATAATTAGTGACCAAATCTTATAATTTTCCGAGCATACATATTATCCATAATTATAAATTGGGTCAGTAACTTACATGCTATTTCGATTTTGATTCATTATATTTTATTATTACATAAATGAGTAGTTAACTTCATATGTCATAGTAAGAATGGGACGCTGATAATTTTTTCTATAAAATAAGTCGGAATTCTACTTGACCGCGTGGAATACTTCATAGACCACTTGGTTTCATATATGCAGAAATTCCGACCTATTTTATCGTCAAAATGATAAGATTCAAATTTATTCCAACATATTAAATTAGCGATCTATTTTTACAAAAAATCGCAAACCTATATTGTGTAAATGATCTAAATTTATATTTTTTACTATATCCCATGAACATTAATGTAAAATTTGAGGGTTCCATTCTAAAAACATAAGCCTCTTGTTATATAATGAGTTGGATTAATATAATTTTCCGACGTGAACAAATAATCGCAACATTGGTCCTAAGTTCAATAATAAAACACTGAGCATTTACCAGATGAGACATTGTAACCATGTTCGCGAAGCAAGCGAAAACGGAGAGCAACGTAGTATAAATCATCTTTCTCCTCCTTAGCATCCGCGCGATAACCTTCATATATGAATCTTAATGCATTTTCGATTTCCTCCTCGAAATGATATTTAACACCGAGGCGCTGGACAACATCGACGAGTTGTAATAACTCATTCAGCGATCCACTCTCTGATGTGGCCGCCACCATCTTCTTCCTAACCTCTTCGTTGTGCCTCTGGTGTTCTCTGTCTTCTGCTGCATTTATTTCCTGTTCAATATATCATCACATTCGTTTGTAATAGCGATATACATACTCACATATGATGATAAGTTATGTTATAAAATCTCTGTGATGGTATATTGTTTTTTATACCAAAGAACTATATGCCAAGAAATAGTCTCCCCAGACGCTTGGATGATATGTTACCGATCGACGAACGTCTTCCATTTTTTTTCTTTCAATATTTTCAATGGAGGGTTTATTTGTCCAAAAAGAACACTCGTTAATCAGTTTATATAGATAGATCTTATACTATTTATTATAAGTATTGGGAAAAAAAAATATTTCTAGCATTATTACTAATACTATCAGTGGAATATTAAATAAAATATGTTTGTTTAGGTATGAAGATATCAGGTAAGATTTTGGTTAGCTGACTTTGCCAACAAGGCCTGGCCTGGCCTGATGGTCATGGTGGATGCCTTAAGGACTTGTGGCTTGGATCATGGCCCATGGAATCTATTCTTCCTCCCACCATTCCGAGGTATCCATATTGGGTCTTTTATCTCATGACTATCGTGTTAAGGTGGGTTTGAGATGTGCTCACTTAGTCCCGGTAGATCTAGTCTTATTCCAGGAATGTGAGAAGGAAGGCCATAGCTTGTTGGGTGAGGATACCACAGGGTTGAAAAAAAAACTAGTACTTATTTTTTTTCTGGGTCCCGATGTTCCCTCATATTGCGGTCTCCTTATTGGCTTAGGCGAAAACACAAACTCGTTGGCTAATTTTAGTTAAGATTGGGTTTTGCGCCCAAGCGGGTAGATTAACCCAACTAATTTCCATTTATTTTTTTATTCACCGAATACTATTAAGTTTGCTCAGGATCGATATCGATACATGAAAAGCACTATAATCGGGGCAATTTTGTCAAACGGATATCGAGTCGAATTGTGCCTCAGCCTACCAAGACTGCTCATCTAGCCAACATATAACACCGACAAACACACCGGCACCTCAATAAACAATTGAGATATGCATTATTGATAAAAACGTGATCCGCGCATGTATGCATTCGTATCATATCATATTCGCAATATAATATAATCGATATATTTAGATATCTTGCAGGAGTTGATAACATCTATCTGCAAGAACGGTGAACATGTGGGGATGAGCTATAAAATCCAATCAATACAGTGTTTTAGATGTCGGTTTATATAGATTTAGTAATGAAGCTTTGGTTTGCTCTGATTGTCTTTAAAAATTTTACTTTAATTGTTACATGGTTACCTGGTAGTAAATCCGTAACGCTATATATTGTGGAAATTGGAATATAATATTTTGACAAATTGGATGTAATATGTCGCCGTGTCGGCAATCTCATAATCTTCCAGTCCAGCTCAGATATTTTATTTCCACATCAAGAAAATAAATAGTTTATAGTTTCATCAACTTATAAACAGTGTCATTTATAATGTGCAATGACCATATACATACATATATAGATGAAGGATACAGTATAGATGAACCACCAGTCACTTTGATTGTTACACTTTCCACCTAAAAATTGCCAGTTCGAATCATATCGATCAAATTGGCATTTATAATGGCGACAAGCATATACACACATAAATGATTATTATTTACAAATGCAGGCACATGGCCATTTTTTTAATTTAGGATTTTAGGCAGGGCCCCGTTCTTGTATCGAAGTGAGGCCCTTAAGCATAAAGAGCGAACATGAAAGTGGGGCTCTCGTGCACTAAAAATCTAGCTTTAAAATTGTGTGGCCCTGTGCGATAGGCCATGATGCACGGGCCAAAATACGGCAATGTGCAAGAATTTGACCAACTCTAAATTGTAAAAATAGACACCAGTATTTCGTGTACAAATATATGCATTCTTTCATTTTCTTTTCGTTTTTGAATTAATTTTTATTATATCACAAAGTTATTAAAAAAAATAGGCCATCCTATTATTTTATTTTCTGTTTATGAGTTAATTTCATATGCACAAAGACAAAAATAAAATACAAATTAAAAATACCCACTAAATACATGAATCCAAACTTTTGGTTTGGATTTGGTTTTACCTCACTTTTGTCCGATTCAATTAAGTGACCGAAAATCAAACTTGTAATTAAAAATATCATTAATAACTTATATTATATTTATATAGTTGTACATATATAATATCAAATATATTACTATATATTAAAAAAGAAAGACAAAATTCAGTTTTTTGTTCCGGAGACCGAACAAATTGGTTATGAAAATTAGAAACCAGAATTTGGATGTTTGGTTTGATCGATTACCCAAACTATGAACACCCTAAATCATTTTATACAATAAATTTTATATAAAAATTTCAGGAATACAAAATCAATAAAACAGTACGAAATAAAATAGAAAAAAATATATGCCCATTTTTGTAACATTTTACACACAGTGCTTATTTTTTAAAATCACTTTGAAAACTATGTCTATAATTGCAAAGCACCCCACTTAAATAGTATAGATGAAGCATTTAGTATAGATGAACCACACAATCACTATTGATTATTCCACTTTCCACCTAAATTTTGCAATTTGAATCTTATCAATAATATAGGTCAAGTCGGCTCGACGATGAACACCACACCATCAACATCGAGCTTTTCTCATCGAGCCAATGTCGAGCGTCATGACTGCTCATTAGCTTTTTATTATTTTTGTATATTGTTGGGTTTGAGCTCCAGTTGTGTCTTTGTGCCACATCATTTGTGATAAGAAAGCATGTGATTTCCCTTTCATATGTAAGGAGGACTAAAGCTTTAGTTTATACACAACAACATCAATAACGAAAGATAGTTAATTTGTGCTATCATATAAACTCTAAGAAAATATCATTTGGGGGAGAGTTGGGTATAATTATTTTCCACTTGTGGTTGTCAGTCTTAAAATAGGCGAGTATAATCATGCCCGAGATTATTTACTGACATGGTTAACGACTTAATGATCTAGTTAATTGATTTACTTTACATACTAAGTGAGCCCTGATGGCCCCGAGCCGAACCTAATCTTCTTGAGGAAAAAAAAACAAAATGTTGTTTGATTTTGTCAAGTTAATATTCCATCGAAAATCCGATTGGCGACAAGAGAATTTGCATGCTTATATATTTGTAGGTTTCATTGGCATTTCTTCTTATGGATCAAAAAATCGATTTTGCATTTTTGCATATACGGTGATTCGATAGATAGCACGAGAAGTACATTTTTGCGAATATCTCGTGCTAGTTTTGATATCTTCCTGATCAGTATCATCATTCATTATGCGAGTTCATCAAATTTTGTCTCTTTAGGACCGAGAAAAAAATTTAATCTGTATTGGTTTAGGTATTAAGCCCGGGATTAAGGGTCCATTGATGGTGACGGGTGGCCTGATAGTTTTTTTTTTTTTTTTAACCAAATCGATAGCTTTTTCATTACTGTCAAAATTAATTACATGGCTAAATAGCCAATGGACCTTCTGTTTACAGATTCCACAGATAGGTATTGCTCCTCCTATGGAGCAGAGAGAGAGACCTCACCTCACAAAACAAAATTCCAACTAACAAGTGCAAAAGAAAACGCCGAGGTGGTTAGAAATAACCAGTGAGCTAAGGTTTGAAAAAACCATCACTGCATTGGTGTTTAACACCCTACTGTCCCGAGGCCAAGCTATAAAGCTCAAGAATGTCCTTGATCAAGTCAATGGTTGCCTCACCAAAACATAAGTGAATCGTCTGCAAAAAAGAGGTGAGTAACAACTGGCCCTTCCCTACAAATTTTCAGCCCCTTATATCTCCCATCTACGACAGCTTGGTGGATGAGGTTGGATAGGCCCTCAGACATAATAAGAAAAATAAACGGGGATAACGGGTCTCCTTGTCTAATTCCTCTAGATGGGATAATGTAACCACTACTAGTACCATTGATATTGAAGGAGAAAGAGGTAGTACTAATACAAACCCTAATCCACTCAGTGAATAACATGGGATCAAAACCCCATTTCAGCAAAAGTTGAATTAGGTAAGACCATTCAACTCGGTCATAGGCCTTAGCCATATCAAGTTTTAGTGCCATAAAACCTCTTTTTCCTCTCCTCAGGGTGCTTAGATAGTGGAAACATTCATGAGCCATTGTAACATTATCAAGAATGTGTCTACCTTGGATGAAGGCTGATTGACTGGGGTGAATGATATTTTCAAGGCAAGGCTTTATTCTTTCAGTAAGGAGTTTAGAGATAATTTTATAGGTGACATTACAAAGGCTAATAGGTCTAAAATCTGTAATGCAAACGGGGTCCCTAACCTTAGGAATGAGAGTGATGAGGGTATGGTTCATGCTTTTAAGAAGTTTAGTGTGACTCAAAAAGTTGTTAAACAGAGTGACAAACATCAAGGTAAATAATGGGCCAGAACTTTCGGAAGAAGAGGGGTGTCATACCGTCAGGCCCCGGAGCTTTATTCGGGTTCATGGAGAAGAGAGCCTTTCTAATTTCCTCCACATAAGCTGGAGCAATGAGCTGATGGTTCATTGAGTGAGAAATGGATATGGGAATCCCTTCAAGTGTCGCTTCCAAACAAGGTGGAGCAGGTGATGTGAACAACTCTTGGTAGTAACCCCCAATTTCAGCCGAGATAGAATCAGCTGCTGTTGTACATTGATTTCCAAGTGGGACAAGAGGGAAGAATTTGCCTTACTTCTTTGAATTGTTGAGGCATGAAAGAACTTAGTGTTCCTATCTCCCTCCTTCACCCATTGCACCCGCCCGAGACTTCATGCCTACCAGAACTCTGCTGGGAGGCTCATGGGGTTTTTCCCTAACGAAGGCGAAAAGTACGTAGCAGCCAAGTTATACAAAGAACATGTGATGTACAAGGAAACTGGTGTTTTTTATTTCTTATTTCACAACTTGTTTTGAATGAATAATTTTTCAGTCACTTTGGAAATATGGCAGTGTTCTCCTATCTATACTTTTGAAGATTTGATTTGATCTCGAACGAGTTTGGTGTATCATTAAGATGGAGTTTTGTTGGCTTTCTTCAATATTAAATTTTTAGTTGAGGTTATTAACGTGGTATGAAAGTTGAAACCAAGAGCTCATTAATGCGTCCCTTCAATTTTACTATTTTTTTTGCATCCTCCGTTATCACTGGCTTTACGATCCTCTACCTCATTTTATGCGTACCACTTTCAAAAAATTCATTACACCTTCCCTAGAGGTGGTTAAACAAACGTAAACATCATTACACTATAAATATCATTATACTGAGTGCTTAAACCTAAAAAAACAATATTATATATTTTTCTTGTCATACTTATCAATATTATATATTTTTTTCGTCTATCGTACTTAGGCACTCAATATAGTGATATTATGGGTATAATGATGTTTAGGCACTCAATATATTAATATTATGGGTATAATGATGTTACGTGTTTAAACACTGATTAGGGATGATTTTATCGAATGTGGTATACGTGGCCATTTTTTTTAATTTAAATGGCATAAAAATTTTTTTAACAAAGTGAGGCCCTACATAATAGGGGCCCTAAAAATTTAGTCCAAATTATTTGGCCCCATGTGGTTTTTTGGGCTTTAAAATATCGTTCTAAAATGTGTGGTACTGTTCAATGGGTCATGGGCACAAATCTGACCGGTGGTTCACAAATTGGTACACGAGATAGTCCCTTAAATTTATGTCCTTGTTTGCACTATATACATCTCTTTTGAATCTTTGATATAGAACGAATAGACGTACTATTGCTTATTTTACGCTCCGTTTTCATCCATCTTCAAAACGTAATGTTTTTAGATTCTTTGTCCTAATTTATCACCGACATTGAAACTTTAATGCTATGCTATTATACCATTATATTTCGACAAACTCTATCCATTTCAACCATTCCCGTATATTCCTCCCATTATTATATAAATGCAGCCAAAACTCGAAATTAGAAGACTTTACAACCACATTTCCAAGAACTCTCTGCCTTCATCTTCCGAGCATCAATGGCATATCACGACGACCTGCTTTCATGGTTAGTCTGTGTTTTCTTAATTTCTAATTTTTATACAACACAGAGAGATGGTAATTTAAATGTAATAAAAAGTACATTCTCACTCAATCTCATGTTATTTTTCCTGACCCAAGAATTGTATTATTGGGGTGGATTACCAAACTCCGAGTTGGCAAAAGACTGTAAGAGACGTCTTGGGAGGCACCAGAGGTAACACATTAATAGCCATTCATGTTTATTAAGGCCATGCAGATTAGCGTTATTAGATGTGTGTTGGTGACTATTTCACTTAAAACATTAAGCTTGGTGTTTTATCATATTTAAATTTATATATTTTATTTGGGAAAATTATAAGATTAGGCCATTAAGTATACATGTTTTCGTTTTTGGGTCACTATGTTTGATAATTGCGAAAGTAGGTCAGTAACTTTGTATGCCAAAACAATTTTGGGTCATGTTTTTAATTTTAGATCACTAAGTATATATTTATCGATTTTAGGTCACTAAGCATACATTTTTCAATTTCAGGTCATTCATTTGGTAACTAACTTTGTAAACATAGTGCTCTAAAATCGAAAAATATATACTTAGTGACATAAAATTGAAAACATGACCCAAAATTATTTTGATGTACAAAGTTAGTGACCTAGTTATGTAGTTATCAAACATAGTGACCCAAAAACGAAAACATGTATACTTAGTGACTTAATCTTATCATTTTGCCTATTTTTCCCATCAATACACTCTCGTTTAGGTTATTATCTAGTATATGTTACCGTGACCTCTTTGCCTTAGCTCTCACATCATGTTGAATTATCACTTGACCTAAAAACTTAATTATGAAGAAACTGTATCATATTTTAATTTTTTATATTTTCAATAAATGAATAAACACAATGAAGGCGTCCGAAGCTTCGTAATGGACAAGAACGGTACGATCGAGGTCTCGGGGATTGTCGACCCGCACCGCCTGATAAGGAAACTTGGGAGAGCGGGAAGGAGGGCGCAGGTGCATTGGGTCCAATTCGGGCAGTGCTCGGAAAACTTGTTCGCGCCCAGTCCACACGGCGATTATTATTCGAGGGATTTTCCGTTTCGTGGCGGTGGAAGATACGGTGATTATTACGGGTGTTGTAATAATTACTGTACGGAGCCGTTGGAGAGTTACGGAGGACGGCATTATTGGGTCCCGCCGAGTACGAGGAGGTTGTATGAAGAAGATCGAGTTGACTGTTGTTGTTTGATGTAAGCATTGCTTGAATAGTTAGTTTGTTGAGTATTGTTCTTGTGGGGTCTCTTTTTTTACCCTCAATAATGCAATGTATTTGCGTTGTAGAAAATTATATATCTTTAATACAAATAAGTATGAATGGCACGGTAATAAAGAAGTAACTGGTCAGCTCCTTCATTAATTGAAATTTTGATATTTTATTAGTATTGGCGCACTGTTACTTGTAACCTATTGTTATGCTATAATTGGTAAAGTCTATCCAACTTATGCCTTAAACAACATGGCTTTTCATAGCTTATCCATGTTTCAACTGTGTGCATATGAGGTCAAATCGATGTATGACACATCACTTTCACCTTTTCGCAGGCTTTTTTGTTTCATAAACATTTATTTGATTTTTATTTTCTTTACTTCACTGTTTCATTTTGCCCCACTTCAAGCCCTGTTGTCCCAGACGAGTTACCCATCGAAATCTCTAATCGAAGTCATTGTACTTTGCCTTTAGGTGATGTCTTTAGTTTACTTTGCATACGGAATGCAATTGAATAATTTTTTTCTTTTTTGGTAGAAATGTTTTGGGATGTCTTGTGTGGTTATATTAATATATGATAATGGCATGAGCTTCATGGAGATTTAACTTCAATTATATGATAATGTCGACCATTTGAACTTATGGTGTTTATGGGTTTTCTATTTTTTCTGTTCTAATCGTTATTGTCTACCAGCAATGATGTCATCATTTGTATCTTCAGTTTCTCCTATCATATATATATGTCGGCATTTGTTCGATAGTTATGTAGTACTTTCATGTGTTATATCTAAATCTCGATATTGTGAAAAAAAATTCACAAAAAGCTTATGAATTACTCAAGCTTTGTAAGACGGGTTTTTTCCGGGGAAATGGTATCACGTCAAACATAATTGTTCGTTTCGTTGTTTCATGTAGAGGTTTCTATTTACCTAATTGTTTTGGTACTTGGTATGTAAGCTTTATGTTATATGACTGAGTTGATTTGGGGAACCATGTAGAGTCTGCTTGAACTATGAAATAATCCTATGAAAATAAATTAGAATGATTTTTTAAACTGCTTATTGCGATCTTTTGCACAAGGGCCATTCGAAACTTTCCGGAAATCATTTAACTTGAGCCTATTGTTTGAGTATGATTTATTTTGTATGCAGAGTTGATATGACCAAACAGGTACTGAAGAAAATTAAAACTAAAGTTGTATTTATTGGGATTATTTTTCTTTATTTTAGGTATCAACTTACTACCGCATCTCAAGCCGTATTCAAATTACATAAGGTATGTGGTTGACTAATTATCCATCTTTACATTATGTAGTTTGAACATTTACTTACATGTAGATCATATAATTTATGATTACCAATTTAGCATAAACAATGGAGACATTTCCACGTTCACGAAAAAGAAAGCATGTAAGCATTGAAGAAAGGATAAAAAAAAAAGAAATCTTTTACGAACTTAGAGAAGATAATTAGGAAATAATGACCAACATTCAATAGTTCTAAATGAACTTAGATCTCTTACCTCCCACAAGTAAATGCTCATATAGTGGTGCAATTCGGGTATATTTAAAACCACCATCATTTTGTTGTTCGTCGGGACAAGTGATGTTGCTTTAAACATAAAGGTGTTCTGAATTAGTGAGCTTATACTTAGGAGATGCAAAGTTATGCAAACATATACGCGATTTTATTCGTTTGCTACAATTACATGTTTGTGTTCACTCCAATTGGAGTGCACTATGATAAAACATTAGCAAAACGAAATCACGGTATATACACATTACGAGTACAAGGACAATTATATCATTTTATAAATCAATTATTGCCAAGTGACAATGACAATTTGCAACATCTTCAGTTATACTTTTTTGACACCAACAACGAAATATTAAATCGCTTATCCACTAACTCACTTTAAAAAGAAAGCTATTGAATCATTTACTAATATTATGAAAATGAATCCATATGCAAATTTCTTTCGGAACTTAATTAATGTAAAATTTGATTTGTATAAAATTGCTTTACATATGGATCCCTTGGTTGATTAGCGTGTATTCAATAAGCCAATTGTGTCACATGTTGCAGGAATATGGTTAGAATCAGAAAATCAGAATAGTTGTCTTACTCCCCACATTCAAGTTTATCCTATAAATAATCAGCCTCAAATTATCAAGTATTACTATGGTTGTTTACAATATCCTCTAATATTTCCCAATGGAGAATCGGGGAGGCACCGTAATATTTCAAGAATAAATAGAGACATTTCATGATAGTAATTATTTTCCGCCAAACGAAAAATATATCAAATTTGATATAACAACTTATGAAACTGCGAACGACTACTTGTTGGTTGAATCCGAAGGTTAGTATTACTATGAAAAAAATTTCCTAACTTATAGACCTATAGACTAATTAAAAAACATTAATACATGTTCAGGAACCCGAACACACCGAAGTATAAATGTGTCATGCCGTGAATACTATTGCGATAAATTACAGATAAGAGAAAATGATCACTCGTATTTATTACACACGGGAAGACTGCTTCAACAAGACGTTGTTGATATGTATATAAAAATTGAGACATCTAGATTAGATTTCTATAAAAATGAGGAAATGCAAAGTCGTCTGCGAAGAGAAGTTTACCAAGGTTTAGTAGATAGCATTTCTCCAGGATATAAAAAAGGCATAGAAATGGATAAGCATGTAATATTACCAACCTCATTTATTGGTGGCCCTAGAGATATGCGGAAACGATATTTAGACGCGTTAACTTTAGTACAGAGATTCGGTAAACAACATATTTTTCTAACTATGACGACAAATCCTAATTGGTCATAAATAAAAGCTTTATGTTTACCGTCTGGCGAAGTCCAAAATAGGTCAGATATTATAGGCAGAATATTTCGCACAAATGATGTTTTAAAACATGAATTACTAAAAAAACATATCCGGATATGTACTTGTGTATACGTATGTAGTGGAGTTCCAAAAGAGAGGACTACCACACGTTCATTTTTTAATAATATTAGACCCGCCATCAAAGATATTTTCTCGTGCAGCATATAATCGAATAGTATGCGCTGAAATATCATATCCAAATGATAGCCCGTATTTATTTCAACATGTAAAAAAACACATGATACATGGACCGTGCGGTGTTCTCGATCCCTCATGAAGTTGCATGAAAAATAATAAGCAATGCAAAATTAAGTATCCAAAAAAGTTCTCTGAAACAACGACATGCATAGAAAATGTGTATCATGTATATCGTCGTCAAAATAATGGTCGTTGGGTTAACGTAAGAGGTTCACATCTAGATAATAAATGGGTTGTCCCACATAAAACATATCTAGAATCAAAATTTAATTGTCATATCAATGTCGAAATATGCTCAACCATTGGTCAAATACATCTATAAATATATTTATAAAGGTCATGACAAAATTTTATACTCAGACTCGAATGAGTCTGAAAATTTTATAGATGGAAAAAAAAAACTTCTAGAGCGCAAGGTGGATTTCTCCACCTGAGGCAATTTGGAGAATTTTCAGCTTTGATCTTAACCATATAGAGCCAACCGTAATATCTTTACCTATTCACTTGGAAACGAAAAACTAATATCATTTTCACCAAATCAACCATTACAAACATTGGCTTCCAACGCTAAAATAAAAAGAACAATGTTAACTGAATTCTTTTATATGAATGCACATGACGAGTACGCCATATCCAGAAATTGTTTATATGCGGAGTTCCCCAAATATTTTTCTTGGGCACAGAATGTAAGCAAATGGAAACGACGACAAAAACGCGAAGTAGTTGGACGTCTTTTACCAGTCATCCAACTGAGGGAGAAAGATTCTATTTACGACTACTACTGTTGCATACAAGAAGCCGACGTCCTTCCAAAGTCTAAATTATTCTTAACTTTTAGAGAAGCAACTCATGCATTGAGTTTGTTAGAAAATGACGATACAATTGAGCAATGTCTACGTGAAAGTATGCATTATCTAATGCCAGCTGCCTTAAGGTAATTATTTGCTACAATCCTCGTATATTGCTCTCCAAATGACCCTACTAACTTATGGATTAAATTCGAAAGCCAATTATATGAAGATATTGCAACTAATAACATGTTAACTAAAACAGAAATCCAATGTAAAGTTATGGATATTATCACATGTCATTTTCATTCTATGGGAAAAAAACTCGAAGATTTTCCTTTTATTGTTAACATAAGTATGGTCAACTTAAGAATTAGTCTAAGTCGAGAATTAGAAGCAGAAGAAAATATTGTAATACCCGACGAAGATATTTTATCATTTACTAAACTTAATGAGGAGCAAAAAAAGCTTACGATGAAATATTGTTTTGCATCGATCATAAAATATCAAAAACCTTCTTCATCGATGGCCCCAACGGAACTGGAAAAACATTTTTATATAGATCTTTATTAGCAACTTGTAAGATCAACAAAACATATAGCCCTCGCAACAGAAACTTCAAGAGTTGCAGCCTTACTTCTCCAGGAGGCCGCACATCACATTCAAGATTTAAAATTCCATTAGATGAGAATGACGAAAAATGTTGTAATATTAGCAAACGAAGCACATTAGCTTACTATTGAAAAAAGCAAAACTAATCATTTGGGATGAAGTTACTATGGCAAAGCGTTACGCAACTGAGAGATCTGATCAAATCTTAAAGGATGTCATGGAATGTAATCACCATTTTGGGGGCAAAATAATTGTATTTGGTGGAGATTTTCGTCAAACTCTACCTGTTGTTCCTGGTGGTTCTAAAGATGATATTATCAAAGCATCAATCCTATCATCTCCGTTATGGAAACATTTTGAAAAAATAACTTTATAAAAATATGAGGGCGGCTCTAGATATAGAATTTTCAGATATCTTTATGAAGATGAAGATTTATGCAACGGTACTCGTCTTCTTTGCAAAGGGTCGAAAATAACGTTATTTATGCTGAAATTTCGGAAGGTTCTTGGAAAAATAGTTTCCGTTCCAAGAATAACATTAGAAAGTCCAATAAATAGTGTATCTTCAATTCCATTTAAACGCAAATAATTTCCAATACGCTTGTGCTTTGCAATGACGATTAACAAATCTCAAGGACAAACATTAGATTATGTCGGAATTTATCTAAAGGAACCTGTATTTTCACATGGACAATTATGCGTAGCTCTATCAAGAGCTAGAACAATTTGAAATATGAAGATTTTAATCCGTCCATTATTAATTGGAGATCCTCCAACTAATCGAACAAAAAAATTGTCTACGAAGTGTTGCAACTTACATCATAAATCCAAAAGAATTTACACACATAAAATATATTAGTCATAGCTACAAATAAATAAATATGGTAAGTATTATTAAGAATCCAATGCTCTCGCTCATGATGTCTACTTTTTATTTTTAAATAATTTGAAATATACAGTAGTTCCCATTTTTTTATTTTCAGGAAGATGCAGAAGCACTGTGTTCCGCTCTCTGCATTACCAGTGAAAGACCTCTTCTGGAACGTCGAAGTAACCGTAATTGAAAAGATTGCAATACGCCGCACGACAAGATAAAACATTCGATATGTAAAGCTTGTCATTGCTGATGAAGAGGTCAATACGTAAATCCTTGTAAATAAGTTTCTTTATAATATTCATTTGATTATGTTTCTCATATATTTTATTACTATTCTAAATAAGTTTCTTTATTATATTCATTTGATTGTGTTTTTCATACATTGTATTACTATTTTTTGCAGCAACATCATATATGAACGTGAAATTGAACGAATGAATGAGATATTGCATTTGTATTGCACGTATTTCATTGGTCATAGTCAAATTCGCGATCTCAATGAAGCTTGGTCGCCCCTTGTCAACTCCCAGTATGAGCTACTTATCAACAGGTCTTCTTATGTCAAAGAAGCTCCACAAGAAAGTCATATATCGCTGGAAAACATATATGAAATATCAGCTTTCGGAAGATGCTATGAATTTACAGACGTTGTCGCTAATCGAATCAGTAAGTTCTTAATATTTAAATATTATTCATATTATTATAACATTGATTAATGATAATCATACCAATCAATTCATCATTATTTACTTAATACATGAATATGAATCTTCGTGTAGATATACTAGGCTCAGTAATTAATGTCTTAGACACACACACGACGTCTAAAGACCAAAGATTACAAGAATTCATGATTATTAATGAAGAGTAAGCGCCATTTTAGATATTTTCCCATCAATACAAATTCTTATAGCTAACTTATTATATTATATTACATCGACACAGACGAAGGCCTATGCGATTGACTTTGTGGGAGGAATATTTGGACTCAGAAGCACCCTATCTTGTCCAGCATGTCCACGAATTCCCAATAGTCTTAGCTATGAGACTATCTGATAACACATTTAAAGGTATAAAAAATTAAGATCCACATGAACTCTATAAATTATCTAATTTATTCATTACATCGATCATGCATGAATTTCAGCCGTCACCACCAGTAGCACCAGTATACTATATAATCCTCCAATATCGCAAACTACTGAATTGGAACGATGGTAAGTCTTCTCCTTTCCCGCAAAATTGCACATTTTCCGCATTTCTCAATTCCACATCTAAAATGTCATGTCACACTCTATAGAACTACATGTACATTTTCTTGAAGGTTAGCCAACAACAAGGACTATATAAACGCATTTATCTCGGAACGCCTACAAGAAAAAGAGAAGCAAATTATTGATCGTCCAATAACAACACAAGTTAAACGGTTGAGCACAACCGCGCAACATCCGGTAACAAGTTATTGAATTGTATTACTAAGATGAGATAAATAGTTCGTTTATATTGTATTGTAAAAATTTGCAGGTCAAATCTTTCTAGATGACAGCTACAACACAGATCCAGAGCTACCACTCTGTGTCATGATATGCCCAGAATGCGAAATGTCTTCTACAAATGTGATTTCACATGCCTATACTGCAATAAAGAATTCCAATCACCATTAGCAAAGTAAGAGCCCTTAATAATATATATATATATATATATCATACTTAACAAATATTTCTAATATTTGGTAATCTTCTATATAGGTTGCGGTTCCAGATTACTTTATCCGATGAAACAGACAGCATATTGGCCACAATTGAGGAAAAAGAAGCTGAAAAGTTCCTAGGATTAACGACTGCAGACATAATACAATTAGAAGAAAAGGTACATTATTTAACGAATAACTACAAACAAGATTTGATAATTTGATACTGGTTTGCTACAATTTTGTCATCATAACACCATCCAAATACCCTCAGGTTTTGTGAATTAAGTTGATCTTATGGAATTACGTTATAGTCGAATGTTTCTATATTAAATATTTTTAGATTGTGACTCTTCTAAAGCTGATAGAAACGTTTTCAGAACGTAGAATCTCGCTTGCTCGACTTTGAATGAAAGTTATCAAATAATGAACTAATTACAATAATCGTCTACATATAAGCTTATTTGATGACTTAAATTCCTTATATTCCAAGTTTTGATATGCTATAAATTTTATGCTAATTTTATTCATTATTTACACACACATACATATATATATATATGTATATATATATATATGTATATATATATATATGTATATATTATGTTTATGTGTATTTCAGGAGAACGAATTTGATGCTGGAGCGATCTATAACATCTATATATCAAATCCTTAACACTTGTCCAATATTTAAATTCCTAGCCCAAATTAAATTTCGGCTCAGCCGACTTAGATCTGATTATTTTTTCTCTCTCTTTTATTTCAGCTTTATCTCCTTTAAACATAATCTAACGAGAGAAGAGAGAGAAAGAAAGAAAAGAGACAAAGGCGAAAAAGGTGAAAGCTTGATCTTCTACAAAGCTTTTCATCTGGGCATAAATTTTGTCTAATTCGAGCTGCATAAAGGTAAGGATTCTTTTTCTTCAACTAATTCAATCCATGATCAACTTTCTGCTTTGAAAAATCTGGTTCGTGCAGCCTCTATTTTTTGTGAATATGACCTAGCTACAGTACTCCGATTCTTTCTAAACTTGTCTCTGTGGAAAGCTAACTTTCTCAAATTTGCATAGCCGCTTGAATCATCCTAATCCGATATCTGTACAATTTGTTATGAATGTTTGAAGGTGCAGCAGCGATTTTGACCAAATCTGTGCGCATCTTTCATATTTTGTGAAATTGACCTACTTGCGCTGCTCTGATCCATCTGAAATTAGTTTCTGTGAAAAGCCAACTTCTTGGGCTTTTCACAGCCGTTGAAAACACCTCAATCCAATGTTTGTGCGATTTTTTACGAATTTTAGTTGACTTACGAATCTAGGAATTTTCTGAAATTATCAAACAATTTCGGGACATTCTTTTTCTTACTGATTCAAATGATCTTCTAACATCCTTAAAGCAGAATTACGATGATGTTTAAGTCCACCATTAGCAATTATGTTATAGGAAGATCGTTGTTTCTATATAATTTTAAAAGACGTCGTATTTACTAGCAATTGTTGGTCTAACGGTGAAGTTAAATTGTGATCTCATATTTTAGGCGAAGGGACATCGAGACGGGACTCGAGGGAAGTTACGGAGGTCGAAGAAAGCTAAGCATACGTTGTGAGTTGATAATACGGGGACACCTTCCCTTCGCGGGATGTGTGAACCTCGCGATGGATCGTTTTATTTCGTCGTTATGTGATATTTTGTTGTTGTGTTAGCGAGCCTTGTCGGCTATAGGATGTTGATATTTGTTGAGATTTGGCATATATGTGTTTTGAGAATGGCGGGTTTATACGAGACATTACGTGATATAGCGACAAGTTACTATTTCTTTCTATTAGTTGACTTGTGATACGGATTGTTATAATGTTTGGTCTTTGTTGTTGCATACACTTGGTACCAGGTTTTAAGTAGCCTGAATGGCCACGTTCGGGTGAGTGGAGAGTGTCAAATCGAGTAAGTAGCTCGTGGTTTGGCACACCCGGTGAGTGAGGCCCAACGAGTGCACCCTTCCAGTGCCATATACTGATATTGATTTTCGTTGAAGGGTAATCGTTGGGGGGATTTTGGTCAACGTCACCATATGTGTGGGACATGCATGTTATAGTGAGTTGATACGTTAGTTTACGATTCACGGTCTAGAGTACGGTGATGGACTCGTCTGAGTCTCGACTGGGAGCTTAGTTCGAGGGAGGAGATGACCACCCATGCGTCATTTATATGATTATGTGGATTTTGTTGGCGTATTGAGTATTTCTAGTGATAGTTAATTTTTGTACTTGTTTCGTATGAGTAGTGGAAATTGTATTAAGTAAATGAGATAGTCGATATATTTAATTTGTTCTGGTATCATCGTTGAGGACATGCCTTTTGTGAGGAAAGGTGTGTTCGTATTATCTTCTCACTGAGTTAGTGGTTTGCTCACCACGTATATATATATATATATATATATATATATATATATATATAGATATATTTCTTTCTTTTAGGTCATTGATATCTTTTGGCCAGAGGTTGCCTTTTTGCGATCATCGTTCCACTGCGATCTTTTCCATTTTGGATACAATATCTTCACTTGGTGTTGGATTCATTGGCGGGAATATTTTGGATGGAAATTTTGTCTGTATATTTATTCCTTCGCTGATCGATATGTCGAGATACTTCGTACTTTGTAAAACCTTCTTTGCTATATATATTTCATCGAGTTTTCGTTCTATCGTGTGATTCGTTCGTGGTTTGAGTTGATATCGAGCCTTGCGTTTATTTATAAACACGGCAGCTGTCGCACCTTCGATGTGGGTCGAGGCGTGACACGATCAACACTACATTAAAAGGCATACAGTCATTCTATCACATCAAAAGATATCAATACATATCAAGGCTCGAATCAGTTCCTCAGTACAGTGTTATCGCACAACTGCCTACGAGGCCAGAGTCTTCACTAGGCAAACAAACAGATTCTTCTTCAAAGAAAAGAAAAGTGATCGATTCCCCGAATGATGAAACATCAAATGGGAGTAAAACAGCTAAGTCCCGATAAGTTTCAACTTTTGCTTTTGTGTTTGTAAAAAAAGGTTAAGCATCACAAGCTTTACGGTGGGTCTATTTTTTACGTTCTTTAGTAAATAGTTGATGTTTTAACAAGTTCCATATTTTGCTGTTATGTTTGTACAAAAAAGAGATGTAAGCATCCCATGCTTTATAGTGGATCAATTTTTGACGTTGTCTGGTTAATAGTTGATGTCGTTGATGTGTATGTCTAGCTTATAATATGTAATGTTTTGATGAAGATACGTAAATAATTTCGTTCAACTCAGCTACAAAATTTATTTTGTACATGGCAGGGGCTCCATTGTTACTTCGTTACTGTGGTTATTGATAAGCCTTAAAAAACACGCGAGCTACTATTAAAATCGAGCCGCATAACGTGCGGCTAATTTCCACTAGTATATATATAATATATAATATATATATATATATATTGGAATTTTCTTGCTTGGAAACAAAAATAAACGTAACTCCAATATTAAATATAAGGTGATTCAAGTGAGGAAAGATGATATATGTTTGTATTTTTTATAGTATATATGTTATTGTTGTTATTATTACCATCGTCATCATCGTTGCGTCAATAAAATAGTTTTAAATTATAAGGTTTTTGTTTCTATAATGATTGAAATTCACTCATATATATATATATATATATACTAGAAATTTATAGCCGCGCTCAAGGCGCAGCGATAAATGCCCATATTTCCTTCTATTAAGATATTCTTTTTATTAAGCTATGCAACATCATGATAAATCACGACAAATGGCGCAACATTGGCTGAACTTAGTTGATGTTAGACTGGACTTAAACTGATTTGGACTGAAATCATGACCGCTGAAGTAGCTATTAGCCGATAAACATTTCGTACATATATTTATATGTTTAATTTTTATTCCTTTTTTCGAAGTTTTTTTTAAAGTAAAGGATTAACTGTACCGGAACCGAATCGGAATCCCGCTGTTTCGCTGTCTACCGATCGGAATCGGCCGGTCAGGGTTTAAAAATATGGATCTGTTGAAAACATGCATCCACAACCACAAATATAACATAATATACATCTTGAGAGTTGATTGATTGCTGCAATTCCTTCTCATCATTATCCCTATATATTATAATAATTAATATACTAAAAAAACGAAAGTATATGGTGGAACAAAATATCGTGCTAAAAAGCATTTCTACGTTAAATAGGCATTGTCAGGAGAAATAGGTTACTATTCAACGAAAAATATGTTACTATTCACGGTAAAATAGATTACAACGAAACTTTACTGTTCATTCACCCTTACGCGTATATAAGTTATAATATATAATGTTGGATAACGTTAACCCTGAGAATCAAGTAAATTCCGTAAGTCAGTAACTCAGTAGATCATGAAAGTATCATGCATTCAATTGGGTTCAAACACATTAGTATAGTTCCATGTAAGATATTTTATACAAGGAAATATTAGGAAGAAGAATTGATCAATCATAATCCTTGTTCAATTAACTATACTTTGAAGGCTTGATGAGTGATCAATCAATACGATAGATATATGATGGAGCCGAGATTTGAACGTCGTTTTTATTCAATCGAAGAAATTTGTTTTGTTTTGTTACAAAAGAAAAAAGAAAAATAGTTAATTAACTCAAATTACAAAAACGCTAAATATGGAAACGCGACTAAGGTAGATGCAAAGTATTTAAACGAGAACTACAATTCTTCGATATATCAAAATTTAAAAGTATATCAAACTTAAATCAACCCAAATCTTGAATTTATTAGTTTTTTGGATGCTCTTGATTCACGCTTGAAATCACAGGCACTACATTATTACGAATCAATTAATAAGATAGTTAATGGGCTAATTGGGTTGGAACCCGGAACAGATCCAAAATAGTATGATTCGGGTCGAATCCCGAAATAATAACAAAAATCGAAAGGGACTATGCACGAATATATGCAACGATAAGGGGTGGATAAATGATTGTTAAACTTGGAGCCCGACCCACTCACGTAATTATATTAAGTGTAGACCACGTTTTGTTATTTACCTGCTGTTAGGGTTTAGAAGTGTTCGGCGTATAAATTCACTCTCGCCTGTCCACTGCCTCTCCTCAGCACCTCTAGTTCCAGTAATCGGTTACCTTCGACCATGGGTAAGAAGATCATGAGTTCTATCACGATTTATAATCTGAAGATCTGTTTTCCCAAATCTCCTTTGAACGGATGTCGATTCTTCAGGTATCTCACGTGATTCTATGCACAAGAGACGTGCAACTGGAGGAAAGAAGAAGGCTTGGAGGAAGAAGAGAAAGTAAGCTGATGATTTTCGTTGTTTTTTCTGTTGCATTCTCGTTTAGATCTAGGAATCATAGTCTGTGAAATAGTAGTCCTTCTGGTGAACATTGATTTTACGATGTACATATTTGGTACTTGTTTGATTTTTTCGATGATTCGCTTGATCCTCTGTTTATGATTCTGAGTATAGTATGGTTGCTTCCATCGAATTGTTTAGAACGTGAATATATTCATTTTTAATTCTAATTTTGAAGATTTAAAATAGATTAGATTGTAGTATGTGCTATCTGCTCCAAGTTCCATTGCTATTAAGCTTTCTTTGTATTTAGATTGTGCTGTCTGCTCCAAAAAAGATTAGATTGTGGTATGTGCTATATGCTCCAAATTCCATTGCTATTAAGTTCTCTTTGTATTTACCTGTAACTTCCGAGTTCCATCTTCAAAGAATTTAATAGTTTCTCTGATAAGATAATGCTCCCTACTTTTTAGTTCAGTACTTGGACAAGTGTTCTACTTTCGGTTAAGCATGTGCAGTTTTGTTGTTGATATTACTATATTTTTACTGCCTATACTTAAGTTGCATTTGCTTCATATATATGTATAGAGAGCCACATTTATAACTTGTGTTAATGTTATATATGTTCACTGCCTCTACGTGTTTGTAAATTAAAGCAACTGTGAGTTTTTTCTACAAATTTATATCTAACGCATTGTTCCCAAGCGGGTCCTTATCATACACTTCCTTTTGTTAGGTACGAACTCGGAAGACAACCCGCAAACACCAAGCTCTCGAGCAACAAGACCGTTCGGAGGGTCAGGGTTCGAGGGGGGAACGTGAAGTGGCGTGCCCTGAGGTTAGACACCGGCAACTTCTCCTGGGGGAGCGAGGCAGTCACGAGAAAAACCCGTATCCTCGATGTGGTTTACAATGCCTCGAACAACGAGCTCGTTAGGACACAAACATTGGTGAAGGGTGCTATCATCCAAGTGGATGCTGCACCGTTCAAGCAGTGGTATCACCAGCATTACGGTGTCGACATTGGACGCAAGAAGAAAACAACTGCTGCCAAGAAGGAAGGAGAGGTATCGATTGCCAACAAACACAAAATCATAGTTTTTTTTTACTGTAGCGGTGATTCTCTTTATGTAATATCTGATAATATAAGTGATTTTTAGGAGGGTGAAGCTGCTCCTGCTGAAGAGGTGAAGAAGAGCAACCACGTTCAGAGGAAGCTCGAGAAGCGTCAGCAAGAGCGCAATATTGACTCGCACGTTGAGGAGCAGTTTGCCGGTGGACGTTTGCTGGCTGCAATCTCCTCGCGCCCTGGCCAATGTGGTCGTGCAGATGGGTATGAATATTTAAATTAATATACACATTTTTCTGTAATTTTTTTCCTTATTATTCTCTTGACTTTTGCATGAAATGGTTCTCTATTTTGTTTGCACGGTACCGTTAGGCTTTTAGGAACGAGTTTCTTAAGCTCGTGAAAAGATTCTTGAAGATATATAGCTCTCTGCTAATGATCTCCAGCTTCAACCATCAAAATGCAATTTTGATCTTCAAACCAACAATGTTTTTCTGTAATATAGGTATATTTTGGAGGGCAAGGAGCTTGAGTTCTACATGAAGAAGATCCAGCGAAAGAAGGGAAAGGGCGCGAGCGGTGCTTAAGTTTTGTGCTCAAGGCCATCCTCGTATAATGTTTCTGCTTGCAAACCTGAACTGAACACCTAATCTGAGTTTGTTTTGGATATTTCTGTATTTTCTGTTTTGGAACCCAAGTCTGCAGAAAATCCGGTTTTAAGTTATATTTTCAAGTCCTTTTATACTTGCTGCTAATTTAGACTTACCTTGATATTGATTTCGCCGACTTTATTTTGGACGGTCCAAATCGGTGACAGCTGGTTAAACCGGAGGTTCGGGACAAACCTGCGGTTTGTGATCGGTTAAAATTTGAAAAAATATAAAAGGAAATGGTTCAATTGTGATTCGGTGGTTTGAACCGTAAGTGAGACCGTAGTTGCCATTTTGAATCGTGATTGGAACCGCATAAAGGATGGTTCGGTTATGTTTAGCGGAGTTTGTAACCGTAACCGGCGGTTTTTGGAATCGTGAACCGTATGAATATGTATATATATATATTATAAATATCTAAATATTGTCCGTGTCTTTAACCATAAGAAGCCTTACATATTTCGGGACATGTAAATCCTTCAAAGAACCATTGGCAACCAGAAAAATTCTCATGATTGGTAATGGGCGTATTTCTTTGCTAACAATTCGCTTTGGAGGTTTTTTCTTGTAGAGTGGTCCTATAAAGTCAATAGTTATACTCTCATTCGCCACACATAAATCTCTTTTTGTAGTACATGTGATGAGTCATCGTCGGAATGAAAGGTGATGAAAATGTGGTGATATTCCAAGTTTTGAATCACCCTAAATACCTTAATGATCTCTATCAGTGTGATGGGTGTTTTTTAAATATTTTCGACAAAATTATCATTTTTATCCTTATCCCTATTTAGTTACATAACTAATATATTTATTATAAAGTAAACTCAATTTTCAAGATCAATATTTTTACACTTGTTTATTCAAACTCTCGCTTGTATTTAATTTTATATTTTATTAATTCAACTCCTAAATGTTTATTTTAAGTCTACCTACGTTGGTAATAAGAAAATTTTGAATTATATTATTCTTTATCAAACAAACAAATAATAAATTAAATTAGTTTTGGAAAATATAAATATTATTTTAGTAAAAAACATTGTTTAAAAAAATTAGCATGATTTCCTAAACTTTATTATATTGAATCCTAATTTGAATTTTATTATTTTTGAGGGTTGTGTCCAATAATGAATAAATATAGTTTAATTAAATAGTCTTTTTTTTTTACATATATTTATTGAAATATTAAGACTAAAATTGTCCGTTATTTAAGTATTTATATAAGTTAATCTAATTTGTTAATACGTAAAGATCAATGTTAATAAATTTACAAATAATATTTTTTAAAATTTGTGTAAAAGTGTACATTAATAAATATATGTATATCTATATATATTAATAGTTTTTTTTTTTTTTTTTTACTGTAATGACGAGTTTTATTCATCTAGAATCAATGTACACGGCATCTGCCATAATTTGGGTAGGCGAAGACAGCCCCTCACCATCGAAACCCAAAACTTTGGCGAGATAATGAGCAATATTGTTACATGTTCGCCTTATCAAAGCAAACTTAATAGAAAAGAAAGAGTTGCACATAAAAATGCAATCACACTAAGTATTCCTCCTATCATAGCTGACCAACTTGTTCATGACCGAAGCACACAGTCACCCTCGATGATGACGTTAGTCCACGGACCGCTAATGCTTCTGCCATTTCAGGGTTAAAATAACCAGGAAAAAAACGAGTTCGCCAACCAACCAACCAACGTGCTTAGCGGTAGGCTTGTCGTGTAGCCTCGGGAACGCTTGGTGAGAATGGAAGCCGTGGATTTTGAGAAGTTAACTATCTGACCCGAAGCCTCCCCATACAGTTTCATTGATGAATGAAAGGTGAGAGAAAAAGAGAATTTTAATCTAGTTTTTTTCTTTGGGAACTTTCAATTGCATATATCAAAATTATTACACTATATGCCTGTACAAAGTGCGCCACGTACGTAACCTCGTATCGCCCACTATCACTATACTTTCCTACCACGCTATTTTCCAAAGTCGTTTTAGTATATTACCAACTGTAAGTTGCTCATGTACTTTATCGTATATATTCTATCGTATATGCTATGTATGACTCTTTTGTCGCAGTATGATGAAAACTCCTGATCAATATATATGTATGGCACTTAACACCGATTTAATCAATTGCACCCACCCTTCCGGCATAGGATAGAGATTTGCTTAGCCACGATCCTAGGCGAGCATCCAACTATGTAGGAGCAGAATTTTAATCTAGTTTTTACAAGTTCCAATGTTTAATAGCAACACCCTACGATATATAGATTATGCTAGGAAGATTTATGTAAATGTTGCATTTTTTGGCCTTTCATTCATTATTGGGTGGCCTAGAAAGTATTAAAATTTTTTTGAATCAACCACGTTATTTTTTTGGAACGTGAATTTAGTTACGGGCAAGCATTGTCCGATTAATTTTAAAAACGTAAACCAGAATTAAATATAATTGTACCATTTACTTCTAATAAGATGGATATTTTGCTTTTAATGCTATAATATTTTTCTTTCTCCCTAATACTAAATAACAGTGATCTATGCTACGCCACCCTTCCATCTCCGAATTTATTATGGACATGATTTAATAAATTTAATCCGAGCTGCCTAACCTTTTGAGTGAAGAGAGAGACGACTCTTATAAGAGTCTGGTACATAGTGAAATCTAATTGCCTATTAAAATTATTTCATCTAATTTACTAAATTATTAAAATTTGATATAATACTTTTATATCATTCTGAAATTCTATGTACCAAGTTCTTCATTCAAGTTGCACCTTGAAGAGGGAGCTCGAGATCAAGGCGTTGGATCTGAAGAAAGCTCGGAAGCACGTGAATTGACATCGAGATTGCTCGAGTTTCTGCCTAAGAAGATCGAGACTTGGAGACGGAGCTAGATACCAAGACGACAGACCCTCCAAGAAGCTCAAAAGCACGTGGATTGACGTCAATATTGCTCAAATTCTTTCTGAAAAAGATCGAGACTTGAAGACGGAGCGAGAAACCGATGTGTCGAATCCTCGAAGAAGCTCGGAAGCACGTGAATTAAATGTCACCAAATCGCAAAGCGCATCACCAAAATCTCAGATATGTTCACCAAGTTCAAGTGTTAAGCTCGTGATCAAGTCCAAAAGTAAAAAAAAAAAAAAAAAAAACGTTTGAGAAGCCCTTTCACCAAATCTCAAAAGTGTTTGTATCAAGTCCAGGTGTTAAGCTCATGATCAAGCCCAAAGTATACGAAGAAATATTCGAGAAGGCATCTTCACCAAATTTCAAGACCGTTCATCAAGTTCAAGCATTGAATTCGTGATCAAGCCCGAATGCACACGAAGAAACATTCGAGAAGATTTCTTTCCAAAATCACAAAGGCACTTATCAAGTTCAAGCGTTAAGTTCGTGATCAAGCCCTAAATTCGAAGAGACATTCGAGAAGACTAGGGGGTGAAAGATAACTCGAGCCAGCTGCTCATGAGTGCTCGAAAGCGTACGAGACAACTCATGATTTTTTATTTATTATTTTTGTAGTAAGGCTCGAGCTCTAGCTGGATTCATTTAAAGCCCGGGTTCAAACGTATCAAGTAAAAAATTAGAGGCAAATCAAGTGACGTCTTTCTTTTAGAGGCAAATCAAGCCCGGGTTCAAACGTACCAAGTTAGACTCATGACGAAGCCTTAAAGGCCGCAAGAATCGTTTAAAAGGACCCAAATCACCTTGAAGGATTAAGATAAAAAAAATTCAGCGCGAAGTTCTTCAAAAGTTATTGAAATGAAGAATTATAGGATAAATAGACATAAATATAGATTGAATTAGGGGTGAAAGATGAGTCGAGTCGGCTCACGAGCTCGATGAGCCAGCTCGACTGAAGCTCGGGTCGAGCTCATGACAATTGAGCTCAGTGATGAGTCCTCATAGGCTCGCGAGCCGGCTCACAAGTTTTTTTTTTTGTTTTTTTAATTATTTTATCATTTTGTTATTCGAGAAGACCTCCGTTATCTTTAATCCAGCTCGAGCCCATAAAATGAGCTGCTCACTTACACCCTACATTGAATCCATTAAATTTTATTCTTTTTTTATTCGATTTTATTTGTAATACTTTTCTTGCTTATTTATTTGTCAAAAATAAGAAAATATATGTAGTTATTATTTTAATAAAAATAATATAACATTGGATGAATTGGCATAATTTTCACGCCATAAATTAATCACGTTGCTATTAACATTTGGGTAGTTCAAAATAAAGACCATCTTTACCACATGAAAACTCGTATCGTGCGCCCAACAATGTAATTTGATGTTTTTTTCCAAACAACAATGCAATTTGATTATGTTCTTAATTATAGCTTAGGAATAAAATTTTTAAACCGTCCAAATCTTCGTGAGTTGACAAATTATACATTAAAGAAAATACAAAAGATGGAATATAATACTCGAAGAATTATTTTTTTATGGGAATTACGACGTATATTTTGTATTATTTTACTTCAATCTTTGATTATCAATCATGATATCATCAATAGATTTATGATCAATTAACTATTCCTCCAAAGTGGCGAAAGTTCCTCAATTATCACTCACAAATTACATCTAATTGCAAATATAATTAGCTTCATCTACTTTTAGATTAGCATTGAAAAATGTTGACGAACACGCTTGCTGAGGTGTAAGGTAAAGGTGAAACGTGTCGTACAAATAAAGCACTTATATGCGTAGTAGCACGCTTACATTGAGGCGCGTGGCTGCACCGCAAAATTAGAATGTGTATCTATCTATTAATTTTATTTATATTCTGAATTTTTTTATATGATTTGGCATTCTTCTCTCTCTAGCAGGCATATTACAGCCTTCTGCGCGTCGCCAAAATCTTCTTTGCCCGTATTCGAAGCAAATTTACATTTATCACGAACACAAAAAAAAAAATATATATATATATATTACTAAAAGAGAGAAAATAAAAAGAAAAAATACAGAAAACTACAATGCTGTGACTTGACAGTCAAAGCTGCTCAATCGATTTACGTCAAACCAAGCAGAATATCAAACGGAAAAGAATCCGGATTGTACAGGTACGAAATGCAAAATCTGTGCTGTTTTTAGTCTGTTCCGTTGATTTTTTTACGAAGACGAACCGATTCGGATTCATCGAATGTTGATTTGGACTGTTGATTCCGCGTTTGTATTTGTTTTACAAGAGGATAACACAGTTACTGTTTGATTGCTTGGTGTTCCTGGATTGAGAATAGAACGTTCAGATTTGTTCAACGCTGCTAATCTATTTAATCTGTCGGTTGAAGTTTGTTTAATCTATTGGTTTCCTTGCTACTGTTGGTTGAATTTGGAATCTCTTGATTTGCTTGGGTGTTTTTCACGAATCGTATGATTAATTGTTTCGGGTTCCAACAGGTTTACGCTGCCCCGTGACTGAGGGCGGTTTTCGATTGAGATATGTCTGGTTACGTTGGAGTTTTGGTCTCAGACCAATGGCTCCAGAGCCAGTTCACACAAGTCGAGCTTCGGAGCCTTAAATCCAAAGTAATTGTTGTTTCCTCTTCATTTATTTATTTATATTTCCGTTTTAGCTTTTTAAAGATGATTTGGATTTGGTATTAAATCTTGTGTACTGTGTTAAGCTGAGTACTGTTTATGGGATTTTTGTAGTTCTTGTTAATGAAGAATAAGAATGGTAAAGTGACCGTCGGTGATTTGCCTCCTCTGATGGCGAAATTGAAGGGTTTCAGTGAGATAGCTACTGAAGAGGATATTAGAAAGGGACTGGAGGAAACACATTCGGACACAGATAGCGAGATAGAATTTGAGGATTTCCTTAGGGTGAGCTTCTGTGAATTATTTTTCTTAGAAGGTTTAATTGTATTTGAACTTACGATTTTGGAGAATCATGATGTGTATAAGCTCGACAGTTCGATTTTTTGTTATCTTAGTTTGAATGCTTTGTAAAACAGGCTTATCTGGAGTTACAAAATAAAGCCAATGCCAAAATGGGGAATTCGAAAAGCCCTTCTTCGTTTTTGAAGGCCACCACAACGACCCTACTTCACACCATCAATGAATCTGAGAAGGCTTCATATGTTGCTCATATCAACAGCTATCTCAGGGATGATCCATTTCTTAAGCAGTTCCTCCCCATTGATCCGTCGACTAATGCCTTGTTTGATCTTGCTAAAGATGGAGTCCTATTATGGTATTAATGTGTTTGTCTGTCTCCTATATATACATGGTTTTCACTGATTTCTTAGGTGGCTTTTTTTTCTTGAATTTTTGCAGTAAGTTAATCAATGTTGCTGTACCGGGTACAATAGATGAGCGAGCAATAAACACGAAAAGAGTGCTAAATCCATGGGAGAGAAATGAGAATCACACACTCTGTCTTAATTCTGCAAAAGCCATTGGATGCACAGTGGTCAACATTGGTACTCAGGACCTAGTTGAAGGACGAGTATGTTGGGTCTTTTTCGAAAATAGTATGACTTTCCTTATACTGGATAGTCTAGATTTTTATTGTAATTCTTTTTTTCAATTTTTGCAGCCCCATCTTGTTCTTGGATTGATCTCACAAATCATAAAGGTTTGAGCATTTTGAATAAGCTTTTGGTTGACTGATTGAATTGAGATTGATAGTGTTAATCTTTAATAGCTTTTTTTACGACATTTTCTTCACTGTTGGCCTTGCAGATCCAATTGTTGGCTGATCTAAATCTAAGAAAGACACCCCAGCTTCTAGAACTGGTGGAGGATAACACTGTAATATTCTACATTTTACTTTAACTGTAATAAATCGATACTGAAATTTCTCTATTCTAAGTTATATGTTCTTTTAATTGCTCTCCTTATCATATGCAGGATGTCGAAGAGCTTATCGGCCTTGCTCCGGAAAAAGTTTTGTTGAAGTGGATGAATTTTCATCTGAAGAAAGCTGGCTATGAAAAAACTGTGACAAATTTTTCTTCCGACTTAAAGGTATGTGTTGAGAACATTGCCCGTCAAAGTGTGAGGAAATCATTGTATCTCAATTTTTAGGACAGAACCTTGGATTCGACATTGTGTTAATTATTCAGCATCTATCGAAGTTTCTTATACATGTTTCAGCTCGCTGTCACTCGATTTGTTGTGTCAATGTGTTCGACTTTAAAGTTATACTAAATTTTGGTGTGTTACTGGACTATTTTTTATTTTTTAACTTCTGAATCGCTATATGTTTTTTCCCCTTTTCCCCGTTTCTACTTGGTAGGACGGAGAGGCTTATGCTTACCTGCTTAATGTACTTGCACCCGAGCACGCAAGTCCCACCACGTTAGATACTAAGGACCCTTCTGAAAGAGCTAATTTGGTTCTTGAGCACGCTGAAAAAATAGACTGCAAAAGATACTTAACTCCGAAAGATATTGCAGACGGCACCTCAACTCTGAATCTTGCTTTTGTGGCCCAGATATTCCACCAAAGGTGCAACAGTATTCATTTGATCTTTTTTTTTTTCCGAAAAAAAAAGCAATATGCGGAACTGGAATTATAATATGTTACTACTATGGGGTTCTTCACGAGCAGCTATTATTTAATCTTGCATGCTCAAAGTTGTCTTTTTCTCCAGGAACGGTTTGTCCACAGATGACAAAAAGATCTCCTTTGCGGAGATGATGACCGATGACGAGTTAATATCGAGGGAAGAGAGATGCTTTCGGCTGTGGATTAATAGTTTAGGCATTACTTCATACATCAACAACCTGTTCGAGGATGTCAGAAATGGGTTAGTTGTCAATCTTGATCAAGTGAACGTGTGGTTGTCTCTTACATACACGCATGATTTCATATTAATGGGATTTAATTTATTTGCAGATGGGCTCTTTTGGAAGTGTTGGACAAAATTTCTCCAGGGTCTGTAAACTGGAAGCACGCTTCAAAACCCCCGATAAAGATGCCATTTAGAAAAGTGGAGAACTGCAATCAAGTTGTTAAGATTGGGAAGCTATTGAAATTTTCCCTGGTAAACGTAGCTGGCAATGACTTTGTGCAAGGAAACAAAAAGCTCATAATTGGTAAGTGCTTGCTCGAACATTCATGTAGCGTACTCTTGCTTTTCATCAGTCTCAATAATACCTTAAGCTTTGATGATACTGAGACTTGTGCTTATTTCTCATTCGTGTCTATTTATCTTCTTGTAGCTTTCCTATGGCAGTTGATGAGATTCAATATCCTTCAACTTTTGAAAAACTTGAGGTCCCGATTCCAAGGGAAGGGGATCACGGATGCTGATATATTGAACTGGGCCAACAGAAAAGTGAAGAATTCAGGCAGAAAATCTCAAATGGAAAGTTTTAAGGTTAAGAAGTAAAATTAATTAAAAAAGATTCCGTTATTCATCATGTTTCATGATCTCGAAGTACTATATTCTCACGATGATTCGTGAATATTTTGTGTAGGATAAGAGCCTTTCGAATGGACTATTCTTTCTCGAGCTACTCAGCGCCGTGGAGCCAAGAGTTGTTAACTGGAACCTCGTGACAAAGGGCGAAAGCGGTAGGCTGTTAATTGTTTGTGCACTGATTTCTCGTCAATTTATTCAAGTATTCATATAAAAATCTGAGCTGAGATCGTTTCTATTATGTATCCGTGTTCTTGCAGAGGAGGAAAAGAAGCTTAATGCTACCTACATAATCAGTGTCGCAAGGAAACTCGGCTGCTCAATCTTTCTGCTCCCTGAGGATATTATGGAGGTGAATACTCTCTCTCTCTCTCTCTCTCTTGAAATTTGGGTAGTTAATATTTATCTTTATCTGTTTCCTAAAAGCTGGATTTATCTACTCAGGTAAACCAGAAAATGATCCTCACTCTTACAGCAAGTATAATGTACTGGAGCCTCCAACAACCCGTCGATGAATCTGAATTTTCGTCGCCATCATCCTCTCTAAGCCGCGGTGACTCTCCGGAACCTTCCGTTGACGAGTCTCCGTCGCCCATCTCTAAGCCCACTTCAGATGCAACGCCACCGATTTCGCCTTTGACAACCAATGGATCTTTGCCATCGCCCCCCTTACCAGATTCTACTCCCGAGCCGTGTGTTATTACGGGAAATGATGTTGTAATAACGGAGAATAATGTTGATGAAGAGCCTCGTGATGGTAATGGGGATCAAGAAGATGGAGATAAAGAAAATGAGGTGAATGGGGTAATAGAATATGATGGTGCGGAGTTGAGGATCAGTGGAGTAGAGGAGAATGAGGAAACCACATCAACTTAGGAATTGCTGAAGAAGAAGGACGATGGTTACCTCTCTTTTTTTTTTCTTTTTATATAGCTCGTCGAAATAAGGAGAAGTTATTTGGGTTTTATACCAGAAAAACAGGTGATGTAATTCTGTTCGATTTTTTCTTTCCTTTTTCAAGATTTAATTACGTGCAGCGGAGATTTTAGTTCACTGCATGTAGAATGTTATATATATTTTACAATGGAAAATTGTTAAAATTCATTTCGTTGCTTGACCTGAAAGCCCTGTAGCACAGCATAGATCGTCCTTTATTGCATTTGCGGCCGTTCCACGATGGTTTTTTTCTTTCTAAAGCAGCCGTTCCACAACTTTTAATCATATGAGTGCACAGTTTTGTACATATTATGATTAGCTTGTAAAGTTATATGAATTAATTCAATAATATATGAGTGTATTTCAAAATATAAATTATGAGGTTAAATATTACTATATACAATCACATTTCTTCTAGAAAAAATGATAAACAGCATTGCTTTATTTATAAAAATAATTTCATCGCAGAAATTTAATTAATACCAAGTATAATGATGAGTGGTAACAAAGTAATCAATATTTGGTTTATAATAATCTTCTCTCTGTCTTGACGCCTCCATATTCGATATGAGCTCAGATGGCGATAAATTTGTCGGTATAATTGGTATGGTGCACCTTTTATCACTTCATGAAACTTTTCTGTGAATTTAACGACGAGATATCGATACAAATAATATATCCGTGCTTGTTGGTACGTCGTTTTATATAAAAGTAAGTATTGGGTATACAATAAAATATGCGTGAGATTAACACTTCGAGATTCATGTGATTTTTCATCTACTGTACGAACCAAAGGTGATGGGATGGGATCATTATGGAATTGATGTTTCCGGTGCCACTGCGGTAGCAGAAAATACTAAATGATCCCATTGAAAACAAGTACTATTTTTTGAGTGGGCAGTGGGCACAACGCAAAATAAATTAACAATTAAATATAATATTTATTACCATCACAATAATTGCGAAAGAGGCCATTAATAATTGCAGGCACATGAAAGAAAGAGAGCGAAAGCACAACAGAACATATCCCTCCTCACCTGTCAAACCACCACTTCATTAGTCAACATGGGGATTACCCAAATACATTCATAAATATATCTAAAAAAAGACAAATCAATTGCTGAGTGAACCTTCTAACTCCCACTCGAGAATCATAAAATCAAATAACTTTTTCTCCTCCTAATCTCCTCTAAATGCCCCCAACCAACATATATTAATAATCTCCACCAACATATATATAAATATATATATATAAACAAACATATATGTTGTATTCCCTGTCCGAATATCTTCCTCACTCTCATGGCATCGTCACTATCTTTGAGAACAAAATCACTGCTAGTGATTATTTCCCAACTCTTCATGCATATGATTCGTACAGCCAACGCAAATAAGGTCTCATGCGTCATCGTGTTCGGAGACTCCTCGGTAGATCCGGGCAACAACAACTACATTCCTACAACGCTGAGGAGCAACTTTAGACCGTACGGTCGGGACTTCGAAGGCGGGAGAGCCACCGGCAGATTCTCCAACGGCCGTCTCCCCACCGATTTCATCTCCGAGGCTTACGGGCTGAAGAAAACCGTGCCCGCTTATCTCGACCCGTCTTTTACGGTTGAGGACTTTGCATCGGGCGTCAGCTTTGCTTCGGCGGGAACTGGCTATGACAACCTCACGTCTAGGGTTTTTGTAAGTATGGCTCGGTTTTTCCCGAAAATGAATTTGAATTCCATTTGCCTTTTTTTGTTTCGAGGATGAATCCCACGATGCTGACTGAATATGCTAAATTTGGAATTACATGGACTAATTCTGCATTTGAATCTTAGGCTGATATTTTTTTTTTCCCGATGCATATTATTTAGGTTTATTAATTTTTTGGGTCCATATATAAGGGGTGGTGTCAGTTGTAAGGATATCTTAATTAGGATTGATAATTTTTGACAATAAGTTTCGAAATTGAAGAAACTTGATGACTCATAAAAAAATATTTCAGTTTTACGATGGTAGGTTTCCAAATCGAAATAATTTGATGACAACTAACGCCATATTTTTAAACTTGTAGATGTCCTCAAATTTGTTGGTAAATATTATGATAATATGACCGGATATTTCTCTAGAATCGCGTTTGGAATTTACTTTCCAGAGGTAATATTTCGTCTCGGGATAAGACTAGAGAAAAATTCTTTCGATGCAATTCAATGTGTTTGAGTTGGATGTCTCTGCACTTATTTATAACCTAATATTCGACCAGTTGTGTCCATTCGTCAGTGGACACAACACCATTAAGGTTGGTATTTGTTCACCAACAAATACCACCTTTTCGAACATACATACCCTTTCGGGTGCATGCGGATTCGGGTGGGTGCATGTAGTGAGGGTGGTGCCCCTTCAGGGTGGGACCGCCACTAGGGGCGCTGCCCCTAGAACCCCGCAAGGGGGCGCGGCCCCCTTGACTCCCGCTTGGTTTTGGATTCCGAAATAAGCGTTATCCGAGCGTGCACTCCGCACCTCCTAACTCGTGTACGCTTTTATTTCCAATTACACTAAAATATATAACAAAATTTGCTTTATTTCCAATTTTAAACCTATTGTATTGCAAAATTTAAACTAGATTTCCTTGGATTCCTTCAATTAAATATTTGTTGTCATAAAATTGTAACATCTAAAATCTAAATTTATGTGTCCTTAAAATATCACTTTCCCATAAATATACTAAACTAAAAAAAAAAAAATTATGCTAATTATTTGTTCAGTGGGCGGTTGACGATTTGAATATAAGCAGCATGATAACATATTAAAGGATCACTTTACGTAAAAACTAAGTTGCATTGTTTATTATTTATATTTTTATATTTTATTTCCTACGCCCGCAGTCTGTTATACCTCTTTGGAAAGAACTCGAGTACTACGAAGAATACCAAATCCGTTTAAGCAACCACCTCGGAATCCAAAGAGCCCACGAGGTGTTAAGAGAAGCCCTCTACATAATCAGCATCGGAACCAACGACTTCCTCGAAAACTATTACCTGCTCCCCCACAGACGGCGGCAGTACTCCGTCGAGGGCTTTCAGAAGTTCTTGATTCGCATTGCCGGAAATTTTATTACACGGATTTACGGGCTCGGAGCCCGCAAGATTTCGCTGACCGGGCTTCCTCCTATGGGCTGTCTGCCTCTCGAGAGGACAACGAATATAGGGGACAAAGGAGAATGCAACGACCGTTACAACGGCGTGGCGTCGAGCTTCAACGGGAAGCTCGGCGCGTTGGTTCGGGCGCTAAACAAGGATCTCCCGGGGATTAAAGTGGTGTTCACTAATCCTTATCCGATTCTTGATGAGATCATTAGGGATCCACGTTCTTTCGGTGTGTCCCTTGATAACTATTAATGATTTTCGGGAGAACGTCGTTTTTTTGTCCTCCAATGTTTGGGGTATATGGAAGTTTTTGTCATGTCACATTTAGTCCCCAGTGTTATCGATCTCGGGCGAGTTTAGTTCTCCGATTAATTTAACTGTTAAGTTGAACGAATATACGGGGTGAACTATCAAATATTATGGGTCGGCTCATAAACTCGGGCTGGCCCAGACCCCAATCCGTAATTCTATTCAAGTTAACTGTTAGTTTAATCGGAAGATCAAAATTGCCCAAAATCGACAGTACTGGGGTCTAAATGTGACATCTCGAAACATGGGACCAAAACATGGCGCTATTTTCCAATTTTAAACGATATCGGAATTGCATTGACCTAATATGGAAAAAAATGCAGGTTTTGAAAATGAAGCCGTGGCTTGTTGCGGGACGGGAACGTTCGAGACGGGCTACTTGTGCAACGAGCACGCTCCGTTTACGTGCCCCGACGCGGATAAATACGTGTTCTGGGATTCTATTCACCCTTCGGACAAGACGAATGGCTTGGTGGCGCACTATGCTGTTAGAACGAGCCTAGCTGTTTTCATGTAAGGGTTCCTATCTATCTGTTTTTTTTTTTTGCAGTGTTGAGATATTGGAGATGTAAGAAAGGCTTGATTGATCACCACCGACGGAAAGAAAAGAAGAAGAATGAATGAATAAGAAGATAAATCCACAACTGTTTAGTTTGATTATTGTTTATTGGGAACAATTTGTTTCAATTTTCATTAATATTATATATATATATATATATATATATATATTTAAGCTTTGTTCTCTTATTTCATTTCCATCTTCATGGATATGATAAATGCGCTTTATAAAAGAGGTGAAACTTCATTAGATTTAAGGTCCATTAGTGCCGACACGGGAATCAGACTTCCAGGCCCCAGATTGATGAAGTTAATATCAACGTTTTGAAAACCGATTTTAGAAAAAAATTAAATCGAAAAATTTATGCGATTTAACCGGAATTAAATCCCTAGTGCCCTAATGCTGATGAGATGACCCATTTCCATCATCGAAACTCTTTTGAAGCAATTGCCACCGAACGAAATTTTTTGAACTTTTCGTCAAAAACATTATTCGACGGCTTTTGTCCGTCAATTATATTTGCGATGGGCAGTAAGTGGAAAATTTTGAAAATATAGGCATGTTAGATTGTCAAACTTGAGGTGTCATGTTCAAATTCCACTAAGGCACTTTGACTATCATGTTACGTGGAGAGTGAGACATGCTCACCTAACCTCATGGAATCTAGTCACATCGTTGTAATATGTTCCCGAACACCATCACTACGAAAAATTTGCCACCTAATCTATTACCGAAGCTCCACAAGGGGCTCTTCATGTCCAAATCGAGCTTTTTTTGGACATTTTGAGCTCTTTGAGGCCTAAGCTGCTCGCGTACGTACGATATTTTTCAGACATGGGCTGCTGAACAGGCGAATTCGCTAGGTATTACTCCAATCCTTTTTGCTACTAACGGTGCCGCCACGTAAGCGTTTTTTTTACCACCGGATGACTAAAAATTATCGCCTTTCCCCTATGATGCGATGTATCTCCGAGACAACGAACGGAGAGTTGTGAACCCATAGATTTCAATCATCAGAAAAATATACTAAAAAGATAGGGTTTTCAGCCACTTTACAGTGTCTAAGGACATTGTCCTGATGAAAACATGCAAGGGTTTTGAAGGGAAGCACGTAGATTACTTGTCTTATTTGTGTCAGAAGAAAATCGTACCCGTCGGTGCGCTCGTTAAGCAACCCGAAGAAGATACGGGAAATGTTGGCTACGCGGAGATCATCGAATGGCTGGGCACGAGGCGACGGTTTTCCACCGTTTTTATCTCCTTAGGAAGCGAAAAACTACTTCACGAGGAAGAAACAGTTAACTGAAATAGCCAAAGGGTTGTTGGAGAATTCTCATGTTAACTTCATGTGATTCGGTCTCCTCACGGTCGGGAGGAAAACGTCGAAGGGGCTTTGCCCTCGGGATTTATAAACACGGTGAAAGGTAGAGGATTGATTCTCGATAAGTGGGCCCCACAGTCTCGAATCTTAGCGCACTCGAGCACTGGCGCCTTTGAAGATGAAAGATGAGCAAGAGCCTTCGATGAATGAAGCAGTAGAAATGCTGATGGAACTATGTAAGAAGCAACAACAACAGCAACAACAGCAATAACATCAACGGACTTTACTTCAAATGATACCACGATCCCGAGAGCAATACTTAGACAAATGTGTCGATGGATGTCATAAAGTATACTTTGTTTTCCGTATGATGATGATCAAACATGTACTCGCTGTCACTCTTTCGAAAATTCCTTCATGTGATAACAATATTAGTGACATTTGGTAATTTGGCGAAGTAAGGAACAAAACGTTATGGACTCGCATGAGCGCAAAGCCAGATTTTTGAACTATGACTCATGATAGGTGTGAAATCTTATAGTTCAGTAGAGTTCTAGATGAGCTAAAAGGACTCATTAAGATTCCGATGAAATTTTATTGTGACTGTGATATCAAATAAGTATTCGACATAGCTCACAATACTACAAATCGAGTCTAAAAGTCTATTCAGAAAAGAGACCTCAAAACGAGAAACATCTATTAGGTCAAGAGAATCATCCCATTGGTCAAAAGATCATGAATAGCAAATATTGGAGACAACTCTTAGACTGATTCAGCCTATAAATACAAATCACATTTCAGATAATTTCTGAAATCACTTATCATTCTTCTTTCTCTCACCGTGAGTTTTCATACAATTCATGTTAGAGAGAAAAAAGTAACGAATAAGTTCGCTGAGCTCAGAACTCCAGTGTTCCTATTACGAGACGCTTGTCGTATAATGAAAAATGATTGTTATATTTTGTAATTGATCGGGACAATATCGTTTTGAGGATATATCATCCAACATTAGTCTCGACAATAAAATTAGTTATGTATCTCGCGTACGATCGATATAGTATATACATATTATTACCTATATATAATCATCTTATATACGAAAATTTACTCAATAGTTTAATCAATTTATTATACATTAGCTCACTGACTCAACACAACAATACCGAAACATTTTCAGATCAATCTCATATGCATACTCAGGAAATAATAACACATTCAAGAAATGCCTATAGTCTTCCCCAGAAGCCACAAAACCAAAGATAACTCGATACCGAATATTGTATGCAACGACGTCCGATCAAGCATGAACCCGTATATCGTAATCCCGGCTCTATTGTTCTCAAAGTAAGTCACTGCAATCAATGTATATATAAATTATATATGCAGCAAACATGTTCTCACACTATAATACCAAAAAAGAAAAGCAATTATCATGACGTATCGAATTCGATCGAAGTTTTCACATAATACCTAAAGCCTGTCGTTTCTGAAACGATATCGTGCTGTAGGCGTACGATGGAACGAGCCTAGTGTTGTCGAGTTCGCCTTCTTCGTCGCCGACATCATCAGTGTCCGATGATGAATTATAAGAGGTTGTAGTAAATATCTGTTGTTCGTTCTTCGCCGCGTGAGAAGCCGGAGTCTCGGCCTCCGCCGTATCGAAAGAGTCGATCGTAGTAGCGCACACGTGCCATTTCGCTGCGAGGCTCGTCACGGATAGCGCCTTGTGGGTGATTCTCGCCGCGCTTCTTAGCAGGATCATTAGCCCCGCTAGGAGGCTAAGCGAGCAAAGCTACAAAACAATATAAAATATCGGGCTCAGATTAGAAAAAGAGAGAGAGAGAGAGAGAAAAGCGCAGCAATGATCATGGTCCGCCGCGACAAGGCTATTGTACTGGAACACTCGTAACCGTTCCAACGTCCGCGACCGTTCCGACGAAACATGGTGATCGTTAAATCACGGGTGAAACCAATTGGTGGTAGGAGGAGAGGCCAGTTCCCTAATGTGTGACAAATAATCTCAGCAGCAATGTAAACACTAAATCAGAGCGCACCGCTAGCTCGCCGGTGTTGAACAGGTTGACGTCGGCTCCGGGCCGGGTTGTCATGAGGAGAGACCCAAACTGGCTCGCGGTGATCGCCGCCAATGCCCACAAGATGAACGCTCGGTACCTATGGCTAATGATCCTCAGATGCCTTCTGATCCTAAGGTGCTCGCTCAGGACCGAGTGGACGTCGGAGTCGGCTTGGAACACCCGAGCAAAGTCCTGCAGACGAAGGATCTGGAGACAACATATGAGTCGGAAGAGGATGCACACCAAGAAGAAGACCACCGTCCTGTAGAACCACGAACACAACTCCAAGACGCAAGCCACAATGTTGCTCAAGGCGGCGTTTCCTAAAAAGGGGACACGTGTCCCTCCCGAGCTGTACCACCAGATCTTGTACACGCTTTCGGCGGCGAAACAAGGGAGTACGAAGACGAATAGGATCTTCAGGGATCTCTGCAACGTGTTTTTGGAGATGATTAATCTAAGAAGCATTATTAGAAATTGAGGGTTTTGTCCTAAAATCAATTTATCATAGGTGAAGTTGCATCTTTCATATATTAATTGAATCTGGTGAGTTGAATTATCCAATGTGAGATAGAAATCTCAACAGACCTCTCACGTGTGGCATGACATGGGTGACGGTGAGTGAAACACGTGCAATAACACTCAGGTCGAACCCGCTATGATACTACATTAGAAATTGAAGGTTTATACAAAAATCAATTGTTAATAAGTGAAGTTGACTCTTTGATATATTAACTGAATCGAATGACCAGTTAAATAATCTGATGTGGGATATATATCTCACACGCCTCGTCATTTTTGGTATGACTGAACTCGTAACACATGAACATATGAATCGTGGTCGGTGACTGAAATACACGCGATAATCAGTCAAATTAATTGGTAACATTTGAAGTTCGATCTTATTCGATGTGGGATAGAAATCACCAACAAGCATATAAAGATGATTTCACTGCTGAGAAATGAAAAAGTTTACCGGACAAAAGTGAAAAAATCTTACGTTGAATTGCTCTGTATACCCTTGCCTCACAGTCTCGCTCTCATCCCTCAGCTTATCGAAGAACAAAAACCTCCTCAGCCCATACTTCCTCACGAAGGCCGTCAAACAGAGGAAGGAGATGATGGCGACGGCGCTCAGGGAGAGCTGGGCGACGGCGTCGTACGGCCTGCTGTGTCTGCCGTCGCAGTTGCTGCCACCGCAGGCGAAGACGAAGTGGGAGATCAGAGGCACGGCGACTGCGAACGTGAGGAACACGATCCAGGACAGGCACGCGGTGGGGGGACTCGATTGGTCCACGCACATCCACCTCAGCCACGCTCGGAACGTGTGGAGCTCGTCGTGCGCGTGGGATATGCAGCGCGAGAGGCCCGCGCGTTGTTTTGACGCGGGATCGGGGTATGTTAGGAATTTCTCTTCCGACATTATTATTTTATCTCTATTTTTTAATGAGAGTTTATAAGTCCAATGTCAATGGTGTTCGAGCCAGTATATGAATGCACACAGAGTCACAGACACGAACTATTTCTCTGAATCTGTACTGTTAATATATGTAGAAGGTGATGAGTTGCTTACGTTATTATTCCACTAGCCAGAATAATTGAAATGTTATTTGTTGGCTATTGTCTTCGCTCAATCATGTGGATTATGTGAGTTGACAACTTCACATGCAATCTGTAAGACGTTAAAGTAGTTTAATATTAAATAATGGGATTAAATACAAAATGATCCCCGATGTTTATACTCTTGGAGAAATTTACTCCTTCGATGTTTCACGTGGATCAATAGTATCCGATATGGTCAATTTTAAACAAAATTGGTTTCTGCCAATTTGTCCGGCAATTTTGGCAGAAAACGCCACATGACATCACACGATTGGACTGACTTTCTCCCTCTTTAAACTCTTAAAAAATTAATAAAATTAAGATTAAAAAGAAAAAAAACATCTCTCCAAAAAAACAAGGAAAACATATAAACTTAAAAATAATAAAGAATAATAAATAAATTTATTTTTGTTTTACTAATTTATTAAAAGATTACAAAAATAAAAAGGGAAAAATAATAAAAAATTGATATATTTCTGGGAATCCCCGTCCCACCCCCATGGAGAACTTCATGAAATTCTTTTAATATTATAATATATAAAACATAAAACTATCCAATTTATTTATTATAATATAAAAATATTTTGTGAAATTGGACTTGGGACCTTTAATTTACATGTCCACTAGGTCTTTACTCGAGGACTTTTTGATTGGTTGAAAAGACACATTTTTCATCTTATGATATCAAAATCATTTGAAAAAATTATTATAAAATTTAAATCCGTCAAATAATAAAAATTACCATTATAACGTGCTTATAATGAGCCATTGGCTTAATGGTCAGGGTGGAGGCCTTTAGGACTTGTGGGTTGTGTCATGGGATCAAATCATTTCTCTCACAATTGCATTGAGTAGTCCACATAGGATTTATACCACATGACTATCGTGTTAGGTAGCTTTGAATGTGCCCACTTAGCCTCAGTGGATCTAGTCTCATATCGGGAATGTGTGGTGCAAAGCCCATAGCTTGTTGAGTGGGATACCACCGAGTCGTAAAAAAAAACATGATATCAGATCACCCTAGTATAGTATTTAGGGGTGAGCAAAAGCGGATATATGGATTTTCGGATATTCAGATTTTCGAATATCTAAGAATGATATCCGTATCTGATCCGATTTCATTCGGATATCCGAATTCCGGATATCCAATTTATTCGGATATTTAATACCGGATATCCGCATCCGGTTTTAAAATTTACACCTGAATATTTTTTGTTAAATGAATGTTTATCTTTTTCAAAATTGAGTCATTTTTTGATTTCTTACCATGATAAAAAAATATATGTCATTTAAAAATTCTTACATATAATAATTCACACGAAAAAAATAAACACATTTAAAATATATATGATTTAAAAGTTGCATCGTAAATAAAAATAAACAAAAAACACAACATTAATGAAAAAAAGCAAAAAGGGTAATCATAAATCAGTCGTCAGATCACATTAAAATTATACCTATAGTAAAAAAAATAAACAAATAATAATAAACAAAATTTATAAATCAAAAATAATCATGTTGTATTCAATAAATGTCGGAAATTCGAATCCAAACCATCAAAGCATCAAATGTCTCATTGACAATGGTTATTGGTTTTGATAATCAAATTTTTTCGTGCATGTATTTCAAAATAATATATTAATGTCTAATATTAAAAATCACATAAAATTTTAAAATAAAGTTCGCTTAAAAAATATAGGCCTTTTTTTTTTAATAAAACATGGGTTATTGTTATATAAAATTTGGATTATTACTTAATTTTATTTTTGAAAAATATAAAATCGAATACCCGATATCCGAAATTTAGCTTGGACGCTATCCGTATCCGATCCAATTTTTTAAATCGAATATCCGAATTTTTGGATTTCAGATATTAGTGGTGTAATTGGCAATATATTTCCTAATAGAAAATATAGAAAGTTAGGAATTATATGTAGGATGGATCCCACATACGGTGGTAACGTGCGCCGTATTTCGTCCACCCTCCACCGTCAATCAAGGAAGTGGCCAACCTACCGATTCTTCGTCCCCCACATGAAATGTCCATATTATAATATGACGGCGACGAGACCAAATAAATAATTAATTAAATAGTACTAATACTGAAATTAAAATTGAACGTCTTTTATGATGGGTAGCATGTAATGTAACTGGTTCTATTTATGCGTATGCTTAAATTTACATGTTTTTGTTTGATAACTTTGAAGGTTAAACTTTATAAATATTTATAAACAAGTATTTATCCTCCGTTATCTTAAGTTTATTGCTTTCAGAAACTGATTGGATTCCTTTACCAAAAAAAGAAGAAGAAACTGATTGGATTAAATATATAATGAAACTAATATCATGCATGCATGTTCAATGCATTTAATTGTAGCACGTGTATACATCAAAGGCTACAACTATTTCTATTTCATGAACCTAACTTACACGGTGTTTTGATAATTCATCATTAATAATGGACATAATTACATTCGATACGGGTTAGTAGTTGATACCAAGAATAAATTATTGACAGCAAACTGAAAGTTATTTATATTCATTATCTTCCACGCATTTCCATAAAAACAAAGTCTCTAATGTGTTACATAAATATATAATTATGTATTTTTCTAAAGAAAACATAGGAATAGATGAGAACGTAGACGATAAATGAAATATCTTATGGTCGGTTTGGATTCCGGAATTTCGATTTGAAATTCGGATTTCCTCCAAATCATCCGTTTGGCAACCGCTCGGATTTCGATTTCATCCAAATCCGAGGAGAATTCAAACCCTTTGTTGTTTTATAATTTTGAAATTCGACCTCAAGTGGTCCGCTTTCGAAATCCAAATTCTCGCCGTAATACCTTTAATAAATAATAATAATAATAATAAATATGAGTGAACGATGAGGCGAGCCAACTCGCGTGCTCGATGAGGCGGCTCGAGCTCGACGAACGATGAGTCGAGCCGGCTCGCGAGCTCGACGAGGCGGTTCGAGCTCGACGTACGACGTCGAGTTGGTTTGAAAATAGCTTGACTTAAGCTCGACGAAAGATGAGTCGAGCCGGCTCGCGAGCTTGATGGCCTACTCGACAAAATCTCCGTGCGAGCCGACTCACGAGCTTATTTTATTTTGTTAGTTTTTTATTTTATTTTTGTACATTTTAATTTTTAATAAAAAGTTCGAGCTCGACGAGCTTCATGACTTGGAGCTAGAGCTCGAGCTCCATGAAATTCGGATTCCGAAATCCTAACGTTTGCCAAATGATAGATTTGGATTTGAAATCAATGAATTCAATTCAAATACACGAATCCAAACGCATCCTTAACTAATTGTTATCGGAGAGACCAACAATTCGAACATAGCTTGGGAAGGGAGGGAAGCGACCCTTCCGTCATATCCAATAAACTTAGCTAAGGAATGAGCTACGAAATTGTTGGTAAAGTTGTCTGATTTGTATGACTGGATATTCTCTAAAATCGTGTTTTGGAAACACCTTCCAAAGACAATATTCGTACCCTAAACGAGTTTCACAAATTTGTCCCGTGATAAGACTAGAGAGTTCTCGCAGAGCGTTTGTAAATTCAATATGCTTACGTTGTTTGTCTCTGCATTTATTTATAACCCCAAGTTCGATCAGTTGTGTCTATCATGAGTGAACATAACACTTTTAAGGATATGATCTGTTTACCAACAGATACCAACTATTCGAACATGTATACCCTTTCGGGTTTCAGCATACCCTTTCGGGTGAAAAGCAGTTTTAGGTGGTGCATGCATACCCTTTCGGGTGCATGCGGGGAGGGTGATGCCTCTTCGGGACCGCCACTAGGGGTGCTGCCCCTAGGACCCCGCAAGGGGGTGCATCCCCCTTGACCATCGTTTGGTTTTGGATTCCGAAATAAACGTTTTTCGAGCGTGTACTCCGCACCTCCTAACTCGTGTATGTTTTATTCCCAATTATACTAAAAATATATATAACAGAAATTACCACTACGACGCACCAATCGAAGCTCAATACTTCTAAAGACTAGCACACGGCTCCATCTCCATAGCACGGCCAAGTAATAGGCGAAATGGGATCTTCTGCCCTTCCATGTTCCATCGATTTCTTGTGGCCCATATCGGCCAACATAGGTTAAGAAAGATGGCAAATAGTCGTGCATATGTCGCAGCCACTCCTCCGCCGAACTCGTCCGAGTCTTAATCAGTTTTATAAAGGATTGGAGAGATACGAGAGAACTCTTTCGACTCTCGACACTGGACAAACACGTCAAACCCATCTTCGACGAACTGCTCGCATCTCCGACATACGGTAGGCTTGATGCATTTTCGTCCAAAAAGATTTAATTCAACACATAGCTTATTATTGTTGTTGTTATAATGAAGCAACGACTTTTCTCAATAGGCGTTGATTTTATTTAATTTATTTTAATAAATAGATTTTCCGTGGAATAACAACTATGTTTAAATATGGTTCTCCAATGCGAAAGAAACTCCCGTACGAATACGTTTCAATTCGTGAATTTGAATTGAATTCCGTGATTTGAAATTACGAATTCGAAATCCGAATTTCAAATCAAAATCCATTGTTTGGCAAACGCTAGGATTTGGAATTCGGATTTCAAAATGGAGCTCAAGCTCGACAATAATGAACGCCGAGCTTTTGTCGAGCCGGCTCGACTCATCGTTCGTCGAGCTCGAGCCGAGCTTTTGTCAAGTCAGTTAATCAAGCTCGCGAGCCAGCTCGACTCATCGTTCATCGAGCTCGAACCGAGCTTTTGTCGAGCCGGCTCGACTTGTCGTTCGTCGAGCTAGCTAACCGGCTCAATTCATCGTTCACTCATACTTATTATTATTATTATTATTATTGTTATTATTATTATTATTATTATTATTGTTATTTTAAAAAATTATTACGACGGGATTTGAATTTTAAAAACGGACCACTTGCGGTCGAATTTCAAAATCATCAAACAACAAGCGTTTGAATTCTTCTCGAATAAGGATGCAATAGAAATCCAAATTCGAGCGATTGCCAAACAGGTGATTTGGATGAATTCCGGATTTCAAATTGAAATTCGTCAATCCAAACGGATCATAAATCAAAATTCTAAGCCAAATGAGATCACCACCGAGTGATGGATGCAACAACCAAAAATCAACTCCACGACGACACTGTATAGAATTGAAGATTGTGTTGTAAAACAAAGTGAAATAGCCTCTCGAAGTCATAAACGGGGTATTATTATTTTTGGGAAAATTATAAAATTATGTCACTAAGTATACATATTTTCGTTTTTAGATCACTATGTTTGATAATTGCAAAAGTAGGTCACTAACTTTGTATGTCAAAATAAATTTGGGTCATGTTTTCAATTTTAGGTCACTAAATATACATTTTTCGATTTTGAGTCACTAAGTATAAATTTTTAAATTTTGGGTAACTCATTGGGTAACTAACTTTGTAAACCTAGTGACCAAAATTGAAACATGTATACTTAGTGACCCAAAATAAAAAAAGATATGCTTAGTGACCTAAAATTGAAAACATGACCCAAAATTGTTTTGACATACAAAGTTAGTGACTTGCTTTTGTAATTATCAAATATAGTGACCCAAAAACGAAAACATGTATATGTAGTGACCTAATCTTATAATTTTGCCTATTATTTTCTAAGTGAAAGGATCAGTCGTTGTGTTTATAGCAGTGTTGTCGATGGCGAATGGCGGGTCATGGCGGAAAGCCAAAATTCCGCCATATATTTATGGCGGATGGCATGGCGGAAAATGGCGGAAGTCATGACGGACCCAAAAATATATGTATATTTTATATATATCTATGTAATATATATATATATATATATATATTACATAGATATCTATGTAATATATATATATATATATATATATTTGCTAGTTGTATTCACAAAATAGCAAATATCAATAACCATTCAATACCAAATATCAATAAGTTCAAGACTAGCACACAATGAAAGGCTAAAAACACAAACTAATTGTCTAATGTTGATCCTCCTCATCGATTCCAACATAATCATTTTCCAAGTTATCACCATCTAAGAGAGCATATCCCTCTTCCTCTTCTCCTTCAGAGTCATTCAAACCAACAAACTCTTCCTCTTCTTCGAATTCTTCAACTCGATCGTCAAACTCCACTTCATCTTGATCTACAAGCATTCTTTCTTTCCCGTTCGCTTTCGAGGCTCGTTTCACCAAGGTACTCGAACCATCACTCCGGGTTCGCCTAGTAAATTTTGTTGGCTCTCCAGCCCCCGAAGCCTCTTACACGGTTTCCCAATTCAACATGGGATCATCATTAAATACCAACTCTTGCCAGGCATCATCACCGTCATAATCCATTTCTCCAACTAGCCACTCAGTACAATCGTCAATGTCATCGAGTGAAATTGGGTCGATTACATCTCTAATATCAAATCTCTTTTTGAGGTGTTGATTGTACTTGACAAACACCAAATCGTGCATCCTCTTATGTTCGAGCCTATTTCTCTTCTTTGAATGAATATGTCATAAAGTAATTAAAAAATGGTTATGAATAGAAACTAATATTTCTTCTAAACTCCACCAAAAGATACAAGTATATAGATTACCTGCTCAAAGACGCTCCAATTGCGTTCACAACCCGATGCACTGCATGTCAAACTTAGGATTCTCATGGCTAGTTTTTGCAAATTCGGAGTTTGACGACCATATAATCGCCACCATTTATCTGCAATAAAAAATTTAAAAATTAAATTTATACATTATCCAGAATTGTGAATCATGTATTAAAATAAATTATTTTTCTCACCTGGAGCAATTCGGTGAGTTTGACGACCATATAATCGCCACCATTTATCTGCAATAAAAATTTAAAAATTAAATTTATACATTATCCAGAATTGTGAATCATGTATTAAAATAAATTATTTTTCTCACCTGGAGCAATGGTTGTTCGGTGTTCTTTAACAAAATGCTCACCGAAGAATCCACCACCGGTCTTATAAAGTATGGTCCGGACATAGTCTTCAATTGGGCCTCTCGGTCCACCACCAACTTCATAACGCATGTCATAAACCCTTGAGTAATCTCAGGGTTGAACTCCATTTTGGGATTGTCGTAGAACTGTGGATTCAAAAATTGTGCGGCTGCATGCAAAGGGCGATGAAGCTGGCAATCCCATCTCTTATCAATGATGTCAAATAGATCTTTGTATTTTCTTTCATCATTGTTGAAATACTTCATGATCGTTTCCTTTGCCCTATCCATTGCTTCATAAATATAGCTCATTACCGGCTCTTTTTCACTATCGACAAGTCGAAGCACGCGAACAAGAGGAGCCATGACTTTAAGGGTGTAAACAACATTGTTCCAAAAATAAGGCATAAACACCACTTTTGTCACCTCCTTTACCTTAGTATCTATCGACAATTTGTTGTTGCCCCGCTCCTCAGAAGTAAACATCCTTCTGAGATTTGCCTTCTCTTGATGAATTCTCTCTAAAGAGAGAAACGAAGTAGCAAAATGCGTAACACCATGCCTCACCAATTCCATCTTGTTTGTGAAATGTCTCAGCAAACTCAAGGTACTCGAGTGGGCGTAGATAAATCCAACAAGATTGATCCATATTTTAATGGTTCTCTTTATCAAAGGAACCTTGCCAATGTCTTCAAGCATTAAATCAATGCAATGGGCCGTACACGGGGTCTCGTTTTTCCTCAAACATCTTGCCCACCGCCACATAATTGATCCCATTGTCCGTGATAAATTGGACAACATTCTTCTCTCCAATCTCCTCCACAAAGGAATCAAGCAACTCAAATATTTTTTGGCCCGTCTTCACGTAGTTTGAAGCATCAACAGATTTTACGAACATAGTTTCCGATGGCGAATTCACTAAAAAAATTATGATGCATCTTTGATTACTCTCCGTCCAAGCACAAGACATAATAATGGAGCAACCGGTCAACTTCCACTCCATCAATTTTTCATCAAGTTCTCCGTATATTCTATCTCCTTATTCAAGAGTGGAACTCTAATCTTGTGGTAGCTCGGAACTCGCAAATTTGGCCCAAATGAAGCAACGACATCAATCATGTCTTGAAAACTCCGCAATTTGATGAGATTGAAGGATAAGCCGACTTGATACCAAAAGCGAGCAATATATTGATGTACTCCAGCGGTTGCTTCTTTGTCACAAGCCTCTCTTATGCTTGAATGCTTTAGCTTATCCTTCTTCATCTTGCTAATGTTCATCTCGGATTTCTTTACGAAAGCACCACGAGATGGGATTGGAAAGGAAACCTCATCTCCATCACTCTCACATCGTATCACATTATCGGTATCTATGGCATTGCTTGTCTCCTTCCCCTTTGCAGATGCCCAAAGTTCTTCTCGGACTTCCGACGGACACTTTAAGCATGCCGCGACATCACCCGTTGGCCCATCAAATGTTTCTTGGCTCTAGTAATTCCGCCCTTCATAGATTTTTTACAGTAGTTACAAACAACGGTGTTTGTATCTCTATCGTTCTGTGCGTGACAAAATCTCCATCAAATGTCATTTTTATTGCTTGCATTAGTAGAACTATCGTGCAAAGACATGCCGTCTGCCATATCCTAATGATATAAAAGTATATTGTAGATATGATTTTTGCAAAGAACTCAAACGATGCCCAAAAAAATTAACATTGTTTTCGCCCCAATTAGGTCTCAAACAAGATCCCATATCATTCATAAGGGTCTAAATTCAAAACTCAAAAAACAAAACAAATACATGCTGGCGGGTTGGTTGCCGGACGGAGGGTAACGGCAGGAACGGTCGCCGAACGGAGGGTATTGGCGGGAAGGGTCGCCGAAAGGTCACAAGCAGGAACACAGTTGGTAATTTGGAGTTCGCGTTAGGGGTTAGAGTTCTTTCTCTAATCGTTTGATATCTAACATCTTTTTTTTTACCTAAATTAACTAAAATTGGACAAGCCCATTTCTATTTTAATTTTTAATTTCACTGGCCTAGCCCTAAAACAGGCAAAACGATCCTTTTCAGCCCCACAAAACAGCCGACTGCCATCCCCACAAAAACCTGGCATGGCCCCTACCTCCGCCATGGTGATGGCGGCCGCAATGGCGGCACCATTTGTCATTCGCCAAAAAGCGACCCTTTCATATCGGAATTACGAAAGTCCGCCACGCCATACCGCCATGGCGGATTTTTGATAACACTGGTTTATAGGAGTGACTAAACACTCGATTTCTTTTGTGCTCTTTGCATTTTCAATTGACAATCGATCGGATTGTGATTGACTGTCGATTTTCCATCTGGCAGTGAGGCTAGATGCGAAAGTTATATATTACTCAATTATGAATTGATTGTTGGGAAAATACCTTGTATGACCGTAATATGTCAGACCGCAGGACTGCAAGACTGCACAATCAACTCATAAGTCTGAGACCGCAAAGCTGCAGGATCGCACAACTGCTAGTTTGTACGACTGCGAGCCTGCACAGCTGTAAGGAACTCCAGCTCGACTGGTGAAGCTGTGACAACTATTGGCACTACTGCACTGTTGCGATTTGCACGACTCAGCTTCAACAACGTATGACTGCTCCAAGAAACGTAAGATTGCGAACTGTATGAAACGAAAACGCTATAGGAATTTTTCAAGACTTCTGTTGAATACAAATTCCTTAAAACAGATTTGCTCTCCCCACGTAAGTGAAAGAAATTTGCTTGAGCGTCTAATTCCTAGAATACAACGAAAGCGTGATTATAGATTGCATGAAACCTTAACCACACGGCGAACTTTGAACATAGAAGTGACGAGGAAGACTTGTTGTGTATTGTTCGTATGAAATCGTGTGTTTTCCCGTCTCAATCTGGACTGTATATAGAGAGTTTAGAAAACTCTTTGATTCCTGCAAAACCTTTCGCCTTCTCTCAATGGATTTAATTCCACAATTTAATCCAGACTTAATTCCACGTCATAAATGAATTTAAGTTGATTCTCCAAGGGTCATGTGACCTTTCATTAGCAACCTTTGACATTCCAAAGGTGCTGAAATTATCTATTTATTAAAATAAATTCGGTATTGAATAATATGGTCCAATGTGCAGGTTGATCATGCCCGCGAGTGTGTAAACATGTGTCACGAGCCTACTACACACACACACATTAACCCATTTTTCATTTCAATCCAAATTTTCATTCACTCCACTTAATATTGCAACACCGATGTGTGTGAGTGTGTGAAGATCAATATGTTCGTAGACACGTGATTTGTTTTTGAAAATTTGAAGGCTTAACGTGAGAGCTAACCCTCATAGGTATGACCCAGGAGGGCCAAAAGTGGTATTTCTTCCCTTTGAATATCCTTAAGACGGGTCTAGTCATGATTTATCCCTTTATGGATTGAGGGGGAAATCTTCTATATGGTACTAAAATAGATTCTCAAGAACCAAAACCACCGTCATCAAGACACTTGGAAACACCATTGAATGAGCCGAGCGCTTGCGTTCTGTCGAAGGTGCCGCTTGAAAGTCAGTCTTTTCTCTCGCCCTCGGGAATCATAGCTTTGTGTCCGCCTATCATGATGTGGTATCTAGGAAGGTATGGGGCGACCCCATGTTACTAAATGCATTCTATGTCTCACATTCTTGCCACAGGAAAATATTCAACTAGTAGACTTGGGTTGACAACACTAGTTATACAATTCAACTAGCTAGATCCCTCTAAGTAGATTCCTAGTAACACACTCTGGGGCGGGGCACTCTCTACAGTCAGCGAACTGGTTCTCCCACCAAGAGAAGGGTAGACTGAGCGAGTTAGTTATATGTTGAACTCTATATAGCATTTAGTTGGTCCTACGCTGGACTTTTATTTCTATGATTTCGTTATCCTAATCTATCAGACTATATACAAATATTTTCTTACACCATAGTGTGGATAATTAATCTGCAAAGCATCTTCCTCAATACTGATCTTCAGGGTTGAACTAGCCGTTGGACATGAAATTTTTAATCTCCACCTTCAAACCCGGTCTACGAGCAAGCATTAAATGTTACAAAATGACTCTATTGACCTCGTTAGATCTTGGTTTGCTTTGTCCAAAATGAGCTAAACGACTATTATACTGTAGCTTTAATTCTGATTATTTGGTCTTCGCAGTGCAATTTGTCTAGTTTTGGATTCAAATCTTGATGGTTGAGACGAGTCTTGGTTTCTTGAATCCATTCTCCTTAACAAAACTTGATGATCGTTTATGTTATTCTTACAGACCGATAACTGATGCACTTTGTTGATTTCTTTTTATCTCAGCCGATCTTGGTCTCATCTTTCAATACTCCAGATTATTCATATTAATTGGTTGATCTCGTGACCTGTCTTCACTCTTCACCGATCTTCTGCCTCAAGATTGGTCCATCCGCCTCAGTCCATATCCTAATGCCTAAGTCCAATTTTTTTTAAGTTTTGTTTATCAACCACCAAAACTTATTAATCAAAATGAATTATTCGATTCCTGATCTTTTAACATTAAGTCGTATGATTTTATTTCCATTACGCTGACGTGATGTTGTGAAGTTTTGTGAACTGGTTTCAAACCAAAATTGACATGAAATTGAATAACAATCTACCATTTAAGATAATATCTTGCTTCAAAGAAAAAAAACCTCTATCGCTCAAAAACCTCTCGACAAAAAACCTTAATTTATTTTTCTTCTTCGCTAACGGCCATAGATCTAGTACCACCATGGTCGCCGACGGATCGGGATGGAGCACTCATCACTTTTTTCAATGTCCTTTTCACTTCCTTGTTTTCTTTTTATATTTTATTTTGAGATATTTGTTCTCTCGTATGAGAATTTTCTTCTCTCGTATGAGAGTCTTTTATATCATATGAGAGTATTTCTCTCTTGATAAGAGTTTACAATGATCTTTTACATAGATCTGAGAGACGGACATCGTGCTGGCATTTGTGACTCAAACAATGGAAAGTCAAAAATGCTTTAAGGATGGATAATACTATTGGAAGAAGAGATTGTGACCGATACTTTTTATTGTTCCTTCATATTCTTCAGTTATTTTGCTTATTGATTTTATTGTAAAAACTTGTCCAATGGAATGAAATTCTCGTTTTCCTAAAAAAAATAATAGCATGACATATGTATTAAATTCGAAGGTTTGCCTTAATACTAAATCCAAATTATAGTAATATCAAGGACCCGAAAAAGTGTGGATGCTACATTTTACTATTATATGCGTTGCGGGTGCTAAAGCGTCAAATTTAGATATTTGTACCATGTCGAAGTAAGGAACCATGACATATATGTTTGGAATAGATTCCATTTTCTTCGTTTTGAGAGAGTTGAAAAAGCACTATCTCGTTGAAAGGTCCTAATCAGCGGTGGCTCCCTCCGCACAGGACAATATTCCTTCCCCTCATTTAGATGATAGGCTTAAATGAGTCCAGAGCGGGACTCGACCCATTTTCTGGGTTCGAGCTTGAGCTGCTTTTGTTGACCTCCAGCCAGCTCATCGAGCTTTTTTTACCGAGCTCGAGCTCGATTATCGTTAATTAAGATCGAGATCGAACTCGAGCTATCAGGCTCGATTAGCTTAGCTAAAAAAGAAAGAAAAAAAAAAGCTCATGAGTCTACTCATCAGCGTTCGATCGCTGAAAATAAAACCAATCGACCCCAACTCTAGTTTAAGCCACAAGTTATGGGTAATTCAAGCATACAATTACCGCGATAAATAGCGAAAAATAAAGATTTATAGCTAAAAACCCCAAAGGGGTGCAAAGGCCGATCAAGAAAAATAAATGTTGGATCTTCCGAACAACCCATGCGGAAACATCGTCAAGATTAGGCAATTACGTCAAAAAGGTCTCCGATGCTAAATCACACAATGCATTTAGGGGGCATCGACCGTTAAGACATAACGAGAGATTATATGATTACGTACATAACCTGATAAACTAACAAAACAAGGAAATCTAACGGTATCATTCAGATAAGAAGGTACCTAAAACTCGGAGAAGTCAATGTGAAAAAAAGCACCGCAAAAGAAAGAAAACCCAACACAAAATAATATTTGCTTGGGAAAATCTCTTACCATCAACAGATGCATCATCAACTCTTAACTAATAAGCTTTCAAGAAATATAAAACTTGAGCGGACGAACGAATGAATATGTTTAATGCCAGAAAACGGTAATGAATACGTGAAATCCATCAAGATCACCGGAGAGAGCCATTTACAAGGTATATTACATAAGCATAAAATGGGCAAAGATGAGATTTTTTTTTTCCGAGCACGCATTATTATTAGTATTGCAAAATGTAAGATGAACACAATTCTGCAGATTGGGACAACAATAATATTAGTGATGCAATCCACATAATCGCATCTGCAATCCCGCATAGCACTGAAGTTGCATAAATAGAGAAAATAAAAAGGGCAGATTTTATGTCCCAACATCACAAATCACACATCTCTTACTCTCTTGTTCAAATATTTTTTTTTAGTTTTTTTTAAGGTAATTGAAACACAAAGGAAAATAGAGATGCAGCCAACACATCACCTAAAGCCTGAGCTCAGTGAAGTCCATCTCATTCATCTCAGCTTCCACGGGCATGGAATTAAGATCGAAGGGCAAAGCTGTCTTTACACACATCGAATTGGAACCCACCTCGCAAAGCTCCTCCGCCGCATCGTCCACCACAGACGAAGACGAGTCACAGTCACTCCGGCAATCCTCCGCCACCTCCGGCGGCGACCTACGATACCTCCTCCGCTCCTCCCCCTCAGGGAGCGTCCGAGCCACCGGAGGACGCGGGCCGCTAAACGACTCGACGGTGCTGCTCATCCCGCTCGTCGTCGGCCTAGAGATCAAATTATCCCTACGGCGATTGCGTTTCTCGTCATGGGGGTAAAAAGCGGGATTCGCAAACGGGAACGCGCCGCCGTCGCTTTGAAGGGGTAACGGGAAATTGGTCTTGGCTTTGGGTCCCCGCAGCGACCAGGCAGCGGCGTCGTAGGCGCGGGCGGCGGATTCGGCGGAGTCGAACGTCCCGAGCCAGACCCTCGTCTTCTTAAGTGGGTCCCTTATCTCGGCCGCGTAGCGTCCCCACGGTCTCTTCCTTACGCCGCGGTATCTGATATTCTCCGATCCAACGACGTCGTTCGGTGGTTGTGCCGTATCATTCCCCGCCCCTCTTCCTCGAGGCATCTTAGCAGCTCCTATAATTTTTTTAATATATTAAATATATATAAAAAGATTTGGCCTTTTTTCTCTGAGGCTGAGGAAAAAGGAAGACTTTAACTCAAATTAAACATCTTACTGACAGAAGAAACGAAGCATCCAAGAACCAACCACACAGTTAATAAAGGAAAGGAGACGATATTCGCTGATATTTCATTTTTATTTTTTTTTTGCTCTTCTTCTCAATCTCTCTTCCTTTTTAGTGTTTGTGTTGTGTAAATAGCCGGAGTTGCGTTGCGGATGAAAAAGAGTTGAACTGATTTTATTTCCTCATAATTCCTTATTCCCAATTTCTAATAATAAAAAAATTATAATCAAATCTTACAATGGCTTAGACTTGTCAATAGGTTAGGATTCCCTGAACGGGGCGGAAAATTCCCAATTATTTATCCCGTGAGGTCGGTATAGGGCAATATTTTGCCACACGGGTTTTTTGCCCCGTTTCTCAATATTGTTATAATATTTGAATAATATTTATTATACCATATTGATATTGTAATATTTAAATAATATTAATATAGTTTATTTACATTATTGTAAATTGTTTTAAAAATAATTTAAGTAATATTATAAATAGTGTTTTTTTTAAGTCATACTTAAAGTCTTCCTGATAATACGGTTTTGACTTTAGGAGGATTACTGGTTTTTGGAAGTCAAACTCGTCACATAGTCGACAATGATATTCTGATTCGTTTACTAATGAACTTAATTGGCTTGGGTAGATCACATTAATCGAGTGAATTAGTCTTAATGCAAGTCGAGTTGTTCCGTATCCGACAATAAAATTTGGATTCGAATCTAACTGAACTTAATCGATGGAAACATACGAAAATAAAATAAAATGATAACCAAACATTTGGAAATCGATGATTGCGGTTATTTCTATCAATGTCACATGGGCTTATGTAATTCATAAATTAATGAATCCTGATTTGGAATTAGAAAAATTTATTGCAAATTTTCCATCTTTCCCTCAACTTTATTTCATTTTCTGTGATTTCACACGCCCCCACGAACCGACCAACACCACTTCACATAGGCTTTCGAAAAGCAAATTTGACTTCTCCTAAGTTACCCTTCACAATCACACACCTTTCCCCATTACACATCCTGCGGAAAGACATAACTACCCTTGCACAATCTTCTCCGTGCATATTTATTCGAGCATGCATCTAAAGTTCTAAATATTTATTCAAATAAGCTCTACATATGTATCTAAACATAACATCTATTTTTGTTTAGTAGTGCAGATATGTTTCTTCTCGTTCCTTTTGTTTCAATTTATATTATATAACCGGGCTTTTTTTATTTTTTTAAATTATGCAGTTTAAATTATTATTTTTCAAAAGTGATGGGGTATCTGGGGTAGGTCAATTTCTGATATCTAATTTATTATATGCGTGAAAAAAGCATGAATATAGTTGGTGTGGTAGATGATGGTTTCTAGTTAGAGATTTAATTTTTTTTATATTAATGTTTTCAGCTGTATTCAAACTTGTTCGACAGTAAATGCCATAGAGATTTAATTTTATTTGTACCTTTCTTTGCATATTTGAAATAATACATAAAGAAAAGTGTATTCGTTACGTTCATGGATAGAGTTATTCTTTGATGAGTTGAAATTTATGTATATTCCAAATTCAATAAATAATAAAAAGTTATTATTTTACAAATAATAGTCACATATCTATATACTATATATAAACAACGAAGCATATTCAGTTCTTTCAAAAAAAACGAAGCATATTAAGTGACTCAATTAATTTGGTATGTTATGTGTAATCATCATTTTACACATAATTATTTTATTTATTCCAATTATATCCTAATAATTTAATTTTTATAGTTTCAAAATAATAATGATTAAAAATAGATTATAAGCGGAATATGCAAGTTTTAATATTTTATTTTCTACTGGGCGGTAGTGGCAAAGGGCTTCAATGTAAGTACACGAAAGAAAACTAATGATTTTTTAGAGTGGGGCATTGAATGCAACCATACCACACGTATTTTCAGGGCATAGGCCACAAACCCCGCCTCACATTTGACCACGCGATTTCTGTCACTGTTTAATAATTTTAAGCTGATGATATATTTAGGTAAAATAGGTAAAGAAAGAATTTGAGACCCCGAACTTTTTAGGACTCCACGTTATATATATATATATATATATATATATATATATATATATCTTGAGGCCCTCAATTTCGTAATATTTATATAAATAAATTTTAGTTAGTTAAAAAGCTCAATATTTGAGGCCCTCAATTTAGTAATGTTATTATATAAATAAAATTCCGTTCGTTAGTTAAAAGGCTCGATATCTTAAGACCCTCAATATAGTAATGATGTTATATAAATAAAATTTAGTTAGTTAAAAAGGTCCAAACCCTCAATTTAGTAATGCGATTATATAAATAAATTTTAGTTAGTTAAAAATGCATAATATCTTGAGGCTCTTAATTTAGTAATGATATTATATAAATAAAATTAGTTAGTTTAAAAGACCCAAAATTACAAAAATCCTAATTTAACATAACCGATAATTAAACTCTGTTGATATAGATGATTATATTGACGATTCTCGTGACTGTTGCTTCCGCGGAAAGAAGTTTTTCCAAACTAAAAATTATAAAATAAAACTACTTAAGTTCCGCAAGAAAGACGAAATAGATTAGCTATTTTATCAATAGAAAATGGACTGTCGATTACAGAAAATTTATAAAACAATTCCCGTAAAAAAATAGAAAAGTAAATTTCATGCTTAAAATTATTTTTGTTTTTGTGTTTTGAAAATTTTCCACTAGAAGAAAAAATCTTTTTTTTTGATAAAGGAAGAGGATTGTGTTAGATTGGCACGCAAAAAAAGACAACATATTAGTGTTCGCTTTAGGCTACATGTTTGGATTAGCCGCCCCTCAATATTTCTCATTATTTATACCATATATTCATTTTCCCCCGCATCCATCTCAACAATGGTGTATAGTTATCTATTGTTATAGAATATAATTTTATAATATATAAAACTTTTATTATTATTATTATTATTGTATTAAGTATGTAATATTATTTATTAAAATACATGTAATGTGAAATGAACTGGACTAGTAGTTTTTTGTGTGAAGTCAAAAGGTGAGGACATGATTATTTATAGGCAAAAAATTGAGCTACCCTATTACTTTGAAGTATGGGTATCCATACTAATATAAATTTATGATATTCATCCGTGGATCTTCATTAAAGAATAGATCTTTTAATCCGATATTATTAGTTATTTCGTTAAAACATACACGAGTTAGAAGGTGGTAATCCACGCTCGGAAATCGTTAGGAACCCAAAACCAAGCGGGGTAAAGGGAGTTGCGCTCCTTTGCGGGGTCCTAGGGACAACGACATTAGCGTGGTCTAGGGACAGCATGTTCCAAGCGGTTGTATGTGTTAATAAACAGACATCATCTTTAAAGAGTTATGTTTACTTATGAATAGACATAACTTGTCTGAATTTTTGTTATATATAACATATGAAACACTCACCATAATTACTTAGAATTTACATTAACGCATCAACTTCGTCTTACTCATCAAACACAATTCTAGAGTATATTCGGCCATACAAACCAAAGCCGTTATATTATCAAACGTTTAAAACCTTACTAGGAAAAATCCGATGAAAAACCATAGTAAAGGAAAAAAAGAGTGCGACGTATTTTATCCTCATCTGATGTAAACATCACTCAAGTTCTTTGAGCTTTCGAAGTCCAATTAAATATTCAAGTCTTTCAAATGTCATTAGAGGCAAATGTCCTTTCAAATTCTGGTGATATAAACATCACCACCTCCACAGCATGGAGAAGCTGCTCCTTAATCCGCACTACAACCAATCCTATTTTTTTTATCCTCGGGTCTCTTAAAAATCCCATGTGACTCCTAGACTCAAGATCTGTTGTTCGTTAATTTTACCAGTCTTCTAAAGGTCATGTATATAGAAGAATTTTGGTGATGTATGTTTGGTTCTATTGCCGATGATCCCTTCTTTAAATTGAGGCAAGATGCATTATCTTCATGTAAAGTTGGCGGAAATAACTTTTCACTAATAAACCACAAGTTTGTTGTATATGCTTCATTATCGATCACAACCAAATGCATTTTCAGATAGCTTCATGAGTCGATGATATTCAGCGTGATTAGACGGAGTTGTAGTGAAATTGTTACTAACCGCTATGAAATGGCAGCTCCATCATATGTAAATGGATAACGCGTTTGTGATCGAGCATTATTTGGATCGGATAGAAATTCAGCATTTTTATATTCAATTATTTTTGCCTTTGATTCATTAGAATAGAACATTCTCATATTAGTTAATCCTTGAAGCTATCGAGAAATTCATGTAACTCATTTCCAATGTCTACGAGTTGGTAACAAATATATCTCGCAATAATAGTGATAACACTATATCAAGTCGCATATGATTCGTAAATTAGTGTCTCAATAGCATTAAGATATGGTACTTCAGAACTAAATAATTCTTCATAAATTTAACGTAGTCTGAATGGATCTTAATTCACGTCTATAGATCGAACAATAATCGGAGCATACAATGGATGAGCTTTATCCATATAAAACTGTTTCAATACGTTTTTCGTATATGTTTCTCGATAAACACATATCACATTCTTCAAATATTCAATTTGCAGTTCAAGACAGAACTTTGTTTTTTCGATGTCTTTCATTTTGAACTCCATTTTAAACAAGCAACGACTTTGATAACTCTAAAGAGTTCCAATTGTGTTGATATCATTAGCATAAAAGTTATAATGACAAACTAGTTTCAGTTATTTTCATGAATATGTATGGTCAAGTTTGATCACTTTTGTATCTCTCTTTCATTAACTATTCACTGACACGATTATAACACATACCCTCAAATTGTTTTAATTCATAAAGCAATATTCAACTTAATTGAGTAATCATGATGGGTCTGAATTTTCAGGTAACTGAAATCTCACGAGAAGGTTCATATATATGTCACTACGAATTGAGTTATATAAATTAGCACCTACAACATCCATTAAGATTACATATTTAATCTTTCATGTACTATCAGACTAGTTCTGTAACGAAAAGTTGCCACATCCACCACGTCTCCTCATTATTTATATCAGGTCTTTGTGAAAAATCTTGTGCAAGAAGTAGATATTTATACCTTACAATTTCACCCTTTATATTCCTCTTTATGATGGAAACACGTTTAGGGGGTGTTTGTTTTGGGGTGATCCTCCAAAATATCACGGTGATCTCGCCATCTCCTTCTCATCACCGCGTTTGTTTAGTGGGGATGATGAGCCATCACCGTGATGGAGGATCACCTAGGTGATCAAAATGAGGTGATATTCCAACTTTTGGATCACCCCCAAAAAGCAGGGTGATCCTCCATCACGGTGATGGAATGATATTTTCAATATTTTTTTGGATAAAATTGCCCCTTATATTTTCATATTCATACCTCATATACTTTTATTCATATTTTTAATTAAACAACAGATATATTTAAATATTAAAAAATATATTTATGCTTAAAAAAATAAAAGAATTATATTGAAAATTACATATAATAAAATTAATCATTAACTTGTAATTAATATTTAATTTAAATATATATTTTAAGATTAAAAATAAAAGAATTATATTGAAGAATTATATAAAATACTTATAAATAATGCTTAAAAAAATTAAGACTTAATATTGAAACATTAATTATTATCACGTAAAATATCACATCAAAATGAACATATTAACTCACTTTACCTACATAATATGCATAGGGTTAAATATGACATTTATACAACATTACCCCACACATCACCTCGATAAACAAACACAATATTCAAATATCACCTTGATATGTAAAATGAAATATTACCCCAAAATAAACACAGTGATGACATATCACCTTGATCCACATCACAGTGATACTCACATCACCGTGATGTCAGGAAAATTACATAGATGAGATGATCGGTGAACAGTGGAAATGCCTTATTTCCTAGCTTTGGCTAAATATCATAATTCAGTTCCAAGGAAAGCCATCAACCAAGAACCCAAGGCGATCCGCCTACTTCCGATGTATTCTCCGGCTGATTAGGAGGGTCCTGGATGCTCCAAGTTCAGAAATAACACATTCAGTAACGAGTTGAACGTCTAAGTTGAGATCAAGAATGTTGGGTTGGATTGGAGAAATCTCTGAAAGATATGAAAAAACAATATTTTATTATATTATTTATATAACCTTCATTTTGTCGAAAATCTTTCCAATCTTGCTCCCCGTCAGAAAACATACTGCCTGCCCACTGCTCTGCCACCTATAAAAAGGAGATGGTTGTGGCGCGAAGTACTCTTGTGCACCTACGTCATTCGACTCGCGCGCAAGCCCGCCCCGTTATCTGGAGTGAAAGTGGCACAGGACCTTCGATCGACCATAGGGCGTACTCTAACCTTACTGAATTCATTCTATTGAAGCGTAACGTAAAAAGCTCCTTCGCATGTTGCATTTCTTTGGTTTTGAAGTTATAGAATGACTTAGAGTAAAAAACCCCTTTCTGGTTGTTAGCAATTCTTCTTGTTCCCAGCCCAGGAACTGGGAAGGTGGAATTTATGACTTGTGAGAAAGGGTCAGATGAAACTAGAAATGAAATAAATAAATATTTTCTTTCTGTTTATTTGTCTAACTGGTAGGGAGAGTATCACCGTGATGTTCGATCACCTCAAACAAACATCCCCTTATGGAAGTGAATTTTTATTGTCTATGCCCATCTCACCTTGATGTGAGTATCACCGTGATGCTCGATCACCTCAAACAAACACCCCCTCATGGAAGTGAATTTTTATTGTCTAGGCCCATCTCACCTTTAAACTATATAAACCCAATTCGACTTTAGTTACTAAAGTCTATTATTATTATTATTATTATTATTATTATTATTATTATTATTATTATATTTTGTGGTCTATGTGTTAAATAAAGAGTGTAACATAATATTAAAAACCTAACATATATCTAATCGAAATCATCAAACCAAAACTTGTTTTATCGTTAGTTATAACATACATGTATAAAAACACATGTATATATATTTTATAATTTTTTTTACAAAAGCATGTGTATCACCCGCTAACGTTCCACGACAGTGCAACGTATGTGAATTGTCCATGTGGGCATCGGCGTCCCAGACCGCAACGACAAACCATAAATGAAGGATGAAGGTAATGGAGATGGGTGTTGGGGAAAGCGGTGGCAGTGTTTGTAGAGGAGTTTTCCTTTGCCAATTTATTCTTTAAAACAATTTCTCGTTCTGCTTTCTTTAATTTTTTGCTGCATTGCTTCTATAATTTCGTGGCCTTCTATTGGGGTGTCGAACTCAGTCTCACATCGTGTAAATAAAATAATTATGAACTACATATAAAATTGTGGGTTACTCATTCTATGTCACTTAGTTTTATAACTCCATATAGTCTTGGGTTAGCAGATCGATTTCCCTTAAGAATCGCTTTATATATAAGCTGGCTTTAAACTTGCCTGTGTGTATAAAATCAAAATTCAAAGACTGAAAATTAATTATTAAGATATATAATAAAGCGAAATAGTGTTGTTGACTTAGGAGTGTAGTTGACAATGTAGGAAGCCACATGGCATTGTGCAAACACCGGAGTCGGAGTCGATGGCAACGAGTACAAATTAAGTCCTTAATTGCGCTGACTTAAGCCTTAGACACATTTGAACTCTTGGGTCTAAAAGTTAAGCCTATTAAGGACCTAATTGGAACTCCTTGCCATCTCTAAGTATGAACCTACCGATATTGTTTACAAGCAATAATTGGGTCAAAGTTGTAACTGGGCCTTAAGCTTATCAAGAAACCGTAACTATTTCATTTCTAAGAACCTAAGTTTGGGCCTACCCCGTCCCATTATCTTGTGATGAAAGCCATTATTTATATGTATTCATACTAGTATTTTAGTCACATGCGATGCATGTGCAATAAATGATAAATGTACATAATATTCTTTTTTTTTTATTGTGAATTTGAATTATTTGTAGATGAAATGTTAATTTTAATCGTGAATTATTATATAATATAAGTATATAAAACAAACTTTATTTGTGATGATATAATTGAAATAAATAAAAAATTTGAAAGGTTGTCATATCAAATCATTTAAGTGCATTGATGTTCGCATTCGGACAAAAATATATTATAGATACTCAACGATGACAAATCACACTTTTTGATATATATTTATATACTAATGGATACATTTTGAGGTTGTTAAATTAAACAACATTATTATGCAACTAATTCTGATGTGGTTTGTTAAACGACAAACATATCCCCCCCTACTGAACTTCGGTAGATTATTATTTGTCTTATCATCGGATATTAATTTTTTAAGTTGGTCGTCTTATAAAACCCGAAATCAGGTTATTGTCTTGGTTATTTATATTGGTTATGTGCTGTTGATCACAAATCTAACATGAAATTACTATATTTCATTTGTGTTCATTTCTTGTCCATTATAAAAATAAAAATAAATTCTGTTAAATTAGTTACTGAAAAGTCGAACGTGATTATATGATTAAAAAAGAGACTACATCATTTACACAACGTTTTGATATAAACCGTTTGAATTTAACTTGAGTGTAGCATTTTGGATCTTTTTCAATAATTATCATTAAAATAGTAACTTTTACATGTTAACTCCAACTACAAGGTTTTTTATTTCAAAAAAAAAAAAAACTCCTCCAACTACAAGTCTAACCAAATAAATAAAATATAAAGGTATAAGGAAAAATCTACAGTAGGAAATTATTAAAGGCGGATGAACTAAAGAAGTTTTCCATGCTTTCGTCCAATAAATAGAAAGTTTTCGGTTGTCTTGAATTGAATCCAACGGTAATTTATGGATCTAAGTATAACAATATGATTTAATATATATATATATATGTGTGTATAATATTTTTCAAAATAATCGTTTTCTAATACTAAATGCCAAATATTGATTTGGCTATAGATATGATTAAAGACCTAGATATTTATTTATAGGACCACCATACAATCATATGAATATGTATGTAATAACATATATTTTCATCTTACAGATGGGTATGTGGAAGTGCAGTTGACATGAATGGACTTCCTTGAAGGCTACACATAGAAACAAAATAACATATATTTAGAATAAAAAATAAAAAGAAAACCCCCAAAGAAAATCCCATGCCCATCGCATGACCATGAGCACCACCGCCTTACATTAAGCACAAGGACCATCATTTTTAACTGTTGATGCCCAACTCTTTACTTCAAAAATAATTGGGATTATATTTTATTTATTTATTTTGCTCATCTTTTTCTTTAGGAACTTTAAGAAGATTCTTCACCCCTTTTCTTCCGAGGATGATTCTTTACCTTTTTATCATCAATTTTTATTACTACATTTTTCTTTGCGTGTTATCTTTACTTCGTTCTTTTCCAACCTTATCACCTATATTTAACGATATTTTTTTAATCGAGGGTTAGATTTAATTACAACTTTAATTAATTAATTAATGAGGTTCAATTCATTTCTTTGACAGATATACAGGTTTTTGTACCAAACGCCAAACGCCCCATTAATAAACGGGTTATAATTGCAATTTTACGAGTGGGGATCTGATTTAATATAAATTTAAAAAGAAAAAAAAACACGTGACGAGATGCATAGATGTTACGTGGATTTTCTAATGAGCACTCAAAGATTGAAGAAATGTTGACACTCAATTTGAATCACATGTCACATTAGGTCTCCCCGCTCTAGCATGAAAATGTTGGCGCGTATTTATTTGATTGTTATTAATGAAATAAGATCAGAAGTACAAGTTAGGTCATATTTCCGTCCAAGTAATTTTTTTTTTGGGAATTTACCGTCCAAGTAATTCAATATGTTATAAGTCTATATGATTATCACCTAATGGTTAACGGGTGTATTATTACCTTCTTAAGCATGTTATTATTGGGACATTTTACATGACATTAGAATTAGTCTCACCGTCGGAGTTTGTGACGTTAACCCATGACTGATTGAGTGGGATACTCCGGAATAAAAAAAATGAATTATATTATTAAGATCGAATAACTCTCTTTGTTGGCACATGAATGATATGTGTTATAAAACTATAGTTTTCTTGGGATAAAAAAAGAGTTATATGTGCGATCAAGTTATAATGAGCAGACTTAGATTATTAAGATCGAATAACTCTCTTTGTTGGCACATGAATGATATGTGTTATAAAACTATAGTTTTCTTGGGATAAAAAAAGAGTTATATGTGCGATCAAGTTAACCTAATAAGCAGACTTAGATTATTAAGATCGAATAACTCTCTTTGTTGGCACATGAATGATATGTGTTATAAAACTATAGTTTTCTTGGGGTAAAAAAAGAGTTATATGTGCGATCAAGTTAACCTAATGAGCAGACTTAGATCACTAATTATCAGATATGTCACAAACTTATAGTTGGGAACGAATTCAAGTATTTGATCGTTTTTCCAAGTTTCATTGTTTCATCTACATGTCGATTTAACTTCTCAACGTTAGACATCTGTTTTCTTATGAACTTTTTGGGTCCGAGCCAAAATATTCAATTTACTATATTCATGCTTCACGCTTACATCTACCTATTGTAACGTCTAACTCATTAAAGGCTAGCTTTCATTTAATAATTAAAGTAAATGAAGGGAAGTAACGTATCGAAGACAGCACATCATCATGAATATGAGTTTACCTACTTCTTAAGCTTCCTAATACCTTTTTCCCCTTAAGTTGGAATAGAATGCAAGATCGAATCGAACATAATATGTGAAATAAAAAATATAGTATATTAAACAGAATAGAGCGAAGCTGATATTATAAAGGCACGTGAAGAGACTTTTAATTGAAATAATAAATTCTCCAGCTAAGCTATTCACCAATCGGCATCACAAAAAAAAAAAACATAGTTGTTTTGCCAGCGCATTTACGCTTTGTCCCTCTGTTCACATTGTAAGAACGTGGAAAAGCCTTAAGCCACATATTTTGGACCCGAAATTTAGTTTAAGGGAAAATATATATTACAAATCGGCTCACGAAATTTTTTTGAGAAAGGTTTCACTTTTAAATAAATTGCTCACAATATTAATTTCTTTACACCTTCGATAAACATTGGAAAAATAAAATAAATACAATAACGTGAAAGCAAGAGTTTCTTGCCGAAACATTGAAAGGCGCCGCAAAGGAGCTGAGATAGAACAAGCGGATAATTTGGGAACATACCGTTTTGAACAAGAGAAATGGACGTTGATTGGATGATTCGAACTTTGAATATTGTTTTCTTTTACGCCTATTTTTATTTTGTTTTTCTTTAGATTTGTGTTTGTTTTCTCTAAGCTTTTCTCCATATGAAATATAGTTGAATGTAAATAGAGGGTCTGTTTGAGTTCTTTAGCCCATGTAAATTTGTTTGATTGTAATTGAATTACCATTTGGAAAAAAATAACGATTGGATAAATGCTTGATTGGTTCGATAATAACGAACTACATAATTATGTTAAACGCGAATCGTTTAAGGTTGAGCGTGTGGTTAAAATTGTTGTGTAGGTAGTTAGTTATTCATGTAATATAGGTACAAATTAAAATCTTAAGTAGATAAATTTATTTAACAGGATCTCGGCTTCAATTGTGGAGCTACTCGAGTTGAACCCATTATATAGTTGTAACTTGAACTGATAACTCATTATATAGCAACTAGATTGTAAAATAATTCATTGACCAAAGTTGACATATTGAACAAAAACATTTTTCTAATCGAAATACTCCATCTAAGGAGTCCCTCGTATTGTCTAGTCGCTTGAGCTGAACTTTGAACCACATCTCCGATGGTTGCCGCGTGTCCATATACGGGGCTGGCTGTTGTTGTAGCTCCGATGCGCGCCACGTGGAGTATCGTGGGACTACGCGAAAAAGCGCTCCTAACTAATTACAGCGTCGGCAAGATCCCGTGTCTTCGATGGACTTACTACCTCTGTCGCCACGTGGATGAGGAGTTCAAAATTGAAAAGGTCGCTTCAAATGAAAACATTAGGCGTGGCACAACGTGAATGTCTACAAGTTATGTTTTGTTGGATCAAATTTTATAAAATGTTAAAATAATTTACCTTTTGTTGATGCTATTAGCAAAATATCAATCGAGTAAGAAATGGCTCTCTCCCATTATTTTATAAGGTAATGGAAATACTTTCATTGAATATGATTCATCGAGACATTCTATAACCATGAATTCGATTTTACGACATCGTATCATAGGTTATGAGATTGTCTGTTTCCATGTTCCATACACAAATTTGTAACAAGTGTTAAACTCAGTTGATTTTTTTACACGTGTTACAATCTGCCGAGTGGAACACCGGATTAGAACACCAAATAAAAATAAAAAATCAAAACTAGGTAAGGTATGCATGCATAATTAGGTATTGAAGGTGTTCAAACTAATTATTAGTTTTTTTTTCGGAGGGTAATTATTAGGTTTAATAACATTAATATTAACTTTCATTTAGTTTTAAGACGTTGTTGTTACTCATTACATATTCGAATATCATTTTCTTTTCTCTTTTCGTCTTCAAATGAAAAAGCGACAAGAATAAAGACACCCAATAAATACACGGCACAAGTAAGTACAACAACTACCCAACTTTTAGTCGAAAACTCACCCTCACAAGCATATATATATATATATATATATATAATGCATACGTGCTATATATAACAGCTTCCACTAGCAAACTTTGCTAGCTCAAAATAAAAAAAAATTAAAAAAAATTCAAAACCATTTCACAGCTAAAAAAAACCGCAACTTCCCCCCAACCTCAATGGCTTGGACAAGGGGACCCACAATCGGCCGAGGCTCGTCAGCCACCGTGTCGATCGCCACCTCCACCACTACCGGCGGTTTATTCGCCGTCAAATCCGCCGGCCTCTCCTCCTCCGGGGCGCTACAGCGGGAGCTGCGGATAATGTCGCAGCTCAGCTCTCCTCACGTAGTGAGCTGCCTGGGCTCAGAGATAACCTTCGAGCAAGGCAAGAGCGTCTACAACCTGTTCCTCGAGTACGTCCCCGGCGGAACCCTCCACGACGCGGTCGCGTCCCAAGGCGGTCCGCTGCAAGAAAAATCCATCAAGCACTACGCGAATCAGATCCTCAAGGGCTTAGATTACCTCCACGGGAAGGGGATAGCGCACTGCGACATCAAGGGCCGCAACATCCTCGTGGGCAACGAAGGGGTCGTAAAGATCGCCGACTTCGGCTGCGCCGTGGTGGCGAAAGGGCCGGAGGAAGAGAAACCCCGCTCCGATTTCTCCGGCACGCCGTGTTACATGTCGCCGGAAGTCGCGCGCGGCGAGGAGCAGGGCTCCGAAGCGGATATATGGGCTCTGGGCTGCGTGATTATAGAAATGGCGACGGGTCGCTACGACCCGTGGAACCGTACGGATCCCGACCCGGTTTCAGCTCTGTACAGAATCGGATTCTCCGACGACGTCCCGGAAATTCCCGGCTGGTTTTCCGATACGGCCAAGGATTTCGTCGGAAAATGTCTGGTCAGGGACTCGAAGAGGAGGTGGAGCGCGAAGGAGCTCTTGAGGCACGAGTTCTTCGAGTCTTTGGAGCCCATTTACTGCGATAAATCTCCGACGAGCGTAATGGATCGAGCGATTTGGGACGATTCTACGGTGGGTTCTTGCTCGGGTAGTGTCGGTGATTGTGCGGTGGATCTCGGTTCGGGTTCGGGTTTTTCTGGGGATGGGATTCAGGGTTTGATTTGGGATGGGGATTTCTGTGATTTCGATGGGGATGATGGAGGCGATTGGGTTGATGTTAGAAATGTTTGTGGAGTCCAAGAATGTTTTGGTGTAAGAAATGATGGAAGAGAAGGCTTCGATGAATATTCTGAGCTAAATACAGTGTTGATGAATGGGGAGAGCTTTGAGGTTGATGATGATGGTGATGGAGGCGACGAGGTTGCTTTGATTTTAGACGAAGATGGGCTTTGGGGGTCGATTTTTTTCGAATATTATTCGTTGTTTGATTCTTTTAGTGATCGTATTATTTGTGATGAAGGTAGTTTTCTCCCGGTTGTTGTTGGTGGTCTTGATGGTAAAGATGATTGTGTATCAAGAATTGAATGGCTTTGTTTGAAAGAATATTGGTGGAATGTTATTATTTCAGTAAGAACGTGTTTCTCTTGCAATGTTGCTATGATTTTTCTTTCTTTTTGGTAGTTCATGAAGATTGAATTTGTGATTGAGTAATGGCCTCATAGTTCACATTGGGACAATGCTCTTAAATTTTATTTTTTTAACCATGATTGTAGTTCACATGTTTGATTTTAACCCATGAGTATCTCCTCTCAATTAGTTATAAGCTTACACCACAATTTTCAGGAATGTGACTAGATTTCCCGGAATTAGGTCAACAGCTCGATAGTCAAAGATAATTGTGGACATTGAACACGAAATCTCACACTGAATTGTCTATAAAACCAACGTTTAACGTCACCCTTTGGGAACAAATCAATTTTGACCTTTGGTTGATGCATTTCTTGAATTTGATGCCACGTCACGATGAATGATGTCGCAAAGTCAACCCATTACAAGGACGTGTTTAGATGTCAATGTGAACACACAAGACTTCAAGTGAAAAAAATAATAATAAAGTACAATTCAACTACTTCAACAGATATATCTAAAGTCAACTGTACACATCTTTTTTGTTAGATGTCAATAAGCAACTTCAACAAACCGCAACCTAATAAAGTCAAGTGCGAAAGAAGACAATTTAGTCGCTGGCCATCTTTGATTATTGCAATGATTTATATGAATAAAAAAGAGTATACAATCCACTAATATTCTTACGCGTTGTGTTTTGTTTACAATGGTGTAAGGTGGTGTGGAGATGTTGAAGATCAACAACCGCTCTTGTTAGTTATTCACTTTCTCTTTACGTTAGAGTTAAATTAATTAATTAAAACCGTTCTTACGAACCCGAGTACTCAGTTCATGGATGGAGACTACTAGTGAGTAAGAGATTATGGCCTCACAATACAACACTTGAACAAAGAGAAAAAAAAAATAGTTTTAGAAATTTGATGTAAGAAAACGTGGTTTTATTTTCATTTATATAAGCGTCTTAAAATGTTAATTAGTGAAATATAGTAAATTTATAAAATAGCCTTTTTTTTTCTTAGCTTCTTTCTCTCCCTGCTAAGCCCAAATTAAATAAAAAAAGGGCGTCCACAAATGATTGCTACCAGTCGTAGCTACGAATTGGTATTGAAGGTAACAAAAGATATTTTGTGGAAGTGATGACATACTTATCGTTGGATTAATATAATATCAATGATGAATTGAAAAGATATTGAATCAAAATGTGATGATAAACCACCACATTTATAATATATCGCTTGGATGGAATTTTAAATATTACTTAAAGGATAAAAGTAAAATATCAAACAAGGGTAGGTAATCTAGGACTCAAGTGCTCAACTAAAACAAGTCACATCTCTAATCCTCCCTCCCTCACATCATATTTTTTCATCTCGTACTTAAACTGCTTGATCCATACAAACGAACACAATATATATTTGTTATATCTATCTAATATATATATATATATATATATATATATAGTGCAGCACATTTTCAAGGCTTCAAGCCATTACAAGTGTATGTCTCATGGATGATAAGCAAAGAGATTCACACCCTTTTGTGTGGTAGTAAATAAAACAAACATCACATCCTTCAGACACAGAAAATCTAGACCTAATTCATCAATACAGTTAAACCAACAAAAGAACATATAACCATAACCAAATAGTTCTGCTGCATTATTAGTTAAAACTAATACCGTCTTTTATTAAACAAACGCGAGAACTCTCCACGTCGTTCGTCATAAGATTACTCAGTCATCATCATCTTCCACAACAGCTTTACCCTTTCCTTTATCCTCCCCGGATTTTTGATCGGGTGACCTCTTCACCGCCTCGAGATGCTTCCTGAGCATGTGAACCTCTTTTATGTAGTAATGGATCCTATCGATCATCAGAGCAAGAAACAGAGAAAAACCTGAAACGTTCAACAAATTCACAATCATATAGCCTTTAGAGTAACACAGAGCTGAATTTAAAAGATTTTCATATGCTTAAAAGTCATGCGCATTAGTTGCGAACACAGACAATTATACCTATGTATACTTTACGTTTGTTGGAATGGTGTATTCAGTTTCAGCACTTAATCTAAAGTTTACTGCCCCTCCTTTACTTCTGAGAGAGAAATCATTCATTTCCCAACAAAACAATTCAAGAGAAAGATCGAGAAATGAGCCTAAAGGACTCAACGTTTGGCACTGAAGAATCAAGCACAGATACAACAGAAAAAATGCAAAAATATGAATGCATAGAAAACATTGAATATAATCACTTCAGCATGTGATCAAATATATATATATATATATATATATATATATATATATTGAAGTCTCATTCCCACCGGTGATTGATTACACAGACATGCTACAATGATACACTGAGTATTATATCCTGAAACCTAACTGTCGAAAGGAGTTGCCTCAACCATGATTTAATGATTTGAATGTCTAGCATTTACTTACATGACTAATAGCTTGTACTCATCACTCTATTTATGATATGCTGTGTTAGGGAAAAAATGCTACTTACATACTCTGCACCAAGTAAAACATTTGCCTCAACTACACACTCAATCGATAACGGGCCAAAAACCCGTAAAATACTTTCCAATCCCACCAAGGATTACGCATACATCAATGAAAACAAGTGAATGAGGAAACCTTGGCAAATAAACAGGTAATAATCTCAAGGGGAAGCATCCTCAATTAACTATACCATAATAAAAGAACAAACTATGTAGTATCTAACAAATTTGACACGATAATTGCCCTGAATCGATCATTACACACCAGAGAATAAATGTGAAGAAAAAGGCTAAAATCTCCGCAATAAAATCACAATCGACGATAAAGGGGAACAATTCGAAGAGCATGGGAAAAGGCCTAATTTACCCAAGAGCGAAGCTTCTAGAAGCTGATTGGCGAACAAAACCTGGTCGGTGGGACTAAGAACGCCCTCCTCGGATCGGCTTTGGATACTCGTCAGGCTGTATATCAGAGAGAGCATAATCACAAATAGGGTTCCGCCGGCGGTCGAGGCGATCACGGGTCCGCGGCCCTGCTTCAACCTGTCGAGTAGCATCAAAATGAGTTTTCTCAACGGGGTTCGAAATAGAAGCAGCAAAATCACGGCGACTTCGCCGAAGGAGAGAGCATAGAGTGGCTGGATCATATCTTTTTTTTTCCCTCACCCTTTTCTGATGATCTTTTGATGGGCTCTACAATAAATAGGTTGTAGAATGGCTACAGTAGTAATTGGGTCGATCTTTGGGGCAAATAAAACCTCGATGATTTGTGGTGAACTAGAAAAGAACATGAGGGCAAATGCAACAACTTTAAGAGCCGAAATTGGATAACTTCCAAGAAAATAGTCTTTGAAAAAGTAGTCTCCAAAATGTGTAAATATTATTGGAATTGGCAGTGGAGCGAGGATTTCTCTTTCTCTGCGGAGATCCGCCGCCATTGGAGCAAGAATTCCCATTTTGAAGCTACATGGGGCGGTGACGAGGGAAATTTTTTCCCCGTTAGCGGGGATGGGACGGGGACGGGGATCACACTCCCGCACCGTGGGAATCCCCACCCATTCCCCGGAGATTCATTGTTTTTAATTATTAAACTACTGTTATTAATATTTCAATCCCTATATTTCTTCATCATTTCTCCATTTCTTCCAATTTTCTCACGGTCGTGAATTTTTACTATGTTTTTACTTATTTTGTGCGGTAAGTTTCTCAAAAGAACTTTATTTTTGTTATTGCTTAACTTATTATATCGAAAAAATTAATATACTAAAAAATCCGTGGGGCGTAGATTCCTCATGAGAAAAAAAAAACTAAGAGAAAATCCCCACGAAAATTGGACGAGGAGAAAGTTTTCCTCGTTTGCTTAGCGGGAATGTGGCGGTCACTACCCCATAAATATCAGGTAGAGGATTGGGAATAATCCCCGTCCCCGCACGCACCATTGGTAAGCCTAAAAATTATTATATCTTGACTAAACTAGAACATGGGTCTCCAAAACCCAATGTCTTAGGTTCAAGTCATACATGACGTAATGAAGAACTTGTTATCTTAACTCTTGGGGTCATGAATTCACCCTATCGTGCTAAGTGGTTACATTAAACACGAAGCGTTTCAGGATGGTATTGTGGTTGTGAAACAGTGGTTGTGTAGTCAGTCATCTACGTAGTAGGCCACATATTAAAATTCTTAGTAAAACATTTTTTTAAGCGAGTACCCAACAGTACAACGGGTACTCACCCTTCTGGGTATCCGTTACACTATTAAGAACCCGATGTGACAAAGTGGGTTTATGCTTTCACCGGGTTACTCAGTAGTATAACATACACTCAAGATTTCTGGTACCCGCTATGCTGCTAAGAACTCACTGTGCTAAAGTGAGTTTCTGCTATTACAGTGGGTAAATAAAAAATATAACATGTTTCAAAATATTCGTCACTATAATAAAGCCATCCTTGCTAAACAAGCTTGTCTATCTTTTGAGATTTCCAGAGTGCCTTTCTCACGAAGATTCTCGGAACAAAATACTATCCAGAAGCTAGTCCTTTCACGGGAAGAAGAACGAAGTACGACAGCAAAAAGGAGCAATTCGTATCCAGATGGTGATGCCCTAGCCTTAACACCATAAAGTTGAATGTGGATGCGCCGATTAATAAGGGAAAAGACGGGGGATTCTATTGGAATTTTTGCACGAAGCTCGTACAGATCTTGTCTAGGGTGGTGGCTAAATTCTTCGTGGGAACTTGCGAACCACTTACCATCGAAGCAATGGCTGCCAGGTACGCTATATACATTGCCAGATACCGACAACAACCTCGTGTTATCAATGAAGGGACAACTTGACGATCGTCAATATGCTGTTGCACCGGGATGCCGACTAGGTCATAGCAGGTTCAGTTCTTGAAGATTGCATTTTTTATATAGATCTTTTCATTCTATTTCGTTTAGTTTTATCTTGGCGTCGATGGAGAAGGTTTACCCCTCCTACTCAAGTGATTTCCGACATCTTTCCCATACCCAATGATAAAATTTCTAATTTTACTAAAAAGGAAAAGAAAAGAGGGAAAAGACATAATTTATGACATCAATTTGGATAAGTTTCTTTTAAAAGAAATAAATATGTTTTCCCATTACTACTAACTTTTGAATAAGAAACATACCATTGGTTTAATAGTGTTTGTTTTGGGATGATCCCCAAAACATCACGGTGATCCTCTCATCAGCCTCTCATCATTGTGTTTATTTAGCATATGTGATGAGCCATAGCGGAATCACGAAACACCTAGGTAATGAAAATGGGGTGATGTTCTAAGTTTGGGATCACAAAAAAAAAAAAAACGATCCTCCATCACCTTGATGGGGTGACATTTTTTTTTGGGGACAAAATTGTTGAAAATGTGTACTCAAAATGCCATTTCGAGGATTAAATGAATTAGGCATACAACCCATGTAATATTCTGATTTGGTTTTTTGTATTCAAATTATTTATTTTTCAATAATAATATTATCGAGTTTGTGTATTTTACTCAATTGAGGCATGCTATCTATTAATCGTACAATTATTTATAATGACGTTCAATAAGAAAATAAATAAATAAAATACTAGTACTTAGACTTTTGTCAACGATTCCCCAGAGCAAAGAGGGGGCACCAAAGAGCTATCATTCTCTAGTGTTAAATTAGTCCATGTGACTGAATCTCTGATAGGATGGCCGAATGATTATTATTTTTGTTTGTCGACGTGTCCGTAGTATCTGTCAGTCATTTACTTGGAAAGTGAGAGCTCGTGACATTGATATAAAACAAATCGGGAATTGTCTGTATTTGGACTCTGATTCATAGTCGAATCGATCACATGTTAAGAATGTCAATGATCGGTTGACTGACTATGGGTTTGTGTAAAACTTAGACCGAATGGTCAACATAAGAGTTGGTTTCGAGATCTTGACTTGTCACTCACATTGTTAGGCCCGATTTTTCAAAATAAACGACAAAATAAAGTGTTAACAATAGAGCGTGATTTGGCTTGAACCGCCGGTTGGAATTCACGGTCTCGAGTAAATCAAGATACATGTCATATGAGAACATCAATATGCTTACTTCTATAATTAAGAGCTTCACATCCATTCCTCTTTATCGAAATCACTACACTAACATCTCTTTCTTCACAGACACATGCATATCGTATGAGGGAGGGGATTCTCGGGGGTGTGGGAAAGGATTTGATGAATTCAAAAGAATTGAACGAGGATCCGTATGAGGTGAAAATCTCATGAACGGTTCTGTAGAGTGGCATGACATATCTGTCAATTTTTCTATTATCACTTACGTAAAGTTGTCAGAGGACGATCAACCTCTGGATTTGAAATCACTGCTTATATACCCGACGGTGCCCATAATCTGACCTCCTTGGAGTCTTATCAAAAGTACAAATTTCAGTGCATGTTATGCGTTAAAAGTTTAAGATTCATTAAACATTAGCCGGTCACTATAAAGGACACAGATATGAACGTGAGCGGAAAAATAACAATGCTCGATCTTGCGCCTTTGGTGGAATTTTCGGTTTTGGACCCCGTAAGATTACAAACCATCATGAGAAAGTAAATTATAATAGAGTTGCGAAGAAGTGGTCGATCAACTCATGGTTGACGAGTTAGGCCTCGACTTGACACTCAAATTCGGATACAAGAATCATGATTTGATTAGTTAATGGATGTAGTTTTAAAATCATCGAGGACCGGGCCGAGGCCGAGTCCAAGTCTGACACCGACCCGAGCCGTGCCAAGTGCACAATGGGCACTTTGTAGGAGCACTTTGTACTTTGCACGCCACATAGTCGATAGGAGCTATTGGAGCCAAATATTTTGTCCACGATGACGTGTCGGTGAGATGTTGCCGTGGCAAGCATGACACACGTAGATGATGATGATGATGATGAGGTGGCGTTGAGTAAGCGCTGACTGGGCTAACTGAGGTGGCATGACACGTTTGGTTAGTGGGACACTCCGGATCCTGACCGTTGGACCGACCCGACCGAGAATATGAGGAGTCGGGTCGAGAAGCTTCCAAATTGCGGGGCACTCCAGAAAATGCGATTGTTCGCATTCTGGCCCCAAAAGTAAAAAAAGCCAAAGGTTGCAATAAATGGCAATCTATGTGGGTAGTAATGAAATTTGTAAATGTTGGTTACAGAAATATTCTTTTGAGTTTGAAAATGAGTTTAATGGTTAGAGAATAATTACTACCTATAAAGTTTTAGAATGAATTTGAGTATGAGAATGAATTTTCGATTAAAGATGGTCTAAGTTGGTCCCTCGCAACGGCGTCCATGATCACTTGCTGCTTTTGTTGACCCTATAATAATATATGGGTCACCAAATATATACACGTTATTTAATAATGCAATATAACATAAGGAACGGAAAATATTAGTTTGAAATAGAATTAGTATTCTCATCATTACAATACATCAAGATAGTCATAATTACTATTATCCATGTCATAACACAGTCATCAAACAAAAATCCAATATGATTAGCTATAACTATTAAAACTTTCACCAAATATGCTCAAATTATTTCAGAATTAATAGAGATTAATGAAATCATCAAAAGTATGCTCATAATTATTACACTAAGATTTTTTTAATAGTTATTTATCCTTGTAAAGTCATATCTATTCAACCAAACTTCAACATGCTTACTTCTATAAATTAAGAGTTTGACATCCATTCCTCTTTATCGAAATCACTACACTAATATTCTTCACACACGCGCATATCGTATTTCTTATCTCCATGGAATCTTCTCAAGAGTACACATTTAAGTGCATGTTATGCGCTAAAAAGTTCAAGATCCAGCAAGCATTAGCTGGTCACTATAAAGGCCACAGGTATGAACGTGCGCGTAAAAATAACAATGCTCGAGCTCGCATGCTTGATGGAATGTTGGGTTCTGGACCACGTGGAAATACAAACCATCATGAGAAAGTCAATTATAACAAAGTTAATGAAGCGGTAGATCAACCCATGGTTGACGAATCAGGCCTCGACTTAACACTGAGGCTCGGATACATCAATCGTGATTAGATTAGTTAGTAGTTTTCATTTTCCAAATCATCGATGATTTGATTCTTAGATTAATTACTTGTTTTGGTTTGTTCTTTGTTAAATTCAAAAGCAAGTAGTTTGTCTCAAAGTTATATATTTATGCGTAAAAAATATAAGGACGGAAAATTTATTAGTTTTTTATATAAATAAATAAATTAGTTTTAATGACTACCCACTTTGTTATACAAACAATATTAGAAATAAATACAAACAACACTGATAAATATTAAGAAGTTATGGCACATGCCAACGGTTCATGATATTATATGTAAGTATTGATTGTAATTAAGCATTAAGAAATTGTTTCATGTTAATACATAATAAGTAAGTTGGTCCATGGCGATGGCGTAATACACTATATTACTATACATTTCAACAAATATACACATGTTAATTAAATAATGCAATATAACATATAATGTATTAAAGAGACGAATGAAAAAATAGTTTGAAACGGAATTAGTAATCTCATCATTACATTACGTCAAGATTATCATAAGTTCTATTTATCCATGTAATAACACAGTCCTCAAATAAAAATCCAATAATGTGATTAGCTCTACCTATTAAAACTTTCGTCAAATATGCTCAAGATAATTCAGTATAACGTAATAAACAGAGATTAACGAAATCATCAAATGTATTATCATAATCATACATTAAGATTTTTTAATTATTATTTAGCCCGGTAAAAAATCATAGCTATCCAACCAAACTTCATCATGTTTACTTTTCTATAAATTAAAAGCTTCACATCCATTCAAAATTTTTCTTTACACAGCACAGACACATCGTATTTCTTATCTCCATGTAGTCTTCTCAAGAGTACAAATTTCATTGCATATTATGCGTCAAAATGTTCAAGATCCAACAAGCATTGCTAGTCACTATAAAGGATGCAAATATGAACATGGACGAAAAAAATACAATGCTGCGCGTTTGGTGGAATATTGGATTTTGGACCATGTAAAATGCAAACCATGAGGAGAAAATAAATTATCATAGAATTTATGATGTGGTCGATCAACCCATGATTGATGAGTCATGCCTCGACCAGGCTCAGATACAGTAATCGCAGTTATATTAGTTAATAGGTTATATTTTTCAATTCATCGACGATTTAATGTTCATATTAATTACTTGTTTTTGTTTGTTCTTTGCTAATCGTAGAAGTACATTATCTCAAATTTATATATTTTATGCGTCAAAATATAAGGACATAAAATTTAATAGTTTCTTTTGTAATAAATAAATAAACAAGTTTTTAATTACTACCCACCTCAAAAATATAAAACATCACACTACAAAATTAGACGCGTGAAATTTTTTATCCAAACAACATTCGAGATGATAAGTAACAGCAACCGTTAAGAAGTTTTTACCCAAACAACATTACAATGATATGGTATCGGCAGAAAAAAAACAAGCAAAATATATACTTTCATTATTATGTAGGTATTGATTGTAACTAATCATCATTAAGAAATTGTCTCATATTAATGCATAATACGTAAGTTGGTCCATGACAATGGCGTAGTACATGATCACTTGACCATTTTGGTTAGACTATACTATACATTTCAAATATACACATGCTATTTAATGCAATATAACATAACAATATATTAAAGAGAGATGAATGAAACAATAGTTTTAAGTAAAATTAGTATTCTCATTAATGCATTACGACAAGATTGTCATAATTATTATTTGGCTTAAATGTATTGTTAGTCATGTATCTTTGAGGGGGTGACATTTTTAGTCATGTTAAGTTAAGGTTGACAATTTCAGTCCCGTAAGTATCAAAATTGAAGCAATTTTAGGCCTGTTAAGTTAGGGGTGACAATTTTAGTCCCGTAAGTATCAAAATATAACAATTTTAGGACAATTAACCGAGAAACTTAATTTCAGTCCGAAATTTAACGGTGGAAATGCCGACTTGAACCAAATTTATTTTCTCTTTCATCCAGTCACATCATCATAAGCACAAAATAAGTGGTAAAATGAATTAAATAATAATAAATAATTAAATAATAGTCCAAGTGGGCATCTTCGACATCAAAATCTAGACTGTAATTAGGTTTCCGGGTTAACTGTCCTAAAATTGGTTTAATTTTGATTCTTACGGGACTAAAGTTGCCACCATTAACTAAACGGGATTAAAATTTGCTTCGATTTTGTTACTTACGGGACTAAAATTGCAACGTTTAAATTAACGGGACAAAAAATACCACCCTTTAATTATTTTTATTATTTAATTATTAATTTTTAATTTATTATTTATTATTTTTTTGTACTTATGATGTGACGCTTAATTGGAGGAAATAGAAAAAAATTGGTCCAAGTCGGCATTTCTACTGTCAATTTCGGACTGAAATTAAGTTAATGGGTTAAGTGTCTTAAAATTGCTTTAATTTTGATACTTACGGGACTAAAATTACCACCCTTAACTTAATGGGACTAATATTGCTTCAATTTTGATACTTAGAGGACTAAAATTGCCACCTTTAACTTAATGGGACTAAAAATGGCACCCCTCAAAGATACATCACTAATAATACATTTAAGCCAATTGAACATGCCGTTCGGTTTGAGTCTATTTCTCATTTTGTGTTCCTTTTTCAGCACCGGTGGAGATGATCCAATACATTCATAAACTCCGCAATCTTTTATCCAAGAAAGCATAGAAAAAAAACTCATTTAATTGCACATCTGCATAGTGCTTCATCATCATAATAATAATTTTACACAATATTGATCGCATAAGGTCGTATGTTTTTATTAACGCGGAGCACACCAAGTAGTCGACTTTCATTCGATCTTCAGAACCAGTAATCCCCGTACCTCATGTCGCAGTCCACCATCGTAATCCGCGCCCCGACGTCGTAGGTGCACAGACGCGAAAACTGGACCACGGCTTCGTCGAGGCAGTCGCCCGGGGAAATAGTTATCAAGCAAGCTGCGTATCCGTAGACGGTCGTTCCCTGGTAAGTTCGCGTCACTTGCTTGGCGTAGTACGGAGAAGCGGGAGTGCTCTTCACCAGCTCGACGAGCGTACGTGTCCACCACGTTGTCTCCGTAGGGGTCCCCCCACGTGGCTCCGTTGCACTCGTAGGACGTGATGGTTGTGTCGTCGGGCTGGCTTTGGACGACGGGGGATGTGATTGTAAGAAGTAAAAGTAGTGATATGAGTGCTAGGGTTTTTAATGTGTCACCGGCGGGGGAGTAATTAGTAGCCATCTCTCGTGTTTTTTTTTTTTTTTTTTTTTTAAGTCTATGTTGTGATTGATGTGTGATGGGTTAATTTTTGGTGCTATTTATTGGACTCCGAGTATACTTGAGCAAGTGTTTTTTTTTTTTACCTAGTTAGATTTTACTAAAATTTCCATCAATTTCAATCCTGACATAAAATATTGCACAATGTAGTTGTCCCCTCGGTGTATAATATTTTATTAGATATAAATATATACTTAGTGATTCAATATAAAAAATATATATATTTTGTGGCTGAAAATTGAAAACATGACCCAAAATTGTTTTGGCACACAAAGTTAATGACCTATTTTTGCAATTATCAAACATAGTGACCCAAAAACAAAAATATGTATAACCTGGCGGGTATGTTCAACACTCTCACTTGAAAACATCTCTACGACGAGTAATTCTTTTTTTTATTAATCTGGAAATAACATAACTTTTTATTTCTGTCTTTCCGCATATATTTCATATTTAAAACTCATTCCAGGGTCCAAAAACCATCAGGTAAATTGAGGGACGTTTGATATTATATGTTGTATCTTGATAAAATTTGTTGTATTTGTGTTAACAACGAATGGGAGACAATAAAAGACATAATAGGAACAATCTATGTATATATATTATTATATATATGTGTATATAAACCAATAAATATACCAACAGCTACATTAGAAGTAAAAGTAACTAAGATACATTATCAAATTAAGCCTACAACTAAGATGCATCAATCAAATTAACCCTACAGCTTCGAAGTACAGCACAAGATATTTTGAACACCAAAAACAAAAGGAAACCCCAAAGACCGATTTCCTAACTGTTTTTCGACTCTCCTCGGAAATAGTGAATAGTAATAATCACACCATTTATTTCTTTTTATTTCTCTAAACATTCTTTTGGACACTAATAAATGCCATGTACCCCTCACGGAATCGTCTTAGCTGCCCTTCTTTTTCTGACGTGTATATGATATTGGTCAAAAGAAATGTGAGAGATTTGATTGCCTTATAAATATACATGTATATATATATATATATTATTAGTTATAAAATGAATACGTTACATTGATTAATTTATGATTGATTACGTGAAAGTTATGTTCATTCCTGGAAATTGGATATTTTCATGAATATAGGTTGGAATCAGCTTTCAAAAAAAGGTTGGCATCATCGAGTATTGAACATATATGCATTAAGGTATTATATTCCAAGATGCTGAAAAATGAAAATGAATATATTTTCAAATATATATATAAAAAAAAGGAGTCGAAGGATGAAAAACCCTGTGAGAGAAAAGTGATACATAAAACTCGAATCTATATCATGAATTTCTGTTGTGTCGAGGGATTGGTTAACGTTAAGGTACTAAATTAATTCTCTTATGTTATTATGATTTTTCCTATAATTCTCAATGAAGAGAACCAAACGGTCCAAAGACAATATTATTATTATTTCGAAAGTTTTAAGTCCAGCCCACATGTTAAAGCCCAGTGCTAACACAGTCTGTTACATTATAAGTCGGTAGAACAGTAAAGGCGGCAAGGCAAACTCATCCGATGGCGGCCACAACCTCGCTCGCCTCTGCTCCGGAGTTCTCCGCCGTCCGATCATCATCATCTATGTTTTCGGCCGGTCCTATTTCGGTGAAGTTCAACCCTCTCAAGCTGAAACTTCCCAGAAGCTTCTCAGTTCGTATCTCCGCCTCCGCTTCAGATGACTCTGGTATGCTATCCCTTCAGATGACTCAATTCGGAAAATGTACACTGTATGATGTATGGATACTGATGAAATCGGATGTAATTTAGTTGCTCCACGTTCGGTGGTTGTTTTTGGCCCTACGTGATTCAAGTTGATTGAACGCAAAATTATTTGTGAATTTTGAACTAAATTTGTGTAGGCAATATTGGTTTTGATTAATTGAAGCATTTAGAAGCTGTTTCTTACTATGGGAGCTTTGAGTTTGTTTTTTTATTATCTATAATAGTGGTGACATTGCTCGATTATGGAGCTGGAAATGTGAGGAGTGTGAGGAATGCAATTCGGCACCTCGGCTGCAAGATCAAAGAAGTAAGCTTTACTGGTTAAAGTATAAGTTATCATTTTGTTTCGAACAGATGTAGAGCTGACGAGCAAGAAATTGATGTTTGTGAATGCCTCATGATTTACACTTTCTGAAGGCAATTTTTGACTGTCACTGTGATTGATGTGGTTTTTTGTACTATTTGGATGTCTGTTTACTACATTAGGTTGAAGGACCAGAGGATATTTTAAACGCCAGACGTCTTATATTTCCTGGCGTAGGCGCATTTGAACCGGCGATGGATGTGTTGAGCAAGAAAGGGTGAACTTCTCTCCTAGTAAATTTCTAGTTTTATGTTAATGCCTTTGATTTACTATGGTTCATGCAGCATCTCAAGATAGCTACTATTTTTGTTGCTTAATTAATGGCCTCTCAACAATTTCTTCTTGTGAGCCCATTGCATAAGCATGTGGTTTCGTTATATTCAGAAGCATTGAAGAGTTTATGTCATTTTTATACCTGCATTAACCATTTGACTTGCTCCATTATTGTCTGATGGAACGATTGCAGATGGGCTGAACCACTCTGCGCTTACATAGAGCAGGATCGCCCATTCCTTGGCATTTGCCTTGGATTGCAGCTGCTGTTTGAGTCGAGCGAGGAAAATGGACCAGGTAATGAGGCTCACTCTCCTTTTGTTTATTTTGGACCCTCACCGACTTGTTCGTCCTTCACGAATGTGAAATATTTGCTAGTTTATATTGATTCTTTCGATAAACCCACACAGATCTATTGTGTAATCGACTAAATGAAGTAGTTATAATTGGGTTTTGATAATTTGGTTCCTCTTGAGACCTAAGCATCCTAAGTGATCTGGATAAACCAATCATGTTCGTGATGTTAGTGTAACTGCTCTTTCCCGAATCACCTTTTTTCTTGGCATCACGTGGTTTTAGTTGCATTGTGAAAATATACTGAGTTATCATGCTGATATAAATAAAAAAATAAAAAATTCACAGTGAAAGGCCTTGGTCTTATTCCGGGAGTAGTTGGGCGTTTTGACTCCTCAGATGGATGCAGAGTGCCTCACATCGGTTGGAATGCCCTCAAAGTAAAAGAAGACTCCCAAATTCTGGATGATGTAGGAGGCCGCCACGTCTATTTTGTTCATTCTTATCGTGCTATTCCGGTAAATAGTTTGATCCCAGCTGTCAAAATTCACGCCCGAGATCTATTTCGTTATGTTATTTCTAACCGTCTATGCTGTTACGCACTGTAGTCAGATGACAACAGAGAGTGGGTGTCTTCCACATGCAACTATGGCATCGATTTTATAGCATCGGTTAGAAGGGGAAACGTTCACGCTGTTCAGTTTCACCCGGAGAAGAGTGGCGGTATGAGCTTTTGACTTGTTCTAAGAGTTTATGACTTACTTTTTTTTTTTCAACGAAGAGTTTATGACTTACTGAGCTCATTGAATGTTGGAATGGTTTTGTAGGCGCTGGCCTGTCTGTTCTGAGGAGGTTTTTATTTCCCGAATCTGACAGAACAAAGGTACTCTTAGGCATGTCATTCTATATATTTGTCTGTCTTTTGGCCGTTTATCTACTGAGTCAGTAATATCTTCTTGCGAAGACAGGTGCCGGTCCAAGGGAACGCCTCCAAACTTGCGAAAAGGGTGAGTATTACTCTTTATCGAGGTACTTGTATTGCACTCTCGATTGCGGGAACTTCAATCTTTACATGAAAAGAACTACTTTTTCGTGGTTTTATAAATAACAATAAGTCAATAACTACTTTTTTGGTTTTTTAAGTTTAAGATTTTTCTAGCATAATATTACAAGCTGACTTACTATTTAGATTCAGAAAAAAAGGCTATATGTACTAGCCAACATTATCTTTTAAAGTAATTTCAGTCAAGGAAAGATACTTTAGATAGGAAATTTTGGGCCTAGTTTGGAAGTCTACAGACCTGAACATTTAAACCTGAAGTAGTTGATTAGTTAAATTATAATGTCTGTCCATCTCATTGGAGCATTCCAATTCTTATATATCAGAATTTGGGGCATCTGTAATTTGTAACTTGATAATGCCACTTAATTGGTTTGTATGTTAAATATTCATCAGGTCATTGCTTGTCTTGACGTGAGGGCGAACGACAAAGGTGATCTTGTTGTAACTAAAGGGGACCAATATGATGTCAGGGAGAAAACCGAAGAAAACGAGGTACTGCCCGATTAACACTTTACGAATCTGTGTCTCTAGTGTTGGTGGTCGATGTGCTTTGTACGAACTTATACATTCTTTTTATGTCTTTTCGAGGAGTCACCTCAGTAGTTGGGGTTGCTTTTTATTACAAACAACTCCACTGTCATATTTGTTGTATATTCTTATGTGTTAGTTCACAACTATATCACGCGGAAAATCCAGAAGTAATTCTCATACTTAGCATACAGTCATCTGTCTGATCCTAATTTGATGTTAATTTTTCGAGCACTTCTCATGATGAATATAAACTACTGTGTTAGTTCTCAGTAGACGAATTTAGTTGAAATTTATCATGATCTGTATATTTATTGTGCATGAATATCCATTTGAAGGTGAGAAATCTTGGAAAGCCAGTGGTTCTTGCTGGACAATACTATAAGGATGGTGCTGATGAGGTACACCTTGTCCTGTGTAATATTCTAGTTCGTTAACAGTTAATACTAAAACTGTTACACAGTTTATACAGAAACCGAAAAGTAGTTGCATGTTCAAAACATAGAGAAGGTTTGACAACTTTAGGAAAGCTACGATGATTGGATCCCTTTGTAAAAAGTTTTAAACTCTGAGTTCCTCTTCATGCTCTGCAGGTCAGTTTTTTGAATATCACTGGGTTCCGTGACTTTCCCCTGGGAGATCTACCCATGCTTCAGGTTTGTTACGTTGATTGTACTTTATCAGTATATGTTTATCCTGATTTCCCATTTTTAATTTTTAGTTTGAATACACTACATATATCAAAATAGAATGAAGGACACGTGCTGATTCATTTTGGTTCTGCAATTTATTTGTTTGACCTAGAAGTTGACGGCATAATTGACTAGGGAGAGCAAGTTATCATGAGCCAGTTATGTTTTCTTTTTTTTTTTTTGTCGCAGGTATTGAGATATGCATCAGAACATGTTTTTGTGCCTATGACGGTTGGTGGTGGTATTCGAGACTTCACTGATGCCAATGACAGGTATATATCCCATCAAGAGGAAAACTCCTTAGCTAAGAGCATCTCCAACCTGTACTGTATATATTGTGTTTAACACCAAAATACAGTAAAATTGTCTTCCAAACCAACACTAAATTCTACATTTTTTTTGTGTATTGAACAGAGTAACTCTATTTTTAATTTTATAGTTTTTATTTTTTTCTTAATTTAATTTGTTTATTTTATGCCAAATAATGTTGGCTACATTGACGTTCGTTTTTTATTATTATTTAGTTGTAATATTTTGTTTTTAATATTATTAAATCATAATTTTATTAGTATGTTAATTACAGTTTAATCAATCTTTAATATGTATTAATTTATGAATTAAATACAAGTTGTGTTGTTTTTGTTTTATGAATTAATTATAGTAATTAAGAAGTAGGAACATGTACGAAATGTTATTTTTAGTGTAGAAACAGAGTCAATGGGTTTGCGTAAAAATTAGTTTAGAAAATAGAGTTAATGAATTGGAGTAAAAGAAAGCACTGTAGCAACTGTATTTTTGTGTAAGATTTACTGTATTTTTGTTTTATGGTTTGGAGATGGCCTTAAGAGAGTTTTGATCGAACTTGCAAGTTGCAATATATATATATATATATATATATATATATATATATATATATTATCTGCAGGTACTACTCAAGTTTGGAAGTCGCTTCAGAGTATTTTCGGTCAGGTGCAGACAAGGTCTCCATTGGAAGCGATGCAGTTTATGCTGCCGAAGAGTACTTAAAAACCAAAGTATCCACTCTCACCATTTAAAATTTTTGGACATTTTTTCTCTCTTTGTATAACTTGGCTTTGTTTTAAAGGTGAAAACTGGGAAAAGCAGCATAGAGCAGATCTCTAGAATATACGGAAATCAGGTACCATTATTCATCAACATTTTAATATGTGCCTCATACTTTTTAATAAGAATGTTATCTTTTGTAACATGGGGCTTAAATGACATATGAAACCATTTCATTTTCTCCATCTCTTACAACACGGGTCTCACAAGTTAAACTGCATTTATTAGGCCGTGGTCGTAAGCATCGATCCTCGTAGAATGTACTTGAAAGATCCCAATGAAGTAGAGTTCAAGTCTCTCAGAGTAACAAAACCAGGTGAGTTCGAGCCATTTTGTTAATTAACAAGAAAAAAGTATGTTTTTTTATTCAAATTTCATATCTTTCCAGGTCCTAACGGTGAGGAGTACGCTTGGTACCAGTGCACGGTAAAGGATTTGTTGCATTCTCGAGGCCATGCATTGTTTTTCTTAAATTATTGAATTGTCTTGAGTAATTAATTAATCAAATAAATAAAATAGAGCAATATGGGTTTTATGAAGGTGAATGGTGGTCGTGAAGGTCGACCAATTGGAGCCTACGAGCTTGCAAGAGCGGTTGAAGAACTTGGAGCTGGTGAAATACTCCTAAACTGCATAGACTGTGACGGTTTGTCCCCATACGTTTGCTCCCATAATACGCAAGCAATTTACGTTCAAAAGGTCTCCCGAAAAAAAAAAAAAAAAAGAAAAAGAGTAATAGTTAGCATTATTTTCAGGTCAAGGTAAAGGGTTCGACGTGGATTTGGTGAAGCTAATCTCAGACGCCGTCAGCATCCCGGTGATAGCTAGTAGTGGGGCCGGTTCGGTTGAACACTTTTCGGAAGTGTTTTCCCAGACAAATGCATCTGCTGCTCTTGCTGCTGGGATTTTCCACAGAAAAGAGGTTATTGAAGCATTCTTTTTTTTTTTGTTGAATTATTTTTATCAGTTTATGGTGCGATTATTGAGTTGCATTGATTTATCTGAGTATTATAGGTGCCAATTCAAGCTGTGAAAGGGCACGTGTTGAAGGAAGGCATTGAAGTGAGGATGTGAGTTGTGAGGATCATTTGTTTAGGTGGTCGTGAAATGATTTTGAGGATTATGAATCTTTGTTTAGATTTCTGACTTTTGATTATTCATAAATAGCTATCTTACAAAAAACTCAGCATGTTTAACTCTATAAATTAATAAATTCACACATCTTTCTCGAAATTGCTACAATGACATCACTTTCTTTTTTTCACACACGAACACGTATTCTTTATTTCTTTTTCCATGGAGTCTTCTCAAGAGTACAATTTCAGTGCATGTTATGCGTTAAAAAGTTCAGATCCAACAAGTCTTAGCTGATCATGACAAAGGTAGAAATGTACGTGGATGAAAATTTTGCAATGCTCAAATCTGGCGCCTTTGATGGAATTTATGATTTCAGACTATGTAAAAACGCAAACCATCATGAGAGAGAAAATTATAATAGAGGTGATGCAGTGGTTATCCACCCGTGGTTGATGGGTTTGGCCTGGACTTATCGGATACAACAAGCACTATAAGGTAGTTACGATTAATTGATTGTTTGAAAATTAACTGACTTACTGTATTTTTTAAAGTTTTGACGGTTTGATGTTTCGATTAATTGATTGTTTCAGTTTGTTCTTTGCTAGTGCAAACGAAGAACTTACATTGTCTCAAATTTATATATTTTTTGCATAAACAACAATGATATATCTTGAAATTATTTTTTAATAAATAAATAAATAAAGAGCTTCCAATTACTACCAACTTCAAAATAAAGAAAATTCGCAGTACAATATTAGACGCGTTAAATTTTAATACACACAACATTCGCAAGATAATTACGCACGATCTTTATGAGGTAATTACCGTTAAAACAATTGTACTATTTTATGTGGTATGCGCTGAAAAAATATATACCTTCACATTTCATTATTATCTAAGTGTTAAGCTGTAACTAATCGTCGTTGAGAAAATTGTCTATATGTTAATCCATAGTAAAGTTAGTTTTTGTCCATGGCAATGGCGTGGTACATGATCACTTTCCACTTTTTTGTTGAGATTGTATTACTCTACATTTCACCAAATATACAGAGGTTATTTAAATAATATAATATAATATAATATAATGTAATTTAATGTAATATAATATAATATAATATAATATAATATAATGTAATGTAATTTAATGTAATATAATGTAATATAATGTAATGTAATGTAATAAAATGTAATGTAATGTAATATAATATAATATAATATAATATAAAATATAATATAATATAATATAATATAATATAATATAATATAATATAATATAATATAATATAATATAATGTAATGTAATATAATATAATATAATATAATATAATAAACTGAGGTGAATGAAACAATGGTTTGCATTTTAATTAGTATCATTATTACGTTACGTGAAGATTGTCATAATTTATATTTGTCCTTGTAATAACAACAGTCGTCAAATCAAACTCAGTGTGATTAGCCCCACTTAATAATTATTCCAAATATACTCAAGACATTTCACATAATCTAATAAATAGCTATTAATGAAACCATCTCTTAAATTTGAAAAAAATATTCTCCGTAATCATTATACCAAGATTGTCTCAATTATTATTTATCCTTGTAAAAGTCAAAGCAACATGCTTAACTCTATAAATTAAGAGCTTCACATTCATTCCTTTTTATCGAAAACACTACAATAACATTTCTTTGTCTTCTTTTCACACAAACACACGCATTCTTTATTTCTTTCTCCATGGAGTCTTCTCAAGAGTACAAATTTCAGTGCATGTTATGCGTTAAAAAATTCAAAATCCAGCAAGCGTTAGCTGGTCATTACAAAGGACATAGATATGAACGTGAACGAAAAAATTACAATGCTCAATCTCGCGCCATCGATGGAATTTCTGGTTTTGGACCACGTAAAAACGTAAACCTTCACGAGAGAGTAAATTATAATAGAGTTGATGAACTGGTCGATCTACCAACAGTTGATGAGTTTGGCTTGGACTTAACACTCAAGCTCGGATACGGCAACTGCAATTAGATTAGTTAATAGGCTGTATTTTTTATAATCTTATGCGATTTGGTGTTTAGATTAATTGACTGTTTCAGTTTGTTCTTTGTTATGTCAAAAGAATACTTATTTGTCTCAAATCATATATTTTATGCGTCAAAATATAATGACATAAACTATAATAGGTTTTTTCAATACATAAATAAATAAATAAGTCCAATTACTACCAACTTCATAATAAAGAAATATACAATTACAATATAAGACGCGTTAAATTTTCTACACACAATATCTGCGAAGATGGTTGCGCGCAATTTTTTTAAGAAGTTATTATCGTACATTGTACTATGATGTTGTGTGCGCTAAAAAAAAGCAGAAAACATATACATTCAGTTCATTATTATCTGTGTTAGACATTGGTCATTAAGAAAATTGTCTCATGTTAATACATAGTAAGTTCATCTCTTCCCACGACACAAAATACAGTAATTTACACAAAAATACAGTGGCTAGTCCTCTCCAACCCACAACACAAAATAAAGTTAAAATTACACAAAATACAATTGCTACATTGTTGTTACTCCAACACACAAATTCTATTTTCTACACTAATTTTTACTTCAACCCACTCACTGTGTTTTCTACACTAACTTTTATTCCATCCCATTAACTCTATTTCTACACTAAGAATAATATTCCATACATATTTTTACTTATTGTTATTATAATTTATTTTAAAAAACGAAACATTATATAAATTAAATTTAAATTTTTATTTCAAAAATTATAATTTTTATATATAAAAGTTATTAGTTCTATAATTGACATGTTAATTTAAAAGCAAATATACTCATATTTTCTATGCAAAAATAAAATATTTATTTTTATTTCATAAGATAAAAACGAAACATATAGAACATTAAAAGACATTTATAGAATTTCATTTTATTATTTGAATGATTCAAAGTATTTTAAACATAAAAGAATAAATATGTATTTAAAAGAAAATAAAATAAAAATTGTAACACAAGTTAGAATTGAGAAATCGAGTTACTCTAAATATAGAGTATCATGCAAACTCTATAATAGTGTTAATAGAGTATCCGTTGGAGAAGATGTGCACTCTATATTAGTGTTTTACACTAAAATAGAGTATCCGTTGGAGATGCTCTTAACAATATTATTATTCAAATACACTAACTCTATTTTCTACGCGAATTTTTACTCCAACCCATTAACTCAATTTCTATACAAAAAAATAATATTCCATATATATATATATATATATATATTCCTACGAATTGTTATTATAATTTATTTATAAAAATAAAAACACATAATTTAAATTATGCCTAATTTTTTTATTATTTATATCTTAGAAACATTTATTTTTATATATAAAACGTAGTAATGGTATAACTAATGATAAAGCAAATACTCGTATTCTCTCTGTAAAAATTAAATATTTAATTATTTATGAAATTCATTAAAATAAAAACGAGAGGTATAGAATTGAAAGGAATTTATATAATTTTAATTTTATTATTTTATAATATAAATATTTTAAACGTAATTAAAACAAGTCCATTTGAGATGAAATAAAAATTGAAAATAAGAACTATATCGCAATTTTACCGTTGACAATAAAAAAAGAGTATCAGTGTGTGGCAACACTATAATATCTTAAAAATAGAATGTCCGTTGGAAAAGAAAAGTACTTTATAGTGTTACACTAAAATAGAGTGCCCGTTGTCCATGGCAATGGCGTGATACATGATCACATTTCAGTTTTGTTGAGAATGTATTACTCTACATTTTACCAAATATACACAGGTTATTTAAATAATGTAATATTATAATATAACATAACATAATGTAACGTGACGTAATGTAAAACGTAACGTAACGTAACGTAACGTAACGTAACGTAATATAATAAAAGAGAGATAAATGAAACAATGGTTTGCATTTTAATTAGTATCATTATTACATTACGTAAACATTGTCAAAATTTATATTGATCCTTTGTAATAAGGCAATAATAAAGTCAAACTCCAATGTGAGTAGCTCTACTTAATAATATTCCAAAGATATTCAAGATATTTCACTATAATGTAATAGATAGAGATGAATGAAAACGTCTCTTAAAATTTGAAAGAAGTATTCTCATAATCATTATATCAAGATTGTCTTCATTATTATTTATCCTTGTAAAGTCATATCTATAAAGAAACTTCAGTACGCTTAACTCTATTAATTACGAGTTTCACATTCATTCCTTTTTATTCAAATCACTACAATAACATTTCTTGTTATTCTTTTCACACAACCACACGCATTCTTTATTTCTTTCTCCATAGACTCTTCTCAAGACTACAAATTTCAGTGCATATTATGAGTTAAAAAATTCAAAATCCAGCAAGCGTTAGCTGGTCATTACGAAGGACATAGATATGAACGTGAACGAAAAAATTAGAATGCTCAATCTCGCGCCATTTGATGGAATTTCTGGTTTTCGACCAGGTAAAAAGGAAAATCTGCACGGGAGACTAAATTATAATAGAGTTGATGAAGTGGTCGAGCTACCCGTAGTTGACGAGATTGGCTTGGACTTAACACTCAGGCTCGGATATAGCAACCACGATTAGATTAGTTAATAAGCTGTATTTTGAACTTGGTGGTTTGATGTTTAGAATGATTGAACTATAAGTGAATCGAACTATAAGTTTGCTTAATAGTTGGATCTTCTCTCCTACGTGACTTAAGACTCGCATCCGTCTTAAAAAATGAGTCATTTCCATCAATATTTTTTCTTCTTAATTTCTATATTAGACACTCTCTCCTTAGCATGCTTCGTCTCTTTAACTACTCTACATGGGGATGAAGTAGAAAAATAAATAGTAATAGACCTTTTTGCTTTCGAAGCATTTAATGAATCTTTTTCTCCCTTGCTGCTTTTTAAAGAAGATTTGTCTTCTTTTGAAATATTTTGTCAACTAAAGGGAGAATGAAGAGAATTTAAGGTTGTGCTTTGTAATTTAATTATCCTTGTAATTAGGGGCGTAATTAGTAATTTTGATAATGTAGGACCAAATAATGAATATATACCATGTAAATAGGTATAAATACAATGTACACTATCAAAATAAACAAAAGTTCATATTCAGAAAATCACGAGTATTGAATTCATATTTTAAACGAGAGAGAATACGATCGAGAATCTCGAAAATCTAACAACCTCTCTCAAGATCTTCGACGCGGATATTCTACCGAACGTAATTCGTAAGATTTCTTATTCGAATACCGAGAATTCATGCTTAGATTACTTGTTGATTGATGAATTAAGACCTAACAATTGGTATCAGAGCAGATCACGATCATTTTTGGATTGAATTCGCTAATCTAAGATCAAAATAATTTTCCAGATTTTTCGATCGAAAAACTTACGTGACTTGTATTTTGATCAATTTGCTTAATGTTTGCGAATTTTGTTGATGATCTTGCTGATTAAGTGATAGATTTTATGTTAGGAATGATTTACGTACTGATTTCAATCGCTTAGAACGTCATATTAATTCAAATTTTCGATTTAGATCGATATTTGCGTTTGCGATTAAGTTTTGATATATTTTCGTAATTTTTGATATATTTTGCTGTAAAACGTAGCTAATCTTGTGTTTGCTCATTTTAAGAACGAAGAAACGAGTGATTATCCAGAATTTCATCACCTAACTTGAACATCTCGGTTGAATCTGGAATTTTCACTGTTACATTGAACTTTGATGTTCTTCGATTGGATTTTCGATCGAAAAACTTGGCTCGAAAATTAATTTTCGAATAAGTTTGCAGCCGAGAAATTTTTCGATGACAAACACTGTTTTCGTGTGTTTTACTCAAATATAAGACTCGAAAAACATTATTTCGATAATTAGTTTTTCGATTCATATATAAATATTTTTTTCGAGCGTAATAAAGCGTATTTTTTTTCGACGGATACCGTTTTCGCTAAACAAATATCTAATTTTGACTCGAAAAACTTGTAATATTAAAACAAGTTTTCGATCTCAAGATTTTCGATCATCTAAACTTTCGAGTAAAAATTTAGCGAAAACATATTTCGATCGAATAATTCACACTCAAAAATCTTTGAGTTAAACTTAACAAAATTTTTCGATTACAAATTTTTCGATAAAAGTTTTTGAGATCAACAAATTATTCGATAGCTTCTCTTCAAGAAGGTCCCGCTCCATTTTGGCTCATCTAAGAAGGCGATGCCACCAATAATCCTCCCATTCCCGCCTCACGAAGACTCAAAATTCCTAATGAATACACCGAGGGGGAGCGATTAAGAGCAAAAGCGGATTTAGGAGCCAAAACTTTCCTAATGCAAGGAATTCCTAATGACATCTATATGCAAATAGATAGTCTATCTAGTGCAAAAGCTATGTGGGACGAGCTCCACAAGATGATGCAACGGACCGAAGTTGGAGTCAAAGCCAAGAAAGCAAATATTCTAACCTCTTACGACTCATTCAAAGGCAAGGCAGAGGAAACCGTTTATGAACTCTATCAACGCTATCTAACTCTTCTTAATGAGATGAGGAAGATAGATATCTTCAAGACCAACATGGAGGTCAACATCCGATTTCTGTCTTCTCTTCAATCGGAGTGGAAGAAAATATCCATGCAAATCCGTCAAAATAAGGATTTGGATGAAATGGATGCCACGCCGTCTTTGATAATCTCGCCCAACACGAGAAAAATATCAGCGAGATACAAAAAGAACTTAAGGGCAAGCAGATCGATGATTCTATAGCTCTTGTTTCGGAAAGAAAACCAAGTCGATCTCGCAAAGATAAAAACATCAAGTTGCCATCTTCTTCAGAAGATGAAGACGAATCTGAATCGGACTCTGAACCCAATATGAAGGAGTTCAAGAAACAGTTGGCTCTCATTTCTAAAATGATGAGCAAAAAGTTCTACAAAAAGAAATCTTCTTCCTCGGCAAATAGACTTCGGACATCAAGCTCCAAGCACAAGGAAAGACCGGTCGAGTCCTCATAATCTAAAAACGCCAAAGAACCACAAAAATGCTATAATTGTGGTAAGATAGGGCACTTCGCCAGAGAATGCAAACTTCCCAAGAGAAAGGACGCCAACTACTACTCCAAAAAATTCCAACTCACTAAACAAAAAGAGGCTGGAGTAGCACTGATGGCCAAACAAGAGCATTGGCTGGAAGACACCACGGATTCTGAAGACGAAAATCTCGCTCTAATGGCATACCTCGAACACGCCTCAAATGATATCTCTTCAAGAAGACCTGACGACGACGACGATAAAGCATACTCTTCATCACAAGAGGTAACAATGTCTCAATCCACATTATTAAACATGTTAGAATCATTACAGATTAAGTACTCTAACATGAAAAATGAGCGGAAAAGAACTAAGGAATTAGAAGAGAGACTAGCTCTTAGTGAAAACAATTTCCAAAAGCAATTAGATAAGAAAATTCATTTAGAAATTCTCTTATCTAACGCTAAGGAAAAAATATCTAGTCTTGAATTAACCATAGCTACCTCTGAGACTAAAGTCAATGACCATAATACGACTTTTATCGATTGTCAGAGAGATTTAGAAATTTCTAAAAATAATTTCAAAGAAATCTCTGACGAACGTAAGAAACATTATTCAAGGATTAAAACTTTAGATGATCTTCTAACGAAAAGGGGTCAAACGGATCAAACTATCTTTCTAAATCAACCTCTTGATATATAATTTTATAATCCTAAAGAAGACTTAGGTTTTAACAATCCATGTAACTTGAAAAAGGTCAATGTTAATAAATTATATGATATCAAGTACATGAGATTAAGTTTAACTTCTCTAATGGCCTTTACTAATTCTTCAGAAATAAATGCCTTAGAAGAATCTAAACAAAAAGCCACAAAATAGGACTGATATTCCCTTTGACTACACCGACTTGAATAATAGTTACAAGACAAGAGATCTCAATTTGTCTAGTGACTATAATTCATTATGTCCCCTAGAAGATTTTTCTAAAAATAAGGAAGAAAATAGTGATCATTTTTAAAGTTCTACTTTCTATTATATTCCAACTATTATTAAAAAAATAGCTGATTTAAACGCTTCCTTAGAAACAGAAAGAAAGAATTTCAAAGCTGAAAAGAATGAGCTTTTACTGGAGATTACTAATCTCAAAACTTCCTCTACTTTAAAAACTTTTCCTGATTTTACTTTGAAAGAAAAATTATTAAATAAGGACAAGATTACATCTAAGAAAATACCTTCCATTGTTTTTCAAAATATTTTAAAAGAAGATAAATCTTCTTTAAAAATAGTAAAGGGAGGAAAAGAATACTTAAATGCTTCAAAAAGGAAAAAGACCTTTTCTAACTCTTTTTCTACTCCATCCACAGGTACAGTAGAAAAAGAGGTGAAGCATGCAAAGGAAATAGTGCCTAGGATAGAATTTCAGAAGAAAAATGATAGAAATGTCTTACTTTCAAAATTTTCTTCTGTATCGAAAACTATGGACACTCACAAGAAGACAGCCGTTTCAAACTTTAATGTTGTTGCTTCCACTTATGTGTTAAAACCTATTAATTTTGAAAGCACAAATTTTGAAATCGGCTCTACTTCAAAACTTATAACCCATCATTATAAAACAAATGCAAATCTTAAGTCTTATGGGAAACAAGATCCAGCTATTAAGAAAGCTTATAGCTCCATACATTCTTGTCCTCACCTAAGGTACCCAGTCCACGTACATTCAGCTAAACACCTTAGGAGACTAGCTAGTGAAAAGATTTTCTCAAGCAATAAGACAAATCAGACATTTGCTCGTGCTGAAATTAACCTCCCATGTCAGGTTCAACCTCACTGAGTTCCTAAAACACCATCTAAGCCAACAAAGAATAACTTATTTGTCTTAAATTCATATATTTCACGCGTAAAAATATGACAGAAACTTTAATAGGTTGTTTAATACATAAATAAATAAATAAGTTCCAATTACTACTAACTTTAAAATAAAGAAATATCGCAATTACAATATGGCACGTTAAATTTTATACACACAACATTCGCGAAGATAGTTACGCGCGATTTTTACGAAGTCATTACCGATCGTACTATGATGTTTTCGCTGAAAAGAAACATATACCTTCAGTTCATTATTATCTAAATGTTAAAAGGTAACTAATTGTCATTAAGAAATTGCCTCTTGTTAGTACATAGAAAGGATAATTCCAATCCACAACACAAAAATCCAGTTAAATTTACACAAAAATTAAGCTATAGTGTTTTTACTCCAATACACTAATTCTATTTCTATACTAATTTTTACTCTAATCCATTAACTCTTTTTGTACACTAAAATAATAATCCATATATATTCATACGCATTGTTATTGCAATTTATTTATAAAAACAAAAAGACCATATAACCTTAAATTATGCATAATTTTGTTATTATTAAGTAAATAATATTTTATTATATATATAAAACCTAGTAACGGTATAACTGGCATGTTAATTTAAAAAATTACACTAATTTCCCTATGAAAAAATAAAATATTTATTATTATAGAAAATTCTTTAAAATAAAAATGAAAATATAGAATTAAAAGATGTTTATAGAATTTTAAGTTTATTATTTTAATGATATAAGTATTTTAAACGTAATTAAAACAAGTCTACAATTAAAAAGAAACAAAGAATGAAAATAAAAATTAGAACGCTATTTTAGCGTTCAGAAATTGATTTACTATAAAAATATGGTATCACTGTTTGCCAATAATATATTCGTGTTAATAGAGTACCATTTGAAGAAGATGTGTATTATATTTTAGTGTTATACGAAAATAGAGTACCTAAATGCTCTAAAGTTAGTTTTATCCATGGCAATCGCATGGTACCTGATGTCTCACCTTTGAGAGTGCCACGTCAGCAAGTTTAAACATTGCCAGGCGGAAATGCAATATTGTGCAAAGTCACCAAGGCACATTGCTTGGGAAGCACTTGAAGACACGCACGAGCGGCCGACGCGGGCCAGGCCAGGCGGGCCAAGGTCAAGCGGGCGACGGTGGGCGAGCGCGTGCGGGCGACTTGGACGTTGAGGTCCAAGACAACGACGAGCGGTGGCTCGACGGATAACAAGCCAAGCACGATGGTGCGCGGCGGCGCAGGAGGTGCTGGCGGCGGTCTGACGGTGGCTCCGGCGGACGGTGACGAACGGCGGTGGTGGTCGGCGGCGGTGCCAGGAGGAGCAAGGCCGAGCATCGGCTTGGCCAAGCAAATGTGTGCGAGCGGCGTGTGCGGGGCCGAGGCAGCGCGCACAGCGTGTGCGTGCGTGCGCAACGAGGCTGACAAGGTTTGCGATAATTTCGGGCGAGCTGTTGGGCGGGATCACGACCGAGTCTTCGATCCGCGTGAAGATTGACCAAGTTTCAGGCTGTTGAGTGGATTTGGGATGCCAAGTCAAACGGGAGAAAATATCGGGGAGAGATTCTCGCAACAGTCGAATTCGAATTCGAATGAGGTTGTTGAGAAAATCTCTCCGAGCAAATATTCGCCCAACTCTATAAATACGGAGGCCGAGATCGAGTCATTATCGAGAGGGAGCTGAGAGACACACATCGATCCACACACACCTCCGAGAGAAAGTTCGAAGGCGCGCACTTCGAGCGAACTACACATTCGAGCTCGAGCGCCGAGCTTGAGAGGGATCCCGCTGAGGGTTTCGCGAGCGAGAAAGAGTGAGCGATTAAGATCCCGAAAAAGGGGACGTTAGGAGATAACCGTGTCGTGTCTTAGAGTAGGCGCGTGAGGCCGAGACGTGTTCGGTGCCACGGGTTTGAGTGTTCTCCATCGTTGTAAACTTTGCGTGAATAAAGATTACGACAAGCCGGGTAGGCGAATCCGGTTGTCCCCGAATTGACCGTGTCTTTGTTTTTACGTTTCCGCATATACAAAGCAGGGTCGTGTGAGAGGCTTATCGCGGGTGACTCGGGAATCGAGCGAGCGAGGAACGAGTCAAACGCGAGCCGGTTGTGAAGCACGCGGGGCTTTTTAATTCGAAAAAAATTTCAAAGTTCCGGATTTGCAATACATGATCATCAGTCACTTTTGTTGAGACTTGTTTTACCCTACATTTTACCAAATATACAATGTTATTTAAATGATGTGAATAATATAATATGAGATGATATATTATAATATAACATATATTGTAGAATAATTTTATGAAATCAATATATCATATATATCATGTAAATTTTCAAATTTGTTTATACAAAATCATCTTTTTCGACGTACTCCAATGAAATTAATATTAATTCATTACATATAAGCCCACTTAAACATGTTTATTCAGCAAACCAATGGTAAATTTAGAATATCACAATTAGTACTGCCTAGATTTTAAATCGCCGCCCAAAATAGACTAAAATAAGTCTTAGTGTAAAGGTTGAGTAAGCTAAAAGGGGTGTAAGTGTCATTATTATAGTCAGAAAAAAATTTGTGTAATTAAGTAATACATGTGGTGTTAGTGTAATTATTAGTTATTTTTAGTTATATATAATTTATTTCATATATTCGAACTACATAGAACTGTATTAAAACTAGTGGAGGACTAGGTTATTTTTCAGGCACTCGATACCATGGTAAATTTAGTAGCACAAATATCTCAGCTCAGTAATAACAGTTGGAATGGGCCAGCCACATGCGGGCATTTTCTAACAAAAAACATTTAAAAAAATCTCTCTCTTATCATTACGTTATCTATCATCAAAGAGATGACCTCAATCACCTCGAAAATGAACTCCATCAGCGCCAATCCTCTGCGAAAATCTTTGCTACTTCAACCTACAATTAATAATGATTTCCTTGCGACTAAATCTTATACACCACAGAGAAACCGTACGCTTTCGTTAAGAATAAAAACCTGTTTACTGCCAGATTCGATTCTTGTTATAGCTGCTGTTGCGCCGCCATCAGTGAAGCTGTCTGTTCTGCTAAAGACGGGGTATATATGTATTAAAGATTTATAATTTTTTAGATTTTTTTTTTCACATGAATGATATATTGCTGTAAAATGTGTGGAAGATGCTGAAATTATTTGATGTTTTTCAACTTCCTTTGAATATCAGGGGCGTGTGTATCTTTGCGTATTGGATTGCGAACTTTGTGGTGCCGGAGATTGTTCTCAAAGATATTCAATCCAAGAAGGGAAGAAATGGCGATGGTGGAAATGAAGATGAAGAAGATCAGCTATGATTCTCTCATGCAAGAGCCTGATGAGTTATGTCTGGGTTTGAGATTTTGATTTTAGATAATGTTCGTACGGACAAGGATGGACAGGGTTTTTTTTTGTAAGAATTATATTTTTCTAAATGATGTAATGTTTAAGAATAATTATTAGGAAATTCAACTGATTTTCGGCGATAAGAAAGACTTAATTTTTCTTGGTGTATATTTAGGAGCGTGACATTTTGTGAGCACCTAAATAATAAATTAAGATGTACCAATTTTAGGATAATAAGTTGTGAAATAAAATATTTGCAAATAATTAAGTCGGAAGCCTAATTTATATTCGAAATTAACACATGTGAACCACACGTGATAATTAATTTGAGAAAACCCTATATGACTTTTGAAATATTTGGTTCAAATCATATATCTGACGAACTAAAACAATTTGATGATAATAATGCTGAAACTTTCAGGCAAGAATTTGTGCACATGATAAAAAAATTTGGGGGGAAAATACAAGCCATGTTGGATTTCTCCAAATTTAATTGTTAAGTAAGACATAAGTGTGATAATTCCGAGCTGGATTAGGTTTTTAGCATTAACTGTCCACAAATTACTTCGATTTGAAAACTTATTGTCATAAAATTAGAACTCTCTATTGCCTCTCCACAAATACACAACAGATAATTACGTTAATAAGAAAACATATTAATTAATTTTCATATTAATGACCTGGGCTTCAAACTGTATTTGGGTTGATGAAATGATATGACTGGCCATACTGGAGACCCAATTGGCCTCCTTATAAATAATTTAAATATTGACTTAAATATTATTTTAGTCCTGTATATTAAGAGGGGTGGTGTTTTAAGGACACTTAACTTTAGGGTGGTAATTTTAGTCCTGTAACTATAAAAAATGGAGCAATTTTAGTCCCATAAAGATGAAACCTAATTTATGCCAGAATTTGTATACGTGGCTGCTGGAAAAGCTGACGTGGACTGAATTTGTTTCTCAATCGCCACCTAAACGCCACAACTAAACGCCACATAATTAATACCAATATAAATGATAAACTAATTCACAACAAGATAATTAATTAAACATGCTGCTTCTTCGATTGTCATATAGGTTCTTGAAGAGAAAATCGATTTGGGGCAAACCTTTGAGTGCAAACTTGATTCATCGTTTATTATATTATTTTTTTATTAATTATCTTGTTATGAATTAGTTTATCATTTATATTCTTATTAATTATATGGCGATTGAGAAAAAAATTCAGTCCACGTCAGCTTTTCCGGCAGCAACGTGTACAAATTCCGGCATAAATTAGGTTTCCAGCTTTATGAGACTAAAATTGCTTCATTTTTTATAGTTACGAGACTAAAATTGCCACCCTAAAGTTAAGTGTCCTTAAAACGCCACCCCTCTTAACATACGGGACTAAAATAATATTTAAGCCTTAAATATTTAATAGTTTTATTTATTGGTTTCGTCAATTTACGATGCGCAATCGCACGTGACACGTGTTAATTCACTCTTCAGTTCCTGTGCTTGGTGACTTTCCCTCCCCTCACACAACGCTCGCACAGAGAGAGGTTTCGGGTGATGGAAGAAGTCGACGAAACGGACATTGAGACTCAGGTTTTGATTTAATTTTACCTCATCGTAGGCTCGAGATGTATGCTATTTCATCTCTCCTCCTATTTACGAACGACGTACTTGACTACGCATTCCGAGGTTTTTTATTTTATATACAGTCTTGGTTGAAACGACCTGTTTCAGTTTTCACGCTAGTTATTTGTGCGATGCATTGTGAATTTGGTTACGCTTAGCGATGTTAAAGCAACTTGTAGAAGAAAGTGATCGGATGTTCGGAGAGGAAGAGCTTAAAATAGAATGCTAGCGAAGTTTTATTTGGCATATATGATGGTGGATGATGCTAGTGCATTTATCATGATTTGTTCATCGTTTTTTTCTTCATGATCTGGAAATGCTTGATGACGAGATCAGAGGTTGACCAAGGTCGAAAAATTCTGAACGGAAGAGGAAAGAATATGTTGATTATAGTGACTGATATGTACTTTATGCTCTGCTGAGCCTAACATAAAATAATACCATTGTGATCTACATTATGAGTTTTTCTGGAGTGCTGGATTTAGCTTTTTATTATTGCTGTGTACAATTCAACAATGTAGTATCAGATTTGCTGTTTCGAATCTGATTGAGTTCTTGATTTAAGAGTTTTATTTGAAGTGTCAATTTAAAGTTTAGGACATTTTTTGGTATTTCTGCAATTACGAGAATATGTTTGAGGTACAAACATGAAAGGGACTACTTGTAGATTGAAAGGTATGGTAAACTAGGAGGAAGGTTGTTGGTGTTTGAAAATGTGTACTTCGAAACTTCTATTCCTTTTGCAATCGTCACTCACTGCAATTGGAGAACTGGTGCGTCTTCACACATTGTGCAAATCAGAAACAAGCAATTAATAAACAAAAGTACTTCTACTACACAGTCTCGTTCTCTTAACTGGCGTGCATATTTGTGGAAGTATGTCCCAACATATTACTCTGTATGCAAACTTTATCTTTTGTTGCTTCGTGCAACAGGTATACATGGCATGTATCAGTCATGGAAGAAGGTAATTTGTTTTAAGATTAGTTCCATAATCATGGACCCGTATTGCTGACATTTGCTGAAAGAATCATTTAATAAAGTGAATGCAACTCTCTTGCAGAATTGGAGTGTCTTATTATGATGCAACTTTGCGTCAACTGTATGTTCTGGAATTTTGGGATGACGATGGTGAAGATTTTCCTATGATTGAGATAGGTATTTGAATATTTAATTTTTGATGAGTGAGGAACATGTTCTTCTAGTGCTTGTGGCTACAGTATAACTAACTGACCCAGTTTTGGCTGACTGTCATGTAGTGAAATATCAAGCCCAGCCACGCATCATTTATACGAGCACTAAGAGTGATGGACCATTCTTGGCAGCTTTGCAAAATAATGGTAATCATTCAGAAACATGGATTCAAATTCCATTTTCATACGTTTAAAATAAGATCCAAAAACTTATGCAGTTGAATTGGCGGAAGCTCCAACCGTGAAGCTTGTCAAGAGTGCAGTATTCGGCTATGAGCAAGCGTGGCACAGGTAAGAATATGATAAAAAAAATAAGTATGTATCCCCATCCTATTTCCATTGGTCGCTGAAAGTCTCATGGGTTGATGATATTATTTTGGCATGAGTGTTTCACAACTGCAGATAAATAGGATTAAGTGTGTTGACATTTGTTTTCTAAATAGAATGTACCACAATTCCTGCTGCATGTATAAAAGTAACCTTATCCAGTGAGCTTCAGTTGTACGGTTATTACAACTAGCTGCAAGCAGATAACATGTTTAGAAGCTTTGATTTTTGTTGACATGGAGGCGGTGCTTTACCCTTCGTGCTAATTTTTGTTGTTCAACTTGTTCAGTGGTGATGATTTTACACCCGTTGTGCATTAAACAGACTAATGTACCTGCGAGTTGATGGAATGGATGAAGGGTTGAACGCCAAAGAGAGGATCTCGTTTGTAAGTTGAATATAAGATGTGTTATTTTGTTATGTTTTCCTTTCTCACCTTTCTCCCTTGCTACCGATGGAATTTATTTCTATGTTCTCGTCTTCTCAGCATTCCTTCTCTCTGTGTTGTAATTTATGCATTTAAAGAGTAAACCTCTACCCTATTGTTCACTAAGATTCAATGCACAGTTATCTCCCCTAGAAATCCCAGGACAGAGCCTGTAGGCTAGCTCAAGCTGTAGAAGTGTGTCTCTTAGTCGCCAAAAAAAATCTTTCACTTGCTTGCTTGTTCGCAGTGAGTTTCCCGCTGATCATTTTGATTAATGCAATGATTTGATTTGAATTGCCATCACTGTAATAAAAATTATTTATTCTAATCATTTTTGTGTGTGCAATGCTAAACTTCACCATGCTGTTTAGTATATGTTTTAGGCTAATCTTGTCTTTCTGTTGCATTGTAGCTTAGTTCTATGATGGACGTAAGAAGTGATGTTCAAGTCCGTGCTAGTGGCGGACTTCTTGCTATATTAGAGAATGAGATGATTGTAGACACACCTGAACAAAATGAGAGTGGGACCGGTTCAATAACAATCAATTCAATCTGTGAAATTTCATTGTATCTTTTTACCACAAAATTGGATGTTTCTGGCAGATACGTCCTTTCCTTTCTGCTCTGCTTATCTATCCCAATGGGAACAATCAAATTCGGTTGCTGAGTAATATTCCTTAACATATTAGAAACCACTACCTCAAACTAGATTCAGCTGCTCTCGAAGCATTGCAAATATTCCAAATCGACAAGCATCCAAGTCATATGGGCATTGGGAAAGCAAAGGAAGGGTTAGTACGAAAGCATGCCTTATGATGGGTCTATCTTCCCACGCGAGAGATCACTTGCCTTGTTCTGATTCCAAAAAATAACATATGAAATTGATTTTAAATAAATTTTATGCTACATTGATAACATTCTTGTCTATATCATGTTTAATTACATTTATGCGTTGCAGGTTCTCTGTATATGGGATGATGAATAAGGTTTTTATAAGTCTATTGTTTATATCTCGCAATTGTGTATTGTGACTAATAGTAATAGAATCACTAATTCTTTTCCGATTTTCCAGTGTGTAACACCAAATGGCAGGCGTCTGTTGAGGTAAACTTACGTAGTGATCTATTACTTTGATCCGTTGACGGTCTTCTCATGTGGATGGAATCCTTACACTGAATTGCATTGACATAGGAGCTGGTTCTTGAGACCTGTGGTGGACCTTGAGAAGTTGAATACTCGCCTTGATACTGTATCCTTGTTCTATAAGCAGTTCACATTTAGGGTTACCCATTAAATTTGTGTAAGATTCTCTGCACGAGCTGCGCAGAGGTGATATATTATATGATATGAGTGAAATGACTCAAGGCTTTAAGGAAGATGTTTATTTTATGATCTGCATGCTATGCAGTAAGTGAATAGTCATTTAAATATAGTGATGTATTTGTGATGTATTGATATTAGTGTTATCCTTAATATCAAGATATCTTTCTTCCACTCTGCGGAAGAACTGTCAGTTTCTTTACGTCAAACACTGAAATCTGTAAAAGATATTCCTCGAATACTCAAGGTACAGAAACCTCTTAGTTCTCTCGTAAATTACTACTATATTATGATCTTAGTACCTTTTACTTAGTCACGGGTCAAAAACTACATTTTTATTATAAAAATTTAAGTTTTTCTAAATTTGATTCTTGTCATAAATGTTTATTTTTCTATATCCGTTGATTGTTCTAAATCGGATATATTTTTTGTTAGAAACTCAACTCTCCAAGTTCCTTATGTACAAGTAGTGACTGGACTACCTTTTTGAAGGTAAGATGTTATTTCTTCTAACCGTAAAGCAGCACTACTTGATTATTTGATAGTTGATTATTTGGTAAGATTACGTCTTTGTTTCTCCTGCACTGCCCACTCCCAACTTCTTGCCTTTGAGGATCAATATACTTATATATCGGGATGGATGAACTCAAACTATCACATTCTAAGTCTACTATTTTTTTTCTTTATTCTGCACTCGAATGGAGAACGTTTAATGTTCGTATGGATTGCAAATGGTTTATTTTCTTCTACCAACTTGTGTTTGTATCACATGTTACGACAATTTCGCTCATCAACAAATATTTTGTTCCTCCTGTTGCTTTTACATATTTGTTCAGCTCGTTCACTTTTTCTAGTACTAGAAAGAATAAAGATATCATTTCACAGAGCATGAGTGCATTGCTGCACATAGACAAAATATTTGAAGTAGGCATTTCAGAAACACTTCAAGAGCTACTGCAGCATTTAAAGCTGGACATTATTGAGAAGGTATGGCTGCTCTGTTAATCTGAATAACCTACTTGTAATCAAGTATTGCTTTTATTTTGTATATTTTTTTGGTTAAATGGGCCTTTCACTTTAAGCTAATTAATATTTGTGGATATTTTGAGATAAGGCGTCACCTTATGAATTATGTTGCAGGGTCGACTTTGCATCTCCACGGATCTGACCTATGTATATGAACTGGTGAGTTGATTTTCATCTATGTAATGTATTTTTCTTTGTCTATGGAATGATCCCTTGGTTTACCGAAGTTAGCTCGACGCTTAGTAATTAAACCTTCAACACCACATCAAAGGCCTGCAGAGGATTTCTCTGTGCAAAGAATAACAAACTCGATCTTCCTTTTCCATCCATTTTACTTCATATGCAATATCCCCTTACACGTCATATGAATTAATTTGATTGAATTTTATTAATCAACAAAAATAATTTCCGTTCTATTACATGATACTGTGATTTATGCACAAATGCTAATGCTATATGTTCAACTGCACTTATTGTTAGGTCATTGGAGTAGTTGACGTCAGCCGAAGTAAAGACAGAGGTTATGAAACACTGGTGAAAGAGGGATTTTGCGTGGAGGTGGGTCATTAAACATCAATTTTTATGATTACTGTTATCACATATCTTGCTATTTTCTGTTATTTTGCCAATATAATCTATGCAGTTGGATGAGCTGAGACAAATTTACGAGGAATTGCCAGAATTTCTAGAAGAGGTTCTAGCTATTGATTTTTTCAGTTATAATGTGCAGTGACCAAGTTGACTATACAACTTATACGGCGGTGTTAATGCACATCTAGGTATCAGCAGTGGAACTTGCCCGATTACCTCATGTGGCTGGGGAAAAATTCATTCCTTGTATTGTTTACATACATCAAATTGGTATGTTATGGTTTTTATGTTTTTTCATTTTCTTTTTTTCTGGTATCTGCTATCATTTACCCAGTTTTCAATTAAATTTTTAATCTTTTGTGGCTTGTCACTTAGTTAATTGTTAAAACAGTGAGAAAACAGTCCCGGACCTTAAGATACTTAACCTCCAGTGAATCCTGAGTTTACCAGAGTGTTGGATTTAACACAGCCGCAGTTAGATATATGTCTAGCCACAACCTAATGAGATAGTTAGTTAGCCAGCCTAGTGATATATGAAATTTTCAGAGCTTCTAATTAATCTGCTATTTGCTGTTTGGATATGCTTCAACTTTTTAATGTTAGTTTGTCTTATATTTTTGCACAGGCTACCTAATGTGCATTTTCGAAGAAAAGCTTGACGATAGAATTCTAGAGAAACTTCAGGACTTTGAATTTGCAGTGAGTTTAAACTTCTTGTGTTTCTGTTACTTGTGCCATAAATCGCATTCGCTACCATACTCTTGGTAAAATTTGCAGTTTTCTGACGAAGATGGGGACTCCAAGAAATTTTATTATAGAACTGCAAAGACACGAGAGCTCGATAACCTGCTAGGAGATATTTATCACAAAATTTTGGGTAATTGGTAGTTATTTTCTTAAGATATTTACTATTGTTCCTGGTTATCAAGTAATGTTCCTTTGTTCCTAGTGAAAGCATTTAAATGATGTTGGCATTGTGCCAGGTAGTGCAGGTTGAGTTTCTTCTAAGAGTTTCCTGGTTTATGATAGACTGCTGAATGATATCTTCTACATCGTGCTTTTATGATTTTCTAGTGTTTGAGTAGCTGATACTATGTTTCTTTTTGTTGTTTTATCCGTTGCTGTATTTTTTCTCCAAGACATGGAGAGAGCAATCACAAGAGACCTAGTCAACCATATACTTCAGTTCTCTGATCCGATACTGAAAGCTGTTAATTTTACAGCTGAGCTTGATTGGTGAGTAAACTCTTTCCCTCAACGCTTTTTTTACTCAACTAAATGAACTATTTTCTTATTGTCATTACTAAAGGAACTATTATCTAGCTATTTGTCCATGGCTTTAGTTGCTCGCCAGAACAACCATGTGAGGCCAGTATTGACTTCAGAAAGCATTCTTGATATAACAAACGGAAGGTGTGAACTGATGCAATATCAGATAGGTTTGGGTTTTTGTTGTCTTCTGAGTAATGCCATGTTTTACTGTTGCTTGTAGGCATGTTTTGCAGGAGTTGGCAGTGGATACGTTCATTCCTAATGATACGACGATTCTTGATGAGGGTATATATATATAATGAGATTATTCTCAGAATTTTATTTGCCCTTGGAATTCATGGGATTTTCTGAGAAGTATCTGAACTCAACTGCTCAGGAAGAATCGGTATCATCACTGGGCCAAATTATTCTGGAAAGAGTATCTTCATTAAACAGGTTCTTACAGTGGACATTATTTCCTCGGAAACAGTTCATTCCGCTTCTTTATTCTTGTAGGAATTAACTTATTTTGGGACCTTAGGAGACTCATAATGTAATAAAGTACCGTCTTTTGATCTCACAAGCTTGAAAGATAGGGATACTTTTTTGTTACTTTTCTTACGTGCCTATATTTCAGGTTGCTTTGATCGTTTTTCTCTCCCACGTTGGGTGTTTTGTACCGGCAGATGCAGCTACTGTGGGTCTAACTGATAGGTCTTTACGAGTCCCTCCAATCTTATTATTTCATCCATCCTCATTTGATGGGATGTTGTAAAAATAAGTGTAATAACGCCGGTCGTTTATAGGATCTTCTGTGCTTTGGGTGCCAAGTTTATGACTGCTGAACAATCAACATTCATGATTGACCTCGAACAAGTGGGCACGATGTTGAGGTATGTCAAGAAAATCACAGATTAGAATATCCATATATTAATCTTGCGAAAAGCATTGCGTTTTAGCTTGTTGACTCGCAATAAATCCACGTTATGATTCGTTTTGTTTTCTGCATGCTTCCCTCAGGCATGCAACTTCTCAGTCTTTATGTCTAGTAGACGAATTTGGTAAAGGAACTCTTTCAGAAGGTTAGCTGCTAGTTGAGCTTGAGTCTACTTCCGTTTTGGAAGATTAAATAAATCTGTTTGTTGATTTATAACACTATAACAATTACAGATGGCATTGGCCTCCTCTGTGGAACCATAAATCATTTTGCGTCATTTGATCATCCCCCAAAGGTTATGTATCCTTGTACATCTAAAGTTCGACATTTTTATTTCCCATTCTTCTATATTTCCTTTGTCTGTGGCTCTAGTTTATTCCATATCCCATTTTATTGTGTTGTTTCATCAGTAAGTGGTTTAAAATATGCTTTTGATCATATGTCGAAAACTTACGGTCATAATCTCCCTTATACATCAAGACATATTTGACTAATCAAGAAGCTTACTCTTACAAACCAGATGCAATATATGTTTACATTAACAAAGCCTTGAAAGATAGCATTTTTTACTTTCTATTCCCCCATCAGTTTCTGCCTCGAAATCAAGTTCAGCGTGTGACTAAATGAGCCTTCAAGTTTAAATGGAAGGCGTTTTCTTTTTTATTTTTTTCCTGTTGTAAGCTTTGACTATCCAGATTTATGTTTGACTTTTCTTTTTCTCTTCCAGTGAAAATACTGACAAAATGTTCCATTCCCGTGTAGGTTCTGCTGTCCACTCACTTGAGCGAGATATTCGACAATGGCAATTTGCCTGAGGTACGTAACTTTGATCATCGCATGCAGCATCATCTTTAAGCTGCTAAGTTGATAATCACGTACATGCAGACGAGCAAGATCAAGTATTACACGATGAGTGTACTTAGTCCGGATGAAAAATGCACAGATGTTAATGACATCGTATTCCTATATAGGTTGACTGCTAAGCTCATTCAGTAAAATTCGAGAATCATTTTGTCGTTTTGGTTTAAATGTCTCATTCGTAGCTCTTTTTTTTTTTAATTGTTACTGTGGCAGGTTGGTTCCGGGCCGTTCACCTCTTAGTTACGGTAAGCCATGGGGGGGAACCCCTTTTGGATGGAAATATAACAATTAGTAATTAATGGATTACTAAGTCTATATTTTCTGTTACTTGTCTTGCAGGATTACACTGCGCTTTACTTGCAGGTACAAACGCTATTTATTATCATGAGTCTTTGATAAGAAATTTTTATTTCATCGTTAAACAAGAAGCTGAACTATAATAAGCATCCATCAGTTAACATCGCCCCTTGTCACGCACGCCATTGCTTAATTAGCATTCATGAAAAAGGGTTGCGTGTACTTTAATTTGATGTTAGGAGTCTCTGAGGAAGTAATAAAGAGAGCGGCAACTATACTCCTCTGTAGCGGGAGGAATTTTAAGAACGTCGAGAGGCTCGTGAACGAAAATATACGCGCACAGGACCACCATTATAAGGTATATATATATATATATATAAGGTATATATATATATATATATTCATTCACCTTATTATTACATATACATTATATGCTCAAGGTTTAAAATATTGATACTTGGAATTCTCGATGAATACACATCCATAGAAATTAGAGAGAGAGAGAGAGAGAGAGAGAGAGAGAGAGAGACTAACTATTAATGAGTAACATGTCGGTGAACACTGATAAATCTGTCAATATCTCGGCGGTCTCAAAATATGGAAATTTAGACGGATATATATTTTGGTTATATTGTATATATGTTCATCCATGTACATGCTGCATTGTTTTTATTTTATATATTCTTATTACTCTTCGGTGTAATGCAATGCAGGAGGCTGTTGATAAACTGTTGGCTTTCGATACGCCACACGGCGATCTGCAGCCTTTCTTTGAGAACCTCTTCCGTTCTATGCATTAGTTGTTGCATATATACGAAGCTCTTCAATATATATATATATATATATATATATATATATATACGAAGCAATGAGCATACAACGTTATATATAACAGTCATTTCCCGAATATTCTGTACATTTTTATCCTCGATATTGTGAAATATCTGTTTACCCTATTGAACTCGGAAAACTCGTTGTTTCAAGTCTCCCGATCCAACTGCAAAATCATACAATTTGAAGGACCGAATTACAAATTTGGTATGCCATTTATGACTGTGTAAACTATTTATTAATCAATTAGGCATGCCATTTATACTGTAATTTTACCCTTTATATTTTAATCTATCACATGACCTATGTAAATTAAAATATTATATAATAAACATTGAAAATGAAATTAAAATGTCATTAGAAATACATTTTGAAATATAAAATAATATATCTATATTATATATTTCACATCGAGTATCTTTCGAAATACTTGATGATAATGAAAACATCTTGTTTGGAAGAAAAAATCCATTAATTAATTTAATTGCAATCTCTTTAATCGGGAAATTGTATTACATTACATAAGTCGTACCCGAGTCTTAACTTACGCCACAAAAGGCCCAATCTCATAAACTACTGCCGCAGAGGCTTAAAATCACCAAAGCCCTAATAGGAATCAGAAACCCTTGCTCTGCACCAACTTTGGGACTTCGTTTGATTCTTCGATAATGGCTGAAGTAGAGCAATCGATAAGCTTTGAGAGTCGCAGGCATAAGAGAGGAGCATCATCTAGAAAGAAACAGAGCATGGCCAAGAAAAGAAAGATGAAAATCCCGGAAGGAGCTTCGAAGAAGGTGAAGATTGATAAGAAAATGAAGAAACTGTTCCAGAAAAGAGCAAGAGACTACAATTCAGGCGAAGACGACGAGGATTTCGACGAAGGTAATCGGCGTCAGTCTCTTGGGACTGATAAAGGAAGCGATGCTGATTCCGAAGGTGAAATTTCTGGCGACGATGTTGGAGCAGAGAAACGTAGAGGGATTGAACGGGATGACGGGGGTGCTTCGGAGGATGAAGATGGTGAGATTCAACCTGGGGTGATGAAATTCACCGAGGGGATTAATGCTTTTAAGCTGGCGTTTAAGAAGATTGTGAAGAAGAGCGGTGATGATGACGTGTTGGTGAGTTTGAATAAGTTTCTCCTTCCTGATGATGAATCTCCTGTGTTTTCAAAAAAAGGAAGTGAGTTTCTTTTTTTCTTTTATTGGGTCTTTTGTAGGGTCCTGTGCTGTCTGCACATAAGAAGCTAATAGGTGAGAAGCTTGCTGAAGAAGAAGCTGAGAGGAAAGTTAAGGGAGAAGCCAAGAAGGAGAAACATTTGGTATTCTTGATAAACTGTCTTTGCCTGATTTTCTTATTTGTTCTTTAAGATAATAAATTGAATGGTATAATGTTTGGTGTTTGGTTGGCTTGTTTCGATGAAAGGTCAGAGAGAAGGGACATGTCAAGCCTGCTAATTATTTGGATGCCCATGAAAAGTTCTTACTCGGGGTGGCCACCAAAGGAGGTAATTTTTGTTATAGATTTGATGGTTGCAAGATCAGTTCATTTTTTGCATTACAGAATGACATTCTTTTTTTTATATTTTCATCGGATGCTGATGGAGTTCAGTCGTCAAGTTGTTCAATGCAGTAAGTTGTGTTTGCTGTTTTTTGATTCACTCCACTCATGTGTTTGCTGTATAGAAGAAGTTTAGCTTCTTCCTAATTTTCCTTCTGCATTTGTGTAGGTGAGCAAAGCCCAAAGTGCTCAAAGAGGTTTAAATCCTTCAAGGTCGAAAGATGAGAAAGGTAGACAAACGCTTGACTTTGCATTTCTTACTAATATAATAACATATCCCATCATTCTGTGATGAATGAGTAATTTTTGGAAGTCTATGTCTAATGTCCTAATGCTGATATGCTACAGTGATAAAGAAACGGAGAAAGGATGCCTTCTTCTCGGAACTCAGCAAGACCGGGACCCAGTCGGTCGGGACAGTAGTTAAGGTTATTTCTTAACCCACATATATCCTTTAATTTAAGCATACGTTGAACGACCATTTAATTTGATCTACTTTGGAGTTGATTTTTCAACTAAATAACTGTGTTTTTTGGGAACGTGTAGGTTGGTGGCTCGGGGGATGGTGAAGCTCCTGCGTGGGCCCCTCTGCGTGATAACTACATGTTAACTAATCCCAAGCTGAAAGATTGGGATAAGATTCAGGTAACAAAACTAAGCTTTAAGAAAAGCCCTACAACATTCTAAATATTGGATATGTTTTGATCTTGTGAAGAAGACCAAGAACTGAGAAATTCATTCTCGTTGTTGGAATCTTGTTTTTAACTACGCTGAGGCTTGTGAACCTGTCTGTGCTTTTAGGATACGAATGCGGCTGGTGATGTCATGGCAATGCAATCGGAGTCGGATTCCTCAGATGACGAGTAAATCACGTATCGGTCTCCTCTAAACAAGTGAATTTGTTGGTATGCTGATCCCGGGCAGTAGCTTTTTTCCAGGTTATTTATAGGGACAATGTGAGAATCTAAGATCTTCTTTCTCATTTTATTCTCAAATAGTGTATAACATGCTAAATTTTGATAAATTAAGAGTGCTTTTTTTTTTTTTCATTTCTTAAAATGGTAATTCCTCCTACTAGTTGCTACTTGTCATACTTGCCCAAACTCCATATTTCTATTCTATACTATATTTCTATTCTCGAAGGCAATTTCTAGCCGTGGAGAAAAAGAAGTAAGGTGTTTCCTAAAATCAAAATTATTCTGTTATAATTTAGGAAAAGATCGAAACAGGTTGAACTGCAAAGTACGCACTGAATACTTAAGTGCGTAAATAAATTTGATTGCTTGTGATTCTCCCATAAGAAGACGGAACTATCATCTATACTCTTTTATTAATGGTCAATGCAAGTTAAAAACTGTCAATTTTGTATATTCAATAATCAATCAATTTTTTTCTTTAATTAATCATTAATAAAAAATGAATACCAATGTTGTTAACTAATAAAACATAAACTAATGTTGGTCAATTTCTTTACCTTTTATTTATTTTATTAGAAGTTACTTTTAATTATGTAACAATATATATAAATACACACGCGTATGAGCGTGCTGGAATACTAGTATTTATTGTTACAGGGAGATGCATTGAGTGTGCTGGAATACTACTATTTATGTTACAGGGAGATGCATTGAATTATTCACCAAAAAAACCAATCTAAGTGTCGTTGGTTGTAGTAGCACAACATGTCAATATTTTCTCTTTGAATAGATTTTATTTTTCATTGAAGTGATACATCACTTAACTGTTTTATTTTCTTTATCTTCTGGTGTACTGCATGTGTCTTTGACTCTACTAGGATGATATCCCAATTGAATTGATACAACACTTTAAGATTTTTTAGTTTTTTTTAATCTTTTGGTGTGCCGCATATATCTTTGACTCTACTAGGATGGATATCCCATTAAAGAAAGAAAATGCACATTGTTCCTCTTAGCTGCACTGCAATAGTAGAAACTAGAAGCATAGTAAGCAATACAAGAAAACTTGTGTCATAAACAAGATAATTAATAATAATATTTGCGCCTCAAAAATTATTTTCCATTCTCTGCTGAACTCCAATTCTTCTGCTTGGAAGCGCGTATAGCCTACGCGGCAATGAGCTGCTGGACGGTGACGGGAGAAACGTAGTCCGGTGATCCGGCGAAAAGCATATCAATGAACGTTCGAGCGGTGGCCTCGGTGGGATGGTAAATGTCCCAGAAAATGTGGCTGCTTCTCTCCTTACAAAACACCGCAAGTGGCGTGCATGGAAGCTGCGCCCGTAATCTCCCGAGTCCGCAGCAAGCTCCCTTCGTCTCGTTGAACCCTAATAATATATACCCGTTACATCCATTAACAAATTCTATAAACTTGGAAGCAAGGTCGTTAACTAATAATATGCAAACATATTTCAAACTTCCACTTAATTATTGTACCGTGTACGTATATAAAATGAGGAGCCCAATTCGAAAAGAATTCTTCAATCTTCTGCTTTATTAGAGTATTGATTCAAATAAAAAAAAAAAAAGAAGACGATTGAGTCGTTTTTTTAAGATGTCTTCGTAAGTCATTGTGTAATAGTATATAGTACATAAAGAATAATTAATTTATATTTTATATAGGGTCTATAGAAATCAGGAAAAACAAAATGTATTATCTTATAATTTTAGTACTAATTATTACCTATCCCCGAGTCGGGACCTTCCAAAAATATTAACTTAAATAGTTTATTGAATAATCGAGTAGTAATTTTTAGAGTTTCTACCATATGAGCCTGGGTTGGCGATGAAGTTTTCGAAGACGGTGTAAGTATCGAAATAACTGTAGTGGAAACCGCGGAGCTGCAACTTGAGCCCTTGCATCGTCTGCACGAGCCCTTCGTTGTACTTGTTCGACCAGAAATTCACGTCTTCCTTGCACTCGTTCTTCTCGCTGCGGTATCTCTGCTTGGGAGCGCAGCCGATCGGAGGCAGTCCGATTATTATGAATTTACGACCTCCGAGGCCGTATATACCCTAATTATATATTCAATTTTTTTTTTATTAGACAACAAAGAGAAATAAAATTATTGTTTTTTTTTTTGCTTTCTATATTATTGTTACTAATACCTTGATCATGTCCTTTAAGGTGGAGAGCATTTGATCGACGTACTGTTGAGGAGTGCTCTTCTTAGAGGCTTCGGAGCCGTCGTTGAAGTAGCCGATGATGTCGTTGCTTCCGATTACGACGGCGAAGATCGATTTGGAGAGGTGTTCATCGACGGCGGTGATTGATCCCATCTGCTTCGCTAGGCCTTGGCGGACGATGGAGAAGTATGCTACTTGCTGCGGCAGTGGAATAGTACGTTTCTGCATTCCGTTTAGATAAAACAATGTAAATTGATTAATATTTTTAAATAAATCCCTTTGCAAATTAAAAAGTTCAATATGATTAATATATTAAATTTAGAAGTCGATAGCAAGCAAGCGGGGATAGCTCAGTTGGGAGAGCGTCAGACTGAAGATCTGAAGGTCGCGTGTTCGATCCACGCTCACCGCACTTTTTTGCTTTTGTTTGCACAAATTAGTTTATTTCTGTCGAGGCCCATGGCCCGCTTTAGTTTCGGCCCAAAGTATCCCAATTTAATTAACACAATACCTACATTGGTGTCGTGGGGATTTCTTTTACTACTCGTAGTATAATAATATCTTTTTTCCTACATAACTACATGATCTACTAACTAATGCATGAATATAGAGTATTTACATCTGTCTTTATCATTTATTATTATCGCTAATTAATAGTAAAAAAAAAAAAAAAAGACACAGGCACACATATTATGTAAATACTTACAACAATGGGATCGGCCGATGTAGTGTTAAAAATTCCGGCTCCTCCAGAGGCAAAGCTTACGCCTTTGACGTAGACATCGTTGGGCCGAGCGAGGTAAGGTGGAGGACTCGACAATCCCAACTTCTCAGCTGTTTTTATTTTTAATGTAATAGCACGCGCGCGCATTTATCTTAGATAAAAAGTCTTTTTTTAAGTATTTTTATTACATGAAAAAGGAGTAAGAATCATATTTATTACCTGCAAAATCAGCAGCATTCTTTCCGTTGGAGAATCTTCCTGTGGCTTTGTTTCCGGGATAATCTATCCCGTTGTAAGGAATATCAGCTTTGATTAGAGAGAGTGGCAAGTGATTATTGTTGCCAACGTCTACTAATGAGTCGCCAAACACATACAAAGCTCGCACGCTTTGAGCACTTGAATAATGGATAACCGACGACAAAGCAATCAGATATAAAAATGAAAACTTGTTATTATTCATGACTAATCTTTTTCCAAATGAGAAACCCATTATTAGAATTATGATAAAATGGAGAATCAATTGATAATTCTCAGGAATGTGTTAGTAAGGTTTGCTGAGTTGTTATATGATGGAAGAATTCAGGGTTTTATATATATATAGGGATTGGAGGGGAGAAGCTGAGGTTTTGAATAAACTAATGTGAACAAGCTGGATTTATTGGCTAAGCGTGTTACTCGCTTATTATGGATTTTCTCTCGTGGAAAATTTGACTAAGGTTATAAGTGGAAAGTGTTGAATAAATTTTTGGTTTTTTTGTTTTAAAAGAAATGGAAAAATATCATTACTTGTGATAGCAATTCATTATATATGGTCGGTAATGGAATTTATGAGGGTTTTTCCTCCTCTCCACTTATACTGGCTCAAGTTTGATTGACTTGCTAAGTGGGCCATTGTTCAATCTTATATATGATATATAAATAAATAAATAAATAAATAAATAAAATTAGAATAATAATTCGATCGTTCTTTGCAAATTACGTATGTTGTTTGTCAAATTTTTTTAAAAATACTGATTATGTACGAGCTCGAATAATGAGGAATATATCATGCATATGGTCGACATGGTTACACTCCTGTTTAGAAGAAAACTGAGAAGCCGAAATGGTTTTGTAACGGATACCAAATTAAATTGTCAACCAAAATTTATGTGACTGCAATTTAATCAGGTATTTCCTTTTTTAAGAAAAAAAAAATCCAATAGTTTCCGATATTCACATTGAAATGATAATATAAAGACAATAAATGGGAAGCCAATGTTACATCGGTTGTAGCTGTCTAATAGTCTGGAAGAGAAGTGAGATAGACTTGTCGCCCTTTCGATTTAATCACTTTGTTTGAACTTTAAATAGAAATATCAAGCTATAAGCGTTTCCATTGGAGACCCAAAACGAAATCGCTATCGTTCATAAGTTTTCTTTATTTAAAAAATCTCCGGAAATTGTGAAATCAAAGTTGGGTAAAAAAATTTTAGGAATGTTTATATGATTAGATGTAAAATAACAAACAATATATTGAACGCATAAGAGGATGTTTGTGGAGTAGGACAATCATAAATCATTTACCTAAAAAAATTTTAGGTATGTTTATATGATTACATGTAAAATACAAGCTAAGGTTTTTTAAGTTTGTAATATAATATATTTTATTTTAACCACCGGACTTCGAAATCATGTGAATGCAGAAAACTTCATTTCCTCACTCACCCATGCAGGTGCGTGACGCGGGGCAACCAAATTAGTCGGGACAATTCAGATACTGACAGTCATCTAAAAAAATATATAATATTTTTTAAGAAGAAGAAATACTATTGTTTTCTACAATCATCGAATGAGAATCTAAAATTGACAAATAATCCTTTCTATTCTTAGATGAAGGCCGAAATCTACCTGTATTAGCCGTAATTAAATATAAGTTTCCCAATATAACTAAGAACTAATATTTCAATGCTTCCATACTCGTTTAATCTGGATGAGAAAGAATTTATTAAAGTTGGTGTACATCTTCTTACATGCCTAAAAAAATAAAATTACTGCAATCACTTTTGGACGAATATATAAATTTCAATTGAAGTTTATCTACGTAATATTTTTTTCAATCATTCGCTATCAGTTTCACTCGTATTATTCTGCCCAATATCTAAATTTGGAATGATTAGACGAAAGAATATAAGCATCAATAATAGCTATTTACGCTGAATTCATTTCTAGCCTTAGTTTCCATTTCACATCTTGTAGCTGTAGTGAGGGATGACTCTTAGAAGAATATGTAGAATCTGCGCGAGTCGACATATTTTAATTAATTAGCTAGAAGATTATTATCATAAGAGCTTCAGCAAATATTCTCTTTGAAAAAATGTTCAATGTTAAGAATTACGACATACGCATCAATGATCTCTCCCCATATGCGAAATTAGAACATTATCCACCAAACTTGCCAACATTCATATCCTTTACATAACCAGAGAAAATTCAAAAGGCATTTAGGTGACATTGCCGCGAACAGATAAATGTATTCTCTATTACCTAATATTATTTTATGCCCTCCAGTTCTTTTCTCTTCGGTTATTTTTATACAAAAAAAATATATATGAAGATAAATTGAATAACATTCATTTTCAAGTGAAAATGCATCATAGACACCTTAAATAATGTTGCAAAACAATAATAGCTGAAACAAGCAAAGAAATTGACTATGATTCATTGACTTTTTTTTCTGCTAACAATGAAACATTCGGCACATTAGGTAAATAAAACCACATACCTCCGCTAAACGCAACTACGACATGCAAAGTAGGAAAAAAAACAAAAGGACTGTGCGGTGGACTTGACCATAGAGATAATGATTTTTTTTATTTATTAAATCTTAACGAACGAGATATAGCATATTATCACGATAAATAAATATAGAGTAATAAATGTAATCATTACGAGTTTGTTTTCATTTGTTTATAGAATTTATATTTGAAAAAATAAAACAATGTTATAAAACTATTATAATTGGACAAGAACAGAAATATAAAAACGGGATTGTAGAGAGATAATAATGTTTTCGATATGATTCAATACAAATACATCGGTCTATTTATAGTAGAAAAAATTATATTATTTCATCTAACATTTACAACATTAAATACATCTTATCTCATCCCATCAACAATCAACTAATTTTTACAACATTTAATAAACCTAATCTTATCAACATTAAAAACATCCACATCTTAATATAATATTTCATAATACTCCCCCTTGGATGTTTTTCAAAGAATTTGCCTCGTTAAAACCTTACTAGGAAAAACCCAGTGGGATAAAAACCTAGTGAAAGAAAAACAGTACATAATTCATTTTGATACGCTTTCATTTGTTGCCTCATTAAAAACCTTACTGGGAAAACCACATGGGAAAAACCACAGTGAAGGGAAAAAGAGTGCAACGCGTATTTTCTCCCCCTGATGATAACATCATTATAAATCTCGGAGTCTTCGAATTCCAATTGAATATACCAATTTCCTGAAACTAATTGGGGGAAGTGCTTTCGTAAATAAATCTGCAAGATTTTCACTTGATCGCACTTGTTGTACATCAATATCACCATTTTTCTCCAAATCATGGGTGAAGAAAAATTTCGGTGAAATATGCTTTGTTCTATCCCCTTTAATATATCCTTCCTTTAATTGGGCAATACATGCCGCATTATCTTCATATAAGACGTTGGAAGTAATTTCTCAGAAAGCAACCCACAAGTCTGTTGGATATGCTCAATTATCGATCGCAACCAAACACATTCTCGGCTAGCTTCATGAATAGCGAGAATTTCCGCATGGTTAGATGAAGTAGCTGTTAAAGTTTGTTTCACTGACCGCCATGAAATAGCGGTTCCACCATATGTAAATAAATAACCTGTTTACGATCGAGCATTATGTGGGTCAGACAAATATCCAGCATCTGCATACCCAACTAAATTTACTTTCGACTCATTAGAATAGAACAATCCCATATCAGGTGTTCCTTTAAGGTATTGAAAAATCCGTTTAACTCCATTCCAGTGTCTACGAGTCGGCGAAGAACTATATCTTGCCAATAAGTTTACAGCGAACGCTATATCTGGTCGCGTATGACTCGTAAGATACATTAGTGCTCCAATAGCACTAAGATATGGTACTTCAGGACCAAATAGCTCTTCATCATTTTCGTGTGGTCTGAAGGGATCTTTATTTACGTCTAAAGATCTAACAATCATTGGAGTATCCAGTGGATGAGATTCATCCATGTAAAATCTTTTCAACACCTTTTTCGTATAAGTCTCTTGATGTACAAATATTCCACTTTTCAAATATTCAATTTGAAGTCCAAGACAAATTTTGTTTTTCCGAGATCTTTCATTTCAAACTCCCTTTTCAAACAATCAACAGCTTTGGTAACTCTTCAGGAGTTCCATTATATTGATATCATCAACATAGACTGCTATAATGACAAACTCATTTCACATCTTCTCAAAATATGCAGGGACAAGTTTGATCATTCCGATACCCTTCTTTTACTAAAAATTCACTTAGGCGATTATACCACATTCGCCCAGATTGCTTTAATCCATAAAACGATTTATTCAACTTAACTGAGTACTCGTTTCTGGGCCCTGAATTTTTAGGCAACTGAAATCCCTCGAGAAGCTTCATATATATGTCACTGTCAAGTGTTCCATATAAATAAGCAGTGACAACATCCATAAGACGCATATCGAGACCTTCTCTTACTGCCAGACTCACTATGTAACGAAAAGTAGTTGCATCCACCACATGAGAATATGTCTCCTCATAATCAATACCTGGTCGTTGCGAAAAACCTTGTGCAACAAGCCGTGCTTTGTATCTTACAATTTCGCCGTTTTCATTCATCTTTCTAATGAAAACCCATTTATATCCAACCGGCTTTACATTTTCTGGTATACGGACTACAGGTCCGAAAACTTTCGTTTCTCAAGTGATTTCAATTCGGCCTCGATTGCATCTTTCCATTTTGGCCAATCATTTCTTTGTCTGCATTTTGTACAGACTTTGGTTCATGATCATCATTCTCATTAATCTCATTCATTTCATGTAGCGCTACGTTAAATGAGAATTTATCGTCAACGTTGACTTCATCTCGGTTCCATCTAATTCCATTTTGGGAATAGTTTATCGAGATCTCTTCATTATCATTATTTTCTGAACGTTCAGGTACATGAGTTTCATTCTCATTGCCCATCGACTCTTCTCTAGTCGATAAATCCTCGGTTGGACCATTCTTATTATTATTTGCTCCTTTTCTTTTTCGAGGATTTTTATCTTTGGAACCCGAGGGCCTACCACGCTTTAGCTGTGGCTTAGGCTCGATAATATGGTCTGCAGGAACATTTATTTTTGCAGGAGCATTAACAGCTGGTATATGTGACTTTGTCACTCTTTAAGGTCAGTAAAACTTTCTGGCAATGATTAGCTAAACTCTTTAAATGAATTATCTTTTGAACTTCTAGTTCACATTCTTTAGTTCGAGGATCATAATGATTTAGCGATAATTCATTCCAACTAACATTTCTCTCCAGCTGTTTCTTTTCTCCCCCTAATGTCGGAAAATTCAATTCATCAAAATGACAGTCGGCAAATCTGACCTTAAATAAATCTCCAGTTAGAGGTTCCAAATACTTTATTATCGATGGAGATTCATATCCGACATATATTCCCAACCTCCTTTGCTGTCCCATCTTTATTCGTTGTGGTGGAGCAACTGGAACATATACTGCACATCCAAAAATTATTAGATGGGAAATATCTGGTTCCTGACCATGAACCATTTGTAATGGGGAGACATCATTATAACTTGTTGGTCTGATGCGAATTAGTGTTGCTGCATGGAATATAGCATGTCCCCAGCAAGACGAGGGAAGATTCGACTTCATCAATAATGGTCTTGCAATTAATTGCAAGTGCTTAATCAATGATTCTGCAAGACCGTTTTGGTATGAACGTGTGGTACGGGATGCTCAACATCAATTCCGATAGACATACAATAATCATTAAATGCCTTGGAAGTAAATTCAGCAGCATTATCAAGGCGTATTTTCTTTATCGGATAATCTGGAAAATGTGCTCTTAGTCGGATCATTTGTGCAAGCAATCTCGCAAACGCCATATTGCGTGTTGATAACAAACATACATGAGACCATCTAGTCGATGCATCAATTAATACCATGAAATACCTAAATGGTTCACATGATGGATGTATCGGCCCGCAAATATCACCATGTATACGCTCCAAAAATGTTATGGATTCATTCTTTATTTTCGCTGGTGATGGCCGAATAATTAACTTCCCTTTAGAGCAAGCGACACATGATAATTCACTACTTTGAAGAATCCTCTGGTTCTTCATTAAATGTCCACGTGAATGCTCAATTATTTTCCGCATCATAATTGCACCGGGATGGCCCAACCGGTCATGCCAAACATTAAATGTACTGTCATTAGTAAACTTCTGGTTACGGTAGCATACGATTCGATCGTTCTAAGATATGTGTAATACAACCCAGAGTTAAAGGAAGGTAATGTTTCCATAATTCTTTTATCATTAGAAACCCCCTTTGTAATGTGCAAATATTCAACATCTCCATTTTCCGCAGTCTCAACATGATATCCGTTATGTCGAATAGCTTTAAAGCTCAGTAAATTTCTTTGAGACTTAGGAGAATATAAGGTGTTTTCAATTATCAGCCTTGTTCCTCTGGGTAGTAAAATGTTGGCTATTCCGGAGCCTTCAATTATATTTGTGCTACCCAATATTGTAATAACACTTGTTTCTTTCATTTCAAGATGATCGGAATATTTCTTATTCTTCAGAATCGTATGAGTCGTTGCACAGTAAATTCTCCATTGCACATGTTCGTTTCCATCAGAGAAATTCCTTTATAAACAAACACATAATAATCATTATTAAAATAAACAGATATATCACAAGAAAATATAAAACTTAATAAAACACTCCAAACGATACATAATAAATCACACAATAATAAACCATACAATACACATAACAATAAAGCACACAATAATAATACATAGTAGATTAGTTTTCTTCGGAAAAACTAGAAATCCCCAGTTTCGAAATGTGTATTTTCATCTTTTGTCCCAGAAGCAGAGGCCAAATCACTTTGAAAAAAATTCGTTTCAATCATCTTTTCTTTGCCCTTACTTTGTCGATATAATTCAACCGAATGTTTGGGCGTGCGACAGTTACGTGACCAATGGCCCGAACCACCGCAACGATAGCATTGCTCATCGTTGTTCTTTTGTTCAGTGTGCCTCTTCTCATCATTATTTTCGTAATTTTTCCTCTTCTGGGGAAAATTCTGATGACCGCCACGATTGTTATGATAACTACCACGGAAATGCTGATAACCACCACCGTAATTTCCTCGGCCACGTCCACGGCCTTGACCACGACCTTGACCACGGCCACAGCCACGACCGCGATGTCCACCACGACCACGTCCACGATCATTGCTTCGACTATTATCATTATTACCTTTGACTGCATTCGCTTCAGGGATTGCAGTAGAACCAGTCGGTCGGGATTCGTGGGTTTTCATCAACAATTCATTGTTTTGTTCAGCCAATAACAAATAAGAGATTAACTCTGAATGCTTTTTAAATCTCCTCTCCCTATATTGCTGTTGCAATATCATATTTGATGGATGAAAAGTGCTGAATGTTTTCTCCAGCATACTGTCTTAGGTGACTGTTTCTCCACACAATTTCAGTGTGGCAGTCACCTTATGAACAACCGAGTTATATTCAGTTACGGATTTAAAATCCTGTAATCTTAAATGCATCTATTCATACCTTGCCTTAGGGAGGATAACAGTTGTCAAGTGGTCAAATCGATCTTTCAGATTTTTCCACAATTCAGCGGGATCTTGTTAATTCGAGTATGCATCCCCCAGATCCGCATGAATGTGGTGGCGAAGAACAATCAAACCCCTCGCCTTATCCTGAGCGCTTGTGATTTTTACCGTATCAGTGGTGTCACATGTACCCGTTGTGGTTTTTGGGTCGACAATAGTGTCACCCAAACCTTTTGTTTTTAGATGAATTTCTGCGTCTAGTTGCCATGATAAATAATTCTTCACTGAGATGTCAAGGGCAACAAACTCGAGGCTCTGCAAATTCGTCATACTATCATAAAATACAAAAGACGTTTTAATATTCAAATCATAAAGTAAACAAATATATGATGTGAATAACATTAATATTTCCAATATAAATATCAATACAAGTTTATCGTAAAAAAAATACTTTAAAGAAAAATTACAATTAATCTTCTTTTGTAAAAGTCCTTACGAAAAATAAAGTCCAGATCCCGAGGAGTGCCATCGTAAAAATAATAGTAGTCAAAAGATCAATCATCAGGTAGAGCGACATCTTTCTATCACAAAATATATTTCATAATAAACATATATTATAACATAAAAAAAATATCGTAATTAATCACTCTCGTAAAATCTTGGTAAAAACATAATCCATATATAGATAATTATCGCCGTGAGTAGAGTAAGAATCAGGAGATCAATCATCGTATATAGCAACATCCTTCAAAATATAAAATATATTTCGGTAATCATAATAATGAAAAATATTACAATTACTAACTACATTTTAGAAACAACTGTAAAAATATTATCCACCACCCGATAAGCATCACGGTAAATAAAGTAAGAAGCGCAAGATTCATCTTTGTATAAAACGACATGATTCTATAATAATAATAATCAGAGATGTATAAATTTAATTTCTCCCAGTGGTAATAAAATTTGTTCATCCGTATAGTCAAAAATTAATTCAAAATATATATGATATATACTTGAGATATCAATAAAATAAATAATATTATTTAAATCGCTCTTTTCAAAATCTTGTCAAAAATAAAATTCCACTCGCCACCACTGGGATTCGAAATCTGGACCTCACATCACTTGTAGTGACGATATTCCGCGAAACCACTCGGGCTAAGGCGTTTTAGTGGTATATATGTTATATTTAAATAATTTAAACTGTCCGTAACATAAGTGTACGAGTGTTATAAATAGACTTACCGTACACAAAATAAAATTACCATACCTCGATTATAGTTGTATAAGATCTTGTCCGGAGCTTCATCGTTACCGGAGAGCGCTCGTGCTGATAACGTGTTATAAAACTATTATAATTGGACAAGAACAGAAATATAAACACGGGATTGTAGAGAGGGAATAATGTTTTCGATACGATTCAATACAAATACATCGGTCTATTTATAGTAGAAAAATTTCTACTATTTCATCTAACATTTACAATATTAAATACATCTTATCTTATCTTGTTTCATCTCATCAACAATCAACTAACTTTTACAAACATTAAAAACATCCACATATTATTTATAATAATTTCATAATACTAACCAATCTTTAGAACTCTCCATTATATATTTTAATATTTACAACCCTCGCTCGCTGTAACGACACTCATCTTGTTGGTTTTCTTGATCATAGAATAATAAATGAGAAGTCGAGCAAACAAACAAGAACCATAGCAAGAAACTTAGTGCTCGATTTATAAAAGTCTCTAATAGCAACGGAATATATGCTTCTGCCAACAAACCAAATCAAATTGAAATGTGAAACCCACAAGTTCAAATTTCAAAGTCAACATAGAACTAGAGAAACCAACGAAAGAGAATTTACAAATTTCATTCCTTCATCAATATTATTTACACAGCGCTGATTGACCTTAAAGATCTCAGTTGAGAATCACCCAAACGTATTCTCGCCACTGTACGTCATGTAAAGGAACCCGTCCTCATCTTTATGCTCCTCATAGATTGCAGACATCATTGCAGCTAAGTATAATAAAGAAAATAAATGGACATCATTAATTAGGTGACATTGCAAATAACTAAAGCAGTACCAAATCCACACTTGCAAGGATTAAGTTCTAAACAAGTAATACCAGTGGGAGGGAGAACATTCTTGACAAAGATGAATATGGCTTTCTCAGCACCGAGCTTGATTCGTTTTCGGACAACATAAACGAATTGGCCAACGGTAAGATCCGCGGGAACAAGGTATCTGCAATTATAAAATCCCACAAAACTCTTTAGTAGTAAGCTACAAACAACTGTGGTTTCAAGCATTAGCCAACATTTATAATTTAGCTGTTTATTTTAGCGAGATAAATGCTTCAAGTATCACTAGAACGGATGTAAACGTGCTAAAAAACCACAAATCATGAAAAAGAATTGCTGGTTAAAACCGACTTTCTCTTGTCAATCTCAGGGATATCAGATCTGTCAGCTTTCTCTACAATAACCTGCACGAAGAGTTTGAACATAAATAGTTACCCCAACAGTTGAAAAGATATCATTCATCGAAGGTAAGAATAATCTAATGAAACTTGACTGCTCTGTTACCGGAATTCTGTCGGGGTACTTCTCCCTGATCCTTGCAGCCTCAGCCTGTCTCTTCTCTGCAACACGTATAGGAGTCAGAGGGCGTGTGATAAAATTAAACTTTCATTGCAGTGGATTACTTGAGGAGGAATTAGCTCGGGTTTTCATAGGCAAATCAAAGTTAGGAGCTTAAACAAGCTATCTCAAATTTTTAGGAAACGGAATACATATTTTAGACTCGCGAAAGCCGAACTGCTTCACTGAAAAGTTGGTAAAGAATCAAATGCAGAACATTTCTCCGCTCCATCTATAAAATATGAATTAATGCACATAAAAATAAAACCTTCAAAGGAAGGCAAAATTACAGTGTGTTTTTCACATAAAGATGCGTATGTGTTTCTTTTCCAACAAGTTTAGTCAAAAGTCAAATTTGGTTTGACGCCACCATCTTGATAACATTCATCAAAGATATGTACGAGCAAAACAATTCCTTTACCAATCACCACAACAATACTCACATCACAACGCGACAGGTTATCCATCCAACACAAAACTACATCTTTGAATCATAAAATATGAAGCAGCGTGAAACCGATCCGTATATGGACGAACAGTACGATCATACTCAACAAACATCAGTACTTGTAAATCCGATCATCAATCGAGATCATATTGTACAAAAAACAACAAGCAACTACGGCCAAAAACTATACTAGGGTTCAATCAAGTAAATCGTCGTAATCTCGTACCGAGAGCGTGTTCTGTTATGAAGGAGCTTTTCGCCATGGCAACTCAATCGAAGCAACGATCGGCGCAGTCAAACTTGCGAATTGGATCACCGAGGAAATAAAAAGTATGAGGATGATTGCAGGGTTTATTATTATTATATATGCGGAAAACGATAGGGTTCTTTCTGTTTTACCGAACGCAATATATGACAAAAGGAAATCGTCATATATAGTTTTTTTTTTCGTTTTCTTTTTCGATCGATCATATATGGCTTAATTTGATTAGTTATAATAGTAGAGTTTTAGTCCTTTTTAACTTCAACTTTGCCCATACATACTCTATTTTTTTCATTTTAAATTTAAAGAATATTCTTAAATCATAGATAAATCTAATTGATAATTTCGAAAATATATCTATCTATATTTAAAGGTCAAAACAAAAGCACAATCAACCTTGCAACTCCTTGTTCCATTTTATTTTTTCATTTTTTCCAAATGATCGCAACTCCACCCATTCTCACACTTAAAACTCCATTTTGAAAAATAAAAATAAAAAATGAAAGGTACCATAGTGCAACACTCGAAACCTAATCCATCATTTAGTGATCCTTTCTGCATATCAACTTGAACCTCAGACTAAAATTCACTCTAAAGTGATTCTGAACTCCAAACGTATACTAATTTCAATCTAAAGCAAGTCAAATCTCAACATTGACTGCAAAAATAGTTCGACTTCCAACAAAACTACTCTTACAGCTACGTGGAGATATCATATGCGTAAGTACCACTTGACATATCCATTGGGACGAGGACGAAATATGCAATATCATTACATAATAAGCTTTTGGTCAAGGCCGATAATTCTACAGAACATTATTACAATTCAATTTATGCTCCTATAATAATAATCACACCCTATCTCCTCTTCTGCACATGTATATAGACATCGATCTTACAGGAAGGGCACTTCTCTTAGCTTTTTGTCCTGAGATGGGACAGTGTACTCTTTCTTTTCTTTCTTCTCTTCCTTTTTTACACGAAGCATATAAAGGATTTTTGTGTGCCATCAAAAAGTTGCGTTCCATACAGCGTTTTCTCCTTCTCCGCATCTTCGGTGGACTTCTCTGATCCTTTCCGCGGAATTGCAAATCCCGCTGCAGCTCCAATCGAACGAAGCCACACATACGTTGCCCGCTTGAGCTTTCCACTCGCAATCTGCCCCCATTACATGGAACCCATTTGGTTTTAGCTTTACAGTAATTATGTGTATGTGTTGAATGCCAACTGGGACTGTTATGATATATTAATTTTATATATTTTTATTTCCAATATGAAGCGGAGCTAATTTGGTGGCAGTGGGGTCCAGGGACACCACTGAAAATTAATTATTATTATTATTAATAAAAGATGTTGATTTTTCTTAAATGACTGAACTAAAATTGAGAAAAATTAAAGTAAAAGGACCCCACTGAAAATTTTAGAAAATACTGAAGTGTGTGGTTCAATTAGCCTGAACCCCGTTCACGTGATTTTCTGCTTCGCCACTGAGCATGCCCCTCAAAGTTGATTTCTTTCTTATATAACCCTAGACGTGAATTTTTTTTTTTTTAATGGGTGATCGTGATGATTAATACCCATCCTCTGGTCCTGAGCTCTGATACTACCATGTCAAATGACAACTTCACCTAAAAACTTAAGCTTAAAGGTAGTGTATTATATTTTAATTTTATATGTGATTTACTTATAATTTTAGCGGGATTTCGACGATTCGAGAATATTTCCGATTTAACGATATAAAAGAAGTAGCATCACCTGGCGGCGTTCCGCAACACAACCTTCGATCGTCAATGTGCTCCACGTCCAATCCGATGAACCACGACCCGAGCGAGACGTCTTCGTTTGCGTACTTGTGAAGAACATGCCTTTAAAAAAAAATTGAATGGATTAATGAAACTATTAAAGGCGAAAGAAATTAGAAAATAAATTAAAAGAAAAGAAGCTCACTGGTTCACTGATATATATGTAGCCAAGTCTTTGGAGATGGCATATAACTGCCCCGTCGCGTGGCGGAAATATTTATTCCCTTGCTCGCCGAATTTCCAGTACTCGGGCTCGTGATATCTCACTCCCCTGTTTGTATTTTTATTGAATTTTAATGTAGAAAATACGAGTTTCTTAAAAAAAGAATAAGTCACCGAGAAAAAAAAGATAAATGCTTACTTCTGAGCTAAGACGGGACCCGATTTCATGCAGCCTATGTATACCCTCGGTTTCGAGCGATGCCGAGCCAATGTAGCTCCCAATGTAGCTGTTGTTTTCAGACATCATAAGACGATAGTTAAGTAATAGAATGTCACTGAATTTAATTCTACACGAAATCATCATATATGCATTTCGAAAACATGTTAAACATATTTTATTACCTAAGTTGACATGCACATCATCGTCGACTTTGACATAAAAATCAGCATCCCAGAGTTGAACGGCAGTGGTGAAATATGTCTTTGTCTTCGCTGATAGTTCCAGGTAACCTTCAACGTGTTCCTGAAAAAATAAAATAAAAAATTGAACGTAAAAGTGATGCAACGAATATTAAAAATTGTGTGAGTCTGTGAGCAATTTCTGAAATATAAAAGAGAATTATAGTATGAGAAAATACCCAACCGAAAAATTACCAGTCTCAGAAAATCTCCGTGTTTTCTGTCTTCCGCTTCGATTGCTCGATCAAGAATTCCACCTGATGTCGCACTGGTGATCAAGGACTCGAATATTATTACGTTAAAAATAAGAATATGGTTAAAATAATATTATAAATCATAAATACACTGTTTTTATATATTTTATGAATGTCACCTGTGACCGATCACAAACCGAACAACAATTCCCTTTTCCTCCTCAAGCTTCTTGCGTTTATCGCCTGCATATTCCATGGAGGAAAATTACAATCACTCTAATAACACAGCATAAAACACAATTAATTAAGAAAAAAAATATTACATACACACACATGCATATTATATATATATATATATATATAAAGAAAAAATACAACGGGTATAAATGACCTTGTAGCATCCAAGTGGCGCGTAGCGAGTCCCTTCTCTTGCGGCTGCTGAAAGCGGTATTTACGCCAACAACCATCAAATATTTCCTTTTCTTCGCCAACTCGGGAAACTTCGAGTCTTCAGACAGAGGCGAACCACCGCTCAGTAAAGAATCTTGCAAGGCCCTAGCCGTAGCTAATTCCATTTCCAAATTCGAAATCGTTTTATCCAAATTACTGCAATTTATTTATTTCATTTTATTATTATTTTTTTATCGGCGAAGAATCAATTAAACCGTATGAAGTAAATTAGGCTTACTGCATAGTAGGATGATCCGACTTTGTAATGCCTCCTAATAATCTGCTCGATTTGCCCTTCGCATCCTTCGAATAAGATGATAACGTATGAAATATTCGATAAGATATTACATTACTACCAAATAATCATAAATTTTGAAGCTATTATTTGATATTTATTTACTCACGGGTTTTGTATCGCAGCCATCTGAAACTAACTTAAGCTTCTCGTCTGCAACTCCCCTCGAGATCGATATATCTTTCGCCTCGGGAACAGACCACATCCTAATCGAAAATAGTACTCAGATCAAAGAAAAATATATATCAAGAAACATATATACAAATACATGGAAGGCCTATGAATTTTAAGACTAAGAACATGTAAATCTCTTACTACCATTGAACAGATGGATAATGCTGTGATGGTAAGAAGCTTCGTGAAAACAGAGAGACTCAGACAATTTCCGAGTCATTACATTACAAATTCATAGATGATCTTTTTTTCGCCTTTTTCCTCATTTTTCATCATTACAAGCACTTCCTTATATCCCAAGATTGATATTCAGTTAGTAACTACAACTAGTACCACAAGATTCATGAGACCTATGATTTAATAGCCATATTCTATATTATGAAACCACATCGGACAAAACACAACCTCTAATTTTAGAATTTTTTTTAAAATCTATGAAACCTGTCGGTGAAGAGCATCCCAGCGCAGAAGCATCCGAGGCACAGAAGGAAAGTGAGCTTTCTTGAGACGACATTCTTTGAAGACGAGGACTCGAATCCTTTGCTCTTCCAAGACATCTTTAAAGCTTTGTCTATTTTGTATTTGCTCCTTCAACCTTTGAATCAATCTTTGTTTTAGTAAAAAACAAAAACCCATATCGAATTTCTGAAAAATATACGAAAAAGTTCAAATCTTTACCCTCGCCAACAACGGAATCGAAGAGCCCAGATTCAAGAACTCAAAAGATCACCATAAAATGGTGGGAAATCAACAGCAAAAACACAGAGCCAATCACAAAAGAGCTCGGAGATCAATCAGAAGATTTGTCGGTCAAGTCAATGAGGGCCTCTGAGCATACACTACGGGCGTAAAAACAAGAAACCACACCACGCGATTTCTATTTACAGCTTAATTCTTTCTCATCAATTAGCTCTTATTCTCTATTAAATGGGGCCGAAGTAGGAACAAAAGAATAAAGATTTGACCCTTTTGAGGAAGAAGATGAAGTAATAAGAAGCCTGGTGAGGTGAGGTATTTCGGAGAGTTGCAGAAAGAGAGAAATAGACCCACCGCCCACTCCCCAACTACACTATTTTCCACGGCCTTTTTTTTTTAAAAAAAATTGTTTGAAAAATAATAAATACGATCGATCAAGTTTCGATAAAGTTGAGATTGAGAATAATAATGGGGAACTGTAAATGCAATGCACCGAGGGTCCGTAACAAACCTTCCTTACTCTTCCTAAAACGTCGGTGGGATTCGGCTCTTCGATGGATATCGGTATAAGCATTTAAGGCGTCGGTATGCATATCTACTGATCTTTGTCACGTTCAATGATTTAAATTACTAAATTTTGGGTTTTGTAATAAATAGATGTTAGTTGCTATCGTTGTGGAACTGTTGAGGAAGTTACTACAAATCTTGGACTTTTGTGTTTTATTTCCTAGTAGAGAAATATAAGATCAAGTAGACCTCAATGGCTAACTTAGAAAAGATTACTAAATAAAGTCATTGAATATAATAGTTTTTGTTTTTTGTCAATATTTTTGTTAAAGAGCAGATATTGAATTGAATAAAGTATTTTATTCATAAAGATGATAATAATCGATTACATATGTGACAGAGAATTTGTACTCTATCGGCTAATAAGCTAATTTACATATTCAACCTACACTATTATATAATTACAATTCAGACCCTTTAATATAAATGCTCGGATATTCGTAATATTTCCCCTCAAGTTTGATGTTCAAATAAATCTAGAACACCAAACTTGGATAAAAGGAAATTATGTTGTAATCTTCCCAATGCCTTCGTTAGCAAATCTACCGGCTGTTCTTTTGACGAAATATAGATTACTTCAATGATCTTCTCGAGGACTTTGTCTCTAACGAAGTGGCAATCCACTTCGATGTGTTTAGTTCTCTCGTGAAAAACTGGATTTTCTGCAATCTGTATAGCTGATTTACTGTCTGAGAACACAATTGATGGTCTTGTACTCATGATTCCCAGATCCTTTAATAGGCCTTTGATCCACAAAATTTCAGCAGTCACCATAGTGCTCTGTATTCAGCTTCGGCTGAGCTTCGTGAGACCGTAGACTGCTTCTTTGTCTTCCAAGAAATCAACGAATCTCCAAGAAATACGGCATAGCCCGGTCAATGATCTTCTTGTCATCGGACATGAAGCCCAATCTGTATCACAAAACGCTCTCAAATGTGTATTATTATCATATTTAAACAATATTCCGAGTGATGGTTTTCTCTTGATATATCTCAGAACTTTATACATAGCATCACGGTGGAACTTTCTCGGACTATGCATGAATTGAGATAAGATTTGCACTGAATAACATATATCAGGCCGTGTCAGACACAAGTATATGAGCTTTCCTACAATTTTTTGATATTCTATCACATTCTTAATAAGAGGATCTAAATCAGGATTTGATGAGTTAGAATTACTCCCTGTTTTGGTGTCTGCCAGCTTTAAGTTTTGCTCGATTGGGACTGCCAGTGGCCTACTTCCCAACATCCCTGCTTCAGCAAGTAACTCAAGTGCTACTTCCTTTGATTTAACACTATTCCACCTTTTGATCTTGCTACTTCAATACCTAGGAAGTATTTCAACATACCTAAATCTTTCATATGAAAAGTATTATTCCAATAATATTTAGTTTCAGCAATCAAATCATTATTATTTCCACTAATAAAGATATCATCAACATATACTAGGAGTATAACTATATTACTCCCCCTCGATTTGATAAACAAAGAATAATTATTCTTTGATTGTACAAATCCAAAAATGTTCATCGCAATGGTAAATTTTGTATTCCATTGTCTTGATGCTTGTTTTAATCCATAAAGGGATTTTTCAAGCCTACAAACATTACTCTTACCAACATTTACTTTATCCTGCAAACCTTGTGGGATAAGCATATATACCTCCTCATTTAAATCACCCTGCAAAAAAGCGTTAGTGACATCCATTTGCCATAATGGCCAATTAAATATAGAGGCTAAAGACATCATTATTCTAATAGAAACATGTTTCGCAACGGGTAAAAAAGTATCAATATAATCTACCCCTTCTACTTGATTATAACCATTTGCCACCAATCGAGCTTTATACCTTTCTACCTTACCATCCACATTATATTTGATGGTATACACCCATCTACACCCAATAGGTTTCTTTCCTAGTGGCAAATCGACAATCTTCCATGTGTTGTTCAGCTCTAATGCTTTTATTTCAGCATCCATGGCTTGCCTCCATTTCTCATGATTCACTGCCTCATCATAATTCCTTGGAATAAGCTGGAAGATAAGGCTTAGCAGATATGTTATTTGTTGCTCCTTAATTCCACCATAATGCATATAATCTGAAATGGGATATCTAATAGAATTAACATGGTTAGTATCGGTTGTAAAAGGAGATATAAAGTCATTGGCCCAGAAAGGAGGCCTGCTTTGTCTACTGGTTCTCCTAAGATTATGTTCTTGTCCATGAACTGAATTGTCATTCCTGCTTTCAGATTGTATTCTATCATCATGGACACTAACATCATATGCTCTTTCTTGAACAAATTCATAACCAGAATCACCAACTTCATACTGAGTCTGTAAATCAATGGAGTGATTTTCAACATTATATTGATAGTCATCATAATTATTTTTTATGGCAGTGTCTGGATGTAAGTATGTAGCATTCTGTTTTTCAGCAAAGGGAAAAACATTCTCATGGAATATTACATTCTTGGACACAATAAAGTTTTTTGATTCTAGCTCCAACAGCCTAAACCCTTTTTGATTAGCAGCATATCCAATCAAAACACAAGGTTTAGACCTTTTTGGAATTTATCTAAAGGTGGCATTATTTTAGCAAAACATAAGCATCCAATAACTTTCGGATGCTGATATTTTGGTTCCTTGCCATATAATATTGAAAACGGTGTCTTCCATCCTAATAATGGTGATAGTGACCTATTGATCAAATAAATAGCAGTTTAAATGCATTCTCCCCAATATTTGATTGGCAAGTGTGATTGAAATTTCAATGCTCTTGTCATATTCAAAATATGTCTATGTTTCCTTTCTACTACGCCATTTGTTTGGGTGTATAGGGACATGAACTTTGATGAATGATTCCAAATAATTCAAATAATTTTCTACAATCACTATTGAAAAACTCCAAAGCATTGTCACTTCTGATTTTTTTAATACTGTGACTAAACTGAGTTTTAGCATATGAGAGGAATTTTTTTTATATGCTATATACCTCAGTTTTGTTTTTCATCAAAAAACCCCATGTTGCCCGGGAGAAGTCATCTACAATGGTAAGAAACTATTTCTCACCATTATATGTTTCTTCTCTATATGGTCCCCAAACATTAAATTGGATCAACTCCATTAATGTGCTTGTTGTTGATGTTTTCTTTGGGCATTGATCTGTTGTGCTTTGCTAATGGGCAAATATCACAATATTCATGATCTTTTGACATTTTTAAATTCAATTCTGGTAGAAAACATAATCTGGAAAATGATATATGACCAAATCTTCTATGCCACAATGCAATTCTATCAATTTCTACCTTATTCGACATATTCTGTTGAAAATCAAACTTTTTAGTAGAAGCATGAGGATAACCATAAGCTTTATCAGAATTATTGTCGAGGTAATATAATTCATTCCTTACTCCTGGATTAGGCAAAAATCAGAGTAGAAAGTAATGCACATACCACAATGATTAGTAAGCTTAGACACTGACAACAAATGATTAAATGAAAGCACATATAACACATTTGCAAGCTTCATATTATCCCTTATTGTAACTAAACTTGAGAACATGGCCTTACTGCAAATTCCATTAGGTAATCTAACAGTTACATCATGTTTAGAATGCATATTATACTCATCATATATTCTTATGTCAGAAATCATATGTTGATTGGCACCCGTGTCAATAATCCACCCAGATAATGAAAAAGGCTTAGAATTTTGTATACCTTCCCATGTACCTGCATGATTAACCGAGGCCATCATTATCCCCATGTTCTGATCAACTCCTCTTGTCCTCCAATAATGTTCAGAATATGCTGATACCGTTGGGGTGTAAATTGTGGTACAACTGATCCAATATGTTGTTAGCTGTGGTCTGAGGCATTGATCCTCCAATAGATTGCTTGTTATCATTGTCCAACTGCAGCACTTGCTGAGTAGCAGTAGTAGAATTGGCCCATGCTGCACCTTGTCCTGGTGATCTCCATTGGGTTGGATTATTAAACCTTCCTCCTCCCCTTCTAGATCCAGTGCCTCTTCTTCCTCTACCCCAACTTGGTGGATATCCGTGTATTTTGAAGCATATATCCTTATTGTGCCCTGAGACATTACAATGTTCACACATGCTTGCCTTCTCAGCTTGATTGTATTGTGGCCTGTTGTTGGGTACATTGGTCAAGAGGACAATTGATGTCTCACTGCTAGCACCTTGGATATGAATATTTCTTTGAGCTTCTTCATTCAAGACCATCGAATACACTTGGCCATGACTGGGCAGATGACTCATCATGAGAATCTGAGATCTTATTGTAGTGAATCCTTCATTTAGTCCCATTATAAATTGCATCATCTTCAACTGATTGCATAAATCTACATATTCTTTTGAGACCTTGGCAACGAGTGATGGTATGAGACTATCATACTCATCCCAAATATGTTTTAGTTTTGAGTAATAGTCCGTCACAATATTCCCTCCTTGATTAATAGTGTTGCTCTGTCTGTACAGGGAAAAAAGCTGTGCTCCATTTACCTTGTCGAATCTCTCCTTCAGATCTTGCCAAACCATATGTGCCGACTCACAATATACAACTTCGTGAACCAATCCCTAGTTAGAGAACGATTAATCCAAGACCTAACAAGAGCATTGCAGCGTTTCCATTGAAGAGCCATGATTCGATCATCTTCAGGCATTTTACAGATCCCATCGATAAAACCTAATTTATTTTTGCTTCCAGCGCAATTAACATTTCTCTACTCCATACCTTGTAATTTTCGCTTCCGCGCAACACTTCTGTGACGAGATCCAAGTTTGGCGTATCAGAAGGGTGGAGGTACATCGGATTCTGAAAATCAATCGTCTCGAGCATTTTCTTGGATTCTTGTTTCGAATCTTGTTTCTCCTGAGATTTCTCATTAGCATCCATCTTCATTGTGATTTATTGTCAATCGCATAACCTAGAATCAGTATCGCAATCTGTTGGATATTGTGAATGAAAATTAATCTAAAAGGCATATTATGAAATGATGCCTGGATTAATTCCAAAAGGTACAATTGAAAATGTATTTTTTTGAAGAGATGTACATTTTTGTACTTGATGACCCTTGGGTCATTATAAATATGTTCCCCACATCATTGAATTAGACAGAACGAAGATACATTCATCGCATACTAGAAATCACGTCCTAGGATCATAGTGCAAGACAGAACCGAGTCTCGTAGTAGGATTCGCCGAAAACTTCGTTGAGTCGAAAGTGCTGCGATTCTGAAGTTAGAAGTCGTTGTATCTTCGGGACGCTCGCCGTTAAACCGATTGAGCACGTAATATCGGGGCGATATGTTTTACGGACAGCGTACGTAGTACGTGCCTCGACTTACCCCGTTTGAGTCTGCATAGATTAGCCACCGACAAATACACCGACACTACCGAAATACCAACAATCGTAAGACGTATTTACGGTGTTTTAATTGATGGCAACCACACGGTTGAGCATATGGATTGCTCGTTATTTGAAGTCATGGCACGTATGACCTCTTAATGAGATAGATCAGAAATAATCATGCTGAGAGGTGGGATCTTCACATTCGCCACATCTACCTCAGAAGGGAAAATGATTTGTTAATATGGTACTGATGATCGTAATAACCGAGTTAAAGAGAATTCTCTTTGCTGAAGTGTGAGAGCAAATGCCTTGGAGACCACGAACAGCAAATTTTCATTCCGGAGGGGTTTTCAGTTCCTGTCCTAACAGGTTTTGGAAACCAAAAGGTGCTTTGGTTTGGAGAAAGAGGAGAAACGATGCTAAAGTGGTCAAAAGGTGCAAGCATCCAATCAGTGACAAAGAAACGATATTTGATGGAACAAAGTTGCACTCCATGAAGAATCGGTCAACCGATGCGTCAGGATATGAACACGAGGCTGCGGCTTAAGGCTCCCGTGAGGGGCTGCTGTGCTGGGCTGCGGCGTCAGGCTACGACACAGGGCTGCGGCTCAACAGGGCTGCGGCATGAGGCTCTAATGCATGGCTGCGGTATGTGACAGGGCTGCGGCTCAACAGGGCTGCGGCATGAGGCTCTAATGCATGGCTGCGGTATGTGACAGGAACGAAGGACTGCTCGGCCGAAGAAGGTCGAACTGCGGGTCTGAGCATGTAGCAGAGCCGCACTGAGATGTGCGAAGGCAACAACGATGCTCGGGCGGAGGTCGGCAGCATCGGATCCGGTGAGACTGCGAGGTTGCAGAGCATCTTGTGGGTCTGAGGCTGGATGAGACAAGGAACTTGAGGGCTGCAGGCTGCGTTTTAAGCATGTGGCACTGAGTGAGGCTCCAGTACAGGCTGCTACGCTGGCCTACGGTGTGTGATGGCAGCAAAAGACGGCTTTGCCTCGGGGCAATGTTGGAGGGATATGACTCGTGGCTTGTGACCGCGAGGTTGTTGTTCGAGGTGGTTCGAGGCGGACTCTTTGTGGCTACTCAGGGCGTCGCTGCAATGCGTGCAAGAGGTTCCGCCGAGAGTAGAGGAACCCTTTGGGTGAAGACGCCGCTGCACAATTGAAACGTCGGTTCGATGACAACGATGAGCGAGGCATAGATCAGAACGCAAGCCATCGAAGAGGACCACGCAGGTACCAATGGTGTAGGTTGCAGCTGTGGATACAAGGACGCTGTTGCCTGATGTGTGAGCGGCGTAACGCCGCCGTTGAGCATTGTGCTAGCCGCGTGGTTGCTGCACCGGCAGCGCCATAGGGCGCTGCAGGGCCATGAAGGCCACAACTGTTGTGGATGCAAGGATGTTGTAGCGCAGGGCTGCAAGACTGCGTGGCAGAGCACGTTGGTGCAAGGCTACACGACAGTGGTGTGTTGCGGGCTGCTGGAAACTCGGCACCGTCGAACACGTGTATGGCTACAAATACCACAGAACGACACCGCTATTGGGCAATGCTACGAATCTGGACGCCACTGCTAATTGGCGCCCCTCTCTATGGGGCTGCGTGGGCAATTTGGTGATCGCATGTTGCTACCTGACAATGACGTTGGGCGCCGTGCGAACCAATATGAATATATATATATATATATATATATATATTGGGCCACTAGAGTTTCTTGCGCATTATGCCGATTTTAGGCCAAGTTGGGCCTACGTGTTGCCATCTTCGTCAAGTTTGGCTTATATGGAGCCTCTGAGGAGATGATGAATTGTAATGCTGATTAGTTCTGGCTACCCTACAACTTGTGGGAGGAAGCATTTCTTACTGCAAATCGCATTCCAAATGTGTTGCTACACACAAAAGGGAATAAGACTCTGTACGAGTTACGGAAAAATAAAATAGGAAAATATCCTATAAACACTTCGAAGTGTGGGGGTGTCTAGCAAAGGTCGAAGTACCTAAACCGACGCAGGTTAAGATAGGACCCAAGACTGTTGATTGCATTTTCATCGGATATGCTAATAACAGTAGTGCATACAGATTTCTGGTGCACAAATAAAAAATCCCTGATATGAACGCAAGGATGATAATTGAGTCGAGGAACGCCGCATTCTTCAAAAATATCTTTCCAAATAAGGGAAGGAAGGAGATAAGTTCTGTGAAAAGAACTCACGATGCCGTTGAAAGTTCACTTCAAGAAGTTGATGAACTGAGGTAGAGTAAAAGAAAGAAAGTGGTCAAATCATTTGGACCTGACTTTCTGACGTATATGATAGATGACGAACCTCGGACATTGCAATAAGCCTTGTCCAGTCCAGAAGCATCGTTCTGGAAAGAAGCTATCAATAGCGAAATTGAGCCCATCATGCTGAATCATACTTGGGAACTGGTAGATCTCCTGAAGGGGTGCAAACCTCTCGGATGTAAGTGGATCCTGAAAAGGAAACTTAAGACCGATGGCTCGCGAGAAATATAAAGATCGATTAGTCGCTAAAGGGTTCAATCAAAAGGAATGTTATGCCTTCTTTGATACATATTCGCCCGTAACAAGGATAACGTCCATTCGAGTTCTCGTTGCTATTGCAGCACTGTATAATCTCGAGATACACCAAATGGACGTGAAGACAACATTCCTGAACGGGGAATTAGAAGAAGAAATATATATGAAACAGCCCGAAGGGTTTGTAGCACCCGGGCAAGAGAACAAAGTATGTCGTCTCGTGAAATCACTTTACGGGCTTAAACAAGCGTCGAAACAGTGGCACGAGAAATTCGATATGACGATGCTATCGAATGAGTTCAAAATAAACGAGTGTGATGAATGTGTTTACATTAAAGGCACACCCGACGAGTTTGTGATTGTATGTCTTTACGTAAACGACATGTTGATCATGAGAAACAGTCACAAAATAATCGTGAATACGAAGAATATGTTGAAAAATTATTTCAGCATGAAGGATATGGGTTTGACAAATGTCATATTAGGGATAAATGTCTCTAGGACACCCGAATGAATTGTTCTGACACAATCTCACTATGTTGAGAACGTGTTAAAGAAATTTGAAGCCTTCGATGATCCTCCGGCTAAGATACCTGTAAACGCTAATCTACATTTGGTCAAAAATAAAGGAGAGCATATATCGCAACTCGAATATGCTCGGGTGATTGGCAGTCTGATATATCTGTCTAACTGCACTCGACCTGACATAGCATATTCAGTGAGTAAACTTAGCAGGTTTACTAGCAATCCGGGTAATAGCCATTGAATAGCACTAAAGAGAGTGTTAAGATATCTGAAGTACACCATTAATTATGGCATAGTCTATTCGAGATATCCCGCAGTTCTTGAAGGATACTGTGATGCAAATTGGATATCTGACAGTAAAGACTCCAAGTCCACGAGTGGTTACGTATTTACCATCGGTGGAGGAACAGTTTCTTGGAAATCCTCAAAGCAAACGTGCATAGCCCGATCAACGATGGAATCGGAGTTCATTGCACTAGATAAAGCCGACGAAGAATGGCTTCGGAATTTTCTGGAGGATATTCCTTGTTGGAACAATATGCCAGCGAAAATGATACACTGCGATAGCATGGCAGCTATCGGCATGACACAAAGTTGTATGTATAACGGTAAGTCTCCGTACATACGTCGGAGACATAATACCGTAAGACAACTAATCTCTAATGGAATGATCTTAATTGACTATGTGAAGTCTAAAGAGAACATAGCAGATCCTTTGACGAAAGGCATCACTAGAGAACAGTTAAACACTGCAGTAAGGGGAATGAGACTAAAAATCCACACACCAAGAAAAGGCACAGTGGAAACTCAACCATGATAAGTGGAGATCCCACGAACTTGGTTCAATGAGACAACTAAGTTGTGGCTATTTCAGTTGTATACTTGGAAATCCTAAAAGTCAATTCTCGAGAGCTGCCCAAGTAATCTCTCGATGACGTGTGGTAAGGGTAAGCGTTTACGCTTTTAATGATGACTATACCAAAATTGGTGGAGTATTTCGAGCTACTTCAGGATTAAGTCCTAATAGTCGGTCACCTATACAAGTGAGAAGTGGGGGCGCTTCAATGTTAACACTTATGAATCCGAGATATGGTCCAAGGCCGAAACGGACACAGCGTGAGAATCGAAAGAGATCAGATTCATCATTCTGTGTATGCTGTTGTCTTGGTTTACACAAAAAGCCGCCAGTTCAAGACATCACGTTCACTGAGCAGCGAGTAAATCCGATAGCATTTCACTACGGAAGGTTCAAAGCCACAAGCTACCTATCCCGATGCAATGATGGGCCGTCGGGACTTTCTTGAAAGAGTCGGCATGTATAAGCATTAGTTTCATTCATGTGGGGGATTGTAGGATATTGTGAATGAAAATTAATCTAAAAGGCACATTATGAAATGGTGTATGGATTAATTCCAAAAGGTACAATTGAAAAGGTATTTTTTTAGAAGAGATGTACCTTTTTGTACTTGATGACCCTTGGGTCATTATAAATATGTTCCCCACATCATTGAATTAGACAGAACAAAGATACATTCATCGCATACTAGAAATCACGTCCTAGGATCATAGTGCAAGAAAGAGCCGAGTCTCGTAGTAAGATTCGCCGAAAAACTTCGTTGAGTCGAAAGTGCTACGATTCCGAAGTTAGAAGTCGTTGTATCTTGGGGACGCTCGCTGTTAAACCGATTGAGCACGTAATATCGGGGCGATACGTCTTACGGACAGCGTACGTAGTACGTGCCTCGACTTACCCCGTTTGAGTCTGCATATGTTGAAATGACCAAAATGGATCAATCACGATGTTAAGCCCAAGGTACGTAATTAGCCCATTAAGCATTTCGGCCCGATTTAATTAATAAGCGGGACGAAATTTGCTTGGAATGAAAGTTCCGGGGCAAAATCAAATAAAGCTTGAAGGTTTGGATACCGTAGTAATATTCCCGTGATCATTTAGCAATTTCTTAAACATTCTATACCTTACGCTCACGCCTCTCTCGAATATTCATTCGATACCTTTCTCAAAACCCTAAACTCCTCTCTCTCGACAGACGATTTTTTTCACTCTTTTCTCCCTCTTGATCTTCTTGACTATCTGTGCAAGTTTTACCGCTGCATTCGTTGTTCCTGTGCACTGTCTTCGTTGGAGAATCATCGCTGTTGAGATAAGTGCTGTTTTTTCCCTTTTTTCGTCATCTGTTTCTTTTCTTCGTGTTTTAACCTCATACGAAGGTGACTGCATTCGTATGCTAAGGATCCCGGATTTACGGCTGCAATATATTCAAGCGACATTCCTATTAGAAAGATTTCGTATTGTTTGGTATTTCTTTAGCTGTTAACGGTTCGATCTAAAACTGACTTGATTTTTACCACTAGTTTGGTGTTTATTTGGCTGTTAACGGTTCGATTTGAAACTGTACTGTTTTTTAACATGGTATCAGAGCAGGTCGACTCTGTTCTCTAGATGATTTTCTTCAAAACGATCTTTGAATAACAACTTTTCAATCGTTGTTATTAGGGTTTCGTGTTTGATCTTGAATTTTTTTTTGTAAAGATGAGAGATAAGTTACAGATAAGATTCTGTAAATTCTCTTCTTATTGTTCTCTTGTTATTTGCAGACACTTGAAGAAGTGTTAAATCCATTTGAACCTCTGAGTGACCGAAACCTCTGATTGAGATCTTCAATTACGGTGCACTCGTTCCTATACTTTCTTTCTTGATATTTCCTCCTGTTAATTGTATACTTCTTTGCATCACTCATTTTGCACAGTCATGGATTCTGAAAATAGTGATCACGAGAATCAAGAAAATTTAGAGAACAATAATAATGATAGTAATGTAGTTCTGACTAACATAGAAATAAATTCTAGGCATACTTTGCATATTAGTCAGGCAGATTTGTCAGTATCAAACATTACAAATGTGATACTGACAGGATCTGAAAATTACTCCTGCTGGAGCAATTCAATTCTCTTATCACTCACTGCTAAAAATAAAATTGTTTTTGTTCATGGAACTGTGCCATTACCATCATAACCTGAACTAGCTAATGACTGGGAGAGATGCAATGTCATAGTCTTATCTTGGCTGCTGAACTCTTTGAGCAGTGAACTTAGAATTAGATTCACATATGCAAAATTTGCATCAAAAGTTTGGGAGTCTTTAGAAAAAAACCTTTAAGAATGTTGATGGCTCAAAGAAATTTAGCTTTCAACAATCTATATATAACCTTAAGCAAGGACCAGACAGTGTTTCAATTTACTTCTCAAAACTACAACATCTATGGGATGAACTGGACGCACTAACCGCTGGTCCAGTTTGCACTTGCAAAGCAAGTACTCATATAGATGCGTTAGTTGAAGAGCAAAGATTAATGCAGTTCCTTATGGGACTAAATGAAATTTATAGTTTCATTAGAAGTAATATACTTATGTATCAACCCCTTCCAAGTGTTCTTCATGCTTATAATCTTGTAAGCAGAGAAGAATCACATAGAGGAGTCATACTAGCCACAGAAAATAATACCTCAGTATTCCTGAACAAATATTTCAACAAATCGAATTCAAAGCAAAACCCTATTATCTGCAAATTCTGCGGATTAAAGGGTCATTTAGTTGAAAGATGCTTTAAACTAATTGGTAATCCAAATAACAAGGCTAACACTTATAGTAGTAACTCTTTCAATAACAGTAATGTATCTTTGATCTGCAAACACTGTGGGATCAAAGGACATTCAATTGAAAGATGTTACAAGCTGTTTGGAAAGCCAAACCAAAATACAAACTATAGGAATAATAATAAGAAGAAAACTAATTTCTGGAATACAAACAAGATAGCTAATGTGACTGAAGTCAATCAGCAATCTTCGGAAACTATAACTCCTAGTCTCTCCGTTACTCAGTACAGCAAATTAATGAAGCTGCTTGAAATGGAGAATCAAGGAGAAGCTAATTCAGATCTCATGGCAGGTGCATTAGTCAATATCCTGTCTTCTGATTTCAATAAGGGATGGATAATAGATTCAGGTGCTACAGATCATGTTATGTGCTCTTCTGATAAACTGATAAATAAGAAGTATGTTAGAACAGAAAACATTTTGATTAAACTGCCCAATGGTAATTGTGTGTGCGTTGATGTGATTGGTGATTATCTGCTAAATGATAACATTATACTTAGAAATGTATTAGTTGTACCAAGCTTTAACTGCAATTTGTTATCTGTGTCTAAGTTGGTTAGCAATAATAAATGTGTTATAAGTTTCAAAAATAATACATGCACATTTCAGGACCCACAATTCCTGAATATAATGGGGATTGGTGAGTTAAAAGATGGACTGTACTACTTCAACAACAAAGTGAGTGGAAATTGTGATAGAACTGTTGGCATACACCATTTAGCATCTTACAATTTGTGGCACAATAGATTAGGACATCCATCACCTATTGTATTGGATGTCTTAAAACCCATTCTTAACTTTAAACAAACCCAGTCTGATGAGCCATGTAACATTTGTCACAAGGCTAAACAAACCAGGGTACCTTTCCCATTAAGTGATCATAAATCTAATTGTATTTTTGAACTAGTACATGCTGATGTATGGGGTCCATTTAAAACTGTCATAGTAATTGCAGATTTTTTCTCACTATAGTTGATGATTTCTCAAGGGCTACTTGGGTTTTTTTGCTTAAAACTAAAACTGAAGTTTTTCAATATGTCACATTATTTGTAAATATGATCAAAACTCAATTTGGAAAACAGCTGAAAGTAATTAGGACTGATAATGAAACTGAATTTGTTAATAATCAATTTTTGGATTTTACTAGATCAGAAGGAATCTTACATCAAACTACTGTAGTAGACACTCCTCAACAAAATGGTATTGCTGAAAGAAAACATAGGCATCTGTTAAATGTTGCTCGTGCATTATATTTTCAATCTGGAGTATCTCTGATTTACTGGTCTGAATGTATACTTGGGGCTGTTTTCTTGATTAATAGAACACCCTCAGCTGTACTCAAAGGCAAGTCACCTTATGAAATTTTGTTCAAAAAACATGTGAATTATAATTTTTTGAAAGCATTGGGTGTTTATGCTATGCCACTGTGTTGAATGCAAAGTCTAAATTTGATTCACGTGCGAGACAATGCATCATGTTAGGATATTATGAGAATAAGAAAGCATATAAATTGTTAGATTTGGAAAATAATCAGATATTTGCTGCAAGAGATGTAAAGTTCTATGAAACTGTGTTTCCTCTCAAACACAAGAATGTTGTTTCTGAAAACATACCTGAGAATGACAATGTGTTATTTGATGATCTGTTTATTGATAATACTATCTTTTCTAGTGAATCAAACAGTGAATCCCTGAATAATGATAATTTACCCTCTGAAGAACATGAATTGAGTGATACTGTTATTGTAGATCATGTACCTGAAAGTCCTGGCATTATGAATGATAATTCTGCTACAGATTTAAATACAGTACATGATTCCTTGAATGACTTGAATGCATCCTATGATGAGAATGTTACATTTGCTGAAAAACAGGGTAGACCTAGGAGAGAAACGAGGAAACCATACTATCTTAATGAGTATGACTGCTCACTTAACAATCTTAAGTGCAAAGTTCTGTATCCATTGTCTAGTGTTATGAACTTTACAAAACTTGAAGAGAGTGACAGAATATATTGTAAAAACATAGACAGAATACTTGTGCCTAGGACTGTGACAGAAGCATTTAAAATTCCAGAGTGGAAAGAAGCCATGAATTTAGAGATGAAAGCACTTATAGAAAATAAGACTTGGGACTTGGTTGAGCTGCCTCAAAATAGGAAAGCAATAGGTAGTAAGTGGATTTTTAAGACAAAATACAAATCCAATGGTGAAGTAGAAAGGTTTAAGGCTAGACTAGTAGCAAAGGGATATTGTCAAAAGGAGGGAATTGATTTTAATGAGATATTTGCTCCGGTTGTTAAAATGGTTACTATTAGAATTTTACTTACTATCTCTGTCATGAATAACTGGACTGTGTTTCAACTTGACATTAACAATGCTTTTTTGCATGGTGAGCTAGAGGAAGAGGTCTTTATGTGCCTACCCAAAGGTTATTATGATAATGATCATAGAGTATGTAGATTAAAAAAGTCAATTTACGGCTTGAAACAAGCTCCACGCAAGTGGAATGAAAAACTAACTAAAGTACTTAAGGATAATGGTTTTCATCAAAGCTTAAATGATTATGCATTATTTACTAAATGTGAAAATAATATGCATGTTTTCTTGCTCATATATGTGGATGACATATTAGTTTCTGGTAATGATTTGGATGAGATAGAAAATATTAAGAGTGTGTTGAATGACCTATTTGGTATAAAAGATTTAGGTGAACTTAGATATTTTTTAGGAATAGAAGTAGTAAAATGTGAAGGAGGTTTGCTACTTAATCAACGAAAATATGTTCTAGACTTACTTTATGAGTTTGGTGTATTAGGAAGTAAGCCAAAAGATACTCCGATGCAACAAAATCTGAAATTTGTTGTGCAAAACAATTCAGATTTTGTTGATATCACTTTTTTCCAGCGCCTAATGGGTAGGCTAATCTATTTGTGTAACACTAGGCCAGATATTTCTTTTGCAGTCCAAACACTCAGCCAATTCATGCATTCACCTAATAAATCTCATGTTATAGCCGCGTTTAGAATTCTACGGTATCTGAAATCAGCACCAGGTTATGGGTTGCTGATTTCAAAAACCACAGATTCAGCCTAAGAGCATTTTGTGACTCCGATTGGGCGTCATGTTCTGTTACTCGAAAGTCTGTTACAGGTTTTTGTGTGTTTCTTGGTGACTCGCTAATTTCATGGAAGAGTAAAAAACAAAAGACCGTATCTCGATCATCGGCTGAAGCTGAATATCGGGCAATGGCTCAAACAACATGTGAAATAATCTGGATTGTTAGTTTGCTGAAAGATCTGAAAATTGATATTTCAAGTACTGTGAAGTTATTTTGTGATAATAATGCGGCAATAAAATTGCTAACAATCCAGTCTTTCATGAAAGGACCAAGCATATAGAAATTGATTGTCATTTCATTCGTGAATATATCAACAAACGTCTAATTGAAACATGTTTTATTAAATCGCAGGATCAAGTCGCTGACATTCTTACCAAAGCTCTCGGAAAGGAGAGCCATGCCAAACTGAGGGACAAGATGTCCATGGAAAATATTTTCGGCTCATCATCGTGAGGACGGGTGTTGAAATGATTAAAATGGATCAATCACGATGTTAAGCCCAATGTACGTAATTAGCCCATTAAGCATTTCGGCCCGATTTAATTAATAAGCGGGACGAAATTTGCTTGGAATGAAAGTTCCGGGGCAAAATCAAATAAAGCTTGAAGGTTTGGATATCGTAGTAATATTCCCGTGATCATTTAGCAATTTCTTAAACATTCTATACCTTACGCTCACGCCTCTCTCGAATATTCATTCGATACCTTTCTCAAAACCCTAAACTCCTCTCTCTCGACAGACGATTTTTTCACTCTTTCTCCCTCTTGATCTTCTTGACTATCTGTGCAAGTTTTACCGCTGCATTCGTTGTTCCTGTACACTGTCTTCGTTGGAGAATCATCGCTGTTGAGATAAGTGATGTTTTTTCCCTTTTTTCGTCATCAGTTTCTTTTCTTCGTGTTTTAACCTCATACGAAGGTGACTGCCTTCGTATGCTAAGGATCTCGGGTTTACGGCTGCAATATATTCAAGCGACATTCCTATTAGAAAGATTTCGTATTGTTTGGTATTTCTTTAGCTGTTAACGGTTCGATCTGAAACTGACTTGATTTTTACCACTAGTTTGGTGTTTATTTAGCTGTTAACGGTTCGATTTGAAACTGTACTGTTTTTTAACAGCATAGATTAGCCACCGACAAATACACCGACACTACCGAAATACCAACACAATCAAATGAAAAAGATTAATCTACAATATTATGATGCCATGTTAAGAGATTGAATTGAATAAACTATTTTATTCATAAAGATGATAATAATCGATTACAGATCTGATACAGAGAATTTGTACTCAATCTGCTAATAAGCTAATTTACATATTCATCCTACACTATTATATAATTACAATTTAGACCCTTTAATATAAATGCTCGAATATTCGTAATAATTTTTGTAATTGCAAACTTATGTCACTAGGTAACGTATTTGATTTCTTTTGGGCCACCGATGAATTTGTCGGCCCAAATCGTCGGGAATTCGACATGGCCGATGACCCAAAATCAAATATACTTGTAACAGCACGTCGGAAACGACGAAAAATCATGAGAGTCGGACCTAATTTCCTTAGTAACATAGGTTATGTATGAAAATTCAATTATGTGATATCCGTTGAAAATAAAATGTATAAAATTATGATATGCATTCTTCAAATTTAAATTTTTCGGTGAATTATTATGGTATCATATCTTTGACCAAAAGCATTATCGCCAGCGATTCTCAGAGCTCGGATACCATATAATAGGATGAAGTCTGTCTGAAAAATCAAAGAGATTAATGATTAATTTTACACATGGCGCACGTGTTAGGAACATGGCTCTCCTCTCAATCATGAAAGGCTTACGGGGTTCACAAACCTTATTAGATCTATAACTTTGTACTTGGACTTTATGTTTTTTCAATTTTATTTTAACATAGTTTGACATTTTGCAGTTGACTTTTGACGTGCAATTAGTAGCTAACTTAAGTTTACAAAAAAAAAAAAATAACTAATCGTAGTTCCCTAGTCAAACAACTAATAATAATAATAATAAGAGGAAACGACAAATTTTGTGTTTAAACTATACCAAAATTTTACTGTTGGTGTTCAAACTTTTAAATGTGTTGTTTTGGTGCGTAACCTTTGCAAAACCGTTCATTTTTTGTTCTTTTGACCTAGAGAACCGGTAAACGAACCAAAACGGCACATTTAAAAGTTTAAACACCAATAGTTAGAATTCTTTTTTACATCATGCTAATGAGTACAATTGATACAAAATTAAGCTTCGATCACCACGAGATTTTGGACTACTTTTTTTTTCAAGAGATATCCAAACACAATCGCAAAAAAGAAGGTTAAAAATTTTGTAGTGATGATCGAAGTTGAATTTTATATCAAATATACACAATAGCATGAATGTAAAAAAAACTAACTATTGGTGCTTACTTTTAAATGTGTCGTTTAGGTTCCAAAATTTTGCAAACCTTTCCTTTTTGGTTCCTTTAGCGGTTCTTTAGGTCAAAAAACCCAAAAAGGAACAATTTTGCAAAAGTTACGCACCAAAACGACACAGTTAAAAGTTTAAGCACCAACAATAAAATTTTGGTATAGTTTAAATACAAAATTTGTCGTTTACTCTAATAATATAATTATAATAGTAATAATAATAATAATCATAATAATAATACTAATATAATAAACCATCTATCTATCTATGATGGGATGAAATTCCATGTCCCGATCTTGACCATTGAATTTTAAATCATGTGTTTCATAAAATTTATTTGTATTTTATAATTATTTTCTAATTTTTTATATTTTATTTTCCATCGAATCATAAAATCATTGTTATTTCATATGATTTATATGATAAAAACAAATAAATATATCTAATTTATTCTTTGTTTCGTGCCGATCAAAATGAGATCCATATTTTATATTTTTCAATATTCATAAGTCCCAATTTTTTCGTAAATTTTATATCGAGGGATATAAAATGAAAAAGGGAATTTCATCCGAACTACGAACAAACAAGGAGTTAGTAATTGTAAACAGCTGCATTTTAGGGGATATGCACCAAACCACCAGAATGCTTGGAAAACAATGTTGTCGAAAAAAAAACACTGATATATTTAAATTAATACCTCAAAAAATATCTAACCTAAATCAAATCCACGATTCCTGACATAATAAAAAAATTCAAATTAAAACTACACTACATTCTCAAATCTCAATTCCTCTTGAGTTGGTATTGCTTTTGCTTTGTATATAACCTACGCTACGCATGTCTGTGCCTTACCAGTGATGTAACCAACAGTAGATCGAGTACCGAACCTTCTTGAACTAAAATTATTTAGACCACTTTCTTGCACTTTAGATTTTTTCTAATAGTTATATTTATTTATATGGAATTCCACATATAAAGTTTGAATTTGCAATCGCGATAACAAAATTATTATAAAATAGGCCATCGGCTATAGTTTGTTTTCATACCCACGCCACGGGCATGATTTATATTAGATTCATAGATCGAGGGAAAATGGGCCGAAATACTGAACACGAGTTATAGGGACAGCCCGCCCACAGAGAGCCTATTTACACACAGAAACTGGATATATTAATATTAAATTATTTAATAAACTCTTTAATAAATTATTTTTTTCTGATCTCAAATTTGAGATATGATAAAATTATAACATATTACATTTTTGTAATCCACATAGATCTCATATTACATTGTCGGTAATGAGATGACCAACTTTTAGCAGAACTAATCTTCATGATTTGTTTGTACTCCCAAGCCACATCAAGCATCATCCATTTCTTTAAGGAAGTTTCATAGATAAAAAAAAAAACAATTTACAATGGTAAAGAGCTAGATACATTATTATGTTACATTAGATCGATAAAGCAGCTCTCATCCAGATAGTAGACTTGCCCAACCGCCGGTTTCGGTTAACCGGCGGTTGGGATCCGACGGTTGCCGGTTGGTCGAAATGACCAACCGGCTGGAGACGGATGCCGGTTGGCCGTCTCCGGTTGCCGGTTGACCAACCGACCGCCGGTCAAAGGGTATCCGGCGGTTACCGTCCGCCGGTTTGTTTATTTTTTTTTTTTTTTTTTTAATTTTTAGTGTATATTTCGATAGTTTTTGACACACAATTATATTTTTTTCGGTATATAACAAGGGTTTTCGGTTTAAAAATGTTGATCATCGTAAATTTCATTACAAAAATGAAGTTATAGTTACAATTAAGATTTACAAATTAGAAAATACAAAGTAAGAAAAAAAAAATTATTCGTTGTTCGTTGAATCGCAATCGCCATTTGCCAACGCCAGTCGATACTCGGTTTCTGAGAAAAATGTACAATAGAAGTTTTTTTTTTTTGAACATAAAAATTTAATCAATAAATAAAAAAAATGAAATTAGTATTAAGGACTTATCTTTTTCGGGCTTTGTCGTCGGCTTGGATGTCGTCACGCGAGCGGTTTCTTGGAGACGTTGACTGAAAAATAAGATTGTATGAGTAAGTAATTATTTAAAAATATAAAATTAAAAATTAATACAATGAGATTGAGTGGTATACTACTTATCTTTTCTCGGGCTTGAATCTTTCGCCGTTTTTTGAGATTTTCTATTCTCTCTACTCGTAGTCGCCGCCATTGCCGCCACCACTAGTCTCTGTGTCGGTGGTGTCGTCGAACACGCCGTCGTCCGAATCAGTATTCGAGAAATCTTGTGTTCGATGTTCGGCTTTCGTCCAATCATCGAGAAGGCATTGGTATTCGACGTTTTCTACCGTCAACCTCGAACGCCTTTCACTTAAAGTTAAGCCGCCCATGCTAAAAGCTTGTTCAACCGCGACGGCAAAGATTTCCCTAGCGATCTTTGCCAACGTTGGATACGTTGGCGACATCTTCGACCACCATCTGAGGACGTTGAATTGATCCTCGTCATCGGCGAACTCAAAAGTGGTCGACAGGTAGTTATCTATCTCTATGAACTGGTGTCGACCTTTGGCGTTTGCTCGTGTTGAGGAGGTTGTAGTAGGAGGCTAAGCGATCACTACCGCTAGCACTACTACTACTAGTGGATTGACCCGAACTCAATCGAGTAGGGTCTTGACCAATATCGGTCTTATACGCTGTAAAAATTGCCTTTAGAACGTCATACCCTATATTCCTAACTTGAATATAGTAGTTCACGGGAATAGCACTAGAATCAGCCACAATGAACTGGTAGTATAGTGCCAGAAAATTATTTGTCCCCTCTACGCGCATTCTGGGGTCTTATCTTCGCAATGATGACGATATCGGGTAGTTTCCAAAAGTATTTCAGCCATTTAGCCTTCATGGCCAAAACGGCCGGGCCCGCAATATCGTCATCTACAAAAGCGTTTAGAATGCATGCGACTTTAACGCAATGATCTGAGGCTAAGATTGATGTCGGGTAATATGTTCCCGACATCACCTTCGTGGCATCGTGAAATACCTGAAGTATTTCACATATGCCATTGCATCCGTCCCACATCGTAGGATGTACCGTTACGCCGAATTCGGAGTTTTCGTCATAGAAACGCTCAAGGCGTGGCGATATTCGTACGACGTATCCAACATCTTGTAGGTGGAATTTCACCTGTTGGGTACATCTAAGGCAAACTTCTTGGGCGTGATCGCCAGACTTCTACAATGACGCTTCCACTTCTTCAGTACAGAAGAGTGGCGCATCATGTAACTAATTGTCGTTCGTATCGGCGTAACGTGTGCCTTTAGATGCGTGAGTGCTTCATGAACACATAGGTTAAGTATGTGGCAGAAGCACCGGACATGGAAGAATCGACCGCCAAATGACGATCGACAATACTTAATTAAATCTTCAATGCTCGCGTTATTAGCGCTAGCATTATCAAAGGATATCGAGAAAATCTTCTCGAGTATGCTATATTCCGATAAGATACTTCTAAGCTTCAATGCGATGTTTGTGTTGTGTCAAATTCTCTATATGCAATTAAGCATTTCTGTACTTGTCAAGAATCATCAATCCAAAGGCATGTAACGCCCATGTAATGATGATCTTGCCAGTGATCACTCTAAATTTCCTAATTGATCTATTAACTCACGTTTATACGCGAGTACCGTCTTCCTAATGTTTCGCGTATGGGTGCTACGTGAAACTTTCTTCGCTTGGGGGTTATACGACTTTCTGATCCACTCTTCGTAGATCGGATATCGGCAAACCGAAAAGGAAGATGTTTCGCGCAAACAAATTTGGCAAGTTGTTGGCGCGCGACGTCTTCGTTGTACATGAACAAAGACGTCGGACTCGCACTGGGTCCTTGTCCGGTAGCGGACGAACCCGTACCCGTAGCCCCGTGCATTTGAATTTTACTTTTGACTAATTCCTATCTTAGTATAATGTTTTGAGCGGATATGGTCGGTGAAATTGCCATATCTGCCGCCCTTCTGAAAAGGATACTCCTTACCACAATAATTACATATAACTTTACAAAAATCTTTATTTTCGGTCGGTACCTTCTTGAAGTGTACCGCGAAAATATCCGAGCGTATGGCGGCGGCGGCGGCCCGTGCTTGGGTCTCAGTTGGCGGCGGCGGCGGCGGCGTCCTCAGAGTTTCTTCCGGTTGGTCCCATTGCGTGTTGCTCTCCGTTCCATCCATGTCCGAGCCGAGGACGTCACTCAGGTCGAGCATAATTTCGGGGGAGTCATCATATTGGTAGTAGTTATCTTGTGATGAACTACCAACAATCTGTTTCTCCCTCGATCTCGAACTCGATCCTCGACGACGGTTATCCATATCTAAAATAAAAGATTAGAAATAAACGATAGATAAAATATGTGTAAACTTACGAGAAACGAGACGAGTAAAATTCGGAGCGCCGTGTAGTAGAGCCGAGCGGGGATTGATGAGTGTAGTGTAGTAAAGCCGGGCGGGGATTGAGGGACTAGTATTTTAATTAGTTTATTTTAATTCGTGGACTACAACGAGGCTGATAATTAAGCGTTTTGAGAGTGAATAATTGAGAGAAAGAGATAGAATTGAGTTGTGATTTTTTTAAGAGGGGTGAGGGGTATTTATAATTTTTTTGGGGTACCTAGCCGTTGCAACCATCGGTTCCCGGTCAACCGCCGGTTGCAACGGCTAATTCTTTTTTTTTTACCTAGTCCTAACGGCTATATTATATTATATTATTATATATTTAATTTTTTTAGGCTACTGACACGTCATTCGTGTCAGAATTTTTTTTTAATTTTTTCATTTTTTTTCATCTAACGGCTATATATATTATATATTATTATATTTTTTTCGAATTATAATTATATATTTATATATTATATATTTATATATTATATATTAAATATATAAATATATATATTATATATATCCGCCGGTTTACAACCGGCGGTTTGGGATTTTCCCGAACCGCGTGGAACCGGCCATCCACGGCCGCCGGTTGCGGTTGGTTGCCGGTTCCGGTTCGGTTGGTAACCGGAACCGGCGGTTGAAAACCGACGATTGGCCGGTCGGAACCGCCGGTTCCGGTTAAATCTGGGCAAGTCTATCATATAGAAACGAACATAAACTTTTTTTTTTGTGAAAATGATATTCATTCTATATATTCAATGGAATAAAATATTACAACAGAAACAATAACAAACCACCGAAGAATATGAAGGAACAAAAAAAATTATCACAAACATCATCAATTGAAAATCTTACTTAAGTAATTTTGATATCTTCATTGTTTGAATCGTCGATGCAAGCACGCTGTCCGTTTCTGAATAAAAGAAAAAACAAGTAAAAGAAAAATTAAAGTCTCACAAAAAAAAACTAAAGAGATCATTAGACCGTAAAAATAAAGTTTTCAACTATCTTCAAAAGTTTTATTTTAAAATAAAAAATCAAAATTTATAGATTTAGTTTGAATATTTGTGAATAACTACAAATTTTCGCAATTTACAAATAGCAATTTAGTCTTAATCTTCTTCTTTTTCTTTAATATAAATTATTTTAAGTAACAGTCGTGTACACTAATATATATATATATATATATATATGTATATATTTGATATTATTTTATATGTTAAGAGTTATAAAATTTTTAATACGTTAAATCATAATTTAATTTTCATTTGTATTAATTTTTAAGTATTAAAAAGAAAAAAAACTGATTCGTAATAATATAAATAAAAACCAAATTAATTGAAAGAGAGGGTTACTCTAGTTGCTCGGCGATTTTAGATATATATAAAACGATAAAGAAATATAAATCCCATAAACAAAAAGATAATCACTATGGCCATTTTGGACCCATCGTCGCAAGTATATGATATGACCAAGGAAATAGTTTCATATCAAAGTCTTGTAGATATATATATGATGAGGACAATGACTTATCCAATTCGGTATTTATCTCAAAAACTATAAATAGTAATCCTAATTAAAAATAATTCTTTAACTAATAAAAGTCCAAGATTATCTTGAATAAAAGTTCAAGATTTATTTGTATACTTAAAGTTAAAATAATTTAAAATTATTAACAGTGTCAAAAAAACTAATATTGCAGGATTTTTGAAGTGTTATGTTCGGACACAAGACCAAAAATAAATAAAAAGATACAAAACAAAATTGAAATAGAAAATAATTTCTAGATATTTAAGGATAAATTTTCAGTACCTTTTGAAGTTTCAACTTCCTGATTAATACCCTGCAATTATTTCTTTTTGTTCAGTACCCATTTGCGAAAAATTGTGTGTTTAATACACCAAACATTGAAAAGACGAAAATAACCCTTATTTACAGATTCAATTATACCAACTAGTGTCATTATTATACCAATATAGTCAATTATTATACCAACTGTTATCACTGCTATATCAAGTCAAATTTAAGAGTATTTTATCACTATTATACCAAGTGTTCTCATTATTATACCAACTGTTATCACTGCTATACCAAGTCAAATTTAAGAGTATTATATTATACTAAGTGTTTCCATTATTATACCAATATATTTAATTATTATACCAACTGTTATCACTGTTATACCAAGTCAAATTTAAGAGTATTATATCACCATTATACCAATTGTTCTCATTATTATACCAATATATTCAATTATTATACCAAATGTTATCACTGTAATACCAAAAGTAATGTTATTATAATATCCAAATTGTTTGGTATACATTCGAATTTATTGGTAGAATAATCAATTTTATTGGTAGAATAATCAATTTTATTGGTATACTAAGCGGGTTTGTTGGTATAATAATCGTGTTTTGTGGTATAATACGCAAAATCACTTTCATATAATATGCAAAAAAATATTTTTTTTGGTATAACAGTGATAACGGTTAGTATAATAATTGAATATATTGGTATAATAACGAGAACAATTGGTATAATAGTGATAACAGTTGGTATAATATTCTTAAATTTGACTTGATATAAAACTGGAGATAATTGAAATAATATTTATGTATGAAGAATGGTTATTTTTGTCTTTTTAATGTTTTTTAGGTACCTAACACACAATTTTTTTTAGATGGATACCTAACTAACCGGAAGGGAATTTACCCTGATATTTAATAATCCTCGTCGTGCACTGCTTCCTCACCTACTTACCTCATCAACCTCGCCCATTTTAATACAGCTAGTTGCAAATTTCGCTACGCTTCGTTTCTGCAGCCCTTGTAAGAGCCTAAAAGTCGTTTGATTCGATTCGCCTCATTTTTGTACCTTCGCATCCGCGGCGATCAGATCGGTTTTGTCGTGGTGTTGACTAGCGGTCAAAGATCGGATCGGAACACTTCTGCCTGTTATTGACGGTTTCATCGGAGGATCGTTAGTATGGGTACGATCGAAATGAGTGTTTATTTCTGATTTTTTTGGCTGTTGGATGTGGTTGGTCGTTGTGTAGTCGACGTTCTTTGTTCGTGTTTATACACGTTATGCTTAAGTTTGGGTTTGCTATCGGCGAAATGGAACTCGTGTGGATTTGTTGTTTCGATTTTCTGGTGCTACTAGTTAGGCTAAGGTTGTGTGTGAATTTGGTTGATTCTGATTTGCCTGCTGGTTTCAAGTCTTATATTGTGTCCGCGGCTGGTAAAATTGTCTGAGACAGTTAGTGTATGTGGGAACTCCACGAGCTGTTCTTGATGCGTTGGTTCTTGCTTTCTTATTTTGGTATCACTAATTTGGTCATGACTATGATTTGATGCAGCTTCTGAACACCCTTTCAACGGGATTTTAACTGGTCTTCCGAAGCCTGGAGGAGGAGAGTTTGGAAAATTTTATAGCCTCCCCGCACTCAATGATCCGAGAATTGGTACGTCTGATAATTATGATAATGATAGGTTAATGGTTTCGTTTCTTATTCTTTCTATTGTTATAGCACATGTAAACTCGCTGTTGTAGTCTCGGTTACTGCAAGTCAAACTAGTTATAGAAAGTATGGATTCACACTGTTCCGTATAGAATTTCGATTTTGTTCACACAAATTTCACTTCTAAACACTGTACCATAGATCGATACAGGTCACGTGATGTCTTTATGTACCTTTTGATGATATTAACTCTTCCACTAAATCTGTTGTCCAGAAAAGCTCCCGTATTCTATAAGGATACTATTGGAGTCGGCCATAAGGAATTGTGACAACTTTCAAGTCACCAAGGAGGATGTAGAAAAAATTGTTGATTGGAAAACTTCTGCACCAAAGCAAGTTGAGATACCTTTTAAGCCAGCCCGTGTGCTGTTACAGGTGAGCCATTGGAATGAACTTGTAATGAGTGCATGATGTGCTATGGGCTCATTGATAATCTTCTGTTCTCTTTTCTGTAGGATTTTACAGGAGTTCCAGCTGTAGTGGACCTTGCTTCTATGAGGGAGGCGATGAAGGACCTTGGCAGTAACCCAGACAAGATCAACCCACTGGTACACTGTTTTATCATCTGTTATTAAATTAATGTTGAGGATGCGTGGTTATCATTATTTATTTCTTTAATTGCTTCTTGATGATTTTAACTTTGTGTTTTCCATGACAGGTTCCTGTAGACCTTGTCATCGACCATTCCGTTCAGGTTGATGTGGCCAGATCTGAAAATGCTGTGCAGGCCAACATGGACCTTGAATTCAAGAGAAACAAAGAGAGGTTTGCTTTTCTTAAATGGGGATCAACTGCCTTCCGGAACATGCTTGTTGTTCCTCCTGGTTCTGGTATTGTGCATCAGGTACGAGTTGCATTGAGTCTCATCTTTCTTGAATTTCAAAACTTGTTCAAGTCCTTTTCTAGTAAGAAACTGTTATATGTGCGCTTAAGGTCTACATTGTGGTTGGCATTTCTATCTCATTCTTCGGAAATTTACAAAATGCCTTGCCTTCTAAACTTTCAGGTGAATCTGGAGTATCTTGGGCGTGTTGTATTCAATACCGATGGCATTTTGTATCCTGATAGTGTCGTTGGAACTGATTCTCATACCACAATGATTGATGGATTGGGTGTTGCTGGATGGGGAGTTGGTGGAATTGAAGCAGAGGCAGCCATGCTTGGCCAGGTAACTGATGCCTTATATTGTTTAGGATGTTTTCCTTTAATCGTTAGTACTCGTTTTCGTTTCTCTTTTTAACATTATACACTAAAATGGGAGCGCAATAGGGTGTTTGAGTACCTCACCCTATTACTCATATAGATTTTATCTGCAAAAATTATATATACAACGTTCTGTCCATTCTAAGGGATATGGATCTGATTCTGTAACTGGATGATTAACTATTTTCCGAACTTATTTAAGCTTGTGATAGGGAGTTTTCCTCTGCCATTTCTCAGCTCTTACAGGGAACTGGTTACTTTAACTAACGTAGAGCAGCATCGGGTTTTTTATGCTTTGCTTATGCTTTTCTTCTTGTCAATAAACTGAAATATCTTATTTTTTTAGTACTTTGTTCTAGCATGTACGGTTTTATTTTATCTATTATTGGTATGTGCATTTGTAGCCCATGAGCATGGTTCTTCCTGGTGTTGTTGGCTTCAAGTTGTCTGGAAAATTGCGGGATGGTGTCACTGCGACTGATTTGGTTTTAACTGTCACTCAAATGTTGAGAAAGCATGGTGTGGTTGGCAAATTTGTGGAGTTTTATGGTAACCTTATTTATCATATAATCCTCGGTTTATCTTCAAGTTTCTGTCTGGTTTCAAAGTAAATACTTTTTTCTCTGTACAGGCGAGGGTATGGGTCAGTTGTCGTTGGCAGATAGAGCTACTATTGCAAATATGTCACCAGAATACGGAGCAACCATGGGCTTCTTCCCCGTAGATCATGTTACATTACAATATCTTAAATTGACGGGAAGAAGTGATGATACGGTTGGTCTCATATTTGTTTCAAGCTTAACTCGATTCACCAAGTTTATTGCCTGGAGATTGATACCCCTTACTCCGTCTTGTCCAGGTAGCAATGATTGAGGGATATTTAAGAGCAAATAAAATGTTTGTTGACTACAGTGAGGTATTCTAAGTTTAAATTCTCATTTTCTAATTACTGGAATCGGGACATTGATCGATAGGCGAATTAACCTTTCCTGTCTGTAAAGCAGCCTCAACAAGAGCGAGTGTACTCATCCTACTTGGAGTTGGATCTTGATGATGTTGAACCCTGCATTTCAGGACCTAAGAGGTATTTAAGCCTACTCTTTGCCCAACGAGCTTTAGTCTTTGTAGAGTGTTAGGAAGAAAAAAAAATGATCCGACTCATAATGTACTTGCTATGATGTAGGCCTCATGATCGAGTTCCTATAAAGGATATGAAGGCTGATTGGCACTCATGCCTGGACTATAAAGTTGGTTTTAAGGTATGGTACAAAGTTCAATCAAGTGTTTGATATGCCATTGGATCTTGGACAGCCCGGTTTAATATGCCTATTGAATTTGTCAGATTGAAAATGTTTGTCATAATGCCAAGATATTGAATTCCTCGTGTTTGTATTTGGTTTTTGCTTTTTTAGTATTTTGCAGGATTATACTTCTATTAATTCTTCTTCGTCATATTGTTGCAGGGCTTTGCAATCCCGAAAGAACATCAAGAGAAAGTTGTAAAATTTTCATTCAAGGAGCAACCTGCTGAGCTAAGGCATGGAAGTGTTGTTATAGCTGCTATTACAAGTTGCACCAATACTTCTAATCCCAGTGTGATGCTTGGAGCTGGTCTTGTTGCTAAGAAGGCTTGTGAATTGGGGCTAGAGGTTGGTGAAACTACACGGTGTCCCATTTTTCATGATCGCGGGACGAATTCTCTATGCTTTTGAATGTCATGCCTTACTAAACCGCGTTTGTAATGCTTATTTATTGGACAGGTAAAACCATGGGTAAAAACTAGTCTTGCTCCTGGTTCTGGAGTTGTAACAAAATATTTGCTACAGAGGTAAGTAATGCAGAGCATCTTGAGGAATATCTGTTAGCAATCCACTTTATATATTGTTTTTGATCAATTTGCATTGTTTGAAAACTGAAATTGTGTAATTACTTGTTGTAGTGGCTTGCAACAATACTTGAACCAGCAAGGATTTCATATCGTCGGGTATGGTTGCACGACTTGTATCGGCAACTCAGGGGACCTTGATGAATCGGTTGCATCTGCGATAACTGATAACGGTATGTTTCCTATAGGACATCGTTATTATTGATATAACATTAACAATTTTAATATCATTTCTCTACTTAAACTGATAGTAGTGAATTCACTGTGTGAAGAAACACCAAATATATATATATATATATATATATATATATATATATTTACTGACCTGTCAATCAACATGAATTTTGGTCTTTCATGATATTCGGTGGCATCATCGTTAATATTACTTTTTTATCCCTAGACCTTGTTGCTGCTGCTGTACTATCTGGAAATAGGAACTTTGAAGGTCGCGTTCATCCACTGACAAGAGCCAACTATCTCGCTTCACCTCCTTTGGTGGTCGCTTATGCACTTGCTGGCACGGTACAAACTAACCCAAAAAACTTCAGTCGTTTTAGTAAAATTTGCACCTGTTAGCTGATTGTTGCATCATGATTTCGATTTTGTATCGAACAAGTGAACAGTGCTTTGACAAAATTCAACTTGGTTACCCTACTTCTTATGCAATCCTTATTATAGGTCGATATTGACTTCGAAAAAGAGCCCATCGGGGTAGGTAAAGACGGAAAAAGTGTATACTTCAAGGATATCTGGCCCAGTAGTGAAGAAATTGCACAGGTAACCAATCTTCAAGTCCTTTATTTATTTTTTTAAAAAGTTACCACCCATCACAAATCTGCAAATTTTTCCCACGTAGGTTGTACAATCGAGCGTTCTTCCTGAAATGTTCAAGAGCACCTACGAAGCAATCACAAAGGGCAACCAGTTCTGGAATCAACTGTCGGTGCCTTCCTCGAGCCTGTACGGGTGGGACCCGGAGTCCACTTACATCCACAAGCCTCCCTATTTCGATGCCATGTCGATGGACCCACAGGGCCCACGTGGAGTCAAAGATGCATATTGCTTGCTCTTGTTTGGGGACAGCATAACCACTGACCACATATCTCCGGCAGGTAGCATTCACAAAGATAGCCCCGCGGCCAAGTACCTAGTGGACCGCGGAGTCGATAGGAGGGATTTTAATTCGTATGGTAGCCGCCGCGGCAACGATGAGATCATGGCTAGGGGCACGTTTGCCAACATTAGGATTGTGAACAAGCTGTTGAACGGGAAAGTGGGCCCGAAGACCCTTCACATCCCAACTGGGGAGGAAATCTCTGTATACGATGCTGCTATGGTATGATGTGCCTTAGTTTAAGAGTCCCGTTTTGAAGTCAATATTTTAGCTCATCTAAATCCTGGGCCATGATTTTTTTTTTATATAATCATATCTGAGCTTTTGGTGTGTATTTATTTGTCAGAGATACAAATCAGCTGGTGAAGATACCATTGTTATTGCCGGGGCGGAATATGGAAGTGGTAGCTCTAGAGATTGGGCTGCCAAGGGACCTATGCTTCAGGTGATTGGTGTTTGTTCTTAGGGCTAATTTTGTTTCAGGCCCTGTCAGAATTTTTAAATTAGTATTCAAGCCGTGTCAGAAACATACGACAATTCACTGTTCTAACAATACATTGTAAGTTTGTTACACAAAAATGACGTCTCATTCCTCTTCGTATAACACTTTATAATACTTTTGTAAGTTTAGGTCTAATTTTTACGGGAAATTGGGTCCTTAGAACATTTTTTTCTGACACGGCCTGAACGCTATTTTGAACTATAAAAAGGTCGGAAACCAAATTAACCCTTTTTTTATGATCGAGTCACCAAATTTATTTATTTATTTATTTATTCATTTGTTTACATTGGGTGCAAAATGATTTACCCGTAACACAAATCACAGGGCGTGAAAGCTGTGATTGCTAAGAGTTTCGAGAGGATTCATCGCAGCAACTTAGTTGGAATGGGTATCGTTCCTCTGTGCTTCAAGCCCGGTGAAGATTCGGAGACTCTCGGCCTCACCGGCCACGAGCGGTACACCATCGACCTTCCGGCGAAAGCAAGCGATATCAGGCCTGGACAAGATATCACCGTGAAAGTGGATAATGGGAAATCCTTCACGTGCACCTTACGTTTCGATACCGAGGTACACGTATATGCCCCCTTTTGTAAGATCTTCAACTTTAAGGCTTTAGTAAGGGATATTTATTCGAAAAAACGTATAAGAAAATAACATTATGTGATGTTCTTTGTAAATATTGTTCGTGTGTACTTGGTGATTCTGCAGGTTGAGCTTGCGTACTTTGATCATGGAGGCATCCTTCAATATGTCATTCGCAATTTGGCCAAGCACTGAAGTTATATTGCAAGCCCTTTTGTTTCATTTTGTTTTGAGTGGGACGTTCGTTGGTGAATAAAATTGCTTTGCTTTTTTTCTTGAAGGGATTATCTTTTGTGAACGTTATTTATGTTGTCGTGCAACGTAACATTGGCACCGTCTGTTTTACATTGTCTGAATAATTAAACGATAAATTTTATTCAAATTCCGGAGCAGATGAGGTTTCTAATGTGTGAATTACTTGAGAACTACTCTGGATCGAAACTTAATAGAACGACAGTGCTGACTCAGAATCAAGTTTCTAATCTGTTATATAGAAACTATTATTTTAAGCACGACCTAATACATAAAATATATAATATTATTTACATTTTAAAGAGTTGTTTTTTAGTGTAAAATGTTTAATAAATGTATTTGTTAGAGATTGAAGGCGATCGAACACGGAATTCGGAATGAAAACACTTCTATTAACCTCGAACCAACGAAAACAAAAAAACAAAGACACAATTTCCTAATAGCGTTCCTAAGAGTGAAACCAAGGAGTCGAAACTCCATCCCTCAACCTCCTAAAAAACCCGATGACCCTCTTCTACGGATTTGATACCTATATATAGGGACTAAAACGAATATTTAAACCTCAAATAAATCTCCGAATCCTACTAAATCTAACTCTAATTTAAATTTAGATCTAAACTACTAATTAATAAAGACTTAAATAACAATAATATTATTGATAACAGTATCATAGTTTAATTTTATTTTTGTATTATTTTTAGGTGTTCAGATGAGAAATTGATTGAATGCTCTTATAAGTTGTTTCCCCATGTGGGAACTTTTGGCTTTTGTTTCTCTGCGAGGCAACTTGGTCTCAATTTGGGAGTATGTTTTCCTCTTCATGAGGTGTCTTTTCCTACTCGCATGATGTGGGCAGAGGATTCTGTGAGATGTAGCCCGTTTGTACGCTCTGGCTTCTATTATGTACTCGGTCGGACCTTGCTTAATATAATATTTCATCTTATTTAAAAAAGAAAAAAAATTATTTGTGAGAAAAAAAGGGAAGGTTAAAATAGTTATTATAGTATATCATATTATATGGAGATCAATTCGATAGTTTTAAGACGTCGTCACCGTTCACTAAATAAAAAGATGATAAAAGTTGTTAGTGGCATGTGATGTCATTTGGCTAATTACTATGTTACATGGTTTTAAAACCGGACCGGAAAATTTAGTGATTTAAGGCGTAGTGAATTAACCGATCTAAAACCGGAATCAAAACGATACCTTAAAAAATAATAAAATATGTTAATTCTTAAAGGAAGAATATCCAATATGGTCCTCGATGTTTGACACATGGACAAATTTAGTCTTAGTTGTTTCCCATTGACCAATTTAGTCCCCGATGTTATGGATTTTGAACTAAATTGGTCCCTCAGTTAAGTTGACCGTCAATTTGGATGTAATATGCCAGGTGTCGATTCCGTATTGGCCAGTGAATTTCTCTCTCTTTAGACACTTAAAATAATAATAAATTAAGATTAAAAAAAAAGGAATTTTCTCACCCAAAAGAAAAAAATAAATAAATTAAAAATAATTAATATAAATTAAAAAATTAAAAAATTTATTTATTTTTTTCACCTATTTATTGAAAATTAAAAATATTATGAAAAATTAAATATAAACAAAACTTTTTCGTTTTACTTTATTAAAAAAATATAAAAATTATAATTATTTTTTATTTATTTAAAAAATAAAAATAATAATAATAAAAAGGTAAAACGTGCACTAGAAATTTACAAGGAATTCTCTTCTCAGCCCCGTCAAGTTAATGGGGAAGAAAATGTCTCTTTCCCCGACCCCGCAAGGACCTGCTCGAAATGGTTTTTAAATATATTATTCATATTATAATATATAAGTTGAGTATAATTAATATTGTCTAAAAATCGTGGTCGGATCTAAAAATTCGTGGTCGGGAAATTTCCCTGGGGACCATCACCGCGTGGTTGGGTGGCACGGGGACGTGGTTGGGTGGCACGGGGACGCGGATTTTTTTTTAATAAATACTAATATATTATTTTTATTATTTATTTCATTTTTTGTTAAATATTTTTCATATTTTTTAAATAAATAAAACAAAACAGATAAAAAATAATTCGGTATATATTTTTTATTTTATTATTTTTATTTTTTATTAATTTTTTAAAATTTTTATTTTATAATAAATTTGAAACAAAAAATAAATTATTTTCATTTTTTTTATTATTTTATTCTAATATTTTTTGATAAATAAGTAAAACAAAAGAATAAATTAATTTTTTATTTGTTTTTATTTTCAATTTTTATTTATTATTTTAATTTATTTGTTTTTCTCTTTGTTAGGAAATTCTTTTTTCATTTTTAATATAATTTATAATTATTTTAAGTGTTTAAAGATGAAGAAATCCACTGGCCAATACGGTATTAACATGTGCCATTTTCCATCCAAATTGACGGAAAAATTAACGGATGATCAATTTGGTTCAAAATCGATAACATCGGAGACTAAATTGATCTACGGGAAACATCAAGGACTAAATTGGTTCATAAGGCCTACATCGGAGATCATTTTGAGTATTCTACCATTCTAAAAATATAAATGATATTGCACTGCATCATAGTAAAAGAAAGTAAAAAATATTTGAATTGGGTTGAATTATGAGTCCATAAAGTAAAAAAAAAAAAGATAAAAATAGTAATTAAAAAATATTTCTTATAGTGATTTACTACAAGTGCTTACCACATCCACTACACCACATAACTCTTATTTAACTTTCACCCCTTAAGGTGAAATAAATACTCGTTTTTAATTTATATTCTTAAATTAAAGCTTAGACTTGCACCGACCAGAACAAGAATTTTGGCCGGTCTGCAGTTTTTCAGCCCGAACTGGCCGATCCGGTCTTAAAAATTTTGCTATTATACTCTTCAGATTTATTTACTCCAGTTATACCCACAAATCAAGACGTCTTTTACATATGATTAATTTTGTAAATTAGATTTCATATATTTAAAAATAATTTTTAAAATTTTACATAAGCACATATATATTTAGTATGCACACCCGTGGCCATGGGTGGAAATTAGGGGAGCAAAAGCGGATATTCGAGTTTTTGGATATCGGACATCCAGATTTCGGACTAAAAATAATAACCGTATCCGGTCATGTTTCATTCGAATATTCAAATTCTAGCTATCCGTTTTATTTAGATATTTAAAATCGGATATCCACGTCCGTTTTTAAATTTTATATTTGATTTTGTTATAGAAATGAATGTTTTTTTTTTTAAATTGAGCCATTTTTCTATTTCATAATACAAAAAATATATATAATCTAGAAATTATTACACGTGATAATTCACACGAAACATAAACATATTTGAAATATATATGATTTAATAGTTTCATAGTAAATAATAATAAACACAAAACACAATATTAATGAATAAAGTACATAAGTGTAATCATAAATCACGTCACCACATCAAAATTATATTTAAAATTAAAAAAATAAAATAAAAATTATAAATCCAAATAATCATGTTGAATGCACCAGATGTCTTTCAAATTCAAATCCAAACCATCAAATGTCTCATTGATAATGATTATTGGTTGCCCCTTAACCAAGTTTTTCATGCATAATTTCAAAAAATGATATCTATCTAATTTACATAAGAGTTAAAAATAAATCCCTTAAAAATTGTAGGCCATTTTTTCATAAAAACATGGGTCATTATTATATAAATTTGGATTATTATTTAATTTTTATATTTTTAGATATAAAATCGGATACCGGATAACCGACTTTTAGCTCGGACACTATCCGATCCGATTTTCGAATATTTTTTGCTAACCCCTAGTGGAAATTGCTTTTATTATTTGAAAAATAAAACAAACTTTAAGGCCGGTCACCAGAACGACATCATTTCGCCCAATCTGTTCGAATTTAAACGCCAATTGGAAGCATCTCTGAAGCTTGAAGACCTTGCAAATTCATCATCAATGTCGAGAATATCTGCGTCACACAATCTCCCTTCTGACGTCATCCAAGTGATGGATCAGCTCGAACGCCACTGTTTGGCTCCAGACGGCTCTCTGATTTCGAAATCCACCTACTATGATCTTCAATCGGTAGTTAGAAAACCTTTTTCACTTCGTTTCTTTGTCTTGTCTATTCTTCGCTGTTGGGGATAGTTCTGAGGTTTTTGGTTGGATCATGTAAATGCAGGCTAGAGAGGAAATGAGCAAGGAGAGACAGCGTTATTTGGAAGCCCTGGTAATCATTTTTCGTAGTTATTGCCTTAGTATTTATCTCAAATTTGGTTATCTATTTCATCGGATGATGCGGTTGCGAATGATTGCATAATGTATAATAATTTGGTTACATGTGCCATTGACTTTGTATTATCATAATGCACTTGTTCATCATAGCCTGGTTATTTTTGTTGACCTATCGACTTATTTCATTGAACATGTCGGTAATTGGATTGTGCTCAAGTAGCTGTAAATATGTTCAAAACTCAAATCAGATGGGATATTTATGCATTGTGGGCCTGTGGTATTCCACACATCTCAGGCTTATAGTATGTGCACATTTTACGGTGTGGAGCTCAAATCAACATATAAGTCTCGTAACTCTCGTTCTTCCACCTATGGTTCTCAGAGTGTGATTATGCTTAACAGATGTGTGATCTATACATATGTAACTATTGGAACATTATCCGATCTTCGAGAATATATTTGCTGTCGGATTTCCCGATGTTTTTTTAGCAGCTAAACTGATTGCCCTGAAGCAAGTAACTTCACTTCAAGCTTTCGAGCTAAGCCTAGCCTATTCCTCAGTGACCAGCCCAAAAGACTGATCCTTTTCCCTTCTAGCCTTGAAAGGCTTTTCGCATGTGAAATATTGATCTCATTGCTTGATCGTCTGCCTTTTGTAATTATATTGGACTGACTAGAAACTTGCCACCATGTTTGAATATTCGTGCTTGGCAGGGGTAAAAAATTGTGTTGACTGTGACTAAATTCTTATTGTAAAATTGTGCAGGCGGTGTACATAGAAGCCACAGCAATGGTGGAGGAATATCAACAGGCTGGTTTGGGTGGCATTCGTGATGTTCAGGGTTTTCACCAGCAAGTTGGATTGAGGAACTCGCCCCAGGTAGAACTTTCATGAATCTGTCCAGTGTCCACACGTTTTTCTTACGAGTGTTTTTCTATCATTTTCCTCACCATTTGGTTAAGAAATGAGTTACTTAGTTTTAAGTATAAACTTAACTATTTCTTTTCTTTTCTTTCTCCTTGTCTATTTCCTTAAACAACCAAACATAAAAACTAGTTTCCTTTTCCATTTTATTTTCCTTTCCCTGCTAATTTTCACAAACCAAACACACCATAGGTGTCTGTTGAACATATGGGTGAGATGTTTTGTCAGTTAAACATTTGTATTCTTGCAGAGCTTGAGCTCTTCGCGAGGTTATTAATTTTGTGCTGCAATTTTGTGAATTATGTTAATTTTTTGGAATTAGTAGATGAGGGTCCGTTGTTACTCAAATTGATTTTTATTTTTTCGCATTACTGTTGATTTTGAGATTGCCAAAGGTGATAATTGAAAACGTGAATCTTTTTAGGTTTATGAGGCCCTTGAGCATCGAATGGTTGTTGCTGAAGCTGCTCAAAAGCTGAGGCTCCTTCTAATCTCAAAAGACGGTGAGATCCACGAAGAAGAAATCGAGAAATGGAGTATCGTTTCAAGGAGCTCACTCGATAGTTCAAGTACCAGTGTCACCGTGAGTTCGGGCACCAATTCAGCTAATTACAATAATGCCATTGCAATCGCCGCTTCTGCAAATAATAATGACGCATCAGAACCTGAAGTTGGTGGGGTCCCAAATAAGTTCCTCGGTATAACACCAACTTATTTGTGGCAAACACAGCTTCAACAGTCACCAATGTCCACAGTATGAGTAAACATCTGTTCTATAATGTGATATCTGTAATATGTATGTTGTAGATGGAAATTTTTCATCATTTCACTTAATATCAGTTTTTTTAATGCAGGATACTACAGAATACCAGTTGCTTCTTGCACGCGAGATCGCTCTTCGTTTGGAAGCCAAATGTAATAAGTTGGCTGATGCCATCATCATGGACAGTGACGGTGAGTTTTTTATTCTTCATTCTCGTGGTGGTGTAAATTGAAAATATATGTAGTGCTACAAGTGATCACTTAAAAATAAATAGAAAACTAGCTGTAAACCTTTCCTAGCTTGAATTGATCTATTGCCGGGTCCACTTATTCATTGCTGCGTTACTTTTAGTGCGTTAGTTTTGCTCTGGGACATTTTATGTTGTCATATATGCTCTGAAAGCATTTCATTGACTGCATCCTTGTTTATAGCTATTAATTGTTTTCATTTGAACACCAAGAATAAATAATATTTCATTGTCGTTTTTGGTTTTAATAGACTCATCAATTGGCCATCAGAGTCTAACCTCCAGTCTTCCAGAAAGGTCTCTCTTTCTCTCTCACACTGACCTACACATACACTGTACACAAAGCCACATCCATGTGTGTGCTTGTTAAAATTTTGGCAGGGTGAAGTTAATTATTGAAGAGATCGAAAGAGAGGAATTAGAATGGGGGGAAGATCTCTATTCTTCTGATAGAAAATTTACCGAGTACTATAACGTAAGCAAAGTATTTTCTTGATATTTATCTCCAAACCTGCACCTCGCAAATGACTGATTCAGCATCGTTACTGGTATATATATATATATATATATATATATATTACTGAAGGTTTTAGAACAGATTCTTGGGGTGCTTATCAAGCTCGTAAGGGACATAAAACTCGGACACCAGCATAAATATGTAAGGCTGATGGATGCTCCGACTATCATTAACCAGATTATTTATAGCATTTTTTTTTTAAATTTTTTTTAATATTTTCGCAGGATGAATTGCAGAAAACTTGGTTGTGCAAAAGATGTGAAACCATGAGTGCTAAACTAAGGTTTTCTCCTCTGCTCATATCACAGTTGATGATGTTTGAATAAAAATTCCCACAAAAAGCCATCTCATAATATTATTCACATATTGTTTATTGTTTGGCTCTGTTGAAGAGTTTTAGAACATATTCTTCTGCTTGAAACCTACACCACAGAGACGATACCTGCACTTCATAAAATTAGGTAAGGATTTTCGACTTTTTTTTTGGTGTGAGATCGTCGGTGAAAGAGAGAAAATAAACTGATTTGCTTTCGCTACTACACAGGAAACATTTGGTTGAATCGACAGAGGAAGCTTCCCTCGCGTATAATAAAGCGGTACGTTTGCATATTACTCGTCTACCTTATTTTTGTGCGAATTTTTGTTGATTATAGTACTTTAAAAATATATATTTCATTTCCAAGGTGTTGATTATAGTAATACCTTATTTGGTCATTGTTGTACCAGGTTACTCGACTTCGAGAGTACCAAGGTGTTGATCCTCACTTCGACAACATCGCAAGGCAATACCACGACATCGTCAAGGTAATTAATTAACAATCCTTTTTTTTTTCCTTTCTATCATCGGGTTTTTTTAAATGCAAATTTACATTTTCATCTGTGAAAAACTTACAAATGCATGCAATGCCATTGCCACCATCATTTATAAGCGAAAATATTTTGTTTGCAGAAATTGGAGAATATGCAGTGGACAATAAGCCAAGTTGAAATGGATCTGAAGCGTGATAACCCTCCTAACCCATAATATATATATTTTTTTTCATTCTATGTTTGTATGATATTAAACGACCTATTTTCCCGACAGCAACTGGTGTTCCTGTTTTGGTATTGTATTTGGGTTCAACATTAACATATAAGTTTCTGTTGTTATTTACATTTCCTTCATTTCTTTTCATTTTTCTTATCTCTTATATATATATTATAAACATTAAATTTAATTCCTTGAGGTGTTTCGGCAGTTGGTTAATGCACGGTTACACTTTGGAACCGACCGTTTCTGATCTAGTTTATACTTTAAAGATGACCCTATATTTTTTTTCTAACAAGCACAAGGTAAAATAAAGAATAAAATAAAATAAACACCTTTAGTTGTTTCTACATATTATTTAATGTTTCTAAACCATTCTAATTAAAAAAAATTTACAGAAAAGGTCTTAATTTTTATCCGTTGCATGATTGATAAAGGTTTGAGGTCTCGACGTTTCCAAGCACTTTAAATCAATGGGTCCCACCAATACGAAACTCCGTGAAGAACGGAAAAAGTATACGTGCGTGGAATCTACGCGTTTTACCAGATAAGATCGTATCAGATGTTAGCGAAACGAACTCGATAGTTCGTTACCTAACCATGGTTAGTTTGGTTTGCGTTAAATTAAAGTTGACTTTTAACGTGTGGTTAAGGGCGATCAGAAACCACCGCCATTGCTTTTACAATCTCTCTGCCTATAAATATAACGACATCCTTCGATTATACGTATTCTTCTCCGTTGGGTCTCTGCAGTGCGATCATTTTGCGAGGTGCGTTTTTTTCTTTTTCCTTCTCTCTCTTCTTTATTCGTTCTCATGCTTCTGCTACGTGATTTATCTGTTGATGATTTGGCTTTCCTTTCCCTCTTAAGGATCATTTGATTAAGTAGTATTGATTGATTTTCTGTATCGGAGAGATCTTATTCGGTGCGATCGTTCCCGATTTCATGAAGGTATCGCCCGATCTCGATATTTCATAATCAAAAGTTAGACGCTTGATAACGTCAAGATGCTGCTGTCTTATTTTCTGCTTTTAGAAGTTTTTATCGTCCGTCGTTGCAAAGAGTTGAGATTTCTGTGTTGAATTCGGAAAATCCAAGCGGCATGCTTAAACGAACCTGCTTCTGTCTATTTCTGCGTAGAAAGACTGATTTTGTGACGAAATTATCAAAAGGACTTGAATTCTCATTCTTTGCAAGAACATGATTAGGTTATCAGATATCTGAAAGGGTTTTAATTCTATGCAGAGATAAAAGAGAAAAGCATCAGACCTTTTTCTTCGGTATAATAATCACTTTCATGGTTGATCTCGACATCCAAATCCCGACTGCGTTCGATCCCTTCGCCGAGGCCAAGGACTCCGGTGCACCCGGGGCCAAAGAGTATGTCCACATACGCATCCAACAGAGGAACGGTAAGAAGAGCCTGACGACCGTGCAGGGGCTGAGGAAGGAGTACAGCTACGAGAAGATCCTAAAGGACCTCAAGAAGGAGTTCTGCTGCAACGGTAATGTCGTGCATGACAAGGAATTGGGGAAGGTGATTCAGCTCCAGGGGGACCAGCGCAAGAACGCTTCTCTCTTCTTGGTTAATGCTGGGCTCGTGAAGAAGGACCAAATCAAGATTCATGGTTTTTAAGGGGGCCTGTGTGCAAGAGTGTGGAACTTGTGATTGCTATTATGAATTGTTTTGTGAAGTGTGGTATGCGCCTTTGTTTGAGGTTTCGATGAGCGCCTTTTCGTTTCCATCTCTGAATATTGGTACATGTAAACCGTGTCTGTGTGTTGGCTTTGAGTAATGAAATGGAGATTTCTATAGTTCAAGAAATAGCTTTGTTTTCGCTTCTTCGGAACTGCAATAAAGGGATCGGATCCTCAACCATATTGAGGCTATAATCTTTTTCTTTGGAAATGGAATAAAGTCTCTAACCAAAATCCTAGATGATAAAAATGATTCTCTTCCTATTTATTGATATAAAAAGAATTTCTGCATTTATCTATATATATAAATTACATAAATATATATGAATATATATTGTAAGGATTTGAACCCGTGGATTACTGATTACACAAATCACAATCACTGTTTTGTAGCCGTTATAGTGTTACTATGGATCAGATTAATAAGTGTATAATAATGTTTACCCACTTGGAGTATATTTTTAAAAAACATTCACGTTCAGTGTATTTTCCTAAGTATCTGTTTTTTGGACTGGACCCTCCTCACGTATGTTTAACAAAGAAAAAGAAAAGAAATAATGTAAGCATGTCCATGCCCTAACAAGTTTATCATCACACATTTTAAATTACTTTATTATCATATTAGCTAATCACAAACAAAATATGTCCCTAACAAATTTATCTATCACATCTTTGAATTAATTTATTACTGTATAGCTAATCACAACCAAAAATATGTATTGATGTCCTTTTTAGCAAATACATATATATGACTACTTCACTTGAAACTCTAATTTCTCTCCCATGAAAAAAACGCCCTTTATCTTCTTCACCTCCCTCCCCAACACCACCACCAACATTAAGCCTAGGATTGCCAATGGGGCGGGAATTCCCCGTCTCGCGGGATTGGACGGGGAATTTCCAGTTTTTTATCCCCGTGGGGCAGGGACGGAGTAACATTTTTCTCCGTCGGGATCCCCGCCCCGTCCCCGATATATTAAAATATTTAAATAATATTTATTATATCTAATTTATATTATTATAATATAAATAATATTAAAATATGGTTTAAATACTTAAAATAACAAAAAATATGGTTAAATAATAATAAAATAACATAATTATCACGCAGTAAATCAACAAAGCCCAAAGTGATGTTGAAAAAATGGAATTCCTTCTTATTGGATGATCGTGATACTTCCCGAAAACCGAAATTCTTAACCCGTTCTAATCGCTCCGAATAAATTAAATACGTGCATTAAAGATACTTTATAATATATTCTACCCAAAAAATTATAAATAGTATTTTTTTTAAAAATATCCCGGGGCGGGGATCTCCGAGGGGAAGGGGACGGGATCCCTGTCCCCGTCCGCCCCGTTGACATTCCTAATTAAGCCACCTCTCCTCCCGACCACGTGCTCCCCGTCCTCCGGTGTGAGGTCGCCAGACAACGGGGTGCCATGTTATTTTTAGATTTTATCATCTTCTTTTGTTTATAAAAAAAAAAAAAAAAAAAAATCTATTTGTCTTCCCTGCCCGCCGCCTCTTCACCGCCAATCGTCGCCGCCGCCGTTCGTTGTCCACCCACGTGTAGGGAGTTCGTGTCCCTTTGTTGGAGCTCTCTTCTCCCTTTGTGGAGCCCCTTTCGAAGATGGCGATTCATTGCAGTCGAAGGCCGATGAAAGTGAAGAGTACCGTAGATTTGCCTTAATAGTCATTTTTGTGATATGTTTTTTAGTTCTTCATGTTTGTTCTTTCGGCTTTTTCTCTCCTTTTTTACTTGTATGCATTTTGTTGTCATGAAATTAAAGCTATCCGTTCAAAAAAAAAAGTGTTCAGCATAACTCCTACTCCTAGTTTTTTTTTTTTGATATAGAATAGAATAGGTAGAAAAAAATAAACCATCAGTATATGTATTTATAATCACAATTAATTTTGAATAAAAGAAGTTTCAGATAACTAATGAGATGACAAAATAAGAGGCAAGAGAAATAAAATGAAATTATCAGTACATCCATCAACCTATAAGTTCTCATCTAGAACAGCTTGACATCATGTGTTGCTCCACTTCTCATCATGTTGCAGAACTCTTCATAGTTTATTCTCCCGTCCTGCAAGAAGAAGAAGAAAATTGCTGTTTTCAGAAACACGATTTATAAAACAAGTGTTGCAATCCATTTATAAACAGACCAACCAAACAAAAGCTCACATTATCAGAATCCACTTCTGCAATGATCTCTTTAATGGTCGACAAATCTCCCATCCCATGTTCTTGCATAGCCGTTTCAAGTTCATCTCTTGTTATAAACCTATTTAACAACAAAATATCATATACATAAAAATTTCCAAAGAAAAAAAGAAAGAAATTGAAGTAACTCCATGAATTGCTTACCCGCTGCCATCTTTATCGAAGTACAGAAACGCCTTGTAAAGGTTTTCTTCTCTTTCCAATCTGTGCCTGTGCATTGTCGCCGTGATGAACTCAATGTAGTCTATGGAGCCATTTCCATCAACATCAGCCTACATTAATCGTCACATTGAAGTTAGTCTCCCATCAATAAAAATGTGTTCTTTAAGAGGAATATGCTACCGAAAATTCATGATTTTGTTTCTCTTACAGCATCCATCAGTTGCCTGACTTCTGCCTCCGTGAGCTTCGACCCGAGCCTTGCCAGGCCTTCTTTAAGTTCTTCGTACGTGATCGTGCCGCTGCCGTCGGTGTCAATGTTTGCGAACATAGCTTTGAGGCCTTGGATTTCCTCCGTCGAGAGATTCTCCGCTATTACCTGTTCGAATTCGGGGTGGGCTTCAACAAGGGGTTTTTCGCAGAGAAAAAATAACATTCGTTTTCTTTTAGTAAATGCATCGAGCCACCTTGAGAGCAAGTTTCTTGATCTTGTTCATGGCTCTGAACTGCTTCATCCTTGAGAGGACTGCGCTGTCAATCGGCTTATCCGATGCCTCTCCTCCTTCTCTAAGCCATGGATGTTCTAATATCCAATACAGAGTTCAAAATGGCATCAAAATCTCGAAGATAAGAATTCAAGCAAGAAGGACATCATTAAAGTACCAAGAACTTCCGCAGCTGTAATTCGTTGCTTGGGATCCCTCGTGAGCATCCTACGGACGAGATCCTTCGCCCCGCTCGAAATCGAAGGCCACGGCTTGCTCTCGAAGTCGACGTGCCCTCTTAGTATCGCATCGAAGATGCCTCTTTCGGTCTCTGCAAAAAAACAAAAAATGCATCTTTTCTCACCTTTCTTTCACTACAATGGCAGAAAGATAAAAGATCAAACATGAGAGAGAGTACTGTAATGGGAAAAAAGTTTGATAGATTCACCTGCCCAAAAAGGAGGCACGCCGCTGAGTAATATGTAGAGGATGACTCCCGCGCTCCAAACGTCGACTTCCTTACCGTATTTACGGTTCAGAACTTCGGGGGCGACGTAATAAGCGCTCCCAACCAAATCCTTGTACACTTTGCCTGAGAATATAATCAACCGTCGGTTCAGTGAATCATAGTATTCTGTGGGGCTAACGCCACTTTGCTCAGCCTATGTGAGTATCAGCGTTTTTAGTATGCCTATCCCCGACTTTTAATTAAATATGGGCTTGAATTAGATTTGAGCTTTGGAAAAAGATAAAAATAAATAAATGGAAAAAATCATTGTTCCACATTGATTGGAACAAGTGGGTATGAGTACCTTATATATGGTTGTGTTTTTGTATAGTCTAAAAATACTAGACATCATTATACATGACACATGTCGCTCGCGTGCGCACGCAGGGGGTGCAAATCCAGCCGACTTGTGTGCAAGCACACGAATGTCGGACCGAAAACGAGCGGACCTGATCAACCTGCGTTTTGCTACCGATTTATATAAAAATATAATAAATAATAATTTAATTATTATATTTTTTATTATTATTTTTATTTCCCAGAAAAATTTAAATTTTATATTTAAATTATTAAAGCCAATGACTACTGTCCAAACAGATACATCCGTTCAGACAGAAGAAGGTCAGCAAAGGGTTATATACCTCTTCGAATGGGTGTATGCTCCCTATAAATAGACCTCGAACTCAGTAGGAAAAATTCATTCAAAGTTCATTCAAGCTCTCAAGTGTTCGAAATATAATTGTTCAAGTTCGCCGGTGATTTCATCAGTGCACGACGAAGTCACGCATTTCCGACGTATCATGGGAGACAGTCCTATACGAGGAAATCTGTCTGAAGGAAATTGTGCCTCGCACAAACTCGGAATTTCCTTAATATACGTGTTCACATGGTCGATCTTGGGGGGTTTTGTGTCCGGTTTAATTATACTGTTAAATTGAACGGAATTATGAATCAGACAAGCTCGAGTTTACGATCGGGTCAGATTTTCATTCTTATACTTGCGAAATTCGGATTGACACTGCCCATCTTGCAATATTTGATGGGCCGACCCGTAATTTCGTCTAACGTAGCAGTTTAATTAAATGAGGGACCGATATCGTCCAAAATTTAACATTGATGACTGAATGTGCCATATCGAAACATGGGGACTACAAATGCCCACACACCAAACATTGAGAACAAAAAACGGCGAATTTGATTTCTGATCCCAAATGTCGGGGAAGGTGCGTTTTTTGTCCACATGTTTCGAGGTGTCACTTATTATCCATCAGTTAATTTAAACGTTAGTTTCTAAGGAATTAAGGGTCTGGGCTCCCGAATTCATGGGTCTGGGCAGGTCCCCATTTATTCGGTTAGCAAAAGTAAGACTTGTCCGGCCCTACCCATAGTATTTGCTGGTTGGCCTATAATTTTATCCAAACTAACGGTTGAATTGATTAGTGGATCTAAATGGTCCAAAATTAGTAACATTATGGACTAAAAGTGTCATCTCAAAAAGGACAAATGAGGAGTCAATGTTCTAGTTGTCAATGAGGAGGCCTTAAAGGACTTATGGTTAAAGTAGGTCGTGAGAACGAATTTTCCATCCTACAATTCCTTGAGTAGTCCACATGAGCTTTATGGCATATGACTATCGTTGTCAGGTGGGTTTGGGACGTATTTATCTGGCTCCGGGGATTAGTCTCACATCTGGAATGTGTGGCGCAATTAAGACTCCGCCAGATCCGTGTGGTCACGCTGATATTTAGGGGTTATCCGATAGTTAGATCGGGTGGGAATCGCTTGGGACCCGAAAAAAAAAAGGACAAAAAACGGCCCATTCCCCAACCATTTGGGAACCATAAATGGCCTTATCCCGAGAAAAAAGAAAAAGAAAAAGAATCTCGAGCTCACCTTCTTCGATGAAGATAGACAGCCCGAAATCCGTAGCCTTCAGCATAGCACCCTCCGTCCCGTCGGAAAGCAAGAAATTCTCCGGCTTAAGGTCGCGGTGCATCACTCCCATGAAGTGGCATATATGGACGACGCCGACGATGCTCCTGCAAATCGCGGCCGCCTCCCTCTCGCTGTAGACCCCCTTCGCTATGATCCTATCAAAGAGCTCGCCGCCGCCGCAGAGCTCCATCACGAGGTGGACGCTGTGCTTGTCCTCGTAGGCGCCCCTGAACTCGACTACATTCGGCTGGCCGCTCATGTGCTGCATCAGCCGTATCTCCCGCCGCATGTCCTCCCTGTCGCTCCTCGTCACCAGCTTCTTCTTCGATATCGACTTGCACGCGTATTCCTTCCCGGTGGACACCTCCGTGCAGAGGTGGGTCACGCCGAACTGGCCCCGGCCGAGCTCGCCGCCGAGGGTGTAGTGGAGGCTGATGTCCTCGTATGGCTTGCCGAGGATCGTGTTCGGATTGTGGGCGGGGGCCGGGATTGAAAGGGGGAGGTGAGCGGCGTAGCCCGGCGACACCGTGTACTGGATCTGGCGGCGGGCGCCGTTTGCCGACGGGTGGGATTTGGCGTTCTTCGATTTCGTGGGTTTCTGCTTGCTCGCGCACACCCCCATGTTTCCAAGATTCGATCTTTTTTCGTCGATTTGCTGAAATTGAAGAGATTAATTCTACTCAGGGTTTAAACATAACATGCAAGAAAAAAAAAAAAGAGGATTTTTGAATGTCGGAAAAATTGAGAGCTGAGGAAAGATTGATTTTGGGTTCGGACACGAAGCAATGGGATCACAACAATGTAACCTGGGAATTATTCGAAGCAGAAGAAAAAGTCCAACGGAAGAACTTAGTCAGCTCTCAGCTGAAAACAATAGGTTTATTATGAGCTGTGATGTGGTTGAATGATTCTGAAGAAGGATGTTTCTAATCTATCGAGATAATATAAAATAAAAATGAATTTAAAAAAAGTGGAAGAAGCAGCATCTTCATCGTGAGTGAATAACAACTGAATAACACTAAAAAAGCGGCAGTTTCATAATCCTTTTTTTTTAATTTATATAAAGTGTTTTCAAAGACAACGTGTACCCCTATATTTCAGTTTCATGTAATTCCCCTTTTGACTTTTAGCGCATTGTGTCTTTCTATTTTTGCTAGAATATTTGTGGTGTTGTACGTGCGAGCTTCTATCTATGGATATGATATAATAATGGGTGCTACTATTGGCACGGCATCCTTCCGGTGAAAAAAAACTTGAAAATTGTAAATCTTTTTAAGATTTTGTTTTCCTACATTTAATTCGTCAATAATAATAGTAATCATTAATTTTAAAAAAGTATATCCATTAATAAGTTGGATTCTTTTTTAATCCACTTTTATATCCATTTAATACTAAATTTATTTGTTATATATTGAGATTTATTTAGACGTTAACATGTAACTTAAAACTTATTATATTTTTTTAAATTTATTAAATGTTAGTATTAACTAAAAAGGTTAATATTTAATTTATTTTAAAAAAATTCATAGAACAGAAATATTTTTTATTAACTTATAGAAGCATTTAAGTGGATAAAAATACAAATAGATGTTATTAAAAAATATTATTTTATAATGAATATGTTTAAAAAATGAACAAAATTTTAGTCTTACGTATTTGTTTAATAAATAGGTACAAAGAATATAATTTAAAACAATAATTAAGTGTAGAAAGACATGCCTTCAAAATTATTATTTAAAATAATAATTAGATAGCAAGTCTTCAAAATAACCTATATATAGTTAATACTGAACTTATATATATATATATATGTATCGTTCAAATAATTATATATAGTCAAAGCCTTCCAACTAAAATAGTTGCATTTATTTAAGGGTTAATTAATAGGTGGTGTAAATAGAATTGAGGAAAATGTAAATAGAATTACCCTATAATAATATACTGACATTGTCCGACGAAGAAAGGGGAGCACTTTCCCTGTAATAAATATATGCACAACGACAAGAAAAAAATAATCTATTTACGCCGGCTTGCGCGTTGACTGGGTCAACGCTAATGGGTCACGTTTAATATTAGGCTTCTGATGATGACTTAGCCCAACTGTTGTAGGCGAGGCCCAAAAGGTCACACAACAAAAGCCCATTTAGTTACGTGACCATTTTACACGTACCAGCAATCGAGGCCGGCGCGATGCGGTACCGTGCGCCGCTGTCAGTCGCAGGCTTAGGATGCGCTTCGTTTGCTGCAGGTTCTAAAGCACGCCTATCGCCGCCCTTCGCTTCGTTGGGCTTGTCCACCGATGCTACTGCTGGTAATTTAATTGTTCTCTCTTTCACCTTGTTTCTTTCGCTTTAGAAAGGAATTGTACTCAATGCAATGGGATAAGGATTGCCGTTGATATTTGGGGGACAGAGATGTACAGTTGTGGACTTCGATTTTTGCGCCTGTGAATGTATGACTGAGTGCTAACGTAGTTATAATTGTATGAATTAGTTAACAACCTATAATCTCTGTCTATGGGTAGCAAAAACGTTTAAGATGCTATCTGGTATTTAATTGTTCTCTCTTTCACCTTGTTTCTTTCGCTTTAGAAAGGAATTGTACTCAATGCAATGGGATAAGGATTGCCGTTGATATTTGGGGGACAGAGATGTACAGTTGTGGACTTCGATTTTTGCGCCTGTGAATGTATGACTGAGTGCTAACGTAGTTATAATGTATGAATTAGTTAACAACCTATAATCTCTGTCTATGGGTAGCAAAAACGTTTAAGAATATATCTGGATCTGATGTACGAGTTAATACTTCTGTAAATTGTTGTCTCAATGCAGTTTAGGGTTTTTGTTCATTTAGCAAGTCTTATGCTTTAATGATTTCCCTGGAAAATGTCAAATTTATCCTATCAAGTTTCAAGAATCGCAAGATTATCGCCCTGTCGATATCACGACTTGTGTTTGACATTTAACCCGGTTGTGTTTTAAAGTGTTCTCGAGTCTCGGGATATGTAATGCATGTACTTGTTATCTTCTCATTTAAGCTGATTTAGAAATTTTCCTTGGCTTGTCATCTCCGCGTACGATATCTAATTCTTAGCAAGAATAAGCATCCTGTGACTTGCCATCAAATACAGGTTTGAAGGAAGCTGTTAAGACCGATAAGGCTCCAGCTGCTTTAGGGCCATATTCTCAAGCAATTAAAGCAAATAACATGCTTTTTGTATCTGGTGTTCTTGGGCTTATTCCCGAGGTTTGTGGCATATCGAATATTGTAACATTGCGGTTTAAGGCAATCTTTTCCTCGTAATTCTTACTGGTAAATATGATATCTTTGCCCCAATGCAGACTGGGAAGTTTGTGTCTGATAGCGTGGAGGATCAGACCGAGCAGGTACACATGTTTTGAGTGGGAAGTGTTATTTGAAAACACACTATGCATCTCTCCCTTATTTTGACTCTTCAGGTCCGTTTGTTTTTTCAGCTCTATCGCATTCTATAAAGTTTGCCCATACATGTTTAATAGGTACTGAAGAATATGGGGGAGATACTGAAGGCAAGCGGTGCCAGCTATTCTTCGGTGGTCAAAACAACAATCATGTGAGGAATCATGATTTCTCACAAACGTTCCTAAAATGCTTCTCCCTCGTTACATACTATTGTATATTCGTCACATCTCTCTCTCTCTCTCTCTCTCTCTCATTACGGAAACTGCATTATGTTCCCTTCTGTAGGTTGGCTGATTTGAAAGACTTCAAGAAAGTGAACGAGATCTACGCTAAGTGTGAGTTCATTATTTGAATTAGGACGTGTTTGATGGAAAGGAGATGGGATTACTCGTTTATATTAGTTTATGCATTATAACACACCCTTCCGAGAATTATTTATTCTCAAGAAGTTCCACTCAATTTTTTCACACTATGAACATATTTGAAATGCAGATGTCTAGGCTCCGTACAGTGATTTGTATACATATGTACTCATTTTATCCTCATATAATTATGTAGCCTTCATTTTTCTGGAATTATAAGAGATTTTACATCTCAACCTTATTTGTTCTTCCCCTATACTGTTTCCTTCATCCGCCTTTTATCTTGCAGCAAATGATACTAATGACTTTAAATAAATTCTCCTTGTTCTATATATACACATATCTGAGTTATGCCCGGCTATTATAATGTTAAAAAGGACTCATCTTTGTGATATTAGTGATGGTGAATGAAAATGGAAAGATGCCCTGCTCCCATTTTCTCTGTCTGAACTGAACCAGTCGTGAAGAAGTAATTGCAGAATTTTTTTAGTTATAAATACCATATAATGAAAGTTCCTATTTGATGCGGGCTGAACCTTAAAGCAAATTTATAGCAAAATTTGATGGTTGTACCTCTTTGGTGAGATATGGACACCTCATAAAAAAAGTAAATCTTGAAGAAAAGTCAACGTCTCGATGGATTGATGTTGAACAAAGGTGTAAACGGCTATTTTCGAGGCAATCTTTTTTCTCCCCGGTTAAACTCGAGCTTGAGAAGCTTGAAATTTGTAAATTTAAGGTAAAAAAAATAAAATAACTATAAAAATGTTCATGAGTCGACTCACGAACGAGCTTTCGATCAGTCACGAATAAGTTCGTACTTGAGCTTGACATTACTGTTACGAGTTTTAGCTGAATTTTTGTTGAGCCGACTGGAGTCATCTTTCATCTCTAGAGTGAAAGACAATACCCTCACCAACTTGTGTGTTGAAAGTTGAATATTTGTTTTACTGTACACATTATAAATAAATAATTGGATTTATGACGCATTTCAAAAATTCTAGTTTTTAATAACGAGTCAATAATAGTGCTAGGTTACTTCCTTTCCAAAATTTTAAAAGATATAAAGACCTAAGTTAAACTTCATGAAATGGTCGAATTTCTTATTTCGTCACAATTGAATTCTAGTCAACGAAAACGGCATCGTTTAACGCTACTCTTACCTATACTAGATTACTCTTTGCCGCACGTTGTGCGGCTAAGAGAAACTTCGACCCTGAAAAGGAATTATACAAACTCGATAGATAAAGTATAAACACTGAGCACATAGTATAATGTACAAAACCCTCCGATTTTGCATAGCTTATTCCCAAAAAATTAAAAGGAGTGAGTGTTGAAAATAACCCATTTTGGGTTATCACGATTGTGGGCCGAATGTGTTTTCCGAGCCCAACAAAATATTTCGTACCGTTAATTAATGGCGGGGACGAAATATTTTGAATCGTAAATGTTGTGGGCAAAATCAAAACGCTGCGAGTTTTAGTGAAGCCTGTTGTAATTTATCCGGGGCCTTTTTTACAATTTCCGAAAAATACCACATTTACCCATAAATCCGTCTCGCCTCACAAATCGTCCCTCATTCGATCATTTTTCACTCTCTCTCTTGAAAACCCTAAACGAGCCCCTTCTCTCTCTTCGTAACCCTAAAAATCGCCTTTGAGCATTATCATCGCGTTCATCATCCGAGCGTGAATAATCCGAGCTTTTTCGGTTCTATACTCTCTCCTTAGCCTTCGATCCTCACCTCTCTCCCTCCTTCAAGCTCAAAGCCGATCTTCGATCTTCTTTGAGCGCTCGAGAGCCCCGGTTAAAGGTTGAAGAACTCGCAGCAACATTTCCGCTTGTTTTTGAACGAGATAAGTTGTTTTCTGCCTTATATCTCTCTTTTAAGTTTTCTTTGATTGTTATATTCGATTTATGTTCGGATTTAATGTCACTGTGAACTCTGGACTTCGTGTTGTATTTTTAACATGGTATCAGAGCCTAGATCTTGAATCTCGTGATATTATCTGTAATAGATCTGTAAATTCTTGACCGACTGTGAATATTAGTCTGGTTCTCATTACACCTCGTAATTTGTTGTGTTTGCAGTTGCATATACTGAAGTTGCTCGTACCTCTTGCGAAGATTCGCACTCTGCTCTTTAAAGTCGAAACAAAACTCCGCTGCACCGGTGACTTCGTTCCTTTTGTTTTTTATTTTTCGTTTTATATACGTGACTACTTGCGTGGTACTTTAATCTGTCTTCATATTCTAGCTATGGATAATGAAGAACATAATAATCAAAATAATAATAATAATAATTACAATAATCTTCAGCTAGCTCTGAATCATAGAGATCCTCTTTACATATCTCAATCAGATCTATCAGTGACTAACATTACAAATGTTATACTGACTGGATCTGAGAATTACTCGTACTGGAGTAATTCAATTATGCTAGCTCTTACAGCAAAAAATAAAACTGGCTTTGTTCATGGAACTGTGATAATACAAGAACAACCTGAACTAGCTAGTGACTGGAATAGATGCAATGCTATTGTTTTGTCATGGTTACTAAATTCTTTAAGTAATGAGTTAAGAATTAGATATACTCGTGCTAAATTTGCATCTAAAGTTTGGAAGTCCTTAGAAAAAACCTTCAAGAATGTTGATGGCTCAAAGAAATTTGGCCTACAACAATCTTTACATAACCTAAGACAGGACACTGACAGTGTTACTGTGTATTTTTCCGAACTTCAATACTTGTGGGATGAGCTTGAAGCTCTAACCATTGGACCTACCTGTACCTGTGATGCAAATGAACATCAGCTGAACTCAAATGAAGAGCTGAAGTTAATGCAATTTCTTTTGGGACTAAATGAAAGCTTTAACTTCATTAGAAGTAACATTCTGCTTCATCATCCCTTACCAAATGTGCTTCATGCCTACAACTTGATAAGTAGGGAAGAGTAACATAGAGGTATTATTCAGTCAACTGAAAACAATACCTCAATATTCCTTAATAAAAGTTTTAACAAGCCCGGTCCTAGTGTAGTTTGTAAATTTTGTGGAAACAAAGGTCATACAATTGACAGATGTTTCAAAATCATAGGATATCCAAATAATAACAACAATAATAGTAACACTAGTAATAGTATAATGATTTGTAAACACTGTGGTATTAAGGGACACTCAATAGAGATGTGCTATAAGTTGGTTGGGAAACCATCTAGGGGTATAAGCTCTAACTATAGTAATAATAAGAAGGGAAGCAATTATAATACAAGTAAAACAGCAAACATGACAGAAGCTTCTAATTTGAGTGTTGATTCCATAACTCCTAATCTTTCAGTGCTTCAATACAGTCAATTGCTTAAACTACTTGAAAAGGAAAATCAAGAAACCAATCAAGATCTTATGGCATGTGCTTTTATTAATATAATGTCATCTGTGTTTAATAAGGGGTGGATAATAGACTCAGGAGCAACTGACCATGTTAATTCTCCTGAAGGGTTGATGAACATTAAAAATGTTAAGTCTGAAAACATATTAATCAAGTTGTCAAACGACACTTGTGTGTCTGTTGAAATAGCTGGTGATTTTCAACTCAATGAAAGGATCATGCTTGAAAATGTTCTAGTAGTGCCTGATTTTATGTGCAATCTGTTATCAGTGTCAAAACTTGTAAGTAACAACAAGTGTGCTGTGACTTTTAAGAACAATACATGCATTTTTCAGGACCCACTTTCCCTAGATATACTGGGGACTGGTGAGCTGAAAAAAGGTCTTTACTACCTCAGTTCTGACATGACTGGTAATTCAAATGAATCTGCCTGTATTAATCATGCAGCTTCATATGATATCTGGCATAAAAGATTAGGACATCCATCTCCAATAGTATTAGATGTTTTAAAACCGGTCTTAAACCTTAAAGGACCTCAAACTGCCCAATCTTGTGATGTATGTCACAAGGCAAAGCAAACTAGAGATCCATTCCCACTAAGTGATCACAAAACCCAGTCTGCTCTTGAACTTGTGCATGGTGATTTATGGGGACCTTTTAAAACTGCCAGTTATAATAACTGCCGATATTTTCTGACTTTAGTTGATGATTTCTCTAGGACAACTTGGGTGTTTCTAATTAAGCATAAGACTGAGGTGTTTTAATGTTTTAAAAACTTTGTTAATTTGATAAAAAATCAGTTTGGTAAACAATTAAAAATATTTAGGACAGACAATGGTACATAATTTATAAATAGTCAATTCTTAGAATACACTAGACTAGAAGGAATAATACATCAAACCAGTGTAGTCTATACTCCTCAAAAAAATGGGATTGTTGAGAGAAAACATAGACATCTGCTGAATGTAGCTCGAGCGCTATTATTTCAGTCAAGATTACCTTTGATCTACTGGTCTGATTGCATTCTTAGTGCAGTCTATTTAATTAACAGAACTCCTTCTTCTGTTCTAGGAAAATCACCATATGAAGTGTTGTTTGAAAAAAAGGTGAAATATGATAACTTGAAAGTATTTGGATGTCTATGCTATGCAACTGTTCTGAATACTAATTCTAAGTTTGATTGTCGTGCTAGACAATGTGTTATGTTAGGATACTATGAAAACAAAAAGGCATACAAACTACTTGATCTTGAAAACAAGGATATTTTTGCTTCTAGGGATGTTAAATTCTATGAAATTGTGTTTCCATTTAGAACTAAAACTGTAGATTCAGAAAATCAAAGTGAAAATGTGCATACACTATTTGATGATTTCTTGAGAAATGATGTTTCATGCCCTAAATTTTTTGATTCTTCCTGGGAGAATATGCATGATGATACTGTGACAAATATCAATGATCATAATGATGCATCTAATACTGATAGCCCTGATAGTTCCTACATAGTACAAGATGATTCTCCTATGCTTACTGATTTGTATGATCCTCTAACTGACAGTAATAGTTATAATGACTTAGATAATGTCGGTGATGAAAATCCAACTAGACCCAAACGTGCATGTAGGAAACCTGGCTACTTGAATGACTATGTTTGCACTCTTAACAAAATGAAAGTTCTGTATCCTTTGTCTTTTGTTATGAATTTTTCTAGACTTAATAGGGATGATATAAGTTACTGCAACAACATTGATAAGACCATTGTACCTAGGACAGTCAGTGTGGCAATGAAAATACCTGAGTGGAGGGATGCAATGAATCTAGAAATGAAAGCCTTGATACAGAATGACACATGGGATTTAGTTGAGTTGCCCAAAAATAGAAAAGCTATAGGTTGTAAGTGGATTTATAAAATTAAGTATAATTCTAGCGGAGAAATAGATAGATATAGGGCTAGGTTGGTAGTTAAAGGTTATAGTCAAAAGGAAGCATAAATTACAACGAAATATTTGCTCCAGTAGTTAAGATGGTAACTGTTCGAATTCTACTGACTATTTCTGTTTATAACAATTGGACCGTATATCAAATTGACATTAATAATGCATTCTTACATGGTGAACTTGATGAAGAAGTGTTTATGTGTCTGCCCGAGGGATTTTATGATAATGAATATAAGGTGTGCAAGCTAAAAAGATCACTTTATGGGCTGAAACAAGCGCCTAGAAAGTGGAATGAAAAGCTTACTCAAGTTTTGAAAGATAATGGGTACAAACAAAGTCTAAATGACTACTCATTATTTTTCAAAATTGAAGCAAATATGCATGTTTTCTTGCTTATATATGTGGATGATATCTTAATTTCTGGTAATAATCACGCTGAAATAGATAGAATTAAGCATGTTTTTAATGATATGTTTGGTATAAAGGATTTAGGGGAATTAAGGTACTTTCTAGGAATAGAAGTTATGAAAAGTGATAATGGATTGATACTTAACCAAAGAAAGTATACATTAGATTTGTTGGATGAATTTGGAGTGTTAGGAAGTAAACCTAAAGACACTCCTATGCAGCAGAATTTGAAATTCTCAGCTGCTAATGATTCGGATACCGTGAATATTAATTTTTTCCAGCGATTGTTGGGTAGATTAATCTACCTGTGCAATACTAGACCCGATATAACGTTTGCTGTTCAAAATCTTAGCCAATACATGCATTCTGCAAATAAGTCACATGTAGAAGCCGCTTTTAGAATTCTAAGATACCTGAAGGCTGCACCTGGATTTGGGGTGTTAGTCTCAGGAAATAAAAGCTTAGAATTATCTGCTTTTTGTGACTCGGAATGGGCTTCGTGTGCTGTTATATGAAGATCAGTCACGGGTTTCTGTGTGTTCCTAGGAAATACTGTATCATGGAAGAGCAAAAAACAAAAAACAGTTGCTAGATCTTCAGCTGAAGCTGAATATAGGGCAATGGCTCAAACTACTTGCGAATTGATTTGGATAAGGAGCTTGTTATCTGATTTTAAGGTCATAATTCTTAATCCCGCAAAGATATTTTGCGATAATAGCGCAGCTATTCAAATAGCTAACAATCCCGTATTTCACGATAGAACTAAACATATAGAAATAGATTGTCATTTTATTCGGGAATACATATCTAAACGTATAATTCAAACTATGTTTGTCAAATCTCAGGACCAGGTGGCGGTCATTCTGTCCAAACCACTCGGAAAGGAGAGCCACGTCAAGCTGCGAGGTAAGTTGTGTATGGAAAACATCTTCGGCTCATCATCGTGAGGGGGATGTTGAAAATAACCCATTTTGGGTTATCACGATTGTGGGCCGAATGTGTTTTCCGAGCCCAACAAAATATTTCGTACCGTTAATTAATGGCGGGGACGAAATATTTTGAATCGTAAATGTTGTGGGCAAAATCAAAACGCTGCGAGTTTTAGTGAAGCCTGTTGTAATTTATCCGAGGCCTTTTTTACAATTTCCGAAAAATACCACATTTACCCATAAATCCCTCTCGCCTCACAAATCGTCCCTCATTCGATCATTTTTCACTCTCTCTCTTGAAAACCCTAAACGAGCCCCTTCTCTCTCTTCGTAATCCTAAAAATCGCCTTTGAGCATCTTCATCGCGTTCATCATCTGAGCGTGAATAATCCGAGCTTTTTCGGTTCTATACTCTCTCCTTAGCCTTCGATCCTCACCTCTCTCCCTCCTTCAAGCTCAAAGCCGATCTTCGATCGTCTTTGAGCGCTCGAGAGCCCCGGTTAAAGGTTGAAGAACTCGCAGCAACATTTCCGCTTGTTTTTGAACGAGATAAGTTGTTTTCTGCCTTATATCTCTCTTTTAAGTTTTCTTTGATTGTTTTATTCGATTTATGTTCGGATTTAATGTCACTGTGAACTCTGGACTTCGTGTTGTATTTTTAACAGTGAGCGCTTGGTTTTGATTTTACGAAAAAAAAAAAAATCAGTTCGATTCGATCAACCCCAAACTATTAGTAATAATAATAAAAGAGGTCATTGTGATATTCACTTGATTATGTTCTTGCATTGATTGAAAGAAACTATTGGGGCATGGGAATTGTTTCGTTTTCTCGAGATATCTGGTACTTCCACATGAGTTTTTGTATTATGCGATGTAAATATACCGTAAACATAACGAAATTATATGTAATTACAATGAAGCGTGTGCACTAAATATACCCCTTAGACACTGGGGATAGTGTCCAGCCCCACCGTTGGTGAAGGCCAAGTCCCCTTCGCAAAGCCAAATGCCGCTTGCTTGCATAGTCAGCAATAACAACCTATCCTTCCTAATGGGACTCGACGGATATTTCTTCGTGATTCGTAATAACAACAACCACATCATCGGTGGGGTCCCCGTGCTCCCGGTATCTCTTCGTAACTTTTTTTTGGGAGAGAATTTCTTCGTAATTCATCTGTAAAAGTGTGCATGAGTTTGGTTAATTAAAATAGTTTGAAGGAAATCATACCTTCCAACGAATAAAGGTTGTAGAACTCGAACACACTCCAATGAATCGCCAGCTTTGCATAAGCTGTCAACCACCAATTTTTAAGAAGCATCATTCCTTGCACAACCTTTAACTTGCAAATAAACTAATATTCTATTGTATCCCTCCAAAGGAACACCCGTCAACCTTATAGATAACCACGTCTGGTGTATTTCGTCACTTCTTCATCTTTACAAACAAGGCCTTGGCTTCATCAACCAATCCTCTATTTGAAAGGTTGCATATTAAAACACCACGGTTGACGAGCTCGACTTTACAACCATGCTACTCCACTACAGGCAGCAGCCCCTGTAGATGAGGGACGATGAATCAAAGCAACCATGGAAGAATTGGGTGAAACAAGATCGATGACTTCCAATGAGGCATTATATCGAGCATTTGCAACGCATAAATCTGCACCAATCTGCTGCACATTCCAACCATCCCCGCAGGCCACCTCAATCAATGGATCCTCATTTCTGGGAAGGGCAGCGACAAAGCCACCAGAAATGAGGAAACATAAACACTTACAAAAAAACGGGTAGGGAAGAGTCGACGCCATCCATTTATGCATTTTGTCGAACATATACAAGGCACGGATCTGAACAATCCTCATACTCCTGCACAATTCCAATATCCCCAACAGCTGCTCAACCAACTCACCACCAGCCAGCGCAACGTCGGGACAAAGAGACCTAGCATACGCATCCATAAAAGAAGTCTCAGCGATAAGCACACCTAAAATATCCGACGCCACCACTAAACAAATCGGGTCTATTAAAATCACAATCCCTTCACGGTATCAATCTTCTATTAGTTTTATGTGTAAATCCACTTACCTCCAACGACTTTCGAAAGCAGGTATTGCACGCCAAAAATCGCCTAATAAGTCCTGAAGAATAAAAAAAGTTACAACAAGTTAAAAAAATCAAGCTCCACAGAAAATAAACCACATAGGCATTCTTGATTCAGAAAAAAAAAAATGCTTCTCCCCACCTTGAACGGTACTGAACAAACTATGCTAGTGGAAACAAACTCGGTGAAGAAGAACCCACGTCGATCAGTGCCTTTCATGGGCAGGCGTGAGGAGGGTGGTTGGCGTCAGTTCGGGGCTGATTCAGAGGCGGCGTAGGAGAGGCGAAGGTGTGGGTGAGGGGCGTGGAGTTGGTTTGGAGCGGCCACGGCTTTTACGTTTCAGATTAGAAAGAAGGATTGATTTGTGAGACTTCAATATAATAGAGGTGACCGATTTCATACGGGAAACTGGTTATCGAACGGTGGTTTCACGCTTTTATATAAATTAAGAATTAGTGAGTGGTAGCCAACGAGGCATTGGTCTAGTGGTCAAGGAGGAGGCCTTAAAGTCTTGTGGTTAAGGAGGTCGTGGGATCGGTTCTCCCCTCCCACAATTCTTTGAGTAGTCCCCATGGGCCTTATGGGCAGGGCCCATGACTATCGTTGTCAGGTGGGTTTGAGACGTATTCATCTGGCCCCGAGGATTAGTCTCACCTCTGGAATGTGTGGCTCAATTAAGCCTCCGCAAGGTCCGTGTGGCGCAAAAGTCCACGTCGGTATTTAAAGGCTAGCCCATAGCCAGGTCGAGTGGGGATACCTCGGGACAGTTAAAAAAAAAAAGAATTAGTGAGTGGTATGTCATTGCATAATTATTATATTACCTTTTCTTTTCTTGTTTGTTTCAATTACCTGTCCACAAAAAATAATTTGTTTCTTTTAGACACTTAAAAACAATACATAATTAAAATTAAATTATGATTTCATGAGTGAAAAAAAGTTAAAAGTTGCTCTTAAAATATAAAACAGAACTATATGTTCGACCACATGCATTGAATGCAACTTAAAATACTAGTAACTTCGATGGATTTATATTAAATGATAGATATAAAATATTATAAATCGTACCTTATTGACAATGAAGTTTTCATGTCTTATTTTTGATATAATGTTGATAATACCGATATCATGAAATTAGAAATTTTCTCATAATAACTAAAACGACGACGATGGATAGTTAATATTCGCTACGGAAAGTCCGAGATATGAATATATCGACATATGGATGATATGATGGATGTTGAAGTTTTGGTGATTGAGCAAGAACCGGAATCCACCGGTATCGGAACTATAACTGAGTACCGGATACTACCTAGAGCCGCAACACAGCCGAGTACCGGAGGCAAGCATGTACCAGAGTGATGACGAGGCACCTGCTGATCAAGGACATGGTGCAGAAGACAAAGTAGAGCATTGAATGCAAAGCTGCGCTGAGTACTGATGCTGCTGAGCAGAAGGCTTATCCAAAATGGCAAAAGCGGTACTCAGATGCAGGGTCAACTCTGAGAGCAGCAGTACCCGAAAGAGGTTAAAAGAAGTTAATGCTGCGAAGTATAAATAGCCGAAGGCTCGAAGGAGCGAATTGCCAAACTACAAAGAGAAAATTGTGCAACTTCTTACGTCTTGAACGTTCAAGTTTTTCGAGTGAAATACTTTGTAACCAACGGACTTTAACAAGTTGTTGTAGTAGAAGTTGTAGGTTGTACTTGTAAGTAAACCATACTTCTATAGGGTGTCATCCTGAGGGAAGAAGGGGAGACGTAAGAGTTTATTAACACTCCGAACTTCCATAAACAATTTCGGTGTCAAACACAAACAAACACAAACTCACACCTACACATTTCGGTACTCAGCAGTGATATCTTCCGCATCACTAGTGATTGACTAAGTGTTAGAACCGAAAAGTATACACAGTACCGGACCTATCCGGTACTAAGTGACATATATTTAGAAAAATCGAGTAATGTTCATTCACCCTCCCTCTAAACACTACGTAGAGTACCGACCCGATCCTAACAAGTGGTATCAGAGCACGATTACTTCAATCACACAACATGAGTACCTACAACAAGATGCTGATGTTCAACAAAAAAAACTTTCTTGAGTGGACGATCGGGATGGAGTCTCACTTGTCCGCGCTAAACGAGGACATGTGGGACGTCGTCACTGAAGGACCGCCCACTCTTCTTAAGATCAATCCTGCACATGCCAGTGACCCTACACAACCTCAGCAGATTGTAAAGGTCAAAAGTGAATGGACTGATGCAGCGAAAAAGCTGATGAATCTCGACAAGGTGGCCAAGGATACACTGTTCAAAACCTTGGACACCGGAACTTTCAGACAAGTCATGATGTGTAAAACATCGGGGAAAGTCTGGAGAAACTCTGCTTGATCTGCTAAGGAAATGAGCAGACCCGAGAAAACAAACTCGTGGTGGTTATTCAAAAATACGATTCGATCAAGATGAAGGTCGGGGAGACCATGGCAGAATTCAAAGACCGCTTCACCACCATCATTAATGACCTCTCAGCACTTGGGAGGACGATTGAAAACAAAGATATGGCCATAACGTTAATGAAGGCGCTCCTTAGAGAATGACACGTAAAGACAATGGTCATGAGGGAGGTCAAAGACTTGAGTAAGCTACAACCGCACAACCTCTTTGCCGACTTGAAGGCCTATGAATTCGAGCTACAAACTCGGATGGAAGAAGCTACACCGGTGCCACTCGTACAGGCTCTAGCGGCAGCTGAAAGCACTTCAAAGTCCGAAGAGGACATGAGTGAAGAGACGATAACACTCTTCGTCAAGAAATTTGAGCTTTTTTCATGAAGCAAAATCATCCCACTTACTTTCCGCAGTCGGGTAAGAAAAATAGTAAGGATGAACCAAATAATAACGCATGTTTTAACTGTGGCAGGACCACTTTATTACCGATTTGTAAGTAGCCCAGAAATAACAAGGGCAAGGAAGAAAGCAAGAAAAAGTTCCGCAGGAAACCTAAGGCTCTCTAGCGGACGACAACAAAAAGTGGGCAGAGACTGTGAGGTATTTGATTTCTCTCAACTTGAATTCACCCGTGAGGATCTAGTACAAGCTCTACAGAGATGGCGAAAGAATACCAAAAACTCGATACTCTAAAGAAAGAAGTACCGGAACCGAAAATAATAGTCACCAATACTAGCAACGAAGAACTCACCTAAGCTAAGGCTGAGGTGATCTCTCTGAGAGTTGAAAATGAATCTCTAAGAGAAAACTCTACAAGGATAAAACCTAAGTTTCTAGACTTCCACAAAATGTTTGAATCTTGGACATAGTCATCGAGGAAACTTGAAACTCTGCAAAGCCTATCAAAGATTCCAGCAATAAAATGGGTCTGGGATATAGCTCAGAGCCACATAACTCCATTCACACGACTACACAATTTGTCAAGTTCGTGAAGTCCTCAGAACCGGTGGACGAGGTCGAATTCTGATATCCATCCACTGAGATAAAAAGCATATATGGACTAGGTTATAAACCTAGACCTCAGAACTCTGCACAGACGACACCACAATAGACATAGGTGAGAGTCTTCCATGAGTGAAAGGCTAGTGCCTAGACCTCATGACGAAAGAATCAATAGAAAACCCCATCAAAGGTACACTAGGTACCGGAACAAGTTTCAGAGAAACTCCGGTACTTAGTATAAATTTTAGAAACCTAAACCAAATAACTCCCGGTACCCAGGTAGGGGAGGACTCTACCTAGGGTTCTGTGGATCCCAACATAGGAAGATGCTTTAAGGTTATCCAAATGTGGATACCCAAACACTTACTAGCGCATGGACCCAAACAAAAGATTGGTACCATAAACACACTTATTGCAGGTATATGCTAATGACGTCTGCAAGTCCAACTGGTACCTGGACAGTTGCCAGTGGGTGCTGCAAGCACATGACCGGGAACAAGGAACTCCTATCCGACATAAAGTCATGCACGAGCAAAACATCACGTTTGGAGATAACGACAAAGATAAGTAAGCTTACCTATGACAACTTCCTACTGGAGAACATAAGCCTAGTAAAGAACATACACTACAACTTAATAAACATAAGTCAACTATGCGACACCGGATACGTTTGCGACTTCAAGATGGACAGATGTGAAGTCATCGACTCTTCAGGAAAAGCGGTACTCGTTGGTTGGAGAACCAACATTACCTATATAGTAAGATAAAAAGAACAATCTGTGACAAAACCAACATGTCTTATAGCTGAAAGCTCTAAGAGTTGGTTGTGGCACAAAAGATTGAAACATCTGAATTTAAAAACAATATCCAAGCTAAGCTCAAATGACTTAGTACATGGATTACCAAAGGTGCATTACTTTAAGAAAAAGACGTGCAGTGCCTGGCAACTTGGCAAGCATGTTAGATCTACCTTTAAAAGTAAAGGGAAAACGGCCTCTAAGCGCTGTCTCGATCTACTGCACATGGACCTGTTTGGTCCAATACCGGTACCAAGCATAGGATGAGCCAAGTATACTCTTGTAGTCATAGATGACTACTCACGGTACACTTGAGTATTGTTCCTAAGATATAAAGATCAAACCCCTTCTATGTTGATCAAGCTACTAAAAAGAGTTAAAGATCAATCCCTTCTATGTTGATCAAGCTACTAAAAAGAGTTCAGAATGAGCAAAACTCCAAGGTCAACACTATAAGAAGTGATCGTGGTACCTGATTCTTAAATTCTACACTTAACAATTATCTCGAAGACCATGACGTTCGCCATGAGTTATCTGCTTCCAGGACACCACATCACAACGGAGTCGCGGAACGTAGGAACCGCACACTAAAGGAAGTAGCTAGGACAATGCTAGCAGATGCTGATATCTCGCATAAGTTTTGGGCAAAAGCAGTCAACAACGCATGTTACACCCAGAACCGCTCGATGATTTTCAAAAGCTTAGGGAAGACTCCATACGATATCTGGACATGAAATGTTCCTTCAGTACGGTATTTCAAGACTTTCGGGAGCCGATGCTATATACACTGAAACCGGAGTAATTTATCTGCATCTGAAAGTAGAACGAACAAAGGATATTTTGTGGGATACTCTGCCGTGAGTAAAGCTTATATTTAACAACAAGACCATATCTATCGAAGAATCCGCTCACGTTGTGTTCGAGGAATCTCAAGAAGAAGACAACTCTCAGACAAACATCAATCGTCTAAGTGAACTCTTGGAAAAAGCACACTTAGATGAATCTAGTAATGAAGAAGATCAAGATCCACAAACGATAAGTGAGCACAACGAATACCCAATACCAGAAATACTAAACGATACTTTGAAAAATTCGTAACAGAGTACCGAACAAATTTTGGTACTCAACCACGAAGAGTCATTAGAAAGTTCTCCGACATCAAATACCAGTGAACAACTAAACGTAGTACCGAAAGTATCCGGTACTCATCTCACCAATTTAGAAGGAGAACCAAGTGAGGGGGGATGTATTAGTAGAACAGGACTAAGCTTAATCATCCCTCAAATTTAATTATGGTTGACCCAAATGCGCCAATGAAGACTCGGCGATCACTCCAAAATCTCTTCAGCTACACATTCATATCTCAATCACGACCTACGAAGATTGAGGAGGCGTTAAAGGATGATAGTGGGGTCTGCTATGCAAGAGGAACTAAATTAATTTGAAAGAAATGAGGTATGCACCCTAGTCCCTCGACCCACACGAACAGTAATCAGTACCAAGTGAGTTTTCAAAAATATGGTAAATGAGGATGGCCTAGTTATGAGAAATAAGGCAAGATTGGTTTCTCAAGGCTTCAGACATGAAGAAGACATCGACTATGATGAAACATTCGCACCCGTGACTATATTTGAAGCAATAAGGATATTTCTAACATACGCAGCCTACAAGGATTTTAAGGTACATCCGATGGATGTCAAGAGCGTATTTCTCAATGGAGTATTATCTGAAGAAGTCTACGTTGTTCAACCACCAGACTTTAAAGATTATGAAAAACCGGATCATGTGTACGAGATCAAGAAGGCTCTCTATAGTCTAAAACAAGCGCCCAGAGCTTGGTACGACACCCTGACATGATTTCTTGTTGATCACGGTTTCACGGTAGGAGCTGTCGACAAGACCCTCTTCCGATTCACGAAAGGGGAACACTTCCTACTGATGCAAATCTATGTGGTAATATTCGGTTCAACGGATCCAAAACTTTGCAAAAGATTGTCAAAGCTCATACACGTTTGAAATGAGCATGCTGCGGGAACTGAATTTCTTCCTAGGCTTCAAGTTAAGCAAATGGGTCAAGGAATATTTATAATTCAACAAAAGTACACATTGGATCTCCTTAAGAAATTTGGACTTGAAGACTATTTTCCCGCAACTACGCCAATGAGCTCGTCAATCAAACTCGACAAGGACGAATCTGGTACCAAAGTGGAAACAACCAATTGCCGGGATTAATCGGGACCCTGTTGTATCTCACAGCAAGCAGGTCTGACATCATGTACAACGTATGTCTCTGTGCTCGGTTTCAATCGGATCCAAGGCAAAGTCAGTACATCGCTGCCAAAAGAATCTTGAAGTATCTCAAAGGCACTACTAATGTAGGACTGTGGTATCCTAAGGACTCCTCTTTTTTACTGTATGGGTACACAAATGCCGACTATGCTGATTGTAAATTGGATAGGCAAAACACCAGTGGCACGTGTCAATTCCTTGGAGACATGTTGATCTCTTGGTTCAGCAAGAAACAGACCTCCATTGCCACTTCAATGGCAAAAGCAGAATACCTTGGCCGCTGGGAGTTGCTGCTTGCAGATACTATGGATCCATCATCAACTCAAAGATAATGGGATAAATGAATCAGATACTCCCATATATTGCGATAACACTAGTGATATTGCAATATCACAAAATTCGATACTACCCTCAAGAACTAAACATATTGAGATTAGACATCATTTTATCCGTGATCATGTGCTAAAAAAGGATATTCGTTTGGAGCATGTAAGAACTGAACAACATGTAGCTGATATATTCACCAAGCCACTCCCTAAAGCCAAGTTTGTCGCCTTCAGAAATGCCTTGGGCCTACTTGATCTGTCCAGCAACTAACTCGGGCACGACAAATCTCAAGTGTCCGAGTACCGGAATCCTAAGTTGAAGATAACAGAGCAAAAGCTAAGGGGGAAGCATAGGTACCAAGGTAGTACCGATTTAGGGGGAATTTTCGGTACCATGAAGAAGCAAGGAACTACACATAGTACCGAAGAAGGGACAGAAGGAATCGGATTGGTAAGGACTGAGACACAGACTGTCAGTCCGAGGAATTTTCTCAGAGTAGTCAAATCATCTGACAGATCATTAAATGTTGTCGCATCATTTTATCCAGCCCATTTGTCTATACTTATACACATTGAACGTCACACTTACCATGTACGTTCTCAAATCAAAACCCTAAAGCCTTTAAGCTTCCAAGCGCTTTCAAAAGCATTCAAACCCTAATCATTCAAACCCTAAAATCCTCAGAAATTCATCGTAATGGCTTTTCAATCCACAACATCTGCATCTACGCTACCTTCTTCATCAACCCACAACCCCAGGAGGCTTCACACCAGCAAAGTCTGCAACCAGCTGCTGTGGAAACTCCTGCCCCTTCGTCATCACCGCCTCAGTCGACATCAGCGCTTCAACTCCATCTTACTTATCAAGAAGAAGATGTCGACCCTGCTCCAGAGATGCTTACTGACCACGAACTGCATGGAGCACAAGAGGTCGGTATTCCGATACCACCGAACATGCTGAGGTCACTCCGCCACGAGAAGCTCAACACTTAGAGCGGACTCTGACACCGACTCAGTAACCTCTCGCCTCAGCTCCCTCAACGTCCCGCCCGTACCCAGGCATTCGTGAGCACGGCTCACGAGGGACTATCTATGTAAGGCGCACCGATCGGGAACTCAGCAAGATCAAGCAAAAGCTCTGCAAATCCGCCAAGTCCAAAAAAAATTGATGCAGAAGGTGGACACGATCGCTGCAAACCAAGATGAATTGCGGGTTGGTATCACCGAAGTCTGGGGGAGTGTGGCGAACGAGACCTCTCCACACAGCTCGTCGCTGTAGTCGAACATCTTGCTGCCCAGGGCGAAACTGGCACGGTGATTGCCAAAAAGGGGGAAGGAAAAGGCAAGCGTGGTGGTGGAAGCTCAAAGGCTGGAACCAGAGAGCAGACAACACAGCAAGCGCCAGTTCCCTAGCCTACGTAATCGATACCCAACTTTTTTCCGGTACCGACAAGGTCACGGACCAGTGCATCTCTTGCAACTCCACTCTACCAAGGCGCGAGGTTCATGGACAACTGTGAAGAACGGAACAAAGTCCTCGCCCTGGTAATTCCAGATCAAGATCTTCCGCCCCTTCGTCTGCAAGGAAGAGTAGAAGCTCAAGTGGGACCGCTTGAACGCATCTACTTCACATGGGCTCAGGGATATTGCAGCCTCTCTCACCGATGATCAACTAAGTGAAGTCGTCTGACTTCATGATGTCAAGAGAGTCTTCTATGTAAAGGCGATTACGCAAAAGGAGCTAACAAAGATTGCCAAGAAGAAAAAGACGAAAGGCTCAGAACCGGAAGGAGTGCTCTTTGGTGACCTTGATGGAGGTTTTGCCAATCAGCAAAAATGGGGAAATTGATAGATGTTTTGGTGATTGAGCAAGAATCGGAATCCACCGGTACCGAAACTATAACTGAGCACCGGATACTAGCTAGAGCCGCGACACAGCCGAGTACCGGAGACAAGCTAGTATCGGAGTGATGATGAGGCACCTGCTGATCAAGGACAATGTGCAAAAGACAAAGTGGAGTATTGAATGCAAAGCTGCGCTGAGTACTGACGCTGAGCAGAAGGCATACCCAAAATGGAAAAAGCGGTACTCAGATGCAGAGTCAACTATGAGAGCAGAAGTACCCGAAAGAGGAAAAGAAATTAATGCTGCAAGAGCGGGCTCGATCATTCAAATCACAACGCCTACTTCTGGAGCGCGAATTATAAATAGCCGAAGGACCTCAAGACACAACAACGAACTGCCATAACTACAAAGAGAAAATTTGTACGAAAATTGTTGTAAAAGTTCTTACGTCTTGAGCGTTCAAGTTTTCGAGTGAAATACTTTGTAAACAACGGACTTTAACAAGCTGTTGTAGTAGTAGAAGTTGTAGGTTGTACTAGTAAGTAAATCATACTTCTAAGGGTGCATTCCTGAGGGAAGAAGGAGAGACGGATGAGTTTATTAACACTCCGAACTTTCATAAATAATTTCGGTGTCAAACACAAACAAACACAAACTCACACCAACACATTTCGGTACTCAGTAATAATATCTTCCGCGTCACTAATGATTGACAAAGTGCTAGAACTGAAAAGTACCAGACTCATCTGGTACTCAGTGACATATACTTAGAAAAATCGAGTAGTGTTCATTCACTCTCCTATAAACACTACGTAGTACGGACCCGATCATAACAAGATATACATTATGTCGGGGCACATTAACATCCTTTTTTGGTTTGGATATCGAAAGAGTTCAAAATACGAAAATATTGACATATAGATATACATTGTATCGATGTATATTTCATCCTTGTTTTCTTTGGATATCAAAGAACTCAAAATACGATAATAATTACAGGTAGATATACATTGTATCCAGATATATTTCATCCTCGTTTATTTGAATATCAAAGAACTCAAAATACGAAAATATTGACATATAGATTCATATACAGTGTATCGGGCATATTTCATCCTTACTTTAAAAGAGAAGTTGAAACAAGAATTCTATTGGCACTACAAAGAATTAGGGAAGAATCATTTTCCCTCTCTAGCAATACACCATAGATAGATAGATCAAAGGTTCAATTAAACCAATTTCGCAGATCCCAATCCAATTCTATTAAGAATTTGAAAATCAGTGACATTCTTTCGTCTCATCAAATACAGTAATTGGCAATCCGTTCTACCAAAATGGCTTGCAAGAAAGATCAGTTGAGAGGAGCGGAGAACAAACACAGGAATGGCGTCGCGGAGGCTATGGAGCCTTTAGTGACCGATGCCTTGCTGTTTGCTACCATTTGCATCGTCGGCATGTGTGTGGATGTTCACACAAAAGACGGCTCTGTGTTTTCTGGAATGTTCTACACGTGTTCGGTCGACAAGGATTATGGTACTGAGATAATTTGTGGAATTATCTTGTGTTTGAATCTTTCTTGCGGTTTTGATATGTTTTTAGATGTCATGTTGAGATTCTACAACTTGCTATTATGAAGAATTGATTTCTTATCTTTGCGACTTCCTTGTTTTCTTGTGCCTAATTCATGAGTGGAGGTATGGTTCTCCGGTATTAGGTTTATTCGAGATTTCATTCATATCGTGTACAGTTTATGTATTGTTCTTTAATGAGTATGTATTGGATGTATCATACTGATTTTCATGAATTGAGTTAGTTGCTTACTCTCTTTTTTCGGAAGTATGCCTGAGTCGTACTGTATTTTGTCTTCTTCGCATTTGCAAACATTCTAATTATGATACAGTTTAGTTGAAATCCAAAACTTCGGTGCTGTATTCAGTATTTCGTGTAAGAATGACTGCATTTGTGTTAATGGCTTTGTAGCAATTGTGTTGAAAAATGCAAGAATGATCAAGAAGGGAAATCGCGATGGCAATGTTGCTAATGGAATGCTAGTGGAGACATTCATAATTCGATCGGAAGATCTTGTTCAAGTTGTTGCCAAGGTAAGTGTGGCTTAACCATCTTCTTTCTTATCCTCAAGATCATCTTTACATTTCGTTCATTCACGAGTTTTGGTTTTCCTGCATTTAGAGCGTTCAACTTCCTTTGAATGGAATATCGGGATTTGTTGGGGGTGACAGAGCTGAGATTAAGATTCACTATGGGAAGGCAGTGGTGAAAAGTAATAACGAGTCCTCAGGGCATGAAAAGCAAAAAAGTGAAAATAGGTAAGAACTGTGCTAAGAAGTTGATGTAATCTACTGTCAAACGATTTAATTCGGTCTATGCATGCTGCGGCATTGATGTCTTCCGGTTCAATTTTGTTCTTTTGGCTCCTTTAATTATTCTTTTACTTTCAAAATTTGTTAACTTGAATCATAATCTTATACTTTTACCTTTTGGTTTTTCAGATTTGTTTTGATCCATATATTTTTAACCATCATTTGATGGCAGACAGGTACACGATGGCTTCCAAAGGAGACGGAGTGATAGAAAGGTGACCAACAACAATCTTGAGGTTAAAGATGAGGTACCTGTTACATTTTATTTGAATATTGTTGTTGAAAATGTTTGCATTATTTTATTCACAACATTAACCTCTGATCTGCAGACTCGGGAAGTCCATGACAAGTATCTAAGCAGTAAGTTTCCAAATCCGAATGACATTTAACCTTGTATTCAATCATGTCTTCTTGTCACCTTCATCTTGATGATAAGAGGGTGTGTTGCCTCATATGAGGAACAATTTGGCGTTTTTTGTAGATTGTGATTTTTTTGCTTTACAAAGTCAATAATTGACAACGAACAAAAAAGGGGGGGAATGTCTGTAATAGAAGTCATGCACCACATCAGATAGACTATCAAAATACTTTGTATGGAATCGCCATTTTCTGATCTTTTACTCTATTATGTAATGCAAGTTGCAGGATGATTTTTATACTTGCCACATGAAAATTAATCAACTGTTCTAATTATTGCAGAAGAAGCAACTATGAAACACGCACAACACATGCCTACTTCTATTGGTACTCCATGTAGCAGAGTTGACACCTCAGACATCTCTGTTCCTGCATTCACCAATAAAGATGTTAACTCAGAATCACGATTTGGTATGTCAGCAAAGCCCTACATGATGTCACCTAAAAGAGGTTCGGGCGTCGAGAAAAAAACGAAGGTAATGTTTATTCATTCTCATCTGTAGAACCAGCAGGTTAATTACTTAATTCTCTGACTGCAACCTTTTTTTTTCTCTCTGAAGGAATCTAAGCTCAATCCCGGTGCTAAAACATTCTCCCCATCGGTGTTTAATACTAGAATATCATCTCCCGTCATGCCAAGTGGAACTAGTTTTCCTTACATGCCCGGGACCTACGCAATGGCGCCATTAATTTCCACACAGGAAGTTGATGAAAGTCCTTTCTCTCACTCTCCTGTTCCCGTTAAGTTCGTTCCTCGCAACAATGTTGCTTCAGCAAATGTTGGCTACGGTGCATCATATGCTCAACCTGTGAGCAATACATTCTTACCAATTCTGCTTGGTCAATTTCTAGCTTTTCTGATCCCATCGCTGATTCTCGTGTAGAACTCAAACTCTCCATGTGTTTATTACCCAATTGTTTATGTTTCATCTTCATCTTATTATGGGTTCATTTGGTTAGATTTGTCTGCAAAATGTTGAAATTTTGATCCGTTACTAGCCAAGATCCGTGTCATGCGGAATCCCACTATGTTAAACTTGTTGATGTGTGCTATCCCACTGTAGGAAACAGTTTTAGCCTGATGCATTATATGAATCAAAGGGGACTTTTCACCTAACATGAATTGCCTTCACATTTAATTTTAAACTCAAAATTTAATTTTTTTTTTATAATATATGCTTGACATGCTTTACTAATCTCACATTCGTGGCAGATGATTGGACAATTGGTTAACAGAAGTCAACAAGTTGGGTATGGTGGCCTTTATCACCAAGTTCCAGCACCCGCCTATTCTCAGCAAAGTCCACAAAATGTATGCAGCAACCATCATTTTAATCTATTAACCAAAACTCAATATGCTGATTCTCAGGTTTCACCAGGTTTTTTATGTTTATTTTTCATGTATTTGCTGTTTCTCAGGTTTTTATAGGACTAACGGAGCCTGTTTTCTCCGTGCATCCCATTGCCAGTGTAAGATATCTCAGTTTTCTGCTTCTTTTCGTGCTTAGTAATTGTGGAAGCATTATAGAATTCATATCTTGCGAGTAAACAAACTGAATGTTAAAGAAAAGCTTACACTATTGGCCATCCCAGATTTCTTAATCAGATTTGTACACGTGACTTTTATCTTTTTATGATTTTATTTGCACATATGCTCTGATAGTAGTTGTAATTTAAAGTTTCTTCAAGTATCTAAGGTGATTGCTTTGTGTTCTTAGGACTCGGTGTTCTCTCCTGGTAGATTACACCCGCCATTCCCCATGAGCCAAGGTAACAAACACTAAGAGGCTATATATATAATATATACTTCATCCGTTGAAAATCAATTGTATGGTTTGTTTTTACAATGAAACGGTCACATTTTCCTGTGTTTTTTTGTTTTTTCCTTTCATTTGGTGGTAACACCCCCCCCCCTACAACACGAAGTCATATTTTCTAGTCTCCTAAAATTCTTCCACGAATTCTTGTGAAATCTTTCACTGACATGGCTTTACATATTTTTGAGTGGATCAATAATTGATGATGCATACACGCATGATTAGAGTTACGAATTTCCCCTGCTTCCTATCTACTATCTAATTCCTTTGTGTATTCTTATTTTTTTCTCTTTTCCTGTGAAACATTCACAGGGAACACTGCACACCTGATGATGAATCAGCCATCAGTGGCTCCACCGATTATGGCTAGTCCACCGCGTCCCGTTTTCCCTATACTGCACCCTACTAGTGTAACCCCGGGATCGAATAATAATTGTGCAAATTCTGTTTGATTTTCTATTCTTCTCTGAAATCTTCTTCATTCATCTTTTGTCAAGGAACATTTTTTTTTACTGATTAAATAGTTAGTTGTCCAAGTAATCAATAGTCCATATTTCGTCAAATGTTTGCTTTTTCTATTCTATGATTGGGAGGATATTGGTACATATATGTTGCAATGAGAGAGGAGGCATATGGCTATGGTGATTGATTGATGCTGCTCTAATTTTTCAGTTTTTCTGATCATCAATCTTTAATAGGAAGCTCACATACCAAGCGAGTTTTCCTTTTGATTCTCAACTTGTGACAATCCTAAATGGAAAACCTATCATATCATGCACCGAGATTGGATATCTTTCCGAGGAAGATTAGGAAACTAAAACAAATAATTATAAATGAAATTGAAGGAATAACTCAAAATAGTCCCTAAGGTATTGTGTCTAAGGCATCAACAAGGGTCCCAACTGGGTCATGGGTTCCGTCCATGAGGTCATGACATTTTCAAATGTGGGTCTTGGGGTTCGGATTTATGTGAATTCCTTCGCTATCGCAGTCTTGTGTGAACTTGAGAGGAGCACATGGGCTAAGAAGATTAGCACGTTGAAGTCGAGGTATTACATAAGCAACAGTGAGATTGGAATTCACTTCTCAAAGTTTAGAGACCATAAGAACATTGTCCATAGATACTTTTTAAGCAAAAAACAAAAAACAATGGTCCAAGCCAAATGAAACCGATGAATGAAAATTCCACTGACGGAATATATAAATATATAAATTTATCAGGCGAGCCCAGGTATTATCAAAGATTATGGGTCTTTGTTCTCGGTAAGAACATACTGAAATTTTTTGATTATTTCAAAATGCCGAATCTAATTTATTTGTTACGAGCCAAAATTTTGGTTTGGGTGGTGTCGGTTCGGTTCGGTTCAGTCGGTTGATCAAGAACACCCCATCAGCGACTCAGATTCTCAACACTAAGCGCGGGTGGGCAACAAGCGACTTAGCAGAAGAATACATTGCATCTTATAAACCATATCAATTACGTTGACACTACAGTGGTTCCTTTCAATCCGGTCCAACACACACCGACCCCCTTTGCAAAAGCCCTAGATAGAAAAGGCGCACCCTTCTCCTCTACTGAGGGTTTCCAAATCAATTTCCAACGATGCAACCATACAATCAGCAGCAGTATTGGAACGCGAATGCGATGCCTCCGGCGCAGCCGCAGCAGCAATTTTCCCAGGCCCCGCCGCCCACTCAACAGCAGTTTTACTACGGTGAAGGGGCTGTGGCGAATGGAGGCGGAGGGGACGAGGTGGCGACGCTCTGGATTGGGGGTCTTCAGCCTTGGATGGATGAGAATTTTCTCAACTCGTGCTTTTACCACACCGGAGAGGTATGCTTGTTTTGAGTTGTGAGCGTGTTTCGTCTTACCTTATGCTTGTGTTTATTTCCTCGAGTGTTGGTGCTGTGGGGGGATTATACTGGATTTGGACTTGGTGTTTTTGCGAGTTTGAGATGTATTGTCAGGAAGTCAATTACAGTACTGATCTCAGCTCAGTCGTGTTGCTTGGTTCGTTTGGTTACTGATTTTTCATGTGATAAGTTAATGTATTCACCTTCTAGCTGTGATTTAACATGCAAGAACCTAATCATAGTCTGTGGAAGTCGAATCTTTTTTCCAACTTGCGTATGCTCTCCTGAGCTGATTTCGATCACTACTAATTTCAATCTTGCCGATTTATGCCCACATGTTTGTTGGTTCATGCAGTGCGAATGCGTTTATAATATATTATAATCCCATCTTTGTTTGGGTTTGCGCTTATAACCAGAAATTTTTGGAGTGTTTTTCTTATCCCCTCATCCGAGTCATGAAACCTTTCGTCTACTCTCAGTTTAGGATATATCTATTGTACAATGTCTCCTACCTCATTTTTATATGATAATTTTCTTGGGTTCCCATCTTTTTTCAGTTGGTATCTGCCAAGGTAATTCGTAACAAACAAACAGGTCAGTGTGAGGGGTACGGCTTCTTGGACTTCAGGTCCCGTGCTGCTGCTGAAAATGTATTGCAGAGCTATAATGGAACGCTGATGCCCACTACCGAGCAGCCTTTCAGGTTGAACTGGGCCAGTCACGGGGCTGGGGATAAGCAGGCAGATGATTTTCCCGAATTTTCCATATTTGTTGGAGATTTAGCTGCTGATGTTACTGATTACATACTTCAAGAAACATTTAAATCATCATACCCTTCGGTTAAGGGTGCAAAAATTGTCATTGATAAGGCTACCGGGCGTTCCAAAGGCTATGGATTTGTGAAGTTTGCAGATGAGATGGAGCAGCAACGAGCTATGAATGAAATGAGTGGTGCGGTAATATCAACTAGGGCCATCAGGACAGGACCTGCGGCTGACAAAAGACCTATGTCAGCTCAAGCCCAAGGTAATTGTTGCATTAATTCCATTTTTGTTTTACATTTTTTCAGTATTTCGTGAATGTCATGTTTCAAGGCAAGTGATTTGTCCGTCTGCTAACTATTGCTGTCTATGTCTATGCATATAGTTTCCTCTACTTGGATGGAAGCTGTAGTTAGATTTTTTTTCCTTCATTGCGATCTCTTCCACTGTCAGCGATTTGAGAGATTGTGTGATTATAAACATGAACAAATTAAGACTTTCTAAAGTCAATTTCTTCAAGTATATAAGACTCTAAAATTGGGAAAGTAGGAGCTACAAAAACATGAAAGAGCTTGTAATATTCATCTCGTGTCAGTGAGGGAATAGAGAGCTCTCATTTACAGGGGCCCATAACTGGTTTTACGACAATAGTTCCTGTCCTGTGTACTGCGTGATTCATTTTATTGTAGTCGAGTTTTTTTTTGTTTTTTGTTTTGCAATAAGCACCTTGTCTTTTCTTGTTATTTCATTATTGTCCTGCGCATTTTTTTGTCTGTTGAGTATCTAGAAAGGTAACTTGTGAATGTTTTCTTGAAAAAGGTCATATTTTGATGTTGTGCATTGTCTAACAAAAAATTCCAAAGATTATCAGGCTATTGTATATTTCAATTTGATTTGAGTATTTACTGTAGGCACTAATGAGGGGAATGATTCTAGGAAATTAAGTTATATTGTGTCTCACTGTGAAGAAATTATTCTACTCTGTCAAGAGCGAGGGTTTAGTCTAATTGATGTCTGCAGAAACCAGTGAAATTGTTGATGTCCAAATTTAGCTGAGAGCCGGAGACTGTAAGGGAACACATACATTTGGCGGTTTGGATTAAGATACGGTATTATAAATTATTATACATGTGTGTTGGTCACTAATTTGACATGTTAGTACGAATGAGGCTGCAAAGACATTCTTCTTCCTCTCTTGTTTAAAACCTTGAGTACTAAGTCTCTGTTAGAGGCATTTAATTGTTCACCACCTCTCTCTCTCTCTCTATATATATTATATATATATATATATTATATATATATATATATATTATATATATATATATATTATATATATATATATTATATATATATATATATATATCCTCCCCATTTGAAGATGAAATGAAGTGAGGAACAGCACTTTTATTTATTTCCATTTTTACGATTTATTATCATTTGCAGTTCCATACCAGAATATTCAAGGAAACCCAGGCCAAAGTGACCCTAGCAATACGACAGTGCGTACTTTTTCTAGTGCCTCTACTTCTGTTCAAGCTTTCGTGTCATATGACCATCGACGTTGTTGCAGGTGTTCGTCGGAGGCCTAGACACCAACGTCACGGAGGATCATCTAAAACAAGTCTTCTCTCAGTGCGGTGAGGTAGTCCACGTGAGAATTCCAGTTGCAAAACGCTGCGGGTTCGTGCAATTTGCTGACAGGGCATCTGCTGAAAGAGCATTGGCTACCTTAAATGGCCTTCAATTAGGGGGCCAAAGTGTTAGACTTTCTTGGGGCCACGGCTTCGCAAAGCAACAGGTATTTTTTTTTTAAGAAAAAAAGAACTTAATTTGGGGCCCGTTGTAATGCGTTTCTTTGTTTCAGGCGGAGCAGAACTATTCGGGTGCACCTCCTCAATATGGGTATTCTCAAGGATACGAGGGCTACGGTGGTGGATATGCACCTCCACCGCCACCTCAGGACCCGAGTGGATATTATGGAAACTATTCGGGATATGGAAACTATCAGCAAAGTCAGCAGTATCAACATCAGCAGGTACCTTCAATTATGCATATAACCCCTTTCTTCAAGCATGATATGTATGGCAACACTCAACCGTCAATTGACCTGGTTGTGGAATAAAATAAATAGGATATAATATATATATATATATATATATATATAAAATAGTGTTTTTTTAAGAAAATAAGAAGTTGGTGTTTGAAACATGAATTTTTTTAAGTATGTATTAGAATTACATTTGAATGAAGGGGAACCAGCTATTAATGATTGCTCTATTTCTAATTCATCCAGTGATCAGGCGTATATGTGCAACATCATTTCTGCTTCAGTCATACATGGATGGGTACATCTGAAGGTGTTACTAGGTTTATGCAGTGGTTTGTTTGGTGATTTTTTTCTCGTTTTTTTTTTCGTTTTTGAGGATTTAATTTATCATCTGTGTGATTGTGTTTGTGGGTTTTAACTAAGTTTAATGTCTGTTTAATTACTCTAATTTAAATTTGATGATACACTCGATTTCCCCATAAGGTTTGTGGAAGGCCCCCTTGTTTTTTCCCACACAATGTTTGTCTACTATGTATGTATATAAAACATGTAAAGCAAATTTACGTATGCATTATTTCTGGAAATTGTTTTGGCATTTTAAAAGCAATCACAGCGATAAGAAACTCCTCTTAGGCCATTTCCAGCTCATAACACAAAAATATAGTTAACTTTACACAAAAGTACAGTTGTTATAGTTTTTTTACTTCAATCCACTAACTCTATTCTCGACACTAAATTTTACTCTAACCCATTAACTCTATTTCTAGTTACATTACACTAAAAAATAATATCCATACTATTATTAGTTGTTATTTTAATAAATTTATAAAAACAAAAAATTATATATATTAAATTTAAATTATGCCTGAAAAATATTTTTTATGTATATTTTTAAAAAGTAAACAATAATTTTTTATATAAATCGTATTATTTGTATAATTGACATGTTAATTTAAAAGCACATATACCCATATTTTATATATGAAAAAAAAATTTATTTTTATTTCATAAAATAAAAACGAAACATGTAGGAATATTAAAGGACGCTTATAAAATTTAATTTTATTATTTTAATGATATAAAACATTTTATACATAACTAAATAAATTTATATTTAAAAAAAATAAAAATAAAATTAAATTATAACTCTATTTTAGAGTTGAGAAATAGAGTTATTCTGAATATAGAGTATCACTGTCTGTAAATTCTATTTTAGTATATTACGCTATAATAGAGTACCGTCTTGTAAGTACGTGGTCTTCTATCAGCTCATTTTCGTGGTCATGTTTCTCCCATCTATGACGCAGGCCAGACAACTTTGTTCTTGTATGTCACCAAATATAAAAATAATAAATAAAATAAAAATGTATTATTTAATTAAACGGTCCTCTCAACATCTTTCTTGTCCAGCACAACAAACTACACACTCGACTCTCAAACACCCACGCAACTCCAACTGTTACCACAATCCAATTCAATAAGGTCACAACCACCAACTACTCCTTTGCATTACTTTCATGCTCTAACAACCATCACACATTATTACAACATCAACAAACCAAGAAAATAATTAAAAAGATCACTAAAGAGCATCAAAATAGCTCTAACATACATATTTCTCCAAGTTACATTACAGCACATAACGCGATTATCAAGAATATATATCCATGTCGTCTCTCAAACTCAACAACGCAATCCCACACGCACGCTTAGTCACTACGCCGCCACCGCCACCGCCGCAACAAACCCCAGCAAGCCTAAAGACCCGCCCGAAGCTCGCCCCGTCCACGACCCGGATCATCAGCCCGCCCACCCCCAACGACCCGGCACTAAAATCCACATGGGCCCACCGAGCCTGGCTCGCCACGGGCTGCACCACGGTCCTAGCCACGCTCGCAAAGGCCGCCGCCGTCGCATCGTCGACCGGTTCCCACGCTTGGCTCGAGCCCCTACTAGCGGGCTACGCCGGCTACGTCCTATCGGACCTGGGCTCGGGAATCTACCACTGGGCCATAGACAACTACGGAGACGCAGAGACCCCTCTCTTCGGCTCGCAGATCGAGGCCTTCCAGGGGCACCACAGGTTCCCGTGGACCATCACGAGGAGGGAGTTCGCCAACAACCTCCACTCGCTCGCACGCGCCGTCGCGTTCGCGGTGCTGCCCTTCGACCTGCTGTGCGGGGACCCGGAGGTGCTGGCGTTCGCGGGGGTGTTCTCCGGGTGCGTCATGTTCAGCCAGCAGTTCCACGCGTGGGCCCACACGACGAGGAGCAGGCTCCCGGCGGCGGTGGTGCGGATGCAGGAGCTGGGGGTCCTGGTGTCGCGTGGGCAGCACGCGGCGCACCACCGCGAGCCGTTCAACGACAACTACTGCATAGTGAGCGGCGCGTGGAATGAGTTCTTGGACGGTGCGAGGTTCTTCGAGGCGATGGAGATGGTGCTGTTCTTCAGGCTCGGAGTGAGGCCAAGGTCGTGGAGCGAGCCGAACGAGGATTGGAGGGAGCAGAACGATGCAACGACGGCGTTTTAGTGGTTCATACTTTATACCGAAGATTATTGTTCTTGATCTCGAATAGAATCAAGATTACGAGTGAAAAAAATGTGAAATTTAATTGACATTTGATTGTTATGGTCTGTCTATATTCGTTTTAATTATGATTTTACGTTTGATTTATCTCGTGGTTCTCGTTAATAAGTGAAAGCGGCCTATTGAATCTGCATAATTCCGTTTAATTTTAGTTAATAGGCGGCAACTGATCCTATGTACGGTTGATTTTGCAATTTGTATCTAGAGTTCGTGTCTCGTCGATGTAGAAGGTTGTCTCTCTCTTAGTGGAGTGCCAGTGCCGATGAGAGATCGTATCTCCTTGTTGTAGGAGTTTTTCTTCCTTGATGGGAGTGCCCGGTGACGATGATGATAAGAATTTAAAGCGGAAGATGGAAGAAAGTGAGTGAGGGGTGTTGTAGAAGTGACTTAATGGAAATAATATTTACCAAGCATTACGTTGATTTACAGTATGTTTAGTTTTTTAGTCTAAACTCCTTTTCTTGTTTTCTTTTCGTCCCGTTTCCAATGTTGTTGCTTGTTTCTCTCGGTATGATAAACCTATCTTCCCTCCGGATGGTCAAATGTTCAAAAGAATTGTAAGGAATATCACGTGTCGTCAAATGTTCCACATCGATTAGAACCAGAAAAAATTAACCGGTATATAAGCTTGATGAGTCACTCCTCCTATCACCAATTGATTTTAGGAAGGAACCCCATCAAGCTTAAAACGGTCATCCCTCCTCCGTACGGCGCATGTGCGCAGGGCCCGGTGACGGAAAATTTATGTTAAAATACGAAATCAAGTATTAAATCTTTTATTAAAACAGTTGCAACCGAGTTTTGTTCAGATCTAAGAAAAACAGTAAACCATTCGAGTAAAAGATACAAGGACTTAATCGAGAATATGCTGGTAAGACTAATCATACACACAAAGAATGCTGCAAAATTATAGAAGAGCTCAAGAACCCAAGAAAAATCTTTTTTAGGGTTTTTTGTAGTTGCTTAGAAGATGAGAGCTAAGAACCGCGGCGTCTAATGCAAAATCAGAAAGAATTGCTCGGCTAGGGTTCGACTCTTCATATTCTACGTTGAACCTTCTAGAATACGGGCCTTAATACTTGAAACCGAGCCTCGTAAGTTATTGGACCGATTATTGTATTTGGTCCAAGAATGCACAACGAATCAATTCTTTTAACAAGGATCCTTTGGGATCTTTAGTTCATATAAATTCGTTGTGTTAATGAAACATTCCTTGAAAAAAAAAAGATTATACAATTTGTAAACTACATATGAACTTAATAGATCCAATAATTTCTAATTTTTTATGTAACATCTATAAACCCCGATTTTCCCGGCCTAGGTCAAAAGTTGTTGGATATTTTCAAAATAAAGAAAATAAATAACAAAGTGTTGTACCACTTCGATGAACAATCATAACCCTTAGTAGAATAAATATTAAAGCGTTGTAACACTTCATAAAAAGCCATATCTATTCAAAGGAACCACATAATGAAGTGGTATAACAATTCAATGAAAAGAGATATCTTTTTAAGTTCATATCTCTTCAAAAAGACATGACTTTTGGAGATCTCTTTTAAGCGAATAGATGCATCGATTCGAGGCAACTCTCTGCAACTATAAATACTTCAATTTTGTCTTCTGCAGGGATACAATTACAAGTAATCAAGTCTGTCCACACACACCAAAAATATTCAGTGCATACTCCGCTAAAGCAAAAGCGTAGTACGTGTTTCTTTGTATCCTGAAGGTATTCAATTATTCTCTCGTTTGCTTTGTAGAGAGCGAAAATCAACTTTAAGAAAGTGGCTTATAAATACACGCCTAGAAACAGATTATCTCAAATTTCTGCAGCATTCGAGACTTGAAATAAGACAACGCCTTTGATCGATACCCATAAAGTTATACAACAAATGCATGCCCCAATGACATTTTAAATAGAAACGAATTCAGCGGGAAGCTTCCCGCGGAAAAAGTTCCTCTCAAGATCATATTCGGAAGTAGAACAAACTTGGAAAGGCTACGCCCCGCCCACACATATCTGAATGACGCGCGGAATTAACATGGGGAGATACCGAAGAATGCGGCAAGTAGGTCGAGCTATCACAAGTATAAATACTCTGAGTATCTTCAAGAGGTAACGATATCATCACAACTTTCGAAACACACACTTTAATTTCCCGGCATCCCCACTTGATTAGAAAGAACGAAAGGCTTTTGAGTTAGAGGGGTGTCGGCATAAACCACCCGGCACCCTGCGAGAGATCAAATTTTTTTGGTAACATCAAAACCCACATTGGACTAATATATTCGGTTTCATGAATCTAGAATGGGCCAATGAGGCAGGTCTAGTGGTCAAGAAGGACGCCTTAAGGATGTTGTGGGTTAGGTCGTGGGATCGAATTCCCCCTCTCACAATTTCCTTGAGTAGTCCCCATGGGCTTTATGGCCCATGACTATCGTTGTCAGATGGGTTTGGGATGTATTCAATTGGCCCCGATGATTAGTCTCACTCTTGAGTGTGTGGCGTAATTAAGCCTTCGCCAGGTCTGTATGGCGCAAGCCCACGCCGGTATTTAGGGACTAGTCCATAGCCATCTCGAGTGGGGATACATCGGGACAGTAAAAAAAAATTCTAGAATGAAAATCTTATCTCGTAAAAACTCCCGATCATTTGTTGATTGCGTAAGAAGTGATGGCATTTGATTTTTGCTTCTGTTAATGCCATTTTTTTAAATACAAATATGACTTTATCTTTAGCTTTATGGTTATGTATATATTCCACACTTGTGGATCCGATCATAGTATAAATTTTAAATCTATAATTTGGAGGGAAAATATAACTTTATAGATTTAATTTTCAACGGATATGTTAACTCGATTTGAAAATTATAAGTGAAAAGCCATGAAAAAAACATTTATCGCATTAAAAGTCCCAAAATATCATTAACACATACACATGATACAATATTTGACATCAAATCACAATTTGGAACATGGTTATTAATATTATTTGATCGAATTTCTAACAAATTTCAAAGTACTACCGATTACTCCTCTTCATTATCTACATCACCCCAAGAGATCGGTCGGAGCCCAAACAGGCGAAACAAGACAACCTCCACAGCAACGAGAACCCTCGACTTGTCCAAAAACACGTTGCAAAGCCCACTCACAATGCAATAGCTGCCATCAAACGGACGCTTGTGGTGCTTCGCGTGCCTCTCACGCGTCAGTATAATCCCAGCACCTTGGAGCCTCACCACGAGCCAAGGAAGCCTGTGCTTTGGCGTGTGGGCCCACGCATGAAACTGCTGGCTAAACAAGCTGCACCCCATGAGCACCCCGAGAAACCCTAAAATCGTCTCATCGTTGCAGAGAAAGTTCACCGGCAACAAAATCAAGCTCACCGCGATTGCCTGGTGATAAGTTTGCTCCTCCACCATGTTCTTGGTGAAGGTCCACGGTTTCTTGTGGTGGTCTTGGGCGTTAGCCACTTGGGACCCGATGAAACGGGTCTCACGGTTACCGTAGTTGTCGATGATCCAATGGTAGAGACCTGTTATGAGGTCCGCTGTGAAGTAGCCCGCTAGGGCAGGTAAAACGGGCTTGGCCCATTTTCCCGAATCGAGAGAGATCGATATGGATTTATAGAGGGATGCTGTGAAGGCGGTGCAAGCCAAGATCAGCCATGCACGGCGAGTCCATGGAGAGACTTGGGGGTGGTTTGCGTCTTTGTTCGTGGAATCCATATTTGTTTTTAGATAATTAGGGTTTTTTGGTAGTGGAGTAGGGTTTTTTTTGCAGGTTTTGTTTGAAAGATTGGTGAGATTTCTGATTTCTTGATGACTGCGTAAGTACCTATTTATAGAGTTCTTATGTGAAGGGTTGGTTTATAGCGACCACCGAAAATAATGTGTATCGTCCGTGTTCGATCAGCTAAGATTCGCCGTCGATACATGACTATCGTAGTATTTCAATAATTTAGATTTTGTCCATTAGTTTATATTATGTACAAAAAAATAATGTACTTTAAAGTCAAATGGGAGAGAAAAGAAGGGAGTTTCAATTTGTTAGAGATTTATATTTATATGATTTTTCTAGTATCGTGTCCACTGTCTCGACGTTTATGTAAGAGTCGGTGCTTTTTTTCTTTTGGTCGATGTAAGAGTCGATACTTGAATATAAACGAAAGAACGGTTGAAATCGTCTCTTTCGCAATTGGTGTCCCACTTCCCATATTTTACAATTTACGAAAAAATGATTCTTATGAACATCGAAAAAAATATAAGATATGAATATCAATTTGATCACCATGAAACAAAGAATAAATTGGATGTGTGTATTTCTTTTTATCATATAAATTACCGGAAATAACAACGATTTTATGATTTGGTGGAATATGTAATTAAAAATTAGAAAAGAATTAAAGAATAAAAAGAAAATTTATAAACCAATTGGATGGTCGAGATGAATACCAACCAATTGTGGGACAAACAATTTCAACCGGAGAAAAAAGACACGCTTTTGTGGCTCTCTGTATTTCATTCCATTAAACTCGTTAACCTGTTGCCTATGGTGGATATTTATTTAATAATGCCAACGACATCATGCAGTAATTGTTCCTTATTGTCCCTATATTCAGTTAGCTTCTAATCAAAATTATGGGCCCTCGCTTGCTTATTCAGTAATTAGCTTTCACGTATGTTTCTCAACGGAATCTTACAAGCTTAGACTTGGCTTGTCAGTTACGATTTGTGTCGGCCCTATCAATTTTCATAATGTAGACATACATATTTATTTAATTATTCAATCCTTTACACTGCATGAAGAAACATGGTGCATATTTATTTAATAAATTTTGTTAAGCCAAGTTTGACAGATCATATATTATGACAATTGTAGGTGAAAAAATTAAACGAAAGAAGGAAGGAAAGAAAGTCTACCATTCTTGTTAATTATTGTGCGTAATAGTACCTAGTTGCACAGTTAAACACGTCGACGTCCGTATTATAAGAGTAATATTTTTTACCAATTTATGTATCTACGATTTAAGTGTGTCTCTATAATTAATCTGTTTAATAACTTAGAGTTAGTGGTTAATTATTTAATTTTTTATTATATCACCCACAGTAAGTTATATGTTTAAAATTAAAATTCGAAACAGGGATGTGAGGATTGGTTTGCATGTTTATAGGGGTGAATATTGTGAGCTTTTCGGTTTGGCGCTCATAATCGGTTCGGTTTGATTTGAACTGATTATCGATTTTCAATCGAACAATGAGACATAAGAAATTGTCTAGCATTGACCGTGAACTGATATATCTTTAAGTGTGAAGACTGAAAATATAAATGACATGTAATTTGTTATGGAAGTCCGAAGGTATGAAATCCTTCTAGATCTTCCATTTTCCACTAACGAAGATATCATTAGAAGACTTGGGTTCTACAACTACTTGTAAAATTTAGCTAGACCGTCTAACTAAACTCCTAGTATCTCATTTCAATCTCAACTACCTTTAATAGTTAGTTGGATAACACTTAGTTTCTCACAACTGCTTTTGACAATCAGTTGGATCCACCAGTACAATTCTAAATTTTACTTTGTCCAAAAGTCTTGGAATCAATATCCACGCGTGCAATAACTCATTTTAGTATTGATCTTCAGGTATTTATTAATAAAAAAGTGTAGATAACCGTTGCTTAGATGATGACAAATGATCTTTAAAACCGACTTCTAAATACGCATTAATGCGATTACTCGATATTGCTCTCATGACTCCTCTTCTGACTTCTTTTTTGCTTTGTCCGAAAGAAGATAAGGTCCAAGCAAGCGAGTCTTATACTAGAACTTTAATTCCGATAAGCTTCAAAGGTCTAAAAATCTCGTCTTTGTCTTGATTCGGATTCAAATTCTGATGGTGGGGTTAAGCTACAAGTCATTGACTCAAATCTAGGCTAAACTGTACGATCACTTTTATTTTCCGACAGACCGATATTTGAGAAACTGATATGCACCAGAGTTTGTTTGTGCCTGGCCAACTAAGCCCGGTTTGGTGAGTTCAGTTTCAGTCGGTTTCAATTTAATTTCGGTCTCATTCCAGTTTACTATTCGAATCACCGAATCTCAGGTTAAATTCGGTTTTAAGTTCGAAAGAGTTAAATCAGGTGCGTGTAACGTGTTAAATTCCCTCCAAACATACGATTAACTTAACTGGGGGACCAAAAATGCCCAAAATGGGTAACATTGGTGACTGAAACTGCAACTTAGAAAAATGGGAGACCAAAAACGCCTATAGGCCAAACATCGGGGGCCAAAAACGTAAAACTCCTCGATTAGACTAAGTTTTTACCCCTTGGCCCTCTAAACACGCAAGCTGTACTAACGATATACTTTCATTCAATGTAGTACATCTAAGAAATCAAATTAAGTTCAGTGGCTTAAGTAAAAGTGTTGATATTTAAATTTTCTTAAATATATGATAAACCGGAGATGAAGTATAAAAGAGACGTCCCCTTTCTAGTCCGAGCTCAACTAGCCATCTATTTTTCGAGTTTAAGTTCGATATATAATATTAAGCTTGAGTTAGGGTCGCATGCTTGTTTATTTGACGAGCAACGAGTTTGAAGTCTCGAACTATTATGATGAACCTCGAACTCGATGAGCCGCCTCGAACATTGTAATAACATTGGACTCCGTTTAAAACAAAAACAATATTAATAAATATGGTTCATCCGACTTCCAGACACTAGTCAAGATTCAATTGAAAATAATTAAAATTGGTAACGTTTGTGAATTATAACTACAACCTGACAATAATTGATGACCGCATAGAATTCAAACCAGCACAGCGAATACGCTTCTGAGAAAGGCCACAATAATTATATCAACCGGTGACATGATCACGAGTCCATTACAAAAGTAGGCTTTAAACAAGTTGTGATTTACAAAATAGTTCCAATGTGTATTGGTAAAAAAAAAAGAAAATCTTTTAATTTTATTTCATTTTCTTTTTCTGAATTTAATTTATGTGCACAATTTTTTTTTTTTTAAAAAAGCCATCTTTTTGTTTTATTTTCTTTTCCAAATTCATTTTATAATTGGCATAAAAATAAAGACAAATTGAAACAAAAATTAACCATAAAATCCATAAAAAAAATAAAAGTTCGACTCACGTCATACAAATGAAAGAAAAATAGTGCACAATTTGAAAAGTTGATTTCAGGATAATCACCACTTGAATTTATTTCATGGAGAAATTTTTACCGGGTTTTTCGATCGAAATAGCTGGTTGACGGCTCCGGAAAATCATCGTTGTAGTTCCATCTCTGCGGTGGCTCATGATTCGATAATCGATGATGTTGCTTTGAGTTGTCGTATTAGTGAATTTTTTATTCATTTCATTTTATGATTTCCAAATTACAATCAGGTTCAAGAACCGGAACAATTCGATATCCCAAAGAAATAGAACGATTACAGAAAAATGAACCAAAACCGACAATTATCATATATAAATTAAAGTAATAAATAATTTAATATGTATACGTTAGAGTTCCACATCCGATTCCAGATCAATTCTTGGGTTTTTTGCTCCAAAATCGAAACAGAAACCAGAGTTTTTAGCCCGAAACCACTTGAACCAGCATGGAACCAGAACTGATAGGACATGTTTAGGTGTTTAATTCAACATCATTTATACAATAATTTAAATAAAAAATCAATCACAAATATATCAGTAATAATGGAGCATCGGTGGGAATTATAGCTCGAGACCACAACGGACATGTTAGAGTAGAATGCCTGGCGTTCCAACTTGTTTGGATATTTTCTACTTGTAAAGACAATTTATTGGAATATATCTAATAAGAGGCATTATCTTTATCTTTTGTGCATGCATTAATTTAGTTATTTGCACTTATGATAAAGTCCTTAGATCATTGTAAGCTGAGAGACATGGTTGCGCATATGATAGCGATTTATGGAATATGTCTTAGGCTGTGATCTTAAATAAAGTTCCAAGTCGATGGGTATTTCAAGACATGACATTGAATAACCCAGAAAGACTTGTGTATATGATGCATGCTTGTGAGACATGAATGTTATGTTCCATTAATGTTAGCGTGTTGACGCAAATGCATATATGCAGATGCTTGTTAGGGAACAAGTTCATTGAACGTGACCCGCTGAAAATTCTTAACTGGAAACTTTTATGTCGAATAAGAATTTTCATGTTGCGATAGTACATGACTAATCCTCTGACTTAAGGCACGATAATAGTCTTGTGCGCATTATGCTTTACTTTGATATTGATTACTAGATAATCACAAAAGAGATATGTTGGGTATTGTATTAGTGTGTATGGAGATTATCTGTGGCCAACATAAAATTCGGCACTTATATTAGAATAAGTGAATTTCATATGCTTTTCATAGTTTATGATTCAAAGTCCTTGGCCAAGGCAAGATGAATGGAGATTTATAAAGGAATCATTTAAACTTGAAATGGAAACATAGTTATTAGATCAATTGGGTTTCGATTTATAATTCCATGCCCAAGGTCTAATCAGGAAATTAGTTGCCGAAAGGATTTTACATGTATGCACTTGCAATCGAAAAGGTTGCTCGCTATTTCACTTAATACTAGGTGACCATGCTACTTGCTAGGTGTTCCCGTGGTTTGTGGATTCTTGATATTAAAGAGTTAATTTAGTTAATTACAATGAGTTGTAAATCCACAACTAGTGTTAACCGTGAACCTAAAAGGGTCACACAAAGTTTTGGAGAATGACAATACGAAATTGATATTTTCAATATTTCAATTGGACTTAATTCAATTGTTGAATTAAATATATGATTAGATAATTTTGATTATTTAATTAAGGAAATAAAATAATCAATTGAGATTGATTGTTTGGGCTTATATATTAATTTGATAATTAATTAGAATTGACTAATTAATTGTTGGATTTTAAATTGGAGTTTAAAATTTAAATTAAAGCCCATAAAAGCACACGTCGAATGCTTTAACTAATTAGAAGAAAATGTTTCTAATGTCTTTAAATATTGATTTTATTTAAATATTGATTTTAAAGAAAATAATGCTAATTAATTTTCTAAATGGTTTTGATCAAGAGAGGAAAGGAAAACGGTTGATGGTCTTGCTTTGAAAAGTAAATGGAATTTAATTCCTAATTAGTGGAGCCGTTTCTACTAAGCTATGCAAAGGGTTTTATATATCCATGTATATAATAATAATAATGACATGTGTGTATCGATTGATATATATATATATATATATAAAACGATACCATACGAAGCTAAAAAAGAGAAGTAGAGAAGACTCATCATCATCCCAAACATCTCATTTCGACGTGTGCCAATAGTAAAAGAAAAAGTTCTTCTTGCTATTTCCTTTTTGGTGTATCGATTTAATTAACGGGCTTGTTTCTACTAGCGAAGAGATAATTCCGGTGTCGTAATCCAAAATGGTGGACTCGATTAGAGGGGAGACATTTGGATCCCTACGGCGAGTGTACGAGACCGGTGATACCTACGACGAACTTACGAAGACGGTGGTAGCTACATACCGGGAATTGATTCCCCCTCACTCATTGTTAAAGAAGCTAAGGAATATGTATATTCCAAAAACCCTAACTATGTGAAATTCGTACAACGTACGTGATTTTAAAATGGTGTCGATCCGTGTACTCGCTAGATGAGCCGGCGGGGTTGCATTTATACGACAAATGCGCACTTTCGTTTTGAATTTCCCGCTGCGCATCGCCCCGAGCGGCCTAGCGCACCCAACAGGACATTGCTTGGAACGGATTGTAGCTGAAGCTCTAGCGGCAAGAAAAATGATTATGGCAGCTTATTTGCGATAATGGCAACAAGTAGAAATTAGGCTTGTCATCCCCTCCCAGCGGGAATCCGCCTCGAATTGGACAAAGAATCCTCAGTATTTTATCTCCTGGGGAGACATTTTTCTCCGCGGGATCCCCGCCACATTCCTCAGTATATTATAATATTTAGTTAGTATTTTAAAATATAGTTTAAATAATATTAAAATAATATTAAATAATATTAAAATAATATAAATATAATCAAAATATAGTTTATAATATATTGTACCAAAAAAATATATTTCTCCCGCGGGGACGGGTACTGTGTTAAAGCTCGGTTTTCATTCTTCATTTATTGACCTTATTCTTCGATGTATTTCTTCCGTATCTAATGACTTTGTGCTTAATGGGAAATAAATGAAGAATGAAAGGGGGATGAGTTCAAATGGGTCGTCGATGCGTCGAGGGATTAGCTTGAAGCGGAAGGCGAGCATCGAGTGGAATCGGGGGGCTTCATGGTAGGTTCATGGGTGCCGTCGGTAAACTAGGCGAAGGAAGTATGTTCTCTTGAAACCTATATATATTTTATTGAGCACTTATGATTATTACTACATCTATATTCTAGACCGGTACTTCAACTAAAAGTTCAAGCTTGAAGGGAGTGTATAATTTTCTAAATTTATATATTTTGCGGGTATTAATTTATATATATATATGATCTCTTAGTTGTGTAATTTTTCTTAAATGATGGTCGTGAGAATTCATACCCATGACCTTTTAGTTTGTGCTCTGATGGCACGTTGAATGATCAAGTTACCTAAAAGTTTAGGAGTGTATCGTTTTTTTTAACTTGAATATCTATTTTATTTTCAACATATATGTATACTTCTGTGTTATAGCTTGCTCAAGGATGCTGAAACTCGAAGGGGGCTAAAGGGATTCACGATTCGGCGAGGTGGCCCGTCTATCTCTCATCTGATTTTCTGCCAAGCGTCTACTTCAGCCATTGAAACTGTTCGCATGGTGTTGCACACGTACGAAAGAGGATCAGGGCAAGTAATTAATTTTCAGAAGTCATCAGTGTCATTCTCGCCGAATGTTCACATGCTTGACGCGTCTTGGAATATCACGATCGATGAGGCACAATATTTATCTTGGGCTTCCCTCGGTCGTGGGACGTAATAAAAGGGATGTTTTTGCTTATATTACGGATCGCATATGGAGCAAGATTAAATGATGGTGGGCGAAGTTGTTGTCACAAGCTGGAAGAGAAGTTTTAATAAAGTCGGTACTGTTTTTTGCATGGCAACATACTGGTGGAGTTCTTCTGATAGATAGACACAAATTGCACTGGCTCGCATGGAGGAAATGTGCAAAAATGATCAGGGTCTCGATGGCAGATTTACTCGGGAAGGTCAGTGAAAGTTTGGAACGAACATCTTGTCTCTTTTGGGCGGGTTCAATAGAGATGTGGATTCGTAATGCACATGACGTTTACGAGCCTAAGGAATATGCAAGATTTCTAGCAATTTTATGGGCTATCTGGGATTGAGGACGCCCAATCGGGCCGATCTTGCATGAATGCCTCTCCACCTGACGAGTAGTTCATCTATTTTTACTTTTTCTTTTGTTAGACGTAATTTCAATAAGGTAGCCCACTACTTAGCCAAATCGCTCGGGTATAATGGTGGTGAAGAGATGGCCGATTTGATGTATTCGGACATGGTTCATAATTAATATGAAAGGTCTCTCTTTTTCAAAAAACAAAAAAAAATAAAAATGGATAAACGGTCAGGCAGCATTGAAAGCAAACTTGAAGATATTATCCTTTCGCATATGTTTCGTTTAGTTTTGTTAAGCGCTGAGTCCTTGGTCTAGTGGTCAAGGAGGAGACCTTCAGGTCTTGTGGTTAAACGAGGTCATGGGATCGAATCCCCCCTCCCACAATTCCTTGAGTAGTCCGCCATATGTGTTCATGACTATGATTGTCAGGTGGGTTTGGGACGTATCCATCTGGCCCCGGGGATTAGTCCCACCTCTAGAGTGTGTGGCGCAATTAAGCCTCCGCCAGGTCTGTGTGGCGCAAGCCCACGCCGGTATTTAGGGGCTAGCCCATAGCCAGGTCGAGCGGGGATACCTCGGGACAGTAAAAAAAAGACTATATAAATAAATCGGGATTTTTACATTTTTGGTTCCCGATGTTTGGCCTATGGGCATTTTTGGTCCCTCATTTTCCCGAGTTACAGTTTCAGTCTCCAATGTTATTGATTTTGGACGTTTTTGGTCCCCTAGTTAACTTAATCGTATGTTTAGAGGGAATTTAACACGTTACACGCACATATTTTCATTTTAATCGACTTAAATGCTAAGAAATCATCCTTCAACATGGAATGGAGGACTTGGAGGATAGTTTGGACATAAATTCGAACTAACGATTCAATTATAACAATGAGATGTTCTGAGTGAGTTGACGCGAGCACCTTTTTTGGGTTGTAAGATGAAAACGGAATGTTTTAAGTTCGAAATAGTGAAGTCTGGTGCGTGTTGCGTGTTAAATTACCTCTAAACAAACGATTAAGTTAACCGGAGGACAAAAAATGCCCAAAATTGATAACATTGGGGACTGAAACTGTAACTCGAAAAAATGAGGGACCAAAAATGCCCATAGGCCAAACATCGAGGATAAAAAATGTAAAAATCCCTAAATAAATCACTTGGTTTGGATGGGGAGGATTGATTATCCCACCAACTCAAGAGATTAATGCTCTGCTATTTTTGGATTATGAGTAATAAAATCCTTTTACCTAAAAGAATACGAAAATAAATTATAAAAATATGCCTATTTTCTTAAACATTTGCACACAATACTTATTTTTGTAAATTACTTTTGAAAGAATGCTTAGAATGATAAATCATGCATAATCATTGATTAAAAGATACATTTATTATCTATCTATATTTATCTTACATAAAAATTAGATATATTATAATATATTGACTTGAGATTCTCTGTTTCACAAATCATGTTCCTCTCCGTGCACCATTCCCCCCACATGCTCACATGTGTTAAATCTTGCTATTAAAAAATTTTCGTTTTATTTTTTAGTTTTTTCTTACGATTAATGACATGTTCACCCAATTATAACATCATTGTTATTTCATGTGATGTACATGATAAAAACAAATAAACAAGTCCTACTTTTTTTGCTTTAGCACATGCAAGATTGTATAAAACAAATCAGCACTCGTTGAAACGACCATATGTTTCAAATAACGTTAAATCGGTGGAAGATTTAATTAAATTCATTCACTCAACCTCGGTATAAATTTCAATCTCTTTGATAAAACCATTCAATATCTTTCTCATTCTTATGGGTAGTTGTAAAAATTTAAAAACAAATAGGACATTTTATTATTAAATTCTTAACTATTTTTTTATCTTAAATTCTTATTATTAAATTCTTAACTATTTTTTTTTATCTTAAATTCTTAACTATTTTTTTTTATCTTAAATTCTTAACTAATTAGTTACTGTTGTTATATATGCTAACTTATTACCAAAGTATCAAGATCCATAGTGAAAACAGAAGGCCCAATAGATCATTCTTTATATACGCCACAGTAGCACAAGGAAAGAATATTAAATAACATGTAATCGACCCAAAAGTAATGAATTAATCATTTCTATCTTTAACACCACTCCATGACCTTGGCCGAACGCCTAATATGTAATAAACGATAACCTCCCTCCATAGCCACAAATATCTTGAACTTATCCAACCATTCACGATGCAAAAGTTGTTATCGAACGTAGGCCTGTGATGCTTCGCGTGCCGCTGACGTGTCATTATGATGCCAGCATCTTGAAGCCTCACCCCGATTAACTATGGCTAAATTAATAAATTAGGTCACTAATTATACCAATTTTCATTGTTGAGTCACTATATTTGATAATTGTAAACTTAGATAACTAAGTAACATATCTGGTTTCTTTTGGTTCACCAGTGAACTTTTCGGCGAATGTCGCCGGAAATTCGACGTGGTCGATGACATGTCAGCAGCCACGTCAGCGACCACGTCGGATTTTCGACAATTTTCGCTAAAAAACTCACCGGTAAACCAATCAGATATGTTACTTAGTGACATATGTTTGCAATTATGAAACTTAATGTTGGATTTAAATATCTAGCAATCCGATTTGATAAACACAAAACTTGTTATTGTGTTACTAACACATTTACTAAGTGTGCAGATGAGCTCGGGTCGAAAAATGGATATCAAAAGTGAGCTCAGGTGTGAAAAACTGGTTTGGTCAATGCGCTGCAACTGAGGTCCGGTAGTGGACATGTTCGATACTGAGGACCGGTATTGGTGTACAAGCCTTCATAGACAGCAACATGTACAAGCCAGTAATGTTGACAACATTGACCAATTCAAGACAAAAGCTTCCAACGGCTATTTTAATGAGTCTAATGGTTACATCAAGGTTGGAAGCCTATAAATACACAAGGGAACATAACACGAAACAAGAGGATCCAAGACCAAACAATAACACATCCAAAGAGAGATCCAAGAGGGAAGAACAAGAGTAAAGAAGAAAATCAAGAGCGGAGTTCTTCCTCTTGGTGTGCGGGTTACAAAAGATATAGAGAGCTACAAAGTTCAAACTCACACACCTCACTAACTCAAAAAAATAGATAAGCGAAGTAGATTAGTTAAATGAGAGAATTAGCACAAAGACAATAAACAAGTGCATGTATTCTTCGCACCAAGACGAAAAAGAATGGTGTCGTCTTTGCACTGCTAAGACGTTAAGTCGTGTGCTCGTCATGAGGGTACCGTCTGATGGGTTGTCTTAGCATAGAGACGTTAAAAATGAATATAGATTGTGAGGTTGCGGCTTACAACCGTTGCGATTGACCTTACGGGGCAATCGTGGTTGACAGGAGTTTAGTTAGCGGAGCATAACTAGAGGTTACATTGTGTAAGTCTAAGCTAATGAGGTTGTACATCGTTGTATGTAAGTCGAGTCTTCTAGTGGAACCTTCCTTGCGGAGAAGAAGGGGAGACGTATGAGATTGAACTCCAAACTTCCATAAATAAATTATGTGTTCACCGAATTGCATTCATTCATGTTCTAGCATGCATAGTTGAAACATTTTATGTGTTTGATAAAATGCTTCAACCAAAACCGGGTCTTTAACTTGCATAGATTTTGGAGTATTTTCATAAGCTCATAAAACCGATTTTAAGAGGATTAGGTCGAGTATTTTCCGCTTGGTTTAAAACCCAAACTCGCTTAATCTCTCGGTACTAAGTTATTTTCGAGAACCCAAGTTATTGCAATTGAAATATGTTTCAAGTGTTTAAAACAAAATATATTTTCGAAGTCTTGTTTTAAAACACCAGTCCATAAATCACGAGAATCATATGCAGTGACCTAATTTAGTAGTGTGGCAAAATATTTATATGGTCAGTGTGAATATTTCTTGGAATGTATGATTAAAGTTCGGTCAAAACAATCTGTTAAGGTAATTTCATCCAACTTGATATTTGTAATTACAAATTCATTATGATGAGAAACGCATAGTATATGGTTTATTGTCTAATAATCAACCACAAGATATGGGTTGATGAAAATATTAGATAAATTCAAGATTCTAATTTCGTTAACGCCCAACACCAATTGAATGAAATGGAGTTATAAGAACCAACAACGTAAGCGATTACCCCTCTCGCCGTAATGGACTCTTTCATTTGCGTACATAAGAAAATTCCTTAGAGGGGCTTCGTTGAGATACGGGCTTTGAGGCTTCTTTGAGATAATGACCTTACCTACTATGCGCGTGTTTTACGAAATAGTTCATTCGGGCTATAGTACTAATGATTCGGGTTATATTGGGTCAAAAGCTTTCGTATTTTCGACCAAGAGAGAAATGCTTATCTAATAGATTGAGATTCCTCATTATAGTATTTTTAGATTTCTAATATGTTTTGTTGACTTTTATGTTTATTGTGTCGTATTGTCATCATGAATTATATTGCAATAAAAAAAATGTTTCGTTCCAATTATTTTATTGTAATCTTCAATTATAAATTTAGAATGTCTACCAACTGGGTTGGTCCAAGTAGTAAGTGGCTTGGTATGTTGTAAGGTCTCGAGTTCAAATCCTTGTGAATGCAGCACACCCTTTGGGAGCCTTACCCACTCATGCAGGTGCGCGACGCGAGGCGATCGGATTAATTGTGAGAACCCAAACCATTTTCTTTAAGAAAGTCTCATATCGTTAGAAAGAAAAGTTCTCGTAATCACCCCATCAAAACGATATGTTTTTGTTGAAAAATACTTTAACCCTAAAAAATATAAAACGAAATAATTATACCACTTCTATAACTAAACCATGCAATAAAATGTGGTCTCTTTCCTCATAATATTGGGTAATATTCACTCCATAACACGTGTGAGGGCTTAAAACGTTACGTATAGAGGAGTAGTCGACTTATTCCTCTATCCGCTACCAAATGGTCGTTTATTGAGGGTGGAATTTCAATGAATTAAATGATTGCGTGCAAATAATATTATGAAAAAAGAAGTTCGGTAGATATACTAATAAGCAAGATAAAGAAAATGTCGTCGTCTTCTTTTTTGCTTATAGTTTTTGTTTCTTTGTTTTCTAAATTAAATTTCGATATAAAGCTAACTAACCGACAGAGTTATACGAATGATTGTTCAGATAAAGACGTTCAAGCAGCATGCAAAACATATTTGTAAAGTTATGAATTTTGCTAACTAAATATACGATTTTTTTGTTATTTTTAATTACTAGATTTGGTATTTGTAAAAATATATCACTAATCTCATAACAAATTTAATTATATGATCCTTTTTCCTATATATTAAGTATCAAATCTAAATTGGATATGGGTATTATAAAATTTTCATCCACTCGCGTGTGTTAATGTTGAAGACATCAACATTGATAATGTTGGGACAACATTCCATTCAACATTGTTGTCTGAGAATGTGTCCGACTTCTGTTTTATCTTTCATGCCCAAAACACGTTTTAATAGATAACGTGGCTTTTATTAGTGTCATGCAAGTCATGGATAAGGGATGGAATGATTCAAAACGTGTGGATTGCGTGTGGATAAGCTGGAGCGAAATTATGAGTGGGAGCATACTAAAAATAGGAAGATTGGAGCTCCAGTCAAGACCAAGTCATTTTGAGCTGATCCGAATTAACTCTCAACGGTCACACCTATCTTAGTGGACGTTGTGGAAGTTAGTTGAGGCGACCAACTCTATTGTGAAGTAGTCCCAAAGTCGAAGACTTATAAAAGGGGACTTCACTTAACCATTTCGGAATGGCGAGAGATATGAGATTCCAAGAGAAAAGTTTGAGCGAGCCTGAACCATTACGAGAGTTTCTTTTAGCCTAGTTTTTCTATTTTGCAAAAGTCGAAAGACTTTGTAGTTTGGTAGAATCTCTGTGGATTCGTTTCCTTTTTTAGGCTTGTTTTTATAATCCATCTTTATAGTGGAATTTCGCCTTGAGGCACGCAGCAAGTTTTTATAACTTGCTGCAAAATTTACATCTCGTGTTTATCAGTTTTGTCACTAAGTAATTTACATATTCCGCTGTGCGCTTTTGTTAGACCGAATGTTCCCTCAACATTAGTTCCAACATTTAGGTTACATTTTACTACTTAGTTTACATCCATATCGGGACCCCACTTCAAAGTGGTATCAGAGCCTCCGCTTGACGTTACTAAGCGTTCTTAATCCTCTACAATGGATGTTACAATCTCAAACCATTTCGGCAAGGTTCCCGTGCTAGACGAAACCAACTACGCCTATTGGAAAGTGCGTGTGCGCCAGTGCATCAAATCGATCGATACGCGAGCGTGGGAAGCTGTGCTCAATGGATACACTCCACCTCGAACTGCCCCAGACGCTGATGGAGAAGTCGTTGACAAACCAATCGACGAATGGACGGTCCTTGAGAAAAACGCTGCCGAGTTCAACGACAAAGCCCTTAATGCCATATTCTCCTCGGTCGACATCTTCATGTTCAAGATCATTCAAAACTGTACGCTGCAAAGAATGCATGGGATCTTCTTCAGAGGTACTGCGAAGGCGATGCAAGTGTGAGGGAAACCAGACTAAGGCTCCTCTACAATCAATTCGAAAACCTCAGAATGAAGGAAGATGAAGACATCACCACGTATTTCGGGAAAATACTGACGATCTCAAGCAAGTGTGCCAGCCTAGGAGATCCAATCTCGAATAAGGTATTGAATTCTAAAGCAATATGTACACTAACCGAAAAGTTTAATGTGAAGGTAGCGGCGGTCGAGGAAGCACACAATTTGGCCACGATGGACTTCAACACATTGATGAACATTATGAAGAATTTCGAGATCAATCTCGACGTCCAAAGGAGGGCTTCTCGCGGCAAAAGCCTTGCTCTAGTCAGTCAGCTCTCTAAGTTTCAAACTGAGGATGAATCTGATGATGAGGATACGGCCTTGTTCGTGAAGAAATTTAAGAAGTTCCTCAAGACGGATGTGACGAAAAATGTTGGCCCAACATTCAAGAAGGGCCAGAGTTCAAATGAACCGATGTCTGCTCCACCGTTCTTCAAACGTAACCCAGATGGAAAGAAAAAGAACATCAACTGGGATTCAGTAAGATGTCATGCTTGCAAGGGTTGGGGCCACTTTGCCAATGAATGTGCGAATACGCTTCGCAAACGTGGGAAATCTCTTTGGGTCGATCTTTCCGAAGATGAAGATGAAGAACAGGTTCCTAAGGAGTCAAGGCAATCATCAGTAACCATTCAATCCTTCTCAGACAACGAAGAAGAAGATCATCAAATCGGCTTCACGGTGGTAACTGATGTTGAGTCAACATTAGACCCAACATCTGAGAAACAAATAATTTTCAATTATGATGACTCAAACTGTTTTGATGGGTATTTAAGTTTTGATGATGCAGGATTAGAAACTGATGTTCTTGAAGAAATTCAGACAAATGATGCCTTCAAACTACTATCCGCAAAATATGAGAAAGAAAAGGCGAAAAACTCGGAACTCAATGCTATCGTGAAAACGCAGTACGAGGAGAATGAAAAAAGCGAAAAGATGGTCGAAAGCCTACTTGAAGGGATGAACAAATTGGAAACCATACTGACACGAAAAGATAAAGAAATCGACAAGCTTCAGAAGCGAGTAGACGAGGCCGACGAGACGTTCTCAAAAATGAACAAGGGTAAATTGACCCTTGATGAGGTATTATCATTAGGTATTTTTGATAAGCAAGGTCTAGGATACAATGCTGAGCCTCCTCTTGATGTTCCTAATCCTGTGACTCATGATAGACCTAAGATTGTGTTTGTTAAGGAAAAGTTCGAAACCTCGAACTTTAGTGAGACCGTGATTATTAAAAAGAGTACTAAGCATGTTGCCAGTAAGTCTAAGTATAGATCGTTTAAGTGTCATCATTGCTTGCAGCCTGGTCATATCAATCCTTTTTGCTGGAAATTGAAGGGGGAGATTTGAAGAAATCTATGTTGACTGAAATGTCGTCCAACATTCCACTCAACATTGAGAAATCAGTGTTGAAAGGAATATCTGGAGAAATTTCAGTTAACGCTCCTTCAAGTTCTGGTGAACACAATGCTGTTTTGTCATCTAAGAAAGTTTGGGTAGAGAAATCCGTGCATAAATGCAATGTAGTTTACACCTCTTTGCGAGCTAACGTGACAGGTTCTTGGTACTTTGATAGCGGGTGTTCCCGACATATGACGGGTACCAAAGAGTTTCTAATCGACTACCTACCGTTGAGCAGCGGATCTGTAACGTTCGGAGGAGTTGCGAAAGGGCGGATTCTCGGTCGTGGCAGATTGAACGTGCATGATTTCCCGAAGCTAAGCAACGTCCTTCATGTCGACGGGCTTGTGGCTAACTTGATTAGCATAAGTCAGCTTTGCGACGACGACCTTGAGGTTAGATTTAATAAGGAATGTTGTGAGGTTTTTAACAACAAGTGTGTTCGAGTTATGGCAGGAATCGAGTGACAATTGCTATCTAGTCGGCGACAAATCCGGTTTGAAAGACGTGTGCCAACTCTCAAAGGCCGAGGACGATGTGATCCTTTGGCATTACAAACTGGGCCACGTCAACTACAGAACACTGGAGCAACTTATCAAACATGATGCAATCAGAGGCATTCCGAAGCATAAGGAGTTTGGTAAGGTTGTGTGTGAGTCATGTCTGAAGGGTAAGCAAGTACATTCTAGTCATAATGTTGACCAACATGCTGCCCAACATTTTAAAACTGCTCACTGTTTTCAGTTAATTCATATGGATTTGATGGGACCGATGGAAGTAGATAGCATTGGTGGTAGGAAATATGCTTATGTGCTTGTTGATGACTATTCTAGATATGCATGGATCTTCTTTCTTAGGGAAAAATCTGAATCGTTCGACTTTTTCAAAACTTTCTGTGCTATGGTTAAGAATAATTTAAGTGCTCCTATATTTGCATTAGGTCTGATCATGGTAGGGAATTTGAGAATCAGTCGTTCAATGAATTCTGTGATAGGAAAGGCATTATTCATGAGTTTTCATCTCCTAAGACGCCCCAACAAAATGGGGTGGCCGAAAGGAAGAATAGGACATTGCAAGAAATGACACGTGTTATGTTACAATCTAAGAGTCTTTCTAAGAGATTTTGGGCTGAAGCGTTGCATACCGCATGTCACATTTCGAATCGCGTATACTTTCGGCAAGGTACTAAGAAAACGTCGTATGAATTATTGAATGGGAAAAAGGCAACTGTCAAGTATTTTCATGTCTTTGGATGCTACTGTTACATGCTTAACGATCGTGAATACTTGACCAAATTTGATTCGAAGAGTGATAAATGTATCTTCCTAGGTTACTCCTCTAATAGTCGTGCATATCGTGTTTACAATTTGCGAATGAAATCCATTCAGGAATCGGTGAATATTGTATTTGATGATGCTACTGATCTTAGCAGAAATGCTCCACAAGTTGATATTTCAGATGTTATACAAGCTGTTGATGAAACAGAGGAGAATGTGGACGAAAATGTTGAGTCAACATCAGACTCAACATCTGCACCTAAACAGACGATGAGGAAGGACCCAGCGAAGTTCGAAGAGATCCCCCACCTAAAATACAGAAAGACCATCCCACAGACTTAATCATCGGAGATGTGAACGAAGGAAGGAAAACTAGAGACAAGCCACGCAAGGACTACAAATCTATGGTAAGAAACGTATGCATGAACTCCGTATACGCCGAGGTACGTTTTAATTGCTTTGTGTCTAATGTAGAACCCAAAAATGTGCTTGAAGCTCTCAAGGACAATTTTTGGATTAATGCGATGCAAGAGGAACTCTTGCAGTTTGAGAAAAACCAAGTTTGGACTTTGGTTCCACGGCCAAAAGACATTAATGTCATAGGCACGAAGTGGATCTTTAAGAACAAATCTGATGAACTTGGTAGGGTTGTTAGGAACAAAGCACGATTAGTAGCCCAAGGCTATACACAAGTCGAGGGTATAGACTTTGATGAGACGTTTGCACCCGTGGCTAGGCTAGAATCAATTAGGTTGTTATTAGCTATTGCATGTTGGCTTAACATCACGTTACACCAAATGGATGTTAAGGGTGCGTTTTTAAATGGGTATATTGATAACGATATCTATGTTGAACAGCCTAAGGGATTTGAGGATCCACATTTTCCTAACCACGTGTTTAAGTTGCAGAAAGCGTTGTATGGACTGAAGCAAGCACCTCGAGCTTGGTATGATAGGTTAACGACATTTTTACTTGAGTTTGGGTTCGTGCGAGGAGAAGCAGATCGCACTCTCTTTGTGAAAAGAGTCGGAGCTGATATTCTTATTGCCCAAATTTATGTAGATGATATAGTTTTTGGCTCTAGTTCGCAATCTATGTTAGATCAATTTGAACATGTCATGAACTCCAATTTCGAAATGAATATGATTGGGGAACTAACTTTTTTCTTAGGTTTACAGATTAAGCAAAGCAGCGATGGCATATTTATGTCTCAGGAAAAATAAGCGAAGAACACCGTAAAGAAGTTCGGGTAGGATACGGCAAAGGTAATGAAAACTCCTATGGGTTCAACACAAAAGGTAAGTAAAGACAATGTTGGACAGAATGTTGACCCCACATTATATCGATCCATGATAGGCAGTTTGTTATATCTTTCAGCTAGTAGACCCGATATCATATATAGCGTATGTGTATGTGCTAGATATCAGTCTGAACCTTAGGTTTCCCACTTAAATGCTGTTAAGCTATACTTTGATATGTGAGTGGTTCGTGTAGCCTAGGGTTATGGTTCTCTAAAGATACTAATACGAGTCTTGTAGGCTACAGCGATGCTGATTGGGCAGGTGACGAGGATGATCGCAAGAGCACAAGTAGCGGTTGTTTCTTCATAGGTAACAATTTAGTTGCATGGTATAGTAAAAAGCATAATTGTGTGTCTTTATCTACTGCTGAGTCTGAGTATGTTGCGGCGGGTAGTTGCTGTACGCAATTGATGTGGTTAAATAGCATGTTATGTGACTATGGGTTAGAGTGCGAGTCTGTCCTCATGTATTGTGATAACCTTAGTGCCATCAACATATCTAAGAACCCTATTCAGCATTCACGCACGAAGCATATAGATATAAGACATCATTTTCTGAGAGATATGGTAGAGAAAGAATTAGTTCACATTGAGCATATAGACATGAAACATCAGTTAGTTGACATTTTCACGAAAGCATTGGATTTTCAAAGGTTTTCGGACCTGAAAAAGTCCATAGGTTTGCAGCAGTCTGTCTGAATGTTGGTCCAACATTTGGATCAACATAGCATATGTCAAATTCGATAGTTACTGCTTTAATGTTTGATTTAATATTCTTCTCTGTTTTCCGGTGAAATGACTCGATCCTACTTGACAGTCTTCTGAAATGACCCAATCCCTTGCATATAAGCCTGCTCATAAACCTTTTACAATATATATGTATTTGGTAATAAGTATCCCTAGGTACACGGCATTCGCGGTGACGATGTACTCTTTGCGACAAAAAGCCAAACCTTAATGTTTAGGGAATAAGGGCAGTGCACAATAAATCAGATCATTAAATAAGGAGAAAAGGGCAGAAAATGAAAGGGAACTAGTCTGAGAGGATCGGGCAGAAAAGTCAAGGATTACGGAGTAAGAATGTTGAATCTTATGTTGGGGCAACATGTGTAACTGTTAGTTTGATCATGCCATATTTTCTGTGCTTTCGTTTATATGCATTAGCTTTTCGTAGTGCATTTGTTAGTTTCATGTGTCTAGTTTAGATATCTCTCATAATTGCATTAGAATTCCTTGAAGAACAGCTAGCTACGCGTGTCTCAAGTGCTCATCACAGTCACTAAATCGGTTAGTCTTGCTTGAATCTACTATGATTTTTGACTTGGTATTTTTGTTGAATCATGACTTAACCTGCTCCTATATTTTCGTGTGACTTAGTCTCCCATATACTATTTTAGGCTCCAACGGCTACTTTTGACCATTTACACCCCTCGATATGATCGTTTCATCCTGATTTAACCATTGGATTTCTTGCTTTATTTATACCTGGTTTGACACGTTTTGAACACACTCCACAAACCCTAATAGCTTAATTCAAAAATCTTGCTCCCTGAACGTTACAAACCCATTTCAGTTTTGTGATTTCATCTTCTTATTTCACAATGTCGAACTCACCAAATTTTGAAGAGATGAATGTTGACCCAACATTTGGGTCGTCTGATGATAGTTTTCCCGTTCCCCTGGAAGTAGCTCCACCGCCGATTAATAGTACGGAAGAAGGGCCATTTCAACCAGCTCAGGCCGAAGAACAACCGCATGCACCATCTGATGCTAATCAAGAACCGGCAACCCTGATTTCCGAAGAAAATCCTGAGATGCCGATTGATGCCCCTGAAAACCCGGTGAATGAAGGCAACCCAAACTCTGACCAAAGCTCAGCTGATGTGCCCATTCGTGATGCCGTGAATGTTCCCAAGAAGAGGCACAATCAAAGGAGAGCATGTCCTATTCGTGCAAAAAGCCCTAATCCCGTGCTGATCCACATTTCGTCCTCTTCCAGTCAATCTACCAATGAGATTATCGATACCCAGACCTACGCCGATCTTGAATCACCTGTCAAAGACATCCAAGTCTCAGGGGGAAATGGGTCGTCTTCATCTAACGAAGACATTTTTGGTATGGATATCCCCCTTAAAATTGTAATGAACAGGTTGAAGAAACGGGCGGGGAAACGGCCTATGGGATCAAATGCACGACCTGTGAAAAAGGTTCGGGTCGTTGAGACTTCCCTACCTGAAGGTGATGGGCTCAGCAGCCACTATATCCACCCTGAAACCAATGTTGAAACCGGTGCCAGTCCAGCAAATAAGGCCACAATGCCTTCTGATGATGAGCTCAACCTGGCAGACGACTCGGACTGGGATCTATCATTGCCTCCCAGAAAGTTCTACTCCCAGAAGAACGAGGACTTGTGGGCCTCAATTAGCCAACGATCCCTGAATATCGAAAGGGTCGTAGACGTGGCAATTTTTCGTAGGTACGGAGTCCTACAGTTCCTTGAGTCGCGTCACCTAGCCAACTCGGTCCGATGCTTCGGCGTCTACTGTGATGAGGCAGTAAGGGAGGTATACTCTAACCTTTCTGCTCGAGTTAATGGACTCTAGGAAGTATGGTCGTGTTTATTTTCGGGGACAAATATATGATTTTTCTGCTAGAGCGATCAATGAGTTTCTTGGCACTCCTGATGTTCAGTCTGATTATGAGTGTGATTTTGATGAAGTAGTTGTGTTTATTACGGGGGGAGTGAAATCGAAGTGGGAAAGTAGTTTTGGAGGAAAGTACTTAACCTCTCTTTATGCAGTTTTATTGTAGGAATCTGTAATTGGCTTCCCACGGCTAATGCTTGTCGTGTGGCAAGGCCAATGGCACAACTCCTCTATGCTGTTGGAAATAATTTACCGATCAACTGGGGCGAATTGATACTGAATCAAATCGCATACCAAGCTGAAAAGAGCGGGAAAGGCCCTCTGCCCTTTCCTTGCCTCATTTGGTCGATGCTGCTGCGAGGAGGATATGAGCCAACTCGAAGAGATGTAATCTTCCGCCAGACTCAACCGTTCCCCATTCTAGGCAATCATCTCACTGGTCTTGAAAGGGTAGTTGATCTACCTTGGCAAGGGCTCCAGAATGTTGATCAGCATGCTGCTTCAACATCTTCAACATCTCAGCTGGAAAAGGCAATTCAGACACTTGATGCTTCCATTGCTGCCTTGATAGCTCAGAGGGACATACTAAGGGATCTACTTTCTTCCCAAAAAGGGGGAGAAGCAGAATATGGTGCAAGAGGTGAAGAAGAAGGTGGTGAAGATGGTGCGGCAGATGCAAGTGAGCAAGATGGGGCAGAACAGACAGGGGGAGTTCATATGTGGACCAGAGCTGCTGAAGCTGGAGATGAAGTGGAGTCAAGTCAGAGTCCAGCGTTTTAGACCTTAGCTGGTCTTAATCTTTTGTGTGCTGCATGCGTTTTTTGATTTTGTGTTTTGCATGCCTGATCTGACTTTTGTAGATGTTTAAACTCAGACCTCTATTCGGTTTGTACTAAGTTCTAGTACTTTGAATAATTTATTGGCTATTCTGTTTGTGTTTACTCTAACCACTTTTTTGTGTTTTGTGGTTGAGTAGACTTTGCCTTCAGGGGGAGTTTCTTTATTTAACTTCTGCGACGGTTTTGGGAAGAAAGATAAAAAGGGGGAGATTGTTAATGTTGAAGACATCAACATTGATAATGTTGGGACAACATTCCAGTCAACATTGGTGTCTGAGAATGTGTCCGACTTCTGTTTTATCTTTCATGCCCAAAACACGTTTTAATAGATAACGTGGCTTTTATTAGTGTCATGCAGGTCATGGATAAGGGATGGAATGATTCAAAACGTGTGGATTGCGTGTGGATAAGCTGGAGCGAAATTAGGAGTGGGAGCATACTAAAAATAGGAAGATTGGAGCTCAAGTCAAGACCAAGTCATTTTGAGCTGATCCGAATTAACTCTCAACGGTCACACCTATCTTAGTGGACGTTGTGGAAGTTAGTTGAGGCGACCAAATCTATTGTGAAGTAGTCCCAAAGTCGAAGACTTATAAAATGGGACTTCACTTAACCATTTCGGAATGGCGAGAGATATGAGATTCCAAGAGAAAAGTTTGAGCGAGCCTGAACCATTACGAGAGTTTCTTTTAGCCTAGTTTTTCTATTTTGCAAAAGTCGAAGACTTTGTAGTTTGGTAGAATCTCTGTGGATTCGTTTCCTTTTCTAGGCTTGTTTTTATAATTCATCTTTATAGTGGAATTTCGCCTTGAGGCACGCAGCAAGTTTTTATAACTTGCTGCAAAATTTACATCTCGTGTTTATCAGTTTTGTCACTAAGTAATTTACATATTCCGCTGTGCGCTTTTGTTAGACCGAATGTTCCCTCAACATTAGTTCCAACATTTAGGTTACATTTTACTACTTAGTTTACATCCATATCGGAACCTCACTTCAGCGTACAATAATGTCAAGTATGATTTTTCATTATTTTTTGAAAAATAAGCGAAGATCAGTATTCATCCGAAGTTAGTAACCATTTTTACAATCATAAATATAGTTATCCAAAATAAAAATATGTATGATTAGCCAAACAAGCTTGGCATCTCCTCCGAGTAGCTTGGTAAGTCGTATCTACAAGGCCAAACAAACTCAGAGGAACAACTATAGAATGCTACCTTGACAAGACCAATAGCCATCGTGATTAAGTTGAATTTTGATTGTGCCTTGCATATGTTGGTAAAATGTTTGATTTGTATGGCCGGATATTCTCTAGAATCGCGTTTTGAATCATTTTTCAAAGGCAATTATTTGGACCCAAACGAGTTTCACCAAATTCGTCTCGTGATAAGACTAGAGAGATTTCGTACAGAAGCGTTTGTAAAATGCAATGTCCTTACGTTGGATGTCTCTGCATTTCTTTATAACATCAAGTCCGATCTATTCATAAGTGGACATAACACTTTTAATGATGGTGTCTGTTTACCAGCAGACACAACCTTTTTCGAATATATATATCCTTTCGAGCTTCTGTACACCCTTTCGGGTGAATGCGGGACCACCACTAAGGTCCCACTTGGTTTTGGGTTATGAAATAAACGTTTTTCGAGCTTTGTTTCCAATTACAATAAAATATATAACAACATCATAATTGTGGAGGGGCCTCGGTTGGGATCATCGCGAGGAGCCACAAAGGACTGTGCCTCGGCCAGTGGGGCTAGGTTTTATGACGCGGAGTTTTATCCCGAGACCATAGGAGCAATGGCGAAGCTTGGGAATGGGCAAAGCTCTATCAAAATGATTGCGAATCAACGAACATTCTCTTTAGTTAATGGCAAAACTTTTATAATCACCGCGTCATACAAAGTAATTATCGTGTGGTGTTAAGACTTATTTTTAAATTAATTATTAAATTAAGTTTAAACTATTAAATTCATTAATAATCTTATTGTTAAATTAAAAACCTATTTACTATTATTTTTGTAAAAGTAGTGATCGGTCTCTACTCTCTCCTATTTTATTATATTTTACTATTAATTATGTATTTTATCTCGTTGATTCGATCTCTATCTCTCTCACCCATTTATATATTTTTTATCAGCTCCTATTCTATGTATAGTCATCTTCATCGTGTCCCACTCAATTTCAGAAATCCTTGAACGAGAAAAAAAAAACGACCACATTTACGACGAGTTTTAATTACTAAAATAAATAAAAGGATTACTATGCAAATTATAGACTTCAAACGCATTTTACACATATAAATGCAAATATGCGTTTTTTTATGAGAGAGAAATTATAAAACTCATTTTGGGTATGATTTTGAGGTATCATTGGATCACTTTTACTTGATTATTTTAGATTTTACAGATCGGTTGGAGATGGTCTAAGTAACACACATCTTAAACCAGTATTATACAATAAAGTGTAATTTGAAGTTCATCTTTATAAATTACCTAACAATTGGTTGTTGCGGCCCTTTTTATTTCTTATTTTTTATCTGTAAATCAAAAATAAAAAAATATACTTTCTATTCGATCTAGATCGACCAATCAGCTTCTAGCATTCTGTGATCATATAGTTAGTTATCATTTATCAAAAGAAATAGTCAGTTAGATACTAAATTGATAAGATTATACACCGCACACATATCGAAATATATTAAATTTTAAATATATTTGTGCCATATAAATTGGCATCATATTTATGTTCCAATTAACCACATTTTATTGAAGTGTGAAATCATTTATATGATTCTTTTCAAATACGTAATAGTTATCTTTTATTCTAGATTTTATTTTGTATTTGTCAACAGAGTCTTCACAACTATAAATATTTATCTCTGTGACGTATTTTCTTGAATTATTTTTCGAATAATAAGTTGAAAAGAGGTAGTTCCAAGGGGTTGTTCGTGTGCAAGGGGCCATCCTTTAATTGGTAGCCGCAATTAGAATAAGCTATCAAATATGAATATATATTTGGAAATGGAACATGAAATGCGACTATTATAAATTGCAAAATGACCTGATTATTACCAACGATCGTAGAAACCAATATTAGCCGGCTATTTAGACTTATTTTTTTCACGTTTAGCCACAACATATTACAAACAAATAGTTCGAAGGCCATTCTTGTTGAAATATTACTTCATATGAGTTATGAGGTAAGTTTAAGTGGGATATTAAATATTATGAACTATCCCATACATCTTATTAATGCATTCGATGTATACGCATTCCAGTTAGTGTTTTAGAATTTTTTTTATTTAATTAAATTTCCAAGGGATGGAAAATAATAATAATAAAAGGATCGACCGCTATTATGATTTACATGTCACTACACGAGTCTTGTGATCGTCAACACATCAATATTTTTCAATTTACATATATTATTATTATTATTATTATTTATTAATAAAAGCACGCCAACCAAATATAACACAGAGCACAAAGCTACAAAACCCAGAAACAAGAAAAAGAAAACTCATTCCCCAAAACACGCTCAAAAAACACACACAAACACGCACTCATGAGAACAAATCTCATGGCTACGCAGAAATTCCACGAAGCCACCGGGAAGATGACGCATCTCTGCCGGAAAATAATCCACGTCAACATCAACCGGCGGGGCTTCGTCGAAAAAGTCTCCGTGGTGAGAAATTTCTTGAGCTTCATTTGGGACAAGATCCTCGTATGCTCGATAAGGATCAACAACCGCAATATCCACAGAAGCCCACCTCGTTACCGAAGACTATCGACTAGAAGAAACGGATACAGCAACAGCACCAAGAAAATCGACGACGACGGCGACGGCGTTATCGAGTTTTCTTGTTCTTCAACTGCGACGAAGACCTCCGAAGAAGAAGATAATAACTGCCCAACAGCTTCTAGAAGTCACTGTTATGACGAGAACGATTCCGATTTAGTTTCTTTGAAGATTAGTATACTTGGCGATTGCAAGATTGGGAAGACGAGCTTCGTGGTGAGTTTGCTGCTTGGTGTAATTGCGATTATGAATTAATAAATATTGTTTGATTATTATATTATTGATAAATTATTGTGATTTAGATAAAGTATGTGGGAGATGAGCAAGAAAGGAAAAGCTTGCAGATGAAGGGATTGAATTTAATGGACAAAACTTTGGATGTTAAAGGCGCAAGAATTACTTTTAACATATGGGATGTTGGAGGTATATATATTAATTGCAATTACTATATATATGTGTGTGTGTATTTTAAATGAATTGTGATTAATTACTTAAATTGGCTTCTTTTTTCTGTTAATTAAAAGAAATAAATATCTATTGCAGGTGATAGAAGATCACTGGATCAAGTTCCAATTGCCTGCAAAGATGCTGTAGCAATCTTGTTTATGTTCGATCTTACCAGCAGATGTACTCTCAACGGGTAATAATTAATAAAGCATTTACAAGATACTGTTGATTAAGATTCAACTGATGTTTTTTTATTAATATTTATTATATATTTTTTTTTTTCTATTTTGGAATGTAGTATAATTAGATGGTATAGTGAAGCAAAGAAGTGGAATCAGGTATGAAACGATTTACTTTAGCGAAGTTTAGTTTTTATGTTTACATTATATTGACGAAGAAATAAAATATTTTTATATATAACAATATTAGGAGGTGAAATCATTTAGTCATGGTGGAGTGGATTGGAACTTTATTAAGACATTCACAAGATTTATATATTATTTAGGTACAGTAGTTGAATTTATGAACCTTTCTTTTTCACGGATTGGTACAGTGACTATTCAATTCAATGACTTCGGTGAACAATAAATATATTTCTTTTATATAAATTTCACTATTTCTCTAATATATTTCAATAAATATAACAAAAACGATAATAATATAACCCTCATAGATTTTTTAGTTGGTGAACTTTATATAAATAGTTCTGAGGCAATTTTATTGCACACCTGCTTGGACTAAAAGTGTTCAACTACCTACAATTAATGGCATTTATAGGTCACTAAATCATATAGCTATTGCATGCTATATTTTATTTATTTGCAGAGTGCAATTCCTATATTAATCGGAACCAAATTCGATGATTTTGTCCAACTTCCACCTGATATGCAATGGACTGTTATTACACAGGTAATGCATAAGCTACTGCATTCTTTTTATACGAAAATTAAATAATATATACATATAGAGTAGATGATATAGAATAAAATAGCATAGTCCATTATCAAGTAGATATTGTCGTGTCCGTAAATACATCATCAATCGGTATCATCTGACATCTATATTTTAGGTAGCAGCCCACGCGTAGAATTTTTGGTAGACTTAAGTTAAAGACTTAAGAGTCGTCTTTGACCTGTCAATTGAAATTTGTTAAAGGATAATAACATACATTTGTCAGAATAAGTGCAGAAACGTGTTGGACATTTCTTAATGCATATATTTGAGTTATTTTAGTTTTGTTCTATGGGGAAACAAAATGAGGGAGGAATATCCAAAACAAATATAGTAAATATGCATATATTTGTGATGCCTCTTTTTTTTTTTTTTTTAATTACGCTCAAAGTACCTTAGATCAAGATCGAAAATTTAGTGGTGAAATATGAGTTGAACCGGCTCACTACCGATTGAAGCCGAGCTCGAGCTCATCAGTGTGTCGTGTTCGAGCTCAAGTTTCATCGAGACCAAATCGTGAGCTTTTTATTAACTTTTTTATACTTCTAATCTAAATTTAAATCTTTTGATCTTAAGCTCAAGTTCGGTTTCGGAGTAAACGAGCTCGGGAGCTGAGCTGAATTCATAGCCTAATATAAAATTTTTGGGCTTGAGCCTAGAAATGAGTCTGAGTCCGACTCTATTACACCCTTATACTAGATTGAGATTTGATTATTATTTATTATAATGACCATACTACATAATTTTCTATATAATGCAGTGATTCATTTATTGCGCGTATTTAATGAGTCTATTGCAGGCACGAGCCTATGCTAGGGCTATGAAGGCAACCCTCTTCTTTTCAAGTGCAACACATAACATCAATGTTAACAAGATATTCAAGTTCATCATGGCCAAGCTATTTAACTTGCCTTGGGATGTCAAGAGAAACTTGACTGTCGGAGAACCAATCATTGACTTCTAATTTTTTATTTTTTATTTTAGAATTTTAATCATATGTTTGATTTCATATTGGGCTGTAGTGTTCGGCTTGTAAATACCGTCACACTCCAACTTTAGAGAAATTGCTTTTGTCCCGAGAAATTGATTTTAGGGTCGATTCTACTTTATAAACCATCCCAATTTTATGTATAGCATTAAGTTCTTCCTTAAACTGATTATGTAAAATGAGGGATGCCCAATGGAATTCCACTTGGAGAGGTATAATAAAATGTATTATGATCATTAAGGTCAACGACTGCTACAACATAGTCAAAATATTACATGCAATCATACTCTATAATGTCAACGTGGTCAAATATTATCCAATACAAATAAATTAGATTGCAAGAATTTCTACGATTCTACCGACAATTTAAACGGCAAAGAAATAAAACAAAATTATAACGCGAAAAGCAAATTGAAAGATTGAAAAGACTATCGTGTTCTTCTTTTCGTTCACAACGTATATATACAGAACGATCATCTCTATTAACAGTAAAGATTACAAAATCACTAATTGATATATTTTTCATATATACAGATATTTGAAGTTAAATTTTATATCAAGTATACACAATAGTATGAATGTAAAAATAAATTCTAACTATTGGTGCTTAAACTTTTAAATGTGCCGTTTTGGTTCATGAACTTTGCAAAATCTTTCCTTTTTAGTTCTGTTACCAGTTCTCTAGGTCAAAAGAACAAAAAATGAATGGTTTTGCAAAGTTTAGGCACCACAATGACACATTTAAAAGTTTGAGCACCAACAATGAGATTTTTGTATAGTTTAAGCATCAAAATTATCGTTTACTCTATTATTAATGAATTATAACGTTGAGAGACTCCTTATCGTCCATGTGCTTTTCTATTTACTGACGCGATCCAAACCAATATTTTTGTCAGGGTTTCTGAAAGATTTTGGGTCCAAATTTTCATCCGGACTTCCTTTTAGGTAAATCAATTATTGTGTGGTTGATGATGCAACTCTCATTTTTTGTGTTTTTTTGAAACTATTTTTATGTAAGATCACCTCCAATCCACAATACAATGACACAATTAAATTTACACAAAAATACAGTTGCTACAGTGTTTTTACTCCAACCCACTAACTCTATTTTCTACACTAATTTTTACTCCAACTCATTAACTCTATTTTCTACACTAAATATAATATTACATACATATTCTTACTTATTGTTATTATAATTTATTCATAAAACGAAAATATTATATAAATTAAATATATATTATGCCGGAAAAATTATTTTTTATTTAGTTTTTCAAACGTAAATAATAATTTTTATATATATAACGTATTAATTGTTAATTGACATGTTAATTTAAAAGCAAATATACTCATATTCTCTATTAAAAATAAACTATTTATTTTTATTTCATTAAATATAACGAAACATATAGAATATTAAAAGACGTTTATAGAATTTAATTTTTTATTTTAATGATAAAAAATATTTTAAACATAATTAAATAAATTTATATTTAAGAGAAAATAAAAATAATAATTAAGTTATAACTCTATTTTAGAGTTGAAAAATAGAGTAACTATATAGAGTATCACTCTCTCCAAACTCTATAATAGTGTTAAAATAGAGCACTCATTGGAGAATATGTGTACTCTATTATAATGTTTTACACTAAAATAGAGTATCCATTGGAGATGCTCTAAGCGTGGGTGTGATGTTCGAAAATTCTGTTAGGTAATATGTTTTTGCAATTATGAAATTTTCACTCTATTTTATTTAGTAATTCTTGAGGCACTGGTTTTATCCTGTTTTATTCCTATTGATGATTTGGTGGCTGAAGCTAAAGAGGTATGTGCTGACCATGCTTTCTTACTTTCATTTAAATTTCGTAAAAAAATGTTGGAATTTGACTAGATTGTGGTGTTATATTTGGGGATTATTGATGAATAAGTTATTTTATTTTTTTGCGTATTTTTTCTCCTTTGGTTTTGGCATTGAGCCAGCTCATGTGTATTTATGGTGAAGGATAATTGTATTGTGTACTGCTTACGGAGAGATTTAAGATTGAGTAAGAATGTTGTTTTACTTCTTTGTTTTGACATGATATATTAATTGTGTTATTAGAAGAGCTTTTACCTTATGTACAAGAAACTAAAACAATAGATTATTACATTGGAGAAAGATGAAGCGGTGAAAGCGTTGACTCAAAGATTGAAAGTAGCACATTGGAAAAAGATGAAAGATTATTTGATCGCCGACAAAAATAATTGACGAAAGTCCAGGGCTCGAATTTCGTGTTTCGCCTCAGGTCCCGACTTCGTCATCTACGGGCCTGCTCCTCGTCGAATCTTGTGTTATTTGTAGAGCCGTCGAAACAGCCTGCGGACCAGCCCATGCGGGCCGCGGGCCTTGAATGTTTAGGCCCACTAGAAGGCAGGCCAGCCAATGTGGGCTACGGGCTTCGGTGGGCGGGGTGGCCTAGCCCGCGGGCGGCCCGCCTTTAATTAAAAAATAAACATACTAGCAGACATCGAGCTTGGGCTGGAAAAAATAAACTGTATTTTGAAATACCAGCCAGCCTATTAACCATTATCATTACGCCCATGTATTATAAGAACGTGAAATTAACTAATAATTATCATATATATAACAATATAGACTTCCTAAAAGAAAAATAACAATAGAGAGACGACGAGGGTTTCTCTTCCTCTTCCAATGCAACCTTTTCCTTCTAACTCCAATTTCTCACGCCGACGAACAAGCAGCCACCACCGGTCAAAAAGCCCAACGTACGACCAACCGGTCCGAGTCAACCGCACTGTAAAGAAAATAGAGAAATCTAGTTCGATTTTAATATTACAATTTGTACATCATCAATGCATGTAAGATGTAGAACTGAAAAGTGTCACAATTCGTTAATTCGACTGTTAACTAGGTGCAATAATAATGAATAAAATAAAATAACTTCAAAGAATTATTGATAAATTATTGCACTCATTGGTCGCGATCAAGTAACTGTAGTATTAACAATGTAAGCATACCCAGTATAAGTGCTTCTTTCGTTTCAAATTTAAAAAGTAATGACTAGGATTTGAAATTTACTCCTTCCGAATATCATTTCAGTTAGGGGCAATAACAATAAGCAAATAAAATCAAGTACCCATCTCGTATCTGATTTTTAACTTACTGACAATGACTTCAAGTGAGTTTTTAGTAAATTATTGCATCATAAGTCGTGATCAAGAAACTGTTGCGTTAACAAGCCGACACTTAGGGACTAACTTATTAGTCAGGTCGAGTAGTGGGAGTACCTCGGGACATATATATATATATATATGTGTGTGTGTGTGCGCGCGCCCACGCGTCCTAGAAAACAACTTTAAAAAATTGTTTTTTTTTTTATTCTGCAAAAGTTATAACCAAAGATAATTGAAGAAACAATGAGAACTATATAGTTGTTCGATATCAAACTCATTCATTCAGCCCCTTAAATAAAAAGTTTGAGACATGCATATAGATTAGTGAGCTACTCCGTTTATTATCAGTTAATTTTAGGATAAAACTCACTTGAGCTTATATATTTGGTTTCATGATTTGAGTTAAATGACATTTTATTTCCCAACCTGGTATCAGTGCACTGTTTTAGCCCAAATACAATGTGATGACTGATGTGTTCCCGTCCATGCTACAATTCATGTGGACTGTGTTGATTGTTCGGTTGAAAGTAGGTCGATCCATTGTGACATGCATATAAGTTTGGTGGCTTATTTCATTTATTGCCGAATGGTTTTGATGGAATCACACTCGGGCTTATATGTTGGGATTCATGGTCCGAGAATTTAATGTCGTCTAAACTATATCTTATGAAAGACAGCAAGATATAGATTCTTCGTTGCTACATGTTACAAATGATTTTTACTTTTGTTTGGTTTTGTGATCCGTGACTGTTGAACTTCTTGCATCAGGACGAACACATGTACCTAAAAAAAATAGCCACACATATATATTATAGTGAAGACATTTTGTACAACACATGAACTTCAAGTAAATGTCGCCTCCATAAAAATGATTGAATTAGTTACACAAATCAATTAAAACCAATTTGACTCTTCTATTGATTAATTAAAACGTGGATTATTTTTCTTAATCATAAAGAAAGAAAACACATCCGAGTCATGAGAAAGGAAAGTGTATAATAATGTGTGTGGGGAAGCCAAGAATTAAAGTTTGGTGGGAAATAGCATCATCTTCTTACCCGGTGGATGACGACTGCAGCCACAGTGTGTTTAGTTCAAGTACTAATAAGTTGTCACCACACACATATTTTATCTCATGGGCCATAAAAGAAAACATAGAATTGATCTTTCTATAGAATGAGAAAACAACATGAAGCTGACAGATTGCACACTTTGCTCCCAAGTAAACTTCAGTCTTAACGACTCAAAAAGAGTACGAAAAATTCAATTTATAAGGCGGGGGCTCTATCTGTGTAGTTATTACTTAATTACAATAGTGCCATGATCAGATCCGAAATATGTAACGATAAAAGATGCACGTTTATTGTAATTACGATGCCCTTAAAGCTTTGTTTATCGAATATTAGACTAACGTTGCGAGTTGACAATCTTACATCATTTGTGCTGTCTTCATAAAAAAAAAAAAAAAAAAGATAAAAAAACGTGAATATATGCTATACATTTTTCGAACAAAACAAAGTCGTGAAAATTACTTATTGAGATACATTTAACTTATAGTCCTAAGGACTTGGCCAAGTAGCGGTACACATGAACAAAGTCATGGGCTTGATTATGATTCCACTTATCCTCATTAAAATGGTTGTATGTGTGAATTTTGGACAATATACATGGGTTGAAGAATTACTCTGGCTAGAGCCGACAATCGTCTCATATAATTCAATGAGGTTTACAAGACTAAAATTAGTTGAAGTGTGAGAATTATCGTTGTTGAGTGAGGATATTTTGGGCGACAATAGATATAATATATATATTTTTTATATGTAATAAAGAAAAGACTTTTTTGTTTATCCTACTAAATGTCGGGTTTCAAATTTAGCTCTCTCCATGTCTTAGAAAGAAAATGGCCCCCTTTTATTTCCATTTAATAGTCTGCCGACTAATTGGAACTATTTTAAGATTATACTGAAACCATTTATATGTAATATTTTTGTGATCGAGTCAGTTTTGAACAATTCTAGTCGCTTGAAAATTAGAATGCATTTATAATTCAACATTATTTGATTTAGGTAACAGATAGAATATATATAATATTGTATTTGATTATAATCTTTCAGTTTTCAACAGAGTAATTAAAAAAAGTGTCCTTTTCCAGAAACCTCAAACATTTGAAGCGTTGATTTGACCCAATAATAAATTCCATGTTCATTAATCAGCACGTTAAACTATTTAGGAGAGTGATAGAAAATATAACAGAATGTCAATAATAAAAAGAACATTTAGGCAAATGTCGGCTCCAAATATAATAAAAATATTATATATATATATATATATGTGTGTGTGAGAGAGGATTTTTATGATGTTCACCTTATATGAGTACCATTAGTGAGCACGTCACACATGGTATATATATATATATATATATATATTCACCTTGTATTGTATCAAAATGCGTTTCTTATGGTACCTAAGGTCCTTATATGATGTACCTTTTGTTTGCTTTAGTTTTACCTCTTTTCACTCTATTATGTACCGCACTACGTTTCTTTATGGTACATAAATATCTTATATGTTGTACATTCGGCAATGAGTATCTAAGTGTAAAAACTTTATTCTATTAAATAGGTCTACATATAAAAAAATTCTGATAATGGACTGAATTGATATTTTTTATTCAAATAGGTATTTAACTGTAAGTTTTCCTTTATTTTATTTATTTTTGGTTGCAACAAGGCTGTTAGTATCCATCGTATTCGATTGTCCTTGTAGTTGAAACTTTAACAGTAAAATGGAAATGAGGGTCGGTACTATAATTCATTAAAACCCTGGTTTGCTTTTACTACAAAAAACCTATGCTTCGTCGGGGAAAATAACGTATTTGTCCCACCAAGAAATAGAAACTTAATTAATGTCCTTACTTCAATAATGGACTAACGAGGTGATACTTTTACTCCAAAATTTGATTCTCTCCCAGTTTTAGTTTTACACTGCATGAAGTTTTACAGCTTTTCCGATATTTTTCCTCCTTATTTTAATTTCCGTAAGTCAAAGTAATAGCTTATCGTAGATATGCATCATATATTCATTCGGTTTGCCATTATAATTATTATTTTGTATGAATATGTTTTTTTTCAAAAATATTTACTTTCCCTTTATCTCATAATCAATTGATAATCATTGCACTATATTTTTTCTTAAGTGTTTCGAATGAGTTGCAAATAAAATACATTAGCTTGCTCTGTAGTCAAACGCACAATATCATTATAGTCTCCTTTATGTTTCAGTAGTTTATTTTGATAATTACACATCTAAGTCAATATATATATATATATATATTAGAATGTAACGTTTTATGCCTTCAACGGGGAATATTTATCATTCCTTTATTCTTTTTATGGTTTAAGTGAAATTACTACACTATGATGATTTAATGACTTGGAAGGTACACACAGATTATGAGGGTCGTCCCATAGCGGAGGTTTAGAACTGACTCAGATTGTATTCCTTTTCCGGAAATCACAATGGTGGTATGAGGATGTCTCTTCACAAATATTATATATATATATATATAATTCGACTTTTTTATTTTATCAATAAAGTTATCTATGTTAACCTTTCCCAAAAAAAAATGTTATGTATGTTAACTGAATTCTAAAGACCAAATCATGTGGAAATTGCTCCCGAGAAATATATTTCATGTAACATTATACTATCATAATGCCCAATCTAGTAATTAATTAATTTTATTTTGCATTTTTGGATTAAGACCAAACTTAATTTGAAAGTATATCAACGTGAATCTGTTCAACCACTGGTATTCTTTTTTTTTTGTTTTGGCATTACAATATTACCAAGAGACAAATATAGCAATAGTATTTCCCAACCTTCTCCCGCTAAAGTTAATTTTTTTATTGCTTGAAACAAGATTTGTAGAATCTTTGTTGATTATTTTTTAATCACACACACAATAAGGTCAAACCCTTCCATCCCTCGAAACTCATCGATTTTCTGTTGCAGTTTGTCAATTCATTACCTAACTTCGAATGGCCCGCACCTTCATAGATTCCATATGTAATAATGCATATATATATATATATATATATACATATATGTATATACAATATAGTATATCTATGCATAATAATTCACAAGGCTAATCCTTTCTAATTGTATGATATTACATATATATATATATAACATATATATATATATAAAGATTAGATGAATCATAATTTAATGTCACTAAGTTTACCGATTTCCAATTTTGGATCGTCATATCAGAAATATGTCACTAACTTCACATGTCAGAACAAATTTGGGTCTTCGACTCTCCAATAAAATAATTAAAAACTATACGCCATCATCGAATTCAAGTTAGTAGCAAAGTGAGTGAAAAATGTTTCATATCATCAGTCAATCCGGATTTCCAATATGAGAACCAAATTTGCTTGTAGTTTCGGAAAAAAAAAAAAAACTACTTTGCTTGGTAACTATCTTTTGCATAACGACCCAAAGTCATATTTAGTGAATCAAATTTCTAATCTTTCTAATTATATACATCAAAGTAAGATTGATGATCATGCATTCTTAAAAAACTATGGTAAACGTTTCTTAATTTGACAAAAGGTTACAATTATTCCCACTAAGCTTAAGATTATCCATTCAACATATTCCAAATTCTAATCCCATTTTACACAAATATCATTTAAAATACATTATATATACAAACTCCCCTCTTCTCATATTATCCTTCATCAAAGACCAAAATAGAAAGTAATAAAAATCATCTCATTCACATGAACACCTCCACACACCAATACGTAACTGGGACTTCAAAATCCAAGACCATGGAAGCTTTATCTTCTGGTGCGAAGTTGTTAGGAGCACCAGAAGAGGAGAGCAGTTGGACTTATTACATTCAAGGGTTCATGCGTGAAGAAGAAGAAGAACATCGTAATAACATCAACGGTGGTGATGATGAAAATCGGAATACTGCTTATTCTTCTCAACAAGAGAGCCCTTCACTTATTTCTGATGCATCTTCCTCTGCGATATCCAAGAAGTTGACTTATTATTGTACGGATGATCATAGTCATCGAGGGTTTTCTACTGGTAAGAGTATTAATAATAAGAATTTGCTTATAAAGCAAAGCAGTTTTAAGAAGCAGAAAACCAAATTTGTATCAACGCCTAATTTGGAGAGTAATGATTTGGAAGACACAGCTAGCTCTCCTGTCAGCAGTCCAAAGGTGAACGTGATTATTATTAAATGTTATTTAATATTTTAAACTTATGATCGTATATAGTTTTTTGGTTTGAGTTTGTTATTTTTTTTCGTGATTTAATTCTACAGATTTCTTACGTGAATCAGTACATAAATCAGAAAGAAACGCATAAGATGGACGTTTCATAGGTAGTTAAAGGGATTTTTTTTTTCTTTCTATTTTTCACCATGCTTGCATACAATGATTGTTATATACAGTGCAAAAAGAAAAAGGGAAAAATATATGGTAAATCATCCCGTCAAAAATTCGTCTGAATTTGCATTTTTTTTTCGACGGAAAAGACAGTCGAAATTAGCATCGTCAACTTTGAAGTTCTGTCGAAATCTCCCTCGATTATCTTTGCAGGCGAATCATGGAAAATCCGGTCGAAAATTAGTTTTTACCAAAATAGCAATGTAAATGAGGTTATTTCTTCATTTTCTCAAAGGCTTGAATTTCGAATAATACCTTCAAATTTTCTTTTTCAGACGACGAGATGTATTTATATGGAAAGAGTGGAGCACTCACTTGAAGTTGAGAGGAATTGATGAGAACCACGCACATGAAGAAAAAGGACTCGGTGTGTTTATGTCTGTCTTAATTTAATTTTATTTTTTCGCTTGTTTCACGCTTAGCTTAATTGTAATATGTTTGATAATATTAGGATTCTCCCATCAAACTAAAAAAAAATGTCTTTTATTTTGCTTTCGTTTTGTTTTTAATTTTATCTATGTTGTCCAAAATTTCCATCTACAAATAACGTCAGTAACTTTTGGCCATTTGCCCATGTTTGAGGGTACGAGGAAATCCCCCACTAACAATCATATAGTTTTACTAGTCATCAAGGCTGATCACGAATTTATCAATTTTGATCAATTTAAATTTCCATCAATTTTTAGCCATGGAACATAAACGGTAAAAATGGCGTATCACCGGCCGATTTGAAGGATGTATAGTAATCTAGGCACATGTTAAATTTAGTTCTACTATATGGATTTTTTATCACCATATTTAATATTTGAAAAACAAGCAACTCACTTCATACATTGCACAAATTTGGATATTCGTCGTTTTTTCTACAAAATCCCCAAAATATTTACTTGGCTGGTGACTTGAAATTTTTTCCACCTTGATGGAATATTTTTCAATCACCACCATTTCAACTTATTAAGATAATTGAAGACCCAAATTTGTTGACATAAAAAATGATGAGAGACCCAAATTTGTTGACACAATAAGTTAGTATATCTAAATGCATAATTTACCAATTCAATGTATTTGGGTAGAAAGATAGACCTCCCCCAATGAATTTTTCAAACTTTCTCTTTGATTTATTAGCGTTCAGAAAAAAAGATGAATATTATAGGCATTTGACCTGTATCGAGTTAACAAGTGTGGGGTATTTATTTTCATACTCCGAATAATTGTTATTCCAATTTCCAACACAATAGCATGTTGCAGATGTCGAAATTCTATTTGCCCTTTGATCACTTAGAGAGCATATAGATTATAGACAATTGCTGCGGTAAGGGTTCACAAAATTCAATTATTTCCGACATATCTTATTAAAAAGCCGAAAATGCATGCAACATTACATACTATGTTTGGTAAACTAATCTCATTACAGCTAAGCTTAAGACAAAGGCAATGATAGTTAACTATTTACAGCTCATTCTCTCGAACAAGCATCAGCAGCAGATTCTCTGAATCACCAGCAGCCAACAACCAAACACCATTATTTGCTCATAATGAAGCTACTGCAACTTGATAAAAAAACAAATGACCACTAAATATATAAGATAATGATCTCATCAAATGTGGCTCTTTGCTGAGAAATGGCTGTTAGATAAGCTTAGACAGTCCAAATGGCCAATCTTGAAGAAGCTTAATCTGTCTACAGCTTATCTAATAATAATTCTGGTATGATCTTAAAGATGTCTCCAACAAGTCAATAATCAGAAACCTGTAATTCAAAGTATACGGCCGTGTGTGTGCTTGACGATTAGGGATGCAATGCAAAGGGTGTCAAAATTAAAAATCATATATAGACGACGTAAATCATCCAGTTGTGAGGATTCCTTATTGTTGTCATTGAGTAATTAAAAAAAATACAAGTGTATCTCCCATCCAGAGTCATGCAATGTTAAACAACAGTTCAGGAAAATGAAAACTTATGAATAATTATTTAGTTATTCCTTGGATAAGTCGAGCAGACACGTGGAGAGTGAAGGGGGAGATATTTCTTTAAACCAAGACCTGAAAGATTGGTGCATCGGCATCTTTATTAACAGCAACAATGACTGTTTTAAGATGCCAATTTAGGTAATTTTAAGTTAAGATAATGGTTTAAAGACCTGTGCTCATATTATCATCAGTTTCATATAATAAATTAAGAAATAAAAGGTGATCAATCAATCCTTTGTTTGAGAGATCAACTTTATCTATTGATGATTGTGAGGCAGCTTGGACATAGAGGAAAAGATGTAGCTCTAAAGGTCACAGCATGCAAGATGATCAATCCTTTGTTTGCCTAAAGATTTGATGCCTCCACGAAATACATCTTTCAAACAAATTGAGAGGAGTACCTTGATTTACATGAAGAATTGAGGAGAGCCATCAATCTTGGCCACATAAGTGATGGGAGAAACGCCCAAATAGTGCTGGTGCGCAGGGAAGAATATTCTTCCCAAAAGAACCCGATGCAGCAGTTATATGAGAATAGCTACCTCTCTTCTGCATGATTTCAACAAATTTAGCCCAAAGTTCTGCAAAAGAATATCTGAATTTGTCCGAATCAGCAACAAGGAAATGGATCAGAAAATGTCAATGAATGAGATGAAAATCAGAAATCAGGAGCAGCGGTAATACGAGAGACGAACTTAATCTGACAAGATTTACACAAAATTGGAAATTCTTGACGAAATTCAAGAGAACTCAAAAAGAAGAAACTGAAATTCATGATGATACCTTTGAAATTGAAGGATGTCTCGAAGCAGCACGAGATGCAGCTTCTTGCAATAAATCACCGAACCCAACAAGAGTAAAGATATATGATATTTGTCACAGCCTCTACAGCACTCAAAGGTGAAGCTTTAACACAGCGTCCCTCATCTTCTGCTAATCTGTGTCCAGAGACAAAAGTAGAAATCATAAACTGATCATCTCAGGCGTACTTAATATATCGATTTCAGCGCCTCGCTTTCACTCTTTTCCTATTCATTCTCTAATATATCCGTTTCTCTCTTATTCTCTTTTTGTATAACCTTCTCATTCGCATTTTGTGTCCACGTTGTACCCTTCGTTAACTTCCCGCCTTCGATTCTTAGCCAAGTCTCTAGATCCACCTTCCTTAATTTCCCCCAACCGGTGCATCTTCATTTTCTCTTCACACAACTATTTTCCGTGTGACCAATTTTGACTACCGCGGTGACAAAAGCTTTGCATATGCTCATATCGAAAATCAACCCAACATACCTCTCGGCGGGGGTTTATCCGAGTTAAATTGCACCAGAATGTTAATATTTCTACCCCATTTGCTTCCTTTTCTCAGGACACAACACACCTCGAGAAGTTCAGAGAAGATTTTACCCGGATTTTTCCAATTCCTTTTGAGCCCCAATGCGTTGGAATGTTCCGCATTTGTATCCACCGGGTGGTTTCCCAAGTGAAAATCAGCCGCTTGCACCTTCAAACCATCTGCCCAGAATTAAAATTGCGGATGAAAGAGCTATTATTGCTTGCCAATTAGTACCTGCATCTTGCCCCCTACTGAATTAAATACAAATTGGAAGAGGTTATCACCTAATTCTCGCATCCGCCATATGCTTGTAGGTCTATTTCGTAAGCTAGAGAGATTTTGCCCTTTCATCACCATAAATTCTGAATATTCATCTGAAAATAATGTGAATGTAGACTCTTTTAGTACGCTCGTATATCAGATCTATGGGTGCTTTGCCTTCCATTCATATACCAGTAGCCGACTCCAGCATTTGACCACTCTGTAAAAAACAAACAAAAAAAAGCAAGAAAACTTAAGACAGCGCAGAGTAGAGTAGAGAACTAGATAAAAGGCAGTGAAGGATTTTATTATTTCGAAGTAGAACAGCGAAATATGGGTTCAGAGCTATTTATTAGAAGAGTTGATTTACTTTCGCTCCATTTATGATTTTCAACTTCATCGTTATCCTTCCAAGTATTTCTTCATGTTCATTACTCATTTGCGAAAAATTATGTGTTTAATACCATCAAGCATTGAAAAGAAGGAAATAATTTTTCTTTACAGATTCAATTATACCAACTGTTATCATTATTATACTAATATATTCAATTATCATATTAATTGTTATCATTGTTATATCAAGTCAAATTTAATAGTATTATATCACTATTATACTAGATGTGCATGTTATTATACCAATATATTCAATTATTATACCAGTTGTTATCACTGTTATACCAAAAATAATGTTATTGTAATATTCGAATTGTTGGTATAATATTCGAATTTATTGGTAGAATAATCAATTTTATTAGTATAATAAGCGGGTTTACTGGTATAGTAATCATATTTTGTGGTAAATATGCAAAAAAGACTTCGTATAATAAAATTATAATAACATTGTTTATGGTATAACAGTGATAACAATTAGTATAACAATTTAGTATATTGGTAGAATAATGAGAACAGTTGGTATAATAGTGATAATAGTTGGTATAATATTCTTAAATTTGACTTGATATAAAACTGGAGAGAGTTGAAATAATATTTATGTATGAAGCAATGTTATTTTTTGTCTTATTAACGCTTTTGGGGTATCAAACACATAATTTTTTACAGATGAGTACCTAATAGGAAGAAATAATTCGAAAGGTAATTAAGAGGAAGTTGAAACCTTAAAGGGTATTGAAATGAAATTTACTCTTATTAGAATAGTGAAACATAGAGCTAATTATTTAATGATATTTGCATGAGATAACCGTATTGTATTTAAGAATACGGGTGTTTTAAGAACGTTTAATATAGGTGATGTGTAAAAACGTTTTTTTTTAAACAAAAAATAAAATAGATGGGTTTTTTTTTTCTGTCCCGGGGTAGCTCCTATATATATCGGCGTGGGCTTGCGCCACACAGACCTGACGGAGGCTTAATTGTGCCACACACTCCAGAGGTGGAACTAATCCATCTGACAATGATAGTCATGTGCCATAAAGCTCATGAGGAATACTCAAGGAAATTGTGGAAGGTAGAATTCGATCCCACGACACCCACAAAATCCTCAAGGCCTTTCCCTTGACCACTAGACCAATGCATCATTGGCACAAAACAGTTAGGTTATAGGTACACCGGTGTGTAAAATTGGGGTTTGTCATAGTGGAAACAATGGATTTGGACCAAGACTAAGCATCCACGAAGAGAGAATGGGTTCTCGTAGAAAGAAAAGGCGCACTTTGAGTTTTGTATGTTAACATCTACTTGGTTTAACTTTTTTCTTAAAAGATAAAAGGTAAGTTATAAATTGTAATCATTTTTTTTAGTCGTTGATAATAAGAAAAAAGGATTACTAAATTTATGCATCCGAACAATTATGGGTTTGATTCTTTTCCGACAAAATAAGCTGAAAACTTATGTAGTTGCTCACTTGAAATATTTTCCACTCACTACCATGCGATTTTGAAATACAACAAAGTAGAATTTCCAAGTTATTTTGTTGAAAAGAAGAAAGACATTAATTTTATTTCGTCATATGTAGGTAGTGACTTGTTTTTTGGACATTTAATGATTGAAAGTTGAAAATCGATATACTTTTCTTCTAATTTATGATTTTATTAATATAAGTCATCTTGTAATATATAATTTTATTAATGGAAATTCTATTGGCACCCTCTTAATTCTATTTGCACCCCTAATAATTAGGGTAATTAATACTTCAATTTTTAAGGTTGAATAAGCCTTTATTAATTATTGTCTCCAAAAAAATATCTAACGTCTTTAGTAACTCAAAATAAATAATTTATTATATTTAACTTTAAAAAAATAGAAAATAAAAAATAACAAATGTGACAGCGTTGAATAATATTTATATACTAGTAAACTCTGCACATTCGATGTGTATGCAACTAAACTTAAACCTCATGACGTTTACTTCAAATGAAAATTAAATTTCAAAACGCCGAAAAACCTCATGTTAAGATGTTTCCAATTAACAACAACCTCGATATAATATTTCATATGCATCTAATTACAAAAAAAAAATAGTAAAGTAACTCATCTCTCTTGGAGATCTTGAAGTTGGGTCGTCAAATTCCCATAGTATGTTTGGTCCTAGAAACACCTCTATCAACTTAAAAAATTTTAAATCAAGTTTATGTGGCATTAACTTTTTACACACCCATCAAAAGTAATTAATGAGAACCCTAAATTTTGTTTGTCAAAAATCCGCTCATAGACAACTGTGAATCATAACTACAAATCAGTAGACGCAAAAACTAAACGAAACCTAAACAATTTCATCAATATCTGCACATAAATCAGATTTTTTTTTAAACGTTGCACAAACATATATTGAGGTTTATTACCTCAACATCATCATCGGGTTTCTTCACAAATGGATTACTAATAGCTCTCTTGAACAATCCTTAAATTGAACTACATGTGATACGCGAAAAACACAAAATTATGTAGTTATGTTATCGCAATCATGTTTTTTTTCTCATATGGGCATTTATTAACCATTCTTCAGCATCGAAGAATTAGTTTTCCCGTTGAATTAATTGAAACCGACAATCATAGATGGAATTTAACATTAAACGTGGGGATAAACGTGGGTAAATAAATTGATTATTGATAATTATTAATAGTTGAATAAAATGTAATTGGTGAATTGATACACCAAATCAATTATATGGTGACAATTTTTAAAAGGTCTTGAGATTAATATAAGAGTATAGATTATTTTGTATTTGATCAAACCAATTCATTAATATTACCAATAATTATATATTACCTTTAATATTTAATCTTATATTTTAATTTTGTAAAGATTTCTATTGCAACATTTGTTTTTTCATATATTTTTAAGATAAATTAAATATTAATATTGATAAATTTTATTTTTATGTCGTATAATATAGTATATTAAAATAAGTTTAAGATATAGTTACGATTACTAAAGATATATGACATTACTTAATAAATAAGTGATAACAGTTAAAATTGGATAACTTTTTTTTAGAATTAATAAAATTGGATAAATTAGATAATCACACTCATGCATTAATAAAAAAACAGTTAATTAATTACTTTTTGATAAAGAATATGTTATAATTAGTGTTGTTGATTCCAGGTTAGAATCTTAAACTTTTTCTTAATTTCAATGTTTTTTTCATAGTAACGCCCTTTTAATAGCATAGACTTGTCTTGTAATTTATATTCCATGACAATATTAAGAGTGTGTGAATTAATTTCTTGTCTATTTATTAGGATAGCCAGAAGATTCTTTTTCAATATGCGTAACTCGGAACAAACTTTTATACCGAAAACAGGAAAATATTTTATATTCGTTCAATTGTTGTAGGTGAACTGCTTTAAAAGTTAGGGAAATTTTTTTAGATACATTTAAATAATTCTGAAAAATAATAAAAGAAATTGATTACGTGCATTATAATAGACTAGAATAGTTTAGAACTTTCTCTACTTCCACGACCACGAAACATGAATTAATAACATTATATGGAAATTTCTATAGCAATTCCACGAATGAACAATGAACGGGTCAGCGTGTTTCTAGAAGGATACAAAACAACAAACAATAAAATTTTTCTTTCCATCCATTTTAGGGTAAATTATGCTATATATCCCCAACTCGTTATACTGAAATACACATAACTATCTTGTGTTATCTAAAACTTAGCACCGTATCCACGGCGTTGTTTAAAACTTAGCACAATATTCCTGTGTTGTCGAAAACTTAGCACCATACCCTATGTGTTTTTTAAAACATAGCATTATACTCCCAATTATTAGGTGAAAATGACAATGAATAAATATTACGTAATTTTCGAATCATATGGATGTTGATGTCTATTTTTTAAACCAGTTTTATGCTATTTATCCTTTATTTTATTATTAATTAGGCTGCCCGTGGATAGGTAGAGAAATGTCCACGAGATTGTTCATCCTTATCTCATCCACCACGTAAAGAAAAGAACAAAGCTAATGTATGTGCGTGACACAACACAACAACCGCACCACCTAATAAATAATTTAATAAGTCGACTCTTGATTTAAATTGAGAGAAAAATTATATGCAAATTGCAAATGAGTTTTAAAATTATACGCAACTTGCAAATGGGCCAAAGGCCGGCTTGCGTTGGTTTTAAGCAGCATTCTTTTTCTATATAAAGCAGACGCTTCCTTCCTCATAATTCACTCGAACCCTAAAAAAATTCTCATCAACGCTCTCAACGAAAGCTTCGTCGTTCAATTCTCAATGTAAGTTTCTTTTATAGCCTCGATTTCGTTTGCTTTTCTATCTTCTAAACGAAATTTGTTCGTGAATCGATCTTTTATTTATCCAGTAGAGACTTTTAAGGTTTGTGTTTTTTCCTCGTGAGTGTTGATTGAGGTTGCAACCGGATCTGAATCTGCTGCTTCTTATCAATTGTAATTTGAGTCTAGCTTATACGATCTTGTAATTTGAGGTTGCAACCGGTATTGTCCAGATCTGTCGGTTTTATTGTTCAGATCTGATCAATCCGTGAATTTCAATTTATTTTTTCCTGATTGAAGTTTCTGTTTCTATCGCGATGTCAATTGTTATTCAGATCTGTTAGATCCGTTTCGTTAATAAAGCCGCTCGCTTTTCACCAACAGATGCAGATCTTCGTTAAGACCCTCACCGGCAAGACCATAACCCTCGAGGTCGAAAGCTCAGACACCATCGACAACGTCAAGGCTAAGATCCAAGACAAGGAGGGCATCCCACCGGACCAGCAGAGGCTGATCTTCGCCGGGAAGCAGCTCGAGGACGGAAGAACCCTAGCAGACTACAACATCCAGAAGGAGTCCACCCTCCACTTGGTCCTCCGTCTCCGCGGTGGCATGCAAATCTTCGTCAAGACCCTCACAGGGAAAACCATAACCCTCGAGGTGGAGAGCTCTGACACCATAGACAACGTCAAGGCAAAAATCCAAGACAAGGAAGGGATCCCACCGGACCAGCAGAGACTCATCTTCGCCGGGAAGCAGCTCGAGGACGGGCGTACTTTGGCTGATTACAACATCCAAAAAGAGAGCACCCTCCACTTGGTCCTCAGGCTCAGAGGAGGCATGCAGATTTTCGTCAAGACCCTCACGGGCAAGACCATAACCCTTGAAGTGGAGAGCTCTGACACCATCGACAACGTCAAGGCTAAGATCCAAGACAAGGAAGGAATCCCACCGGACCAGCAAAGGCTCATCTTTGCCGGCAAGCAGCTCGAGGACGGGCGAACCCTGGCTGATTACAACATCCAAAAGGAGAGCACCCTTCACTTGGTCCTCCGTCTCCGCGGTGGTATGCAGATTTTCGTCAAGACCCTCACGGGCAAAACCATAACCCTCGAGGTTGAGAGCTCCGACACCATCGACAACGTCAAGGCGAAAATCCAAGACAAGGAGGGGATCCCACCGGACCAGCAGAGGCTCATCTTTGCCGGCAAGCAACTCGAGGACGGGAGGACTCTTGCTGACTACAACATACAGAAGGAGTCCACTCTTCACTTGGTGCTGAGGCTGAGGGGAGGTATGCAGATTTTTGTGAAGACGTTGACTGGTAAGACCATAACGTTGGAGGTGGAGAGCTCAGACACGATTGACAATGTGAAGGCGAAGATTCAGGACAAGGAGGGGATTCCTCCGGACCAGCAGAGGCTGATATTCGCTGGTAAGCAGCTGGAGGATGGGAGGACTCTTGCGGATTATAACATCCAGAAGGAGTCTACTCTCCACCTTGTTCTTCGCCTCCGTGGTGGGCTCTGAGTGAAGTGGTGGTCGCTGCGTTTGTGTTTGGTGGGTGTTTTATTATGTGCTTTGGTGAATGGGTGAATCGTGGTTTTATGTGTTTTGGGTGGTAATTGGTATGTTGAACAATAAATAATGGTTTAGTGATGTGTGAAGCCTTTGAATGCGTGTCTGGCACTTGGTAATGAAGTGAATTATTACTCCTAGTATTTTCATTTCTAAGAAGCTTTCAACTTTCTGCTGTGGAACGCTGTGTGAGCTTTCATCCTCTGAGCAAGCAAAAACCTTAAGAGAGAACTTTCCCCGTCGCTGCCTCAGGGAAGAGAATGTGGGGAATCCAGCCCCGTTCGGGGTGGATCCTGCCTCACGGGAGAGAAAGCGGGGAATCCTGCGGGGAATGGGAAATCACCTCCCCATTGCCTACTCAAGAGAGCATGACAATAAGTTTCCCAAGGATAAATAATATTACATAAAAAAGACAACATAGGTGAAAACATAAACCATTAACTTATCATTTCACTGACTATTTTTCCCTAACTTTTAATTCATGATTGAAAACGAAAATTACATTTATGTTCACACTTCCAAGTATGTGGTTTAAACTTTTGTTTGGTATAAAGGTTTTGTTAATTGTGTAATCGTATTGACACTTGAAGCCAAATATATCATTTTTTTTAAAGCTTATGAAAAATATAATTATTTGATACAACACTAATAATGTTTTTCTTGGTCTTTTCCATGCAAAAATGCTAGTGTGTAATGATGCATTTTCGCTTAAGTCTTCGCTTAGCAATCACGCTCTTAGAGTCCGTTTGGTTGGAGTGATGAGTTTAGATGATATTATTTAAAGTTGAGTATATATAATGGGGGGTATGAGTTTTTTTGGGTGTTTGGTTGATGAGATTAAGTAATGATGTCCAATATGTTTGGTAGATGGGTTTTTAGATGGGATTAAGTTTAAATATAAAAAATTACAATTTTACCCCTTCAGTTAAAAAATACGGTACGAGGAGAGAGAGGAGAGAGAGGAGAAAATGAGAGAAAGAGAATAAGAGGGGAGAGAGAGGGGGGAGAAGAGAGATAGAGAAAGGGGGGGAGGGAAGGAGGGAGGGAGGGAGGGAGAGAGAGAGAGATGGGGGAAGACGATAGAGGGGAGGGAGAGAGAGAATAGGGGAGAGTTTAAAAAAAAAAGAATAAATAAAATTTAAAATAAAAGGATAATTTTGTTAAAATGGAGGTAATTAACTAAAAAAATGGCTTATAAGGGGTATTAGGAGGATATTAATAACCTTTCCTTTAAATAAATCCTCTAATCAAGTACCCTTTAGTTAATCCTAACACTCCTAATTCCTATTGTGAAATAATTCTTGATCCAAAAAAATTCAACAACTTGCTAATGGGCCGGTTTGTGTGAATGTACAAATGGGCTGATGGACCTGTTAGTAAAACTTCGGAATGTTACACTTAGTAGCAGCCCATATATTATACAGTGTCCCCACATATTACATTTCGTACCCATAAAGTAGTAGGTAACTCTAATTACGCCTCCCTCTTAGAAAAATTACTTTTCCACTCACTCACGCACTTCAATACCTCGCTGTAGCACACTCTACTCGAAGGCGAATATCTTAGCTTTTCAGCAACCAAATGGCACCCGCAGCTCCTAAATCAGGAGATGCAATCTTCGCCAGCGTAGATCGCGTCGTAAGTTCACATTTTCTCCATTTGAAGCTGCCGAATTTTGGTTGATTGAGTTTATGTTCGATGTTTTTTTTTCAGAATGCTGAGCTTTTCACTTTGACGTACGGTGCCATAGTGCGCCAGTTGATTACCGATCTGGAGGAGGTGGAGGAGGTCAACAAGCAGCTCGATCAAATGTATCATCAAATCCTCCCTATTTACCTTCTGTCCTTACAATTTCTCGAAATTATGACGTACAGAATTCAATTCTCCAAGTTTATGCAAATGCTTGCGATAAATGATCAATTGGATCTGGTTTGGTTTGTTACTCATCGGTGGCTCTCTTTTGAGTCTCTTTGTATTTGTTTGCAGGGGTTATAATATTGGCGTAAGACTGGTGGATGAGTTCTTGGCTAAATCGAATGTTTCGACATGTGTTGATTTCAGGGAGACTGCTGATGTCATTGCTAAGGTATTCCCTCCTTACTTCCTTAATGCTGCTACATTTGAATGACTGATTCAGAATTTATAGAATTCTTCCATCATATTTTTGGGCATAATTTAGTGCATTTTTATTTTCTAAATGATCTGGAAAGGGATAATATATTTATGAAAAAACACATGCAATTCATTAGCATAATATGATATATTCGTAGCATTGATCTGTTCGTTTTAGAATTCCCAGTTACTTACTCTTCATGCAACTCAAGCTGTGGAGTCTATTGTGTAGTACATGGTTGTGTACATATACATCTTTGTTAGATGTTGGAATTTTTTTTTTAACAAATCAGGCGGTATAATTCTGGCATGAAATTTGGCTATAATTTAGTGCTTTATGCATAAAGGAATTGGAAATTGACTTGTTATCGAAAACAAACCTGCAATCGATGAGCAGATTGTGGTATTTTGCAACGGAGTTTTGTTCTTTTAGAATCCCGACTTCCTAGTTACTACTCCTCCTCATGGTACTCAATCTGTGAAGTCTCCATTGTATTGTCATGCATTCGATTAGTCTTTTCGAGAGGAAGCAACAGATTTTATCTGATTTTAATTAAAAAAAAAAAAACAGGTGGGGTTCAAAATGTTCCTCGGGGTCACTGCATCTGTCACCAACTGGGACGCACAAGGCACAAGCTGCAGCATAATCTTGGAAGATATTCCATTGGTGGACTTTGTTGAGCTACCACCAGATACTTGCCAAGGGCTGCACTACTGCAACATCCTAAGCGGAGTTGTTCGAGGAGCTCTTGAGATGGTAACAATCATATTTTGTCTTCTTTCGAGCACGGTCTTGTGTTTTAGGGCATTGAGCATATACTTAGTTGTATCCGTCTTATTTTTTTCAGGTTTCGATGAAAACTGAGGTAACATGGCTACGCGATATGCTCAGCGGAGACGATGTCTTCGAGCTGCAAGTGAAGCTCATCAAGCAAGTTCCCGAAGAGTATCCGTATAAAGACGACGAGTGAGTCGAGGTTCGTGAATTGTAATTTTCTTAGTTTATTGAATTTTAAATACATCCAGCACTTTGTGTTCTGTTTTTTTTAGTGAATGGTAGCCGAAAACTTTGGTCACTTCCAAAATTTCAGTTTTAATGAAATCATTGTTTGAAAAAAAAAAAAAATAGCCGAAAACGTCGAATGAATATCCACATAGAGAAAGAGAAAAAATAAAAAAGGCATTCAACACATTTTACAAGCAATAATCTAACATCAAATCCATGTTTGATCACAGCCAAAGACCACAGCGTCGAAAAAGAAATGAAAAACATGTGACCGTCGAGCACGAATGATTTAGAGATAGATAGTTACAATTTGCGGGACCTGTAAACAGAGAGGGCTAAGCAACGGGGGGACGAAGCACGTGGTCCTGAGAGGTGTCGATGGAAGCAGGCGGCAAGAACTGCCACATGGCGATGCCTGGATAGCCGATGACGGGGACCAGCTTGTTAACCCCCGGGGGCCCACCATGGCTTTGGGCGGCGGCGAATGGAGGAATCATCTGAGGATGATGAGCCTGTAAGAATCCTCCTGGTTGTGGTGGGGTGTTGGTTGTCTTAAGCTGGTGCTCGAGCTTTTCCTGCTCGACCTTTAGCCTTTGCTTCTCTTCCCGCAGCTCATTTTTCTCAGCCTAACACAGTGATACCAATCGGGTTATTAATGAAAGAAATAGCCCGTCATCTACGATAAACGTTATCGTATATAATAAGTAAAAGGCGGACGCCATTTTTGTCCCAATGTTTGGGGTATGAGCGTTTTTAGTCCCCCCATGTTCCGAGATGCCACATTTAATCTCCAGTGTTACCAATTTTTGGGCCATTTTTTATCTCCCGGTTAATTTAACCGTATTAAGTTGGACAGAAGTGCGGGCCGGGTCAGGCCAAATCACCCAGTCTTTGGCCCGCAACATTCAGGTTGGCCCAGCCCTGCCCGTAATATTTGATGATCCGACGACCCGTAATTCCGTCCAACTAAACGATTCAAATTACCGGAGGACCAAAATCAAAGGGACTAAATGTGGCTTTTCGGAACATGGGGAAACAAAACGCTCATACCCCAAACAATGGGGACCAAAAACAACGTTCTCCCATAAGTAAACAAGCAATGGGAGCACGGATTTGTTTCTTTACTGGGTCACTGTATAATAGGGGTGGCAACGGGCAGACCCACTTAGATCTAGACCCTGACTTGGTTATAGATCCGTTCAATATTTTAGAAGTGTTAATATTTATGATCAAGACTAAGACTTGTTGGATCTTCCAATGAGTCTTTAATAAGCATTTTTGTCATCCCTACTGTACAAGGGTAAATGATTATTTGAAATTTCAAACATCAAGATTTTCTCAGCAAGGCTCTATTGGCATTAAAATTTTGGATTGCTTTTCCTAAATCAACCTATGATGGGGAAAACAGTGTAAGTAAATATTATCGATCAGATTCATAACAGGGATGTTATGAATCAAAGCTTATTATGTGTAAACAATGTGACAAATGTTTTAGCTCTTGCTTGAAGATTTGCATTTGACATATCTCTTATGGAACATCGCATAACTTCGTTAACAATCTTCAAACAGGTTTATTATTAGACATGAACGTCGTAGCATAACTTAACGAAACTCATAGTACCTTGAGTTCTTTAATTTTGTCCTTGAGATTGGAATTTAAATCATTCAGCTTCTGAGCTTCACCTCTTAGCTGAGTTACCATGCGAAGGGCATCGAACAAGATGGCAGATTTATCTGCTTTAGGAGCCTTCCCTGGCTCAATAAGGGCAGCCAATTCCAAGAACCTAGTATTATGCATTAACAATTAATTCTAGCAGAAAAAAATGAACTAAAAAAATGGAGAGAAACCCAGAAAATGCAGAAACAGAAAAACACTTGTCGTTCAATCGGTCCCTTCTTTGCTTTTCCCTGCATGCTTTGGCGCTTGAAGGAGCACACTCCTCGTTCCTAGCACTGTCAAGAAACAAACTCAATTATACGATTTATCACAAAACATTTCACAAAACACATCCATCATCATAGTTAAATTTGAAGTCTAGTATAGTATGAGTGCTTATCTAATTCAGCTTAGGCATGATGAAATATATCATATCTCTACTCTCTCAAAAGTTAAAATGCAGACGGAGAAAAACTGTTAAAACTTATCACCAAGCATTGACAGAGACCCGGATACAAAAATAATCGAACAAGAGGTTCCTCACCGTTTTTTCGAAGCAGATATTATAGGCACTTCTGGCTGCACAAATGAATCATCAGCTTCCATTCTATCAAATAAAAGCAAAGTATCTTCAAGAAAACGTCAACATTGCTTTTTACCTTGTGATAGTTAAGAGAGTTGGAAACGCTAACTGTTCTAATAAGAAAGTATCTTAAATGTCCAAGAAAGAATGAAACAGAGTATTTAAATCAAAGGTACAATCATAAAGACTCAAAACTTAATACTCGTCATAACTGAGATATTACTGAAGCAGCATGAACAATCCTCAACACAACGTCAAAGATATATGTGCTAATCTAAGAAAATGAACATTTAGCCCTTACGAAACCCTAAGTGATCAAAGAGGCACAAGCAAGAAGTTAAAGCACAAACAATTACAACAATCAACACCAAATTGAGGAAAAGGGCATCAAAGTGCGAAAAAATTGACACAAAAAAAAAACAAATAGAAATTAATAACAGCAAATAAAGAAAGGTATATAGCAGTATAGATAGAATTCAATTAAAATAAGTAGATCCTCAAACCACACAAAAAAAAAGAGGATAACAGAAAAACAGCCACAGTTGAAATCAAAATATGATCGAAACGACCAACCCAACAATATTTGATGCACCAAATGCTTGAACCGGCCATGAAAATCCCGTGTTCTGATTCAGAGGAATATCATCAAAACCCTGATCGTAAAGCCAGTTCGAATTTTCCTGGGTTGCCATCTCGCTGGAGCCAGCCGATACGACTGCGTTTGGTAGAGAAAAAATAAATAAATCGTCGTACAATTAAATTGAAATGGTCTTCACACTTTTGTGCTTCTTTTGTATTTTATCAGGGATAAAATCCAGTTTGGTCCTTAATGTTTGCCTTATAAATCAATTTAGTCCCCAATATTTCAATTGGACCAACTTAGTCCGCATATTTCGGAAATAAATCAATTTGGTCCAAACTTGACGGAAATCGTCAATTTTAACAATCGACATGTGGCATCATCACGACAGGCCACGTATCTCACAGTTAATAATATTCCGTCTAAATTGACGGTTTCTGTCAAGTGGGGATCAAATTGGTTCATTTCCGAAATGTATGGATTAAATTGGTTCAATTGAAACATTAAGGACTAAATTGGTTCATAAGGCAAATATTGTGGACCAATATGGGTATTATCCCTATTTTATCATATTATTATTATTATTATTATTATTATTATTATTATTATTATTATTATTTTGAAGTTTTCGCTTATAAACCAAAATCGGTTCGAGAAACAAATTAACAAAATGAAAAGAGTATGTTATTACTAAAAGAGGATACTGTTGGAATTTTAATAAAACTTGTTTAATGCCATGCCATGTAGATGTGTGTGTTAAAAATATTTATAATATTACTTTATATTTTATTTTATCTATAATCTAAAATATATATGAAATTTTAATTTTAAATTTATTTGTATCTTAATTTTAAGTTTATAAAAAAAAAGTTTAATTTACGAGAGTATAATTATAATAAATAAAAAGTAAAGGGTAAAATGGTAATTACTTAAATTAGAATATAAATAAAAAGAATAAAACAGTAATCGTAAATGACATACTAGACAGTTTATATATAGAGAGTATAGTTAATAATAAATCACCCATTTGATTACTTGGTGTTTCTTTGCTTACGCTATAAATTAATACGCACGGCTCACGGGGTCGGCAAAATTTGTAGTTAAACGAATTAAATGAAATACTCAATTTACAAATATTATTCAAACTCCCACTTAATTATTGTATTATTTACGTATTAAATAAAGGATTCAATTTGAGAATTCAATTTGAGAGAATCATTCAGCCTCACATCTTATTATGATCTAGCATAGCTATAAAAAATAATATCAGTGCTTACAATAATAACGCAAATTAGAGATGAGATTCAACATGAAATTAATAGTAACAAAAAAAAGTCATTTTCCAAAAAATCTTCGTAAACCATCGATATAATGTATGCAATATATAAGGCATTATTAACTTAAATTTATCACAATGGTATTATGTTATAATTTTAACTTAGAACACTATTCCGAGTCGAGTTCAGCCAAATATTATTTTATAGAGTTTATTAAATAATCGAGTATAATGTATCGAGTTTATATTATATAATTCTTTTGTTTTCTTGGTAAAGGATTTCGTAAGCAACGAAATCGATGAGCTGTCTCATAAATGGTGAATAATGAATTATGCAAAGTTAAAAGATAAATGATGCTCAAACTCGTTATTTGAGTAACATTTACTGAAAAAAGCCCTATAAGTTTAATAATTAGTTCATCGTTTCCAAATTCAAAATTTCCACGTTAGTTATTTCCGTGTTTTATTGCCCTGTAATGAAATAATTGAATGTAATGTAAAAAAATGGAAAATGATAAGGGACATGGGTCTCTTGACCCTCGGCCCAGTGTTCAACGTATTATTAGATGATAAGTAATTATTACGGTAGAAACTTTATAATACTGAATTTATAAACATCTATAAAAAAAAATGTAGGTAAGGGTATGTGCGGTGCGGTCTTGGGCGGTTTTCAGGGAATTTCACACCAAAAAATTTTAAATTACGATTTTAATAATTAAACCGCACATGCGGTTTTGAGCGGTTTGACGGTGGAGATGCGGTTTGCGATTTTTTACTAAGGGTGTAAATGAGCCGCGCTCCATTTTTAGGCTCAAGTCATCCTTTCGGTTGAGCTCGAGCTCGTCGAGCTTTTCAGCTCCAAGCTCGAGTTGGAGCTCGTCGAGCTCGAGGTTTTTATAAATACTAAAAAAATTATAAAAAATAAATAGTAATAAATATAAAAAAATAATTAAAAAAAGGCTAGCGAGCACAAATGAGCTCGACTCGAGTTCTAATGTGACAAGCTGAGCCGGCTCCGCTCATCGTTCACTTTTTACCGATACAAGTAAGATAACATATTTTATCGAATGACACATTGTTACTTAGTAATATTGGCTTAAGCAAAAGAATTAATAAAGTCTTAATACTATATTAAAATCAAAATAATGAGCAATAAAAATCATAAGTACAAATTACAATGCGGAGACAAAAAACAAAATATAGAATAGAGGCATGAAAAGTACTACGCAATATAGAGCTTGTAGCATTGAGATAAGTTCTGTTGTTTACGTGTTTAGGTCGTGTCGATTACGACATTAATTAACTATTCATAAATATATTTGTTTTTCATGATATATTAATCTAAAAGCTAAACTTCATTTATAATTGATATTTGATTAGTATAAAGTAAAACTAGATATAATAAGTAAAATGTTATTATAAATATTAACGCATTATGAGGTTTGGTGCGGTGGTTTGTACAAAAAATTCACACCGCACTATTTTTGCTGTGCGATTTGGTAACTAAAATTAAACCGCGGTTTAGGCGGTTTATTTGACAAGGCGGTGCGGAGTGGTGCGGTGCAAGCGGTTTTCCAGAATTATTGCACACCCCTACATGTAGGTCTACCAAATGAAGGGTGAAATTTGAAATCCTTTCAATCTCTCATTGTATTATGTTTCTTGTGTTCAATGATAGAGGCAATATTCAAGATGAAATTGATTTCAACAAAAAAGAAAAAAACACATGGATCACTTTTTTCAAGACGTCTTCCTAAATCATTCAGTAGTATATACAAGAAAATTTATTTATATTTTATTTGTACACTAGTATTTTAAGCACACTCAATGCGTGAGAGTGTAATATATCACTATATTATTTATATTTTAGTAATTATTTTTAATTTAAGACCTTTTAAATGATGAAATTTGAATATTAATTTTAAATTTTTAGTATTTATAAGTATAATAAATATAAAAAGAAAAAATTGATGGGGATATAAGTGTAATAAAGAAAAATTTAAAGCGTAAAATGTTTCATAATATAAAAGTATAATATATAATAAAATATAAATGACATATCCGTCGGTCGATTGTTTTCATACGCACCTCTTCCATAAATAGATAGAATTAGTATGAAATCGATGGCTTACATGGTGTCATAATATCGAAAGTTTGGTAAAGAACATTAGTGGAGCATTTTCCATTAGGTGTGCACAAACAAATATTTGGTGGGGGTTGGTTTATGGATTTCAGCTGGTTAGCACTAGTATCATTAGACTGGTCAATGATGGCTGCAACTTTGATGATAGAAGCATATATTTGTTTCTTTTTTCTAATGGGTAATTTTATCTATCGAAGCATATATTTGATTTCTATCATGGTGTTGTTTTTCCAAACGGGTTAGTGTGTCACTCACAAACCAAAACTGAATTAAGATCTTAAATGTCTCCCGAAAATAGGGTTAAATGGATTAGCACGATGGATGCCGAAGTTTTGGTGATTGAGCAAGAACTGAATCCGTCGGCATCGAAACCGCAAATGAGAACTGGATGTCAGCTGGAGCAAGTCAGTACCGGAGCAACGACAAGGCACCTGCCATGGAAGAACAAGGTGCAGACAGCAGACTGAAGCAATGAATGCAAAGTTGCGCTGAGTACTGAAGCAGAGCAGAAGAATTACACAAAGAGGCAAAATCGGTACCCAGACGCAGTATCAACACTGAGAGCAGCAGTACCCAAAAGAGGCAAAGAAGTTAATGCTGCGAGAGCGGGCTCATGCATTCAAATTGCAACGGTTACTTCAGGAGCGTGAAGTATAAAAGGCCGAAGAACCTCATGACGTAGAAAGAGATCACTTGTAAAATCTTGAGTTTGTACGAAAGAAAAGCTATAGTCTTACGTTCTTGAGTGTTCAAATATTCGAGTGTTTTTAGTAAACAACAGACTTTAAAAAGTTGTTGTAGTTGTTAGAAGGGTATGTTGTACGTTAAGTAAACCATACTTCTAAGGATGCCTTCCTGAGGGAAGAAGCGGAGACGTATGAGTTCATTAACACTCCGAACTTCCATAAACAACTTCGGTGTTAAACACAAACACACACACACACACAAATCTACACTATTCGGTACTCAGTAGTGATATCTTCCGCGTCACTAAGTGATTGATTAAGTGTCAGAACCTAAAATACACATAGTACCGAAACCTTTCGGTACTAAGCGTTAAACACTTAGAAAAATCGAGTAGTGTTCATTCATCCCCCCTCTAAACACTACCTAGTACCGATCCGATTCTAACATATCACGTTACATTTTTATAAGGGAAGTCATGAGTTCGATTCAATTCGAACATTTAAATGTTCGCTGTCTGTGTGGAGTTGAGACATACGCAAGTCATGCGGAATTTGTTCCACTAAAAATCGAGGTCTCCCATTCAGTTGATTGTTAAGACTCGCTTCATACGGGGTGTTTGTTTTGGGCGATCCTCCAAAATATCACGGGGATCCTCATAACTGCGTTTGTTTAGCGTAGGTGATGAGTCATCACCGTGGTGGAGGATCACCTATGTGATCAAAAGGGGGTGATGTTTTAGCTTTTAGATCACCTCAAAAAAGCAGGATGATCCTCCATCACCGTGAACGGGTGATATATTCAATATTACTTTGGACAAAATTACCCCTTATCCATTGCTTATATACCTTTTTTCCTATTTTTAATTACAGTACTAACATAGTTAAATTTTAAAAAATATAGTTAATGCTTAAAAAAATAAATACATTGAAGATTATATAAAATACTTATAATTAATACTTGATTTAAAAATATATATTTAAAGCTTAAAAAATTAAAAGAAATATTTTGAAGGGTTATATAAATTACTTATAATTAATGCTTAAAAAATATTAATTTTTAAACATTAATCATTATCACGTAAAATATCACCTCAAAACGCACATATTAATACACTTAATCTGCATAATGTAGATATGGTTAAATATGACATTTACACAACTTCACCTCACATATCACTGCGATTAAACAACACACAATATTCCAATATCTCCTTGATATGCAATGTGAAATATCACCTCAAATAAACACCGTGATGTAAAATCACCTAGATTCACATCACGGTAATACCCGCATCATGGTGATGTGTATATCACCGTCATGTTGGATCACCTCAAATAAACATTCCTAAATTTTGGCCAATGAGACAAATGACTTTCATTCCACTGTGAACTTAATTGAAATATAAGAATGGCGTTGTGAGAAAATAAAAATGATAGACAAAAAAGAAAATAAGTTTTCGTATGTTGTCATTTGATAATCAAGCGACTGGATTAAATTTTAAATTACAGACTTGTTAATATAGATATGATGGCTAACTCATTGAGACATTGTGACATATTAAGGTTGCAGGTGTTAGGTACATTATTGGAATATCAACGTGGGTGGAATGTTACGGAAGTCAGGACACGGAAGACGGACAACAAAACTATTCTTAAAAGAATTCAAGAACGTTACTCGCATGTGACGATTATAACATAAATCACATATATGTCATGTTCATATGTATAATTACATATCAGGCCCCTCTTATTCCTCATATTTCACCATCCTCAAATCTTGATTTTTCCGATATTGCAAGTCTTATCCCATATATTCTTTAATATTAAAAACCGTATATGGATAGATGATAAAAGTAAAAAGTTGATTTTTCGTTGTTTTTATTATGAAATAATTGTTTGATGTTTTTAGGTGGATGTCCATATCAAGCAACTAATGGACACCAACATTATTCAAGAAGAAATAATTGAGCAAAGAGGTGTGTATGAGTCATTGTATTTTGGCATTGGGACTAAAAGTCATGAGAAATAATTGAGCAAAGAGGTGTGTATGAGTCATTGTATTTTGGCATTTTGTTTACAATTTTCCCTATATAAAGGGGATTCTTATTTGATGTAAGATGTACATAAGAAATAGAGATTCACATATGTTATAAAATAAGTATTTCACAACACGTTATCAGCACGAGCGCTCTCCGGCAACGATCAACCTCCGGACAAGATTTTATACAACTATAATCGAGGTATGGTAATTTTATTTTATGTACGGTAAGTTTATTTATAACAGTCGTACACTTACGTTACAGACAGTTTAAATTATATAAATATAACATACATACCACAAAAACGCCTTAGCCCGAGTGGTTTCGCGGAATATCGTCACTACAAGTGATGTGAGGTCCAGATTTCGAATCCCAGTGGCGGCGAGTGGAATTTTATTTTTGACGAGATTTTGAAAAGAGCGATTTAAATAATATTATTTATTTTATTGATATCTCAAGTAAATATCATATATATTTTGAATTAATTTTTGAATATACGGATGAACAAATTTTATTACCGATGGGAGAAATTAAATTTATACATCTCTGATTATTATGATTTTTTTTATAGAATCATGTCGTTTTATACAAAGATAAATCTTGCACTTCTTACTTTATTTACCGTGATGCTTATCGAGTGATGGATAATATTTTTACAGTTGTTTCCAAAATATAGTTATTAATTGTAATTTTCCTTTAAAGTATTTTTTTTTACGATAAACTTGTATTGATATTTATATTGGAAATATTAATATCATATATTTATTTTTATACTTTATGATTTGAATATTAAAACGTCTTTTGTATTTTATGATAGTATGACGAATTTGCAAAGCCTCGAGTTTATTGCACTTGACATATCAGGGAAGAATTATTTATCGTGGCAACTAGACGCAGAAATTCATCTAAAAGCAAAAGGTTTGGGTGACACTATTGTCGACCCAAAAACCACAACGGGTGCAGGTGACGCCACCGATACGGTAAAAACCACAAGCCCTCAGGATAAGGCAAGAGCTTTGATAGTTCTTCGCCACCACATTCATGCGGATCTGAGGGATGAATACTTGAATGAACAAGATCCCGCTGAATTGTGGAAAAATCTGAAAGATCGATTTGACCACTTGACAACTGTTATCCTCCCAAAGGCAAGGTATGAATGGATGCATTTAAGATTACAGGATTTTAAATCCGTAACTGAATATAATTCGGCTGTTCATAAGGTGACTGCCACACTGAAATTGTGTGGAGAAACAGTCACTGAAGATAGTATGCTGGAGAAAACATTCAGCACTTTTCATCCATCAAACATGATATTGCAACAGCAATATAGGGAGAGGAGATTTCAAAAGCATTCAGAGTTAATATCTTGTTTATTGTTGGCTGAACAAAACAATGAATTATTGATGAAAAACCACGAATCCCGACCGACTGGTTCTACTGCAATCCCTGAAGCGAATGCAGTCATAGGTAATAATGATAATAGTCGAAGCAATGATCGTGGACGTGGTCGTGGTGGACATCGAGGTCGTGGACGTGGCCGTGGTCAAGGTCGTGGTCAAGGCCGTGGACGTGGTCAAGGCCGTGGACGTGGTCGAGGAAATTACGGTGGTGGTTATCAGCATTTCCGTGGTGGTTATCATAACAATCGTGGCGGTCATCAGAATTTTCCCCAGAAGAGGAAAAATTACGAGAATAATGATGAGAAGAGGCACATTGAACAAAAGAACGACGATGAGCAATGCTATCGTTGCGGTGGTTCGGGTCATTGGTCACGTAACTGTCGCACGCCCAAACATTTGGTCGAATTATACCAACAAAGTAAGGGCAAAGGAAAGAGAATTGAAACGAATTTTGTTCAAAGTGATTTGGCCTCTGCTTCTGGGACAAAAGATGAAAATGCACATTTCGAAACTGCGGATTTCTAATTTTTCCTGAAGAAAACCAATCTATTATGTATTATTATCGTGTGCTTGATTATTGTGTGTATTGTATGCTTTATTATTGTGTGATTTGTTATGTATCGTTTGAGTATTTTATTAAGTTATATGTTTTCTTGTGACATATCTGTTTATTTTAATAATTATTTTTATGTGTTTGTTTATAAAGGAATTTCTCTGATGGAAACAAACATGTGCAATGGAGAATTATGTCTTGCAGACTGTGCAACGACTCATACGATTCTGAAGAATAAGAAATATTTCGATCATCTTGAAATGAAAGAAACAATGTTATTACAATATCGGGTAGCACAAATATAATTGAAGGCTCCGGAAGAGCCAACATTTTACTACCCAGAGGAACAAGGCTGACAATTGAAAACGCCTTATATTCTCCTAAGTCTCAAAGAAATTTATTGAGCTTTAAAGTTATTCGACATAACGGATATCATATTGAGACTGCAGAAAAGGGAGATGTTGAATATTTGCACATTACAAAGGGGGTTTCTAATGATAAAAGAATTATGGAAACATTACCTTCCTTTGACTCTGGGTTGTATTACACATATCTTAGAACGATCGAATCGTATGCTACCGTAAACCAGAAGTTTACTAATGACAGTACATTTAATATTTGGCATGACCGGTTGGGCCATCCCGGTGCAATTATGATGCGGAAAATAATTGAGCATTCACGTGGGCATTTAATGAGAACCAGAGGATTCTTCAAAGTAATGAATTATCATGTGTCGCTTGCTCTAAAGGGAAGTTAATTATTCGGCCATCACCAGCGAAAATAAAGAATGAATCCATAACATTTTTGGAGCGTATACATGGTGATATTTGCGGGCCAATACATCCATCATGTGGACCATTTAGGTATTTCATGGTATTAATTGATGCATCGACTAGATGGTCCCATGTATGTTTGTTGTCAACACGCAACATGGCGTTTGCGAGATTGCTTGCACAAATGATCCGACTAAGAGCACATTTTCCAGATTATCCGATAAAGAAAATACGCCTTGATAATGCTGCTGAATTTACTTCCAAGGCATTTAATGATTATTGTATGTCTATCGGAATTGATGTTGAGCATCCTGTGCCACATGTTCATACGCAAAACGGTCTTGCAGAATCGTTGATTAAGCGCTTGCAATTAATTGCAAGACCATTATTGATGAAGTCGAATCTTCCCTCGTCTTGCTGGGGACATGCTATATTGCATGCAGCAACACTAATCCGCATCAGGCCAACTAGTTATAATGATGTCTCCCCATTACAAATGGTTCATGGTCAGGAACCAGATATTTCCCATTAAGAATTTTTGGATGTGCAGTATATGTTCCAGTTGCTCCACCACAACGAACAAAGATGGGACCTCAAAGGAGGTTGGGAATATATGTCGGATATGAATCTCCATCGATAATAAAGTATTTGGAACCTCTAACTGGAGATTTATTTACGGCTAGATTTGCCGACTGTCATTTTGATGAATTGAATTTTCCGACATTAGGGGGAGAAAAGAAACAGCTGGAGAGAATGTTAGTTGGAATGAATTATCGCTAAATCATTATGATCCTCGAACTAAAGAATGTGAACTAGAAGTTCAAAAGATAATTCATTTACAGAGTTTAGCTAATCAACTGCCAGAAAGCTTTACTGACCTTAAAAGAGTGACAAAGTCACATATACCACTGTTAATGCTCCTGCAAAATTAAATGTTCCTGCAGAACATATTATCGAGCCTAAGCCACAGCTAAAGCGTGGTAGGCCCTCGGGTTCCAAAGATAAAAATCCTCGGAAAAGAAAAGGAGCAAATAATAATAAGAATGGTCCAACCGAGGATTTATCGACTAGAGAAGAGTCGATGGGCAATGAGAATGAAACTCATGTACCTGAACGTTCAGAAAATAATGATAATGAAGAGATCTCGATAAACTATGCCCAAAATGGAATTAGATGGAACCGAGACGAAGTCAACGTTGACGATAAATTCTCATTTAACGTAGCGCTACATGAAATGAATGAGATTAACGAGAATGAGGATCATGAACCAAAGTCTGTACAAGAATGCAGACAAAGAAATGATTGGCCAAAATGGAAAGATGCAATCGAGGCCGAATTGAAATCACTTGAAAACGAAAAGTTTTCGGACCTGTAGTCCGTATACCAGAAAATGTAAAGCCGGTTGGGTATAAATGGGTTTTCATTAGAAAGAGGAATGAAAACGGCGAAATTGTAAGATACAAAGCACGGCTTGTTGCGCAAGGTTTTTCGCAACGACCAGGTATTGATTATGAGGAGACGTATTCTCCTGTGGTGGATGCAACTACTTTTCGTTATATAGTGAGTCTGGCAGTAAGAGAAGGTCTCGATATGCGTCTTATGGATGTTGTCACTGCATATCTATATGGAACACTTGACAGTGACATATATATGAAGCTTCCTGAGGGATTTCAATTGCCTAAAAATTCAGGGCCCAGAAACGAGTACTCAGTTAAGTTGAATAAATCGCTTTACGGATTAAAGCAATCTGGGCGAATGTGGTATAATCGCCTAAGTGAATTTTTAGTAAAAGAAGGGTATCAGAATGATCAAACCTGCCCCTGCATATTTCTGAGAAGATGTAAAAATGAGTTTGTCATTATAGCAGTCTATGTTGATGATATCAATATAATTGGAACTCCTGAAGAGTTGACCAAAGCTGTTGATTGTTTGAAAAGGGAGTTTGAAATGAAAGATCTCGGAAAAACAAAATTTTGTCTTGGACTTCAAATTGAATATTTGAAAAGTGGAATATTTGTACATCAAGAGACTTATACGAAAAAGGTATTGAAAAGATTTTACATGGATGAATCTCATCCACTGGATACTCCAATGATTGTTAGATCTTTAGACGTAAATAAAGATCCCTTCAGACCATGCGAAAATGATGAAGAGCTACTTGGTCCTGAAGTACCATATCTCAGTGCTATTGGAGCACTAATGTATCTTACGAGTCATACGCGACCTGATATAGTGTTCGCTGTAAACTTATTGGCAAGATATAGTTCTTCACCGACTCGTAGACATTGGAATGGAGTTAAAAGGATTTTTCGATACCTTAAAGGAACATCTGATATGGGATTGTTCTATTCAAATGAGTCGAAAGCAAATTTAGTTGGGTATGCAGATGCTGGCTATTTGTCTGACCCACATAATGCTCGATCGCAAACAGTTATTTATTCACATATGGTGGAACCGCTATTTCATGGCGGTCAGTGAAACAAACTTTAACAGCTACTTCATCTAACCATGCGGAGATTCTCGCTATTCATGAAGCTAGCCGAGAATGTGTTTGGTTGCGATCGATAATTGAGCATATCCAACAGACTTGTGGGTTGCTTTCTGAGAAATTACTTCCAACGATCTTATATGAAGATAATGCGGCATGTATTGCTCAATTAAAGGAAGGATATATTAAAGGGGATAGAACAAAGCATATTTCACCGAAATTTTTCTTCACCCATGATTTGGAGAAAAATGGTGATATTGATGTACAACAAGTGCGATCAAGTGAAAATCTTGCAGATTTATTTACGAAAGCACTTCCCCCAATTATTTTCAGGAAATTGGTATATTCAATTGGAGTTCGAAGACTCCGAGATTTATAATGATATTATCATCAGGGGGAGAAAATACGCGTTGCACTCTTTTTCCCTTCATTGTGGTTTTTCCCATGTGGTTTTCCCAATAAGGTTTTTAATGAGGCAACAAATGAAAGCGTATCAAAAGGAATTGTGCACTCTTTTTCCTTCACTAGGTTTTTGTCCCACTGGGTTTTTCCTAGTAAGGTTTTAACGAGGCAAATTCTTTGAAAAACATCAAAGGGGGAGTATTATGAAATAATTGTTTGATGTTTTTAGGTGGATGTCCATATCAAGCAACTAATGGACAACAACATTATTCAAGAAGAAATAATTGAGCAAAGAGGTGTGTATGAGTCATTGTATTTTGGCATTGGGACTAAAAGTCATGAGAAATAATTGAGCAAAGAGGTGTGTATGAGTCATTGTATTTTGGCATTTTGTTTACAATTTTCCCTATATAAAGGGGATTCTTATTTGATGTAAGATGTACATAAGAAATAGAGATTCACATATGTTATAAAATAAGTATTTCACAACAGTTTTTTTTTTGTGTTTTCATAAATCATTCAGTGGTAATTTGAAATAAATGCACAAAGTCTCTGTTTTTTTTCCTCTACGGAAAACGATTGGTACAAGTTTGACAGCTTTCCAAGAAGGAAACCACTGGGTCAACTCAACTCACGCGGTGTTAAACCCTTCCGAAAATTTGTCAATTTTTAATATTCACATTGCTACTCTGTTTGCTGGATCTCGCCGTTTAGTCCTTTTTTCCTCAAGATTAAAAAACCAAGCCGGAGAATTTTTCACTTTTTTCTTCCCTTCGAATCCTTTTTTGGATTTTCTTTATATTCATGTTATTACATATGCTCGAGTTTGACCTTTTCCTGTAGTGGGATTTGTACATATCGAGCTACCGTCCCTCAGATTCTTGAATAACGACAGTTGCAAATCTTCGCCTGTTTCTTGCCAATTTACGAGCTGGGAAATCATCAGATGTTAAAGGGCTTCCGTCATTTGTGATCTAAATCGATGATTTTCCATGTCCATCGCATCGTTGGTTGAAATCATTCGTGTAAGATCTCGTAAAGACTTCACTTTTGGGTTCTCTGTATAGGGCTAATCAAAGAACCTTGTAATAACCCTCAGTAGCTGCTTACTTATGGCTGTTATTACGTCGTATTAAAAAGGGTTCGGTGCCTTTTCTGTTTGTGGGCCTATGTTATAAGGAGCAATCTTCCTACAAGAATGAAGATTCCCGAAAAGTACTTTGCGGGTCGGGTCCTTTATTTTACGGGTACCATTTTCCTGCTGTTCAATTTGGTAGCAATTCGCGTACAAAGCAAGTCCGAGGATGTTGAGCCTTTACTGGACCATTTAGTACAATCTGGGATGATTAATCAAGAAATGGTAACCCTTTTTCTTCTTACAGTTTTAATGAGAATCGATTCATTGTTTCCCGAATTTTTTCCGTAGAGTCGTATGTGGTTTCTGCTTAAGTTTGCTTATCTGAAGATTCTGTAGTTAATTGATATTAATTGTAGGTCGAATTATTACGGAGTAACTGCGTGGGCGAAGAAGTCCTCATCGACTGCATAAGAGAGAAAAACCTAATCTTTCGCGGCACCGAACGGGAAAAAGGCTCGAAAAATTGGTACCATAACTACTTCGGTTATTATCTATTTGCCTCGAACCGTCGAGTCTTAGCACAAGGACCCATCGAGCCGCCGGCTCCGTCTCCTTTCGGTTCTCCGAGCCCATCGCCTTCTATTGCCTTAGCCCGTGCCCCGAGCCCGAGCCCTAATGCGAGCCCTCCACGGGCTCAATTTTATCCGCCGGATTTCGGGAAATCGAATCTGCAGCCATCGGCCGACGAGGTTTCTGCGAATAGTTCTAATTTTGAATCGAAAGGTCACAAAACGAGCAAGAGGACTGTAATAATTGCTGTTGTAGTAACCGCTACCGTGACGTTGCTTGTGGCGGCGTTGCTCTTCTTCTTCTGGCGAAGATGCTGCGGGAAACCTCGGGGTAGAAATGACGAGAGGCCTTTACTTAGCTTGAGCTTGAGCGAATATTCGATAGGTAATAAAATAAATTCGATTGTTGCCTTTTTTCTTGAATCTTTGTACCAAATAGAGCCATGTGGTTTCTGTTTTTTGCTTGTTTGTTGTTTAATTATTGGCGAATGCCATTTTGGCAACAAATGTTTGGGGAATGAGCGTTCATGGGTCTCCATGTTCTGAGATGCCACTTTTAGTCTTCAATGTTACCGATTTTGGGCCGTTTTGATCCACCGGTTAATTTAACCGTTATGTTAGACGGAATTACTTGCCAGGTCCCTCTTTTCTTTGGCCCGCAAAATTCGGGCTGGCCCGGCCCGTAATTCCATTCGAATTAACGGTTACATTAACCGGTGGACCAAAACAAGCCAAAATCGGTAACATTGGGGACTAAAACAGCCTTCTCTGTTTGATTCTTTTGCTGATTAAATTCGTTGTTATCTTTAGCCTCTCCACACAAGGCATTTGGTCTCGGGACTTCGGTAGACGAAGAAAAGCTTGGTAATAACCAATCATTCAACAGCAAACCGAGCCATAACAACCCTGTGAACGCCAATTATTACATGGATTCTCATTCGATTAGCAACCCGAAGATGGAAACTAAGATCGTAACCTCGTCTCAAGTTTCGGTTTCCCCTGCATTGCCGCCGCTTAAGCCGCCGCCCGGAAGAGCGAATCCTCCAAAACCGCCACCGAGCACCGCTTCTCCACCGCTGCCGCCACCGATGCCGCCCGTGAATCCCTTCTCCGGCGCCCCTTTGCCACCACCGCCGCCACCACAGGCGAAGCCTCCTTCCTCCGGCGGTCCGCGCCCACCACCACCACCAGGAGGACCGCCGCCTCCGCCGCTTCCGGCTCTCCCGGCCGGCGGTCCGATGCCACCTCGGCCGCCTCACGTGGGTCCGAGGCCGCCGAGGCCTCTGGCTCCTGGCCCACGCCCTCCGTCGTCCAGTAGTAGTTCGACACCTGGCGAAGACGTTGGAGCCGGTAATAAAGCTAAACTGAAGCCGTTCTTTTGGGACAAAGTGTTGGCTAACCCCGATCAATCAATGGTTTGGCATCAAATTAAATCGGGATCCTTCCAGTGAGTCATAAATTCCTCACTTCTTCATTTGTTTATCTTTTTTTTTGTTTATTATCTATTTCGATGATTTTTTTTTTTTCGCAAAACAGGTTCAACGAGGAGATGATAGAGACTCTCTTCGGCTACGCTCCTTCGGACAAGAGCAAAAATGAGGCGAAGAAAGAATCTTCGTCTCGGGACGTTCAAAACCAATTCATACGTTTGATCGATCCTAAAAAGGCACAGAATCTCGCAATCATGCTCAAAGCATTGAACGTTACTACAGAAGAAGTCATCGATGCTCTCGAAGAAGGTAATAATAATCTTGCTTTAGTTATAAGTTTACTCACTGGCTTTAATTAGGCCTCTAAACTAGGCGACCTCGAGCTCTGAGGCTCGGTTAGGTATAAAAAAAATAAAAAAAATAAAAAAATGAATTTAAAAAATTTATGTCATTATGTTATATCAGGTAATGAGCTTCCGGCGGATCTAATTCAGACATTATTAAAAATGGCCCCGACGAATGACGAGGAGCTAAAACTGAGGCTCTACGGCGGCGAAATCTCTCAGCTGGGGCCCGCGGAGCGCTTCCTCAAAGTCTTGGTGGATATTCCCCACGCGTTCAAGAGGCTCGAATCGTTGCTCTTCATGTCCACGATTCAGGAGGACGTTTCCATGCTAAAAGAGTCATTCGAAGTGTTGGAGGTTAGATTCGATCCCGGGATTTTCAATTTTCTTTTTCTTTTTTTCGTGTATTTATGACTACATTCGGGGCGAACGACATTTCTAGTCCTCAATGTAGGTGGTATGGACGTTTTTGGTCCTACATATTCCGAGATTCCACTTTTAGTCCCCAATGTTACCGATTTTGGGCCGTTTTGGTCCACTGGTTAATATCATCGTTAGTTTAGATGGAGTTAATTCGTCAGAGCACGTGATCCATTTTAGTCGACTTAAACGCACGTGAGCATCATTACGCATCACATTTAGGGAAGGATTAACAACCTTGAAGATGAGTTAAATGTGATGCGTAATGATGCTCACGTGTGTTTAAGTCGAAGAAGAAGAAGAGTAATGAGGGTTTAAGTCGACCAAATGTGACCATGTGCTCACACGTGTTAAACTCCATCTAAACTAACAATTAAATTGACCGGGGACCATAACCTAAAATCGGTAACATTGGGGACTAAAAGTGGCATCTCGAAATATTGGGGACCAAAAGCCCCATAACTCAAACATTGGGACTAAAATGTTGTTGTCGCCTACATTCTCAATCCTTTTTATCTCCTCATTGCAAAACCATTTTTTTTCTCTTCTCTCTACAGGCCGCTTGCACAGAGCTTCGTAAGAGCAGATTGTTCCTGAAGCTTCTAGAAGCCGTCCTGAAGACGGGAAACCGAATGAACGACGGAACCTTCCGCGGAGGGGCCCAAGCTTTCAAGCTCGACACCCTCTTGAAACTATCAGACGTCAAAGGAACCGACGGTAAAACAACGTTGTTGCACTTTGTGGTGCAAGAAATAATTCGATCCGAAGGCATAAAAGCTGTAAGAACAAAAGAAGCCCAAGAAACTCAATCCTCTCCTTCGAGCTTAAATGGTTCCCCATTCGAAGAAGAAGACACGGACGAACACTACAGAAGAATAGGACTTCAAGTGGTCTCGGGATTGACGAACGAGCTCGAGAACGTGAAGAGAGCCGCCAGCTTGGATTTGGACAGCATCACATCCACCGTGTCCAAACTCGGGCATCAGCTAAAAAAATCCCGGGATTTTTGTAACAACGAGGCGAAGATTCTGCCGAAGGAGAAGGGATTCTACGAGGCACTGAAGGGGTTCGTGCGAAACGCTGAGGTGGATGTGATGTGGTCGTTGGAGGAGGAGAAGAGGATCATGGCGCTGGTGAAGAGCACGGCGGATTACTATCACGGGAACAGCTCGGGGAGAGATGAAGGGCTGAGATTGTTCGTGATCGTTAGGGATTTTCTGGTGATTTTGGATAGGGTTTGCAAGGAAGTGAGGAGCTTTCCCGTGATGAGGGCGAATAAAACGAAGGCGAAGGAGAGTGAAGTGGGGGTTGTTGCTGTTGAGGATCCGAAGCGGGTCGTGGATCACCGGCGGGTTTTGTTTCCGGCTATAGCGGGTCGACGGGTCGATAGTTCGAGCTCGGACGATGAATCTTAGGGAAACTCGTTGTGGGTTGTCTTAAATTTGATTTTGTTCATACTTCTAAATAATGTGTCCTATTAGATTATTCTGTTAAATTGTTTTATTTGAATTGTTTTAGAATGTAGACTGTTGTTAGAACTCTTTAGAGATTCCTTTGACCTCCCATTGTATAAAGATCTTGTTATACATGTTTTATAGGAAATTATCATCCAGGCTCCAGCTCAGCTCAGTTAAACTCGAACTTAAATCGAGTTTTGTCCGAACTGCTCGCGAGCAGCTTCGTTTTCACACCTAAGCTCCTGATACTTAGATTAGAGGAGACTCTTTCTTGGCTAGTTAGCCAGTTTGTTCCTTGTGGTTTTGATATTCTGGAATGAAGTTTATTAAAAAAACATAACTTGAAAAAAATAATAAATAAATAAATGAAACATTCTTGAACAAAATATCCGAAAAGCCCAAAGAAATTTCTCACTTATTTTGAAAGAGCGGCCCAATTATAAATGGGATTACGAATACAAACGGCCCATCATCAATTGTAGTCGGCCCGTCAAGATCTAGGGTTTCATTCTACATTATCTATATATGCTCGACCCCAAGCCAAGGGTTTTTAGATGTGCCTTCTGTGCTGCATATACAATTTTCCCCTTGATTTAACTTCGATTGCTTTCGGACCCCAATTTGTTTTGTTTTTTTTTTTTCTTTTCCTTTTCTCTCTCAATTTTTTTTTGTCTGTCGGGTGTTTGATTTGCGTTTGTAAGCCATGAGTTTTTGGGAGATGATGAGTACCTAACGGTTTTGTTTTCAGAGGCAGTAAATCTTTTCTGCTGTGCTGAACGTTTTACTTTGCACGTCAGTCTGATCCCAAACTCGTGGAATATATAGTTTTTCTTGTTAAGGGCAAATTTTCTTAGCAAATTTCGGCTGGTATGGTATTGAATACTTATAATTTCAATTGCAAATTCCCTGATCCAAATATCGTTTTTGCTAATACGAATTGGTTCAGAAATAGAGAATCAGCGTTAATCGCGGTTTTTGTAGGGACTTGGGATTTGGGAATGATCATATAGATGCAACTCGTTACAAGAATTTTTCAAAAAGAAAAAAACGAAAAATGGTTATAATTACATCGTAGTACAGCTCATTACAGGGGGAAAACATCACCAACAAAAGAGGACATTAGATAAATGAATATGGAAATAAATTATGGAAAACTAAAATAAAGTAAATCAACATCACGATAAAATTAACGATGAATCTTGATATGAAAATTAAAATAAATAAATTTTAATATATATTATAGATATTTTTTAAATGCTACGGTAAAAGATATTCTAAAAAAAAATATATACTATTTATAATATAAATTATATTTAATATTATTTATATTATAACCTATATTTTAATATTATTTATATTATTTTAATATTATTTAAAACAGATTTTAATATTATTTAAAATATATTTTAATATTATTGATATGATATAACTTGAATATAATAAATATTATTTTAAATATCATAATATACCTAGGGACGGGGCAGAGATATTCGTGAAAAATTTCTCTCCGTCCCCGCTCCGCGGAGATAAAATATCGGGGATTTTCCGTCCAGTTTGAAGCGATCCCCGCCCCATTAACAGGCCAAATTCCGATAGCTTCAAACTTACGTTCTCAACGGGATTACGCACACTCGAATTTTGTAACCCCTGACTAGGGTAATAATTCTATAACTATTAATTGTTTTGGTCTACTTGAATTTTTTTTTCTCCTTTAAACAACGTATTTTCAATCAGCATCATCATCATCATCAGCAAACAATGTCTTATTCATCATAAAAATAGCGTACATAAAACACTAGATAAATCCTTAGCTGTAACATTACCACAAGTCCTCAAATTTTACCAGAATTACCGCCATCAGTCTTCAAAAAATGGTTACCATCTTTTCATCATCATCATCGCAAATCAGCCACATTCTCGAAGCTCGAACTCGACCTCATGCTATACTCCGCGACGAGCTTCGCAAACGAAGACGACTTGTCCTCGAGCAACTTCTCCGGAGTATCGTATTCCTTCAGTAGCCCTGCAAATAAATAAATAAATAAATAAATACGTATATAGTAAAAAAAAAAAAAAGGAACCGCGGAATTACCGAGGGCTTTCGTTACAACGTACCGTTGTCTAGTAATAAGACCATGTCGCTATCGAGCACGGACGTGATCCTATGCGCGATGGTTATAACCGTGCAATCCGAGAAGTGAGTCTTCAGTGTCTGTTGGATAAGGTTGTCGGTTGCAGTATCCACTGAAGCCGTGGCCTCGTCGAGGACCAAAACTTTGCTCTTCTTCAGCAGCACGCGCCCAAGGCATACGAGCTGCCTTTGGCCCACGCTCCAGTTCTCTCCGTTCTCGGACACTGGAACAAATTCGAGAGCAAAATGAATTCAATGTCATAACCCAAACAAATTTAAGAATACGATTGTTTGAAGGCAAAATTATAAAATTAGGTCACTAAGTATCCTAGTTTTTCGATTTTGGATCACTAAGTATACATGTTTCATTTTCGGGTCACTATGTTTACAAAGTTAGTTACCAAATGAGTGACCCGAAATTGAAAAATGTTTATACTTAATGACCCAAAATCGAAAAATATAAACTTAGTGACCTAAATTGAAAATATGACCCAAAATTGTTTTGACATATAAAGTTAGTGACCTACTTTTGCAATTATCAAACATAGTGACCCAAAAACGAAAACTTGGATACTTAGTGACCTAATTTTATAATTTACCCTAGTTTGAATTACCTATTTTTAAAATTAATATATTTTATTTCCAATTTGCCCCACCTCTAGGTTGATTCTTTTTTTTTTCTTATCTATCCTTAGACGTGAAAATTTTCTTATATAGGTGGCCGTGATGATTCGTACCCGCTTGGCACAAGCTCTGCTACCATATTGTATAAACATTCCGGCTAAAAGTTTAAACTTGTTGGAAGTGTATCATATCTTTAAATTTATATATTTTATTTTCAACACTCCCCCTTGCGTTTAGGCTGATTTCTTTCTTATCTATTGTTAGACGTGAAATTTTTCTGAAATGAGTGGTCACGATGATGATTCGTATCGGTAACCTCTTGACCCGAGCTCTAATACCATATTGTGTGACCACTCAACCTAAAAGTTTAATATTGTGGGGAGTGTATCATGCTTTAAACTGATATGTTTTATTCCCAACCGCGATTCTAACGAGTAAAAAGATTGATCGATCACCTGCAGAGTCGAGCTTTCCCGGCTTCCTCCGAACTTCGTCGCCTAGCTGGCACTTATCCAGAGCCTGAACAAGTAATAATTAGTATGTTAGATTAGATGTAACAAAATCTATTTGTTTTTTTTTCTCTCTCAAAGTTGAAGAAAAACACATACCTCCCATATTTGTTCGTCGGTGTACTCTTCGAGGGGGTCGAGGTTGCTCCGCACGGTCCCTTCGAACATGGTGGGGTCCTGAGGAATGATGCTCAGCCTTGACCTCAGATCGTGGAGCCCGATGGACAAGATATCCACACCGTCGATCATTATCCGACCGTTTGCGGGCTCCACGATGCGGAAGAGCGTCTGAATAAGGGTTGATTTCCCGCTCCCGGTTCGACCCACGATTCCCGTCCTCTTCCCCCCGAAGAAGGTGCACGAGAGGCCCCGCAGCACCAGAGGCATGTGCGGTGCGTATCTAACCTACACGACAAGTCAAAAGCCAGATCCTTGGGACATAGAATTAACCTAGGACCATGATGTTGTGTAGCTCAAATTTATTTATACCTGAAGGTCTTTGATGCTAACTTCTCCGTCCACGGGCCAGTTGGGCTCGGGCTTGTTCGACTCTATCACGAGAGGGGGCTCGCTCGGGACCGAAGAGTACTGAAATATTCGCTCGACAGATATTATTCTGTTCTCCATGGTGCAAAGATTCCACACGCTCCACGCTTGTAGCATGTTTAGGTTAAGCCCGTACGTCACCGCCAAGCCCGCAACGCCTGCATTTAAATAGAAATAAATATATAAGAATATGGGCGAATGTCATTTTTTTGGTCCCCAATGTTTGGGAAATGGGCATTTTTGGTCCAATGTATTCCGGTATGTCACTTTTATTAGTCCCCCGTGTTACCGATTTTGGGCTGTTTTGCTCCACATGTTAACTTAACCGTTAGTTTTGACGGGATCACGGGACGGATCAGGTCTCCCTTTCTTCTACCCGCAAAATTCAAATTGGTCCGGCCCGTCCCGTAATTCCGTCCAAACTAACGAGTAAACTACCAGTGGACTAAACCGGCCCAAAATCGACAACACCAGGGCCTAAAAGTGGCATCTCTGAACATGGAGGGCCAAAAACGCCCGTACCCCAAATATTAGGGAATAAACGGTCCTCTGCCTAATAATAAAAAAGACTCACTTGGATCGATGGTTCCTTCGGGGATGCAAATCAAGAAAATGAGAGAAAAGGCAAAGGTGACGAGGGAGAGCACGTCGAGGCGTATGCAGAGCCACTCCATGGCGGCCGCCGTGTGGAACTTTGGACGCGAGTAGGCATCGATGAGCCTCATGCTTATGTCCCGAAACCTAGACTCTTGGTCGAAGCTCCTGATCGTGATCGAGCCCGAGAGCGTCTCCGAGAAGTGCTGAATGACCGGCGCTTTGCACACCCCGCAGAGCCTCGCTAGTTCCCGAGCTGCGCCTATGTAGTATCTCTTTCGAGTCGATCGAAAAAAATAATTAATGATTAGCGGCGCGTTAGCGTGAAATATTATTTTGAAAATTCTTATATAGGTGTGTTGGAAATAAAGTGTATAAAAATTAAGATATGATAGACTCTCTTCAAGCTTAAGCTTATAGGTGAAGTGGTCATTCAACATGGTATCAGTGCTCAAGTTAAGAGAGATCATAGATACGAATCCTCAGGACCACGCAATTATGAAAATTAAGAAATAAATCAGGTTAAACGTGACGAGGTGTGCTGGAAATGGAGTTTATAAAATTAAAAATATGATAAACTCCCATCAAGTTTAACCTTTTAGGTGAAGTGATAATTGAACAAGATGGAAATAAATACCTGCAACCACAAGCAAGCTGCGACCACGGGAATAAACACGATGAACACCTGCCACGCGACCTGCGACATCACGGCCACGATCCCGATGAGCTGTATTATTGCGAACGCGAAGAGGCCGATGATGGACGCCATGTTCAAATCCACCGTGCTCTGGTCAGTAGACGCCTTAAAAAAAAACATTTTTTGCCATCCAATCGCAGCGTAAAAGAAATAAAAAAGACGAGAAAAAAAAAAACCGAACGATCGCATACTCTATTGAGAATCCGCCCGCTAGGAGTAGAATCGAAGAAAGACATCGGAGCTCGAAAAATGCTGAGGTGCATCTTATTAAAGAGCAAATTCGCCGTCTTAAAACCTATCGTGGCCATCAACAAGGCCCTCCAGAGTATGCAAAAGGCACCGCCCACCGATAAGATAACGTACACGAGTATAAGAGTGGGGGCCTCCACGGGGGATTTCACGTCTTTGGACACGGGCGTGGCCCACGCCATCCAATAGTTGCTGCCGATCTGAAGAACCTGAAACAAAACATGAGCCAACAGAGCGAAGGGAGCCAAGAGGCCACCGTAGGCTGTGGTGACGTAGTTCCAGTAGACTCTTAGCCCTACTTTTCCCTTCTCCCTCTCTTCTTCCTCGACGAGCTGTCCTTTTCTTACATCATCATTGTTGCCGTCTGTTGTTCCTGTTTTATCCTTTTGAGATTCTTTTTCGTTCTTGGCTTCGTTTGGTGATGGAATCTTCCCGGTTTTGATGGAGTCGAGGGCTGATAAGGCCTCCTCGTGTGCCCCCACGAGCTCCATGAAGTCGGTCCCCGACTGTAAGATCTCGTTGTACTTCCCCGCTTGCTTGATTTTCCCATCTTTCATTACCTGAATTCGAAAAAAAAAAGTGAACTCAATATCGAAAAGTTCATTGATGAAAAAGGTAAGTATGGGGTGCTCCGAGATGCCACGTTTAGTCCACAATGTTATTGGATTTGACCGATTTGGTCCTCCGCTGAAATTAACCGTTAATATGGACGGAATTACTGCTCGGGCCAGATCCCATTCTTTGGTCCGCAGAAGTCGGGTTGGTCCGACCCGACCGTAATTCCCTTCAACATAACGGTTAAATTAATCAGATGACCAAAATCGCCCAAAATCGATAACATTGTGGACTGAATGCGGCATCTTGAAACCTGGGGACCAAAACGCCGATACGCCAAACATTGTGGACCAAAAAACGACATTCTCTCGTAGTATGGCTCGAGAAAATAGCTCACCAGAATGATGTCTGCTGCAGGCAGAAACTCGACCTGGTGTGTAACATAGACGACCGTTTTCGAACTCAAAAGCTTCATAATACATTCCTGCAAAACAAAACAAAAAAAAAAAAAAACGAACGTCAGAACACAGAAATTATCATAAAAAAAGTAACGCAAAGATTCGATTTTTATCACGCATACATTGAACAAATGCGTCCCCGTGTGAGCATCCACGGCACTAAACGGGTCATCGAAGAGATAAATATCCGCGTCTTGATAAAGAGCCCTCGCTATCTGTATCCTCTGCTTCTGTCCCCCGCTCAAGTTGATCCCTCTCTCCCCTATAACGGTGCGATCCCCGAACGACAAAATCTCCAAGTCCTTCTTCAACGAGCACGCCTCCAACACCTCATCGTACCGTCCCCTCTCCATCTCCTTACCGAACAAAATGTTGTCCACGATCTTACCGCTCTGTATCCACGGCGACTGAGCCACGTAAGCCTTCGTCCCGCAAACCCTAACGGTCCCCGAGATCTTCGGTATCTCCCCCAAGAAGCTCGAAAGCAGGCTCGATTTCCCCGAGCCCACGGTCCCACATATGGCCACCCTCATCCCACGAAAAACCCGCAGGTCGATTTCCTTCAAAGTCAAAGATTCAGTCGAAAAATCCCACGAAAAGTTGCCATCAACGATCTCGAGTGCCACCGCGGAGCCGCCACCATCACTGCAAGCTTCCACCTTCTCCACCACGTCGAGAGGGAGATCATCGAGGGAGAGGAAAGAGGCGATTCGATCGAGGGACACCTTCGTCTGAACGATCATCGAGATGGTGTCGGGGAGGTTGTATATGGGCTCCTGCAGGATCCTAAACGTGGCCAAAGCCGACAGGATCTTCCCCGACTCGAGGGGGATCCCGAGGGCCAAGCAGGTCCCGAACGTGGCCACCGATACGAACGTGGGCGCCCCCCAAAACACGAACGAGGAGACCGCCCCCGTGTAGAGGTACCTCTTGAGCCACCCCGTCTCCACCCTTCGGAGATCGAAGATCTTCGAGAGGAACTTCATCTCCCAAGACTGAAGCTTTAAGATCCTCATGTTCCTCAAAATCTCCGAAGTGGCCTTCATTCTTGCGTCCTTAGCCTTCATGAGCCCGTCTTGGTACCTCTCCTGCAAATTCCCTAGAGGAACATTAGCCAACATGACCAACACGGTGGCCACGAACGCGGCGACCGATGCGAGCCCGAGGTCCTTGTACAGGATCCCGAGGGCCAACGCGACCTGTAGCACCACCATCCACGGGTCGTGCATGTACCACCCAAAATCCCCGATCCGCTCCGCGTCGACGGACATGATGTTGATGATTTCCCCCGTGGTGTGGGCCCGTTTCGACCCGGAGGAGAGCGTGAGCCCCTTGTTGTAGACTTTCGCCACCAATGCCGCGCGGGCCCGGTACCCGGCTTGTTGGACCTTGAAGAACCAGTGCCTCTGCGCAAAGCACTCGAACGTCTTCGCTATAAAGAACGCGGAGACCAACGCGAAGCCCTCGTTTTTATAATTCCTTTTCCCGTTGAGGTACTGCACGAAGTTGTCGATGAGGTAGGGGCCCACGTAGTTCGCCAGGGTGTACACAAGCACGTAGATAGCGGAGAGAAGGATCTCTCTCCACATTGTGAGTATGAGCCCCTTCGCAAGCATCATTGTGGTGATTCGATTGCTTCCGTTGCTGTAATAAGATTGGAGCTTGTGTTCGAAGACGGGGAAGGCCTCCCTCACGGTGTCGGTGGCGTCGAGCTGGGGGACGTCCTCGAGGTCTAGGGTTTTTTTGTGCCCGAGGGAGATTAAGGGACCGATCCAAGAGAAGGTGAAGAGGCTGAGGAAGCCGGAGGAAGCGTAAGGGGTCACAATTTCTTCCCCCTTTAGGGGCTTTTTGGTCTCCAGTGCACCATTACCGTTCAAAAGGGGCTCACGGAGGATGGTTTCTTCGTCCTTTATCTTGCCCGAAAACCCGAAGAAGCAGAGGAGTAAGCCCGTTGTGGAAGAGACTGCATCGGATGTCCAGAAAAAGCCCGACAGGACACGGAGGCGCCTGTAATAAACGCAGTCTACTACGAGGCAGTAGCAAGATAATGAGAAGAAAACTCCCCACCATATCCTTAAAACGAGAGGGTACTTAGTGTCTTCTCCGTAACCTGGAGAAATAAAGTGAAGGAAAAGGGACAAAAGTAGCCAAGCTAATGCCTTTACCCCCAAATCGGTTAAAGTTAGTATCTTTTCATCGGACCAGCCGCTTCTGTACCAGTAGAAGAGATTCAGGAAGCATAATACGAGGTTGAACAGGGAAAGGAACAGACAAGAATACAGGGTTGCCCTGAAATACGACGTCGTCCCACGTCTCGTACTGTGGTTCTTAGGCCTCCGAAGCCATAAAACGAACACGACAAAGAGCAAAATTAAGTGCAATGAGCCCGTGAAGAAACGTAGGAAGACGGGGTCGAGCAAGAGGCTGCTGAATCCCATGCCTTCGGAGGAGGTTAGCGACTCAAAGAGCGACGACGTTTTACCAACAGCAAACAACATCTGTTCTTTTCGAGAGAGTGAGGCGAGCCCAATATTATTAATTCCTCTCTGGGGAAAGCTTTTTCTTGTTTAAATAAAACGCACGCACGCGAGGGTTTTAAATACCACCTACTGTATCTCGATCGATCATCAATTGCTACGAAACAAGAAAAAGGCCCATTATTGTCAATGGGATTGTGGATTTCCAAATCATCTTTTGTCGCCTTTTGTGGGGGAATTGTCAAAATCGATAAAGTGCGTGGTGTGGTGGGCAAGGCTTTCCTTTGATTTGACGGATGGGACAAGGATCGAGAGAGGGACTTGAAGCAAAATGATTCAGGAATTATGTGATCTTATTTAATGCGCTGAGATTTCGATAAAGAATATTCCACGTGTAATAATTATGATCAAATAATTACCTACGTATGGATTTGATTGACTCATGTAGGTAATTAATGAAGTACTTGGATTCAAGCACACGCTTAGTTATATACATATATATTATGTTATATTATATTTGTTATTTAAATAATTGAAATTAAATTGAAATAAAAATAAAAAATAATCATGAGAGGTGGATTTTGAGAGATGAGGCAGTTTTATTTTACGATAGTAAGGTTGGTTTTCAATTTTTTAATAATAATTAATTAAATAAAACTATAATTAATTAATAGTGATACATCAAAGGGGTTTTAACCTCATCTCGCATTTAATAAACTAATATACATGATTAGTTAACTTTTGTTTCTGACTTTTCCCTTTTTTTTAAAAAAAGTTCGAGGAAAAATGATAAAATAAAAAAATGGACGCACCATCGTCTTAGAAATTAGTCGCGATATACAGATAATAACCATTTGACGAGGTATTGCCCGTTCTTTAAAAACGAAAAATAATTAATAAAAGAAACTTTCTTCCTATGATGATGGTAAAAATCCCATCAAGAAATTTATCTTGTTCTCCCTAAAATCCATTTTACAGAGAAATTTCTATCTTTTTTTGATTAATTTCAATTTTTTTTGTTTTTAACTATATAACAGGGAAAATAAAGAAATTATTGCATTTTATTTCGAGTCTCCTATCGGTCAGCGGTCACACACCGGGGTCTCTCAGTGGGGCCCACACATAAAGTCATGTGTGCTTAGCAAGTTTTTTCCCAATTGTGTGCTGAACAAGGAAATAATTAAATAATGTCCAATTGCCTAAAAGGTAACAAACTAAAAAGATTGTTATATAATTAACTCCGTACTATGTTACTAATTGCATTTGACATCTCAAACTGTTTTTAACTAAATATTTACACCAGTTTTTAATATATAGCATTTTAGAAGGACGTTAAACGTTATTTACCACTACTATTAAAGATATTTTGATAAAGTAAATATATATTGTAAAAGTATGTTTTTCACAATCCGATTCATGCTAACGTTTAGCATATTTCTGTTCTGGTTGGTCAATGTCAATCCCTCCACTATGGCGTTTTCACTTTAACGACCACAAAGTATGCGAATTCATTCCACTATATTGGGTCCGTAGGGGCTCATTTGCATCTTCACTTAAAGCCCATAAAAAGCCCAGTAGAAGAAACTATGGGCCCATTTTAAATCTTGAAAGCAAACAATGAGCTTAATTGCCTAATGTTGAAAACGGTTTATTCTTACATACTTAATTGGGTTCAAAACCAATTACATAGTATGCTGACACATAATCACAAAGTCAAATTTGTTGTGATGTGTCAAAAATCTAGCGATGTTGGGTTTGGATAGGTAAAAATAAAGCGTTGAAAACCATGAGCTTGTAGGTCGTTTTAGGTTCAGGAACCAAGATAAACTCATTTTTATTGATTGTCAAGGATAGAAAGATTACTTGATTTTTGATGAATTTTGATTTCTTTTTTCTTTTAGGCATTCAAACGACTAGCCACCCGTGCACATTCAACGTGTGCGATAATATATTTGGATCTAACAAACAAATAAAATTTGCAGTTGAAAAAATGAATAGTTTTACATGATAAACTATATTATCGGTATAATAATATTTTATTACTCAAGCCACCGCCGGGAGCCCGCCCAAAGAAATCTTTTGATCAGGGTCTCACTAGCCCGGACATATCATTGGGCAACATAAACACCCATGACCAATAGACGTGAAGCGAGCTCAACACCGACTTAACCAGCTGCAACCTATCCGCATAGGATAGCGTAAGATGCAACCAGGAGTCGAGGCACACCTTCACACGTCGCTGAAGCGGTGCACAGTCGCTGATGGATAGCTTCGACGTAATAAGCGGTATGCAAGATATCGCACCGACAAAGCTCCCACGCCACATCCCAGTATACCCTGAAAGACCGCTGCCCGCCCCTCAGCCTGCTTAGAAAGAAACATTTAACTCTTGGAGGGATTCGCTCGCAGACCTGACAACTCCGCAAACTCGTCCAAGGCCGCTTTAAGAATAGTGACCGACCCCACATCAGCCTTACAGAACAATAACAGATCGTCCGCAAATGCCATCATGACCAGCCGTAAGTCAGCGCATCACCAATGATACTGGAAAGCGGGGCCCTCGATTATCCTCCGTCGCAGAATGTCATGCAGCCCTGCATGACAAGCGTGAAAATATTGGGAGATATGAGGTCCCCCTACCGCAACCCTCAATGTCCCGCAAAGAATCCCTCTGCTCACCTATTAATATTAATGGAAAAGCACGACGTAGTAAGACAGCAGCGCACCCACCACGTGAATTTGGCATCAAACAACGTGAATTTGGTATCAAACCCAAACGCCTCCAAGGTGAGAAAGATAAAAACCCACTCAACTTTGTCATAAGCTTTGGCGAGATCCACTTTCAGCGCCAATCGGCCCGACAGATCAGCCTACGATATCCAGCGCATATTTTGTTGGGCAATGAGGATGTTATCTCTAATACTCCGCCCCGGAACAAACGCCGTCTGGGTCGAATGGACAAGCTACGCAAGGACCCCCTGCATCCGATTCACCAGCACCTTGGAGATAACCTTGTACAACACATTGCAGTATGATATCAGCCGAAAATCTGATGCTCGTCGTGGCGATGCTATCTTCGGTATGAAAGTGACAAGCGTGGAGTTCAGCCCGTTATGCAAATGCCCCATGCGAAAGAACTCCTGTACCGATGATGTAACATACGGTCCCACTATCAGCCACGCCGCCTTGAAAAATGCCGAGGTATACCCATCCGACCTTGATGCCTTATCATCATGTATCGCAAAGAGGGCCGCTTTGATCTCACTGTCATTGACCGTACAAGTCATTGCCTGGGCATCCGAATGACTCAATGTTGTCGGCGCACCGCATCTACCAAAAGAGGCAATGTCCGCGTCGACGTCCCCAATAGGGCCATATAGGACCCCACCAGCTCCTGCTTGACCCGCTCATCTCCCTGAAACACCTCGCCACTCTCCCCTTCCAGATAGCAAATGCAATTCGTCGCACGACGGGCCACCACTTTCTTGAAGAAGAGTGAGGTGCATCTATCGCCATCTTTCAGCCATCGCTGCTGCCGTTGATCATATTTGAGATTTTGAGGGTTTTTGCAACTATTAAGCGATGGATTACATCAACGCTTTTTTCTGAAAGATGTGATTGTTTTCCTTATAGCTTGTCGAGACCTTTTTTTTTTCTGTCCCGAGGTATCCCCACTCGATCTGACTAATAACCTTAAATAACAGCGTGGGCTTGCGCCACACAGATTCGGCGAAGGCTTACTTGCACCACACACTCCATTGGTGGGACTAATCCCTGAGGCCAGATGATTATGTCCCAAATTCATTTGACAACGATAAACGTTATGGAATATAAACCTCATGAGGACTACTTAAGGAATTTGAGGATAATCAACGTTAAAATTACCATGATGTCCTGATATTTTCAATATTTATTCGGATAAAATTACCCTTTATATTTTACCATCCATTCATTATATAACTTTATTTCTATTTTTAATTGCATAACTAACATATTTAAATCTTAAAAAATATGTTTAATGCTTAAGAATTATATTGAAGAATTATATAAAATACTTATAATTAACATTTGATTTAAAAATATATATTTAAAGAATAAATGAGTTATATTGAAGAACTATATAAAGTACTTAAAATTAATGCTTAAAAATAATACTCATATTTAAATATTTATCATTATTATAATGTATAATATCACCTCAAAATAACATATTAAAACACTTTAATTACATAATATGGGTTAAATATGACATTTACTCAACATCACCCTACATATTACACATCACCCACATATCACTGCAATTAAACAAATACAACATTCCAATATCACCTTAATATGCAAAATTAAATATCACCCCAAAACAAATACGATGATGATATATCACATTGATCCATATCACGGTGATACGCACATCAACTTGATTACCTCAAACAAACATCCCATAAACGTACTTTGCGTCGGTTAAGGCTATATGCAATTTATTTATTTCTTAATATTATTTTTTATTTTTCCAATATGAAATAAACATGCAACTTATATAATACTATATGATCTTCTGTCTGCATATATATAAATATAAAAATACAAGTTGATTACTCCTCCGAGAAAAAAAAATACATGTTTGATTTGAGAATGGTTTGAAAAGTAAAACCCAAGAAGTCCATTTTATTCAGTTTGAAACATAGCTATCACATCACTTATGTGTAAATTTCGTTTCATATCATTTCATCAGTAACAATAAAGTCTAAGCACGATTCCATAAACATATGAAAGTTTGACTGGTGATATCTGTTGTATTTCGTGGTTAAATTACAATACTTGTATTCTATTAAAAAAAATTTCTTCCCAAAATTATTATAATATTTAGTTATAACAGTGGAAGTGTATGTTTACAAATAGACAATTCGATTTGTATTGGAGTCATCAAAATGTAAATATTCTTATATTCTCTATCTCTCCGTTTCACGATTCTTCTCGAGCCCTAACCGTCAGAGAAAATTTCTCGCAAAAATCGAAAATATATTTTCTTCTCTTCTCCACCGGCGGCCATAGATCTACTGCCATTATGGTCGTCCGCGGGTCAGATTGGAGAATTCATAATCTATTTCCTTTTATTTATCAATTTCTATGTGGTTGATTATATTTTCTTATTCTCTCGTACGAATGTTGATTTTCTCTCGTATAAGTGTTGATTTTCACCCCACGAGGCTTTTCTTCTCCCGTATTAGAGTGTTTTCTCGAATAAATATTTCCAATAGTCTTACTTGATAGATTTGAGGTATGGACATCGTGCTAGCACTAGTGATTCAAGCAAATTGATCAACAATACCATATAAAGGAATTATTACAATTGAAGATAACTACTTTATCTTTTTCTTGTGTTTTTCCTTCGTAATATTTAGTTTATTGACTCTATTGTAATATTTGTCATTTGATTTCTATTGAATGAAATTATCGTTCAAAAAATGTCATATTCTTGGAAGAGAAATATTACTAGTAATTACAATCTTAAATTCGTATTAATATTCTTCAAAATACATTTTTTATAATATAATATCTAATAATCGAGAAGTTATTCAAATAATCCTTAATGTAGTTGTGTTTTTATTCACATTTCACAAGTTTTGAATTTTTTTTAGTCTCATTGCGATAAGTCAAATTTTAAAAACTCCCGATTCCTCCCTTGGACACGGCATTTGAAAAAAGACATGTCTGAAGAAAGAAAAATTATAAAGATTATGTCATTAACTATATATGTTTTCGTTTTTGGGTTACTATGTTTGATAATTGCAAAAGTGGGTCACTAACTTTGTATGTCAAAATAATTTTGGATCATGTTATCAATTTTAGGTCACTAAATATATATTTTTCGTTTTTGGGTCACTATACAATTTTAGGTCACTCATTTGATAAATAACTTTGTAAACATAGTGACCAAAATTGAAACATGTATACGTAGTGACCAAAACTGACATGCTGGCCTTAACTGCCGTAGGACATGTTCGGGTGTGCTCAAGGTTAAAAAGTACTCTGGCCTTGGTAATTGCCCATGTAGTCAACATGCTCTATAGGTGGTATAACTTCACATTCCGAAGTTTCGTGAGCTGCACCACAATTATGGCAGTGAGGTATGTACGGTATTTGTTGGGGTGGAGCTGCGGCCATCGGTGTTATCACTCCGCTGATGGCTTGCAGTTGAGCGGCCTTCGGTAAAAGAGCATTTAACACCATCTGAAGTTGAGTTTGCGTCGTGACCACTTGTTGTTGAAGAGCGTCAAACTTAGCATTCATCGTTGTATCATTGCTCACTTCGAACATTCCAGGTGCCCTCATTCTTGTGTTGCCTCGCATGAAGCTATTTCTCGTATATTCTTCGATTAGATTCCAGGCTTCAATGGCACTAAGCTTCACAAGTCCTCCGTTTGCGGCACCGTCTAGTATATGAGCCGTTTGATCGTTGAGTGCATCGTGGAATCTATTGATGATTGTTGCCTTCGTCATTCCATACTGCGGGCATTTCTTCAAAAAGTTTTGTACCTCTCCCATACTTCGTAAAGATTATCCGTGTCCTTCTGATGAAAGAGTGAAATTTCATTCTTTAACCTAAGAACCTTCGAATGCGGGATAAAGTAGCCAAGAAAAGCTCCGCGCAGCTCATCCCAAGTAGTGATAAATTTCGGTGGTAAGAGCTCCAACCACTCCTTTGCCTTATCCTTGAGAGAAAATGGAAACAACATAAGCTTGATTGCGGCATTCGGCACCCCATTGATTTTGATGATGTCTGTAATTGCCAGGAATGCCTTGATGTGTTTGTACGAATCATCTTCAGAATTTCTGTCGAATTGAGCCGTCTGGAATATCATTTGAAGCCACGAGTTCTTCAACTCAAAGCTGTTGATTGCGATGGGTGGTATGACAATTGCCGACTCTGTACCACTAAGTGTATCATTCTTGAGCAGATCTTGCAATGATGGGTAATTGCCAGGAATGCCTTGATGTGTTTGTACGAATCATCTTCAGCTGTCGAATTGAGCCGTCTGGAATATCATTTGAAGCCACGAGTTTCAACTCAAAGCTGTGATTGCGATGGGTGGTATGACAATTGCCGACTCTGTACCACTAAGTGTATCATTCTTGAGCAGATCTTGCAATGATTGTTCGTCGTTGTTAGCTTCTTGATCTGCCATCTCTTTTGGTGTTCCCGAACTATCAACCGAAGTCTTTGCGTGAGAGGTGCTTGCAGTGTCCTGAGAGTAATCAACTAGCTGAATTGATTAGTCGGACGAAGGACTTTCAAAAGTTTCTTGTCGCAGCCTTCGTCGCAATGTACGCTCAAAATTTTGAGATCCTTCAACAAGTGGATACGACGGATGACCAAGGGTCATTCACCGTATAAGTGTACCTGAAAAATCAACCAACCACATTAGCTAGATAACGGAACACAAATTGAAAGATAGTTGCAGATAAGAAACGTTGATAAACTAGAATTAAATAACAAATACATAAATGGCTAAATTACCGAACTCGAATTTTCCTATATCAATCTATTCCCCAGCAACGGCGCCAAAAACTTGATCGCAGACGTGTGCTCTTAAAATATGGTGTAGAGATTCGTGCATATACGTCAAGTAATAATTAAAGCGAATACGTTAAACTAGCACCACGCGCGATAGACGGTGTACCTATCGTTTGTAGAATAGCTTAGCAAGTATCCGAGTATCGAACACGATGAATAACATTGATTACTAGTAATTCCCAATAAATTCGATATTTAGCCTAGGAAATAGTTTGTGGTTTTTATAATCGAACTAGATCACAACAACTTAAACTAACACGATGAAGGAATTTAAGACACGACTAAAGATTCAAGAGTAACTTGCAAATAAAGAAGAATGTGCTCGGCATTTAGAATCCTGCTGAGTATCGTCGACTAGGCCGTAAACAACCGTTTCTACGCAAAATATGACTAAATTGTTGTAAATTTCTTTTCACTCCCGAATTTCTTGTCGCCCTAAACGATCGCGATGATTTATATTGGTTTACATATAGTGAAGGTCGACTATGTGCTTTCGCCCTATAATCGACTCCTAACGTTTACGAGGGGACTAACCGTTCTTTAGCTTTCGCCCTCAACGGTCTACCAAACGTCACACCAATACAGAGACATATCAAATGTAACTTTCAAAACAACACATAGACATATTGAATTGAAGAAACAATGTCGTAAACAATAAAAAAATGTTACGTGTTCACGAGTGTTATAACGCTCAAACGACAACTTTTACCTAGTGTTCATTTCATCCCGAGCACATAAGAAGCTTAGCTATTCATGCTTAAGGGAGATCTTCGATTGTATACAAAATAAAGCAGATAAAATACATAGATCTTCCCTATTTCACGAGCCCACGTAGATCCCGCATCCCTTGTTCAGATCTTGGATGAGATGAGCTTCGTATATTCACTTTAGCACCTAGAAATCGTTTTAGATCGATTTCTCAGGGTCTTGAGTCGTCCCTTAGGTGTCTTTTACCTTTGGAAGTAAGTTATGTCGATGTAGATCCAGATCTGGGTTGAGAAGTGCGGCTTATATAGAAACTAGTATTCAACACGGCTTTGTCAACCGACACACACGACCCGTGTAACATTGTTCAGGCCCCACTCTTGCATATATTAAATACATACATGACCGTGTGAAACCTAGCTTAAAACCGTGTAAAATTGTCGATGCTAACTTTCTTTTACTGATGCATGATGCAAACACGGTCATGTGTATTGTTGCTTAAGGCCGTGTAAGATTGTCGAGGCAAAACTTGGTTACTGATGATGATACCACGGCCGTGTTAAAGGGAAAACAAGCCATATTAATCATGGCCATGGCCGTGTGTCCGATCTGTTGAAGCCGTGTTAAATTGCCGAGGCTTTCTTATCTTTTTGTATGATGAACCACGGCCGTGTAAATGCCTCATGAAGCGAGTAGGAATTTTGGAGCTCACTTAGCTTGGTACTAGCGTAATGCACTGCCTTGCAGCACATTTGACTAAGCCGTGTTAGGTGTGAACGTGGTCATTTTCGCCCCATTTTCTCTTGATTAGTCCCGATTGTCATCTTATATTCCTTCAATATCAAAACATATGTAAAATCATGAATATAAGTACATGATAACTCAAATAAACCAAGTTACGACCTAAATATGATAGAGATAAACGTATAAAAATACGTTTATCAACGGCCCACGTGGATGAGTCGAAAATACACGAGCTCAACTACCTGAAATCCGTCATCAAAGAAACCCTAATTGCACCCTCCGATCCTGTTGCTCCTCCGATCCCGAGGAAGGCCCACAAGGACCGCGAGATCGACGGCTACCACATGCCCGTGGACACGAAGGTGATCGTCAACGCATGGGCCATAAACCGAGACCCAACTTATTGGGCCGACCCGGACCAGTTCAGGCCATAGAGGTTCTTGGAAAGCCCGCTCGACTTCAAGGGCTGTAGGTTCGAGTACATATACCCTTCGGTGCTGGGAGGAGGATATGTCCCGGGATCTCGTTTGGGATCTTCCGGAAGGGAAGGAGCGGGAAGAGATCGACAGGACCGAGGCGCTCGGGTCTTCGACTCGTAGAAAAACGAATCTTGCGGGCCGTGCCCGTGGTTGAAAGGCTCGTGCCAGCGGGGAACTGATGTGTAGGTGTGAGAAAGAGGGAATGGTAAACAGTTTGCTGTAGTAGTAAGAAGCTGTATGTGATGTTGAGTTTGTGAAATAAGATGGTAATAATTTTTTTAAGAACAGCATATGCTTTATTACCGAGTCTAGAGTAGTAATATTAACTATCGCCACGTGAAGGGAATCTCGTAAAATTCTAACATACACTAATTCTCAAACATATTATATGTGTTTCTTTTTTTTTCGCTTAATTTCATACATCTCTCGAACAATCCTCAGGAGCAAAAGAAAGCACATCCTCCTTGAGATCAAACACGAGCCTCACATTCTGCTGCTGGTGAGCCCCCAATAGCGTCGTGTTCCTCGACTCCAACACCATGAGGCAAAAGAACTTGCTCTCCACCAAGAACAAATTCCTGGGCGGGACATAAAAATCAGCTCCCTCGAAATGAAGCGTCACGCTGGGGAGCTTCAAGAACCCCTCGGGCTTGGTGTAGCACACCAATCCCTTCGGTATATCGGGGCCCGTATACCTCCTTATCGCCTCCTTCGAGCCCGAGAAATAATCGTCGATACTTCTCGCAAATGACGAAAATGCCCTGCTGTTCAGTAGGCTCACGCTCGAGCCCGAATCGATCACGCAGCCCGTGGAGAACGTATTCATGGGAAGCTGACGCCTTTTCCCGTCGACGCTCACGTCGTTCAGTTTCACCTGTGTTGGAAATAAAGTATATATAATTAAAAGTATCACGCAATCCCTTCATGCTTAAGCTTTCAGGTATTCAACGTGGTAAAAAAGATCAGCTTAGACGTGACGGTTGGAAATTAAGTATATATAATTAAAAATATGATTCAGTCCCTTCGAGCTTAATCTTTTAGGTGAAAGTAGTCATTCAACATCACCTGATAGAAAAGCTCCTTCGGGCCGTTCAAGAAACGGGTCCTTTGTACCCTTCTGCTGCGTCGAATTACCGCCTCATCCCCGAATCTGAGTAGGGTTTCCTTCGCGTGGGACCCATTGACCGTCGGGAGACAGTAAGAAAACCTATGCTTTATTACATCCCCGAGCTGACGGGCAAAGGACACGGGCTGCCTATCCAAACCGAAGATTCCCGTGACCTTATTGTCCTTACCGAACGTTCCGTGGCTGAAGGCACCGCAGCCAAAGGCCAAGGGGTAGCTTTGGGATTCTCTGTTGCTGGTTTCGAAGTGGAAGCTCTCATAGGAGGCGATGCCCGTGGAGAATTGCAGGGAGTAGTATACGACGTAGTAATAACAGCCGTTGAAGAGGCACACAAAGTTCTTGCGGGCGAGCCTGTCGTTGGGCCTCAGGAGCTTGTAGGACTTCGATTTTGTGGGCTCGAAGAGGGGCTGCTCTTGCTTGAAGCATGCGAGGCAGGGCTTGCACTGGGTCCACGTGAGCCCGCTGCCCGTGTCGAAGATTAGGGTTCGCTTGACCGGCGGGGTGCCGAGGGTTAGGTCGACGGTGAAAAGGGGCTCGTTGTAGGCCAGCGGGAGGCGGAGAGATTCGGTTTTTGAGGGTTTTCGGGTTTCGAATTCTCTGATTTGGTGGAAGTAGGAGGCTCGGGATTGCGAGATTTCGGCGTTTTTTACGAAACGGTCGAAGTCGGAGATGTTTGGTACGTAGAGAGGGGAATTGGGGTGATCTCTGTGGGTGAGCTTCATGATGAGAGAGCTCGAGGAGGTTGAAGCTTTGCATGGGAGGGAGGAGATTATGATGAGGTTTAAGGCAGAAAATAGTTTTATTACAGCCATGGATTGAGACATGCTTTTATTCTTGACGACCATTCAATAAGAACACAGTCATGTAATGTATATATAACGAGTTCAATTAAAATGGAGGAAAACATATTGCATTATATGTTTTTTTGCTGCAAGAGTTATTAATTCTATGTTATCTTATTTGTTTGAGCAATCCATTTTAATTTCCAAGGAAAAGTGTATTTACTATTATTAAACCTGAAAACTAAATAAATAATAAATACTAGTATTTCAGCACACTCGCGTGTGCATATATATTAGTTAAATAATTAAAACTAACTTCTAATAGAAAAATAAAAAGTAAAGAAATTGACACGTTAGTTTTTGTTTAATTAGTTAGCAAATGAGTATTCATTTTTATTAATAATTAATTAAAGAAAAAATTTGATTGTTTATTGGATACATCAAATTGACAGTTTTTAACTTGTATTGACCATTAATAAAATAGTATAGATATTGAGAAATTAATGCTGGGCTGAGGGAGGTCTTTTATGACATTTCACGTGTTATTTGTTAACATGCTTTATTTTACCAAATTATAATTTTTTTTTAGGATATTAAATTATAACTAGACACAATTGATAGGAGTAGAAGATCTAAGACGTATAAGCATTTAGTAGAGTTATTTTGCAGTTTTTGACGAACAGAGATGAGCTACAATAACAAAAACAAAACGCGACTATTATTAAGCGAACAGTATTCAAAATTGCAACGGCTATTATCGATAGGCGATTTCAATATTGTCAAAACCCTACTTAACTGGAAAAAATGACTCGGTATATTAGTCTAATTTGTTTACTAATTTGTTTGAAATGGTTTTTACAATATATATTATGCAATAAACGGCTCACACGCAATTGTTGACAACGAACAATGCAACACAATATAAGAACACACGAGACTTAGGTTCAATATCCATAGAAAAACCTATTTCTGCTCACTTATTTCACTCAGATTACAAAAGGGTTTCCCTCGTTTATTTAACTCAATTCGACTACCAAGTCTCAAAGGGTTTACTTCCGCGACCGATTTGTTGTTTTTACGATGTTCAGCGTGGTCGGTGGCTGAAATTAGAGTATCGCTGCAAGTCAGGCATGTGTTGTAAATGCCGTTCGTAAGACAATATAGTCATAATTGTGCTTCTCAATTTAAAGCAGTCCAAGATACAACGACTTCAAGATTTTGTTCTTGTAGCGTAACAAAACAAATATCGCAAACAACTACTTCATACTCATGATTTCTTGCTTTCTGGGAACTAGGGGACTCGTTCGCTATAAATATGAATAAACTGAAACGCGTGAGAGATCTATTTGTGAACAATCACAACTCTTGGAGGTCCGACTCCCAATTGTTAAGGGATCACTCTTCGAATAGTCACAAAATGAACTGATTAGCCATAACACCTCTTCAGGTGCAACAAGTTTAATAACATTGCGGCGTTGTAGCCCGGGTGTGAACTAACTTCATTTCAGTACTTCCATTCAGCACTTCGATTTCGGTCCAACACTTTGGTTTCAGCACTTTGATTTTGATTTTATCATCACTTCAGTTCAACAACCCGATTACAGTAATTCGATTTTGGTTTAAGCAAACTAGTACAATACATTTGGTTTCAATTTCACCAAAGCACCAATACTTTGGTTTCGATTTCAGCAAAGCAGAACATTACTTAAGTCTCGATTTTAGATAACCAAAATATTTCAACAATTAATTTCTCATTCGCCCGATATCAGTTTTGAACAAATTAATAGTCTACAAACTCCACTCGAAATGTATATTTTGAATCTTTAATCATTTTTTTAGTTTCGTTAAACGATGAATTCTCCGTTTCCCAATTCTATTAGTTTGGACTGTAGTCCCAAACTGAACAATTCCACATGAATGTAAATTAATACAAATACATGTTGATTATATAGGAAGAAAGTCTCGACGATCCATCATTACATCGAGATAGGTAACTTGTGACTTAAAACCTGTGAAGGAGAAGTGAGAGTAGCTAAGGATCTTCCGGGATCCTCCCCTCTCATTTTCTTTTCACTCGATTCGAGTTGGAGAAAACCGCGTAGAATACGAAAAGTTCTCACTTGAGAGATGCGATTTGAAATGCTAGCTTCTTTCACAACTAAGACTACCTTCTTTGAGTTTCCTACGTTCGACTTTGAGTTGATAAAAATGTGAATAAGGTTTCTATATATCCCAAAGGAAACTACCTCAAAGGGGGGTGAGGGATTAAACCCCAGGGGATATGCCATCAAATTTACTTGCTACCCGTGAACGAGATGTTTTGAACTTACGACTTTTGAGTAAGCCAAGACAATAACATATGCACAATGAGAAATATCATATCTTTCGATTCTCACATTATGTCTGATTCAGCCGTGGACCATGTCTCAGATTCTTAAATTTTAGTGTTGAAGTGACCCTCATCTTACTTATATATAGGTGACCGAATATTTAAGATTTAATCTCGTAGTAGCCCGAAATAGTCGACCAATGTTGATGCAGTCATCAATATAAGCGTAACGCTCACCGTAAGCACACGTTGTCGAGGAATTACTGGGGCAACTTACGAGAATGAGCTTCTTAGATGGTCTAAGGACCAAGGGATGCGACACCCTGGATGGATCCCATATCGGATATAGATCATTCCACATGACACCGCTTGCCTTCTATAAATTGGGGTGTCAGTCTCATACTTGACAAGTCATTAGACACGGCTGAATTGTGAAGTGCATGTTCTCTCTACCTAAGGTTGATCAATAAAGCCCTAGCCATCTGAGTGAGTTTTATTTTTCGATCCAACACGGTTTTGAGATCGGCTAGACTATTTAGCCACGACTGAATCTTGGCAAGAGAGTGATGAAGCTCGCCACACACTTCGAATGTAAAACGACTAAAACCTGATTCGTTTCGTTTAAATTACGTGCTTGTTGTTAGGGTTTCGAGTTGCATTTTCGTATACCAATAAAAGCCGCGGGACCAAATTTTTGTCGTACGGATGGACGCCCTCACGTATCCTGCATGCGGATCCGATCCGCAACCCAGAGGGTACTCCAATAGTTTTTATTCCACAACTATAGACATTCGTAAAATAAATCAAGCCCATGCCTGATCGAAATATCTAATAGGTTAGCAAGAACGGCTAGAATAGATCTTACAGCTGGTTCATCTTGAGGAAGTACGGTACGTCTAAGATCTGAAGCCGATGTTCATTGGCCTTCCGCGCCTATGATTCCTTGTATTCCTCGCTGACGTTTCTATTTACACGACTCATTTTTTACGATCCATGGTTATCCTCACTCAACTAGCTATGAGATTACGCCACACACGACTTCTTATACAACTATGACTATAATAAATCCCTTGATAAAGAAAATAAATATAAAAAATAAACTTTCATATATTAACAAACAAAATGATGTCATTATCTCATGAACAAATCCAATCTAAAAGGAAGCCCACGTTCACCGTGCATAGATTTCAACAAATATTAAATAAAACTATCGACTACAATAACTTTTATTAATTATCGAAACAACGACGTACAGGACATCATTCCGAGACAGCAGATCAAACACAAAGAAGAAAAGAAACACATGACGCCGCATCACGTCGACGAGGATCTATAAAAACCCTCAACAAAAAAAAGCACAAATTATTATTCGAAAGATCGACAAATAACTGACGACAACAAAAGAGGAAAAAGCGGTATCTCAAGAAGTAGGCTCTTCGACAATCTTAATACCATCAATGGTGACACCAGGACCTTGATGCCTCGGGACCAAAGTCACCACCACATCGTCATCGTCCGCCACGTCCATGCCCTTGTAAAGATCAGTCAACCTCAGCCTCAGCGAGGTCCCCGCTACCCTCCCTCCACCGATCGTCTGCGGCACGTGAGAGTAGGCCCCAGCGTAAGCCGCCTTGTCCAGTTCCGTCACGTTGTCGTCCTCATCGTTCACAAACACGTCGAACTTAACAAACTTCGATGTGTCCACCGTGAAGTCGAGCACCAGTGACTCCTTAGCCGGACCCTTCTTCGTCTTGGGCACGATGACCCTCGAGATCTCGGTGAGCTCGAGGGGGAACGTAGCCGCCTCCTTCACATGCGAGGCATCGGTGGTGACCCTCCTCACCTTGGCCTGAGCCGTCTGTGGCGGAGGCTTGTAGTTGACCCAAGGCAAGTCGACCCACTCGTACTGGTACCCCAAGTCTAGGTGATTAACACAGTCTTTTGCGTAAACCTTGACTTGCCTACCGTGCTCGTCGAAGAAGTAGAAAGCGGTGTCGTTGAAGCTCTCGTCGGGGATGTCCTTGACGGGGATGTTCTCGTTGGGCAAGTAGTCCCTCCACAGGTACCACATGCGGTCGACGTTCGCGTGGTGGCAGTAGAATATCGGGTCGCGGCCCGCCGAGTAGAAGTTCCCCATGTCCTCCCAGTGGGGCTGGTTGTGGTCCCCGACGAACACGTGGACCGCGGTGTGGGACCCGCGCTCCAACGCCCCCTGGTAGCCGAGCTCCCAGTCCGAGCCGTTGCAGTAGGGCTGGCCCATGAAGTCGTGGACCGTCGAGTTCCCGCCGATCATCTCGTTGTACATGACGGTCAGGTTGTTGGCAACGATCGGGGTCGGGTCCGTGCTCCCCGTCATCCCGAGGTCCAACACGTTGTGGTTGAGGCTCGCGTCGGACCGCTTCGGGTCGTAGAGGTCGGGCGCGAGCTTCTGGTCCAAGAACATGAGCGGTGTGGTCATGCCTTTAGGGTTGTCCCAGTTCCAAAAGGGGAGGGCGAAGGTCGGGTCCTTGATGAGGTGCGAGAGGATCCTCTCGTAGAAGTAGAGGTACCACCGGTGGAAGGCGAAGAAGAGCCACGAGAAGTGGGCCTGAAGGCTCTTGTCGGTCCCGTACTGCTGGTACACGTTGTTGGAGTAAGCGCAGTGTATGTTGGCTTGGTTGCAGAAGCTGCGCGGGTCGTCCTTGTTGAGGCCCTTCATGATGTTGATGGCCCTGTTGTACTTGAGGACGTACTCGGGCGGGACCCGGTGGGCTGAGGGACGGGTCTTCATGACGTGGACGGGGCGGGATCTTGTAGTCGATGACCTTGTCGGAGGTCTTGAGGCAGCACGTGGTGTCCAAGGGCTTCCCCGAGAACACGTCGGTCGGGGTACTGCACTTGGAGAGGTCGGGACCGTCGATGGGGTCCGCGAGAGCAGCCTCGCGGGCGGTCAGGGCCGAGGCGGCTCCGTAGAGCCCACCGAGGCCGAGGAGAACGTTGCGCCTGTCGACTTTCGACGACTCATTGCCCTCTTTGTTGTTGTTAGGGTTTTTTTCGAGGCACGAAATGCGGAGGCGGTTTTTGGCGTTGACGCGGCGCTTGGCGTTGATGATGAAGTGGGATGGTTTCACCCGGAAGATGTGGTGGGAATCGGAGGAGAAGTGTGCGGTGATGGTTATTAGAGGGGTTGAGAGTTGATGAGAAGAAGCCATTGTAGTATTGTGTGTGTTTTTGAGTGAAGTGTGGTGAAAATGTGCTAGCTTGGACGGTTTATTTATAGTTGGATTATTACCGCATGTGCCTTAGGGTTTTTGAAAATTTAAGGTTTACGGTGGTAGTTGTGTCCAAAGATCGGGTTAGGTTTGGTTAGTTTAGGCGGAGATTATTAATTAAGTTTTAATGAACAATATACAAAGCCTCGACATTCACATGCACCTTTTTAAATAAATGAAATATATATAAATGGAGTCACGATTTGAATATCAATTTCTTTATAATAAGATTATTATTCATTATTATTATAATATACTAAAGACAAAAAGGCCATCATGTATCATGCCCTACATGCTATATATATAATGTCTCATACCAACTGCTGTAGTATTTATACGAGGAATCGATAAAAGTTAAATTACTAATCACCAATTTAAGACAATATTAAACTATGTAAGCATAAAAGTCGATTAAAACATTAAATAAGATACGTAAAAACTATATCTGGCTTTTATACATTAATCTGACATAGACATATTTTTGGCTTTGATGATGTTGTGACTTTCGTTGTTATTGTGCTTTCATTGTTTGTAGTACCAAGTTATATGCTGCTATCCAATTAATTACATATGATCTGTTACCGAAACTTAGAAGGATGCAATTATCATAACATAAGACGATGTAGTATCATTACTTGGAAGGATAAAGTACTCAATTGCACATAAACAAAGCCTCCACGTTGGAGCCGGATCCTCTGCCTCACTTTTTGTGCCACTTTATAGAAATATCATTACATCCCGTCCGACCAATGTTAAAATAGTATTTATTGTGTACGAGTGTTTTTGTTGGTTGCGTGGTTGTGTCACGTCTAGTAGGCGGAAACTTGGTATATTGTTTATCAAAACTTGTATATTATTTACGAATGTGGGGGATTGTATATTGTTCGCGTCTCGTATTCTCGGGTCGGGTCGGTCTATTCGGTAGCCCGTCCTTGTGCGGCCCAACGGGTCATGCCAACAGTCGCCCCAGTCAGCGCTTACGCATTCATCATCACATGTATGCGTGTCATGCTTGCCACATCGACACCGAGCTGCCACGTCATCGTCGACCAAAATTTTTGGCTCCAATAGCTCCTAGTGACGATGTGCGAAGTGCAAAGTGCGCCTACAAAATGCCCATTGCGCACTTGGCACGGCTCGGGTCGGTGTCGGACTCGGCCTCGGCCACCGCCGAGCACCGGGCTATCACTTGGGCCAAAACCACCCTAACACATTAAGCCCACTTGAGTCCACCTTTTAGGCAAACCCATTTGAATTACCTACACAAGTTAATCATTTATAAGGTGATGAACCTTTAGTGTCTAACCAATGTGGGACGATCACGATGTATATAGCGTACCCTAGATGCATGTAAATAAGAATCTTTTACCAACTACTATAGGATTATACGATGGACGACAGGAACTTACAACTAATGTCTATGTAATTATTTTCGCATTTGTTTGAATTATATATTTTTTCTAGACAGATCCTTCGGGTACTTGTTTAATTATATTTGTTAATAGTGGAATAATAAAATTGAGCCAACCAACGAATCTCTGCCACAATCACATGCAATGCATTCATTAATAAAGATATTAATCATTTACTTGTAATTCAAGTATGTCCTCTAGCCCTATAGAGGCTCAAGTGGCTTTCGTAGATTTTAAATTATAAATTTATAATGTAGGAAAACACTAGATAGTGGTAGTATATAAAAATCATGGTCGTTAAGATAGTCATTTAAATGGTGTATCTATATACATATTCTTAAATTGAATTTTGGATAGAAATTATAACATTTTACATATTCTTGCTATTTATTTTGGATGTATTCAAGATTCGTGTTAGAAGAATATTAATAATGTTTTATTTGTGTAGATGAATTTATTAATATTTGGACGACACAAAAAAATCGACGTCATTTTGTACCTTTGACAGGTTATCTTAAGCCTTATGTTCCAAAAGAAATAACATTGCTTTTGAAAAAAAAAATTGATTATAACATATTTTATAAACAGTATTCATAAATGTCCCCCAAGGCACCAATATATTATCGTAGCGCCTAAAACAATATAAGATATATACCGTAATTTAATTATATTACGGCAGAGTATCAAATGTATTGAGTATGGACATCATTTGGCAAATGGCAATAGCTAGTAAATTACGAGTAATTAGGGAATACATATAGTAGTTGGGAAATAGTATTTTATTTTTATTTTGCCAAAGTAAACGCTAGAAGACAAGGTTACATTACAGGCCATGTCACGAAAAATAATGCCGGGCGGTGAAAGTTATTTAGATCATCTCCAATATATACTCCGTTTTAATGTAAAACATTAAAATATAGTACACATCTTCAAGGAATACTCTATTTTAACATTGTTATAGAGTTTGCCGATATTGATATTCTATATTTAGAGTAACTTTATTTCTCAACTCTAAAATAAAGTTATTATTTAATTTTAATTTTAATTTTTTTTAACATATAGATAGTTTAGTTATGTTTTAAATAAGTAAGAATATGTATAATATTATTTTTTGTGTTGAAAATAGAGTTAATGATTTGGAGTAAAATTTAGTGTAGAAAATATAGTTGATGGATTGGAATATATAGTAACTGTAAATTGATATAAATTTAATTGTATTTTTATGTTGTGGGTTAGAAGATCGAAACACTTAGTAGTTATAGATGTGAAAACTAGACAAACTAGACGACAGTTCGTAAATTAAAATATCAATTAGAGTTCCTTATACACGTGCCTAATCATATTCTATTTATTTTCAGTAAAAGACAAACCCATCATTAAACAATTATAAATCTGAAAAAGGCGGTGGTACACCACGAGATTGAATAAAACAAAAAGTTAATGCGACATCAAAATTCAAATAATGATTAATTAAATCAATTAATTATGGAAAGAAAGGGAAGATATGAGTTTTTTCTTTTCGAATATACGCTTCAAATCCTAACCCCATCTTACTTACCAAAATTTCATATAGCCAATGAAAAAACCAAAATTTCATACTCTAAGCTATCCATTTGACGAAATACCTCCAACGTAATCTCATATAACATAAAAGGAAAATGAAAACCTTCAAATAACGCGACCGAACCATCTATTTTGCTAATATATATATTTTTTTCAATGATCGATCGAAACTCTCTTCTCTACTGTCTCACCCATGATTGGCCAAACTCCACAGAGCTTGCACAACGCTATGAAAGGAATTTTGAAAATGTGGTGTTTTTGCTAATCGATCTAATTTTTGAAAGAAAGATTCAATGTAGGGAACAACGACTTGTTCGACACGTGGATAAGGGAACTTACAATGGACTTGTTCGACCAATGTTATATAATTTTTTGTGTGTTTAAACACTAATAACATTTATTGTGTAATATTATTTACGGGTATTTTAACACTGGTCGAGCGGGATGTAATGATATTTCTGTAAAGTGACATAAAAAGTGGCACACAAAAGTGGGACATAGGATCTGGTTCCCTTACAATGTATACGTTGTCCGCATGATGATATCACTTAAAAACTACAATTTGGTATATCAATTTGTTCATAAATTAATTATTGCAAAAAAATAAAAAATAATTAACTCACGATAGAAAATAATTGTTGGACTTGGTCTTTCATAATTTTTATTTTATTAATAACTAAAATTATTACAAAACATAACCATTCACTATTTTTGAGGAATGATTCAAATAAATTCGATCAATAAATTTTTTCTTTGCACACACATGGGGTGTGGGCATAATACTAGTTTTGATTAAGTGTTAGCCTAAACTAATCAATGACCCATTATCTAATAATGTCCATGTGTAATTCGTCCATTAAGTACATGATGACCAACTCAACATAAGTCAGTAATTAGTGTCTAGACCACTTAAGCTCATGCTTAATTAGTTAAGCGCGTAGATCATGTGAAGTGGAAATATACGTCGTTAGTGTTGGTTCGGGTACGCCGGAGATGTTGGTGTCCATTCGGTGACAGACTAACGGTCAGAGTACCGACGTTAAGTCGAGACACGTAATATATAAGTTATCTGTTTAATGATATCTCCTCGATAATACGTGCTCAATCGGTTAACGACGATCATCCCCAAGATACAACGACTTTAATAACTTCGAATTCGCAGCACTACGACTCAACAAAGCTTTCCGGAGAATCTTACATGAAGACTCGGAACAATCTTGCATTGGGGTATACATATGATTACTACATTATATGAATGCATGGATCACTTTGGGATGATTTTTCCAATTCTGGGGAACCTATTTATAGGTTTTGAAATTTTGTGGGGTCAATTAGCGAATAGTCGCAACTTTTGGCCAATATTAACTGGTTTGACCGTTTTGACTGCTTTGACTGGGGGCCACTTTGAGAATACTCGCAACTTCGGGCCCTTTCTGACCCATCGGTTTTGTTCGAACCGTCGGAGCGATTGCCTGGGTCGAACCGGTTCGATCCAACGGTTGCGCCCCATGAACCCTAAAGGGTCACTGCCACGTAGGCATCGTCTAGTAGTATGCACCACGTCAGCACCACGTTGTCATCAAGCCCTCCACATCAGCAACACTATCGCGTCATCGCCACATCGTGCGCCACGTGGGCGACACCTCATCGACGCGCCTTGTCAACTAGCCAACATGTCACCATCGGTGCCATATCATCATCGATGCCACGTCATTGGAGCATAAAATTAATTACGAGTTCGGGCTTGGGTTTTGCATGCCGCGTGCGTGGGCTTGGGTCGGGCTCGGCGCGTGGGCCTTTGAGCCAACCTCCTTGGGATTTTTGTGTAAACCAAGACAACATCATACACACAATAATAAATTTGATCTCTTTCGACTCTCACGTTGTGTCCGTTCCGGCCTTGGACCATATCTCAGATTCATAAGTGTTCACATTGAAGCGGCACCACTTCTCACTTATACATGTGATTGACTATTAGGACTTAGTCTAGGAGTAGCATGAAATACTCCATCATTTTTGGTATTGTCATCATTAAAGACGTTTACCCTAACACACGTCATCGGGAAATTACTTGGACATCTCTCGAGAATGGACTTAGAAATTTCCAAGTATTCGATAGAACCGGTCTCAGCTTAGTTGTCTTATTGAACTAAGTTTGTGGGATCTTCATGGTTGAGTTACCACCGAGCCCCTTCTTTGGTGTGTGGATTTTTAGTCACATTTCTCTTATTGCAGAATTCAGCTGTTCTATAGTGATGTCTTTCATCAAATGATCTGCTATGTTCTCCTTAGACTTCACATAGTCAATGGAGATTATTCGGCTAGAGATTAGTTGTCTTACGATTTTATGTCTCCGACGAATGTGTCGAGATTTACGGTTGTACATGCAACTTTGTGCCTTGCCGATAGCATTCAGACTAACACAATGTATCATTATAGGTGGCACATGTTTATTCGAACATGGAATATCCTCCAGAAAAATCCAAAGCCATTCTGCTTCTTCGTCGGCTTTATATAGTGTAATAAACTCTGATTCCATCATGGATCAAGCGATGCATGTTTGCTTGGTGGATTCCCAGGAAACTGCTCCCCCCGCCGATGGTAAATACGTAACTACTCGTGGATTTGGAGTCTTTACTTTCAGATATCCAGTTTTCATCGCACTATTTTTCTAGTACTGCTAGATATCTCGAGTAAAGTATACCATAATTAACGGTGTACTTCAGATACCTTAACACCCTTTTTAGTTCTATCCAGTGACTATTGCACGGGTTGTTCGTAAACCTGCTCAGCTTTACTCAGCAAATACTCTATGTCAGGTCGAGTGCAGTTTGACAGATACATCAGGCTGCCACTCACCCTAACGTATTCGAGCTGTGAAATGGGTTCTTCTATATTCTTGGCTAAATGCAGGTTAACATCTACATGTGTCTTAGCCAGAGGATCATTGTAAACTTTAAACTTCTTCAACACGTTCTCGACATAGTGAGATTGCGTCACTAATGTTCCTCCGGGTGTCTCAGAGACGTTTGTCCCTAGTATGACATAAGTCAAACCTAGATCATTTGTGCTGAAATAAATTTTTCAATATATTCTTCGTATTCACGACTTTTACAATCACAAATTTTCCGATGTGCCCTTAATGTAAACACATTTGTGAGACTTATTAATTTTGAACCCATTCGGTATCATAGTTATATTGAATTTCTCATGCTACTGCTTCGATGTTTTCTTAAGCCTATATAACGACTTCACGAGTCAGCACACCTTATTCTCTTCTCTTGCCCGAGTGCTACAAATTCTTGGGCTGTTTCATGTAGATTTATTCCTCGTTCAAAGAAATCAGTTTTCACGTCCATTTGGTGTATCTCGAGATTATGCAATGCAACAATAGCTAAGAAAGCCCTTATGGACGTCATCCTTGTTACGGACGAATATGTATCGAAGAATTCACATCCTTCTTTCTCGTTGAACCTGTTAGCGACCAATCGAGCCTTATATTTTCTTATTCATCCCATTTGTCTTTAATTTCCTTTTAAGGACTCACTTGCATCCTAAAGTTTTGCACCCCTTTGGAGATCTACTAACTCCCAAGTGTGGTTTTGGATGATGGACTCAATTTTTTTATTGATAGCTTCTTTCCAGGATGGAGATTCTGGACTAGACAGGGCTCTTTCCAATGTTCAGGGTTCGTCATCCACCATATACGTTCGAAAGTCGTGTTAATTGATTTGATCACTTTCTTTCTTTTCCTTTGCCCCAGTTCCCCATTTCCTTGAGGTGAACTCTCAACGGCATCGTAAGTCCTTTTCCCAGAACGTATCTCCTTTCTTTCCTTATTTGAAAAGATATTTTCGAAGAAAACTACCTTTCTTGACTCGATTATCACCCTGCATTCATCTCAGGATTTCTGACTTGTACACCAAAAACTTGTATGTACTACTGTTATTTGCATATCCGACGAAAATGCAATCAATAGTTTTGAGTCGTATTTGAAACTGCTTCGATTTAGATACTTCGACCTTTGCTATGCGCTCCCATACTTATAGGTATTCGTAAGACGGCGTCCTACCTTTTCGTAACTTGTATAGAGAGTTATCTCTTTTCTTGTGTGACATCATATTCAGAATGCAGTTTGCTGACAGGATGACTTCCACCCACAAGTTATGTGATTCTCTGAGCTGATCAATATAGCATTCATCATCTTCTTTAGACCTTTATTTTTGCGTTCACCAGCACCGTTTGATTGAAGTGAAATGGCTCGGTTGTTTGATGAATAATGTCATGTTCTTGGCAGAATTCTTCGAACAGTACCACGCATTCTCCTCATCTATCACTCCGAATTATTTTAGTTCTAGAGTTATGTTGATTCTCAACTTCGCTCATGTATCTTTTGAAGGCATCTAGAGCTCCATCTTCGCCACTTAACAGGTACACGTGACAGTATCTCGCACGGTCATAAATTAGCGTAATGAAATACTTTTTCCTACCTCTAGTCTGCACGAACTTTAGATCGCATAGTATCAGTTTGGATCAATGAGGTGAGTTGATTCTCTCTACGGAGAAGAACATTGTCTTTTCCATCTTTGCCTCGACACAGACCTCACACTTGCGTTGTGAGTCGATTTTCTTTTGGGGAAGCAAGTTTAAACTTATTAACTTTTTAACTTTATTTAAACCAATATGTCCTAATATGTCATACCACAAATTAGAACCACTTAAGTGAATAAGATGAACTTATTTTATTACTAGTGAGATCAATCTCGCATTTTACATGCATTACATTCAATTTAAAGAGCTATTTTTCAAAGTAACCCTTGCCTACGATGTAACCGATCTTGATCAGTACACACTTTTCGGCCTCAAACACCTATCTACATCCGGATTTACTCAGTAGGGAGCCGCAAAAAAGATTCATGCGGATGACTGGAACATGCAGCATATCCTCTAGTGTCAGCTCTTCGCCCGAGGTCATCTTGAAGACCACTCTTCCCAATTCGGTAATTTGTTAAGTCGACGCGTTCTCCGTATTCAAAATCTTATCGGAAGTCGGTAGGTAGTTGAAAGAAATATATATATGTCGGATCAAATATGAAGCATAGCTCGGGTATCGATGTACAACGACTTCGAGTTCTCCACCACATTGGCTTCATACACGATCTCGGCGAGGTCTAACTCGGACAAATCTAGATAGACAGTCTCTCCTCGGTCAGATGAGCCCGGTCTGCCTTTTTTCTTTTGATGGCAGACTCTAGCCAGATGTCCGGGTTTCTCGCAGTTATAACAGTTTTCCTTGATTCACTTGGAATCCAATTTTACCTGCTAGTTCTGCGTCTTGTCCGACCTCTTGCGCTTCTTGCCAGTGCTTGACTCTAGGGGTGGGCGCGGGTCGGGTATTTGACGGGTTCGGGTTATTCGGGTCGGTACCCGACTAGGACGGATAGTGATTTTCCTACCCGATCCCGACCCGATGTATGTCGGGTACCCAATTTTTTTGGGTACACGTCGGGTCGGAATATTAATATTTTAGTACGATTTATAATATTTATGATATTTTTATATGTTTTTTCTCTTTGAAAGTTTTTAATATGAGGAGAAATTATTAATTTTATATCATTCTTAATTATTTTACGACTATTAGAAATTAATTATACTATTTTTTTCATAATTGTTTTAATTTTTAATTCATTGTCGGGTACCCGATCGGGTAATTCGGGTAACATTTTGCTACCCGATACCCGACCCTATTTTTCAATATCGGATATCGGGTACTACCCGATACCCGATACCCGTTGTCCACCCCGACTTGACTCACCCAAGTTCGCTCGTGTCTCCATGTTGACCCTCTTGTTCTTGGCTTTGTTCTTACGCTTGTGGTTGAGGTAATACTTGAAGTCCTTCTACAGAGGCGGTAGCTAATCGATAATCGGAGCTACCTAGAATGATTCGTTATCTGCATATTCTGCTTGTGTATATCTTGGATGGTCAGTTGCATATCGTGGACTTGATCCAAACCGGTTTGGAGTTCGTCATTTTATAGTCCCTGAACCCGTCGACTATGAATTTCTTTGGTCCGACATTATCGGTCTTGTACTTCTTATCCAAGGAGTCCCAAAACTCTCACGCACTCGTAGACACTGCATAGACGTTTTACAGAGAGTCGTCGAGAGCATTCAGGATGTAACTACGACACGTGAAGTCGTTATGCTTCCAGGCATCAAACACAGCATTTTCTTGCTCGTACATCTCGTTTGCGGCTTCATCCGCATTTGCTGCATCATCAACATTGTCGGTATTAGCGGCACATTTGGTCACCTTTGGAGGAAGCTCCATCAAGAACCGAACCAGGTTCAGTGTGGTTAGGTAGAACAAAATTTTCTGATGCGATCACTTGAACTAGATCCCGTTAGATTTTGCGGCCTTTTGGCATGGCTGCTGCTGGCCGTCGCTTGTAGCAGTAACCCAGTCGGAGTGTTCACCATCGTACATACAAGATATCGTCTTATGATTGTTGGTTCCGATATGTCAGAGATGTTCATGTCTGTTCGGTGGCAGACTAACGGTTAGAATACCATTAATATGTTAAGTCGATGAGGTTATTATATACGTTGTCCGTAAGAAAATATTGACCCGATAATATGTGCTCAATCGGTTAACGGCGATCGTTCCCAAGATACAACGACTTCAATAACTTTGGAATCGCAGCACTACGACTCAACGAAGCTTTCCAGTGAATCTTACTTGAAGAGCGGGATGATATTTCACTTTTAATATGTTGATTACTTCACTATATGAATGCAAAGATCACTTTTGAATGATTTTTTAAATTATGGGGGGACCTTTTGGTAGGTTTCGAAACTTTTTAGGGTCAATTCGCGAACATTCGCAACTTTTAGCCAATTTTGACCGGCTTGTCGCGTCTAACCAATTTGGGACACCAAATTCACTATTTACATATTTAACTCATTTATTTATCTTTATTGGGTCAAATTTAATAATTACTTTTTTCATTCACCCGACATCAGTTTTGGACAAATCAATATCGATAAATTTCCCTCAAAAAGTAGGTTACGAATCTCGCATCAATTTTGAGTTTTGACTAGCGACGGCTTCAAGATTTAATTAAAACCGTTTAGCTAGGATTTTATTGGCTCAAATACCAAATTGGGCCCAAATGACCCAAATCCAATGGTTATTCTCCAACAATAACTCAAGACCCCGACCTTATCAGGCTCTAAGCCCATTAGGCGCAAACACACACTCTCTCTTACGACATAAACTTGATGATCTTTTTAAATCTCGAATATTTAGGTCCGTCTCAATCGTCACGACGACAAATATAGAGTTCGATATTCAGATAGACAATCTTGTGGTACCGAACATATCCCGATCGAAAAAGAATGTGATACGAATCAACTATAGATTTTTGTCAATACGTCTAAACCTTTCACATGTAAGAGTTATGGTCTATGTTAAACTCATTGGATTCGAGTCATGATAGAATCTTGAAAGAAAAATTATAGAACTGCCCTTCATGTCTCACATGAGTCAATTTATATGCCCGACGAAGACTTAGTGTGCGTTTGGGAGAGCTTTCCAGAAAAAAGTCCTTTTGAAAAATGGACTTTCTAGGAAGTGACTTTTTTGAAAAGTTTTTTTTGAGTTTTTATTGTATTTGGTAAGTTCACATTCGGACAGTCCATTTTATTTAAAAGTCATACAATGATGTTTGGTGGAATAAGTTTAAAAGTGCATGCAAAATAGAATGCTATAAAAAAGAACTAGTATGAAATTAAATGAAAGTCACATAAAAATAAATACATTTTCACGTCAACTTCAAATAACATAACAAAATAATAACGAAATAAAATACAAATATTCATTGCCAAATCATGAAATGAGAATTATGAATTTTCTAATCTAAGATATATTTTTTCTTAAAGCTGCATACAGTACGATAATCGAAAAAAATGAATTAAAAATAAAAATAAGAATGGAAAACATGTTAAAATAAACATGAAATATATACAAGATTAATATGTATCAGTGCATAATTTATTTTTCAAAGTTAGCTACTAAATTAAAATGTCACAGCAACCAGCTAATTAGGCATAATACTCGAATGATATACATAATCATCAATAGCATCACGCAGTATAGACATCTCTTCAGTTTGCCGAATAATATGATTATATGATACATCACCATCATTAGCGCCATCTTCCTCCTCGCCTGTGTTAGTCTCCTCGTTACTGGTGAGGTAGTCTTCATCCTCATATTTTCGAAAGAGTTCATCAGCTATTGCTTCTTGTCTGATATAATAATGCAATGCCATAGAAACAACAACAATTAATGTTTGAGTTAAAAGGATATGGAGTCATTTTGTCCAATATTGACCACCGAGATTTCCGGACACCGAAGGTCTTCTCAATTATATTGTCCAATATTGATGCATTCTTCTAGTGTTTTCCCGCGTTTTTGTCTAAATTTGCAGCAACTGACATTTTCCTGTTCAGATGGTGGAATTTCATCGCGAATCCTTTTAAGACGGCGACCTCCGTTAGAATTCTCATCACTCCTTTTGGCCTGACTTTATTTATATTGCGTTTGGTTCTTTACCAAGTATACTTCGATTTCTGGTTCTTCTTCTATACCCATTTTCTATCGTTTGACTTTGTTGATCATTAGGTAAAGACCCTTCTGAAGGTGCCCACGAACTTTTCCCAGTAGCATATCCTTCCTTGAACAAAGACGTCAACTCTTCATAATAGTCAAGTCCTTGGTATCGAAACTTAATTGCTTTTGGATTTCCCTATAAAATATTGAAGCCATTAAATGATAATTTCCAAGTTACGTGTTTTTAAGATAAGTATATTCATAAAAAATAGACAATTTACCTTTAAATACTCAGCCCACCGCTCAGCGGACGTGGAAATTGTGCCTCTAGAACTATCCCATCCAAGTCCGGTGTCGGAATGTATCAATTTATACATTATCTTCCAGTCTTGTTTGGTATTGTCCCAATGATTCTTCAATTGTTTCTTATCATAGGACAAACTCGTTCTTTTCACAAAATCATAACAGATTTTCTTCCATCCATCTTTACTAAAAAAATTTCCAACCTTATGACCTTTTGACATTTGCTCACAACACAATTAAACGAACACCTTGTGAACTTAAAACCTTTCTTATTTTGTCGAGGCAATTGGAAAATATTTTCATTCGGGTCAAACTCCATAGCTCCAATCATAAATTAAAGCAAATTAAATTGCATATAATAAAATTGAATGTAAAATTTAACTAAATGTAATCCAGCCTTCTAAGATAACAAGAAGCATACTTGCAGAGAAACAGAAATTTGCTTAGTACGTAATCTAAAGAAACAACAAATTAAAAAAGCTCATATTTTGATAAACCAAATAAACAAATAGCAGATGTCATAATCGAAAATAATATGCCTCAGTTTTCTAGAACATATATCGGCTGTTCAAAAGCTATTACAAAGCTATAAGAAGCATAAACCAAGTACTAGAGCAAGCACGAACGAAGATGATAAAAATAAAAATTTCCCATATAAGCATGTCTGATGAATATAAAAAAAGGGAGAAGACAATTAGCAATACACATCACTGACGCAAAAATGCTGAGAGAGTTGGGAGAGTTAAGAAAAATAGCACACGTGCCTGCAGATAAATTTGAGAAAATACCTTAAAAAAGGAGATTACTGCTTTCGTTGATATGTATGTCTCGAAGGTTTGAGTTTTATGTGCTGATGAAAGTGTGGGTTTTATCATATTGAGAATGCAGATCTTCAATGGTGGGGATGTGCTTCTCAAAAAAGTAACAAAGTCTCACTTCTCCACGATGGACTTCTGGATAAGTTGACTTATCTAAAAGGACATTAAAATAAAATACCAAACATTACAAATTTTGCTAGATGAGATTTTTACTCCATAAGTCCATTTCAAATGGGTATCCAAACAAACCCTTAGTAATTTTCCATCCTCATTCTCATAGGACATGTATTTTGATTACTTGCAAGATTGTGAATCACTCTCATCAAGACCGAATATCGTAGCCGACGCATATTCTTTTCGGAACAATTTGGGACTAGAAAAATAGAAACAACTCAACACCTCGAGTCACCTCCGTAAGTGATCCAATCAGTCTAAGATTCATGTAGACTATTATAGTCAACCGTCCAATCTTTGGCAATCTCGAGTAGTAAGCCGTATGATTTGAGACTAGGAGCCGTGTTCAAATACACCGATCTCCAATCTAATGTAAATATATCATGACTCCCACTTTTCAAGTGATTGATTGACATAATCATTAAAGATTTGTCGACTACATAAATCGCACGCACATTTTTAGCATCTTACTAGAGTCCTAAGCTTACAAATGTTTCATATGCATGAGAAATATAGTCTCTCATGTCGTCATCTCATAAGAATCCAAAGTTTAGCTCGAGATATATGGATTTTATTTATTTATCTTGTTATCAGATTCCAAGCAATATAAGTTTCGATAAACAAATGTCGTTATACATATTTGAATAGTACAAAAGTATATGCGTGATATTTTATCAAATCCTCGTATGACATTTTGATGGCATATCCCTAACATTTAGATGTCATGATTTTTGTCGAAATTTTGAGTTTTATCAATGTTTCGGTAGCCATATGCTATTCCAAATACTGATATATTAAACACACTCGATGTATATGATCAAATATATATATATATATATATATATATATATATATATATTACTTTATATGTTGAGTTATCTGTAATTTAAAATATTAAATTAAGAAATTATCATTTAAGTTTAACTATGCCTTTTAAGTATATAAAAAGAAAAACTGGATATGTGATAATATAATTATAGTAGATCAAAAAAGTTAAACGATAAAACTGTAATTACTAAAATTAAAATAAAATAAAGAAAATAGAAGGATAAATAGTAATTACAATGGGCATGCAATATTAAGTTAACACCTCGATCGTTTATAAGTAGTACTAGTAGTCACTTGTGCACAATCCGTGTGTTTGCAAATAACATTTTAATTTATAGTTGAAGAATTGAAGTATTTATGTTATATTTAATTGTAGTATAATTAAATCATAAATAATTTTGTTCGTATAATGATATTATATTAACAGTGGCATAATTGCAGTCTTTTTATCTTTATCACGCAAGTAAATATATTTTTTAAATTTTTTCCAATTATTGAGTTTAAATTTTACCCTTTTTAACTCTTGCTGAGCCTTGTTAAAAGAGTATAGATTGTTTCAATTCCAACCAAAACTTGAAAATCCGTTAAAAAAATGCGAATAGGGCTTTTCAAGCTTAGTAGACTCTCTCTAAGGTTTTTTTTTTAAAAAGAGTAAATAGCATATAACTCACATGTTGTTTGAAAAATAAGCATAAAAACCCCTATGGTTCGAAAATAGCGTAAAATTCATTCCTTGTCATTTTCACCTAATAATTGGGGGGGGTACAATGCTATGTTTTAGAAAACACATGGGGTACGGTGCTAAGTTTTCGACAACACATGGGTTATTGTGCTAAGTTTTAAACAACATCGGGGATACAATGCTAAGTTTTAGATAACACAAGGGAATTTCACGCAATAAAAAAAGCATATGATAATTTTGTGCATTTCATTATAACTACATAGACTTTTGCATAATTTACCCTTTAAAAATAATACATTCTTTCAAACAACATTTCGAAAACAGGTTCGGTTTGAAATCCCTTTCAATTTCAAAAATAGGTTTACGCGTCAATGAACCTGACGCATTCTGAAAGCGTCTCATAAGGCCTGACGCGTCTGATAGTTTTTTTTATTTATTTTTATATCATGAAAGCACCACTGCCAGTGGCGCTTTTAACTTTTTTTTTATTAATTTTGTTTTCTATAGATAGTGACATAATTCGCTCTCTATTTTTTGTTTTATTTTTCCGTTTTTTTGCTGCAATTAATATATATATATATATATCTCATATTTCAAGTGTTTTTGCTTGGAATGCTTAGCGCCAGAAGACAACCACATCCGAAATAATTAAACTTATAAAATCGAAAAAGACACTATATGCTCATAGCCCCGGATGTGTAAAATTACAATTTTTTTCGGGATCATAGCCCCGGAACGTGCGAAAAGCGAAAAATTGGAAAGCAAAAATAAAAAATAAAGTTGTAAGTTGGACGTAATTTTCGGATTCTCCAACATTAAGTTGGGCGTAATTTTTGATTTTGTAAATTAGACAATTAGCTTTAAAATATAAAACTTTAAATATCATCAATTTGAAATTTGAAAATTCGGGTCATTCAACAATTCACAATATATTTAGTTGTCATTCTTGTACAAATACTATCTATATAATCTAAACGGTAAGAATAAAATAAATATAGTGTATAAATATATAAGTTCGCGGTTTGTACAGAAAATGAACGTCAAACCATTTTTTACGGTTCGATTTGGTAATTAAAATTTAACTGAGGTTTATGTGATTAATTTGATAATGAAGTGTGGTGCGGGCGGATTTTTAAAATCTTTGCGCATCTCTAGTATTTTCCGTCGGTGATGTTGGTGTTTTAAAACCATTTTTTAACACTCGATGGGGTTTTTGTTTTTTAAATCATTTTAACACCAGAGATGTCCCTAATGTTTTCGATTTTCGCACATCCCGGGGCTATGATCCCGAAAAAATTGATATTTTACACATCATGAGCTATGAGCATATAGTGTCCTTTTTCGATTTTATAAGTTTAATTATTTTGGTTATGGTTGTTTTTGACGGTGAACATTTCAAAATAACAAAAAATACAACGAAATATGGGATATAAAACAATATATACACAATAATAATTCCAGAAATAAAAGAAAAAAAAACAAAAAATAAAGAGAAATATGCAACTAGCTATAGAAAACAAAATTAATAATAAAAAAAAAAGCTACCGCGCTACTAGCTGTGGCGCTTTCTTGAAATAAAAAAATAATCTTGTTTTTGTTCAGTTTTTTTTTTTTTTTTTTTTTCCCGAGTGTGTTGGGTGTTTCTATCTTAATGAGACCTTTATTCATTCCATGGTTTTGAAAACCGAATCGGACCGGCCGGTCCGACCGGAAAAACCGTGAACCGATCGAAAATTCGATTTGGGTCCGGTCTGGTTCATCTTTAATTTAAAAAATTGAAAAAAACAATAATATAAAAATAAGTAAATAAAAGGTTAAATATATTGTGGTGGTCTAGTGGTTAGACTTTTAGAGTTACATTTCGGTTCTGAATTCAAATCCTTACTTGTACATATTTTTAGATTTTATTTTAAATTAATTTTGATACCTTATTTTAGAATTATTTTTTTATCATCAAATACATTTTATTTTAATTAATTTTTAACCCTCAATTTATAAATTTTAATTCTTGACATCCATTTGACAATTACTTTTTAACCCCCAACACATTTTATATGATTAATTTATTCATAAAATATAATTTTATTATATATATAGCACCGGTTTTATGCCGGTTTTATTCCGATTTTATACCGATTAAACCACTAAACCTTAAACCACTAAAATTTTCGGTCTGGTTCAAAAAACCGATTTTAAAACCATGATTCATTCTTGGATGTTCGATGTTGCTAGAGGAATCTCATTATGTAGTTTCTTGTAAATTCATTTGGAGTCATCAAGCCATCATTTCGAAAATACATAAATCTTTTAGGCCTGACTGTTGTCCCCAATAGAGCCAGATAATACAAATAGTAATATATTGTTTGGTTTATTAAGCTCAACCCGATAACAATTCCAGAGCCCGTTAAATCCAATTATATAAACGGATTAAAAGCCACTAGATGAGTTATTATTGGCTTCTTACAAATATTAAATATTGAACCTTTTTCTTCGGCTCGTAACCAAACGGTGCCAAAGATAACTGAATCCCTTAGAGTCCGTTTGGTTGGAGGGATGAGTTTAGATGGTATTAGTTTAAGTTGGGTTTATTTAATGGGGGATTTTAGTTTTTTTGGATGTTTGGTTGATGGGATTAAGTAATGATGTCCAATATGTTTGGTAGATGGATTTAGATGGTATTAGGTTTAAATAAACAAAATTACAATTTTACCCCTTCATTTAAAAAATACGATATTAAGGAGAGAGAAGAAAAAGAGAGAGAGGGAGAGAGAGAGGGAAGACGAGAGAGAGAGGGGGGGGGAGAGGGGGAGAGAGAGGGGGGGGGGAGAGAGGGGGAGGGGGAGAGAGGGAGGGAAGACGAGAGGAGAGAGGGGGATGGAGAAAATTTATAAAAAAGAATAAAATAAACAAATAAAATTTAAAGTAAAAGGATAATTTTGTTCAAAATGTGTGGGATTAGCTAAAGGGAGGGCTGAGGGTTGCTTTAAATAATACCTTATAGGAGGTATTAAGAGGATATTAATTAAACCTCCCCTTTAAATAAACCCTCTAACCAAACACCCCTTTAGCTAATACTAACCATCCTAGAGAGCATCGATCCCACAGTACAAAATTGGGCTTCATATCTAACTAATATCCAACTCAGCCCAAGCCCAATATCGTGCGTCCCATGTCAAAACAGTTATTGTGGAAGCGAGAAAGAAAAAAGCAAAAAAAGAAAACCTAAAATCATAAAATGTTTGTGTTTTGAAACTCAACACCGACTCGTAATTTAGTTAACTTTTCAAACTCTCTTTCATTTCATTTCTCAGCTACATAAACAGTGCATTCGAAGCATATGCTGATCGGACAGTACGGTGATATGTTTTCTAAACCATAAGGAAGTGTCGCGATGTTTACAAACCATCAGATAGTAACGTGATTTTCAATTTAACGACATGGGTTTACAGGAATTTACCCCAAAAAAAACAATACAAACACAACAACAACGAATTTGCCTATCAAGCAAGAACCAAAAATCAAATGAAGACAAACGAGCAACACAGATCAGCAAAAATCTATTACAGAGAACTGATGAGTTCCCTTTCTACCATTCTCATGTACACTCTTCGGAGCTGCAATAACGTATATCGGTGGCCAACAACCATAACATAAACCAGGGAAGAAGTCTCATGTCAAGAATCACTGCACAAAGTCTCGTCTTCTTCTTGCGGGATTTCAAAGGCATCCCTCGTAGTATCATCGAATCCATCCAAGGATGATCCTCCGTGGCTGGTCCCCACCTCCGCCACCACGGAGCTGTGGTCCACCAGCCAATGGTTATTGCGTTCGTGGGACCCTCTAACATAGCTGCTCGAACCGTGCGCGTTCATCGGTGCAAAGGCAACATCGCCCGACCGCGAAGAAGAGGAGGAGGAGGGTGTAAGAGGAGCGTCGTCGTTAGATTGATCTTGATATTTCTGGTTTTCCTGTGACCGGAACCGTAATATGCATATGAAGATAAATTGTGAAAATTCGAATTCGTGGGTAGATTTGAATGATGGTGCGTTTGGATTCATGTATTTGAATTGATTTCCGTGATTTCCCATTATAAATTTCAAAATCCTAATTTCAAATCCAAATCCATCGTTTGGCAAACGTTAGGATTTCGGAATCCGGATTTCAAAATGGAGCTCGAGCTCCAACTCATGAAGCTCGTCGAGCTCGACCTCAAACTTTTTATTCAGAATTAAAATGTACAAAAATAAAATAAAAAACTAACAAAATAAAATAAGCTCGTGAGTCGGCTCGCGAGCTTTCGATCATCGTTCGTCGTTCGTCAAGCTCGAGCAGAGCTTTTGTCGAGTAGGCTCATCAAGCTCGCGAGCCGGCTTGACTCATCATTCGTCGAGCTTAAGCCAAGCTATTTTCGAACCAACTCGACGTCGTATGTCGAGCTCGAACCGCCTCGTCGAGCTCGCGAGCCGGTTCGACTCATCGTTCGTCGAGCTCGAGCCAAGCTTTTGTCGAGCCGGCTCGACTCGTTCGTCGAGCTCGAGCCGCCTCATCGAGCACGCGAGTCGGCTCAACTCATCGTTCACTCATAATTGTTCTTATTACTATTATTATTATTATTACTATTATTTATGAAAATTATTACGGCGAGAATTAGGATTTCAAAAGCGGACCACTTGAGGTTGAATTTCAAAATCATCAAACAACAAAGGGTTTGAATTCTCCTCAGATTTGGATGAAATCAAAATCCAAATCCGAGCGGTGCCAAACGGATGATTTGGAGGAAATCCGAAATTCAAATTGAAATCCAGGAATCGAAACGGACAATTAGTCTCTTTAAGTTTGAGAACCTGAATGGAGAGCCAAATAGCTTCCATGACCATGATGTCCTCGAGATCCATGTCTAGCTCGTCGTCCCTACAAGATAAGAAGAAGATTTTTCAACCCTTAGCCTTCGCAGCTTCTTGAATTGCATAGAGGGAGAAAACCCATAATGGTCCCCCAATGTTTAACAAGTGGACCAATTTAATCCCCAGTGTTTCGCATTAACCAATTTAGTCCCCGATGTTGTCGATTTTGGATCGATTTGGTACTTTCGTCACGATTAACGTCAATTTTTACGGGAATCTCCCACGTGCCCCACACGCGTTCTCCTAAAAACTCACTAAATCATTTTTGGATCGATAAAGTGAAAGGGTTACTGAAATTAGGGCACGAAACTGAAAATGTCTTCTCTAAATTCGAAAGGGCTACCTCTAGTGTTTGTGGGTTATTTTCGTGGCTTAAGTTCAGTCACCCTTTCAATTTATCGATCCAAACATGATTATGCGTTTTTACGAGACCAAGGCACGCGTGAGGTTCCCGTAATATTGACGATAATAAGCGAACGGACCAATTGGTCCACAATCGACATCAACGAGGACTAAGCGAAAACTAAAATGGCCCACAGAGTAAACACTGGGGACCATTTCGGGTTTTCTCCCAATTGCATCCATGCAAATGCATTTGAGGAATAATACTCGAGAGTTAAAACAACATTGTATAAGCCAACCTTTCTTGACTCTGGAGTGGAAATTGTCGTCTTACGGTCGAAGGAGGTGAGGACACATGAGAATCAAAGGTCTCTTCTGCAAACAATAAGTGAAAGATCTTCAGAAAGAGAAAACGAGAGAGAGAGAGAGAGAGAGTCACATACGAGTTTGTTTACCTCTGGTCAAGCAATGATCCGCCACAGCAGGGCTTTGCACACTACTCAAAGCGTTTTCTCTTCGTTTGATCATTCTTTCTTCTTCGTCTCTAACTTCTTGCTGCCTCATTCGTATTTTGGCTTCAATAACGCGTTGTTCTTCCTACAAGATTTTAAGAAATCATTTTCATGAAGAAGCATAATAATTTGCTGGATGAGAAGATTTAAGTCTCTTTGTCTCACAATTTGCTCCAAGCCCCTTTCCTCCTTGGTCTTAACGCCACGATATTCCACCGCATAGTTTAAAGTTTTGCAAAAAGGACACCTTTTTATAGTTAAGAACCACAAAACACAGGTCGATTAAATTCGTTATTACGGGTGAACTGATAATAGTAAAAGGGCTCCTTTAAAGACGGTTAGCTGCAAGAAAAGAGGATACTGCGTAGGCCGAGTAGAATTGGGATTCTTCATCTGCAGAAAACACTCTGCAAAGGACGACGAAATAAGAAGAAAAAAAAAAGAAAAAACAATCCTATGAATTGTGCAATAGAAGTAGATAATGTTTACCTGTACAAATTCCTTTCACGCAACATCTAGAGCGATTAAGACTCGGGTAATACTGCAAAAGCAACAAACAAAAGCACATCACGTTCGAGAAGATGAACAAAGACTTATATATTGTAAATAATCCTCAATCACAAACAGCCATCGGTTTTTCCGCGAGTATCTCAATTTTGCTGCATATGAAAAAACCGCCTAAAAACGAGGCATGTAAAACCCAAATAACATCTTTTTAAGTTACAGTTTTCCAAAGAAGCCAAATTGTATCCATGTACATAGGAAACACTAGATTATCTTAAAATTTGTAACAATGTTCACCCTTGCACAAAGCCTTTTAACATTTTTCTCAGGAAACTCATTCCCAATGAAAAGTTTACAAATTCATCCACATGTGCGCAGGGGGACACAAACTACTGAAAGTATTACATGAAATTTTGAGACAAAAACAAGATGTGTAATGAGAGAAGAAGAACCAACCAAGAAGCAAATAGGGCACTCTTCAAGGTCACTCCCACATTCATCGTCGCCAGGGTAACAAGGCGCGAGCTTTGAGTCAAGAATTAGCTTCCTAAGCTTCTTATGATCGACGTCTTTGTGCTGGTACAACCCTTGAGGCCTAGTGTACTTCTCATCCACCACTTGCCTTCTTCTTCCCAATTTATTCCCCATAAGTAGTAAAATAAGCCCCAAAATTCTCGAAAAGCGTAATCAATTCAAATCGACGAGGTTTCAGAGCGCGGAGACATGATTTTCAATGTCCGAAAGAAAACAAGACTAAGGACAATTTGCGTGAACACGTGTAGACGTCAAGGTACGAGACACATTATACACAATCTTTTTAAGAAGAAAAAACCCAACTAAATCAATTCAGTAGAACAAGAAACCCACAATTTCAAAAACCCACAAAAGGGATTTGTCGTTAAGAGTGAACAGTTTCCTGCAACGAAATCTCGAACTGAGAAAAAACAGAGCTATTTAACACAGTAAGATTAGCTATGCCGACTAAAGACCAGAGAGAGAGAAGGAGATGAAGAGATTGAGTCAATAATATGAACAAGATCGAACTTTCTCCGCTGTATGTTTTTCTTTCGGTGGCGAGAATCGTCGTTACACTATAAAGAACACAAGTTTTTGTAAGGAAGCAAGAGCAGAAATAATCTTTAAATTAAAAAATAGTAATTAGTTTCTGAGTCCACGTTTTGTTTTCTTCATTTGTTTTTTCTTTAGTATCTAAAGCAAAAGATGAAAATTTAGAATAATATTGTCATGAAAAAAGAAATATCAGGTAATAAAATCACATAATGTTATAAATTATTCCAACACCATTATCCCTGATATATTTATTATCCAACTTACTCAAACTAAATTAATTTATTCAGTTCTTAATTTAGAATGAATAAGAAAACAATGGGACGAAGCCATGAAGTTGAGTGGTAGAGCCGAAAGGGATCGAGAAAAAGTTGGAAAAGAAAACGAAGAAAAGAGATGGAAGAAGTAAGAAAAAATAATAATAATAATAATAATAAGGGCTTTCTACACTTAAATCTCAATCAACATAAAAAATTAATGTTGCGGTACCTTATCAGACATCTTTTACTATGAGGTACCCATTGCAGAAAAAAATTTACTCTGAGGTACCTATTAGTCAGAAATGACCATATTGCCCTTACTTTATATGCTTTTATATTTATTTTAAATAGGTATCGTTTTCTTCATTAAATACATTCTTGACCTAAAAAAAACTAAAAATCAGGCATGCAATCGATGGTAGATCTCGCAGCCATCATCATCGTTCTTGCCAACCCGTTGCGCTGTCGAAGAAGCATTTAACTGTCCCGATCTAGCAATATTTTCGATTCAAGTAAGTCTAATGCACAAAAATCATTTTGTATTGGGTTTCTCCCTGGAGCATCCTGTAAAGAAAACAGAAGTGGAAAATCACGTTGAGTTGAAAGCAAACGCCAGTGAGTTTAATTTATAATCATACAAAATGATTGAATGTATTTTTTTTTCAATGGTTTCTGTACTGGAAAAGCTAGGTGTCGGATATTAGCTTATGTAGGATTGAGAGATGTTTTTTGGGAGTAAATGAGTTAAATTACAAAACTCCAATTTTTTTATATGAATTTTTATGCGGTACCAATTTTAGTTATATTACATACCATTGGACGGAAGAAAAATATTGGACTTTGCGAGAATTATCGTCTTGGAAAATGGTCTTCGTCGTAAAGCTTCTGACGAAGAAATATATCGGAAAAGGTATTCATTGTAAAGCTTCATAGGTTAATTTGTAGTACCAATTTTAATTATATTGTGTACCATTGAACGCACTATTGTGGTAGCGGTACCATTTATAAATAGTTTATCATACTATTTACAGGGTTGTATAAGATTTATTTGCTTAGACAATTTCTTGATCAGGGTGTAGATGAGTAAGTAAGCACTGAAGCAAGATTATTGTATCAATTTTGTAGATTTATTGTGCACTTTGGATATGATGTTATAGTACTTAATTGTTATAATACATAGTACTTTTATCAGTGATGTAGCAGTACCATTTATAATTAGTCTATCGTACCATTTGTCAGGGTTGTAGCATATCCATTTGTTTGGCCTAATTCTTTATTGGGGTGAAGATTAGAAAGAAATCATGAGCAAGATTAAGTGCAGAGATTCAATGGAAGCTGGTATTGGTCCGATACATGATGGTTTGAGAATTAAGTTAGGTTGGAAATTACATTCAATTCAATTTTATGTATTTGACTTTGTTGTGATGTGAAATTTGTCGTTATTATATACGTTGGTTGTATTTTGATTTCTGCAGATTATTAAATGATTATGGGTTATCTGTTGTCATATTTCTATTATTTTTTTGGTTTTAAAGTGAGGTACTGCATAATACAAATGTTAAGTACCACAACATATTTATAAAAGGTATTGTAAGTACATTAAATTTGTATTGTAAGGCAGTAGAAATGGTACTGCAAATGTATTAACAAGGTACGCCAAATTATTAGCCGTGTAAGCTAAAAATAATCCCGACATATCTGAAAAGGTTCCTGACACGACGGAGAATGTTTGATGTGCAGAGAATATCTGACGTGTCTGACAATATCCATTAGAGTCTTTGTAAAACCTTGATATATTTTGGTACTACAACATACTTATCTTTGGTACTTTATGCAAGCGGAATAAGGTACTATACCGGGGTTAGATAAGATACCGTATCATACATAAATGTGGTACTATATATTTGGGTAAGCATTTCACGTCACATTTCTCATTAGTTTTACTGCAAAACCACTTTAATATATGTAAGTATTTTATATGTTTGATTTTGTATCATATTTAGTTGGTTAACCCTTGATATAATGGATTTACATTTTAGAACCAATTAATTATAAGAGATGGTTCCTTGTAAGAACATTTATCTATGTTGGAAAATTCGAAACCTTCAATTTATTTTTTCCGATGAATATGTTTGTAGCTCAATGTGCTCTTTATTTAGTGATCTTTAGGATGGTCTTGCGTGAAAAACTAATTCGAACGGTCTCGAAAAACACTTACCTAATATGACGTATCAAAGATGTTAGGGATATCGTATCATATGTATCCATGTACATGTACCTTATATGCTTATTATGGGGTACATCTTTAAGTTTGGTTGCAGTACCCTTTGTTAAACCATCGAAAATAAATAGATTCTTACGCAAATCACGTATGGGTGTGTGATGTTAATCAAACATAACGATAATTAAATGTTTTTAACAAAAAAAATTACACATTTCGTAGTCTTCACATTTCCAAACTATGTTGTAAGATGTCCTTGCTAGTATCCTCATATTCTAATTAAACTAGGGGCTTGAGATATTAATTCATGCGTGTAAGGGTTAATGCACCCAATTTGATAACAAAAGTAACATATACTATATATAAGATTTTTCGAATGGTTTCGCATGAAAAACTAATTCGAACAGCCTCAAAAAACACTTACCTTAATATTGCGTACAAAGATGTAAGTGATATAATATCATATGCAACCATGTAGTTGTACCTTATATGCTTATTACGGGTTACCTATTTAAGTTTGGTTGCAGTACCAAAAATTTACATATGACATCAAACATCTTCGGAAAGTCTCTGACATGTCAGGTCTTTTCGTGAACAGGTTACCTCGTATGTTAGAAACATGTCTTATCGTGTTAGAAATTGTCTCCAACAAAATCATACATCTTTTCCCTACATAGTAGCGTTTATTTTATTACGAAGTACCTCCTCAGGTATGCTACCGTACTCTTAGCTCAATTTAAACTATACCCAGCACACATATGATACCGTACTCATACTTCAATATACATAATACCTTTTTATTTACTTATGTCATACCATATGCGAGCATAGTGTTAAATAATCGTATCATATGGTAGCAGTTGTCGTACCTTTTTTAGATAAATTATGGTATTCTATTTAGACAAATTGCAGTACCATTGTAATGCGTATGACATATCACATGATAAATATCACCGATTATCCATCCAGACATAACGTCAACAACATACATCAACAAAAGAATGTGCAATAACCATACATTTGGACAAAAAGAATGTGTCATAACCTATCAAAATGAGAAGGAATCCTCTGTATCTTTCGGCAACGGGGAAGAACACGGATGCCCGGGTCACGAATAAATTTTCCAGTATCGGTTTGAGCAATCAACTCGTTAGTCGAAATAGTCAAAATCCAGTATCGATTTGAGCAATCCTCCGCATCTCTCGTCTTACCAATACTCGGCGCCCGACAATAACCTTATCACGTGCCTCTGCAACAACCTCATCACATCCCTCCCGCACTCTATCCTCATCGTCACTTATTTCTTCTTCTTCATCGGTCTCTTCCGGAATCCGTGACATCAGCTCTCTAACAACACGTGTATGCACTCTTAACTCTGCCTCCACTCGTTCGATACAAGCTATCAAGTCTGATCGAGAGACACCATTACCTTCATCTCCATGTACCTTAAACACGCCAATATCTTGAATTAATAATAATCTTCAAAGTTATGAATTTACATAAGATTAAGCAAATTTCATACCTCTGGCAACATATTGATAAGGTGTACGAGCTTCAACTCAATGTTTCGGAGATAGAAGGGCGAAACACTTACAATCGACATCAACAACATCTCTGCAAGTTCAACGTCGATCGGAATCCGTATATCAGCCCAATTAAACATTCGAGAAAATGTGTACATCTCTCCAAAATAGATAACGACAATTATAGGCTCAACATCGAATCCCTAAAACTGTAATATGGAACCACAATGAGTCCAAGTTCTGTCCAGGCAGAAGAATCCCTAATCGGAGCATAATCGAAATCCATTTTCAAGCACCGAAAAAAAAAGCAATTGAAACACAAATATTCCAATTGATAATTGAAAGCCCATAATCCATCCACTAATCTGAACCCTAATAGAATTAAAAAACCAAATCGAGCAATTCATTGAAAATGTGACAGAAACTTCAAAAATTTCAGACTTGCCTTTGATTTCACGCGACGAAAATCGACTGGAGAAACGAAGGGCATTAAGATCGCCTGCTTTGGGGCAGGAGATAACCAACATATGAAAAGAATCGATGTAAGTTTTTTGAACGTGCAAGAAAGCGGTGCAAGCTTTGTTTTATTATGTGTGATTTTTCTTTTTTCTTTTCATTTGTTCAAATATAGGTAAAATTATAATAAATTGAAGTTACAAGGGTATAATAGTCAGTTGGGTACCTGAGAGCAACAAATGTTTCAAACGGGTACTTTTGTGTAAAAGTTGACTGACATGGTATTGACTTACAAAAATTTTATCTGAAATGGGATTTAAATGCAGAATTCCGTAATAATAGTAATAATAGTAATAATAGTAATAATAGTAATAATAATAATAATAATAATAATAATAATAATAATAATAATAATAATAATAATAATAATAAAAGCAATCAAAATTACGAGATGAAGATACTTTTTTTTTTCAGTTGAAGTGGGAGACATTATCATTGTCAATTTTCAGTTCCCAGTTCGAATTTTTATTGCAACAATTTGCTTGCTGCTATATATTACCACTTCCATTTATACTCATAGTTGGAATCAAATGTTGGGCGTGGCATGAAATCATTTAAAATAGCGACAGATGTGCAACTCATTCATTGCTATTTAAGACTAATTTCCTTATTTAGTGCGAAAAATAAAATTAAATATGTCTTTACCTAAATAATCGTTTTCCTTTTTATGAAATGAAACATCTCTTGCTTTGCCAAAAGTATGGCAATTGTTGATTACAAACATTTGATACTTTTCGTACTTTATATTTGGAAGAATTTCAATTGCATTAATGAATGATACTTTTCGTACCTAATGAAGGTAAAAGTAAAATAGGAATATTAGATGGAAAACTGTAAATTCCGTTACATGATTCTTTATTTTAGTTTATGTTATATAATCCGCGCATAGAGAGCGCTTGAATCATAATGACTAGTATTTTAACCACATTCAATGTGTGTTCTTTTATATAAATGTTGTTCAGATATAGAAATATATATAATATTACTTTTGTTTTAAGTTGTGACTAATTTAAAATATTTAATAGATAAAATTATGATTTAAAATTTATTTATTTATTATTTTAAGTATATAAAAAGAAAAAACATAAATTTGTAAGGATATAATTATAATAATTTAAAAATTGAAGAGTAAAATAGTAATTATTCAAATTAAAATAAATAAAGAGGGTAAAACTATAATTATTCAAATTATAATACTTTCACATGTATATCCTCAAACTTAACTTGATTCCTTTTTTCGAGGAAAACGATAATTTCATTCCATAATATCAATTGGACAAAAGCTTACAATGGAATCAATACGCAAAAATGTTGAAGAATAAAACAACAAATCATAAGTGGCAATCTCTTCTTCAAATAGTACGTCCGTATTCAAACGTTTTTGACATTATCTCTATTGTTTGAGTCACCAATGCCAACAAGATGTACATCTCTCAAATCTATTATAGAAAATCATTGTAAAGTCTTATTTAAGGGAGATATCTTTCATATGATAGAAGAAAGTTCTCATATTACGAGGGGAGAAAACTCTCACACGAGAAAATAAATCTCTCAAAACAATAAAAAAAATGAAAACAAAAAAACTGAAAAAGAGAGTAAAAGTTGAGGGTGCTTCAACCCGATCCGTCGGCGACCATAGTATGGCCCTCGGCGGAGAACAAAAACAAATTAGATTTTTTTGTTGAGATTATTATTGAGAGAGAGGTTTTCTAATAAAAAAAATACTTAACTTGCTAATTTAACCGCTCAAGGGAGCAATGGTGCGCCACGTAAACAAGCTCATTCATTGCCGAGCTAAAGGGAGCAATGATGTGCAATCTACCAAGGCACATGGCTCGAGACCACTGGGAGACGGTCTAACTTTATTTTATGAACTGGCAGCGCATTGATTGCCCACGGAAAAGTTGCGGCGATTGACAAGCCGGTGATGGAGGTATGCCGAGTAGCGATCCGAGGACGAGCTTGGCGGTGGGAGCAGTAAAGGCGCGCAATGGTGTGCGAGGAGTGCGGTTGCGAGCGCGGGGCAGCGCACGCAGAAGAAGCGGCGTCGGAGCACGTGCCGGCTGCAAGGCTCGTGCGCAGGAAGTGATCCTTAATGAGGTTCAAACAGGGCTGCGAGACCTAACAAAGAAGACGTTCAAGACTTAGTCTGAAAGTGTCCAAGGGCTTAGTTAGATAAGTTGAGATATTTTGGGAGACCCCAAATTTAAAGAAAATCTTGTCGGGGGGTTTGTTGAGTTTTTTTTTTTTTTTTTGCCATGAAAGCCTATAAATAGAGGCATTTTCGATCTGCAAAAGGACACGACATTCAGAGCACATTCGGAGCACTTTTGGAGTGTGAAATCACGTCATCACGAGTAGAATTCTCAAGGGCAATGAGTGTTCGATCTTTCTCAACATACCGAGAACAAATAGGGATCCCGCTAAGGGTAGTGGACTAAGGAGATAAACGTGCAGTTTGGATTGGTAGTTTGAGTCATATTTCTTCTTCTAGTTTTTGCATGAGCATAAGTTAGACCAATCTTTTTTAGCTTAATAAAGATGACGACAAGTCGGGTAGGCGAAGCCAACAATCCATTCTTTTATATAAGTGTCTTGTTTGTTTCCGTTTTAGAACAAGACAACGAATCGGTCGAAGTTTATCGTGGTATGAAGGCACTCGATGGAACAGGGATTTTGTTGACACAAGCCGGTGGTTCAAAAGCTGCGGTATTTCAAAAAAGAAAATTGCTAGGTACCGGATTTTGACATTAATATTAATCGATTTTTCAAATTCAAGATATTAATTTAATTGAGTGGTAATAAAAACCAAATGCAAGCGGTGTGTGGAAATTACAGGAATAACACGATGTGATAATATTAAAACAAGCAAAACAGCGGAAATGAAAATATCCTACTGATATTTAACGTGGGCAACTCAAACGGTAAAAAACACGTGATTAAATCCAAAGATACAATTCATTATATGGAGATTAATGGATAAAAAGTACGACTCCTGAGATTGTCTCGGGGTAGTCAACCAACTAGCTATACAATGACACAAAGCTAACGTCAAAGCTAACGTCGAATTACTGTTACATATTTTAGTATAATTAGAATAAAACGTATACGAATAAAGAAGTGCAGAGTACATAATCGGAAAACGTTTATTTCAAAACTCAAAATCAAGTGGGAGTCAAGGGGGCTGCGTTCCTAGTCGCGGTCCTGCAAGCCACTCAGCGGGTGGGATCAAGGGGCAACGTCTCTGCGGGGTGCGGGGCAGCGCCCCGACCCGAAAAGGCACCACCCGAAACCGCATGCATCCGAAAGGGAGTGCAGAAACCCTAAAGGGTGTGACTTGTGAGAGGTCGAAAAAGTAGTATCTATTGGTAAACAGACACCAACATTAAAAGTGTTGTGTTCACTCACGAAAGAACACAAGTGGTCGAATCTTGGGTTATAAATAAGTGACGAGACATACAACATAAACATATTGAATTTACAAACGCTTCTGCAAAATCTGTCTAGTCTTATCACGAGACAAATTTGGTAAAACTCGTAAATAGTTCAAATATTGTCTTTAGAAAGTGATTTTCCAAAACACGATTTTAGGAATATTTGGCCATATTGTTCTGACAAATTTACCAACAAATACAAACTCGAAATACAAAGGATCATGGAGTTCTGGGAGCCGGACCCAACGTCCACAGCCAGCATTGTCATGCGTAAAATGCCAGCCTATAAGCGTATGTCACGCATAATACAATATATAGAATAAATAGTATTTTTTAGCTGGGAATTCCAAAGTAAATTGTTCTTGTACACGTTCAAACCGAAGTACTAAACCATATCCGTGGTTTTCAAGTTCCGGTTATGGTTTCCCTTATAGAAAAATCGAATTGCCGGTTAATGTGAAGGTTCAAACCGGTGGTTTCAATTGACAACACGATTTAAACCCGCCCGCTAAACCCGCACTTAACCATCGGTTTTCCCTTTTATAAAAGAAAAAAAATTTAATCTCAAAACAATAATAATAATAATAACAATAATAAATATGAAATCGGCAGTTCAAATTGCTGATAACCTGCGACTGGCGGTTTATAACGGGTTCAACGGGCAGTTTGAAAAAATAATAAAATAAAATATGAAATAGTTCAACCGTGAACCTACAGTCTGATCCATAATTTGAAGGGTAACTGCCGATTCAGAACGGAAACTTGACTATCTGAAAGAAGTTTCGATTAAGGTTTGACCAATTATAAAACTGTAACCCGCGCTTTTGAACCATTAACTGTAACCGTGAATACATGTTTCTGAGGATGAGACTAATCTCCGGAACCAGCTGAAAATTTCCCGATTCCACTTCCACCCAACAACGTAAGTCTGGATTTAAATCCATGACCGAGGAGATAATAATACACTCCTCACCGAACGATACACTTTTCCAACCAATAAGCTCCCATGGGGACTTTGGATTTAGGTACTGAGTAAGACGTTCTACAAGGCGGCATAAGGAGGGTATTGGACCTCACGAGCTTCAACTTTTGGAAAGAGTTTCGAATTATTGCATGGTTGTTAAGATCATATATGAATGTTGAGATATATTAGGGTGTAGGGGTTCTCTTTTACTATTACAAATAAGTGGATTAGGAGCAGTAATCTATCGGTTTGGGTTTTGGTTTAGATGGGATCTTTTGCTTTTCCCTTCGGGTTTCGTTTAGGTGGAGAGCGAAAGGGATGAGCAAATTCGGATATTTGGATTTTTGGATATCTAAAACCTAAAACCGTATCCGATCCGGTTTTAATCGGATATCCGAATATCCGATTTTTTATTTCGATTATTTTTTTATTTTGAAAAAATTTGATTGTAACGTATTCGATTTTGTTTTCAACTCTCCATTTATTTTCACGAACAGTATAAATTCAATCCGATATATATTATTTGGGTCAAATTAGGATATTGAGCTATTTTCTTTCTTTTTTATCTTTTTGGGCCTATTTTTTCTTTGTTTTTGGGCTATTAATTAATTAATTAATTAATTTAAAATAATAAACCGGATACCGGATATCCGGATTTTAGTACCGAGCGTATCCGTATCCGATTCGGTTTATGTTAAAATATTCGGATTCGGATATCCGAATTTTATAAACCGGATAGCGGATCGGATTTCGGATTCCGGATATTTTTGTTCAGCCCTAGAGAGCGATGTGCTATTCTTATTTGCTATGTTTAGATGAATAAAAATTCCTTCTACTTTCGCATAAAAACCAAACAACGATATTTTTTCGGTCATCACTATGACAAATGCACATATACACATCCCAATCTCTTCTTTTTCTCTACCCAAACATAAACATCAGTTTTTGTAATATGCTCATCAATCATATTAAACTTTTAAAGATTTGATAATTTTATATTCAACATACGAAATAATCAATATGAAATACACTGCCCCCAACTGAATTACACATTTAATATAGAAACGTACAAATTTAATGTTGAAGTAGAGCCATAATTTTCTCTCTTATTCAACGCGTGATTGTATAGTTTAAAGCTGCGGTTAGTGTAGGAAGCTAATTTAACAACACGGTAAATTTAATCATCGTGAAAAATAGGAGGAAAAAAAATTAAAACTTTCTAGCAGACAATGCATATTAGAACATCAAATTTAATTATGATTACTCGGCCGTAATACAATAACAATATACAGAAAATAAACATCAATAAAATTACATAACAACGAGAACAAAAGGTCCAAATAATTATCTAAAAAATCAAATCATTGACCATCGTAAAGACTATAGAGCTCATCAAGTGGAGGCAAGTCTTTTATCATCCTATCGAAGTCGTTAAACGAAATATCTCGAGACAACGTCGACTTCTTACCGTCGTCGTCTTCACGAGCCGTGTCTTTGCCTGTGAGCCTTTGAACTACAGATTTAAAGCTCACCGCATCGGTTTCGACATACTGCGTGTTGATTACTACAACCTTAACAGGATTGCTATCCATAATATTATATTCTATTCAAACAACAATCAAAAAGGTAAAAGAGGAGCTTTTGTTCGTATGGTATGTGTTTCTGTTTCTTCAATCTCTTTGGTTAGGTATATATAATATCTGTACGAGATGCTGATTTGTACGGTTATTGACAGTTAACGAGATGACATAAGTTGACCCCTTTGTAAAGAACAATTATTGGAGACACAGTCGTGTGTTAGGACCAAAGAGCGAGTCAAACTACGCAATTATGTTATTGAAAAGCTAAAATATGTATATATATTGACAATTCAAACAAAGCAATCATGTTTGTGTGTAGCATATGAAATTCGATAATATTGGATGGCAGTAAGGTTCAAAGATATGAGTTGGGTCAAGTTTACTCTTTATTATTCATTTTATAATGATAAATGTACTATAACTAATCTACTCCCTCTAGAAGATTATTATTTTGCTAATTAATTTCTTGTGTTACTATCTAACCTTGTTCGTTATATAGCCGTATAATATGTGTGTATGTGTGTGTTATTTATGTGGCTCTTTGTCCATCGCATGTATGTATCGTACTACTAGTCAACGAGTCGTGTGGGCACCTCCATAGGAGCCGAACATGTTGGCAAGTTGAAGTTTGTCTTTAATTAAAAACCTTTTCAATATTGACGTTTGCCTTGATATTGAAAAGGCCTTTTGAACGTTGTGGGCTCAAATTGTCTTAGTACGCGAAAAAGAAATTACATGGTTATATGGTCAAGAAACAAGAAATTACATGTAATAGACAGCTAGCTAATTATCCCATCTGAAAGAAAGATTGTGTGTAAAAATGATGGCCCTAATTTTAATTTGGTTCTAAGTTGCTTATGAGAATGAAGATTTGAACAGCTGCATGATTATCCGACTAAAACCTAACTCGATATACTGGATTTTTGCCACGTAATAAAAATACATAAATATGTCAACAATCCCACGCCCTATGGTAGAATGAACCTTGATGTCCTAAAATCAACTACCCTTGGTACGAAAAAGGTTCGATCAACCCGGCTCGGGGACGGTAATAAGTTATGATTGGGTTAGGAATTGGAATCGGTCCCTAGGACTAATGTTGTAAAATTCGCTAGGCGCTAGTCGTATGTCTGAAGTGGGCTTAGTGCCCACAGGGTAGGCGAGGTCATACGATTTCTAGGCGAAAACTAGACGGTATACATGGTTTTTTTTATTTTTATTTTTCCATATATCAGTTATGCTAATATTCCACTAAAGTAAAGGTAAATCAAATTTATCCAAAATTTTTGAATAAATAACGCACATTCCAACAATGTTTTCTTGTATTAAAAGAATTTAAAAAAAAAAAACTGGAACCGATTAATCGGCCTCGTAGAGGGTTATCGCCGCTAGGGATGTCAACGGGACGGGGTGGGGGCAGGGATCTAATCCCCGTCCCCCGCGAAACAAACGGGGACAAAACCGTACCAGTCTTGCGGGGATCCTCGCCCCGCGATATTATTTAAAAAAATATATTATTTATCATATAATATATAAATTAGTAATTTTTTGGGTAGAATATATTATAAACTATATTGTAAGATTATTTATTTATTCACTATATTTTAATATTATTTAAACTATATTTTACTATTATATATATAATAATACAAATGGATATAATAAATATTATTTATATATTTTAATATATCGGGGACGGGGCGGGGATCACTGGGGAAAAAATGTTCCCCTGTCTCCGCCCCATGGGGATAAAATACCGGAGATTCCCCATCAAATTCAGGGCGGATCCCCGCGGAATGGGGAATCCCCCTCGACAACCCTAATCGCCATGGAGGGCACCGTCACCGCCTAGGTGGCCGTCTAGACCCAGTTTTACAACAAAGCCTCGGGGTAGGATTGCAAACAAATCGCATTTTTTGCTCGATTTCGAGATTCGGTTCGAATTCGAAATATTCGAATACCAAATTCCAATAATTTTTTTTATTCGAATACAAAAATCACGATATTTAATTCGAATATTTATTCAATATTGGATTCGAATAGTTCAATATTTAGTTAAATATAATATCTTATAATTCAATATATATATATATACATATTTTCAATATAAACATGATACTATTTATATTGTTTTATTAAATAGTATCTATGGAAAAAAGTAGAACAAATATTCGAATAAGCGATTCGAATATATATTCGAATCGAATTCAAATCGACTTTAGGATTCAAATAGAAATCGAATAGCAATACGATTATTCGAGTCAATACAAACATGACGATATTCGATTCGATTCGTTTGCAGCCCTACGATCAAGCCCACATTTGGGCCCGTGCATCTTCACCCGTCGCACTGGCCCCTCAAATTTCTAGGGTATTTACTTCTATGCTATTAGACTCATTAATTTTTTAATAAAAATAGTAACAGAAAATTAGAAAATCCAACTCATTTTTAAACAAGAATCATAAACACCCCTAATTTACCTCCTTCATCCCACAATCTAGGTTTTTATGATTTCCATTTTTAGGATTCGATTGTGCCATGAAGAACATGAATTAAGGGGATTTTAAGGCGAAAAGATGTATAATCAGTATTTTGGGGGATCACGTGGAATTCGCATGACAGAGTCCGTCCAAACTGACATTTAATCTAATCGAGAGATCAAAATTGTTTCAAATCGGACGACTACGGGGACTGAATGTGGAATGTGGAAACATCGAAGACCAAAATTGCCCATAGCGTAAACATTGAGGAGCAAAGGTGGTTTTCTCCCGCAGTTTTCACTTCAAAAACAATGATATCAAGCGACGATTTTGTAAAGCAGTTGCATTAATATAATTCGGAAATAAGTAGTGTATATGGTGAATCTCACCTTTCAGCAAGCTGTTAGGAATCGAATTTTATTATTATTATTATTTTGAATTACATTAGTTGAGATTTATTATGATAGAGAGATATTTTAGGGATTTGTTTCACCCAAAAAAAAGGAGAATCGGAGTCCCAAGCACGCAGCTCTCACCCACGATGCCGTCGTTAGGGTTACTGTTTCACCCAAAAAAAAGCCCAGCTATTTCTGTTCAAACGCTCCAGTCACGGTTCATCCGCACATTATTCATCGCCAACCGAGTCATTGTTCACGGCGTCGGAGATCTCTGTTCACTCGCCGGAGTAACTATTCACACGCCGGATTTACTGTTCATCGGAGAAAAAAATGTTCTTTGTTGCAGTCATTATGGATCGATCAACAATTGGAAAAGTTAGAGAAGACCGTTGGAGGGCTTGTGAAGACTGCTAAAGGGATTAAGAAGGCGATGGAGGTCGTACAAGGAGACGTGCAAATACAACTCAACGAATTGCGATACTTCCTGAATAAATTCTTTGATTCAAAACTGAAATCTTTTGGAACCCAAAACGAGTTCAACAACGAAGGAGGAGGGGCACACCACACAGAGGGAAAGAATTCTATTTCGAATACGCTGGCGGAAACTCATCGACTCCCAATATTCAACGGAAACGATCCGATAGGATGGATAACACACGCTGAAGAAGTCTTCGAGATCCAATAAATTCCAGAACATGATAAAGTAGCATGTGCGCTGGTTAAAATGGACGGCACCGCTCTACATTGGATGCAATACTGCGAAAGAAGGACCCAAATCTCGATTGGCGAGGGTTGTGTCACGAATTGATGAAGCGTTACAATGGACATAAGAAGATCGATCGACTATGCAAATAAACTCGATTAGGAACAATAAATAACACAATCGTACAAGATAGACGCAAGAAAGACGACAGAACCGAACAAGACCGAGTGGGCATGAATCTGATCACGAAGCACTCCAAATTCATCAGCTACCCCTCCCTCTTTGAGAATACCACCGAGAAGGAAATCTCAGATCACGAGGTGGAAGAAGAGGACGAGGATAAAGAAAAAGCCAAGGGGAACAAAAATAAGACCAGGGTAGTCTCTCACGAGTGGAACCTGGCCAACAAGCAGAAGCCCATCTCGATGAAGCAGCCCAAGGAAATAACTAGGGTGTCCGGGGTGTTATACAAGATTAATGATCGGAAGGAGCACGTGGCCGTGAAGCAATTCTCCGTGGAGGGACAACTTGAGTTCAAGGTTGCCCGCCACGTTCGAAAGAGGGAACCTTTCGATCTCTGCGAAACCAAAAAGAAGCCCAACAACATCAAGCTCTACGTCCGCCGAGTTACCATCATGGACAACAGTGAGGAGTTCACCCTCCCAGTACTTAAGCTTTGTCAAAGGAATCATGGTTTGACTATTTCAAGATATGGGACCCCGAAGAGCCGCCATATTTTTCTATCGCATTGAAGACAATGCGATTTTTTTGAGGGGTTGATAATGTTAGGAATCGAATTTTATTATTATTATTATTATTATTATTATAATTATTTTTATTATTATAATAATTATTATTATTATAATAATAATTATTATTATTTTCAGTTAGATTAGTTGAGATTTATTAGGGTAGAGTGATATTTTAGGGATTACTTTTACTCCTATAAAAGGAGACTAGTAGTAGCATAATCAGTTACGTCTTGGCTTAGGAGTTAGAGGCCCAGAGTCTTTGACTCTCGGATTGTGAGGGCCGGAGTTTTCGAACTCTCGGATTTAGCTATTAGTGTCGTTTATGTCCGTGTTCTTCGTTCGTCGTTATTAATAAAAACTATTTTATTCTAAATTTCTCGTCCCAACCGTCTTTATCTCTAACACAAGCTGAGGTGGAACAAAACGGCCGCCTAAAGTTTACGGAACATTCCTTGTGTGAGGAATCGCTCCTTTTGCAACTTTACTACTCCGATGATTGTTAGCAGGTCATTCAACTCTCTTTTTCTCGCAGCACTTTCTACCACTGCATCTGAAACTCGAGATTCATGGTCTGAAGAGTTAGATAGATTGAATGGCATTGCCGGTGAGTTCAACAGGGCTGATGCATTCGGAAGGTTTAGCCTTGAAGAGTCATCAGATACTACTACCACTTTCTTATTCGATTAAGGTGGCGCAATTTTTGTGGATACCCTACCAGGGACAAATCAAAGAGAATTTTTGTTAAATAACTTCAATGTTGCTATTGTCGCATCGATTTTTGAATCAACAACCCCTCTCAAATGCAGTTGAAGCGGGCAAAAATCGAGCACTCTATCTGAGGCACGTGAACGCGCTCCATGGATTCGGACTGCCACCGAAATCCGGGAGAAGACTTCTTTATTAGTCAGCAAGAATCGGGAGCATTTTGTAGTTTTGCCTTTTTATTTGTGTTAGTTGTCATTTTAGAGATTGATAAAGTGGTGCTTATATAGGGAATGAGGAGTGACATCTCTTTGATGAACTGATGCATTTATTTATGTTCTCCCTAAATGAACCTATGCGATTCTTTGTCTATGTTCCTTCTCATGAAAAGCTTGCTTCCTTTAAAGGGTTTCCTTATTTGGCGTACCGTTTCGTTGTTTACAGAGTGAGATGAGTATAAGCTCATTGAAATTTCCTTCGTTAAGTTCAATGGTCAACATATAAATTATTCTAATTTCTCCCACATTATTTAGTCCCCCACTTTCTTATTCTCAAAGTATTTGAGATTAAGAAAGTAGTAAACCCTTTTTTTTATGACTTGTCCTTGTCTTCTTGGAAATATGTTCGATTTTAGCGACCTCGTCCCAGCCCCCTTTGCAGTTACTAATAGGATTTTATTTTATCTTTCGCAGCCTTGCCCTGCCTACTATTTGACGTTACTTATGGGACTTAAAATTTTATTTTAGTCTTCGCGGCCTTGCCATGCCTCCTATTTGAGATTACTTACGGGATTAAAATTTTATTTTAGCTTTCGCAGCCTTGCCCTGCCTACGATTTAGGTTACTACGGGACTTCAAATTTATTCTTAGCGATCTCCGTTCCGATCCCTTTGGGGGACTTACGGAGGCTGAAATATCATGGCTTCGGTAGCCTCACTTTGGGAGAGTTTTATACTCCTCGAGCATATTTATTTGTTAGTAAAATCAAATAAAATATGCACATAAATAAATACAGTTAAAAAAAACTTACTTGCTTGAAGCATCGTTCCTATGTCGAATTTCGAGAAACCTGTGTTTCTGGCTTTGGCAGCCTCACCCCGGCTCCGTTGGGGGATTTACGGGTTTGAAATCTTTTGGTTTTGGCAGCCACTTGGTGCCCTTTGTGTTGCTTACCGGCCTTCGTGGCGTTGTAATGGTCCAATTTGTTTCCAAAGCCCAAAAATTAAAAGTCCGCTCAGCGACTAAAGTCCAGCAGCCAAAAAATTTATTCATTTTCATAATCGACTTCTGCTTTTGCATCGTGGGCCGATATGCAAATGGGAAGAGGATGTCAACCGATTTGGTTGTCTCGGTGGCCCAACAGGTGTGATGGTGGCCGATAGAATCGATAATCGCAAAGTTTCGAGTCGTTCTCTTCACGTCTCTATGCACGAATTGCTACCGATTCAGCGTCGAAGCCACAATTCTGCGAAATCCATTCAGTTTCGTTTGATTTTCTTGCGGTTGCACTTGGATTTTGGTGGATCTACGCAACTTTGGGCCTTGATTGCGGTCGGTGCAACAGATTTTTAGCAACACGATTTCCTTTACTTTTAGGGACCTCCGAAGAATTTGTTGTTGTGCTCGACTTCGATGAGGATGGCGATTACGCAGAGAATTACGATTGCAAAGTTGGGAACACAAACTTTTCCTGGTAGATTTTTGTTTTGTAGATATGAATTTCCCCATTGGTTGCAAGAGCTACAGAGAGTTGTGGCTGCTGTCGGATACTTTCAGGGACAGAGGACGTTCGCATGAGTCTGAGGGTCATCCTCGATCGATCATCCGAGGTGTATGGGCTGCGAAACTGAACGTGCGCGGCCCTTTGATTCAGATCGATTTTTGGTAGCAGATTTCGGAGGCCGTTTCAGGTGTTATGAGAAAACGACCCATCTGAGATAATGCTCTTGACAAAGGTGCTGAGGATGAGTAATTTGGTGGAACAAAATACACTGGTTTGCTCGAGGGTAGAAATTCAAGCCTAGAAGTTAGATGTTTGCTTTACTCCCCAACTCTCGTCTCCTGAAATTCGAGATGACTATTTCCCACTGACGGCGCCAAATAAAGCGGGCAAAAATCAAGCACTCTATCTGAGGCACGTGAACGCGCTCCAAGGATTAGGACTGCTACCGAAATCAGGGAGAAAACTTCTTTATTAGTCCACGAGAGTCGGAACATTTTGTATTTTTGCCTTTTTATTTGTCGTTAGTTGTCATTTTAGAGATTGATAAAGTGGTGTTTATATAACGAATGAGAAGTGACATCTCTTTGATGAACCGATGCATTTATTTATGTTTCTTTGACTATGTTCCTTCTCATGAAAAGCTTGCTCCCTTTAAAGGGTTTTCTTATTTGGCGGTACCCTTTCGTTGTTAGCGGAGTGAGATGAGTATATGTTCATTGGAATTTTCTTCGTTAATAAGTTCAATGGTCAACATATAAATTATTCTAATTTCTCCAACATCAGTAGTGTATCCCACAATCCCTAGTTCTAAAGCCAATCTAAATGAGAATTAAAAGTCCAGGAGGTTTATTGAACCCTAATTTGAACAACCATTCTGCTTTTCCTATGTATTATCCCTGATTAAATGTACGATTTCAATGAAAGAGGGGCAAATTGTATCAATATGTAACTGCACCCAGAACTCAGTATATTCCATCACTAGAAAATTTCACTAGGAAGGAAAAGAAATCGGTAATATTACAAGATAGCCTTTTGAGTTTGAGAATGAGAATAATGGTTGGAGAAGAATTACTTCATTTTGAGTTTGAGTATGAGAATGAGTTTTCGGTTGGAGATGGCCTAATGGAAAATAAAACGATGATGATGCAGAAATCGAATTGACCTCTTTTCATGTTTTTAAACTGGGACCTCTTTTGTTTGCGATGTCTTGAGATTTGTCGCCGTCTTCATCGGAAGAAGAGCAATCCACAAGAGACATCGCAAACAAAATAGTTTAGTGCTAGAGTATTCTCCGCTTTCAGTGTTCTTTCAATAGTTGGGGGGTTATTTTTGCGAACTAGATGCAACGAATCTTCGTTTTTGTAGTTGGAAAAAATTAATAAAGCCTCAAGAGAAAACGTACAATTTCACGTAATTTGCCAACTGCGTAAACCTCCGTTTAGAAATAATTTCATTATTTGTTAAAGACAATTTTATCTTAAATATTAACCTTCTTGTTTCATCAAATTCCAAATTTATTATCATCCGAGATACAAAAGGGGCTGAAACGTGGCAACTGATCACCTCTCCCGGCTAGAGGAGTGTGAGAGAAAAGACCACGATGGGAAGAAGATTCGTGATACTTTCCCAGAAGAGCAATTGTATTCGATACACACAGTAAGTGACGATACACCTCTGTTGGCAGATTTCGCTGACTATCTTGTTCGAGTATTCTACCAAAGGAGTACACAAGTCAGCAAAAGAAGAAATTATTTTCTGATTTGAAATACTACTTTTGGGAAGAACTGTATCTTTTCAGAAGATGTGCATACCAAGTAATCAGACGATGTGTTTCTCCGCCTCAGACTACGAGGATTATCGAGCATTGCCACAACGAACCGACCGGAGGCACTACGCAGCCACCCGAACCGCCCACAAGGTGCTAGAGTGTGGGTTCATTGGCCGACGATCTTCAAGGATGTCCATACGTACGTTGACACGTGCGATCAACGTCAACGAGCAGGTAATATCTCTAAACGCGACGAAATGCCTATGAATTTCATTTTAGTATGTGAGATATTTAGCGTATGGGGCATATATTTTATGGGACCATGAGTGGGGTTTCTCTCCACCAAGGGTCAAGCCACAACCAGGTATTTCGACCATTTCCAATCTTAAGAAGTTGATTCCATTTCATGTCATGTGTCATATCATACCGTGCATCCCAAACTGATTCTCCTCTCAACCATTCTTAATACAACGATACCGAAATAGAGTTGGGTCTCGGGTAATAAATTCCTTAGTTTCTTTAGCATGGGCACTCTATTCGACAAAAGTAATCGAGGATTCTACCCATCCTTCCATATGAGGCAAGCATATATCCTTCTACGCGGCTTTGCCCCTTGCTTATCCCAGCGAAATCAACGAAGCTTTGTATCAAGTGCTTTGCTCCCCCTTTCGCTGGACTCTTCCATGATATTATAGCGATCATTGAAGCAATTATCCGATTTTTGGAGTCACACGCAACGGTAAAGGCTGACAATCCTTTATCGTGAGTTTGCCAGTGATAAGTGGTACCCAAGACAACCAGATGTAGCTCTCCCACAAAAAAAACCTTGAACGAAATTGTTTTTGTGTTGATGCATTTTGGTAATCAACCTCTAATTGGGTCCGAGTCATCTTCTATCACTTTCGCAGAGAACTAGAGTGTTGGGTTGGGTTCAATTATGTGGCACTCAAGTCTATGGGTTCTCAATGGAGAGAACTTGTTCTTCGTTGTAGGATCTACTGGTGTGAGGAAGAGGTTCACTTTGCGGGTTCTCCGCTCCTGGACAAGTTCTTAGCTTTTTATCTAAATCTAAAAACTCATGTTAGAGTCGAGAACCTCCCATTGCACCATCAAAGAAGATTCTCAGCTCTTAACACGGGTTCTCAGATTTGGATAAAAACTCGGGAACCCGCCGTAGAGCTGAGTCCCTATATTGCGCCTATGGAGTTTTTCAGCTCTAACATAATACTCGGATTTGGATTCAAATATGATTATGTTTTTTAACTGAAATGGTTATATTATTGAGCCTAGCTAGAATCCTTTCCTACACGTCTAGAGCTAGACCCTCGTTTAAACAAATCAAATATGTGGTTTCTGTTTTATATGATTTAATGATTTTGGATTTTGAGGTTTAAGGTCTTTATTCTAGGTTTCTACAGCTTTTAGTTTCTTAATGTTTTGGGGCTTTAAGATTTTAGTATTCTACGGTTTCAGTTTTCTACAAATTGTAGGGTTTTTTGAGTATCTTAAGGGTTTCCACTTACTGTCCGGTAGTCGTCATCATCTTGAGCTAGTTGTCCATTCAATAAAACTTATAAGTTCAAAATGGAAATTGTAATCAGTCATGGAGTTTACGTTTCCTGACAATATGTGGATGATGGAATCCCACCATTGGAATTTCGTGGGTACCCATACGTGAATTTCAGAACAGAGAACTCTTAACCTCGAATCTCATGGACTTAACTGGTTCTTAAGGCCGAGTAACATCCAATTTTGCAAAGAAGCATACTCGGCATTAAGATCTATTCTCACGCTGCCCTTTTTGCGAAGTGAAGGGTACTCAACTCTAAGATCTATTCAAAGTTGAGATCCCTTCGTAACGATGAGAACCTTTCTTTTCACAAAAGACGGGTACACTACGGTCATGCACACATAGTCGAATAAGGGGAGTTCACTCATTTCAATAAATTCCTCTTTTTTTTTGTTCTTTTTATATACGTTGAGGGCAACGTAAATCTCAAGTGTGGGGAGGGGGGTTTATTGAAATTTACGTGAACAATATATTTTTATTTTTTATTTATTTGTTGTGCATGATTCGTTGAGAAGGGCATGTTTTATTGATTTATGCATGATTATTTTCTTTTTATTTTCAAAGTAGAGTGCATGCTAAGGGAGTTTGGAGTAAGTAGGGTATGCACGAATAATTAGTTTCTTTCATCATAGATAAACTTAGTAATACTTTGAGAGATTCGTTCACATGACCCTATGCCTTAGGTGAGGATTATTTTGAGCTTTATGAGCACCATAAAAAATATATTTATTTTTCATGCTCAATTTCTTTCCTGGGTTGTGTAATATAGTGCATAGTATTTTCTCTATAGAGCTTGCTTGTGTGATACACTTTTCAGATTACTTAAGGTAAGATTTTATGAAGATGAGGAAGACATTAGGAATTAAGTTCATAGCCAAACTTTTCTTACCACGACCGATCACCGTAGTTACCCACCTTGAGCCTAGGTCTGTTTATATGTGAACCCGGAAGTGTAAACCACTGACATGTGATGCTCTCAGATATTATCTACCCGATTTATAGCGGAATTGAAGGTTGAGTGCCAAAGTGGAAATGCGTAGCCCGGTAGTCATACGAAAAAAAAGACTCCTTAACGATAACCTCTCGTTAAGAACGCCTCCATCGATAATCTCTCGCCCGCAAAGGCACGTGAGAAGAAGAGCTTAATGGCACGAGGAAAGAGGATCTTAGATATGTGGGAAAGATGCTAAGAATCCTTCCTTCGATAATCTCTCAATGTTAAAAAAAGATAGAAGAAGGGCTTAGCCAAAGGTTGATGAACCGATACAAAAAAGGGGGGGGGGGTGAAAAGATAGGACGGCAAGAGCTGACCACGATGCTATGCGGCGCATTATCGAACAATGGCACACAACCGACACTACCACATCATATGGAAGTTTACTCCCCAAAATTATTAGTCGAGCCCTTATAATCCTGAAAGACCTTCTGATCCATGCTTGATCACCGAGAGTAGCAGATTTGCGATTCATTTGCAAGTTATGGTAGAGTCTAGATTACGACATGAATTGAGTGTATTCACCGACATATTAGCCTATACACCGAGTGATTAGAGTGAATCCATGTAGGGTACGAATCTTAATTAGTATTGCAGGTAAGTTTGTGATTGTTAGGCGTTGATTATCAGTTTCATGCTTGAGATCGCTTATTCTACTCGCATATCATGATTTTTACCTTGAATGACAAATCGCGAAGAAGTCGTGCTGCATTTTTGTGCATATTCTTGGTTCTAATTTGCTTGAGGACAAGCAAAAGTTCACGTGTGGGGAGGTTTAATAAACATATTTTAATACGTTTATGTTGATTATAAATAGGTCTTCTTTGAGTTAATCATAGTTGGTTATGTATCTATTTGTCTTATTTATACTTATTTTATGTTGAAGGAATATAAAATGGCAATTCGGAGAATCCCAAGGAAAATGAAGCGGAAAACGACTCAAGTTCATCCCGCAGGAACCGTCACGGCATGTTGACACCCCGTCCATGCCGTGACGACCAAGTGATATAGGTTACCATACACCTTAACGATCAACAATGGGGGAATCAAACAGTAATTTACGTGGGTTTACCTTGAGTGCATGTTTAGTGCGTGATCTTTAATGAGAGAGAGAGAGAGAGAGACGACACATAAATCAAGGTAATCTATATTTTGATTCACACTAATTAAAGTTTAGGGTTAATGTATTTATACATTTGAATAAGTATAAACCCTACTTGGCCCATTACAACAACTAATAACTCACTAGAGCCCACATCTCGGACTCACTGAATAATAAAAACAAGACTTAGACTTAATAAATAAATTGGACACTTTAATACATCTAACAATCACACCCTAAGTGTCCAAATACACATAAAGCTCTAAGTCTTCTATTTCTTCTTTTTCCTTCTCGAGCGTGGAGGAGGCGGAGGTTCCCGATGACCGAAGAATGACTTCCTGAATCCGAGAGCAATCTCGTAATGCCTTACGTCGTTTCTAATGTCTAGTCGCTCTTGGATTGCCTCGATGATCTTGTTGAGAAGAGGTGGCTCTTCCACATCTTGACTTTCGAGCTTTGCATCGGCATGAAGTGTCTCCAATCTCGTCCTTAGCGTGTCACGGATGAGTCTTAGCGTTGCATTACAAAACTTAGCCATTTCAGACATCAGAAGGGCCTTGAGCTGATGACTTCTGTGTTGAAAATATGTAACTGCTAGTTCTGGTTCCAGGAAGATGTAGCTCTCTTCGTGACTCTCCAAGGACGTCCTGCTGTTGTGAGGACGAGTCAGGTTGAATTTCCTCATGTTGCTTTCCAACGCCATTTGGAAGTCATGAACAACATGATACTAGACTTGTCTCAACATGTACCTCTTGATCCCTTCGAACCATTTTCTTTGTTCTGGCGTATTGAGGGTAAAGTTCCGGTACAAGCAGAACATTTGGAAGACTTCGCCCATCGAGAGGTAAGGGAGATCGGCCTCCGTGATCTTTTCAATGGCCGCATCCGTCCTCTCTATCACATAGACCGCACTTTCATATCTTCCGGTTAAGCGCTCTATGCCTACGAGTTTGAGGATCGGATTCTGCTTTCTGAGGTGGATCATGTACTGCTCCTTGGTCTGTATGCTCGTGTTCGGTATCGTCCAAAGCATGATCAGGTGTTGAAGTCCCTCAGTTCTCCCTTTGAGGTAAGACATGCCTCGACGACGGAGCTCGTCCACTCTATTTATTTCACTCTTCTTTCGCTAGATCCTTGGGTATAGATCTTCAATGTATGGAGCCTTGGTCTTCTTATTGTCCCAAGGAGTCTCATTTTTCTTGTTGCTTGCCGCCTCTTTTTCGGGCTCTTGATGGCTAAGGAGATCTGGCAGTTCTAGGAGGTTTGCTTCAACCTCTGCTCTACCTTCCTCCTTTTCAGGCTTGAAGAGACAGAACTCAGCCGCCGCCAATTTGAGGTAATGTCGGATGTGGTTTAGGCGTAGGCGGGCCTCTTCCTCCGCTTCTGTCCTCTCTAGCCACTCCTGGTCCAATATATATTTGTCTATATATGGGTATGGATTGCATGAGGGCTGTCAAAAGATAGTGGTTGTTTGGACTATTTGGGCGGAAATGGTGGTGGTTTGTATGGTGACTTGGGCTTGGGGTGGTTGGGATGATGATGGTGGTGGTGGTGGGTTAGATGACGCTCCAGCTTCCATTGTTGGCGTCTTCCCACTTCCTCGTACGCGACCCATGGTAGTCTTTTGTCGTTTCTTCCCCTCAGGACTATCCTGATCGTTAGGATCGTCATTTTGTCGTTTGGAGCAGGAGCTTTGTTCGCGGCATGTCGTTTGTGGGGGCATCGATGGTAGAGCTTTTCTTCGGCTGGTGTTCTCTGTTCGATGGCAAGGAGGCGGGATATGGGGATGTCGTGATGCAGGTGGAGCGGCATCATGTATGGGTCAAGTGGATGTGAGGCCTGTGGTGGTGAAGCGGAAGGGGATGGGGTTATGTGAGTGGCTTCATTCGTCAAAGGAGCCTTGCCTTTGTCCCGTACGGCTGATTCTATCATCGTACACACTTGTCCTAGGATGTTTTCTTGGAGGGTTGGGACAAGTGCATCGATGGCCGCTTTAACGCTATGGGACAGGGCCTCATTTGTGATGAACGATGGGGAAAACCTATCGGAATCGTCACGAAGATGTTCCGTTGTCACCACTTCGGAGTAGGTAACCGAAGGGTGGCCTGCACTTACTATGGCAGGACTCCCGGCCGATCCTAACGACACCACCGGGGGTAGTGTGGCTACGGCCGTTGTAGCAAGTGCACGGAGGCCTGCGGGGGTAATCACCGAACCGGAGCCACTTAGGCTTATCATTGACATCACACTCGTTGGTGGGTTGAGTAGATGGCCCGTTACCGTTGTTGGCTTTAATATTGTAGCGGTGGGACTTTCATCCAATCCTCGAAGCACATCCAAAATGAATGTGTCTATGGAAGTTCCAAGTAGATCACGACGACCTAGGGTGCTCAATGTATGTGTCCTAATAGGTGGGAAGAATATAGGTACGCTGGATTTCAGACCTAGCGTGAGCAAGAAAGGGGCAGTGGCCAGGGGCTGTGAGCCACTTATCAATATCCTCCACCTTAGAATGAGACGGGGATAGTCGTGGTTCCCCTTGTGTAGGTATTGAGACATCTGTCTGTTGGGCATAGTGGGCGTGGTTCCCGCTTGATGGCTAGGCTCTTGCACCATTGGGCTATATGCAGTGACTTCTACTCTGGAGTCGAACAAATCGACTCCTGATATTAAGGGTGAAGCCCGACTTATGGTGGGTGGGAGGGCACTATCGACGGAGCAGTTTCATCATTCGTCTGTTTTTGGCATTGCTCACGTCGAGTGCCACTCACATCATATGTGATGGTTTCGACGTTCTCAGATTGGGTGGCTTCTGAGGACTCCCCGGCCGGTTCCCTAATTGGACTCCCACTATCTCTCGGTGATGCTCCTTGGTTGGGCTCGTCTAGGTTTGTCGTAGCCTTGGGAGCTGGTTGGTTGTGCTCCAGGCGGTATTTGATCACCGCGGGGTCTGCTATCCTCATAAGAGCTTTCGGGATGGGCATCGGTTGACATTGAGGGCCACGGGCTGTCTCCTTTGCCTTGTGAAACTATTTGAGCACCGGTGCCGGAAACTTCTTTGAGTCTCTGAGGCGGGGGATTTCAGGATGATCCTCCATGTAGCATGCGATTAGCTGAGGCATCCATCTGATGTATGGAACGACTTGTGTCTTCTTTGTGCTTTGGCGGTGTGTGAGTTGGTCCACCATGTCGTTCCATATCAATTGTGCGTAGTCTACATCCCGTTTATAGATGATCGCGTGGTAGATCCGGAGGATGTTGACGTTGCACCAATCAAATCCGCTATGTTTAGGTGACATGCAGCAGTTGACAATCTCGAATAGTGCCCGCCACGGGTGCGGGATGCCGCCAAGGTGGTATTGTGACAGACGAGTGAGATCGGAAACATGACCTACTCGCCGCAGATCTTCGAGAAGTTCTTCCTCGGAGGCTTGATCCTCATATGTTTGTTGCATTAAAAGTTGAAGAACTCTGTGAAGGATGGTCTTGGTGAGCACCACCTCGGTTGTATGGATTGTGGCCTTGAGCTTTGTCGTTATCTTGACATTCGTCCTCTTCAAGGTGCCCCAGAATTGTTGGAGGTACACCTCGGGGATTTGGGTGTTGAGAGTGAATGCCGGCCACAACGGATTCCCTTTGAGTATGGCGATGACAACTTCGTCCTGACACTTGAATGTGTTCAGGTTTAGTTCTCCTTCACGTGTACCCTTTTGTTTTGCGGGTAGATTTCTTCTTGTGATGTGGAGGAAGCCATTTGATATCTGTTTAGATTGGACAAAAATAAGAATGATTAGTCGAGCAAAAGATGTATAATTGTCGAACCCTTTTGTGGTGTTGTTTAAAGAATTTTCAAAGTATGATCTATCTGAGTTCGAAAAAAAATCAGTTGTTAATTGGAAGTTTTTGGTGTCGAAAATTTCAGTGTTGTGTCAAAAGTGATTATCGCGTGTTATATGTTTGAAAAATGAGATTGTCAATAAGGCCGAAAATGTATTTCGTTTGCCCTGATGAGAAAATGTATTTTCGAATATGTAGTGTTCGAAAAGTTTCTAAGTGATGAACGAAAAACGAATTTCGAAATCGGCCGTGAAAAGATTTTCGAAAACAAAATTTCTTAGTGTTTTGTTCAAAAATGAGTATCGATTCCCTATTTTGTTCGCAAATGTTCTTAGTTCAATTAGGTTGCAAAAATCTGGTTGTCGATCGGAATGATGTGCGAGTTATATTCTAGGTGTCATTAAAAAGTCGACTTTCGATATATTGATTTGCGAGAGAAAATTGTCATTAAAAAGTCAGTTGTCCAAGTGTTTAGAATGCAAAAATTTTCTAAGTAATGATTTTCGATACTGAAGTTGCAAAAATAGGATTTTCGAAAGACTTCTATGCGAAAATTGATTATCGAAAGATATGTGTGTGAAAATTTTCTAAGTACTGATTTGTGAATGATAATTGCGAAATCGAATTTTCGAAGATGTAAAGGCCGGATTTCGAAAATTAGTTACGAAAATAGAAGTTTCGAAATTCGGTTATTCAAAAATAGATTTGCGAATGGGTATTCGAAAATCAGGATTTTCGAACGGGTCATTCGAAAATTGGTTATTCGGAAACTGATTTTCGAGGGGGTTATTCGAGAATTAATTTTCGAAAGACGATTGCGAAAATCGATTTTCAAAGGGGTATTCAAAAAGCATGATTTTCGCACTGATTTTCGAAGCCTATTTTTTAACATAGTCTTAAACTCTAACCTTTTGCAAAAATAATAAACGAATTTTATTGAAATTTTTGACTAATCTGAAGCACATAACTCGATTTTAAGACCAAATATATCAATTAAGCTCGATTAAACACCAAAAGTAACACAAAATCGATGGATTTCTCGAAGGTGATTTATGCAAAAAATGAGGTATTAGATAACAACCGTATTGTGATGAAAACAATCTAGTTCGATTTTTAGTTTGAAAAAGATGATTTTTCAAATGATGAATCAAAACATGAATAATGAAGAGATTTATAACGTTTTAACCAAAAATCTGAGAATTTAGGAAGTGGGTTTTTTTTGGTGGTTTCTGAGTATTTTCGCAAGTTTATTTCGTATGCGGTTAATTTTTGAATGAAGATGATTTTCAAATGTTGTTTCCAACATTGGAAAATCCTATTAGTGAAACCTTGCAAAATAATTCTTAAGTATTTTAAAGCCTGGACAATAAAAATTTAAAATTTTAAAAATATCGATGTAGAATTTCTACTCCCCCTTAAAAATTCAAAAGATACTCCACCTTTTTGAAATAAAAAATATTATCACTCTATTATTTATGAAGAAATATACTCCCCTTATTTTAAATAATACTTGCACAAATTATTCCAAACATAGAATTTTCCCCTTGGATTATATGAAGTAAGCTCCCCTTAAATCTAAGCACATACTAGAGATATTGACACTTTATAAAAGACTTGTGAGACACAATTGCTTGTGATTCGAGGTTCAGCATGCCTAACTTAGTAACAAAGAAGTGGAAGCATTTTTCATCCAAAACCTTGGACAAAGTACATATTAATTGTTCCTTTTTTCACATGGTCTTTTAGAAAGTGATACCTAAGATCTATGTGCTTTGTGCGTGAATGGTGGACATGATTACAGGTAACTGCTATAGCACTTTTCGAGTCACTATAAATGGGGACATTTATTTCAATCAAACCTGTAATTCTGTAGTTGTGTTCGCAACCACAGGATTTGAGAGCAACAGCTGGCTACAACTACGTATTTTGCCTCGTCGGTGGAGGTGGATACACAATTTTGTTTCTTTGATGACCAACTTACTAGTTTGTCACCTAAGAATTGTATGCACCTTGATGTACTTTTTCTGTCCATTATGCATCATGTAAAGTCTGTGTCAGCGTAACCTATTAATTGAAAGCTAGAGTTTTTGGGATACCATAATCCAAGGGTTGACGTTCCTTTTAGATACATTGAGAACATGATGTCTGGTGTCTCGCCTTTAGGTAGAGGAGTGAACCGATGATCCGTCGATACGTGGTTGGGTTGACTGGTTTTCCTGCTGGATCCGAGTCTAGCTTGCAAGTCGTGGACATCGGGATACTCTTCGTTGTGGAATTGTTCATGTTGTACTTCTTAAGTATGTCATGGATGTACTTCGACTGATTGATGAAGATTTCTTCAGGCAGTTGCTTGACTTGCAATTCGAGAAAGAAACTAAGTTCTCCCATTTTGCTTATCTCGAACTTTTTCTTCACGAGGTTGCCGAATCTTTGCACAACGTAAGATTTGTAGACCATAATATTATGTCATCGACATAGATCTGAACTAATAGTACTCCAGATCTATGTCATTTGATGAAGAGGGTTGTGTCGATCTTTCCTTTTGGGAAGCCTGGCTTGACAAAAAAATCTGATAGCACCTCGTACCATGCGTGGGGTGCTTATTTGAGTCCGTATAGTGCCTTCTCTAGGAAGTACACATAGTCGGGGTGAGCCTCGCTCACGAATCCTTCGGGCTGCACCACGTAGACTTCTTCTTTCAAGACACCATTGACAAAAGCAGTCTTGACGTCCATTTGAAAGACAATGAAGTTCTTATGTGCAACGTAGGAAAGAAAGAGACGAATGGCTTTGATTCGAGCTACGGGTGCGAAGGTCTCGTCGTAGTCGATTCCTTCTTGTTGGTTGTAGCCTTTCGCCACTAATCGAGCTTTGTTTCTGATCACAATCCCTTCTTCATCCTTTCTGTTCTTGAAGACTCACTTTGTACCTATTATGGTTTTGCCCGGGAGTCTTTGGGACTAGTCTCCACACCTTCAAACGCTCAAACTGATGAATTTCTTTCTACATGGCGTTTATCCTTTCAGGATCGCTAAAGCTTCTGCTATCTTGTTGGGTACATTTTGACTCAGAAAGCATGCATAGAGATTCTCGTTGTTAGTTGAGGACCTTGTGCTTACTCCATGATTTGGAGCTCCAATAACTTGAGGCGTTGGGTGAGCTCGCGTACACTTCCTTCCATGTGGAAGAGGTTGAGGAGTATCTTGGATATGTAGTTCCTTGCTCAACACTGTTTCATTAGTACTAGAGTTTCAATTGGGGCTTCTGCTTCTTCTTCAGAGTTATCTGTTGGGAGATTTTCTTCTTCTTCTTCTGTAGTTTCAATTAGGGGAGTAGTGTTGGCTGGATGTTGAGTAATTGAAGAGGCTCCATCGGCTCCACTTTGTTGTCCTACGGGTGGGACTGATGCTCCACTACTTGGGTTGTTTGGAGGAGGACTTGATTGTAGACGAGAGCGAGTGTAGAGATGTTCGAATAATAGATCTCACTCTTCGCCTTCTTTTATTTTAGAAGTTGATGGCCCTTCCTCGACTGTAGGACTGTGTTGATCTTCTATCAACACTCTTATAAGTCCGAGTTCTGGACTGAATTGTACAGAAACCATCGATGGCGCTTCGTCGAACGTCACTTCCGTGCTTTCCATGAAAGTCCTTTTCTGTTTTAGGTAGACTCTTTAGGCCTGCTTACGTGGATGAATATCCAATGAACACCCCTACTAATGCCTTTGGATTGAATTTTCCTCGGTCTTCTCTATCATTTGCAACAAAGCACTTGCAGCCGAAAACTCGAAGAAATACAATGTTGGGTATTCTTTGGTTGATGCTCTCGTACTGACTTTTCCCAAATCGTTTGTGAATGCTCATCCTGTTCTACGTGTAGCAGGCTGTGTTGACTGCTTCGGCCCAGAGGAAGTGTGGAAGGCTCAAGTGGATCAACATTGTTCGTGGTGCTTATACTAGAGTACGGTTCCTTCTTTCCACTACTCCGTTTTGTTGAAGAGTCTTAGCAGCCGAGAATTGCTGAGAGATTTCAAGTGATGAATAGAAGTCACTGAGCAGCTTGTTCTTGAATTCAGTGCCGTTGTCTGTGCGGATCACTTGGACGTTACATCCGAGCAGATTCTGAGTTTTCTTCACAAAAGCGATGATTAGATCTTGTGTCTCGTCCTTCGTCCTTAGAAATCTAGTCAACGTGTAGCGAGAAAAGTCGTCAACCATCACTAGAACGTACTTTCGTCATTGAAACTCTGCACTCTCATCGTCCCACATAGATCCATGTGTAGTAGCTCTAGTGGCCGAGAGGTCGAGGCTGTGTGATTTGTCTTCTGGGACGCTTTCTTCATCTACCCCATTTCACAGGTCGGGCATAGATGCTCCTTATGATACTTCAAGGCTGACAGACCTGTGACTAGCTTATTGGATTGTAGTTTGTTCAACGTTTTGAAGTTGAGGTGGAACATTCTTTAATGCCAAAGGTCACTTTGCTGAAGCGAGACCTTTGTCATCAAGCATATAATTGACGAGGGGTGGACGGTCTTCAGATTGATGGTGTAGAGATTGGACTTCCTTGTTCCTGTGAGGAGCTCTTTTCCACAGTCATTGCTTATGTGGTACCCTTCAGCATAAAAGTTGACCTTTAGCCTCCTATCACAAAATTGGCCAATGCTGAAGAGGTTGTCGCTTAGACTATCCACGTATGAGACATCCTTGATGGTCAGGTTGTCATGAATAAGGTCTCCATGTCCTAAGATTGGAGCTGACTGGTTGTTCTCGAAGCGCACATTCCCACCGAATCTTTCGGTGTAGTTGCTCAACAGCTCCTTCCTTCCAGTCATGTGTGTGGAGCAACCTGAGTCTAGGTACCACACATGATGGATCTGCAAAACAGATTAAAGGGTTTTAGGTACCCATTTAAGGACGGACACTCCCCTATTATCCTTAAGGGCTATGCATGCAATTTTTGTAGGCACATGTCCTAAGTCGGTTGTTGACGTATCTGTAGTCTTACTAGTGGACTTCGGTACCCAAATCTTTTTAATTACTAACAACTAGCAATTTTTAGTGCTGGATGCAAGCTCGTGGTTACCCATATTTTCGTAACTCATAGAACTTAAGCTTTAGCTTCAGTTTTAGGCTGCTTTGTCTTCTTAACCATACGTTCTTTCCTTTTGTCAGGTTTAGGCCGTGACTTGAGAGAAGAACATATTTTCTCTTTGTTGTGTCAGTGATTGCCTCTTTATGACGAATAAAAGCATCATCATGACAATAAACAGAATTGAAAAGCGTAGATGTTCTCGTGGGTCCAAAAATAAGAAATAGAGATTAAAATGTAGCTACTCGAGTTTTAACACATGAAAGATGTCTATTACAATATTTTGAACTAGGCGCTTCTAACGAAATTAGCTCCTTCTTTCTAGAAGAAGAAGTGACGTCTTGTAATGATAGGTTGTCTTCCATGCTTTTCTCCTTCCACTTTCTACTTAGATTTGGTCATGTGGGTACATGCAAAGATGAGTTAGTGTGTTTATTTTTGCTCATAACAACCTGCTTCCTTGATGTTCTAGTCTTAGTGGGGGTAACTATTTTTGTTTCAACTAGAGACACATTTCTAGGGGTCGAAGCTACATTCGTGTCGATTTGCTTTTCAAGTGAGGAAATTGTACTTAGTAGGACTTCATTCTCCACCAGAAAAGCGATTCTTTCTGACTCTGAGATTGAGTGCATATCTGTGATTTCTCTGATTATAGATGGTGTGTATGCACTAGAAGTTCTAGGTCTTCATGTGTCAGTAGATTCTTCTTCGACAGTTGTTGCTTCAGACGAGGGTGTACAAATTGGTAGATAATCATTAGACAAAGGTATTTCCCTTGTCTTATAACTCTCGTTCAACTCACCATAATCAAACGATACTACGGCCCCTGCCTTTGTATTTCTCTTTGTCTTCTCAAGATCATCTATTTCTGATGATCTCGTGAAGGGCATTATATGAGGTAGGTTTAAACCTAGATATCTATTGTCGTAGAGAGGTAGCGGCTTCTTCTCAACTGGTTGATCAGTTGGTTTGAAACCTAAGCCTTCACGAGGATTGTAGAATCTAGTGTCCTTACGCTGGTTTAAGAAGAGCGTCTGATATGTTTGCCATCTATTAGTAAGAATATCCTCTAGACTTTTAATCTTAGAGTATAGTTTTCTATGTTCCCCATTCATCAGGTTGTACTCGCTAGTTTTTGTTCGCTCGTCTTCACTCGATTTCAATCTAGTTGTCAACTCACTAACATGTGCTTTTAGCTTTTCTATTTTTAAGTCACGACTTTCGACTCTCAATTGCGTAGCTCTCATCTGGCAATTTAGAGTTCATGTTTCTCTCAATTATCTAAGCAAACACTTACTATTGTTGTCTAAATGAGTTTCCAAGTCCTTTATAGTCTTTTCGTGATCTATAAAGGTACTTTTGGCTTGCTCTTGCATAGAGAGGCTATTAGTCAAAGCACTAATTTTTGTTTCAGAATTAGCTAGATTAGCCTCAGAGGTAGCTAAACTAGTTTCTAATCTGCTAATGTTTTCATGGGTTGTAGCTAAGGTAGCTTCGGTCTTAGCTAATTTCTTTTCTATTGACCTTATATTTTTTCATTCCTTACGAAAGACTTCATATTTTTCTTAAAGTTCAAAAAATATGTTAAGGTCAAAAGTATCTACCTCCCTTCCCGATGTTGATGATTCACCTTCACCATCGCCGAGTTCTGGCTCTTTATCCTCTTCGCCTGACTCTGCTCCTTCCACCAAAGCCATCAAGGCTACGTTCTCTGGCTCTCTTTCGGAGGTGTCCTCGAGCCAGTCGTCCTGCTCCTCCATCAGTGCTACACCACTTTTCTTCTGCCTCATGAGCTGAACCTTTCTCGGGTAATATTCCGCGTCCTTCTTCTTTGGAAGGAAACAGTCTTTCGCCCAGTGCCCGGACTTGTCACAGTTGTAGCACTTGTTTGGTTCGGTGACACTCTTTGTCTCTGACTGTTGAGGAGCTTTTGGTGGTTGTGTGGAGCTGGAAGAGACTCTCTGATTATTTGCAGATGACGTTGACTAATTGAAGAATCTTTTCCCCATCATCTTTGTCATAAAAGTCATATGCTTCTCGGAATCTCTGAACTTGGGGTCAGAGTCTGATCCAGAGTCTTCACTTTCTGACAGACTAGGAGGCTTCAATGACTTGTTCTTTCCTGATTTCGTGCTTCTCTTGAGCGTGTTGTCTGTTACTAAGGCAATTGGGTCTATCACTGCCTTGCTCCGTTGTTCGCCAACTTCTTCGTTGATATCGTCGGCGTGCTGCTCGAGACTCTCATAGATGTTGTGTATATCGATCTCATCGAGATCCTTGTTCAGCCCGAAATTGGTGGCAATTTTATTTGATTCTGGCAGAAGTGAGGTGAGGAATTTGACGTTCAGCTCCATGTTTGTCCTGGTGACGTTGATCTTCCTCATCTCATTCACTTGGATCATGAACCTTGGATAAGTTTCTTTAAATTGTTCTTCGGGTCTAGCCTTGAAGGAGTCATAAGCAGTGAGGGTGTTGGCTCTCTTCGTTCTCAGTCCGACCTCTGATTCTTGCATCATTTTCGTGACTTCATCCCACATCTCTTTAGCAGTCTGGAAGTTATCGACTTGGATGAAGATGTCTTTTGGCATGGTTGCAAGAGGTATGTCTTTGCAAGGAGGCAGCTCTGGCTCGTTTCTTTCAGCATCGTTGTACTCAACCGGTGTTTTGAGTACTCTTGTTGGGAGAACTGCGGGAGTTGCCTGTGCATCGCCAGGGATGGTGGTCCAATAATGAGCAGGTCCTTCTTCTAGGGAACGGATAATGTCGTCTCCACTATCTTTTATTTCGATAAAGTTTAGGAACCTGCTCCTCCAGACGGTAAATTCTCCCGTCTTAAAACCGATGGACGCACGTCACTTCCCAAGGCTAGAATGTCCATTGTTCGTTTTGGGTGTTTTGATCTTTACGTGTGTGATTGGATTGTGTATGTGGATGTATTCGGGTGAGATTTTGGTTTTTCAAAGTTGTTTATCGAAAATATGGTCGCGAAAATGTGGTTTTGAAAAGTTTTCGTGTGCGAAAATCGAGTTCTGAAAATTGAGTTTCGAAAATTTTAGTGTTTCAAAAATAAAGATTATCGAAAGGAGTTTGAGAAAAAATTTCGAAGTAATTTCCGAAGTGATTTTCGATAAGGTTTCGAAAATGTTCGTCACGAGAATTATTTTCAAAGGTTAATTTTCGATAGTAATTTTCGAATATCTAGTGGATGCGAAAATAATTTTCGAAATAAAGAATTTTCGAATAAGGTAGAGTTTCGAAAATAATTTTTCAATGAGGTATAGTTTCGGAAAGAATTTTTGAATGAGATTTCGCTATGGCGATTTTCGAAACGATTTTCGAAACGAGAGTTCGAAAATGAGTTTTGAAAACTTATAAACCCAGATTTTGCTAGTAAATCACTCAAACTTGATGAAAATTTTTGGTTCCTAAACAAAAACTCTCGAAAATGTCCTATAACACTAGCCGAGTTTAAAACCAAGCAAAATGAGCACGATTTCACTCGAAATGTTGAAGAACAATATCGTATCTCGAACCACAAAGCCAAATTTGTGAAAATGAAAAGCAGCCTTGAAAATCCAAAATCTTAAATCCAATCGATCACGTCTCGGCTCTAATACCAGTTGTATGTTACCATACACCTTAACGATCAACAATAAGGAAATCAAACGGTGATTTACATGGGTTTACCTTGAGTGCGTGTTTTGTGCGTGATCTTTAATGAGAGGGAGACGACGCAGAAATCAAGGTAATCTGTATTTTGATTCATACTAATTAAAGTGTAGGGTTAATGTATTTATACCTTTAAATAGGTATAAACCCTTGGGCCCCTACTTGGCCCATTACAACCACTAATAACTCACTAGAGCCCACATCTCGAACTCTAGTTCACTCAATATAGAAAATACAAGATTTAGACTTAATAAATAAATTGGACACTTTAATATCAAACAAGTGAGAACGAGATTTAGCTCCCAGGAAATTGTCATGGCATGTTGACACCATGTCCATGCCGTGACGACTAAAGCAGAGAGAGATATAGCTCCCAGGAAATCGTCACGGCATGTTGACACCCCGTCCATGTCGTGACGACCAAAGTAGAGAGGGATTTAGCTCCCAAGAAATCGTCACGGCATGTTGGCACTTGTCCATGCTGTGACAATCAACAATAAAAGGGCTTTGCGGCTTCGTCCATGCCGTGACGGCCCACAGTTATGCTGTGATGAGTAGCTAAAGGTCGTTTTTAAGCCCTAATCCGAATCTATTTTTCAACTCACGACCTAGGGTGAATCTAAGGACCAAAAAGAAGACTCAAGAGCCCCCTTCGACTTCTAGCCGCGAATTGGAGATTCAACGAAGAATTGGTGCCGAATTGATCAAGGAACTCATCGAGCTCCACTTGGATCATCCCGTAGGGAAGAATTTATGAGTTTTTCACCTTTATTTCTCATTTTTTATTTTTTTTCTCTTTAGCATGAGTAGCTAATTCCCGAGTGTTTGAGACGAGATGAACGCTAGGTAGAATCGTAGTTAGGGCGTGAATTACTCATGAACGCGTGTATTTGATTATTTATCGTTTATGAAATTTATCTTCAACCCGATATGCTTTTGTTGCGTTGATGTTTCGTTTCAATATGTCTATTTATTGATTGGATAATTGGTATCATTTGGGGCGACGGCAAAGACTCTAAATCCACGAGAGGTTACGTGTTTAGCATCGCTGGAGGAGCAATATCATGGAATTATTCCAAACAAACATACATAACTCGATCCACAATGGAATCGGAGATTATTGCGGTGGATAAAGCCAACGAAGAAGCTGAGTGGCTTAGAAATTTTTTGGAAGATATTCGCAGCTGGAATAACTCTGTGCTGTCAATAATGATACATTGTGACAACATGGCTGCAGTTGGCAGGGCACAGAGTAGCATGTACAACGGTAAGTCTCGACACATTCGTCTAACCATTCGAAATCTCGAGCACGTCTCTATTTTCTAAAGTTACTCAATTTTACTTAGTCATCCTTTTTGAGTCTTTACTCGTGTTAATCGTGTCGTAGAATTTTAGCCTGTAGGATAAGTAGAAATTAAATTCATAATAATCGATTCTTATGCTAGATATCGAGTCGATAGGTCGGTACTGGTACTTAGTATATTCGATGTGTTCGATACTCGTTTACTCACTTTTTTACGCTACAAACGATATGTCCACTGCCTATCGCACGTTGGTAATAATAAATACGTATTCATTTTATTACTACTTGACACACTACACCGCATAGCGATCAACCACCTATAAATTCAGAGTGTGAAGACACGTTGAGATGAACGGGATGGGCGGATGGGGATTAACTATAGAGGTAGTTTGGAAGGCTATAAGACATCCAATGACCTATTTGGGCAATACAACTGGGAGGGGTCGACAACACGCTACGATATGAGTTTATCATGTGGGTGGTTATAGGAGAGCGCCTGGCTACACGGGATAAACCATGGATTGCTATAAAGGCAGACACATAGACGTGCTTGTGCAAAGTGGGGGGCACGGAATCGTCAAATCACTGCTTCTTAAAATGCCCTTACTTGATGGATGTGTGAGGATCGTTAGGAGAAACATGAGGTGGGTGTGTCCATATTGAGAGTAGAGTACGGGCATGGCGAACGACTACCGGTGTTTCATTAAGGGCTGCTCGCACATCGCTAGTCTCTTGACAGATATGTTGAAGAAGGGAGCTCGATGGCATTGGTCGGAGATAGTCGTGAGGGCTTTCGAGGAGTTGAAGAAGGTGCTAGCATCGGAGATCATTTTGAGGCTTGCGGACTCCAAGCCATTCGAGTTGCATACGGATGCATCAGGACAAGCTCTCGGAAGTTCAACGAGACGGAGGGCCGATATTCGACAAACAAGAAGGAGATACGGCGTGGATCCACTGCTTGGAGACAAGGCGACGCTATTTGCTTGGAACGCGGTTCGTGGTGATCACGGATAACGTCGCCAACACCCACTTAAAGACCTAGAAGAAGTTGTCTCCGAAGCAGGCGAGATGGCAGGAATTCCTCGAGGAGTTCGATTTCGAGTGAATTCATAGTCCGGGTCAGCAAAACAACATGGTCGACGCCATTAGATGGAAAAAAGTGGTGACCTTTTTCATCGCGTTGAATACGGTTACTTCAGACTTCGTGGGGAAAGTGCGTGAAGCAACCGAGGCGAGCAAGGCTTACAAGAAGCTCGTTGAGGAGGTCAACAAGGGTGTTGTACGGCAATAATGGCTCGAAGACGGGATCTTGGTGCCAGAGTTGGGTCCATTTACGTACCGGAAGGCGCGTTACGCCAGGAGATGCTACGCGGGCGCAATGACACTCTATGGGCGGGACGTCCCGGGATGGACATGATGTACGCACTGCTTTCTGCCAGATTTATCTGGACAAGGGTGAAGGACGACGCCACGGCCTACAGAAGGACTTCCTTGACATGCCAGTAAGACAAGGCCGAGCGTCGGAAGCAGACGACTTATTGGAGCTGCTGCCCATACCATCAAGACCGTGGGAGTCGATGTCGATATATTACATTACTACATTGCCTAAAGTACATGGGTGTACTTCGATTCTTATTGTGGTTGGCAGGTTTTCGAAGATGACAACCTTCGCACCGATGTGGAAGAGTGCCCAACGAAGGAGTCGGCGGATTTATTCTTCAAGCACATTGTTAAGCACTTTGGAGTGCCAATGTTGATCGTGAGCGATCTGGACGCGAGGTTCACGCGACGGGGTTGGACGTTCTTATTCAAGCTTTTGCAGATAAAGGTGATGTTCTCGACGTCATTTCACCCGCAAACAGATGGCTAAACGGAACGGACGATCCAAACGCTTGAAGAGTACCTGAGGCATTCCTTACGGCGAGCCAGACGAATTGGATCGAGTTGCTCGACGTGGTGCAATTTAGCCCTGCACTGAAACTCAACAACGAAGGTCATCAACTCGAGATGGTGTATGACATTCAACCGAACCAACCAGCGGCGTATGCGCATGATCGGGGAGTGTCCTGCGACGTATAGGTTCGCATGGCCGCGACACGAGTTGCAGACCGCAGCTAAGATAGCATGGCCAAAGCACAGAAGCGCATGAAGAACTACGCGAACAAAGATTGGAGGGACGTCGAGTTCCATGTAGGTGAGAAAGTGCTTCTGAAGCTTACGCCGCACATGTGGAAACCGACGATTGTGGGCAAAAAGGAGCAGCTAGTTCGGGGGCTCATGCCGAAGTAGATGAGCCGTTCATGATCGAGGCTCGAGTGGGGGCATGTGGGCTATCGGCTGAAGTTACCGAACACATGAAGTTACATCTCGTTTTTCATGTGAGCTTCATGAAGAAGTTTCATCCATGCAATTCTTCGATGGAGCAAATAAGGCATGTTCCACCGGGCACCGAGGTGAATCTGTTCGACAAGCGGATTCAGAGGATACTCGACCATCGGTGATGAGGCGGTATGAACGAGAATGCAATCGAGACTTCGTGGGAGAAGTTCACGGACATAGCGCAGTTTGAAGACGTGGTGGCAGGTTGCTGGTTATGGGACTCCGTCAACGAGGACGTCGACGTTCTCTGAGGGAGAGAATGTCACGATTTTGAGCGCCACGTCATTGGCCCGTTCATTGCCGAGCCAAACCCGAGCAATGATGCATGGTTCAAGGTGCACGAATTGGAGTGGTTCAACACTTGAAGAGACGGGCCCTAAACATCGTCCGTGGGGCGCATGGCCTAGGCAACATCGTGCAGGATGGGCGGCACGAAGTAGCATCCGGCGCGCGGCATAGAGGACAATGCTCGGGGGACAACGCGCACGCGCGGCACGATGGCCCGACCCAAGCGCGCAACACATGTGCGGCACTTGGGCGCGCAACGTGCCAAGCCAGGGCGCGAGGCCCTGCCACATGCCCGACAACCACCGGGCGGCACTTGGCGGGCGATCTGGGCGGCGGTGCCCAGACCCACGACGGACGGTGGTCTGACGAGGGTCCGGCCGAGTACGGCCGAGCACGAGGGTCCCGAATTTATAACATTTGGGCTATTCAGCCACTGTATTTTTTTTTATTAATGAAGCTATCGCTTTGAAAAAATACATCACAATAGCCCAAAGATGGGGTTTTTCTAGAGTTTGTACACGTGTCGCATGGAGGAGGGTTTTGAATTGCTGAAGTGTCCTCACACGAGAGTCGGCGCGCGTGTGTGTGCGTGTTTGTTTTTTTCTAAATCGATTTTATTTTTTCTTTTCATGATCGGCACTTTCATCACCATACTTCAAGAGTTGACAGGATGGTTAAAACAACAGAGACAATATCCACATAGAAGATCCCACCCTTATTCTGAAAAATGCCCGAAGGGAAGATAATACCAAAGGGTGAATGAATGAAAGGTAAGTAATCATCGACCTCTTGTACTAGCACATTTGGACATAAAAGGCGTCCTTTCGTAGTGATACTGAAACACAGGGGATTCATCGTTGAACATGCATCTATTTTCGGTAACTAATCGTCCACCCCTAAAGCTAGCAAGCTTCTCGATATCGATTGCTCTGGTCTGAGGAGGATATCCCTTGTGCTGCTGTTGATAGTTGGAGGGGTTAAAGACAGGTATTTCTGTTCTTAATACCACACCTTGGCTGCTTACTTTCAATGATGCTGCTGCATTATTGACTGCGAGGCACTTGGCTATTACTGTGGCTTCATCTCTTAGCTTTGTCCGAAGCTGTCTTAGGTGCTCCTTTATCTTGCGGGCTTTCGATGTTTTCTCCGAATGAACTGCTGTCTTCCTTTGAGGGAGGCTGTTGCTGCTGCTGCATATGATGCATCGAGCCTTGTTGCTCTTCAACTCCGAATCAAATGCTGCTCTTCTTTGGTCGTCCGATAAGCAGTCGTACGCCTGTTGTAATGTTTGAAAATAAAATTGAAAGCAATGTGTGTGTGTATGTATGTATGTATGTATAAGATGTTATTTTCCCAATTCAAGAGCTCATAAATTATTCAAGCTATAAAATCAATTTGATTTTAAGACAACAAGCATGGTCCACAGTTCAATTAGTATGAGAGAGAGAGAGGGGGGAACTGATTTATGATATGAATATTATGCTTGCTTAGTCAAACACAAAAACTAAATCCCTTATTAGCAGCAAACGATATGCCAAGATCAAGCATTGTGCCCTTGGTCGCTTTCGCTCAAGTAGAAATTTTCATAATTTAAAAATGATAGAGAAAAAAAACCTCGGAAACAATTTTGAAGGCAGTTTCGGCCCTGGAATACTTATTCTTATCAGGATGCAGCTGCAAAGCTGCACGATTATATTATTTAGAATGAATCATACATAACAACCCAGCCAATACATTAAAAATCATTGTCGTATGTTATTACCGAACTTGTGATACTGTTTCCTTACTACATCTGCTGCAGCATTTTCATCAACCTGTCGGAGTGAAGGCTGATAAGGATGTAGTTGAAAAAGGAAAGAGGAAGAAAGACGATGTCAAAGGAACCAACACGGGCATTATATCCAAATACATACTCTGAGCACAAGATACCAATCGATGAACGGTGTGGATCTCTTCTGATGAAGATCAGCGCAGGCTTTTGCGCGATGGGATACCTCGCATATCTCAACGGCCAAACGTGATTTCTCTGGATCTTTTTTAGATAGCATCCCCATGAAATGAATATGTGTCTTTACTTTACGGGAGCATATATATAAATAGAAAGATGGTTATTTATTTATTCGATTATTGTGTAACACCCATTTTCTAAGTTTCATAACTGTAATCAATGCATTTTAAAGAAGTCAATGGAGAAGTTAGGGGCTAAATTATCGGACATTGAAGTCCTCCCCCTTTTGGATTGGTTGAAGAGATTAATATAGAGTGGTTAGTGTTTTCATCTATTAGCTGTCACGTGAATCATCACATTAGACTTTAGTATATTGTAACCTACACACTATTACATTTAACTTGCACGAGTATCTATCATATCCCGGTTCTCTAATTCTATACAATTTTTCTAATTTCCTGAAAAGATTTTAGTACTTGTAGATTAATTTATTTATTTGTTCAGTGGACAGACAAAGTAACGGAACCCTTGATATCTCCGTTCCGATTCCACCTGTACTAACTAGTTGGCAATCGTTTGTTTTATGAGACTTTCGACGGTAGAGAAAGACCAGAATTACTAATTCCGTTAGAAGTCTGGCTCGCCCCAAACCAACAATTGGCCATAAATTTGCTTCAAATTGAGGTTACGACGAGTCGACGACATTGTGCCGAGCTACTTATATATATATATATATATATAAGTAATATCATGTTCTTCCCATATCCAAAAAAGCTTGCCAAGAAAAAAGAGCTTTTCTCTGGCATTGATTGAGCCTTTGAAAACGAGAGCAATTTCAGTGAAACCAACACGCGTGATTGCATTTATGAAAATTATTACATTAGCTTGTAATCCAACGTTGAATGTGGCAAGATCCATGATCCTAGGTGCCCACGTGTCTCCTTCGCAGTGGTCTTGAGCCACTGAGTTAAAATACCTCTTGGGTCCAAAGAATATTATGAAAAGTTGGTGGATTAGGTGGAGAAGATCACATGCGTTAGAAAAGCCTCAGCAAAAGATTGATGTTGCGGTTCAATTCAACAACCATATGAAGATACGATCAAATAATATTACAAATAAATGGAAATACTGAAATCTCAACCACCGTATCGATGCTTAAGCTCTTCCGGAGGCTCCTCTTCCATTATACCCGAGCCAGTGGTCGACAAATACCGGCGGATCGTCGTTCTACGATCTCCGAGATACGAATGATCCAAGAAATTATCATAAGCCAAATCACCGAGATTCTTCGCAGCTAATACACTGAAACAGAAAGTGAATGAAAAACTTGATCATTATTTTAAAAGCTGATTATCTTTTTTCTTTATTGAATTTCAAGGTTGACGGTAGTAAGTAAGCTCACCAGTGACGCAGATACACGCGGCATGGTAAAATGTCATCGGACCAAATCCGTTGGACTCTGTAACGACCATAACGTTGGTATAAAATCTCCTTATCTCCTGTAGAAAATCTTTCTTGAGAAAATGATATGTTGTCCCACATTGGAAAATTGTAACAAAATATGTTATCATCACCTTTGCACCTGTTCTCAAAGTATTCTTCGTCGCTGTAACGGGCACATAAAACCTGCACCAATTTACCAGGTAACTAGGACTGAATCAACTGGTAATTTAGATAGGCAAGTTGTACTCACAGATTGATTTGAATAGGGCAAGCCATTTAATGTTTCGGGCACCACCTAATCCAATAAATCATCACATTTCACTACCGTGGCAACTAATACGTATCATATTGTAAGAGAAAAGAAGAGGTACAACGGATTCGAGTTGAATAGCAGGGCAACTCACCGCTAGAAATCGGAATTCATGCTCCCTTTCGATGAAAGAAGGTATCTGAGGTTTTAAAGGTGTAAGATGGGATCGAAATCAAAGCTTTAGAGGTAAGGAAATGATAATTATGTACCTCCGATCTCTGTATCTCGAAAGTAGTAACTATGAGGGGGTTTTCTCCTTCGCATGGTTCCACGCTCAAGCTGGATATCTCCTACCAGGAGATGAAGTACAAAATGGTCTTAAACTGAAGGAATCATAATAATTAACTAATTTTCAGGCCTCAGGTAGACAATAAATAAATAGGAAAAAGAAGGGAGAATACAAACATGGCAGTATAGATCAAGCCATTGGATTCTCCTTACATTACAGCCATTCACCCCAAAGACGAATAATGCTACTAGGCATCTTTGATTATTAACCTTAACGTCGCATTCGTAACCAATCCGAGCAGTCAACAAACTATTTTGCAGATGGTTATAAAACCCGTGACTTCTCATTCATCAAGACCACGTCACCTACTTCTCGATTTTTTCACCATTTTCACACAACACAATACCATGATTAAAAAGCGATACATAGATTCAAGCTTTTATATCACAGAATCAAACCCTATAGGTGGAAAACTGCTTCTTCGTATCATCAAATGAGTGGCAATAAAAAACAACTGAGGGTGAGAAGAGTGAATACCTTGGTTTCAGGTCTCGCAATGCCACGGTCGAAGAATATAGGAGCCACGTGAGCAAACACTCTACGGAATCCACTCAGTTTTGCCACTCTAAAGTTGATCAAGTTCGGGAATGTACTCTTCGCACTCCGCTCTGAGAATATTTTACATGAATGTGGCCAAAGCATATAATAAAAAATTAAGGAAAAAAAAAAGACAGAAAAGATCACAAACACTATCAGTGCATGTGGCCAAATCATGTACTCCAAATAGGAGGGGAAATGAAATTGTTGTGTTAAACATCAATTGTTTGCCAGAAATCACTCAATAACCATCAATCGACTTCCTCGACAAGCAATTTCAAATTAAACGGAAGAAAAAAAAAACAGTAATTTGACCGAAACAGGACTCGTTCGGCCGAAAAGCTTGATCGAAATAACAACCCATTCGTCAAATTGATCTTTCGGCTAAAAAGTTGTCAACATTACACGAACCGGAGAGAAGAGAGCCGAAGCCGCATATGGAAACAAGGCCGTCGGGCGACGCGATCTGATCGAAATTGGACTCGTCTTTCAGCTCAACAGACGATGAATCCGTCGTCCGAGGAGTCGAACCAGCGACAGACATGGCGGAGACGCGACGGCGGCGGGACTTCTCGTTGTGACGTGGCGGATACTGCAAGCGCATTACAGAATCAGACCAGGTGAGTGGCAAGCGTAGCCAGCGATTGGGGGAATCGCGTAGAATCGTAGGCGAGAAGTAGATAATCAACTTGTGAGGACGAGAAGGGGTAACACTGGTTGTCACGATCATGTCCCACGCCGCGAATATAGAGGAGAGGATGGTAGGTAAGGTAACGGACTGCTTCAAGTAAATTTATTTATAAATAAACCTTAGTTTTTTGCCCGTGAATTATTCAGGTAAATGGACTTTTGTTTGGTCAATTTAAAAAAAAAAATAGCATCCAAAATATTTGAAGTCTATTTTATTCTTATCAATTCAACGAAAAAGACGACTTTACCCATATTTAATCGATCAACAACCCAATAAAATTAAATAGGTTTAATCGATACATTTTCACTGTAAAATCTGAAAGACACATAACGAAGCTGAATCTTCTCCAGATCCACGATATTCACATCGACAATCTGCAACCACGTCCAAATCGACTACAATGGCAATGAACGCGCATTCCGAAAGAGTGCCGGTAATTTTTTTGGGCGTTCTACTTTCTCAGGCTATCGCGAGCAGGTCTCGTGCGTCGAATTGGTGGGTCCGGCGCATGATTTCTCAATTGTGCAATTTGAACCCTTTTTGTTCGCAAGAAAACCGTACGTCGAACACCTAAGACCCAAACCTATGTGCAAGTCAGGGGACCAGTGAATGCATGCTTGCGACCCGAGCATACTCGCACGCCGCGCGGCCCCATGTGCTTGGGTGCGGGTGCCATGCGAGTGTGACGGTACCATGATCTTGAGTGCGGGTATCATGCGCGTCTGTGTTGTGCGAGTACGACGCAAGTGCGCGCTGGGTACTATGCGCATCTGTGCGGTACCATGCGCGCATGTGCGGATACCATGCGTCTTTGTTGTGCGGGCACGATGCAAGGGCCCGCCCGCAGGGTACCGTGCGCGCATGTGCGGGTACTATGCTTTTGCTTGCGGGTATCATGCACTTGCATGCGACTACTATGCTCACTTGTGTGGGTACTATGCGCGCATGTGCGGATACCATGCGCGTCTGTATAGGTACCATGCGCTTCTGTGCGGGTACCATGAGCGTCTGTGCGGGTACCATCAATGCAGTTGGCTAATTTATTATTTATGATTCATAGGTTGTACTGAAGAAGCAGTTGTCTTCCCAAGACGATGACTTCGAATTTTGATTGACAATGACTGGATTGTACACAGAGGTTAGTGCAAAGATCATGAACAGTCTCAACGGAAATGAGCGTGACGTATATAGGGCGGGGAGTTCGTTTGACAGACTCGTCGAAGCTGCAACCTATTTCAATCTATCGATGCAACTGATTTTATTTCTCATGTGGAGGCAGACTACATTTCACGACCGCGAGGAGTTGTGGATGATTATTGGGAACCGACCACTCCGTTTTTTTAAATCAAAGTCTTGCTTGGTTACTGACCTTAAGATTGGGACGAAATCCTGGAAGTAAGCTTTAACAGAGAGTTTGCGGAGAGACACTTTCCGAGAAGAGCATCAATCCGTTTGTCGTACATTAAGGCTCGACTACAAGAGTTGGCAGCGAACGATGACAGACACGTCAATATTAATAAGTTGAAGTTGGCAAATATTTATTTTTTGTCGCCGCCGTCTTGCTACCCCGACCTCAAAGAAGGACATAGTCGTTTGACCGTGGCTGCTTAGCTTTCAGAGAGGTGATACGCTCGGCAAAACTAAACCTAAGGGAGAAGAGGGATTTTTTTCAGGAACGAGCCAGAAACGGGGGGAGCATGCGGGCTACTGATTAGAGGGTTCGTAGATCCAATTTAGGTCTGTCAGCATTTAAAATCGTAGATTTATTTAATTTTTATTATATATTTGCTAATTTTATTTCGTTGCATTTTAGGTCCTAGCGTACGAGTTCATATCGGGTATTCGGTACGCGCCTGTCCATGAGGAGGCGGATGAGGTGACTCCATGGATCTGTCAGTGGATCACCAATGATTGAGTATCAAAGGGTTCTTCGAAGATGGAGACGATCATCAATGTTGATAAAGGATCACCCGTAATTGGGTTGATGAGCCCCACGTTAGCGGAGATGAACGCGCAATACTGTCGGTACAACGTCTTTCACATTAAGGAGCAACATGAAGTCCTGGACCACATCACGATGCTACTTGAGTAAGGTGCCAAGGTAAATTGCGTGCGTCATGTGGCGGCCGGAGACGAGCTCGCACACACGTACAAAGCACAGTCCATTCCGCAACTATCGTAGTGATCGCATTACGAGGAAGATAATGACCAATTTTGTCACCCCTCACCACCACGATACAATACCCCTCCTTCACATCAATACTCGGGTCCCACGATGGATAAATTTAACGAGTTTACACGATGCGTGGACCAGAATTCCGAGATGATGAACCATTTCAACAAGGTTTGCACGAGCATCTCGCAGTTCCGGGACGCATACAAGAGTCGCGATCGTGTGCACCAGGATCGTTGATCCATAGCTCAAAGGTGGGGCGCAAGTATCTTCGGCTTACAACAGTCGATGTAGGAGCTGCAACAAAATCAAAAACAGGGATGGTACGAGGTCCCTCGGGAGTTTCCGACGCAGCCGATGCATGGTAAAATCCGTATAATTAATTTGTTACCGCAGGTTTTCTAAAGTATGAATTTTGACGTTGTAGTTTTTATTTGTTAGCTTATGAGGCAGATAATAATGATCTCTCTTATGTGGTGAACGATTTCTTTTCGGGACCCCGATCAAGTCCATTTCGACCATCAGAGTCGAGGAGATGGCTCGAACCAAGCGTTGTACCGGGCGGAACCCGAGGTACCGGTAAAACCCGAGGTCCCGGTAGAACCCAGGGTCCCGACGCAACAAGAGGTCCCGGTTGAAGCCGAGGTCCCGGTAGCGGTCGAGGACCCGATGGAGTCGCCCACGCACCGCTCCAAAGGTAACAAAGTCGTGGCGGAGTTGACGCCGCCTCGCGAGATCAGGCCGTCAAAGACCATGTTACCCCTTTCACCGATCCGAACCAAAATTGCGTGCGAAAGAATCGTAACCAGGAGCTCAAGAGGCACATGAAGAGAAAGCTGAAGATGAGGCCTTGAAAGGCAAAGATCGATGCGATGGACAAGAATGAGCATCGAATGTGTTTGCTTGGATCGTACCGCACACGCACACACACACGGGTAGGCGTATGTTATATTAAGGAATAACGCACACACACATTTCTCCTTCATACGGGTCTTTATATTTTGCTGAATATGTCACGCATAGAATTCATGAAACTCGTTTGGAAATACTGTCGGGACGACGGTCTTTATACCGTCATGTCTGTCAGAAATTATGACGAGATCATTTGTGTCGGCCACGAACCGTCATAATCTCGTCAAAAACCATGTCCATGATTTGGTAGATTCGGTGCCCGCAATTTCCCATGCGATGGGATATTGATCACCCGTCTTGCACCGTTTCAACGAGCATCACCCCTTTGTACTTTCCTTTAAAAAGGTGACGTCTATAGAAATCACCATCCGCATGAAAGTAAATCCCGCTATGCATGCACCCTAGGCCAAAAATAGATATTTGAATATGTTTTCTTCGTCCATCTCCCAATCCGTGACACTTCCCACGTTCACTTGCTTCACAGCTTCCAAGTAGGCCGGATCAAAGCGTAACAATCGTCCCTGATACCGACCAACTCCTCCATAGCGAGATGCTTGTCTTTCCATGTCTTGTAATACGAAACATCCAACCCCCTATTTTGCATCATTGACATGATAGCCTTCGGTGCCGGAATGTCTTTCGGATCGCTAAAATTCTCAAGGAGCATCCTCGATACAACCGATGAACTTCCTTGTCGATGTCTCCGACGTCGATGAGACACGCCGCATGTGTGCCGCAATATGTCGGTATCGAGAAGAAAGGGGAATCATTATCTTTTGCAGCTCGTAAGCGCTATGAACATTTCTTCATCGCGCATCTTACTACTTACAAAGTCCGGTTCGATTTTACCAATTTGCAATCGAACGACGCGGCAAAGGCAATTTGAAGATATCGTCAATAACTTCCGTCTTGTCACGAAATTGTTGCCCAATGTGTTGGCTTGAACAGTCCGGAAATGCAAAAGTTCCATCAACAGCCTCATAACGGAGTTATGCTATACATTGTCATCTTCATCGTCGTTTTGATCACGTGCGATGAATTCATCTTTTGAGTCATCATGATGTTCGATTGGCTCATCTTCACTTTCGTTCGATTGGCTCATCTTCACTTTCATTTGATTGCAAACCGAGTCATCCCTACGTCTGCACGGTTCAGCGTTGCCTTCTTGAAAATCCTCATCTTCGGTAACCTGGAAATATTGTGTGTTAGATGGGCTGCAACCGTACCCCTCAAATGGTTCGATTTGCGCATTATAATCGCAATCGGCTATCAGTCCGATATTATAACTAGAGAAACCAACAACTGCTTCGACGGAGCCACATTGGAACATTCCACCACCTCGACATTAACCACAGGTCTTGATTGAGGGCCACCGAAACCCAAGTAGGCACATAGAGTATAATCGTTATCGATGTATATGGGCCTATGATAACTGTAAGCTACATTTGGCATATAGCTTAGCGTCAATCTCACATTGTCGTTGCGAAATGACAATACCGCTACAATTTGGTCCTTCACTTTTTCTAACGTGCATGCCTCCTCATCCACCAAAATTGAATGCCAGCTACAATTTGCCGCCGAGGACCAAGTCGAGGTATTGTCCTCGCCGATTAAGCACTGGCCATCGAATTGAAATACAATACTGTTAATTTTCATATTGATCACCTGCAATATTATGCAAAGTTATTGTTTAGAAAACGTTTTTCGTCATAAAACATGCGTATGTATGATTTTCAGCACATGAGACCCGATCAGAGGATCACGGGACCTGCGCATAAATGCAGGGGACCATCACATGTGATCTTCGGCACATGGGACCCGAGTAGAGAACCAGGAAACCCGCGCATACAAGCAGGGGACCTAAGCATTAATGCACGAGACCCGAGCATAAAGCAGGGGACCTGCACTTAAATACATGGGACCCACACATAAAGGCAGGGGACCCGCGCACAACACCTGCGATTAATAGCGGGGACCCTGCACTTATCCTTGGGTACCATGCTTCTACGTTTGGGTCCCCTGCGTTTTTTAGCATGAGTCCCCTTCACTTACCGGGGGCAACAAACAGCAGCCCATATGCGCGGGTGCCCTGGATATATGCTCGGGTACCCTGGATATACGTGTCGGTCCCAGGGCGTTTTTCGCATGGGTCCCCTTCACAAAAACTGGACCTCAATGTATGTATTTTCAGTTCCAAATTTTCGTAAAAACAACGAAAAAACTGCAGATCTGGCAAGTACACAGGATCCACGAGATAACCCAATAATTTTCGTGGGTAATGGACTGAAAATTCATCAGCTTCGACGTTAAAATTGCAATTTTCATAAAACAAATGCTTACTGGGAAAATGGCGGGTAGATCAATTTTATCGGAAAATCTGGGTTCTAACAGTAAATCCAGTTTACTGGTTGTGAAACGTTTAATTAGTCGAATGAGTTAATATATGCTCTAAGGTTGAAAATATCATAAAATTCAAATGAAAAAAAGGACTCCCTTATAATTAAGGGAGCATTATTGTAGATGTTTCTTGACAATAATTGGGATAGAGAAAATACCAATTCCAATTGCAAATAATGTTACGGGATGAGTATGGGTTATAAATTTTCTCATTTTCATCCATTAAATAATATTTAATTTCTTGAAAAGTCTGTTTTAAATTGTAAAATTGCAAATAGTTATTTTTCAAAATCTGATTATGAGTTAGTAAATGGAAAAAAGAATAAACATTCGCAATTAGCAAGGCTGTACTCGACTAAAATGCTTGTTGTTTTCTTGGTTTGAGAAGTTATTTTCAGGCACTAAACAAGGAGAACATCTCGCGTCGCTTTAAAGTTGTGAGAGAGGTGTGTGTGGTTAACTTGTGATCTTTAAAATGGAGAAGATAATGCAATTCATTTCGTTTGTTGGTTATGGTTAAAGAGAGATGTACCCATGTTCTGTTTTTGCACCATGTAAATACGTATTTTCGTTTTTTTTTATTTTAATGTGTTAAGTAAGAGAATTAGTTAATATGATTAAGAGTTAAACAAAATGAGTGTTATTGACAAAAAAAATCATCAACGAGGCTTTTTTTTTTAAAGACCTAGTCAAGGCTATTTTTTTAAAAGACCCGTGCAGTGGGTTACGATGTACGATAACGAGTTATTTTTAAAATATATCCTTTGACTTAGTCAATTTTTATAAAGTAGCCTCCTGACTATAGTTTTTATGTCAATAGTCGTCACTTTAATGGGTATTTTCGTAAATAGCTTGATTCAGGGACCCCTTATATAGCATGAGACCACTGCATTATAGCATGGTACCCGTGCCGCACTACAGGACACATGTCCTATGTTGTAATGCAGGTGTCCTTTACTGTAATGCAGGGGTCCTCTGCTTATTACAGTACGGGTTCTCTGCCGTATAACAACAAGGGTCCCTTGCTGTAATGAGAGGGTCTCCAACTCTATTATAGCACGGTTCCCCTGCTATGGGGAGCATGCGAACTATAAAAAAGTGTTGCAATTAGGATTTGAACACATGACCTATTACGCAGACGTCTGACACATAACTATTGCTAATTACAGCACGGATCTCTTATTATCATGCAGGGGTCTCATACTATATTGTAGCACGGTTCTCCTGCTACGTACAACATGCGACCTTTACTATAAAAAACGTATTGCACTTAGGATTTGAACCCATAACTTATTCAAGACACTAATTGATAGTAAGAACACATATGGCGTCGTATTTCGATCACACTGAGTTTCTTCGACAAAGCATTGTGATTTTGCGGCAGAAAGAACAGCTGAAGACGAATAAATATTAATGGCAGGAAATTCAATATATATACATAAAAACCTCAATATCAAAGTGTGCAGAGAAACATATACCTGATTCGACATTTCTGAACCGATGAATTACAAATAAGTCTCGATGTATGTCGGCACTGAATCTCTAGCATTTATTAAGCAATCAAATCCACACCGTTCTTAAGCATGTGCTGGTGCACCCCTTCGTCAGAATGTGTTCTTTGAAAGTGGAATACCCAAATCATAAAAGAAAATATTATATCCCAGACAACCCTTCTAGCAAAAAGTTAAAATAATAAATAAATACAAAAACTTCATTTTCCGTGAAGAATGACGAGAAAAGGAAAAGGTCATCACCTGCTTATCGTGATCATGAATAGCCATCAATCGGGTACACCAAATGGATTATTAAAGGAGTAGGTAAAGGGGCAAAATAGTTTATTCAAAACGCCCTATCTTCGTTCATCTGAGCGCAACCTTGGACTTTTAAGCCAAAATCAAATATAGGTGGAAAAAAAAAAAGAATAACTAGCTGTCAAGGAAAATTCACACATGTTATGAACAGGAAGGGAGAAATACAAAGAAATACCAAATGAGGCTGTAATTTTATTGCCTCGTGCAAAATAGGCTGTCTCGAAGATGAAACCACTGCAGAGAACTTGCTATATGAGTAGAGAATTAAGGATAGTGATGGAACCTCGCTCGCCGCTGTTGAGTATGGTAAAAAAATTACGACACCAAAGTGCATAGAATGATATAATCAAAACCTGGAAAATAAGTGCCTTGTAGAAGAAAGGTTGACGCAAAGTTAATGATTTAACGAATTAGGAAAAAGTTAAGACGTGTTACATTGTATAAGTTGTCAAATCCTCCCCCGAGATTATTCTCCTCGCCGAAATTATTTGTTGAAGAATTTTGGTATGTATAACTACATATAATTGGTAATTGCAGCTCCGTTGTGCAAGGAATGTTACCTGACAATGAGACGAACGGATTCATTCTCTTAAACCAATAAGTAAAGTGGACGATACTATGTAAGCCTGGCAAATAAACCTCTCCGAGCAAACCTACTTCTTCAAATAGCAATGCCGTAAGCGTAATAAAAGAGCTAATAACAAAATAAGCTGAACTCCACCAGGCCATTAACTACTACTCCGTTTTCGACTCGAATTCGCTGGAATTTTTGAAAATTTTAATAAAAAGGAACAAAGAAAACACATTATCGAATAAATTCTATGGAATTACCTTCGATCCCGAGAAAGGCGTTATGTTGCCGAAGATGGGTGTGTCGGAATATGAGAGTTTGAAATGATGTTGCAGATTTCTTATCTATCGTGGCAGTGGGCGGTTATAGTGTTTATTGAAATTATAAAAGTGAACGTGGTCAGTAATGTCACAACCTTAAGTACCACGTCAGCAACTCGGTCATTGCCGAGCCAAACTCGAACAATGATGCCTGGTCCAAAGGGTACAAGTTGGACCTAATCATCGTCACATTGGGGGCGCAGCCTAGGCAGCATCGGGGCAGCATGTGCAGCATCGAGGTAACATCGTACGCGCGGCTTGCCGAGGCAGGGAACGAGGCCCTGCCACATGCCCGACAAACAGCGTGCGGCACTTGGCGATGGGACTGGGCGGCCAAGACCGGCGATGGGCGGTGGTCCGCGAGGGTCCGGCCAAGCACGATAGTGCTCGGCGGTGCAGGCAGAAGCTCGGACAGGCGGAGTGTGTGGTCGGCGCGCACATGACAGCGTGCGTGCGGCCGAAGCAACGCGCACGGTGTGGGCGCACGTGCTCGAGAGGGAGACATGCAACCTAGTCTTGCAGACGCGCGCGGGATGACCAAGTCTCGGGGCTGTTGAGAAGATTGGGGAGCCAAGTCAAATGGGAGAAAATCCCAGGAGATATTCTCGCAAAAACCAAATTCGAATTCTAATAATGTTGTTGAGAAAATCTCTCCGAGCGAAATTCACCTGAGCCCTATATAAAGGGAGCCGAGTTCGAGACTCAAGGCATCCACTACATTCGGTGAGAAACACACACACACGAGAGGGGCACGAAGCACACTTCGAGCACCAAGCCACACTTCGAGCTCGGGGCGCCGAGATCGAGAGGGATCCCGCGAGCGAGTGAGATCGAGTGATTAAGATTCCGATAAGGGACGTTAGGAGATACCGTGTTAGTTCGTTTCAAGGTTAGGCGTGGCCGAGGCTTGGCCGGACCCGCTGGTTTGTGTATTCTCCTTCGTTTGTGAACTTTGTGTTAATCAAGATTACGACAAGCCGGCTAGGCGAATCCGATTGTCCCCGAAATTAACTGTGCCTTGTTTATTTTACGTTTCCGCATACAAAGCAGGGACGGACGTTTGGGAGAGGCTTATCGCGGCAAAGCAATTAATCGAGCGAGCGAGGAGGACTTTGATGCATGCCGGTTGTGAAGCGTGCCGGATTTGTAACAGTTGATTTTTAATTAATGCATTTTAAATTTGGCATGTGGAGAAGATAAAACCATCACCGATCGCGCCGTTTATTTTATTATTGACTTAAAAACATAAAATTTGCAGGGACACGTGCCCCAACCACATGCAACATACATTTCCTTAGTTATATAAAGTAAGTTGAGACTGAAACGAGCTCTAATTGTTTGGGCTCGACCGACACTTACTGAGGCCGTCTCCGATTAATAACATAATACAATTAATTTTACACAAAAAATAATTTTGTTATTGCTTTTAGTCCAACCTTTTAATTTTATTTTCTACACTAGTTTCACTTAATTCATTAATTTTATTTTCTACATTAAAATAATATTTCATATATATTACTACTTATCATTGTTACAATTAATTTCTAAAAACAAAACAACACAAGTAAAATTACTAAAAATTATTTATTTATATTTTGGAAACACATAATAATTTATTTTTAATATCAAATTCTAGTAGCATTTCAAGAAGGCCTTATTGGTACGACATTCAATCTAATTGATTCGATGTCTGTGTCTTAGAAGCAGGGCATAGCGCGCGATATCGAGCGTTGTAGCGCAAGTTTTTTGTAAAACGCTATGATCATTGAAAAAGCAACTCGACATTAGTGAATGCAGAAGTTGACTCGTGTTACTTTTCATACTCTATTGAATTTCTGAAACATGACAGCTAAATGTTTTTTTACGTGTGTTTGACTCGTAGATTTATTATTCTGAATTCTTTTCGAACTTTTTATATTACATATTCCACCAAATTATAAAAGCGTCGTTATTTCATGTGATTTATGTGATAAAAATAAATAAACATATCTAATTATTCTTTGTTCCATGACGATCAAAATGATATTTATTTCTTATATGTTTTGATATTCATAAAATTATTTTTTTTAAGAAGCGTTAGACTAATTTCGCTAAAATTTAACCTTTTTTCTCAATATATTTAAATGCTCTTGATCACTTAGAAAGTTTTTAGTGATTGAACTAATTTGACATCAAAATTTCCATTAACATTTCCAGTAAAATTTCCATCTAAGAAGCAGAGAGAGACCACAAATGAATATCCAAGAGCGAGTGAAATAACATGAATCTTCGCGACAGAGGAGCAAGTGGCGGTAACGAACGCTCCGCTGCCAAGGCCGACGAAACTCGAGCTTTGGAAATTTTGGCTGGCTTTTGTGTTCTTTTTTGAAAGTAAAACCCATGGTAGGGTCATTCTTTCTTGAATTTGTGAATTATTAATGGTTCGTTGGAATGGCAGGGGACCCGATGAGGACTACGAGGAGGCTGAAGGTGGCAACCGCCTCGTCGGATTCATGTTCGGAAATGTTGATCATTCTGTTGATCTTGATGCTGATCATCTTTTGGGGGCGTTTCTCGGATTTTGTTATGTGTGTATATGGGCGTTAATCACCTATTTCACCATAAAAAAAAAATAGTACCAAGGCATACTTAGACTTCATCTCTTAACCAATGTTGTAAAATTCGGTAGGCGCTAGTCGGCGCCCAAGGGGGTCCTAGCGCCTAGATGTCCTAGGCGGTTTCTAATCGGAAATTAATCGGTATTCATGTTTGTTATTATTTTTTTAAATATATCAAATGTGCTAATATTCTATCTGACATCTAATTTATTCAAGCATTCTAATTACACAATATCAATCACATGCAATAAACTAATATCGGTACAAAAATAACGAATCATTTGAAAAACGTATGTTTACAGTAAGTTGGGTTTTGATTTGATCACAAGAATGGATTGGTTAACGAATCATGACATGATAATGGAGCGTGAAAGGGGCTAATTGTATCCAATCGAAATCATTACGAAGAATCGATTAAGGAAACCGATAGAATTAAACTAGAAATATCTAGGGTTCCTCACGATTAGTGTAGAGAGCGAAGATGTTTCGATTGAGTTCTTTGTTTCACAAATCTTCTCTCTAAGACGTTGATTCTTCTAAAAATAAAAGAAAAAGTTCAAATGTTACGTTATGAGCTCTAGTTACATGTATATAGATACCACCTCTCCATGTGGTATATTTTGTTAAGTAGTCCCATACTTTGTGCTATTTACAATCTAGCCCATGAATACTAATATAAATTACAAAGACAAAGATAACACTAATAATTGAACACAATAAAGATGTTATGACACTAATAATTGAATGACAATGATCTTCGAAGGTGAATTTCATTATCTGAGCTCACCTGATTTCGTCCATCAAAATTCATAAAATGACATTGAAAGGATACCGGGTTTAATTAGCGAACTTGGTAGACATGACTTAAATATGGGTGATGTAAGTGGACCATCGTCCAAGATTATGGAACGTAGGAGCTCCACCCAAGCTCCTACGATTCCACACATAGAGTTTCATTGTTGTCAGCCGGGATATCCGTATCCAAGTGTCATATAGGTACGAGGGACTAATATTCTCGCATGACGATAGTACATGATCTAAGAACTCGTAGAGATAGCAAACGCAACCGTTCGTATTTGAAGTAAACCACATCATCTGAGTCCAACAGTTGGAGAATCAGAATCCTCCATAAAGTTTTGTAACATCAATCGTAATCTTAATTCGCACGAACGGGTAATCTCGTACCTTTTAAGAGACCGACGAGGCGGTCTCCTCGGGCCCAGAGTTGGAAGGGGGCCAAATAATTTTTTTAAACACACACGTACACACATATTTATTAGGTTTTATTTTTTATGTTCCACTTGTTTATAGTTTAAACTAAAAAATAAAACATAATCGAAAAACGGTGGAAAAGAACATGGACCTTTAAGAAAGCCCAAATTTTACTTTATTAAATATCCAGCCCAAATAGTACTTTTATCTTTATTAAAAAAGAGACGCGCTTTTCTATTTACCGACACAATCGAAACTAATTTTTTGTCAGTGGGTTTATTAAAGATTTTGGGTCCAAATTTTCATAGACTTCATTTAGGTAAATCGATTATTTGTGTAGTTGTTGACGCAACTCTTATTATTTTTTTTCGAATCTATTTTTCTATAATTGTGGGAGCGATGCCTATAACAAAAAATTCTGTTAGGATATATTGTTTCGTAATTCTGGATTTTCCATTTTTTTTTTTAATTCTTGAGGCAACGGTTTTCTTCCGATTGAAGATGGAGTGGCTGCAGCTAAAGAGGTAATCGACCAAACCTTTCTTTCTTGAGAAGTCTTTCATTTAAGTTTCATGAAAAATTGTGGACTTTGACTTGATATATTTGGGGATTGTTGATGAATAAATAAGTATTGCTTATTTTTCTCCTTTGGTATTGACATAGAGCTAACTAATTTGTATTTGTCATGTAAGTTGTTTGTGTTGTACTTCTTATGGAAAGATTTAAGATTGAGACTATATATATAAGTATCTTGTTTTACTTCTTTGTTTTGACTTAGTATACTAATTGTATTATTTGACGATCTTTTACATTTTATTTTTTTCATTGCTAGGTAAAATAAACTAAAATAAAAACGTAGTACATTTGAGAAAGATGAAGCAACGAAAGTGTTACCTCAAAGATTGGAAGTAGCACATTGGAAAAAGATGAAATGTTTGATTATTTGATCGCCAACAAAAAAACTTAAGAACGTTTCAGAGCCCGAATTTGTGTTTCGCCTCATTCCGACTTCCTCATGTACGGGCCTCCGAACATGTGATATTGTTGAAAGGCTAACTTAATAGTCTACATAACTGAACCCAGTACTGGCTTGGATCATGCCCGTAACGAGAGATTGTGGATTTGCACAATAAAAAGACAAATGTTCAAGCCGCAAGACATAAGATTAACTAAAGATTACTCAAGACAATAAGCTGCTTCTCAAGGCCCAAAGTGCAACATTAAAAACTCTTCTACGATCGTAAAGATCACCTAAGGTTAAACAAATATGGGTCCAACAGACACCTCCATTGTAGGATAAACTAGCGTGGTTCCCTAAGACACCTACACCTCCACTTCCACCTTCGGTAAACCAAGAGTGGGTCCCTAAGTCAGCAACTAATCTAAATAATTCTTTTAAGACTATTTGACTGTTGATTTAGGTTTATTATATTTGCTTACTTTAGCTTTTGCAAATAGGAGAGACCCAACCTAAAATGGGTACATAAGTCGCTTTGATTTATTTTGCAGATCAATCATGTGTGGTACCTTGATTTTGGTTGCGTCACACACATGACATTAAATTAAGAGCTGTTGAGCAACTATACTGAGCGCTACCATGGCAAAGTTCGATTTGGAAATAACGAGTCAACTCCTATCTTAGGATACAACGACACCATTCTGGACAATCTAAGCATTCATGATGTTTCATATGTCGAGGGTTTGAAGCACCTCTTCAGCATCGAAGAATTCTGTGACAAAATCTTTAAGTACACTTCCGAGCTGAATAGCGTTGCGTGATCAACGACAAGAAACAAGAACTCCTCACCGGGTCCCGAAAGTTAAATACCCGTCAGAACCCCAACAACTGTCTGTCTAATCTCGAAGGCTTCCATGCAACAGAACGACCTATGGCACCAACGGTTGTCTCATATTAATTTTAAAGATCGAAACAAGCTATACAATGAGAAGTTGGTCACTGGATTACCAACTCTCAAGTATCACAAGGAGCATCAATGTTCGGCTTGAAAAATATGGAAGATGAAGCGAGCGTCCCATAAGACTAAACAAGTAGCCTCTACTACTCGGCAGTTGGAATTTCTCATTGTACGGTCCAATGAGAATACAAAGTATAAACGAACAACTACTCTTGCTACACGTGGACGAAATTTCTTTGAAAGGATGAGACACCCGACTTGATAGAAGCTTTTGTAAAGACTACGCAGAACTTTTTGTGGAATTCTATTCTAGTGATACAGATGGATAAAGGAACTGAGTTTAATAATCAATCACAAGGAATCTCCCAACAATTTTCTGCCAGAAGGAAACCACAAAAAAATTGTATAGATGAACGCAAGAATAAGACTTTGGTAGAGGCCGCACGAATGATGCTCATCCATTCCGGCCTTCCTCACTCGCTGTGAACTGAAGTTATAAGCACGACATGCTTTACGGAAAAACCGAAGTAGTATTTGCAAACGCTTCGGAAAGACTCCATATGAGCTAATCAATTATTGAATGCTGAACATCTCCTTCTTACAAGTCTTTGGATGCAAATGTTTCGTTGCGAATGACCAAAACAATGGAAGCATGTTCAATCCAAAAGCCTTTGAAGCGGTATTCATCGGATACTCTTCTACCTCTAAATAATATCGAGTGTACATAAAGTCTAGTAGCTATGGAAAGCATAAATGTAACCTTCAATGAAATGCGGGAATTGGCTTTAGAACAAAGCAATAGCAAACCCATGCTTAATGGAAAATTAGCTCCTTCTCAAAACAGTTCAGGACCCGCACTTATGGTCGTGCTGGCACAAGGTCAATAAGTTTTCACCGGAAATACCAACATTTGACTATACGAAAGCCGACCTCATGGACTTGGAATCCTTATTTGAACACTTCTATCATCGTTCACACCCGATACCTGCTCTTTCGCAATCGGTATCGAGCGGCGCTCCCTCTACTTCAACTGTTGAACAACCTTAGGTGAACGGCGACGAATCAAGTCCATCTAGTCTCGGACGCATCATCGCCTTCCCATTGAACAAGGAACTTGTTCATACCCCCCATCGTCGATGGTCGAGTATCCTCCGTGTCCGCTTGTCGAATACCTTCACCGCGGTGCCCGGTGGTACACGCCTCATTTGCTCCGTCGAGGTATCGCCTGGGTGAAACCAATCCATTCCCATGATCGAATCAATAATACTCCAAGTACCGACACGACTACAACATCAAGTACTTCAATTGATATCACGCCTACATTTGATGGCAATATCCCGAGTGTGAACTTACCCATATCAGACGATTATCCCTCACCTATGGAACTCATTGATCAATCTCTTAATGCCCATTCAGTGTCACCTTGACCTCATGAAAAGAGATGGACTAGAGATTATTATTTCATGTCTTATCATATGTGATTTGTCAAGTGGAGTACGCACGAGAGCATCTACGGGTAATAATTGCTTATATACGTGCTTCCTGAGCCAAATTAAACCAATAAATGTCTCGTAGGCTCTTTGTCAATCTCGAATGGATAAATGCTATGCAAGACGAGATCAATGAATTTGAAGTAGTACAAATTTGGAAACTAGTACCTAGACCTCAAGGAAAAACGATCTTAAAAAATTGATCTTCAAAAATTAAAAAGATGAAGATAGTGTTATAGTCAGGAATAAGGTACGCTTAGTGGCCAAAGGCTACAATCAACTAGAGGGCATCGACTACAATGAAACATTTTCCTCGTTGCACCCATCGAAGTTATACGTCTATTTCTAGCGTATGCGGCACATAAAGACTTCACCATTTATCAACAGACATCAAAACTGGCATATGAAAGAAGAAGTATATGTAGATCACCTGAAGGATTTTTAGTGATCAACATCCTAACTACCTCTATCATCTCGACAACGCACTCTATGGACTTAAACAAGCACCACGAGCTTAGTACGACGTCTTGTCGGATTTCTTAGTTAAGTCAATATCACTAAAGGACAAATTGATACCACTCTCTTCATCAAACGACAAGGATCGGATATTATGCTAATTAATATATACGTGGACGATATTATTTTTGGGTCTACAAATCCTAAGCTTAGCAAAACGTTTGGTGACTTAATGAAGACCAAATTCGAGATGAGCATGATGAGAGAGTTAAGCTACTTTTTCGGATTGCACGTCAAACAACTACACGATGAAATCTTGATAAGTCAATCAAGTACACCATAAAATCCTAAAGAAATACAACATGAAAATAACACACCAATTTCCACACTCATGTCAACTACATGTAGGTTTGCCTCCGATCCCTACGGGAAACTAGTTAACGTTACAACCTATAGAGGCATCATTGACTCGCTATTGTACTTGACTTCAAGTAGGCTGGATATCATGTTCTCCACGTGTCCGTGTGCACGATTCCAAGTCAACCCGAAGGCACATGGTTGTCGTGAAGCGTATCCTTAGATATCTTAAAGGAACTTCAAATCCTGGTCTATGGTATCCCGAAAACTCCCATTTAACTTAGATGGTTATACATATGCTGATTATGCAAGTTGCAGGATGGACATGAAAAAAACTTCTGGTGATGCTCAATTCTTACACGATAAATTGGTCTTATGTTCATCCAAAAGGATGAACTATTATGTATCAACCTATAGGGGTGACAGAGAATATGTCGCTGCCGCTACTTGTTGCTCACAAGTCCTATGGATGCGAACGCAACTGCGCAACTATGGGTTTGCTTTAAATAATATACCAATTTATAGCGACTCGAAGAGCGCTATCGCTATTACATGCAATCATGTTACCATTCATGCACAAAACACACGGATCTTAATATATTATTTTATTAAAGATCATGTTGAAAAAAGCACAATCGAGATGCACTTTATGTGTACCGAGTTACAGCTTGCCGGCTTATTTACTAAGGTTATGGATGAAAAATAATTCAATTCCCTTGTATCTAAGTTAAACATGTTGAATATCACTTCATGACTCAACGTATCTCACTGATCTCTTTCTATTTTTTATGTATTGTGTCTTGGATTGCTTTTCTCATTCGCATGCTTATTTTGTGACGAAGCAATTATTAAAATTTTTGCAAGACAAACTTGAAATTTTAGCATGGCCATCAATGAAGAAATCGAGCAACCCTAACTTAAAGTATTTTCAGATGGTTACCAAGACTCCATCCAATGTCAATCCCGACGGAGCTGCTCCGGCTGGCTGACGCCAATACTGCGGCCCTTCAAGTCTAGTGCCGGACGCAGAATCTTCATGTTCCTACAGTTCAACCCAACCCAACTTAACCCAACCCTGGAACCCAACTGAGTGAATGTGAGGATCCCGAAAGGTCACCGGCCGCAGCATCACCGAGCACATACCAACGGATTCTTTCGACGATGATGGTCGACGTACTTACAACAAGACGGGCCACCAGCGGAGCTTCCTCAACGATCCAACCACCGGAGCTTCCTCCGCTATTTCCCTGATTACCATTACCTCACAAATGATACGGACCGACCACAAAGTCAAGGGGGCTGATTTAATCAGCTCCCCGGTAGAAGTCGCAGCATAAAGTCTAATGGCGCACGCACAACCCAGCCTTAGCCACTCACTTGTCTCCCAACAGACAAGTGTTTCATAAACACATGGAGAACCACGTCTACTATCCCCGCTTCGCTCGGAAGCGTGCGATATTAAACAAGTGATACACAACCGCACATAACTATTTCCTTTATCATATCGAGTCTAGTGTCTCCACTCCCCACATTTTTCGATTTTTCTAGGACATAAAAACTATTTTCACCTTATTTATTTGGTCTGGTGACCAAGTCGGAACCTCCATAGACACGTCTTTTTTAGACGTTATTCGAGGATTGAAAGGTAGAAATGCCTTTGCAACGTCAAATACAACAACGGTAATAGGCCATCTTCTCGAGCCCATCTCGAAAGGAATCTCAACGGAAAGCTTAAGTGGCCCCAGTCTTATAAGTCTTGTCCCTACATGCTACGTGTCAGGGATATTCTTTGATGTAGTGCCAATGAAATGCCTTTGTGGCACATGTGGGTTAGTTACCCTATCGGACCTCATCGACCATCGCCTGGGGTCCGCCATTGCTTCTTTTTCCACAACCTTTGAAGCTAAACTAATGCAACGGGTCGAGACACTTGTTGCAAATTCACTTCGGGACAAAGGGAAAGCCCTGATGGTCGATGTTCTTCTTCCCACTTCACTCTCCACTCCTACCCGAACACTTATCCTTCCACCCTCCACTACCTTACCCCAACCCATATACCATGCTCTTACCCAAGCTCCGTGACATTCTTGTGTCGAGTCTCCTCTCCAAGACAAACCTAACTTCGGACCTCACGATGCTCCTCACTCGTCTACTCGTCGCATGACACACGCACTCTCAACTGACAACTCGTCGCCATGAGCGGCACAGTCTAGCTCTCAACCTTCCCAAACTCCATCAAACTCGCCAGACCATCTCAACCCTCCTCTGCTCTCAACCTTCCCAAAACAAACATCCGACACTCAACTTACATCCTCACCACCTTCACAACAATCCACCACAACCACTCCCACAAAAGTCTACAAGCCTCTCGCCTTAAAGTTTCGCTCCTCCTACTATGACTCCGACTCCAACACCTTCAACACCGGAAATTCCAAGCTCTCTTTATTTGATCCATATCAATCGTTAGACGACTACATAATGAAGGAGAAATGGAGTATGTTATCGGAAACAGAGGTTGTCGTTCGGGCAAGACTATCAAACGTTAGATATTTCTTACGGCATACATCTATTGACATATTATGCTTCCAAGACGAAGAGCTTGAGGACAGTGAAGACTACACTCAAAAAATTGAAGGTCTACAGCAGATGGTGAAGCCTAAAGTAAAAAAGTCATCTAACTTGTCAAAGGGGCAGTTTCAAATTGATACACCATGGGAGAATTTCAAGATCGTAGAACCTTTCCAAGAATATATTCAAAAATAGATATGGAGACGAGAAGTGAAGCTCAAGCAGTTGGACGAGCTCAAGCTCCGAGGTCACTCACACCTTAAGGAAACATCATCAATTGGTCACATATAGATGCATACATGGATGACCGATGGCGCTGCAGTAGTCAAAATGCAAGGGCTCAAAAGACAAAAAAAAAAAAGGTGCTGATCTACGATGTACTCAATGTGGAGCACCACCACGTGGGCAAGTTACATTATCTAGTGTTCAACGTCAAGCGTCAAAATCAGACGATAAAAAAGTTATACGAAGAAGATTTTCAGATCTTAGATGAAGTGTACCAAATGTTCAGCTTCTATAGAAAATTCACGTTGAACCAATTCAGGTGTTGATTGGGTTTTGAGGCGCTGAAGAGATGCATGCTAAGGCAGGTCAAGTATCACATAGCTCAAGACCTTCAGATGGCGTTAGAAAACAGCATGAAAAAGGTCAATCTGACGAAACCAAAGAACTGGGCACATGAAATCGACGAGCTTCCGGAATGCTACCTCTTCAAAGATCCCGAGCAAGGTGTTAAATATCTCAATGACAATGGGGCAAAATGTCTGCTTGTGTTGTGCAAAATTGCTAAATATCGGGATGTGACTTTGAAGATAATACTCCGGAACATAGAAATGTACCTAGAAGTTTTGGACGCTGCCCACATATCTAATACTTTCTATCTTGAGATCGAGCTCTTTTGGAAAGAGTCATCAAAGGCATTCAAGAATGAACCAACCTAAAAAGAACCCTTCGTCAAAATGAGGTGGCTCTGGGGCTTTAAACATCTTTCTTCAAGAGAAAGATAACCGGTGTTGAATAGAAGATTGAACGCAAGTGGAGAGATTGTTAGAACATCTTTATTGTATTCAATTATTAGTGTTATCTTTGTATTTGTAATGTATATTACTAGTCTTGGGCAAGATTTTAAATAGAAGAAAGTATATGACTACTGAGAAAACTATACCACATGGAGGTGGTATATATACTTGTAACTAGAGCTCATAATGTAACACGTGAACTTTTTTTATCAGTTTAGAAGAAGAATCAACGTCAACGTCATAGAGAGAAGATTGGTGAAACAAAGCACTCAAGCGGAAGCTCTTTCTCTCTCTACATTAATCATAAGGAAGCCTTGATAATTCTTCTTTAATTCTATCGGTTTCGTAAATCCATTCTTCTTAAATCATTTCGGCCGGATAAATTTGGCACCTTTCATGCTCCATTTTTACATCATGATTGTTGAGCCCATCCGTTTCCATGATCGAACAAAACCAACGTGTCCAGTGAAATTAGGGCCACGAGAAAATATCCACCCCAACGGACACCACACAATCCGCGAAAACCCCATCGTGATACAATGCTTCTCCTAGCGAAGTCTTGATACCGACACCGGTTTGTAACCACGTGGTGTTGCACCCAACTGTGGTGCGAAAGCGCGCTGAACAAACGTCGTTCGGAACATGGGTCAATGAGTATGTACCTTAAACTCAATTGATGTTTGAGTGTTCTATCGTTTGAAAACTGGGTTTAGGTACACATATGGATTTATATCGACACCTAAACTTAGTGTTGTGACAGGAGAAAATTGCACATCTAGGAAGAAATTTATAATATTGAAGGGGTTTTTTGGCCATTTATATTTGTAAACCACTTCGGGATCAGTGTCAGCATCTGCCTTTGCGAGATTGTAGAGTCTAGTCTACGTCAGGCCGCAACTTTGTCTACGTTCTTGATCTTTTCTAGTCTTCTTCCCACATCCCTCGGTTCATTCTATGTTGGTCTTGCTGGCGAGCATTGGGATTCGAGCCCATCGTCTAAGTCCGCACAATCTTTGCTCCTTTTTGAAACGGCTCCTCAAATGAATTGATCCATTACATTTGTAACAAACACGGGGTGCATTCACCAAACTCTGTTGAGACCCCGATGTGTCACTGGAGCGGCGACTCTTTTTAGAACTGGAACTATCGTGTCGATACTAATGATGACGCTTCTTCCACTTGTATTCTACTAGAAATTTTGTCAATGTCATCGCAGGCTGCGGCTTCGTCGATGCAGTGTTCCGAACTCTCGAATCTATTTCTTCGCATCTCCCCCGTTACTTTCTTCACATCACCGTCGAGTGCTTCGAAGAATTCCCAATCCATCATTCCTCGTTTAGCCACGGCGCGAAATGTTACAATTCGTTGAACTTGGTTGCATATTGTTGAATCGTCATGTCTCCTTCCAATCTATAGTAATTAATTAATGTTGCCCAAAAATTAATTAATTGTAGTAAAAAATAATTATATGATGCAATCCAACAAAAATAATTCAAGTAGCCCGAAGTATCTATTTTTTCTGCCCAAATGTATGTTAAAGCCCAACACAACAAGCCTTCCTTTCAACGGTCGAAATCATGTGTCCAATTATTCATGTCCCGCTAAATCCTTCACTGTCAAGTTCCAAAAAAATAATTCATATGAATATCAAAAAATAGAGATATGAATATCAATTTAATCATATGAAACAAATAATAAATTAGATATGTTTATTTATTTTTATCATACAAATCAGATGAAATAACGATGATTTTATGATTTGGTAGAATATGGAATTAAAGTGTTAGATCTAACAGTGTCCAATGTAATTTTTATGTCTTTGACTTGTAATTTATTTATTAAGTAAACTAGATTTTATTTAGTAGAGTCTAGTAATTTATTAGTTGTAATGAGCTTTTTAGGGGCCCAAGTATCTTATACATTACGGTATAAATACTAAAACCCTACACTTTACCAATGAGAATCATTATCGAAATGCACGCCGATACAGTAATTTTTAGAAAGAAAAACATGCACAAAACACAGACTCAAGGTTTCTAGCAAAATTTCAAGTGATTCCCCACCATTTTGGTTGATCGTTAGGTGTTTTTGTGACATATAATTGGTATCAGAGCCTAACGTAAACGATTGAACGCATTTAGTTTGGATTCTGAAAGTCTTTTCTGAATTTTATTATCGATTTTTTGAGTTCGCAAGTTTTTTGTCAAGTGTATTTTCGAGTGATTTGAAGCTTATTTTGATAATTCTTTAACTCATTTAGTGTTATAGGACTTTTTCGTGAATCACTGTAAAAGACCAAGAATATTTCATCAAGTTTGAGCCATTTTTGAGCAAATCCGTGTTCAGGATATTTTCGTGAAAGTTTTCGCAACTCATTTCAAAATTTTGGCAAAACCGATTTTTGGAACAACTGAAATGTCTCGGTGGCAGTTATGTAATTTTTAGTTCCGAAAATTATTTTCGCAACCCAGTACGAAAATCGATTATCGCAACTAAAGATTTTCGAGGGCATTTTCGTAATTTTCCGTATAAGATTTTCGAAACAAGATTTTCGGAATCTGATTTTCGCAATACGTTTTCGAAATGCGATTTTTGCAACCCATTTTTTGCAAGTGTCGATCTTCGCAACCATAATTTTTACACTTAAAATCTTTCGAAACCAACTTCTCGATAATCACTCAAACTTCGAAGAATCCAAACTTTTCTCTCTTCATTCAAATTCCTAGTTCAATCAATCCACGTCAAACGATCAAAAGACAACTTTCAACGAAAATGGACACCATCACAATGGGAATCGACATACTGCCACCCGTGCTCAGACGCAGTGAATAATCTGTATGGCGGAACATGTTGCTAAATTTCCTTGAATCCAAGGACCAAGGGCCTGACATTCTCACATCTCTAAACGAAGGACCCGCCCAATTCTGGACAACCCTTATCGGCGATGCCACAATCATTCTTCTTGTACTCCCCTGTAGAGTATGTAAAACACCAGCTGAGTACAATGATGCTGAAAAAGCAAGGACCAAAGCCGACCTCCTAGCAAAGACGTATCTGCTCCAAGCCATCCCAAATGTGGGATGAGATAAACAGAATGATGCAAGGAACGGAGCTCGGAATCAAGGCTAAGACGGTAAGCACTCTCACTGCCTACGACGCATTCAAGGCAAAACCTGGGGAAGAACTCAAAGAAACGTACATAAGGTTCATCATCCAAGTGAACGGGATGAAAAAGATATACATACATCAATCAAACTTGCAGCTGAATGTACGATTTCTCACCGCAATGTTGCGCGAATGGAAGAAAGTTGCCACCTTGATCTGGCAGAATAAGGATACCGATATAATCTACACAACGTCTTCGAGAGCCTCTCAAAACACGCCAAAGACATTAGTGAGATCTAGAGCAACTCGAAAGGTAAGGAACTGGCAACAGATCGAAGAGGAGCTCGAAATCCTCCAAAGAAAAGTCAGTAAAGATCCTTAGCTCCTTGGATGAAGAGAACTCCGGATCAGAGGACCATGACCCCAAGTTCAAAGAATGAAAAGCAGATGGTTCTAATGATGAAGATGATGGGCAAGAAATTCTTTCAAAAGAAGTCGTCGTCATCAACCAACAAACAAAAACGTGATCTAGCTCCCGCAACCCCCGACGGCTCCTCACACGGCCAAACCCAAGATTACCACCGAACCCTTAAAGTGCTACAACTATGGAAAGCCATGACACGGGGCAAGGGAGTGCTACCTCCCAAAGAAAAAGATGAGGACTACTACTATCGGAATCTCCAACTGATCATGCTGAAGAAGTCTGATGTAGCCCTAATGGCCGAGAAGGACCACTGGCTTGAGGACACCTCGAACATTGAGCAAGAGAGCGTAGTTCTTATGGCCTTTGTCAAGGAAGCTGAATCAAAAGCTGAGAGCTAGGAGCCACACGTCTCGGACAAGGAGGAGAAAGGAACGTCCGCCGGAATGGAGGTAGAATCTTTTGATCTTAATGTCTTCTTAAAACTACAACAAAAATATAAAACGTTCCGTAAAGAACAAAAAAGCATTAGGTCATTAGAGAAGAGGCTAGCTAATAATAAAATCATTATAGTTAATGCCCAAGAAAATGTCACCATGTAAGAGGCTAATTCGCTACATCTGAGGCTAAAGTTAATGCTTTGCCCACAAATCTGAATGTGTACGAGCAAACCAATAGTACCTCTACAGACCGTGAAGAGAATATAGAGGACATGGAGAATAGGTTAGAAATAGCCATCAAAGTTTTCTCAGAATCTTAACAGAAAAGGCAGTCTCATGTGTAAGTTAGAAGCTGCACATGAGAGAGTTGTTGATCGAGACTCGCAAATAGAAAAGCTTAAAGCTCAAGTCTCCAAACTCACGACTAGTTGGAGAACTAGCGAAAATGAGGGAATAACATAATCAAACGAGTACAACCTAATGTATGAGGAACGTAAGTTATACTCTAAGATCAACATTCTAGAGGATATTCATACAAAAAGAGGACAGACGGATCAAACCATCTTCTTGAACAAGCCTAAGGGCATGGGATTTTACTATCCACTTGAAGGCTTGGGATACACGGAACATCGCGAGGTCCGTAAGAAGACACACTTACCACTCTATGACATTAGCTCTTTTGGGGTAAACATGCCTCATCTAATGCCGTTCACGGGAGCGTCGAAAATAGATGCTATTGAGAAGGAAAAGCGAGATGCAAAAGTAAAGGCTGATATTCTGTTAAATTATGCAGAACTAAGCAATAGCAACTAGACAAGGGAAATACTCTTGTCCACACACTATCTTCCCATCTGCACACCCTCAACCGAAGCCACGTCTAACGGGGAAGAAACCTCTGACGAAGCTAAATCTAGTACTTCCAGTATTTATATCCCGGCGATAATCCGAAAAATATCGGATCTACGCTCATGTTAGAGTTAGGGAGGAAGAACTTTCAAACTGAGAAGGAGAAATTGTTAAGCAAGATCTCTTTACTTGAAAATGCCCCGAGACAAATTAAATTTCGACCTCAGAACCCGTTCCTCTGGCCAATCCCTAAGATGATGCCCCCACCCAAGCTAGAAAAACAAAAAGCAGGCTTTCTCTTTTAAAAATGTCTCTACTAACTAATATTTACATGTGCCCACATGCAGGAACCTAAGTAGAAAGGGAAGAAAAAAGGCCGAAGGATTCGAAAGGAGGACGTTACTCTCTTTTCTCAAAAGAATAAGCTACCCATGTCTTTAGTTTCCTCTTTTGTGGCAAAATTGAACTCATAGAAAACGATGGTCATGTATTTCAGACCTCATTGTTATTTTCTCTTCTATGATTTTTAATTCCGGGCATGAAAAGACTATTAAGCATTCTAATTCCTATGATTGTCGTTATGAAGCTAGCTAACTTAAAAGTAAGAGAGGTTGCGTTTAACGCATAAAAAATGTTTCTTAATGATGAAAATTAATATGTAAAATAATACCTATAAATTTTGTAGTATGGATTTATTTATGATGGATTTATCTTTGGGGCCTCATTATGTTACAAGAACGGGACCACGAAAATTATAAAAACGGCAATAATATAATAATAATAACAATAACAATAATAATAATAATAATAATAATAAATTCGATCATTGCATGGACTTGGCAAACGACATGACAAAACCTCGTTTTCCAACATAAAAACGCTCGATAAAATCGTAGTACCTTCTTCATCATCCTGCTAGTTTTCGGCTTTTATTTTCTTGCACGCAATTAAAACCTTATTACAACCGCGACGCAGCCGCAACCCGGCGAGCGTTGGGAGCGTCCCACTCGGCGATGACGTGGCTGCGGGTGATCTCACCGAGCGAACGGCAACCACTTAGAGCCATCGCTAGCTCGAGCTCGTCGTGCAGCATCTTAAGTGCTTTTCTTACGCCAGCTTCTCCGTATGAGGCCAATGAGAAAATCACGGGCCGCCCAATCTACATATATATGTAGAACTTTTCAACAATATTGAAGTAAACCAAAATTGAGAAAACTAAGCAGGACGTAAAAAAGCACAACGATTTTACGTGCAAAATACGAATATGGAAAAAAAAAATCATAACACAATAGAAAAAAAAAATGTATCCATTTTAGACAATCAAAACACTTACTAAATCATGTTGTGCAAAAGTAGACGATGGCGAGACGAGACATGCATGCACAAAATATTTCGTACTTGTAAAGATGTGATAATACAGATTCGCTTTAGAAGTGTTGAGTCCGAAAACCCGTAACACTGATTTTCACGGTTCGATTACGGTTTTTGAAAAATCAAAACCGTAACCGACTGCTCAGGTTGAAAACCGCTGGTTCCAATCGTGAACCGGCAGTTTTTGACTATTAAAACTTCTTTTTTTATTCTTAATTTTTGTTGTTGTTTGAACCGCCTTTTGCAAAAAAGGAAAAAGAAAAAGAAAAAAGAAAATGGTTCAACCGTGAACCGGCGATTTGAACCGTAACTCTAATAGCCTTTTCAGAACCGCAACCGTAACCGTCTAGAGAAATGTTCGGTTACGGTTCAGCCAATTCCGAAACTGTGACCGGCGGTTTTGAACCGTACGAACACGTCTAAATTCACTCATCTTTAGTATTTACTTACAAAGACGCCAGAAGCTCCGAGCGCTAAAGCCTTGAAGACGTCGGTTCCACGCCTAACGCCTCCGTCCAGGAACACCGGCACACGCCCTTGTGCAGCTTTAACAACCTAACATCAGACAAAAAAAAATTTCTTAAGTAATTTACACAAAATAACAAGAAAAAAAAAACATTGTAAGAGAAATATAGGCCGAGCGAGCGCTTACCTCTTCAAGAGCCATTATAGTAGCCGGGACGTAATCGAGCTGACGAGCTCCATGATTAGACACAACGATGCCCGAGACACCGTACTCAATGGCTATTTTCGCTGTAAGAATTCGCATTTATATATTTTTTTTTTAAAAAAAAAAACCAAGTGTTTGTTTATTACTGGATTGTAAGATTAACAGAGGAGACTAGTGACAATGAGCCTTAAGATCTTACTATCTTCGGCTGTAAGAACGCCCTTAACAATGATCGGCAACGAAGTGATCGACTGTAGCCACTTCACATCCTTCCAGCTCAAAGAACGATCAACTTGACCCGCAACATACGAAGCTAACCCCGAGTCATCGGTCTTTGGCGTCAAACACAGAAAAATGTTCGGTAATGAGAGCAAAAAGAGTTCAGAAATGTTTTTTCTTTTTTCCGAATGACATTTTTTTTCAACTTACTCTGTCGATTTTCCCGAGATCCAAGCCTTGGAAGTTCTTCAGTGTTAAACCCGATGGCAAAGTGAACCTGCAAAGGAGCAAAATGCAAAGCTATTGTTATTATAATTTTTTTTCTCTGTTTGATGTCTGAATATTACCTGTTTTTGATATCTGCTTCTCGTCTTCCCAATCTCGGGGTATCCACCGTTAGCACGATGGCCTTAAATCCCGCCCCCTCGGCTCTCTTCACGAGCTGAGTCACAACTCCCCTGTCCTTAAACACCTGCGATGATGTAATAGATTGCAGTAGCAAGTTGTAAGAACTCTGTTGACGAGATGTAATGTAATAACTCATTTGATTCAAACACAGAATAAGCTTTCTCAACAGCCATTTCTGTAAATCATCAACATCCATGAACTGAATACGCAATAAAGAAACAAATAGCCAAGACAAAAAAATCTAACATAAAGCTGGAAGAATCGAATCCCGGGCCCGGTTGATGCAACTTCCTCCACGCTCGAAGTAGCCCAAGACGATAATGTCTGAAAAAATCGTAGAAGACACATTCATAATCAGCATTTAGAGACATTATAATTTAGCAGATGAAGATAATAAGGATGATGCTGAAAACAGAACCATGATTGTTCCCGCAGCTGATGCAGCTCTAGCAGTTGCATATTCCCCTGCAGAAGACAATGATTTTAATCTAAATTTTTCTTTTTATTAACTCTTTTATCTATGTGCAAGCAAATGTCCTAAGATCTCCTGATAATAGTAATGAAAGAGAGAGATTAATTCACCATCAGGGTGGGCCATTTTTTGCATAGCAGTTGGGGCGATCATAATCGGCATCGAGATCTTGAATCCCAACACGGTGGTGGTCGTGTCGATCTTGCTCACATCGATCAAAACCCGAGGACGAAACCTAAGACATAAATATGAATATAGTAGTGAGTGACGATAAAATTAAAATCAAACCAGCTCTGATATCATATTATATCGGAATCAATAGTGTTTTATATCTTGAATCAATTGGATTTGGGGGCGGGGGCGGAAACTCATATATACCGTGGTATCGATTCGATTTCGGTCAGATAATCTCAACACTGCATAACAATCTTACAACACTTTTCAAGGGTTATGGAAAAAGAAAAATTCTTACAGGATTCTTGCGAATGCGTTTCTGTTCTCTGCTAGCGTCCACTGATCCTCTGCGCCCGACGCGTAGTAATCGTACACCATCTTCGGTAGTTTCTCCTTTGCGATGGCCTCAAACTCCATCACGTTTGTCACTTCCATCATCTTTAGGACACGGATCTTCTGCCAAAAAATAATTAGAGCAATGATTCAAAAATTACGCCGATAAGTTTTGGTTCTCGCTGATTTATTTTACATGCCATAGAAATAAGTTAGATCTTCTGCCAAAAATAATTAGAGCAATGATTCAAAAATTACGCCGATAAGTTTTGGTTCTGTCAGCTTTTATTTTACATAGTTTTGTCGTTAACTGAATCGTTGATTTTTTAGATACATTGAAGTAATCGCCAAAGGATCAATTTTTAATAGAATCGATAAGTTTAGCATCAGCACCGCTATTGAAAACCAGTGGATCATGAATCGATTCAGCTTTCGATTGAGAGAGAGAGAGAGAGAGAGAGAGAGACGACCTTGAGCAATAGAGAGGACTAAGAGAAGATGATGGCATGCAAGAATACTCGAGAGGGACTAAAATAGAGAAGGAAACAATGATTGTCAATAAAAAATAAATTAAGATTAGGAAAATAACATTAGAGGATAAAGAGTAACGACAATGGAGTGGGGGGTTCTTTGGAAAGCGTGTCACTTGTAGAAAATTAATTTTGTATACGCAAATTGAGATTGGATTGTTCAAAATTATATTTGCGAAATTATATGACGTAGAATTTTCAACTTGTACTACTGTAAAAAATGACTCATCCAAATTTATTCCTAAACTATGAAGGTGGCGACTTTATTTTTCCAATTATGAATTGTATGACCAAAAATCCAATATATATTCTCAGTGACCCAAATTAATAATTTTGTCAAAGTAATTTCTTGAAAAAAAAGAAGAAGTTTGTAGTGGAACTACAGCAATAATCAAGAAATTCATTGATTAAAAATAGAATTTACGTAGCAATTCATGATAAAACAACATACGATAGAGTAACCTCGTGTACTCATAACTCATCAAATTGAGTTTTGAGATGTTTTTCAACTTGTCAACACGGTCTTCGACGCCTTACATGTGGCATGGCAGGATATCAACAAAAAGATTACAAGTTTTGTGATAATATATTATATTAATTTCGCTATTACAACTTGATTATATCTTCTTAAGTTTTTTTTTTTACAAAAACTAACTTGTAAATTTCTAACAGGTCAAATATTCTCTTTATAAGTGCGTTGTCGAAGAGTTATGGCACTACCTTGTTTTTAGTTTAACTTCAACTTTGAAGTCTTCAAATCCTTAAAATTTGTTGTCCCTATTTCCATTGCCTCAATGTTCGATCCTGCTTGGACTCTTTCATTATCATAGTCTTGCGTGAACTTAGGGGTTCACAACTTCAAGACTAATTAGGTTTAGATTCACTTCATAACCTTAGTCGAATTGTAGTGATTAAGGTACACTGTACGCGGATAGTTCACAATGAAAAAAGTATATTTAAAATCACTTAAAAACACTAACAATTATTATGTCAGGAAGGGAATAATAAAATCACTTTTAATAGAGCGGAATGTTGATAGTTAAATTATCATCATATTCGATACAACTGATGTACTCTGTAATGCATGATGTTAGTTTACTTAAGATATCCTCATTATCGCTAAAAGTTAAGGATGTTGCAAGTCCCGTGAACTTCTGTCTCCAAACTAATTTTTGTAATTAAAAGCAACTCCAAGTTGGCAAATTTGTAAACATGATATTAGAGACTGGTGACAAGTCCGTGAGTTCAATTCTTTTAGGTAAGTTACATATCTTTTTTGTTAACATATTATATTATTAAGCTCTATAATATTACAAGATTAGGTCACTAAGTATACATATTTTCATTTGGATCACTATATTTGATAATTGCAAAAGTCTGTCATTAACTTTGTATGTCAAAACAATTTTGGGTCATGTTTTCAATTTTAGGTCACTAAGTATATATTTTTCGAGTTTGGATTGCTAAGTATATATTTTTCAATTTTGAGTCACTCATTTTTGTAAACATAGTGACCTAAAATAACTAACCTAAATAGCAGCTAGGTGTGAGTGCATTTTTGATATGTTGCGAAGGTAAAACGTGTTGGAGGGAGTTTCGCAATACAGTCAATCTCATGTTTGAGCTTGGGGCAGATCGACAAAAAAAAGAGAGACTAGACGATGGCATCGTTGTTGATGCTCAGTCACATATTTGTACTTATTCTCGTCCCCCAGTTGGTCGCGTCTACGTGCAAATTTGTTATGAAAAATGCGTTCATGACATGAAAGTCAAGTGCTAAGGAGATAGGCGGCGGCCAAGTAATGTCGTAGCAGGAGTAAGATATTGGGTCGCAGGAGGGCTGCGGTCGAATTTGCGGATCTAGATAGATGCGAATGCATGCTACCGAAATTAAAGACGCTGGTGGGCATGTGCTGGATTCTTGCAGCAACATCAGGCATAATGTTTATAAAAAAAATGAGACATATTTATGAACTTTATGGAGGAGTGCTAACCACCGATGAATGATAATTTTTTTTTTTTGTGTTGGATTATTAGTTTTTAACTGGAATGCTTTGCATTTATGATCTTCTTGAAGAATGTGTGTATGATTATTTGTGGGCTTGCCTGATGGATGGCAATATATGGTAAAACATGAAGAAAGAAATTGAATTTTAATTTACATATTAGCTTAGATAGTGTATTATATGTGTCGTATCTGACAGAAAATATAATGCATGTTTCGTAAATTGTGCATAAAAGTGGATATGATATTATGTTTATATAGCAATCATGCCAACAACATGACCCGAGTTCGAGGAGGATGATGGTTTGATGATTGGGTAGAAGAAAATATAATTGGTCTTGTTTGAGATCAATTGGTCTTGTTTGAGATCAGTGGCTGAATAAAAGGATTTGTGGCAAAGTATGATGTGTCTTTTGATGTGCGGCATAGAAGAGTTGGTCATCCATCAAATATGGTGATGGGGTATTTTCTAGGCAAACTCAATGTTTTTTCCGATAGTTTGAATAATGCTACTGATACTTTTGAGCTTGATTCACTGCAATGTTTGGGGACCTTATTGTTGGGAGTATGTCCTTGGAATGCCATTCGGAGATTATATGATTTAGAGCATTGATTTATGTGACATTCAAATTCCGATTTTGTATTCGAATTATGCTATATTTGATTGATATCATGTTTGTGTTGATTCAAACAATAAGAGTTTAGTCATAGATTCTATAGACAGAGATGGAGCACCGACGAGCACTTATCATCAAATGATAAAACAGTCTATAAGTATCAATTTCCAGTCGAGTGCTGGATTGACGAGTACGACTTGCTTGTCGACGAGTCGTAAATGATTGTACCAGACATTCACTTGTAAAGTGAGAGCTTATGACACCGATACAAGATAAATTAGGAGATATGTCTGTATTTGAACTCTGTCTCATAGCCAAATCGATCACATGTTGGAAATGCCAATGATCGATCGACTAAATATAATATTTTACGTGAACCATAGACCGAATGGCTCAATGATGGAGTTGGCTTCGAGATCTTTACTAGTCTCTGGATTTGCTAGGCCAAATTTCCTGAGAGCATGAGTCGATAGCAAAATGCGGTCTCAATGGTGGGATTATCGGCTTGAACAGTAATGAGGGATTCACTTTCTCGAGTAAATTGGAGTATATGTCCAATAGAACTGTAAAACGGGCCTGCAGTCCACGGGCTGGCCAGTCCCGCCAAATGGGCGTGTCGGGCCTGGGATTTTCTGGCCCGCCACTAAGCGGGCCAGCCTGCGCGGGCCGCGAGATTTGGCGGGGCGGGACAGGCTAGCCCGCGGGCTTGCCCGCCTCTTGTTTTAAAAAAATATATTTTATATATATATATATATATCCTTATTTTAATATTATATAAATATAATATTGCATATATTATGTTCTTGGTTTAGTGGTAATTGTAATGTAATTTGTCATTGGTGGTGTGGGTTGGCTTGTCAGTGGGGCGGGGATTCCCCATCCCACGTGGGGATCCGCCCCGAATTGGATGGAGAATCCCCGATCTTTTATCCCCGCGGGGCGGGGACGGGGAGAGATTTTTCCCCGCGGGTTCCCCGCCTCATTCCCCGATATATTATAATATTTAACGAATATTTATTATATCCAATTTTTATTATTATAATATAAACAATATTAAAATATAGTTTAAATAATATTATAGAGGCGGGGAATCCCGGCGGGGCGTGGATCCCCGCGGGGACGGGAATGGGGATGATTTCGTCCTCTGCGGGGACGGGGATGGAGAATAGATCCTCTCCCCCGCCCCGCCTCATTGACATCCCTAGGTGTGGGTGTGACTCCCATGTATGTATTTTTTCTTCAATTGATTGTTTTTTTATTTTTATTTTTCTGGAGGGCCAGGCCCGTCAGCGGGACGGGCCTTCATATCCTAAGCCCGCCAAGTGGTGGGCTTTGGTGGGCTACGGGCCGGCTCGGCTCGACGTCCCATTTTGACAGCTCTAATGTCCAGTGAGATTTTAGGGACAAGAAATATTAAGTTTTCGGTCGAAGCATTAACTGGCCCACGTGGGTCGTGGAGTACGGTTTCATAATTTCGTCGTCACGATATTAAGTCAAGTGAGTTTTGATTTTCACTTGCGATTCCTTCCAGAGCCGATTCAAAGAGGATCTTAAAAATGATCACCAAGGTTGACATGACATAAAGCCATAGCTTCTTGTAATGTGATATACAATAAGACATATCGAAGATTATGACAAATCAAATGAAAAAGCTTGTTAAGGGTATGCCATCGGAATGACATATGAGGATTAGATACATTTGGCATGTACTTTATTATTCTCTTATTCGATATGTTTTAGTTTATGAGAGACACTTATGTATGTGAATGACATTGTCATTTATTATTGGTCAATTTCCAGTTTTACTAGTCACCCAGTAAAACAACAGCAAATAAAATCCATATGTGTCGGGTTAAGTCACTGATTCTCCTGAGATGAGAGAGAAAGCGGTGCCAATGGACTCAAAACATCGAACATAAAAGATATCCATAAGTCTAAGGCTCTAGTTGGATGCTAGACGATCAAGTACGACTCTATAACGATTGTGCAATCATTCACTTGAGAAAGTAGAAGGTCCTGACATTGATACGATTCTTTCAGGGGACTAATAGTATTTTTACACTGTCTCATAATCGTATGATAACAATACTTATTACTTGGGGAGTTTTTCTATCAAACGATTGATTATTGCAGTCTACGCGAACCTTTGATTGACGTCACTAGCGGAGTTAACTACGGACTCTTGATGACAAAGGGTGATTGACGTGTTTTGATGGTGACATGAATTTACATTCTTGCCTGTAATAAAGATAAGTGTCCTATGAGAAATCGGGGACATGAACTTACGAAATCCTTGGCCAAGGAATGGAAACCAACTCATATGAGATAGGGCATGTAGTTTGGTAATTTGTCCAGTAACGATGATGCCTTCCTCCTCCCTGTATAATCTCAGGCCCATCTTCATTTCGTTACATAGAAAATGTAAGATCACAAAGTTGACAAAATCTCACAAGTTAGCTAAACGCACAGAGTACCCAGTACCCATGGGTTGACCGGTTGCTTGGGAGGTATTTCAGTCCTTAGGTTATTGGTTTGATTCCCATGACTACTGTTATTATGTGAAGACGAATTCACCTGACCCGAGGAGTTAGAAAAGAAAAAAAGGATAAAGACACATAGGAGAATTTGCTTGTATCTTTGTCTCTTTAATGTGACGAAATATATAACATGTATATAGACAAAGACAACGAACAACTCACATATTCATCCTGCTAAGAGCAACGATAAGCCCATGATTGAAAATTTAGGGTTTTTAAGTTTTATGTCCAGAGAATTTTTGTAGATGAAGACATTTTTCTTGTCAAGAGGTATCCCCGCACAACATTATCGTAGTCAACATTCTCAGATTAAGTTCAGCTTGACTCAAATTCAACCTCATTATCGGCCATGAGACAATCCAAGCTTTTGTGTGACTATCCCTAGCTTGTGTGTACTATAAAGAAGTTTTCGGTTTCCAGTTAGACAATCCTTGAGTTCCAACTATGAGAATCAAGAATCCAAATATGACCAATCATAACCTTTACTTGGAAACATTAGAAGCAGTTAACATATCCCTTGGACGAAGACGGTTACAAAGGTACCCCTAATGCATTATAAGTATCTTTAGGTCAATCTTAAATTTCTATTGTGTTATTTTTTTTCAAACGAAAGCTTCTTGTCTCATTCATATAAGATAATTACATTGGCAAAACAGCCAAGAGGGTTCCTCTGGTGACATCGTGATAATCCAGTAGGAACAAAGACTCACCTCAAGAGCAGAAATCAAACACAAAATTCATGGTCGAGTCAAGGCAGAAAATCAAAATCAAAAGACAACACAAGCTCAAACTAAAAGTATAAACTTCTACTACCAAATGGGTTTAGAACTTCACAACAATGGTGACTATTAATTCCAAATGTTGTAGACTATAAATCTTCAGTCGACGACAATGCACAATTACGAGAAGAAACATGTTTCGACTTTGTTGAAGATGCCTCTATGGCTCAACTCTTCGGACAAGAAACATGCCCGGAGATTCAAAGATAGGCAAACGCAGACCTCCCAAATCAACTCCAAGTCCCTCTCCCCAATCCCAGGGATACCATGCCCATCTACCGCAACTCCAATCATTCATGCACACATCCCTCAACATCATCAACGACAAAATCAACCTGACAAAATGCCAACATCCCAAGGATCCCACCACCACAGCCAAAGTCCTTAATGCACTTTGAAAGAACCCCGAACCCTCTCTCAGCCCACCCGCTGCCCATCGACCATGGCCGAGCCCGATGAACTTAAGGTGATCGAAACAAAGTCAAAGCTCCCCGGGAGACGCCAAGGTGGAGAGAAGGCAGTCGTCGGCGTCGTGATTTCATTTGACGGCAAGAGACTTTTGAGCCTAAAGGAGCGCGGATATGCCCGGAGAATCCCAAAATCGAAGTGGCCTCTAGAGGGAACGAGACCCCACGAGGGGAGAACACCCACGAGGGGACGGGACCCCCGAGGGGGAGAACACAAGGGGGACGGGACGAAAGCTCCACAATGGGAGACGAAAACTTCCATTACGGGACGCTAAAGAGACAATCAGCTAAGAACAAAATAAGAACGAAAAAACAAAGAAGTTAAAAAGGAGGAGAGCATCTCCCAACCTCCATTAACGGAGGAGAGGGAAGTGAACAACGTTTTTCATGCACTGGAGATATTGTCAAAAGTGTTTGATGAATGTATTGCAATGAGTGATTTCTTTTTATTGTTCCTTCATATTTTTCAGCAATTTTGCTTATTATTCAATTGTAAAATTTTGTCCAATTGATGGAAAAAAGGATAAGACGTCATGGCTTTATGAGAGGGAGGGAATATGGTCTTTTTTTAAATGATTTATGAATAAATGAGGTGAGATATTTTAGTCCCAAAAAAGAAAATTACTTAAATTTCAACCAATAAATACTATTGAATTTTTTTATTCAATAAATCCCATTGATTAATATTTATCTATAAATTAAAAAGTATATAATTTCGGTATCGTTTTCTTCCTTTATAAACAGAGTCGAAAGGCATCGCCCACCATATACGAATTACGATACGACCTCTTCAAAATAGCAAAACCCTAGAAAGTCGCCGTTTATCGGAGCACTCGATGGATCCTCAGCCTGAGCCTGTGAGCTACATCTGCGGGGACTGTGGCCAAGAGAACACTCTCAAGTCCGGTGACGTCATCCAGTGCCGTGAGTGTGGGTATCGTATTCTCTACAAGAAGCGTACCCGCAGAAGTAAGTTGACTTTCATCCTTTACTCTTTCATCTATATTACCTTTTCTTCGGATTTCAGTGCTCGCATGCTGGGCTTCGTTGATTAATGTTTTGTATTTTAGTGATTGATCGTTACTCTCTATGTGCATCTTATAATTATTAGAGGGTTAAAAAAATATTGCCTGTCAAAGATTGATCGTTAATTCTTTGTTTTTTTGGACCGTATCTGTTCTTGAGAACATTCTTGTTGCACAAGTAATTAGTTTTTGGACAAAGTGCTAATGATTTGATTACAGGGCACAATCCTAGAGACATATATATCATCATCTTCTTCGGCTGATTTGAATTGTATATAAGACTGTGATTTTATGAAATGAGGGATCAAACAAGAGCTTTCTCTTATGTTGCTATTAGTTGCATCAATTCATTAGCTTTACTTCCCCTCGAAATCTTATTTTTAGGCTTTAATTTCAAACAGACATGTCCTTGGTTTCAATTTAGGATTTTGAGAACTCACTTTTAAGCTTTATGCTGGTTTATTCACCTTGGAGGTGCACCTTAATCAAAATCCTAAACATGTTGTGCTCCATTATCCAATTTTGAGAACTTTTTACGGTTTTACTTTCTCAATTAAAATCATACCACGATATGTTATCTATTTCCCGAGTTTTTCGGTGACTTCGTATTCCCTCTTCTCCGTTTTAGTAACAGTTTGTTTTTGAACCGTTTCTATCGCAGTCGTCCAATATGAAGCTCGTTGAAGCAAGTCCATCGGGGAATATGAGGTCGGGTGTGTAAGTTTTCCGTGCTGTGTCTACATACTGCGGGAATTCTTACGTGTTCTTGTTTTATTTCATCATCTTTTGTGTCTGAACTGTTACTTCAACAAATTATGTTCCATATTGTGAACATGGGATTGTTTTGTGTTTGGTAATGATATATATAGCTTGAAGAGAATACTTCTCAAGATTTTTCCTGAGAACTGCAACCCTAAGATAAACATTTTTTTTTTGCCTGGTAAAAGATCTTTGAAATAGTTAATTGCGGTTAAAAATGCCGGTTTCGATTTTCGGGGTTGTCCGAATCGTAACCAAATCATCCAAACGGTTTGGAACTGGTGCTTCACGGTTTCGGTTCGATCCGTCAGTCAGTTCACAGTTCCAACCACTTGTTTATTTATTTTTTTAAATATAGAAATATGTACCCAAAAAAATATAGAAGATACTTAAATAGAACTTAACAATTTACAAAAACACAATACGATACAAAGTTCAAAGTAAAAAAATCATGCTTGAATTTTTGAATAAGTTGCCTACGTCTCTTAGAGGAATAGAATGCCACGTCTTACGTCCTCAATTGCTTCCGAGAGTGTTTATTTGTGATGAATAGTCGTATATGTCTCCTTCTTTGTCGGAGTCGTTGAATGTCGGTTTCTTGTGTTGGTGCTTTGGTCCTAATCCAATCATCAAGCAAACATTGAATTTCTGTATTTTCAATCGTTATCTAGAAGGCTTGACTCTAATGTGACTTAGAGTTGTTCGAAACCCACAATTTCCATAAGATCTTTCATCTTGCACTGATGATATATGGTTGAATTATAGTTGGAAATTGATGAATGTATGAATGAGACGAATATTGATGATCCAAACGATAATTGTTTGTGGCTTTTTATTTAGAAATTGTGCATCATCCCGGACATGAATTTTGATGCATGTGAACAACTACATAGTTTTAAATGACTTGAAGTCTCAGCAAAGCAGACCTGCTCTTTTTTTCTCAAAGTTTAAGTATAAAATGAAACCACCTGAAATCGATTTACTCGTAGTGGATTTGGGTTCTCCTTAGGTCTGTTGCATTCGTTTGTCTTTTTAGTCAATCTCCAACGATTCCTCTATATATAAAGTTGCTACAGTGCAATTTCTCCAGATATAGAGTTTGAACATTATCATATAACTCCAACAATCTCCTTTATATTCTACTTTATTCGGAATATCCGCATTATATATGTATGTTTTGTATTTTAATTAGAAATTAAATTTTAATACTTTCTTTATTCTATGGACCAATGATTTTTCGAAAAAAATTAATGCAAATTTACAAGAAGTATTATAAAATTCAAGAAAAAAATATAAGTTATTCTACGATACTCCTATTGATGATATAAACATAATTGGAACTCCTATTGAGTTATCAAAGACTGTTGACTGTTTGAAAAGGGAGTTCGAAATGAAAGATCTCGAAAAATAAAGTTGTCTTAGACTGCCAATTGAATGTTTGAGGAATGGAATATTTGTATATCAAGAAACGTCTACGAAAAGGGTATTGAGAAGATTTTATATAGATAATGCTCACCCACTGGATACTTCGATGATTGTTTGATCTTTAAACGTTAATAAAGATCCGTTCAGACCACGTGAAAATGATGAAAAATTATTTGGTCCGGAAATATCATACATTAATACTATTGGAGTATTAATGTATCTTACGAGTCATACACGACCTGATATAGCATTCATTGTAAATATATTGGTAAGATATAGTTCGTCGTCAACTCGTAGACATTGGAACGAGTTAAACGAGTATTTCCATACCTTTAAGGATCAACCGATATGATATTGTTATATTCTAAAGAATCAAAGACATTTAATTGGATATGTAGATGATAGATTTCTATCTGACCCGCATAATGCTCGATCTTAAACTGGTTATTTGTTTACATACGGTGGAACTTCTATTTCATGGTAATTTATTAAACAAAATAACTGCCACTTCATTTAATCACGCTGAAATATTAGTGATTAATGAAGCTAGCTGAGAATGCGTTTGGTTGCGATCGATAATTCAGCATATATAACAAACTTGGGCTATTATAAGAAAAGTTACTTTTGACGAAGATAATGTCGCGTGTATCGCTAAAAAAATGAAGGATACGTCAAAGGTGATAGAACCAAATAAATATCCCCCAAATTCTTCTACACTCATGACCTTCAGAAGACCGGTAAACTTGACGTACAACAAGTCCGTTCAAGTGACAACCTTGCAGATCTATACAATAAAGCTCTTCCTCCAAGGATATTCGAGTAGCTTGTATATTTAAGTGTACTTCGAAGACTCAGAAATCTCAAGTAATGTTTACATCTGGTGGAGACAATGAAATATGTGTTGCACTCTTTTTTACTTCATAAGGTTTTTATCCCACTGGAATTTTCCTAATAAGGTTTTCAATGATGCAGCTAACCTCATCATGGGTATCCAATGGGGAGTATTACGAATATCCATGGTTTTGGATACCCATGCTTTTGAGGAATTAGAAAATATATAGCCCATACCCACATTTATTTCTTATGGTTGAAATATTACCTATAAATAGGCTATGTATGATCATTTGGTTTTGTACACAATAAGTAAAATAATACTAGTGATTCTCCTCCGCGCTTGCTCTCACCATTGCAATAAAGTAATTATATGTCACGATCTTGAGCGTCACGTCATCGTCTCGATCATTGTCTAGTTAAATCCGAACAATGATGAACAGTTTAAAGTGCACTAGTTGGATCAGTTCAACACTTGAAAAGATGTGCCCTAAATCATCGTCATGTGGGGGGCTCGGCCTAGGCAACATCGGACAACATGGCGGCACGAGGTAGGCATGGGGCGCACGGCATCGAGGCATCGTGAGCAACACGACGCGCACGGCATCGGGGCAGGGCAGACACACGCGTCCGCAATGCAAGCAACAGCGCGAGGCCCTGCTGGGCACGATGGCCCGCCCCAAGTGCGCGGCAGTTGGGCGCAGCGTGCAAAGGCAGGCGCGAGCCCCTGCCACTTGCCCGACACCATCGAGGCGGCAATTGACGGGGCGACCTGAGCGGCGGTGCCCAGGCCGGCGACGGGCGGAGGTCCAGCGAGGTCCAATCGAGCACGGCGGTGCTCGGCGCCACAGGCAGCGCGGCGGTCCGACGGAGGTGGCGACGACGGACGATGGCAAACACAGGCGACGAAGAAGCTTAGGCCAAGCCATGGCTCAGCCGTGTGGGGCAGCGCGCGCACGTGCGAGTTTTATCACGCGATGGGCCGACGAGGTCCTGTGAGGATCTTGGGGCGGTTGAGAAGGCTTGAGACCAGTCAAACGAGGATCTTGGCACGGATCGAAGACTTGGTCGTGGAGAGGATATCGGGTGAGAGATTTTCGCACAAGCCAAATTCGAATCTGAAAATATTCGAATAAGGTTGTTGAGAAAATATCTCTAACCCTAATTCGCCCAAGCTCTATATAAGGGGCCGGAGTTCAAGAGGAATCCACAATCCACCTAAGACGAGAATTTCACACACACGAGAGAGAGCTCGACACATCCACTTCGAGCGAGCCACACATTCGACCTCAGGACTCCGAGTTCAAGAGGGATCTCGGGAGGGTTTCTCGAGTGGGTGAGCGAGCGATTAAGATCTCGATAGGGAACATTAGGAGATAACCGTGTTATGTCGTTTGAGGTTAGGCGAGGCTAAGGCTTGTTCGGACCCGCGAGTTTGAGTGTTTTCCTTCGTTGTAAACTTTGTACCTAATAAATAACGACAAGTCGGGTAGGCAAACCCGGTTGTCTCCGAATTTGACCATGTCTTTGTTTTTACGTTTCCGCATACACAAAGCAGGGTTAGGCAAGAGAGGCTTATCACGGATGACTCGGAAATCGGGCGAGCAAGGAATGAGTTAGATGCGAGCCGATTGTGAAACGCGCGATGTGAGAAACTTCGAGAAACAAAATCCAAGTACGTTATAATCCACTTGTCATATTATACTAATAAAGATATTTTATTACAGAAATACCCTTGTAAATATTATTTTCATATTAATATATAGTTTTATTTTTAGTCCAGCTCAAATTATTGCGCGAAGAGTCAATACTTCTATATTGTTATTATTATTATAATTCAAAACAATTATTGTCCCAAATTAACAGAAACCTATCGCCCAGCTCATCAATCATCATCATCATCATCATCAGGACAATTTCTAAGATCGAATCGAAGGTAACGCCCAAGAAGTATAATCTGCAGTCATTCCCTTCAAGAAATCACAGAGCCGAAGATGAGCGAGGAGAAAAAGGATCTCCATCAACAGCATCAGCATGATCCACAACCACAGTACGGTACATTCCAGGGCGTAGCCAATTACCGTCCCCAGCCGGCGATCGGTTATCCTCAGCCTGTTCCACCACCTGGGATGCACGGTGGTCCACCGCCGTCGCAGTACTATCCTCACGGTTATCAAACTGTTCCTGGTATGTTTATGCATTTTGTCGTACTTTTTTTTCAGGGTTATTTGGTCTTTGTATAAGGTGAGTGAGATGTGTTCATGAATTTGCGGTTAATCTGGTGTGTTAATTGTGCTATTTTGATTGGTGAGTTATGTGTCATCTACGAAGCAAAAATTTCAATAAAAAGCGACTTTTTATTTATTTTTCTTACAATTCTGCGATTAATTCGGTGAATTGTTGCAAATCTGATGCTCTCTGTATCATGATCTTGTTCAAGTTAATTACTTTTGCTTGAATTTTGTTTGTTTTATTGGAATTGTTGTGTCATCTGCAAATAAAAAAAAATTTCAATGAAAAGTGAATAATCCAACAAACTGTCCGAGATTATGTGATTATTATTCCTAGTAGATCAAGACCGTAACGATTCATTGATCTCGAATCGAAATCCTCTGTAGCTAAATTCGATATGAGTAACTTCATCAAACATCAAACATTGATGAACATAATTTTCTTGTGATCCCAAACGTTTTCGTGGAAAAACAGGTTATGTTGTAGCAGAGGGAAGGCCCCTGAGGGAACGCCGCCTTCCCTGTTGTGGAATCGGCATCGGCTGGTTCTTGTAAGCCAATTCTTTTCCTTTTCTTTATATTTTTCTAATCTTTTTTATTATTTTTCTACCAGATTTCGAAGAATAAATATATATATATATACACTCTTTAATTCTTTGTCTTAAGGTTCATCGTTGGTTTCTTCGTTGCTGGAATACCGTGGTACGCTGCAGCTGTATATCTCCTCTGTTCGAGGTCGATGGACCCTCGTGAGAAACCGGGATACGTAGCATGCACTATTGGCGTAAGTAAAATTATAACAAGTCCTTCATTGTCTTATAACATAGAGACAGTGCAAATTTATGCCCATTCATTGATGTCATTACATAAGTATATGTGTCTTTTTTTGCTGAAATGATAAAGATAAGGAAGAAAAGCAAAAGAAGTTATGCCCCATTAGAGTAGCAAATAAGAGCATACTAAACTTTTTACTGTTACCTCTTTACAGGCGGTTTTGACTACGATTGCCCTCGTCTTTGGTTTGACGAATATCGACTAGTGACTAAGGACAGTCGAAGAAAAGGTGAACTCCGAGACAAGGACGTGCAATAAATCGTTTTATGTTAGTAATAATATATATATATATATATATATGTCTATTTCGTGATTGGCATCGTAAGAAAGAAAGCTTGTAAGAACCTAATCTTTTGTGAACTGTCATCTGTGATGTGTGCGATAATGTATGTATGATCGATGGGCTTTGTACAAAAAATTGTATCTTGGTTTCCCTGTAAAATGAAGGCCGTGTTGTTTTTCGTATCTACTAGAGATACATCATGAAATTTGATTTTAACAAAAGTAAACGTTGATGTAATGTAATCCATTGAACTTTGATTCTAACATCCATTGAACTATGATTGAGATTTTTACATTTTTGCTCCCTGATGGTTATGGTTGGCCTACGAGCGTTTTTTGGTCCCTCATTTTTTCGAGTTACAGTTTCAATTCCAAATGTTATCGATTTTTGGCGTTTTTTGTTACCCAATTAACTTAATACAATAATTAGTCCTTTAACTATACGATCGCACAACACTAACATTATTAACAGTCTAACCATTACATAATACAACATTTGGTTAGTGAAACAATCTTATAAATTATTTTAATAACAGTCTTAAAATAATCAGTTGCGAATCGACACGGTAGTACAAATGAACTATCGATTATCTTGCGAAATTGATGTCAATCATCATCTTACAACAATCAGTCGTGCAATTACACAGTTGTACACTATTATTATCATTAACAATTGTACTACGACTATATATTATAATCGGTCACTGGGTAGCGTTACCAATTGGAGATGCTCTTGATGAAATTTTTGGTAGCACGGTTTTTTTCATAATTTTTTGTTGTGTTTGGTTTGTGGAAATTAGTAGGGAAATGAGATAAAATGGAAAAGAAAAAATAGTTTTATGTTTGTTTAGTGGGAGAAATAGAGAATGAAAAGAAAAAAAAAAGATTAGTTAAGTTTATACTCAAAGTAAGGAAGGTTCCTTTATTCACCAAATCGCACGGAAAACGAAATAAAAATCTTAACAAAATTATTCTCTCCCAATTATTTTTTTTCACTACTTTTTTCGTTCAGTTCAGCCAATGCCCATGCGTGAATCTCAAAAAGTGTTGACCACTGGTCTTATCATATCGACTTAATAAATCTTGCTTGGCGACTCTAAATTCAAGCTTAATTTTTTATCAGTAACAATTAAATATTTATGGTCACAAATCGTGGAATATATAGTAAACCCTAAATAAAACTCGCATGATTGATCTACTTGCGGCCTGCCAAGATCATGTTTGATATGATTAGGAAACGAAATTGAATATCATAAGTTAAGTCGTTGATAATCACATGATTATACATGGATGTGGATTATATTATATAGGGACAATTACAATATTAGATCATTAAGTAAATATGTTTTCGTTTTTGAGTCATTATGTTTGATAATTGCAAAAGTATGTCACTAACTTTGTATGACAAAACAATTTTGGGTCATGTTTTCAATTTTAGGTCACTAAGTATATATTTTTCGATTTTGGGTCACTAAGTATACGTTTTTTTTCAATTTTTGGTCACTCATTTGATAACTAATTTTGTAAACATATTGACTCAAAATTGAAATATGTATACTTAGTGGCCCAAAATTGAAAAATATATACTTAGTGACCTAAAATTGAAAATATGACCCAAAAATATTTTGACATGCAAAGTTAATGACCTACTTTTGCAATTATCAAATATAGTGACCAAAAAACGAAAAAATGTATACTTAGTGACATAATATTATAATTTTGCCTATTATATATGATCAACAATTGAAATTTCGAGTGATGTCCGAAATATATGATTTTACGCACTGCATTATAGCTCAAACGTCTATTAAAATACATTGAAGTGTATCTCTCTTCCGATCACTTCTTACACATACGATATCATTAAGATCCTACGCCAACGAGCTCACCCACGATGTTTATTTTATTATTGAAATCCCAATCATCTTGAGTAACGTGAATTCATTCATCATGATCCTCGCTTGTCTTGATTATTTATTGCCCTTAATAGGATCTAAAGAAAATTTAATCACTTTCACACCAATTTACTTCACGCCATCTGTATCATTTAGATCTTTCATTCAATTGGGAAAACACTACAATTGCTTAAAAATATGTTAAACTCGAATAATACTAAAAACTATATATCATACACTCTTGATCTTACAAGTGCTCTCCGAAATCAACAGCATTTTAAACGATCCTGTCGTATATTTCTTCTCGCAAGAATTACAAAATCAAGTCCCACTCCATAACATTCGCTTTCATCTCCTAATCATCATCATCATCATCGTCTCTCTCGAATGAATATCCAATTCAAATCATCGACCACCCTCTCCCTCTAACCTTCATCGTTTTCATCTTCGTCTTCTTAAAGCTCATCATGAAATCCAAAACAAACCCTAAACACCCTCCGGGCCCACGGAAGCGGCCCATCATCGGAAACATGCACAACCTCATAGGCTCACTACCACATCGTACCCTCCACAAGCTGGCACTAAAATACGGCCCCGTGATGCATCTCCAGCTAAGGGAGCTCCCCGTGGTCTTAATCTCCTCCTCCGATAGAAGTTTTCCTCGAGTTCATGAAGTGGATAGCTTCGAACGAGGGCTCGGTGGTAAATTTGTCGGAGAAGCTCTTCTCCGCCACGGTGGCGATCGATCGTTTCGAGGTCGGCTTTCGGAGAGGAGAGCCCCGAGAAGCAGAAGGTGGTGATGCTGCTGAAGGAAGCCCTCGAGCTCGGGACTCATTTGGGCATTTTTTTTATGCGATATGTTCCCTTCGATTGGGCTGCTGAAGATTTTCAGCACGCAGAGGCGTAAGCTGCTGAAGCTGCACAGGGAAGCGGATGAGATCCTCAAGAGGATAGCACAAGGAGGAGGCTAATGCTCGGAAGAAGAGCACCGGTGATGCGAAAGGAGAAGCATGAGGACCTTGTTGATGTTCTTCTCAAGTTACAGGGTGAGGAAAATTAGGTCCCTTTGACTAATGACAACATCAAAGCTGTGATTTGTGGTGAGTTTTGTTTCTTTGTGGACGAATGGCATTTTTAGTCACCAATGTGCATGGAATATGCGTTTTTGGTCCTCATGCTCCGAGATGCTACTTTTAGTCTCCAATGTTACCGAGATTGGAAGTTTTGGACCACCGGTTAATTTAACCGTTAGTTTGAATGGAATTACATCCCGTCTAAATAGGGCCGAGCAAAAATATCTGCAATCCAATCCGGTATCCGATTTATAAAATCCGGAAAATCGGATATCCAGTTTTGAAAACCGGATCGGATATCTGAATCCGATTATTTTAACATAAACCGGATCGGATACGGATACGCTCGATACTAAAATCCAGATATCCGGTATCCGGTTTATTATTCTAAATAAATAAATAAATTAAATAATAGCACAAAAAAAAAAGAAAAATGAGGCCAAAAAGAGAAAAAGAAAGAAGAATAGCTCAATATCTTAATTTGACCAAAATAAAATATATCGGATTGAATTTATATCATTCGTGAAAATAAATGGAGAGTTGAAAATAAAATCGAATACGTTGCAATCACTTTTAATCAAAAAAATAATTTAGTCGAAATAAAAGATTGGATTTCGGATATCCGAAATCCGGATTTTCGAATATCTGATTAAAATCGGATCGAATACGGTTTTAGGTTTTAGATATCTGAAAATCCGGATATCCGGATTTGCTCACCCCTACCGTCTAACACGGATTCACGGGATGGGCCAAATCCCGCTTACTTAGGCCCAAAATTCGGGCTAGCACGCCCGACCCATAATATTTGCTGGTCAGCCTATAATTCCGTCAAAACTAGCGGTTAAATTAACAGTGAACCAAAATGACCCAAAATCGATAACATCAGGGGACTAAAAGCGGCATCTCAGCACATGAAGGACAAAAAACGCCCATACCCCAAACATTGAGAACCAAAATGGCTTCTCCCTTTCTTTCATGTTCTCATCTTCTCGATTCGCCTAGTCTTAATCTCTTCGATGCCCGCCAAAAAAAGGACGTTTTGGGCGGCGGAAGCGACACCTCGGCCACGATCATCGACTGGACGATGGCCGAAATGATCAACCGACCCCACGTCCTCAAGAAGCCCAACAAGAGGTCAGAGGAACCTTCGACGAAAAGGGCCACGTGGACGAGTCCCAAATCAACGAGCTCAAGTACCTGAGATCCGTCATCAAAGAAACCCTAAGAATCCACGCAACCCTACTGCTCCCCAGAAAGTGCCGCGAGGTCCAGGGGTACCAAATACCCGTGGGCTCGAAGGTGATCGTGAGCGCGTGGACCATCCACAGGGACCCGGGCTCGTGGGAGGACGCGGAGGCCTTCAGGCCCGAGAGGTTCCTCGAGAACCCGAGCGACTACAGAGGGAACGAGTTTGACTACATACCCTTTGGGGGCAGGAGGAGGATGTGCCCGGGGATGAACTTTGGCTCGGCTAACATTGAGCTCCCGCTGGCCATGTTCTTGTACCACTTCGATTGGGATTTGCCCGACGGGATGAGGCACGAAGACATGGACACGGGGGAGGCTTCGGGCATGGTGTTTAGGCGGAAGGAGAACTTGGAGCTTGTGCCGGTGGTTAAGAGGCCGTTGCCTGCAAACTAGTCATGTTTGGCTACTACAACACACTCACTCTTGTGTAGTAGTAATAATAATAATAATAATAATAATAATAATAATAATAATAATAATAATAATAATAATAATAATAATAATAATAATCACTTTCGTTTGATGCTCTTGTCGTCGTAATGGTGAATGAATTGCGCGAATTTTTTTCCCATCGTCGAGGTTTTCGATTTCATTTCATTGCGAAAACAGAAAATTACATTATTTAAAATTATATTATTTAGAATCATCGGCCCATGGGTTCTTTCGCAGACAACTGACTGATTAAGAGAAGCCCTAATTTGGGCTTTAAACTGATTAGGAGAAGGGTGAGATTTATTATTATTTGACTACTTCACCCTAGGGGCAAGGAAAAGTAGTATATATTTAGGATAATTTAGGAAAACAGTCTCTCCATAAGAAGGTTTCTAAAAAGTAAGTGTTAAAAATTATTACACTGGTACCAATAGTAAACGACTATTCGATAACTCGTCCAAGTAATAGTTACAGGTTCAGATCATTATTACAATAATTATTTAATATATGAAATCTCAACTATATAGTGAATTCTCAACTCCTAATTATATAGTTGAGCATGCGTATAAGCTGAGGACCCACTGTGAGTCCTCTCCACTTGAGTTCTCTCGACTATACAGTGGGTTCCCAGCTCCCCATTACATAGTAAGGAAACCATATATAGCCGAGAACATGACTGTAATGATAAAAAATACTCTTAAAATTAGTTTTCATTGGCTAAAAATTCGGTCAACGAGACTATTTTTTAAAAACAATTTGCTATTAAAAAAAGAAACCACATATTGTATTGTATTTAAATTAAAAAAAAAATGGAACCTTAAAAATGTAGCATGCCATTTTGCTGCATGAAGTTAACCTCCAAACTCATTTTTCACTGTCTAAGCGGACCAAAATCTTGAGGCGGCCATACCTGTGAATGTGATATGATGATCAAATCCATATACAGAGACACGATTAGTGAAGCAGAGCAGAGATCGAAAAATCGAGTTTCGTAACATATATGTCAGTAACCAGAGATCACTCACTCTCAAGAAGGCTTTCCCGAGGATCAGAGCATAAGGGACGGGACCCATGTGTCGTGAATCATTCGATGCATATATATTATCTCCTTGAATCCACACATGACCCTTTGGCACCTACCGTACAAAACATAAACATACATGTATCACCATCATCATCGAAAGCTCACAATTATACACAGGCCACAAACTTCTGCCTAATAAGTTCACTGTTAAAACGAAAAATCAACAACAGAAAATCTCATATCTTTCACAGGAATCCCGTTTTTGGAGGAGTCACATTGTGCGATTTGAACGAGGGAAAGCATTAGGAACATTATCTGACGATTTAGTTTTGATTTCTGACTCCAGAACTTCAAAATTACTAGGGATTAGTTAACTACGAATGAGAACAAGTAAATCTTCACAAAAATTGCACAGAATAACTCCAGAGATATAATAATGATCATCCAATTACCGAAAAATGTAAAAATTGACAGTCAAATTTCACATTACCACCACGGAATTCAATCGATCGCCGCGGCCGGGATCAACCAAGAAGCTCACGACATCGCCCTCCAAGCCAATAACGCGCTTCGTAATCATCTTCCTAGGGTTTTCTGGAGACTTCACCAGAACGACGTCGCCTGGGCCAATCCTACCAAGCAAAGGAGACATCTTTTCAACCAGCAACACGTCGCCGGTGAAATTTAGCGTCGGCAGCATACTTGGCCCGTATACCTAACATTGAAACCGAATAAAAAAAATCACATAATTGAGAAGACGAAAAGGGGGATTTTCTCTATTAATTGATAGAGTGGGAAGCTTTCTTCTTACGAGGGTTGGTGAGAAGATGTAGGTTTCGGTGATGTGAAGAAGGGAGAGGAACTTGGCAAAGAGGATAGAGTGATTTAGTGCCTCTTTGGCTACGGATCGGAATTTACGAGCATGGGCTAAGAGATTTTGAGGGATCATCACCATTGTTGGCTGTGGCCTTGCGATTGCTTCACCAGAGTTTCGTGGGCGGTGGTGTTTCCATGGCAAGTTGAGTTAGATGTTTATGGAATAAGATTGATGACAGTACAATAAAGCACTGTATTCTATGGAGGCAATGAGATTGTAGCATAGAACGAAACTAAATCAACCGTAGGAAATGGCTATTTTTATCCCATTTAGGTAAAGTTTTGAGTCTCATAAATCAACTTTGAGGGTGTCATTTATAGTCTCATTAACTAGTGATATTTTTAGTCTCATTTTTGTATCAAAATTCATGTAATTTAGTCCCATAAATATCAAAATCAAAATAATTTTAGAATAATTAGTCGAAAAACTTAATTTCAATCGAATTTACCCTTATAACATGTGGGACATTGTTTTATGTTATGGCCTACGAGGCTTGAAGGCTTAAAGGGGAGCTTCTAGAAGCATAAGGATGTGGCGGGCCTATAAGCCTAGGTCTATCCAACGTCGAATAGATAATTCTATATGAGATCTCCTAGAGTTATATAAAGAGAGGGTGTAACTCCCATTCTCGATAGGTGAAGCAAGTGAGTCATTCAAACGGATGTGTTGAGAGACATATTCTTTCCGCTTAGGGTTTGATCGAAAACTCCCTAACTATTTGAGTGGGTTTTAATTTCGATCTGATACGACTTTGAGATTGGCGTGACTATCTAGCCACGATCGAACCTCAACAAATCGAGATCCAGATAGCTTGGTTTGATTGCAAAAGCAACGAACTTCGTAGTCCCAGTGAATGACGAAAAGCTAAGAATGTGCTTCTTAGGTAAAGCGGCTAAAACTCTAACTATTGTCGTTTAGATTACGTGCTCGTTCCATAAGCTTTTAATTCATCGACAGAATAGTGTTGCATATATAGACATGGACCTAAATACCTCACATTATGGCTTGGGGGCCATTGACCCCCGGCCAGAGATTACCCCATACAGGTATATCGGCCGGAACCGCGGTAGAGGTAACTCTAGGGAGTTGGCTAGGCTCCCGATAGGGATGGCAACGACGAGAGTATGGACAGGTTTAATCGAACATGGGACCTGTCCCATCCTGCCCCGGGTCGAATGCGAACGAACTGGATCTGTCCTTCTAGACTCGATTTCGTCCGATTTTTTATGTTAATTTTTATTGATTTTCATTTTCTAAAAATTATATGTATAGATATAAAGGCGTGAACTCGGGTTCGAACCAAAACCTCTAATTCCATAATCCAGCATCTTATCAATTGGATCACAGAGCCTTTTAATAATAACCCTAACACTTATGTATATTAAATGTAAATATAAATAAATTTATACATAAATATATATATTTTCCGGGGCTAGTTTGGGACCGGGTTGGCCAAACTCGGGACCCGCCCGGACCTGGCCGGGTTTTTCTTTTGAGACCTAGAACTGATAATACATGAAATCTTTCAGATAATAAAGATACAAGCAACACTAAAACATAAACCTGAACAGATCTAACGATAAATCAAAGATTATTGCGTTTGAACTTTAGCTAGTAGCAGATCTTTACATAAGACATGTAAATAAGCCTTTATCAGTATATAATAAAGCAAGCTATTGGTGCAAGATGACACAGGATCTTGATAAAAGCATAGTAAAGAAATATGAAGAAGAACTAGGGTTTCGCTCTGTGCGGCTGTTGCATTAGATGATGATGGTTACGGCTGAAAATGATGATTGATTTCATTAAGGGTTTTCATCCCTTTATATCCAACGTATCTTCTAGAATTTGGGCTCTTCAAGAAATATGAAACGGGCTTTATAAAATATCAGACCCAAAATAATATTTGATCCAAGAATAAGTTATATTCTTTTAACACCCTCCCTTACTTCTTGGAGCAATGTTTAACATCCTGAGCTTCCTGCAAAGACGAGTATGTGCCTCTTTACCAAGGGCTTTGGTTAGTACATCTGCTAACTGATTATTAGTAGAAACATATTGAGTTGAAACAATTTTGTCAATAATATACTGTTGAGCCAGATGACAGTCTATCTTGATGTGTTTTGTTCGTTCGTGGAAGACGGGATTATCCGCTATCTGCAAAGCTGCTTTATTATCACCATATAAATTTATAGGAGTAACATTTGTAACCTGAAAGTCTTTAAATAACCCAAGAATCCAGATTATTTCACAGCACGTTTGAGCCATTGCTCTATATTCAGTTTCGGCGGAAGATCTGGACACAATTTTTTGCTTCCTACTTTTCCAAGATAATAAAGAATTTCCAAGAAAAATACAGTAACCCGTAACTGATTTCCGTAAGTGGACAGGCATCCCAGTCACAATCACAATAAGCATTAGTTTTAAACTGTCAGTTTTGGAAATGGATATTCCATAACCAGGACTAAGTTTTAAATATTTCAACACTCGGCAAACAGCAGAAAAATGTGACATTTTAGGTGAATGCATGAATTGACTAAGACATTGAACAGCATATGAAATATCAATTCGAGTATTACACAAACATATTAATCTACCAAGTAGTCTTTGAAATCTAGAAACATTCTCAAACAGATTATCATTTTCGTCGGTTCTTAAATTTAAATTCTGCTGCATAGGAGTGAACTTAGGTTTACAACCTAACATTCCAAACTATTCAAGTAACTCAAGAAAATATTTTCGTTGGTGCAAAATAAAAGAATCATCAGTTCGAATCACCTCATTACCTAAAAAACATTTTAACAGCCCCAAGTCTTTAATACCGAAAGTCATATTTAGCAGATTTTTAAGCCTATCAATCTCATGTTGATCATTACCACTAACAATAATATCATCAAAATAGATAAGCAAATAAACACATTTTTCACCATTAATTTTATAAAACATTGAATAATCATGCAAACTTTGTATAAACTGATTTTCCTTCAAAAAATTGTCAGTTTTTCATTATATTTTCTTCACGCCTGTTTTAAACCATATAATGATTTTTTTAGACGAGACCCGACAATTAAACTTATCATAATATCCTTCAGGTAGACATATATATACTTCTTCAGATAATTCACCGTGTAGAAATGCATTGTTAACATCTGATTGAAACACATTCCAATCATTATTCACAGCCAATGATAAAAACACGCGTACAATTACCATCTTAACAACAGGTGCAAAAGTTCCATCCAAATTATACTTTATCTTAAACAGCCACTTAGATCCTATTGGTTTTCTATGGCTAGACAAATTGACAATTTTCCACGTATCATTCTCACATAATGCATGCATTTCCCTATCCATAGCTAATTTCCACTATGTTTTTCAAAGCATTTTCAACTGAAACAGGAATAGTATTACACACATTATCAATATTATACACAAATGTTCTCACATCTGAACTTAGGGCAGAATAGTGCACAAATTTATGAATAGGATGCTTAGTACTACACGTATCAATATTACACACATAATCCTTAAAATACGAAGGAACATTTACCTATCATTTGGGTCTGCCAAGAATATAATCATTGTTGTCCACACCATCAGCATTTTGGAACTCACGATCTAAATTACCTGCTCCAAAACTATAAATTGTGCTGTCATATGAGGTCTCAGATTCACTATTTGTACCCAATAGATCAGAATGGGTACCACTTGAATCATAAGCACTTGGGACAAAAGATGTTTCATCATTGACCTCTTTGCGAGATGTTAGTATCATAATGAATAAAACTAGTCTGATCCAAAACAAAAACATCTTGAGAAACAACTTTATTCTTTATCTTAAAAGGAAAAACCGTTTCATAAAACTTACATATCGAGAAGAAAAAAATTTCTTACTTTCTAAATCATAAAGCTTATAAGCCTTTATATTTTCAAGATATCCTAACATAACTGACTTTATAGCTCTTTGATCAAACTTATTTTCCTTAAGTCAAATTTGTAGCATAACATAGACACCAAAAAACTTTTAAATGATCATAAATGGGTTTACAACTAAATAAGATTTCAAAAGGAGACTTCCCATTTAAAATAGATGTTGGCAGCCTATTTATTAAGTATACAGATGTCATTACACATTCTTTCCAAAATTCTAAAGGAAAACCAGATTGAAAATGCAACGACCTAGCAACATTTAAGATATGTCTATGTTTTCTTTCTACAACACCATTTTGCTGAGGAGTATAAACACAACTAGTTTGATGATTTAAATCTTTCTTATTGACAAAATTTAGAAAATCAGAATTGAGAAATTCAGAACCATTATCTCGGTTCTGATTTTCTTTATCCTTTTCGAAAATTGATTCTTCACTAATTTGAAAAAAAATTGAAAATTATGAAAAGTTTCAGACTTGGAATTCTGAAAAAAATACCGAACATCACCTTGAAAAGTTATCAACAATAGTTAAAAAATATTTTTTTTCATCATTCTCTACTCCGAAAGGTCCCCAAAGATCAAGATGTACTAAGTCAAAAATTGAAACCGATTTTGGTCTCACTTAGTGAAAAATGATTTCTAGTTTGTTTTGCTCTATGACATGCATCACATGGTTAGAAATTCAATTATCGGAATTCTTCAAATCACTAGACAACAATCTTATAATCTGATCAGTTGGATGTCCTAGCCTCTTATGCCATAAAACAAAAGATATTGTACTACACATTGTATTAAATATTTTACCTTTTTTTTCTTTATTTCATTGGATAATGTACAATCCTTCTATCATCCTACCAATCACCAGCAGTTTTGAGGTTTGTAGGTCTTGTATAAAACACATTGATTATTTACATGTAACAATACAATTGTTATCATAAATGAGTCTAGAAACAGCCATCAAATTACAAGAAAATCAGGAACCACCAAAATTTCTTTAAGTTTTAACCCATTAGTCAATGTTAGTTCCCCAATATGTCTAACAAGAATCTTAAGTCCATTTGGCAATATGATTTTCACGTTTTTATCACCAATTTCAGTGATATTCTCCAAATTATCAAAAGAACTCACCACATGATCAGTCACATCAAAATCAATTATCCAACTATTCTTAAAATTACTAGAAACAGATTTTACACAAACACCTGATATCAAATTCAAGTTGATTTCATGTGATTCTGAACAATTCAGCAACTTTAACAGCTTGTTATACTGTTCCATAGACAAATTAGGCACAAGAGAGTTCGAAACTGAATTCACAGCTTCCACTTGATTAGTGGATTTGCCTTGATTTCTATTCTAGCTACCCTTTCTATTTTATTATTTTTCCCTACGTTACCATTGTTATTATTAGAGCTGTCAAAAAGGCCCGAAGCCCGCGGGCCGGCCCGCCCAGGCCCGCCAAAAGGCGGGCTGGGCCTGGATTTTTTAGGTCCGTCGGGGAGTGGGCCTAAGCGGGCTTGGCGGGGAGGGGCGGGCTAGCCGCCTATTTTTTAAAAAATAAATATATATATTTGTTATTAATAAATTTAATATATATATTAAATTATGTAAATGTGTCATTAGCATAGTGGTAAAAGTGCAATATTCTATACGTAAGGTGCAAGGTTCAAACCCCAAACACGCGTCTTTTTTGTTTTTTTTTTAATTTATCATTTTTTTTATTTTTTTAAATTTGGCGGGCCAAGCCCGCAGCCCGCCAGTGGGGCGGGACGGGCCTGCATTTCAGAGGCCCGCCCCGCCAGGTGGCGGGCTTTGGCGGGTTATGGGCGGGCCCGGCCCTCCTGCCCGTTTTGACCGCTCTAGTTATTATTATCCCAATCAGGAAATCATATCAATTTAAAGCACTTTTCAATCAAATGACCTCTGCCACCACAATGTTTGCACATAAGACTTGGATTTCTAACTTTGTTGACAAATTTATTGGTGAAAATAGGCACATAATTTTCAGCAGAAAGTGCTATATTCCTATGTGATTCTTCCATGCAAATCATATTAAAAGCATGCATAACATCAGGAAGAGGATTATACATTAGTATGTTACTTCTAACCACATGATATGAATCATTTAAACCCATCAAGAATTCAATAAGTCTAGACTCACTCTCTATATTCATATTGTGCTCAGAAACATCACAAGTACATGTCTTAAAAAAGGCAAGAGCATCATATTCATCCCACAGATGTTGTAACAAAGTAAACAGAAACAGAATCGTTTCTTTGTCTAGCACTAGAATTTGTTGTTTCAAAAAATATTTTCTAGAACCGTCTACCTTTTTAAATGTATTTTCAAGTGAATTCTAAGACTTTAGAAGCATATTTAACATAGATAAATCTGTTTCTAAGTTCTGGAGATAATGAGTTTAGCAGCCATGAAAGAACCAAGGCATTACACTGTTCCCATTCATTATCAGAATTCACATTTGTTGGTTTATTTATAGTCCCAAGTACAAAATCAGCCTTATTCTTACTAGTAAGAACTAATAGTATGGAATTTGACCATGCAGCATAGTTCTCACTCCCGGTGAGACTAACATTGGTTATATTAGTCACATCTAGGTCAGGAGGATTTAAAACAAGAGCATTCTTGATTCTATCAGCATCATTCAAAATACCAAGTAGTGGAATTGACTCAGCCATGTTTCACAAGTAATTAGATAATACTCTAAATCACAACAACTAGGCAGCGGAAACACACAGAGTGCAGAATAAAAATAGTAGCAAAGAAATTGTAGACAAGAGTTTAAGAAGATATCACCAAACATCTTTTGGACTTCAAGAACAAAATATGACGTCAGAGTTGTTAGCTACGTGTGGACAATAAGCTCCGCCTCTTTCAAATATGCGCTTATCGACAACAGTTGCACTATCCCTTAGGATGTTGCGGTATCTGAAACAGAACAACTCAAGATAGAGTTAAATCGGAGCACAATAACAAAGAACTAGAAAGCCTAACACACCGTATATTCTGGGTCTACGCAAATCTATGCAAGACAACTCAAGATTTGATAGATCTGTGTGTAGTAAGCAGATATGAAACCCTAATGCACAAGATCTATTCGATCTAGGGTTTCGAAAATAGTTATAATAGCATATTCAATGACCTATCGCTCTGATACCATGATAAAACATGAAATCTTTCAGATAACGAAGATACAAGCAACACTAAAACATAAACCTGAACAGATCTAACGATAAATCAAATATTAGTGCTTTTGAACTTTAACGAGTAGCAGATCTTTACATAAGACATGTAAATAAGCCTTTATTCAGTATATAATAAAGCAAGCTATTGGTGCAAGATGACACAAGATCTTGATAAATGCACATAAAAGAAATATGAAGAAGAACTAGGGTTTCGCTCTGTGCGGCTGTTGCGTTAGATGATGATGGTTACGGCTGAAAATGATAATTGATTTCATTAAGGGTTTTTCATCCCTTTATATCCAACGTATCTTCTATAATTTGGGCTCTTCAAGAAATATGAAACAAGCTTTATAAAATATCAAGCCCAAAATAATATTTGATCCATAAGTTATATTCTTTTAACAGGAACCCGCCCCAGAAACCCGAATGAATTTGCCAGGGTTTGTCCTTTTGATATCGGGGATCCGCCCCGAGACCCGAATATTAGGAAAAATTTCGGTTCATTCAGGGCGGTTCAAGGCGGGTTCACGCCATCCTAGCCCCCGAATCCACCAGTTTAAGGGGCGGAGTCTGCCCTCGTCGGTGACTTTGCATAGGACCTTGTGTGACAGATCTTAAAATAATCAATTTCAACGGACGTCTTAGTTAGCCAATATAGACTATGTTTTACCCAACCCAACCCAATAACAATAAATAAAGACTTCATTAAATTCAAATATTAAATATATTTCAGTTCATCCATTTGAATCAACAAAGTTGATATTGTATCGTAGTAAATAATATATTACAAATCAACTTGCTCGTCAGAAAAAAAAATGATTTTCTCACGCCCTATAATGTTCATATCGTTCGTGAATCATGTGATATATATATATATATATATATATATATATATATATATATAATACTTGTGTTCCCGACAGTAGCAAGTGGATCCAGCCATAATAGATAAGTTAAAAGTAGATGAGATTTCCTTTTCAATTTTGTCATTTGGTGCTTTACATATCCATTATATGATTAACAACCACAATCCATAAATTTGATTCCCTTTAAAAGGAATGATTCGTACGAACCGTCCAAGGGACTTTCGTTTCACGATAAATAATTCTTGCAAAGATAGGACATTAGCTAAAAGCCAAGCATATTGATATATACATTTAATTATTTGAAATAGATACGATTGTCTATAGCAATTAAAAATACGAATTAAATTGGGATTCTTGAGAGAATTGACATTAATATTGAGCTTTTGCTACGCAAGATGCCACCGACGATTCATTTAGTTGCGTAGGAACTCGACAAGTGACGAGTCACACGACTCAACTAGAAACCATAAGTCGAAAGAGACGACTTATAATTTCTTTCTTTAATATAAATTATGTAAATTATTATATAATAACTAATACTGTTATACATAGTTTTAGGAGACAACTAAAATTGAGAGGGTTAATTTGGTAAATGAGAGATTGTATTGGAGAGCAACAATTTTCTTTTTCAATATTGGATAGCAACATTTTTTTTTTCAATATTGGATAGCAACAGCCAACAGCAAACAATAAAATTGAGAGAACACGCAAATCCACACACGAATTTATCTGCCTTTAAAAATCAACAATCTTGCCAAGTTCCTCCCCTCCTTCTCTCTCTCTCTCTCTCTCTCTCTCTCTCAATTCTTGCCGTCCTCGGCGATTACATTAACCACCGTTAGATCTCCAAACAAAACTCGGTTGCTTTTTTTCAATATTTCTTCAAATATCATCGAAGTTGCGCATGATTTTTTCTCGAACTTTGGGAGATTGAGCGGTGGTGATCTGATCCAGAAGCCTTAAACGTCGTCGTTCGGCTGGTGGGTTTTCGGAGGAAAGTATGCAGATGCAATATCAGACGAAGAAGGTATATCCTACCATGCGTGTTTTGTCCTTTTGTTTTTTTCTGAAGTTGTTACCAAGGAGCAGCTGTTCGTTGATTCCTGCAATGAATTCTCAACTTGTTTGAGGCTAATTTTCTAAGTCAAAATCCTTTCTTTTTGGACTGCATTTTCTTTATGTTTTTACTTGTGGTGTCTTTTTTTTTTTTTTTACCAAACTCTAATTTTACTTGAGGCTTGAGGAGGTTGAATATGGGCAGCAAAAAAAATTCGTCTTTGTTCATATATGCGTGCTTTTAGGTTGAATAGTTTCCTTTTTGTTTGCTTTACTAACAGCTAATTGATTGATTGTTCATTAATCTGTTTTAGGACATAGCTTCCCTTTTGAGGATCTTGTATATGTTGTTGAGTTTAGCTTAACATTTGCTTTATTTTCTTTTATCTCCTTCAGATTATAAACAATTTTCTTACAAATCATTCGAAAACCGTCTTGCAGATTCCAAAGGTAGCAGAGTTTTTCACCGGGTACGGAGATGCCAACAGATACAAAATCTCGGAGATCATCGGAAAAGGAAGCTACGGAGTCGTTTGTGCAGCCACGGACACGCACACGGGCGAAAAGGTTGCAATAAAAAAAATGACGGACATATTCGAGCACATGTCCGATGCCATACGAATCTTGAGAGAGATAAAGCTTCTGAGGCTCCTCCGTCACCCCGATATAGTTGAGATCAAAAGGATCATGATGCCACCTTCTCGTAGAGAATTCAAGGACATTTACGTTGTCTTCGAGCTCATGGAATCCGATCTCCATCAGGTGATAAAAGCCAATGACGACTTGACACACGAGCATCACCGGTTCTTTCTCTATCAGATGTTGCGTGCACTGAAGTACATGCACACAGGTAATTTGGAGAAATATTGTTCCTGTAGAGATAGGGACTACTTGAGTATCCGTTGATAAGGTTTTTTTTTTTTTGGGGGGGGTTAATTATTTTCTAGTCATGTAACTTAGGGGGTGGGGCGTGATAGGGACAAATAATTTAGGGGATGGCATTATAGGGACAATAAATTTCAAATTTAAGCAATTTTAGGACATTATACGCCGGAACTCTAGATTTTGCCCCCAATTCTTGGGTTCTGGCGAATTTAGAGGTGGCATTATAAAGACAATAAATTTCAAAATTAAACAATTTTGGGACAAAAGCTAGGGTTCTGGCGTATAATGTCCCATTGTTTAATTTTGAAACTTATTATCCGTTCGAGGCCACCCCCTAAATTATGTCCCTATAACGTCACAACCCCTAAATTACATGACAAAAAAAGTAATTAACCCTTTTTTTTTTCTGATTTCATTGGTTCATGTTTTGCTGTTTGTTTTCAGCTAATGTGTACCATCGTGACCTCAAACCGAAGAATATTCTGGCGAATGCAAACTGCAAGCTCAAAATTTGCGATTTCGGGCTTGCGAGGGTTGCATTCAGTGACGCCCCTACGACAACATTTTGGACTGTATGACTTCTTGCACTAATGATACTCTGCTGAGGGTCTCCATGTATTTTTATTTTTTTTTGCCTTCACAGAGGATTTTAACGTTCTAAATGAACTCTGATTTTCAGGATTATGTAGCTACAAGATGGTACAGGGCTCCCGAGCTGTGTGGATCATTTTCCTCCAAGGTGAATATATATATATATTTTTTTGCTACTTATACTTTGTCTGCCCGAGCCCGCATTTTATCGTTGTCTGTTGTCTCCTACTCTGCAATTTGTTTTCTGGATAGTGAATTGTGTCTAAGATATCACAATATAGTCACCACATGTTCAATTTTCAATATAAGAAAAAACATGTATCTAGCGTACATAAAATGGTAGTAATTGTAGATTGAAAACATACAATCATTCCTCAGGGAGGACTATTGAACTCTACTGGAAGTTGATATCTTTTGTTGTTGCAGAGGTAATTATTGTGTCTAGTTGCATGATTCTTTTCTCGCCCTTTTCCTTTGTAATTCTTTTTTTTTTTCCACTTTGTAATTCTTTTTAACTTATAGCTCTTTTGTTGTTTTTGTTCTCTTACAGTATACGCCCGCTATTGATATATGGAGCATCGGTTGCATATTCGCGGAAGTTTTGACCGGGAAGCCATTGTTTCCCGGTAAAAGCATCGTGCATCAGTTGGATCTTATTACCGATCTTCTCGGGACCCCACCGGCCGAAACCATCAGTGGAGTATGCTTTTTGTTTTTTAAAAAAAACATATAAGCTTAATATTCTCAATTATGGGTTGTTTTAACATTGAATTGGGTCCTTTTTTGTGTGCAGGTACGTAATGAGAAGGCAAGAAAGTATTTAAAGGAAATGAGAACGAAATTTCCGGTTTCTTTCGCTGAGAAGTTCCCAAAAGCAGATCCTTTGGCTCGCAAGTTGTTGCAGAGGTTGCTAGCATTTGATCCAAAGGATCGTCCCAGTGCAGAAGAGGTCAGTGTATTTTATTAGCACCGATTTAGTGCCTCATTGGTATCTAAATTTCCTATGTGTGATTACGAGCTTAATGATGTATCTGTGATGATCGATCCTTAAATTTAATCCTTTAAATTTTTTCATTTTTTTTCGTGGAATCGATATTTTCCCACCATTATTTAGGCATTAGCGGATCCGTATTTCAAGGGGCTGGCCAAAATCGAGAGGGAGCCCTGTTGTCGGCCCATATCGAAGTTGGAATTCGAATTCGAGAGGAGAAGGGCAACGAAAGAGGACATCAGAGAACTGATATTTCGGGAGATTTTGGAGTACAATCCTCAGCTGTTGAAGGACTATACAGCTGGAAATAATGGCCCAAGTTATTTCTATCCAAGGTTTTTAAAGCTTTTCTTTTATTTTTTTCCTCGTCGCGTCTCTCTAATGTTTTCGTGAGCCCTAATATTTTCGGGGTTTTTTTTTTCCTCGTTTATTACAACAGCGCAATTGGCCAGTTCAAGAAGCAGTTTGCGTATCTCGAGGAAAACGTCGCCGTCAGCGGACCCGTGATTCCTCCTGAGAGGAAGCATAATTCTCTTCCAAGGTCAGGTTTATTTGTATATAGTTACGGAGAACGCCGTTTTTGGTCCCCCAATGTTTGGGGCTTGGGCGTTTTTGGTCCTCCATATTCCGAGATGCCACATTTAGTCCCTAATGTTACCGATTTTGGGCATACGGTTAATTTAACCGTTAAGTTGGAGGAGGGAATAGAGGCCGAGCCATCAAATATACGGGCCGGGCCGAATTTTGCGGGCCAAAGAAAGGAGGATATAGCTCAGCCCGTAATTCCGTCCAACTTAACGATAAAATTAACCAGAGGACCAAAATCTCCAAAAAATCGATAACCTTGGGGACTAAATATGACATCTTCGGAACATGGGGACCAAAAATGCCCATACCCCAAACATGGGGACCAAAAATGGCGTTAGCCCTATACAGTGAGATGATTCTTTAGCATTCGAACTCGGGATGTACGACGTAATAAAAATAATTATATGATCAAATGCAAAGGAAATCTTTTTGCACTACCATTACTGTAACGTTAAAGAACGTCTTTACTTTAACTACGCAGGTCGATTGTGAACTCAAATATCATCCCACCGAAAACACAGATGAACGGGCAGATTACTGGTCATCGATACGCAGATGCCATATCTACTAGCAATGTATCTAAGGTTGCTCATCCACCGCCGAGGATCCCTAATGGTAATGACAAACATTTTCTGCTTGATCGTTAGTTAATACTACGTACAATACAAACTCGGTAAAATTAATACACGATTATAAAGTCTCAAAGATAATATTTTTTGTCGGGTCCAACTTGGGGTTAAGGTGCTAAATTAATATTTCGTTAAAAAGATAATACATTTTTACAATTTTCTATTGACCACAGTATAAAATGTAAATTTTAGATTCGTACTGTTACATGAATACTTTACGAAGGTTTATTGAAAAATGACTCTGTTGTCTTTTTTTTTTTTTTGAATAAATTTCGCATTGAATATGGTCTTTAATTTTATGTATCATTATAAGAAGTCTAGTGTTTTTTTTTTCTTTAAAACTTCAATAAGAAATTACTCAAAAAGAAGTTCTGGTGTTCAAGAAAGTGTTGGCAGATTAAATTGTTCTTTCAAATCGGGCCCTCCAATTGATTTACATTTTTTGAGGAAAAACATTGATTTACATAACTACATGATGCAATAATTTAAGTGGAAGTTTGAAAATTGTTATTCAATTGACTTCATTATATTAATTTATATATTAATGAATAACTCTTTCTAATTAATAAATTTTGGTGGTCCTGTATTCATTGATTTATAGAGTTTCTACTGTAAATTAAAATCTTTTGGAAGAATAGTTTGTAAGTATATAGCATAATCCCAATCGATTTGTGGTTTAGTTTCCTCCGTACGGGTTCTTACAAACCCTTTCTATTACAGCCAATTCGGGGAGATTCGTGGGGCCCGTTGTGCCATACGAGAACATCAGATACGCAAGCACTTCCCACGACGGGATTGTTTACGTACAGAACGTCACCAACATCCATCGTTCTCCTCAGACGATGATTTCACATCACTGTTACCTCTCAACTACCTCTGCTAAGAATCAAGAAAATCATTCAACAACCGATACAGAGAGAGAGGTCCCGTCTTTGACAAGACAGCAAAACTACTCCGTGCCCGTCATGGTATCAGCAGATGATGTTAGAGCCCAACACTACGCAGTCATTAGTAATAATGATATTAATCCTGGGATTGAAGTTTACGGCGGTAGTAATTATTACCAAACGGTGCCTAAGACAGCTGCGGTCGACGCGGAGCTCTTGCAAGCCCAGTCCCACACCGTTGCTCGTAGAGAAGCCATTGCGGTTCAGATTTGCTTCACGTGAAGAAGAAAATGCGTGTGAATTTGATCGAGAAGACGCGAAGAGAGAGGAGGAAGATGCATACGAAAGAAACGGCGGCGGGTCATGGAGTTGGCGGGTTCGAGGCGGGGGTTTAGGTGAAGAAGGAAAGGGGATTGATTGGGTTAGGGTTTTTTTTTTTTTTCCTTCTCCTGTAAAAATCAAATTCCACGGGTGGGGAGAGAGGGACCATTCGTTATTTCGTGATCTAATCCTATTGTTTTATGATATTTATATGGGATATAAATCTGAATAATGTCGCCATGCGTGTTGACTTCTTAAATGATTTGAAGTGAAAAAAATGAAGGGAGACTTGCATGCGAAACAACCAAGTTACGGCGTATATTATTTTTCCCAACGGATGTCAAATAAATGTTGATATTTTATCTTTAGTCTTATCACACGGTGACAAAAGTAAAATTCATGAGTTCGTTTGTCAACAAATGAGACTGCTTTTTAAGTTTTTTTTTTCACTTTTTTTTTGGGTGCTTTAAATTATACACTTGTACTTCATTTTCATATTTTGTCCCACCTTTTTTTTCTCCCTCAGGTTTTTTATCCTACCCAGTTGAATTACCAAACTCCATTAGGATTGTGACATGTGTCACACCCTCTCCATTGATGATAAAGAGTGATCAACAATGTTATCTGAAGACCTCCTTCACAGGGAACTGCTCATTTCATTTATATTTCATGAGTATTTTGGTGAAATGAAAACTTATAAATGTATAGAATTACCTGAAATGCGAACGGATTAACGGGTCTTGGGTAAATAATCCCGAGCCACCGTTTTACTCAGATTTATAATCTCATTCAACAGTCGACTAACAGATTCCTTGATCTCTTGGGGAACAACCAACTGCTGAGGTGTCATCTCCATAGCATACATTGTGAGGATTCTCGTCACACCATCCAAGTGTAGCTCCTTCACCGACTTGTTGTATGCTTTGTTCGCACGTGTGCACACGTTGTTTAGTTTACATCTAGAGCAAACCTGAAAAAAAAAAAAAGATACATAAGAATACACGAATTTGCATCACCGGAGACGTAACAGTTTCAATACGGAAGGGAAAAAGAAACATAGATATCTGAGGAAGGAGATAACTGCCATATAAATATGTTCTTGCCTCTTTTTCGTTGACTTCGAAGAATTTGCGCATGATTTTAGCAGGTCTAACGGTCTTTATGCCAAGTGATGGGCAACCGAAGAGGGCTACTTTTTTCAGATCACTAGCAGATAACCATCTGAAGATAAACGTAAAAAAAAATAAAAAAAACAGTACAATGAATAAAGAGAATTTTAATGCATTTAATTTAAGTGGGCCTTACAGTCAAAAAACCAAATGTTTTTTGTATTAAAGAGAGGATATCTTCCCCAAGCTTTAACCATTCTTGCAAGAAACAGGAGTGCAGGGTGCTAAAGTTCAGCAGAAGATTTCTATTGGGTAGTACTCATGAAACAGAGTTTCAAACAACATTCGACACCAGGAACTTATTTTGTCACTAAAACCAATCTCAAGAACTCATTTAACCTCACAATGTTAGAAATACACTCTTCCAAGTTCTACTAACAGAGGAAAGAAGGAAGGCACCTTTGTCCACCTAATCAAAAGCATAAAACTCTTACTTGGCAATCTCATTATGATCCCTGGCGAAATTTGCAGCAGCGAACCGCAAAAATCCACGCGCATAACCAACCTCGAAACAAGCCGAATTGATATTCTGTTTAGGCATGAAATTTGCTTCTTTCAGGTACCCTCCCAAGTACAAATGGTTGGCAAATTTCAGCATATCAGGAGAAAGCTCCTTGGAAACATTATCCTCACGACCATAATCAGTTGGCTTCAGCGATCGTTTCTGCTTCTTCGTTTCCCCGCCAGCAAACAATGCCCACAAACTACCAACAGAGCCTTTACTTTCAGAGAGTGGTTTTGCATTTTCTACCTCTTTGACATCCCTTTTCACGTGCAGGGGCGTTGATTTATCGTCGTCCCGATGCAAAGCAGATTCTTCGATGGCAACACTCGACGGTTCTTCAGCGTTTTTATCCTCTGAATTTCCAAGGTTTTGAGCTGAAACTGAAAATTGATTCCTCTGGGTTGAAGAAGCAAAAGCATCTCGGATACAATGCGAAGAATTTAACGAGGGTAAATCATGAGGGCTTTGGCTAGAGCTCTTGAGGTGGATTAAAACACGTTTGCAGACGTGGCAACATCGCATGGATTGGAGCAAATTCATCTGTGGGTTGTTTGGAAAAATCTGAAGCTGAAGTTTAATCAGCTTGTGAAGAGTTTAGGGTTTTACAATTTTGGGGTTTTTGGCTATTGAAGCGAAAGGTATCGCTTTTCGGAATCTTTGATTTCCAATCAAGTATTGGTACACTGCTGGGTTCAATTAAATTGTCTTCACGGGCCTCCTGTGTGGGCCCAATTGTCTATTTTGTAACTTTGATGGGCCAAATTAAAATTCACGAGTTTATAGTAGAGGGGTAAACAAAAGGCAATAGTAGGGTAAATATATAGGATTATAACTGATGTTTCTAGTATAGAAATACGATAGTTAATTATTTTTATAAATGTAATTAAAAGACAAATGCGTGCCCATAAAGTCTATAAACATCTGCTAGAAGAATATTTAATTTAAAGTAATAAAAAATATCCATATGATGATATAGAAACTTCAATTTACGCCTTATTTAACATATGCATACTTATGTTTTTAGACATGTATAGTGCCACTTTAAGGAATTTCATGGCTTTTTTAACAAAATAAAGTAAAAAAATATATAAATTAATTAAATAGGGCGTTTTTCGCACCTATTACTAAAATATTGCGATTTGCGGGTATTACCCGCGACGTCGCGCCTAATTGACGCGTCGTCGCAAGTAATGGATGCGACGGACCATATTTCACGAAATGCTGGGCCGTTGTAATGGGCCAATATTTCTGGCCCAGTAACTCATTCGTCGCAGGTAATAGGCGCGACGTCGGGGAAATATAGATCTCAGATCTATTTCTCTCTCCCTCATTTTCTCCCTCACTCTCTCTCACTAACCCTTACCCTAACGATCCGGCCGCCGCCTCCGCCGCCTCCGTCCACCCGTGTCCGCCGCTCACCCCGCCGAGCTCCTCCCGCTCAGCCCCCCCCTCTCTCTCTCTCTCTCTCTCTCTCTCGGTTTCTCTCCGGGCCGCCCTCGCCACCTCCGCCGGTCCGCCCGCCGGTCCGCCCGCCGAACGCCGCCCGCCCGTCCGCGCCACCGCCCGTTGCTCCCCTCTCTCTCTCTCTCTCTCTCCGGTATCTCTCTCCTGCTCTCTCTCCGCCGCCGCCTCCGCCACCACCGCCACACCTCCACCGCCTCCGCCCCCTCCGTACGCGCTCCGCCGTATAGTCATTAGGTGTTTTGTTTGATTATAGTTAAATTGAGTTGTTCATTTTGTTATTCGTTGTTTGGTTATAACATTAGACGGATCCGTATAGTCATTAGTCGGATCTGTATTGTTTGATTGGTTATAACATTGTTTGGTCCGATCAATAGTTCGTTGTTGGTTTTTCAGGATAGTCATCGTTGTAACGATGTGCTATCCAACACGGATGGTGCTATTAACACCCTGTTGACGGTGAGGGGGTTGGAAAACGTAGTATGGGGTAAGATTTCACGACCGGTGCATTTCCACGGTCGTGTTTTGGAGAAGTTAGATACTATGTCGCTGTACGGGTCTATAGTTGTGGATCTCAGAAAATAGATCCACACTTGATTACCACACTCGTAGAACGGTGGAGAAAGGAGACATGCACGTTTCACCTACTGGTGGGGGAGGCGACAATCACTTTAGAGGACGTAGGTTTGATGTGGGCACTCCTCGTGGACGGTATTTCCGTAAGCGGTGTGATCCCTCGTAAGACGCAGGAGCAGTGGCTCGATTATTGCGAGGAGTTGACTAGGTACAGACCTCCCGAAAGGGGCGTACCACGGGACCAAGTTGTCTCTTCGAAAGTTTGCGGCCTGGTTAGAAGAAAATTCAGTCGACGACATGACCGACGAGCTAATCGTCGATCAACACGCGCGTGCATATGCATTGCTGCTTTTCGGGTCGGTGATGTTTCCGACTCCAGTGGAAGTCACACGTCGATGACCTACCTTACGCTGCTCGAGGACATCGACGAAAATCATCATTACAGCTGGGGCAACGCCGTATTAGCATTCCTCTAAAGAGAGCTCTGCACATCGTGTCAGTCGAGGAAGATGAACATAGGTGGAGCTTTGCGGTTGCTGCAGGTACGAAAGATAGTTTAATTCAACAACTTGTAAAGCGTAAACTATACTTATGTATTTAAATAATTATAATATAGGTTTGAGCATGGATGCGTATATTACATGTCCAGCCCATTATCGTCCACCATCGAGTGGTAATGCAGCATAGTGTAGTCGATGGCATTCAGTTACCCATTCCATCGCATGCGGCGAGGTAGTTGCTCACCTAATTATTCGAACTTTCAATTAAAAGTTTTTATAATAATTAAGTTTTATTCATTTAGATGGAATGCATTGTTTGACCATACGACCTCCGCAAATTCAAATTTGCGTGCGATACGGGAGTCCATCGATAGTATGTCGATGGAGCAATTTGTTTGGACCCCGTACAACTATCATGCACCGGAGATTTTGGCGCTACGCCCGGAATGCTGTCCTCAGTCCTCTCGGTCGTCGTGCCCGCTGATATGTTACAACATCGTCGAGTGGCACTATCCAGATCGCGTGATGCGATAGTACGGATTGATTCAGTCGGTGCCACAACCACCGACATATCTTACTGTAGATCTCCATCGCTTTAGTACTCGGAATGTCCCCGGAAAAGATTGGAGATCGTAGCACGAACTACACGAGGCATTTTGGAGTCAAAGGCACTCGATGATTGTCAATGGGATGGAGATAGGTGCCGGACAGCAGTGCACCAGTGACTATTACGACTGGTACCGTTCCGTGACCCGTCGATATGTATCTCCATTGTCTATTCACATGTCACGAGGCTTTCAGATGGGAGATGAAGCATTAATCGACGTGATGATTAGTTTATATATTAATTTTATTTATTATATTTAATTTGGATTTCTTCGAGGCAAAATAATATTTGAATATGTTAAATGATAGGCACAACATCTCGATGACGTGGAGTCAAGACTACGTCGTCGTGAAGTGGACGGAGGATTGGACGTTGTACATCGTATGCAGCGTCTAATCATCGATAGGCGTCACCGACAGGATACACAGTTCACCGACATTCCTCCTACGCAAGATCGTGGGGCATCATCCTCGCATCATGTCACTCAAGGTGTTGGGTCGTCGTCATCGCGTATTCCGACGGATTTATACGGCGATGGTGGATATGGGACGTCGATGCCATCGGGGTACACTACGCCGATGCAGTACACTTACGAGGATGACGACGACGCCGAGGACACGCCACCTTACCGTTCATCTTCCCATCAGACTTCACTTCCAAGTCAGCAACATCGTCGTCCATCCGAGCATGAGGCCCCTGTTGACCGTCGTCATCTGCGTAGAGAGCATCGTCCTCGTAGATACGGTACTGGAGGGCATTATATGCCATAACTTTTATTGTAATGCGCATTTCTTAATTATTCAGACGATGTTTTCATGTTTTATATTATTATGACTTATCGTTTTTATTTAGACGATGTTATATTTTATATTAATTTTATTGTAATGCGTATTTCTTAATTATCGTTTTCTTAATTTTATTTATTTATATTACATAAGAATTATATTTTACAATGAACAATTTAAATAGTTTTTAAAAAATACAATTAATAAATAAGTAAAAAATACAATTAATCAACGCCACCTGCAACTTCAGTAACCTTTATCATGCGTGTTTGCAACTAATATGAGGTAAATTCGAACGTAACTGAAAAATTGTAATAATTTACTTAAAGATATTAGTACAACATATGAATACTAAAAGTACTTAAAAAAAAATCAACGTTGTCCACTGCCTCCGCCTCTTTGACCTTGTCTTCGCCTTGAACCACCACGATCCATTTCGTTCTGTATACGGGATGTACGGATTCTCCCCGGACCTCTTCGGGTACGCAGAGCGTCGTTATGTATAAGAGAGAACTCAGCAGGCTCCCAATAACATTCGTCATGTAGAGGATGAAAATACCCCTCGTATGTTTTACGGTACGCTTGTTTGTTATATAAATGAGCAATATGATGCATGCTATGAACTCCCCACATACAGCAGGCTGCTTGGGCATGAGAACATGGGATGAAATACGTGTCCCATTTTCCACACGTGCACGTCTTTCCTAAGATGTTTACCACGTGCTTCCTTTGATTCACGGCCGAAATATAAACTTCAGCTGTTTGCAAACGTGGGTCAAAATTAAAGACGACGTGACTCCAAAAACGACTTGTCCAGTCGTTGAACTTATTTCACGCATATGGAGACCAATCGCTTTCGGTGTTAGCCATCGCTGCAGAGCACTCCGTAAATCGATTGCGAAAGTATTCAACGCATCGATGAAAGGTAAAGCCCACTATTGCTTTCGAAGGTAAACACCTCGCCCCTTTGAAAACTCCTTTAAGGGCCTCGGAGATATTAGTGGTCATCACCCCGCATCGGAATCCACTATCGTAAGCAAACGTCCACTGCTCTTTGTCAATCTTATCTAACCACTTCCAGGCCGGTACATTGAGAACTTTAATGTGTTCCATAATGCGATTGAACTTCTCCAACGTGTGGGCCATTCCAGCTCTATGACATAACTGTTTTAGGTCATTGTTCTTGAATTCAGTGTTGAAGTTTGATACGACATGGCGTAGACAAAATCGGTGTACACCATTCGGCGGCCTTAATGCTGCTAATTCGCTTACCGCAGCCAATATTCCTATAACAAATTACGATCAATCCATGAAAAGGGTGTCAAATTAATACATGAATGTATGTAGGAAAATACAAATACCTCGATGACGATCCGAAATGAGGCATACACCTTGTTCATCCAACACGTTGATGTTAAGTAAGTTTAGGAACCAACGCCAAGAAATGTCTGTTTTTCGTTGAAACAATGGCAAAAGCAAGGGGGAGAATATTTTGATTTGCATCGAGCCCAGATGCAATTAACATTTTATGCTCGTATTTGGAGTATAAGTGTGTACCGTCAACGCAAACAACTCTACGACAATGCCTAAACCCAACAAGGTTTGAAAGCCCAGAAAACATACCCCAATTTCTTCACACCGGGGGCTTCAGTTGGAAGATTCAACCACTTGACGACAGTGTCGGGGTTGTAACGTTTCAAATCTTTCATGAAGATAGGAAGTTGTTGGACTGAAGTTTCCCAGGTGCCGTAAATATTTTCTTTCGCCCTTTTGAGGCCATGCCACGCTTGAATGTATGAGATGTCGGTACCCGGTATTGTCATTCACCAGCTGCTTTACATTCTTTGGTAGAAATTGAGGGTTGTCTTCACTATTCCAATCAACATTCTCGCAATTGTGTTTCGCGAAATGTTACGGTGTGTTCTCGCCAACTCGTTCATGTAGCATGTGTGTGGCCCCCCATATATCGTAATCTTCCAATAACATTTTTTCGGTTTGAAGCATGCTCATAACCTCCAGTGACAGTCATCGATATGGCTGTATTTCACGCCCCATACGGTTTTGTTACTTTCTGAGACGTGAAACTCGCGTCTAGCCACCCTGTAAGAATAATCGCCAACAGCTTCTTGTAAGTGAGCTTTGGTACTAAATGTCATACCGACTCTAACCTGGGATTGTCCCTACTGTAAAAATCACCGCGGACCTCGTTGGCTTCTCGAGGCGCCATTTGATATGTTGAATAAAAAGGCACGGGTTGGTAAGGCGCACGAGCATCATCCGCCGGCAATGGAATGTCATTCTTGGGACCATCATTGTTTCCATCATCGTCGCTATCGTCGTTATCATCTGCGGGATCTGGAAAATCGTCCAGTGCACCACCAACGTCATCAGCTTCAAAGTCGCTAGCGTCACTATTTTGCAAGTCTTCTGGCACAGGCTCAGGTTGTGACACATTCGACATATTAGGAACATCACGACTGCTCGAAGGAATGTCTATATGAGGAGGGTGGAGTGAAAAGTCACTCATTCCTTGAGTAACTGTCGTGAGATCAGGGAACGAGTGGCTGGAGGTGATGTTGGTGAACACGTCGGGTGCCTCTTCATTACGGTCGGGATGAACATTCTCGCTTGCCTCGACAAACACTTCAATTAAATTAAGTTCCGCATCAGCATCCAAGAAGTACGATAGTTCCGCGTCGTTTGAAATTTGAAAGAGCCTCTGATAGAGTCGAGAATGCTGATAGTATTCATTCTTAACATGAACGGTTAAGGAGGAAAAATTGTTGTCGAGGCGAATAACCCCATATAGCATGCCCAGAAATTGAGCAAAGCTAGTGTCGCGACGAATTCGTATAAAATTAATGGATGGGATGCTGAACGAATGGAGTTTGATTCGGTAATGATTTCGCCACCGTAGTAGATAGAGACTTGAATTTTACGAGATGTCATAATTTGAGGAGAAATTTAAATGCTTCAAGTTGTTTTTTACATATCAAAGTATATGAAATTATAGTACTTTATATAGGGAAAATCGCGCATTTAATAAAAGCGACGTCGCATCTATTGGACGCGACGATTCTTCTGCAAAACTCGTGAACGTTACGTCCACATCAGTTCTGAAGCCAAAAGAAAAAGAAAATTGCAGAGAACGCGTGATCGTATTGTCACCATCGTCGCGCCCAATGGTCACGACGACACGTTTATTAACCGCGACGATAGGCCCAAATACGCTTATTGGCCAATTTGTAGCGCTTAAACGGGCCAAAAAAAGAATCGCGTCTATTAGATGCGACGTCGCGGGTAATACCCGCAAAGCACTCGATTTTAGTAATAGGTGCGAAAAACACCCTATTTAATTAATCCATTTTTTTTTCAATTTATTTTGTTAAAAAAGCCGAATTTCACCCAAATTGTCATGTATATCACACATGTGTCAATTCCGGATTAAAATTAATCTTTCTGTATTAATTGTTTCAAATTAATTCAATTTCAAAATGTATTATCTTAAAATTGTTGCTCCTTTATTAATTATTCTTAAAATATCACTCCTCATATTATAAAAACAAATAATTAAACATTAATATATTGAATTGAGTATAGAACGTGATGTTAAAAATCGGGAACCATCCTTTCTATTCATAGATGGTGCCGAAATTTGCTTAATAGTTTTGTCTTGTCATAGATGATGTCAGTTTTCGGCGACAAGGGTGTCATCATTTAGCCAAATAAATGGCATCATTGGTGAAAGGTTGTTTGTTAAGTCAAACATTTTTAAGAGAATTGCATTTATTGTTATTTTAGTTTAATGATCCCAACAATTACCACACTCTCCTCGAGTATATTTTATCATTTGAGGAAAAACTATCAAAATATATATAGACGTTATGAATTTGGATTTTCTAAAATCTTGACATTACATGATAGTTGTTCGTGTTCCTTTAACTATTTAGACAATCAAAATCCAATGAAAACAGGAAATTACAATAATGCTGTAATAGTCATAGCCAAAATAGTTCACCTAATAGATATTATTGACTAGAAAATTCAATTCAAGAACACAATTACTACTTTAGGCGTTCTCACAAAAATCCAGCATTAATGAAATGTACATTAGTATAAATACTATTTAACCCTCTAGGGGGACATTAACGAGAGGGTTCAGTAGACATAAATAGAGAAGGACACAAATGTAAAATAACCATGAAAGATGACAAACAAAAATATGCTGCGTCCCCTACACATCTTTGTCTCTGTTATGTGTTTGTTACAGAAATTAGAGCCTTTTGCTGCTCTCTTGTGCTCATTTTCGTCTTTTTATCTTTCGTTTCGCAGCTCCTTCTCGTCTTGGTAATAAATAGCTGGTGCTTCCATCGTTAGAGAAACCGACAACAGCAGAGTTCATATGTTTTTTCTTTGTAATGCGAGCCTTTTACTCCTTACATGTAATATTTTTTGCTTTTCATTTTTTGGGTTGAGGTAAAAAAATTTTTTTTAAAAAATAACGATTTGCCTTCGTTTCTTGGCTCTTTGTTTTGTTTCGTCCGAGCCTCACACTCAAATAAAGGTTTAAAGCCTTTTCTTCGTTTATGTTTTTTTAATTAGCATTCCACTTTTTGTATGAATACGTACAAGAAATGAGCACGCCGCACACGTTTTCGTTTTTTTTTTTTTTATTTCTAATCTTATTTGTGGATGTGTGTGTGTGTGTGTCTCAGGTAATCTCACTCTTTAAGCTTTCTTCGTAATACTTTTCTCAGGATCTAAAAGAGATGGGCATTTAATAACAATGATGCTGTATATCTCATTGGAACCCTCGCTGCATTGAAATATCTATAGCTTCTCCCTTCTTCTCTTACAGGTAATTTTCTTCCCATGGCCATGAAATGTCAACATAAACTCAGGAATAGTCAAACCTTATTAATGATTTGTCTTTGCTTATCGGACCCTCACTGCTGCAATTGTTTGCAATCTCCTCATCGTTTACAATTTTTTATTATTTTTTGTAACTGTGAAGCTGTTATTTGGGTTAAGAATATGGGATGGGCCCCATAATGTTCTTTTTCCATCTGTCCCTTGCAATTTTATTGCAGCATAATGTCTTTTTTTTCAAATTCTTTTTGGAGTCTTTGATATAAGCACTAAATGGCTACTGAGATTTTTCTTGAAATGGATAGATATATAATAGCCTGAAAAGAGATAAAAAGATGAGATGATCAAAACTATGTGGCTCTCTATGCATATTTTCCATGTTTTCTTCTGCATAAGCCAATCAATCATACATACATGCACCATATATCATGTATGTATGTGCATTTCATTTCCAAGTGTATCAAGCTCAGGAAAAAGTAAATTGAGATTTGATGATTCAAAATCTTTATTTTCCTTTCTAGCGTCTCGAAAATCCGTTTGACAACTGTCGATTGCTCGTTCGTTCGAACTTGACACGGTAAGAATTTGTTATGGTAGCCCTACTCTTTCACGGATTTTCCCGCGAAGCAATTTCATTTGTTGAGTTGCGAACGAGAAACACGTTCGTTTTTTGGTGTTTTTTTTTAATAATGATATGTTTATCTCAAGATACTACAATAATGGCACCCAAAGAAAAATAAAAACATAGGTTAATAAAGTTGTTCTTTAGACCAGATGTGGAGCTTCTGTGCCTCATTACTACTGTAATGAAACTATGAAAGGATCTAAGTATTCTTTTAGTACCCAACAAAGAGTATGATTGAAATTAATAGCTGCCTCATGTTATTTACCTAACAGGATTCTCATCAATAATTCATCGCTTCTCTTTTCTATTGCAAGCTTTAGCTGTGTCTGCAGAAGGCAACAAAAGGGAACTGTTTTTACCAGGTTGTAAGTGGAGAGCCAATGCCATTGATAAATCATTTTTTGTATTTGCATAGCTATTTTCTTACAATCATCAGTTCCTTTTCGGTTTAATCACTTTTTCCTTCTCAATTCAGATGGATTCGTTCAAACGTTCTTTATCGCGTGCACTTGCTAAGTTTTTTCGGGCACAGCCCACCACCGGAGATGAAAAACTGAGAAAGGATCAATCGAAGAATCCACAGATCAACGAAGAAGAACAAGAAGACAACGGAGTTCGCCGCGCAGCCATCGATGAGGCCCTCATCGCGAAAACATTCGCCTGCATACTATCGATCAAAGCCGCGTATTCCCAGATTCAGTTTTCCGAGTCACCGTTCGACGCCGAAGGGATTCAGTCCTCAGACGAAATCATAGTATCGGAGATGCACAATCTGTCTGAAATCAAACAATCTTTTTATTATCAGAATATGAACGAGCCTCCTCCTCCTCCCGAGACAACCTTAGCTCTGTCCGAAGTCAAAGAGCACAAGTGCCTCGTGAAGATGCACGAGATCAACCTCAAGAAGTTGGACTCCGAGCTCAAGCTCAAAGATTCGGAGATAATTTCTCTTAAAAGAAAACTCGTACAACTCAACGAGGAAAACGCGTCCATTGAGAGGAATTTAAGCTCAAGCGGGCAGCTTCAGATATCGGATAATACTTTGTTAAATGCCCGAAACCCGACGACCCATTTCATCGCATGCTTGAACCGGGCACTGAGATCTATTACAGCCTTCGCGGGGCTGCTGACGAGCGAAATGGAATCTGCAAAATGGGATTTGAACGCAGTTGCGGATGCAATAGAACCCGGGATCTCTTTTCAGAAACAGAATCGTAAATTCTATGCCTTCGAATCGTTCGTTTGCAGAGTTATGCTCGACGGCTTCAACTTTCGAAACTTCTCGATCGAAGCAGAGAAAACCGAGAAGCGAGGCCCTTTCTTTCGGAAGCCCGGATGCGGATTCGCCACGTTTTGTCGGGAGAAGTATTCGAAGCTCGTTCATGAGAAGATGGAATCGTCTCTGTTCGGGAATCTGAAGCAGAGGAGGAGCCTAATGGATTCGAACGAAGTGCCCGATACGACGCCATTTCTTACATCGTTCGTTAAAATGGCGAAGCGCGTGTGGCTTTTACATTCTTTGGCGATTTCGTTGGAGCCCGAGGTTTCGATCTTTCGGCTGAGTAAAGGGGCTCGTTTCTCCGAAGCTTACATGGAGAGCTTAAACGATGAGGCGTTTGTGTCTTCATCGGAGAGGGATCCTCGGGTAGCTTTCGTAGTGGTTCCGGGGTTTGAGGTTTTGAATACCATAATACAATGTAAGGTCTATCTTCACTAAATCAAAGTGAGCTTGGTAGCTACTAGTGCCCATTTTGTTGACAGGTGAGCTGTATTTATAGCACAGTGACTGTATTGATCATATTTTTTTGCATATATATATATATATATATATATATATATATTTACCTTTTTTATAGTAATTTGCTATTGGGTCCTTCCTATTACAGCTGATGTAATAAAAGGGGCTATTTATATGATCAATGGCCAAGTCCAGGAACATATCATGGCCATCTTTTTGCCCGTTGCGCTTTTTTTAGTCATCTCCTCTCCGAGAAAAAAATACAATTGATATAGTGTTTTACTCAACCCATTAACGCTATTTTTTACACTAATTTTTACTCGATTCATTAACTCTATTTTCTATTCTAAAAATAATATTTCATACATATTGTTACTTATTGTTATTATAATTTATTTATAAAACGAAAACATTATATAAATTAAATTTCAAATTTATTTTTATTTCATAAGATAAAAACGAAACTATAGAATATTAAAAGAAATTCGCAGAATTCAATTTTATTATTTTAATGATATAAAAAATTCTAGAACAAATAAAATAATTTTTATTTAAAGAAAATAAAAATAAAAATTTAATTATAACTCTATTTTAGAGTTGAGAAATAAAGTTACTCTAAATATAGAGTATCGATGTTTGCAAACTCTATATGTTAAAATAGAGTACATATTGTAGAAGATGATGATCTAAGGGCTTGGGCTACACACATTTGTGGATGACTAATCAATGATTAAAGGACTGAAAAATATTAAAGTTCAGGTCAAAAGATATTGGACAGACGGAACCACATGGGGGTTTGATAGATCGGCCATCCCCCGGGAACAGGCAATGTCATAAGGGTATATGCTAGGTATGGTTGGAGCTTCGATGGAGATTGACGTTCAAGAATAATGAGCCAGAAGGCCTAAAACCCTACCATTCGAGATTTTTTTCAGTTGGGCGTATTTTAATATTGGGCTAAATTTTTTGAAATGAAGTCCGTTAATATGATTGGACTTATTTTGATTGGAAAATAAAATGTCATTGGAGTATTCAGGAGAGAATCCAACAGTTATTAGTGAGCATATGATCTGAAGCAGTGAGTGCAAATATTGTGCTCCCTCCGTTTTGAAATACAAGTCGTTTTGGAATTTTTTTTGTTTTCAAAAGAAAGTCGTTTTGCTAGTTTTAAAAATATTATTATGTAGATTTCCAGTTTTATCCATACAAGAGGCTAATTAAGTGGATGATCAATTAAAAAATAGGATTAGTTAAGGGTATAAAAGATATTTTACTGTATTTCTTAATATATGTGTAGAAACCGTAAACGACATGTATTTCAAAAAAGAGGAGCACTAGTTAGCGCATTAAGGGCGGTAAAATTGTGCGTTAATTACCCATTTAGAACCTTATCTTCGAGTCAGAACGATCAATAATATTATCTTACTAATGTTATTTAATAATTGAATATTAATTTATCTGAGTTTCTACTTATATTAATACGAAAGAATCCGATTAAGGGCGGTGGTGACATGGACCAACAAGCCCAATTTCTGGGCTCGAAGCCCAAATAGCACACGACCAATACAGACCATTTCATTTGCTTTCAACATTTTAATCGTCAGTCGTCATCGAGATGCCGAAGGTACCTGTACCCGCCGGCGAAGAGGTGGGCCCGAAGCTCATCCGTTTAATCGGCTTCGTCGGAGCCGCCGGTACGATCTTATGAGTTAGAATCGAATTTATATCCGTGTCCGTGTTGGTATTTTATTTGTTTATCTCGCAGCACATGGATGATGTGCTCTTTTGTTTCTTTCTTTAGTTCTGACTACTGTTGGGATTAACAAGTGGAAGGACTTGGAGAGCAATTCAACGGTTCAAGAACAAAATCAACAGGAGAATGCAAATGCACAATCATTAGAGAACCCTTCTAATGTGGTGCAAAAGAGTTGTTGAAAGTTTCAATCGGTCGTAGGATTTCTATTGTTATGAAGTATTTCGTCGAACAACTACTCCTTTGTATAAGCAATCTGTTCGATTAAATACCTGTTGCATTCTATACTTTTCGAAGATCAGTGATTCTTTTGTTATCTGAGTTTTCTGAATAATATTGCTGTGGAGCCATTAGATTTTCCTCAGTTGATACTTGATCTTGAGTTTGAGTTCAGCTGACTGTTCCATTGTGTAATCTAACTTCTACTTATTCCAATGCCGCTGGATAATTCAGTTCTACTCGGGCAACTACCAACTAATTGTTACACTTCAGGCATTAACAATGTGTTTTTCATCAAATGAGCTCATTAATTTATTTTTATTTCAACTTAGAATGATTCTTTGAACTGGAGCTGCAGGTTCATGACAATACCTATAGAGACGTGAATCCGCCTCCATACGCGTGGGTTTTTCAGCTCTCGTCAGGTTTGTTAGACTCTAGATATCGATCCCTTTTGATTCTTTACTAGTGATGACTGATTTTCAATTACAGAGAGCAGATATTGCTTCTTTGAACCATATTCATTGTACAATGTTCTGTCCAAGACAAAGTCATGTGTTCTTTGTTACTGCTTCAGTGGCCTAGTTAAATCAGCATATACTGTCTGAGGCATGTGAACCCTTTGTTTCACGAGATAAAAGAGATAATCGTCTTCTATTTTTTTTTTAATTTAAGGCAGATTCTTGTTCATTACAATAGGAAGAAACAGACTTCTAGTGCTCCGTGTGACTTCGAGCTCTGCCCTTCTGTAGTTTCTGTGATTCTCAACTATCTAGGAGCATTTATATAGCCTTATATATATATATACGTGTTGTGTGTGTGTGTGTGTTTTGGGTGCATAATTAGTAATGTAACTTTTTTGGTTAAGTTTGGTTTCTTTGTAATTACCCTTTCTGCGAGTTCCCACAGAAGAAGCCAAGTAAGTTTGTCTCCATTATGTGAACTCTTTTTCCATTTCCAACACAAACACAAGGTTTTGTTTCGCCTGTTATCATGAATAATAAACTAATCTTCTTAAATTCCTCCCATAAATTTCAGCAGCTCATATGTTAACATCTCTTCCCAGTCACCGAAACTTTATCCCCAACTCCACTCAGACAACTTATAGAATCCTCATGTCTCTGTTAGAAGCTCACCGCCCGTCCTAAACCCATTCATGGATCAGTTCAACCACAGAGACTTCGAGTGCTGCTTCAGCAACTGGATTGCACAGCAATACAAAGACCTCGATCACCTCCTCGAGCCCTACTCAGATCCCGAGATCACAGACGAGAAACTGAAGCCTCTAGTGGAGACGGTCATCAAACACTTTGAGGAGTACATTGAAAAACGGGCGATGATGTGTCAACACGACGCGTCATCGTTCCTATCACCCGATTGGTGCTCCTCGTTCGAGAATGCCTACCTTTGGCTCGGTGGGTGTAGGCCTTCCCTTTCCATTAGGCTCGTGTACTCCGTGTGTGGGCTTGAACTCAATGCACAGCTCTGTGATTTCCTAAGAGGTCAGAGGAAGGGCAATTTGGCTGAGTTATCGGGTCACCAGCTCAAAAAGATCAATGCTTTGCATTGTAAGATTATCAGAGACGAAGATCAAATGGCGAGGAGGATGGCTAGTTTACAGGTGCATAATTTGATTGGGTTAATTATATTTTTTAGTACTGTAATTTAGGGGGTTTGGCATTATAGGAAAAAAAAAATTAGAGGTGTCATTATACGGACAATAACTTTCAAAATTAAGCAATTTCCGGACATTATACGCTGGATGGTTTCGGTGTATAATCTAGGGTTCCAAAGAATTTTGTGGTGGCATGATACGGACGGTAACTTTCAAAATCAATCAAATTTGGGACACAATCTAGGGTTCCGGCGTATAGTATCCCAAATTGCTTACTTTTGAATGTTTTTGTCCGTATAATGCATCCTAAATTTTTTGTCCCTATAACGCCACACCCCATAAATTAGTACATAACCCAGATCGATTTATACTTATATTCCAGTTATCCACATGTCTCCATTTGGTATAAGATTCTTGATATTACTCCCTTTTGGATTAATGACATTTATGTTGTTTCCCTGTAAGCTGCAGATCTAACAGCCAACATGTCCCTAGTTGATAGGGGAAAAAAACCCTAAGAAACTAACTATTTGTACAGACCGTAAATTCATAAAGATTAGATAAAAATTCTGTCTTTATGGAATTATTACAGGAGGAAATTGCGGACGATCCACTGACCGTGATAGTGAAGAATGCGGCTCGGGTTGGTGAGTTGAGCGGAGACGTGAAGGTAGCCATGGAGGCTCATTCCCAATCCCTGGCTCGTATCCTGGTGAGTGCTGATAAGCTCAGGCTCGATGCTCTAAAGGAGTTGATGGGCATACTCACACCGTTACAAGCTGTGGACCTTTTGGTGGCTACGAAGAAGCTTCACTTGTCCATGCACGAGTGGGGCAAACAAAGGGAGCAGCAGCATCATCTCTGTTCGGGAAAACGTTCTCCATCTTCAACGAGTGAATTCTGATGATACCCGCAACAGGTGATTACTATATAATACACTACGTGTTTTTTTTTTGTTTTTTTTTGCAATAAAGCCGTGTGTGTGTGTGTGTGAGTTATAGCCCTTCAAGTGGCTTGTTCTTCACGGCGGTGTTTTCCGTTTCTTGTTCTTCAAGGACAAGTTTGGCCTTCGTTTTGAATGGTTCTCGTTGATCAAGAGAGCTATTTCGTTTGTATGTTATGTTTGTTTTCGACTTTTTCTTCCTTTGTATTTGTTTTTATGTCCATTCGTGACCTTATCCAACATGATTATAAAATTGAACCATAATTCATAAATACGTAACATATGCATACGGACACGGAGCATGAAAATATCTACCTTGAACTCAGGGATACTTGCAATTTTCGATTTGTTTGAAGTTATATCAAGTTGAAAACAAAAGTTTGAGTTTCTAAAACATGCTTTTGCATGCACGTGTATTATATATGATATATATACGAGGGATTTTTACATTTTCAGTCCCCGATATCTGGCCTATGGGCGTTTTTTGGTCCCCCATTTTTTTCGAGTTACAGTTTCAGTCCTCAATGTTATCGATTTTGCGCGTTAGTTAACTTAATCGTATGTTTGGAGGGAATTTAATACGTTACACGCACCTGATTTCACACTTTCGAATTTAAAATATTACAACAGAAAAAAGTGTTCACGTCGACTTAAATGTGCGGAACATCTCATTGTTATAATTGTATCGTTATTTTGAACTTATGTCATAACTCTCACCCAAGTCTTTCATTAGATGTTGAAAACGATGATTTCTGAGCATTTAAGTCGATTAAAATGGGGGACCAAAAACGCTCATCCCAAGAGACCAAAAATATAAAAATAGATATGTATAATTTATCATCTTTTAAACCAGCTTTTTATATTTTTCGCAGTCCCGTCCGTTTTCTTCACTATAAATATAAAAAGAAAAAAAAAAGAAAATAAGTTACATAGGCTCGGCAATGGGTAGGGCGGGGACACTTGTCAGGAATCCGTGCCCCATCCCAGATAAGTAAACGGAAAGAAATTTATCCTCGTCTAACGGGAATCTGAAATAAATAAATTTATCCTCGTCTAACGGGAATCTGAAATTGCCTCTAACAAAAGTAAGGAAGAGAAAATTGATGAATAAAGATTAAAAGTGTATCATATTAGTAATGATTGCTTAGTAATTCAACGTATCATATCTGTGCGGGGAATGGGCTGCGACCCCAGTTGGGAGAGTATAATCTCCATCCCACCCCTTCGGCCTTCACCACATATAGGAATATAATTAGAAAAACATAGTAATCATACATAAATAAAATAAATTATCGTTGTGACCGACCTAAAATGAGCTTCCCTTAATAGCAGCAGTGCCATTAAATTTCATTACATTACTGGAGTGTTTGTTTAGAACCTGCTAAAAATCTGCCTTCTCGTTCATGAAAAGAGACCCGTAAAAAAGCATGGAAACCATTTCATTTCTTCACACCGATATCACCTTCAACAATGCCGTGCCTGATCAAGACAATCTCCTTTACCAGATTCCTGTAAAAGAAAGGCCTCACCGCAGCTCGTAAGAACAATCCCGGAGGAATCTTACTCTTCTTAACCCTCTTCTTGTAAGGACCGTAACCAAGCAATTTCCACTCTTTAGGGCTCACCTTAGCCCTTTTACCTCTCATTTCCAACTCATCTCCATCATCCTCTAAAGAAATCTCCTCCCTCGTATTGGATTGTTTCTTCTCTCCCAATTGCTTCTCGTAAAGCTTATTTGCGTTCTTTATACTACTCTTCACGAGCTTCTCCATGTCCTCGTTGCTCCTCATTGCTTTCTTCAACTCCTCTTCCCAATACTCAGCATTTTCCTCTGGCTCGTCTTCTTCTTCTTCTTCTACTATGCCCAATGCATCGTCATCCCCCGTCCCTTCCGTATCAAAAACCACATCATCCTTGTCATCATCATCATCATCATCAGAATTTACTTTCCCATCATCTTCGAACCAATCAACAATCTCCTTCTCTGCATCGTTTCCCCCAACATCATCACCATCCTCCTCATCATCATCAGGGGCATCACATCCCAACTCCATTTCCTCCAATTTAGCCTTCCACTCCTTAGTGTAAGGGTGCAACAACATCACGGGATGATTATTCAGCAAGAACCCCAAGCACTTTGACTTCTTCTCATCGCTCAGCTTCTCGAACCCCTTCACCACGTCATCAACGAAGGCCTTTGGATTCGCCCTCAATATCTTACAGAGCCCACCGAAATACGTACACAGCTCAACGGTCCCATCATCGTTCTCCAATTCGCACATGTACTCATCCTCCGTCTCCGGATCGAGTAACGGGGCTAGTGCTGCAAAGAACTCGTCTTGTGGCTCGAACCTGCATTGGTAAACCGGTTTTCTTACATAAATAATGTCGGGTCTCATCCACGCTGCACATCGCGTGATCAATGCTCGTGCTTTATTGCCCAATCTCCCCATCAAACTCCACTTATCTAGCCTCTTATGTTTACTCTCTACTACCACTTCGCAGACCAAAGTCCACTGCTCCCAAGGTAAATCTGAAACCCTCCACTTCGGGTGCCTCACAAAGACCCAAAAATTCTTCAACCCTTTGCTTTTATCCATTTCGTCTAATCTACTCTGAAAATCTACAGCCATATCGAACTGTTCTATCTTCTCCCACTCTTCTTGATCCCTCACCTCTCCGATCATGGACACTCGCTCGTCAGAGAACCTCCCGCGTATGGGCTCGCCCAAAACCACCCCACGCCACGAGTAAGGCCCGAATTCGCCGTATTTGTACCAATCGTGAGGGTGCTTGAGATTGGGGTCGTCCTTGTCCATAAACCTCACCAGCCTATCGTACCCCAAACCTATCATTTGGAGCTCGTCTTCGGTGAAGTTATCTGGGTAGTTTTTGTGGGGATTTTTCAGCCTGTAGAAAAGGCTCTCGGCGTACTTCTTGCTCTATCGTACCCCAAACCTATCATTTGGAGCTCGTCTTCGGTGAAGTTATCTGGGTAGTTTTGTGGGGATTTTTCAGCCTGTAGAAAAGGCTCTCGGCGTACTTCTTGCTCCTCCGGCGAGCATTGCGCTTCGCCTCGCGGCGGAGCTCGGCGTCGCCCTCGATGCGTCCTCCGGATGATTTGGATTTGCTCCGACCAGCGAATGCCCGGAGGTCGGGACGGTGATTTCTGGAATTGTTCTCATTGGATGCGACGATGATTGAGAAATAGTGAGCTGATTTTGCGGGGATTCTTCGGATTTGAAATTGGGTTTTCGTTAGAGGATTGGGGCATTTGAATGGGAATAGATTAGGGTTTAGTGTTGTCGGGAGAGAGAGGTTTTGGCAACGCATCTTTTGGAGATTGAAGCCCGATGATTATTCTAAAAATGCTCCTAAATATTCTTCAATTTTAATATTTTTTTCCTTTTAATTCAATTTATAATTTTTGCAATCTTTTCTTGTTCTCATCAAAATTTGCAAAGTTTGTGTAAATTAAATGAAGATGAATTTACAACATACACTCAATCTTTGTTGAAATTAATGATAATTTATAAACATTTTAACCATATTGCAATTATTAAACCAGTTCATACAAAATTAACATTGAACTATACTCTTGATTATCATAGGGTGTATATAAGTCGAGTTCGGAAGCTCAAAAATTTTATGTTGGTCTTATTCTTAAACTCAACAAGCTTTATATTTTCTGTTGTCTCTCGTGTCCGATCAGTGGCTTTATGTAACCTGAAAGTAAGTCTGAACTTGTGAACGCGAAGTCAAGGCTTGTATTCCGATTTGGATTAGATGATTTAGGCTTTTGACCCATAATATTCGGACTTGAATTTTGCATTAGAGTTATTTTATTTGATATTTTATCGTTGACATAATTATATTCAAAATTAATTGAAAATTGAATGTTATTATTTTATCATAAATCTTATAATGTTGATAGGCTTAAATCACCAAGATAGTGTCATAATAAAGAGAGCTAACTTAGTCAAAAGACAAAAAAAATTAGGCTAGTCCGAAAATATTTGATATTGGTCGAATATTTATTTATTTGATAATAAGTTTACATATCTATATCAAGAATAAAATTGGTATTTTGCTTCGACTTGCATGGAAGGGTAAATTCGATGTTTTTTATGAGTTTTTCAAAATATTCTATATTGAATATTATAATTTTCAAAAATCATGTATATATGGAAAGATATGTTTTCGTAAGTATCTAATGTTTATCACATCTTTTGAAATCACATCTTTTGAAAGATATGACAAGTCAAATATCCCAAAAGAATTGTCACGATCTTGAAAATCCAAACAAAACAAATAACCATCTTACCTTACTTAGTGGTGGCCGAAAGTTATAAACATCATATGCTAGGGTTTTTTGCCACACTCGACAAAAAAAAAACAAAAGTTTTCCAAGTCATGACTCTCTTGCCATCATAGTCAGATTCTCCTCTAACCACCCAAGGGAGATTTCGGCCACGATACACCACAGAATCAACGTAAAACCCTTGACTTTTTTGCAGCATACTCAGGTATCATGGGCTACCTTAACTTTGAGGTTAAGGTGGTTTCACGTTGTCTATATTCTTCTATGTGTATTCAGTCGATCCAGAAAGATAGGGTTACCTGGAAAATATTTCAAATTTCGTCATTCCTGGGGAACAAGAATTTTAGGAATTCACCAAGAATCCCAACAACTGGTCGATGCCACGTCATCGGAGCATAAATGTAAGCTCATCAGTGATCCTCGTGCCGATGCGTACTCATTCATCATCCAACGGCTCACATCTCGAACTGTTGCACCTCCTCAATACTAACAGGTCATGTCACCTCACCGCGTCTATACATTAAATCGTTAATGTTATGTGAGTCGCTTGTCGATGTGTCCCTGACCATCACTAAGCCCTCCACGCCACCAGCACATTGCGGTCCACGTGACCTCGTCTCGGAGTATATATTTAAGCTCACCAATTCTCCTCGTTGCGAAGTACATGATCTTCGTCAAAGCGCTGTTGCGTATGTGGAACATCACGTTTTGGATCCAATCTCGAGCTCGGCCCCAACCGGCACGGCATGGCTCAGGCTCGTAGGCGCGGTGCACCTACTCACTGTCGAGACCGCCTCCTCCTTAGGCTCACTCAACAAATGAATAGCCCATAAAGGATTCAATGTAATGTGGAAAGGTTGATGTGTTTGTCCAACGTGTGACAAAGTTAACAAAATACATATGTTTTTATTAGTTAGTGGACCGACTTTAACAATTACTTTTTCATTTATTTGATATCGGTTTTGAGTAAATTAGTAATATATGGAATCACATTTCAAGTTTCTTTGTGCGACGATCGTTCGATTTCTATAAAATCGATTAAATTGATATAATGGGTTTTTAATCCAATAAGGGCCCAAAGTCCATTTGTCTATTAATATCTATAGTTTTGAGCTCGAGCTTATTGTAAATAACCTCGAACTCGAGCTTAAAGCTCGAAAAAATGAAACTTGCGACCTCATAAGCTTTCGAATACTTGCGATGAAGCTTGAGTTCAAGCCGGTCCGACTCATCTTTTCTTTCTATTGCATTGCTAAGCCCAAATCTGATAAAGGAATATATATGCCGAAAATTCGTACTTGTATTGTATTTTTTATTTGTATTCTAAAATACATAGGCTAATATATAGAGCTCGAAACTAGCCGTTAGAGTAAATCGGGTAAATGATATGTTCATCCTAATTTAGTCGATTCTATCTTGTTTTGATTGAATCGATCTTTGCCCTTTTACAGCTATGTCCGAATATGGTAAGTACGGATGTTTGCATTGGTTTTCATGTTCTTTAACACCCCTTATAGTTGGACTCGAATAAATTAATGAGACCCAACTTGCTAGAGATATTCTCGAACTTAGGGGAATCGAGTGCCTTAGTGAATATGTCTGTCAATTGTCTTTTGCTTCTGACAAACGGGGTCTCTATTGTCCCTTGTTGAACCTTTTGTCTGCTGAATTGACAATCAACTTCGACGTGTTTTGTTCGTTCATGGAAGATTGGATTCATGGCAATGTGTCGTGCGGCCTGATTATCACATAATAGTTGCATCGGTCTCTTATGGTCGATATGCATGTCGATCAATGTTTGCTTGATCTATACTAGCTCGCTTGATGCAGATGCCATGACACGATATTCCGCTTCCACACGTGATCTCGCCACTGTACTCTATTTTTTACTCTTCCAAGTAACAAGGTTCACACCTACGAACATGGAATAGCCAGACGTCGATCTACGATCAAAGCTGTCTATCCAGTCTGCATCAGCATATCCCGATATCTCGAATGATGAATTCTTCTTCATCCATATCCCACGGCCTGGTGTTCTCTTAAAAAATCTTAGAATTTGGTCGATTGCCTCGAAGTGAGTTGACATAAGAGCCTGCATGAATTGACTAACAACACTACCAGCATATGAAATGTCAGGTCGGTGACAGTGAGATATATAAGTTTCCCAATCAGTCGTTGAAACCGTTCGTGGTTTTTGTCCGGCTGTCCATCTTCGTGATTGAGGTTTTGTTACTTTCCATTGGTGTCTTTTTTTGGTATCAACGCAAGTTTGTCAGTTTCTTTGAGAAGGTCTAATGTATACTTGCTTTGAGAAAGAAAAAATTCTTTTTTATAGTGGGCTATTTCAAATCCTAGAAAATATTTGAGCAGTCCTAAATCTTTAATATCAAATTGTTGTTTTAGGTAGTTTTTTACACCTCCAATCTCTTCGTTGTTGTTTCTTGTAATTATAATGTCGTCTACATATACTAAAATTATATTTATGTTTTGGTTTTCTCTTTTAATGTATAAGGATGAATCTGTCATACTTTTGTGGAAGTTGTATTTTGAAAGTGCATGTCTTAATTTTGCGTATCGGGCTCTTGGTGATTGCTTGAGTCCGTAAATTGATTTATTTAGTTTTTGGGTTGATTTCGAGTTGGTGACATAGCGGTAATTTCATGTATATTTCTTCATTCGGGTCACCTTGTAGGAATGCATTTTTTTACATCCATGTGAGTTAGGCTCCAAACAGAGTTTACAACTATTGATAGGAGGATTCTAACTGTGTTCATTTTTGCTACTGGCGCCAATGTATCTTGATAATCGACACGGTAGGTTTGTGTAAAACCCTAAGACACCAGTCTAGCTTTGTATCGTTCTATAGATCCAGCATTGTTATATTTGATTTTGTATACCCATTTACATCCAACGGGCTTTTTTATCTTTTGGTAGTTGGACAATGTTCCATGTGTGATTTTTTTCTAAAGCTTGTAATTCTTCTGCCATAGCTTTTCGCCATGTAGGTTGATTTTTTGCGTCTTGAAAGTTAAAAGGTTCTTGTTCTTCCGATATTTTACTCAGATATGTCAAGTATTTTGGTGATATTTTGTTATAATATATAGTCTTGTATTGAGTATGATACTTGATTTGTTATAAAATCTCTTAGATTTGAAGCTGGACTAGTTTGTCGGGTAGATCTTCGAATTATTTGTGGTTCATCTCCCCCCGAAGCAGATTCTGTTGCATCAGATGCTTCGTTTTCATTTGATGGTTGGATTGGTTATTTTATTTAATGTTAGTTTTTTTCTTGACTCAATGATGTTAGTTATGGTAGTGGTATATTATCGGGTAGCTCATATTCCCCATTAAAATTGTATGGAAAATAAGGTTTTCTATTGATAGGATCGTAGCATTTATAACCCTTTTTGTGGAGGAATATCCCAAAAATATTGTTTTAATTGAGTTTGGTCTAATTTGTCCTTTCTTGGAATATGTACAAAGCATTTGCATCCAAATATGTAGAGATAGTTTGAGTTTATTTCTTTGTTTATAAGAATAGATAGAGGACTTTTATTATTTAGTAATGGTGTTGGTAGTCTATTAATCAAATAATTAGCAGTTAGTGCTGCGCCAGACCAGAAGACTTTTGGAACGTTATTTTGAAAAACTAGTGCTCTTGTCATTACAAGCAAGTGCCGATTTTTTCTTTCGGCTACACCATTTTGTTCTGTTGTGTTGATACATGTGGTTTGATGTAAAATTCTTCTTTTTTTTTTTTGAAAAAAGCTTTGAAGAATTTCTGTTAGTGGATTCAGTAACACTATCATATCGAAAATTTTTAACTCTTGCGTTGTATTGATTTTCGACTATATTAAGAAATTCTTAAAAGCAATAAAAAACTTCAGATTTTTGTTTAAGTAAGTATAACCATGTTGTTTTGCTAAAATCATCAATAAAGGTAACAAAATATTTAAAATAACTATAAGGTCTACAGGAGCAGAACTCCAAACATCATATGAATTAAGTCAAATACTTCTTCATGTTTATTTAAAGATACATGGAAAGGTAACATGGTTTGCTTATCAAGCTTACATGTTTCACATTTATTTGAATCAAAATATTTAAAAGGAAAACTTTTATTGAGAACTCTATCGGAAGGATGCTCGAATCTTTTGGGTAGAAGTTGACTATCATCATTAGAGATCTGAAGTACTTTATTAGATGTTATGACTATATTAGCCCGTGTTCTTGATTTCATTCACCAATCGTTTTAAGAGAAATTGGGTCTTCAAATAGTACTTTATTATGTGAGAAAATAATATTATAATTTAGATATTTGATTAATTTATCGACAGATAAGAGTTTGCAGGTAAATTTAGAATATAAAACGTTGGTTATTTTTTTAGAAAAAATCTTGGAAATTCCAATTCCATGGATTGGAATTTTATTTTCGTTTGCTACTGTGACTTTCTTTTGGGGATAACAAAGTTTTAGATTAAAAATATTCTTTTTGTTGTTAGTAATATGATCAGCTGCTCCTGAGTCGACTACTCATTCATTATCATAAAATGTATTAAAAACAACATAATTTTTTGTCGAGATGGTCATTCCTGAGCTATGTTTACCAGATCGTCAGGAAGTCCGAAAATTAACTCAACTCATTAAAATGGTGTGGATCGGATTGGAGGCGATTGATGGGCGTGATACTCCCTCGGATCCGCTAGTATTTTCAGCTTGATGGGCCCAACTTCCATAATTTTCTGGCTCGACTGGTATGGTCCAATTTCTTTGTTCTGGCCCAACAAGATTACCCCACTTTAATCCGTCATCTCTCTTTCTTTCATTCACAGCAGCGATCGTGGTCCCAAATCGCGTCTGCCCATCCCATCCTTGGCTCGACCTCGTCCGCCGCCTCCGTCATTTCCTCTGCCGTTGCCCGACCGATTAGGTCGTTTGCTCCGATACCATGACGAAAAATAGTATGTGTATTGTATTTCTTGATTTGTATTCCAAAATACATAGGCTAATATATAGAGCTCGAAAGTAGCCGTTGGAGTAAATCGAGAAAATAATATGTTATTCCTAATTTAGCCGATCCTATCTTGTTTTGATTGACTCGATCTTTGCCTTTTTTAGCTATGTTCGAATATGGTAAATATGAATTGATTTCCATATTATTCAACAAGATAACCTATTGAATCCCCATTTGCGATAATGAGATAATAATTTTGCACAAAAACGCCAACCGCTGTACCCTTACACGTGATTTGACGATTATGTTCGGAAACACAATTTTTTATCAAATTTATAAGAAAGAGCTGAACTTATTGGCGAAAATAAATACTGAAACCTAAGACCTTTCTTGATTCGAGAATGTTATTTAGCTTCATACTTGGTTTGGTTTGGTTGGTCCAAATCGAAAGGGAGAAAAGAAAAAAATAAAAGATAATTGGAAAAACAAAAAATATGAAGCCAAGTAGAGACAATTATGGCCGTACGCATGTCCGAATCTGACTACGGTCAAATTAATTACTTTGACTATTCGCCCCACTATTTGACTTTTCTTTTTTTATTTTTTTTTCGGCACTGCAAAAGTTCAAAAATAGTACGGTCCCGCGGACACAGCCAACTTGCCAGCTATTTGTCATGTTATTAATTATAAAAGTAAACGTGGAAACATACATCTAGAACAATTTTGATCTTTTTATCATCCGCATGGACAATACCAAATAATTAAATTAAATGCATCCTTAATTTATAGCCACAAGCCCTCATAATTCGATTCAATATGTTTGGATCGATCATGAGCCTCGTTAATAATCACGATATAATCATCCGTAAGTTTTGTTCTAAATCCACACATATATTATTTATGATGACAAGGAGATTAAATGCATCCCTTATCCACAGGAGTAAAAGCCATGCACGTTTACGTCCCTACAAGAAGACTATTCAACGCGCTAAGGTTGTAAGACAAATCAAATCATTCATAATAATCCTCCTCCTCACAAAAGCTTATAAATACATCACATAAACCAACTCAAAACGCAACCTCACCCAAATACCGCTCTTAACAATGACGATTTGTCTTTCAACTACGATAACCATCCCCACCATTCTTCTCCTCCTCCTCCTAACCACACTCCCAACCAAGATCAACTCCCAAGCCCCAACCTCAAAAACCTTCTCATTCACCCTAAACAAACCGCAGTTAGTCTCCAACAAGGCCGAGTATGGAGCCACCTATGTGGACGTCCTCCGAGCCACCGGCTCGACCGAACCCGTGCCCCCGTCCTTTGCCCTATGCTTCTACAACACCACCCCGAACGCCTACGTCCTTTCTGTGCGCACGACCGGTTCGCCCGCTCGCTTCGTCTGGGCCGCGAACCGGAACCGGCCCGTGGGCGAGGGTTCGACCCTAAGCCTCGGGAGGGACGGCGACCTAACCCTGACCCGGCCCGACGGGCGGGTCGCGTGGCGGAGCGGCACGGCGGGTAAGGGCTGGAGGGGATCGAGCTGACTCCCGAGGGCGATTTGGTGCTCCGCGACGGGTCGGGTCGAGGAGCCGTGTGGCGGAGCTTCGACCGTCCGGCCGATACCCTCCTCGTGGGGATTCGCTGGGCGTCGCTGGCGGGCCGGGTCGGATCGTGAGCAGGAAATCCGAGGCCGACGGGTCGGACGGGCCATACAGCCTCGTGATGGAGGAGCAAGGGCTTGTTGCTTATTGGAATTATGATGGGAAGGATAAGCGCGTTAGGTATGCGGATTGGCTTGGCGTCACTAGCGGGAACAAAGCGACCTTATCAGTGGATTCTTCGAATTCAAGGTGCTTTTAACATATTATAAACACAATTTTTTGTCAATAATTTAAATTAAATCATTTCTGTTAGAAAATACGTGAAATTTATCAAGTGGATGGAACGCGAAATTTTGAAGCACATTTAATTTTTTTTTATATATAAATATCATATTGGCTGATTAATATATCTTAATTCACGCAGTAGCTATGACCTAATTTTCCAAATCGAATCTTCGGAAGGCCGGCGCAACTACGTCATCAAAACCTTCCCATACGACCCGACCCGTTCGTTCCTGCGGATCGCTTCGGACGGCAACATACTCATCTTCACATACAACCCCAAATCCGCCGAGTGGCAACAGACGTTCTCGTACTTCCCAGACTACCACAACCGAGAATGCGCGCTGCCGTCGAGGTGCGGGCGGTTCGGCCTCTGCGACAGCGGCCGGTGCGTCGGCTGTCCGAGCCCGACGAAGGGCCTCACTCCGTGGTCGGGTGAGTGCGAGCCGCCGTCTCTGGGGCGGCGGTGCGGCGGAACGAGAGGGAAGGTGGGTTACTACAGGGTCGACGGAGCCGAGCATTTCTTGACCTTGCTGACTTCCGGCGAGGGTCCGATGAGCGCGTCGGAGTGTGGGCGGAGGTGTACTAGCGAGGGATGCGAGTGCAAGGGCTTCGTGTTCGACGGGGAGACTGGGATTTGCTTGAGGGTTCCGGTGCTTGGGACTTTGATCAGGGAAGGGAATAGCACTTCCAATTATTTAATAAATGCCCTTGGAACTAAGTGGAGAATTTTTTTTAAATGAGAAATTAGGCACATGTATTTTGTCATTCAAAGTGGTCATAAGATTTGAAGAATTGTAATCAAATCGGCGGTCTAACAGTTCGATTAACCGTGATCAACGGGACCGTTATATTTATAATGATTCAGTTAATGTTATACATTTCTTGACCGTCAAGGTTCATATTATAATTTGGATGGTTGGACTTTCTACTTTTATATATTTTTAATCGAAGTTGGGTTAGATGTTGTGCTTTATAAATGTATTTATTATTTTAAATTAAAGTAACCAACGAGTCATATGACCGTTGGTTTTTAATGTGTTGTTTTTTCCAACGATCATAGAATTGACCGTTATAGATTATGTTTACCACGAATGCAAGAGAAATATTAGTGTGTACCTCCCCAACCTTTTCGTTGCGCATACATATAGTGTGAGAGGGTATATTTTAGATCCAAGGCGGTCGAAACTAACAATGCAAAATTTAGAGAACTAATGTTTTCTCGATGATTAGACAAGGGCCGAAGAAAGAACACAAGAACCGAACTTCAACGTACGGATGATGAAAGAGATGCATTCGACGAGTGTTCGTCGAACACTATGGCAAACGAGTGGTTTTCTTTTAATATTTAAGGTGTATTTTTTTTTTAAATTAATATTGAAAATTTTTTTTTTCAAATATTGAAGGTTTATTTTGCTATAAATTTCTAAGTTGGAATGGAATGTTTATTTGCTTTAATTTATTTAAGTTATTAACTTTTTATATATGAAAAAAATTATAAAAAAAAAAGAACCGTAAAAACCAAAACCGTCACTTCTCGGCCGGTTACAACCGTAACCATGGTTACTCGGTTCGATTACGGTTATAGATTTTTACTAAACGTAAACCAGCGGTTCATAACTGGATAAACACCTCTATTTGTCATGAATGATTGTTAGATTATTTTGGTATTATTATATTTATATTAACTAGATTATGACATAATCATGATAATGTATCTTAAAGAGAAATATTATAAAGATAAATATGAAATCTTATTCAATATTTTGGTGTCATTTGCAAGACAACTCTAATACTACTAAAGTGTCATAATCAAAACATATTAAATACAATATCATCAAGACATCAACAATACAATATATTTTATCAACATCCTATATAATGATATCTTATCAACATTTAATATAATAATGTCGTCAATAACTCAACAATTGAAAACATCCATTAATTTTTATTCATAATGCCTTCCGTTTTTTAATTATTTTACGATGTTTCTGAAAATTTAAAATAAAATTTAGGAAATTAAATTCTTTTTCCAAATGATAGCTCTCCTTAAATGAAAACAAGATTATAATGACTAAATCGTAAAAAGCATCCCTCTCAAGGCGGTCGATCAACCATTAGGCTCTCTGATACCAAGAGATAAAGCAACAAACACAAAATCTAAAAACAATATCCGAAAAATACTAAGTTTTCGATTTATTAAACTCATATTTATAATATTGTTCGCATCCTTCCGTTTTGAGCTTAAAAAATTCGTCTTCTTCAAAAAGAAAAATTCTCGTAAAGCGGGAAACACCTCATAGAAGAGACATGAGCTGAAAAATTAAAATAAGACAATAAAAAAATATAGAAAAATTGAACAAGAAAGACATAATATGATTTCTAGCCCATCCTTCTGAATAGAAATGTGGTTTTAAGTTTAGAGTTTTAGAAAAGGAGAATAAATATTTACGCGAAGCAAGGATGAAAAGAGGATAGCCAAACTTTCATCTTTTCCCCTGTTTTTCACTCAGAATGGGGGAAATACAATCAATATCATCCCCCTATTCTTCATTGATGTATTATCTAAGTTTTGGTGATTGAACCATACCGGAAGCAAGACCGAGTACCGAAAGCAAGGGCGAAGACTGGAAGCAAAGGCGAAGACCGGAGACAATGGCGAGTACCGGAGCAAAGAGGATAAAGAGTCAATGTGGGACTTAAAGGACAACAGGCGATAGAGGAGCATTGAATGCAAGGCTACAGTGAGTACTGGAACTGAGAGAGTCAATTACCCAAAGTGGAAAAAGTTAGTACTCAGACACAAAGTAGACACTAGGCACAATAGAACCCAAAACGGGAAATGAAATTAATGCTCTAAGGCCAATTCAAACGCTCAAGACATAACGACTAGTTTCAAGATGCGAGTATAAATAGCTGAAGAGCCGAACGAGAAGATATACAAGTGATAAGTGAGCGAAAACGAAAACAAGAGAACTCGTGATTTAAAGTTTATCATTCTTGTAGAACGTCTGTAATCAACTGACTTTAACAAGCAATTGTAAGTAGAAGTATAAGCTAGACGTAGCTGTAGGTTACACTTGTATCTAAGTTAATCATACTTCCAAGAGTACCTTTCTTGAGGGAAGAATGAGAGACGTAGGAGTTCATGAACACTCTGAACTTTCAGAAACAACACTTGTACATTATTTACACACACACACACACACATTCACTGGTACCAAGTAATAATTACTTCCGCGTTACTACTAAGATTGAGAGAAACTAGTGAGGACCGGAACACACTGCGAGTACCGGATAAAAATGGTACTCACTACGAGAAAGAAACAAAAATCTCTAGGTGTTCATTCACACCCCCCTTCCCCCCTGCTAAACACTTAACCTACCGGTCCCGATCATAACATCCATTAACGAAGGTTGGGGGATGCCACTTCTCTCTTTTCTTTCTACTTTTATCTGGGTTTACTTTTTTTGCTTTCGTCATTCCATAGTCTTCTTATTTGTGAGCTTTTGTCTCCTCCAATTATAGTTTTTTCTCCTTTGGTGGGAGTGTCACGTAAATCTATCCATTTAGCAGCACCTGAGGATGACATAGCCTTATAAGTTCGAAGAAGACAAGTTCTTGAAGTTGAAGACGAAAGAAAGTGAAGACTATTGTAGAACTAGACTTAATAACCATGGTCATATAGAGCGGTCAAAACGGGGCGGTGGGCCGAGCCCGCCTGTAGCCCGCCATCTGGCTGGGCGGGCGTGGCTTTGCCCGCTTAGGCCCGCTCCCCAACGGGCCTAAAAAATCCAGCCTGGCCCGGCCTTTTGGCGGGCCTGGGCGGGCCGACCCACGGGTTTTGAGCTTTTTTGACAACTCTATCGTGATTTGTAATGTATGCAAACTTTATTCTTGTTTTTTCGGATTTTGTTGATTTGTGTTCATTTTTCTCTTTACGAGAACTTTCTTTCCTCGATTGATTAAACGTTATCAAGGGTGAATTTGGACTCCTTAGGTCATCTCCAACTGAAAAACGCATTCTCTAACTCAAATTCATTCTCAAACTCAAAATGCAGTAATTCTCTCGAATCGAAAAACTCATTCACACGAACTTTTTACAATTTTTCAATACTACCAACATATTTTACATATTTTCAAAACAATTTTTAATTAAATTAAATTAATTATATTTTATTAATAATCCTATTTTAAAATTAATTATACATAAACTTAAATTAAACTTTACATTTTTAATAGTATTATTTTTAAATTAAAAATTATATTTTCCTAACTGTATCCACATGCTTTATGAATATACTGATATTATATTTTATGAATATATAAATCAAATAATATGTGTTGGAGAATTAAAAAAATAATTGTAAAATGGGGTTTTAAGAGTTAAATGTATACAATTTGGGGTTTAGTTAATTAAAGTACAATGTATTGTGGAGATAAAAAAATAAAATGTAAAATGAGGTGTCAAAAATTAATTAAAAATAGAATTTAATATGCACTAGAAAAAATTTGAACCCACAACTTTTGAAAAAATAAGTCCAACCCACTAACCACTAGACCCAACAATACCTCTAGTCTCTTTTTTTATATATATTTTGGTTTTATTCTTTTTGTTTCGATTTTTTCTTTTTAAAAAACAATAAAGCTGAATCGGACCGGACCCGAACCTAAAGTCAGACCGGTTCGTAATTTTCCGGTCTGACCTATCGATCTGGTCCGGTTCTGAAAACCCTGCTTCATATATGACAAAAGAAGTCATGTCATATGTGCTTTCTTTCCTTTTACATGGTGTTTTAATATTAAACACTAAACATGGTTATGTAATTTCTAAACTGAAACGCAAAAAAGGGTTTCAAACCCATATATGAGTTTTGAGGTGGAGAGAGAAAGGACAAAATTCCATTTGGGTTTGGATTTAGAGTATCATTAGAGTACTTTTACTCTTTTTTTTTTTAATTTGCAGTATGGTTGCCTCAGCCCAATATTTGTAGTTTATAGTGAACTTATGTTTGGAAAAAGAAAAAAAAAAGAAAAGAAAGAGGTGGATTTTAGTTGTTGAAGCACAGCGAATTTAAATTCATAAATTAGAGAAGCGTCCCTAAACCCTAATTTTCGGGCCGCTGTAGAGTGTATAGTGTAGACCCGACCCGAGCCGACACTCAACGTCCAACGACGATAACAGCTGCAAAAGCAAAAGTAAAAGCTTGAAGTGAACGATTTCAAAAAGCGATCGCCAGGCCCGAGAAATTATCCGGTGCGGCTATAAAAACCACCTCGTCGGTGAACCCTCAGCAGCAGCAAAAACGATCGAGCTGGCCCAAAATGTCTCAATCGGCGACGAGGCAGCGCCGCGCTACGTCTGGGAATCTCCAAGCGACGTCGTCAAGCTCCGGATACTCGAAGCTCGACAAGCCCCGGGCGTCAGACGGAGAGGAAGATCGCGGCCTGAAATGGTTTATGCCGTTGATTGCGCTGGGGATGCTTCGATACATGAGCGCCTCATCCAATATAATACACGACTGCGATGAGGTGTTCAATTATTGGGAGCCGTTGCACTATCTGCTGTACAAGTCTGGTTTCCAAACGTGGGAATACAGGTCGATTTTGAATTGACTGATTGATTCATTGACTCGTTAAGTTGTAACTTATAATAGGCTTCATTATCTTTAGCTATGCTTACTACTCATGAGAAACTTTCATACGCTTTCATGATTTGCAGCTCCGAATTTGCTCTGAGGTCGTACCTGTACCTTCTTTTCCATAACTTAGTTGGTTGGCCTGCTTCTATATGGTTTGGGGAAGAAAAAGTAAGTGGCAACCCTCACATTTATGACACTTGTCATGTTGATTTTTCTTCTCCCGAACTTTGTTGGATACCAAAGTATTATTCAGCCAACACTGTCTGAAATTTGCAGGCGAGAGTGTTCTATGCCATTAGAGTATTTCTTGGCCTTGTCTCAGTTGTTGCAGATGCTGCCTTAGTTGTATCCCTTTCAAGAAAATATGGAAAGCGTCTCGCTTCCTATGCCCTGGCAATGCTTTGCTTAGCAAGCGGCTGTTTCTTTGCCAGCACTAGTAAGTAGTAGTACCACTTTCGTGGCACTTGCTATCACATTTCCCGAGTAAGGATTACTTGTGGTCACTGTTTGACTGGTCCACTTCTTGGTATTATATGCTGCAGGTTTTCTACCGAGTTCGTTCTCTATGTATGCTATGTCTCTGTCTTCTGCCCTTTCCCTATTTGGTAAGCACGGTGCAGCTGTTTCGGTTGCTGCAATTGGAGTTATACTTGGCTGGCCATTCTCTATCTTGGCCTTTCTTCCTGTCACGATATACTCACTGCGTAGAAGCTTTAAGCGGGCATTTATATCTGGTGTGTTAACTAGTGCTGCTCTTGTGGTAGGTCAAATCTGCCACTATCTGTCAATACAAGTGCTACAGTCATTGGTTTCTGTGTCTTTATCTTCACATTTTGTCTGTTTATGTGTTAACTAATGTTTCTTTCTTAATGTTTACAAATGACCCACAAACTTTTCAGGGATTGTCTGTGGTTGTCGACTACCTTTACTATGGAAAGTGGACTTCGTCTGTTGTTAATTTGTTGATCTACAACGTGTTGGGAGGAGGGGAGAGCCACTTGTATGGCACCGAAGGGCCACTGTTTTACCTGAGGAATGGGTTCAACAATTTCAATTTCTGTTTCGTTCTTGCTTTGCTTTTCATCGCAATGCTTCCCATAGCAAAGAAGAAGTACGCTCCGGAGCTGCTGATTACCGTATCACCAGTTTATATCTGGCTTGCCTTCATGTCTCTGCAGCCACACAAGGAAGAAAGGTAGAGCATTAATTTTTAGTCCGAGCTATTAATGGATGAAAAACTACTAGTTAATTCTTGCGTGAATCATGATTCTATCACGTTGCAGATTCCTCTATCCAATATATCCACTTATATGCGTTGCTGCCTCAGCTGTCATCGAAAGCTTTCCAGATTTATTCCGCGACAAGTACAATCCCAATGATGCCTCTGTGTTCGTCACGGTAGATTTCTCAGTTCTCCATATAGCAGTCTTTCTCTCATTTTCTCTCAACATATCTTCTTACCATTACTGACACTTGCTTTAATTTAAACGTGAGTAGATAGCAAAAGGCTTGCGTCCACTGTTTCTTGGACTCATATTATGCATGTCCCATTCAAGAACATTTTCCATCATCCATGGCTACTCTGCACCTATAGAGATTTACAAGCACTTGGAGCACCACGATGATGTTGGTGAAGGTAAGAGCCTTACTTCTTAAACAACCCATCTATCTTTTCAATGGCAGTGCAAACATTTTTTTACTAGTCTAAGAAGCTTTTTATTTATATACATACAATAGGTTCTGTGCTGTGTGTTGGAAGTGAATGGCACAGATACCCATCATCTTTTCTCGTTCCCGAGTACATAAAAGAGGTTCTGTGGATAGATGATGGTTTCAGAGGTCTTCTCCCATTTCCGTTCAACTCTTCGTCCGGTGGAACATCAGCTGCTCCATCTTATTTCAACAACAAGAACCGAGCATCCGATCTACAATATGTAATTTTGTTGATCTCTTATTCAATTTTAAGACAAATAAATATATTATGACTCCTTATACCTATTAAAATGATCACTTCTTATCTTTTTCATCTCAATTTTGTGGGTAATACTTGGCAGCTCCATGATGTGGATAGATGCACTTTCCTTGTAGAACTGCATCTCCAGAGGCCTTACCTTCCCCGTGGGAGCGACTTGAACACATGGGAGGTGACTCTCTCTCTCTCTCTGTATATATACATATATATATGTAAGTGGGATTCACCTGATGCGTGATATGTAAACATATCATCAAATAGAGTGACTTTCAATTGAATTTGAGGGCGATTCATCTTAAATCTTAAAAAACGTGAATATTGCCATTATCTATCTATCTATAGGTTGTGGCGGCTATACCGTATTTAGATCGGGAGTTATCCCCTTCGAAGTACCGATCATTCTTCGTCCCATACCTTTGGCAGCAGAAGAATGTATTCGGCTTGTATAAGCTGCTCAAGAGGATACCCAAAGAATCATCATAGATTAGATGGGACACAGCAACAACACACGCAATCAAGCGTTATAATTCGACACTGTGAGTTGATCGATTTTTTCGCTCTAAAAAAGCTAACTTTTCTTTTTTTTTTTTTTTTGCGAATCTCCATGAGTGACTACAAATTCCTGTGAGTTGTTTTTAAGTTACATTTGGTACCAACTCACTCGCTATTTAGGTCTGATGAGATAGATGTCTATCTTTTCTTTTCTTGGGACCGTTCATATTTACATATATTTATTTTTCTGTGATATTCCTGCAAGACCATTAAAATGATTTGAGGGACATCCGTGAAACAGCACCAGAATTAACAGCTCCACCATTTATTTTCATCTCCATTGTTTTTTTTTTCCTTTCCTTTATAAAAGCACTCCCTTAGCTTCTTATCTCTCAACAAGAGAAGCAAAAAAGGGAAAATAAGAAACAAAACGGCAGTAACTAAGAGTAAAAAATGGCAAAGGCTTGCGCTCTCGTCTCCGCGATCTGCATCCTTGCCCTTGCCTCGCTGGCCGCTGCCAAGCAGCCGTTCCACGTCCACGGCAGCATCTACTGCGACCCTTGCCGCGTCCAGTTCGAGACCCTCCTCAGCCAAAAGCTCCAAGGTTCAATCCTCGTTCATATTTGAGATTTTCTTTCCTCGGGATTGCAAAAAGTCAAAAAATAAGGGTGAACGCCATTTTTGGTTCTCAATGTTTGGGGAAATGGACGTTTTTTGTCTCCTGTATTTCGATATGCCACTTTCAGTTTCCAATGTTACCGATTTTGGACCGTTTTGGTCTACCGATTAATATATCCGTTAGTTTAGACGGATTTATGGGTCATGTCCCCCGTTCTTGGCTGCAAAATTCAGGTTGGCACGTCAGGTAATTAATTCCCTACGAACTAACGATTAAATTAATCGGTGGATCAAAATGGCTCAAAGTCAATAACACTGGGGAACTGAAAGTGGCATCTCGGAATACGGGGGACAAAAGACGCCCTTTCTTCCAAACAAATAATTAGAAAGTTATATCAGAATAGTACCACCCTCATGCACTCTGATCGACTGCGACCCTCACGTACTCTATCATTGTCCGTCGACAGGAGCCACGGTGAGGTTCGAGTGCAAGAACACCAACACCAAGGCCGTGACGTACACGGTGGACGCGGTGACGGACGCGGAGGGCCAATACGCACTCCCCGTCGAGGGCAAGCACGGGGACGACATCTGCGAGGTCCAGCTGGTCAAGAGCCCGCGGCCCGACTGCGGCGAGCCGATGACAGACGTCGTCAGCTCCAAGATCTTCCTCGCCAGGAACGAGGGGACCGTGTCGACCTCGAGGTTCGTCAACCCCATCGGGTTCATGACCAAAGCCGCCCTGCCCGGGTGCGGCGCCCTGCCCGAGGTCCAGGCCTTGTCCCTCAACTTCGACGATTGATCGATCATATCTATGATCAGCCTTTTGCTTCTATGTAGTAAAAAATATGTGTGGCACCGTAATAAAGATTTGGTTGGCTTCTCCTGTGCTTTGATTTTATGTATGTTGTGCGTTGGATTTTTTTTTTAAATGTTGTTGATTGTGTATTGTGTACTTCTTTCCCAACGTGGACAAAATGGAATAAAATGATTGAAGATATTAATGTAGCATTTGCAATAGGACAGTGATTCGATGCCCTGCCCATCGAGGAGGAGAATCCCCGTTTTTCTCTCTGCTGGACAAGGAGGTAAATATGTCGGTGGAGACGGACGAGAACGATGGTTCATACGTCCCGCCATATTTTCCATTAGTATCCGTCACACTAAATTAGTGAAATACCCTAATAATAACGAAACTCCCATATTTTTTCAAGAAAAATCGATATACATTATACACCGAAAAATAAATGGGAACGGAGATTTCTCGCGGGATTGGAGACGGGGCGGAGATTTTCCGATGCTTCACGGAATGGAGATAAAAAATAGCCAACAATACCCATGCATTGCATCCCATTGCCAAACTTACATTAATGTGAATTTATGGATTGGTTTTGTTATTTAGGTATTTGCATAATAATTCATTATTTTTTCGAATAAGAAAAATGAAACTTTTTAATATATTTGCAATAACCGAACCTCTCTCTCCGTCACCGCACCACACACGCAGAGACACCCCTTTCAATAGCGTAAAATCTCCGCCAATCAAGAACCATAGAAAGCGAAGGGATTTGGTGAAATTAGTTTCCAATGGCCAATTCCAATCTACCCCGTAGGATAATTAAGGTTGGTTTCTTCGATCCCTGTTATGATTTTATTTATAAGCCCTAGGTTTTTGTTTTGTATTGCTGTTGTGTTGTCGATCTTGGTGCTTTTCCTATATTTTGATTGATGTTATCTAATTCGATTCGTCTTTCCTTTGATCTGATAGGAAACCCAGCGCCTTTTGAGTGAACCAGGTAAAACCCGTCGATTGCATCTTTGCTTTTGGCAATTGTTTAATATGAACATAGAATCCAGCAAAACTCTTGAGTCGCTTTTTGAAATCATTGTATCTTTGTAACGTGCTTCGTTTCTTCTCTTTCTATTATGACACGCACACACACACATACTCTCTCTTAAGAAATGACATCTTTAGGTGCTTTCTTGAGTCCTGGTGATGTACTTATATTACTCGTTTCTCATAGTTCCTCACGAGCTTGCAAAAGATAATCTTTGAACTTTTGGCTGAGTTTTTTTGGAGAGTTGCCTAGCGACAAATTCAAGACAATATCTGTTTTGATTATGTCCTTGGTGTGTGAATGCAGCCCCAGGAATAAGTGCATCTCCATCAGAAGACAATATGCGATATTTTAATGTTATGATTCTGGGCCCAACACAATCTCCCTATGAAGGTAAACACTTCAAATTTCTGTTACACTGAAGCAAGGATGAGATCCTCTGGGCATTCCTTATATATTTCCTGCTTCAAGTGATGATGTTATGTTTGTGAATTTCCATCGTAAGATATATCGGTTGTTCAACTTTTTCGACCGGAAGGTTTTTTTTTTTCCATGATGCTCGGTATTGTTTGTCAAATTCTTATAGTTTTGGACTGGAAAAAGGCAAGATTTGGGCAGACGAAAACCTGTCTATCATTTTCTATGGTCTCTTTGATTGTAGAACTGGGCGGTGTCAACTGTACAACCAAATCTGCCTGAACCTTGCCTTCCAAATATCCTAGTTTTGAAATTAAAATAAATATGCGTGATTTCCTTTTCCTCCATGTTTCTTTTTTCCTCAATGGCCGTACTATACAGGAGGTGTATTCAAGCTGGAGTTGTTCTTACCTGAAGAATACCCAATGGCTGCACCCAAGGTACTTCAGTTTATCTGCATTTATTTCATTGAGGCTTTGTTTTTATACAGTTTTTCTTGTTACATCCCCTTGGTTCTACTCATGAAACAGTGATTGTGTTGTTACCCATATATTTATTTTCTAGTTAACAGCTTTTCCATTTATCGCTTTTTGCATCACAAGCTATTAAGACGCGATGCTCATGAAGCTTCTGAAAAATTGGATATTGGATTTCCATTTCAATATCTCATGCGTTGCCGATTGAAGTGGATTTTAGCAGAAGCCTCTTTTTTAGACTTTTTAAGCTGTGTGATCAAAATTTCTTGCCAAGAATAAGATTATCTAATGACATTTCTGTAAAAACTTTGTTGATCAAAATCTGTCATTTTATACATATTCTCTAACTCGACTCTTGTACACAGAATTGATAGCCAGAAGCTTTACATCGAACGGTTGATCGTAGATATATGACGATTCAAGTTCCAGATTTCTTTTTGACCTGTTTCTGATACAATGTTGAAAAATCTGATCTTTCTAAAATCTTGAGCAGTTAGAGTGGTGCATCATTCATATTATTATTACCAACAAACTCTAATATCTGATTATTTAAACCATAATTTCTTACAGGTTCGCTTCCTCACAAAAATCTACCACCCAAACATTGATAAGGTCTGTTATGATAGCTTTTAATCATCTTTGTTTATATGTTTTGAGTCCACTATTCTCACACCCGTATGATCTCATCGAATCTGAGTCCAGCTCGGAAGAATATGTCTGGATATTCTCAAGGACAAGTGGAGTCCTGCTCTTCAGATCAGAACTGTTCTTTTAAGGTGATGAAACAAATAATAGCCTTTTTCATTATATAGAGACGACATCAATTCAATGCAAACAATGGATCCATGATTTTATTTTTTGTTTGATATTTACTCGTTAGCATTCAAGCCCTTTTGAGTGCTCCGAATCCCGATGACCCGCTCTCTGAAAACATCGCCAAGCACTGGAAATCGAACGAGGCAGAAGCTGTTGAAACGGGTATTCATTGAACCGAACACTATCCAAACATTTACTTCAATTTGATATCCATACATATTATATATTATGATCGCAACTTAATTACATTTGTATTTGGCAATAATCTTGCAGCTAAAGAATGGACCCGGGTTTATGCGAGTGGTGCTTGAAGATGTATCTATCACCTTGAGTTTTACTGAATAACTGGAAATTGTGTACCGAATCTCTTGTGGAAATGCAAGTTTGTGGCGACGTATGATGTTATATAATATAAAACAAAAATGGTACTGCAGTTTTTCTTCATAGTTTGGAACTGTTACGTCAACAGCAAGTCATGTCATATTAAAATGTTTCTTGTGAACCCATATGATATACCCTCGTCAACTTTTATGTTTCTCTATATGATGATTATGTTAGGCAAAATCTTTCCATTTTATTATATATGAGTTGGAAAGTGTATGACATATGATATGGCCGGTAATGTTATCCATAATGTAAATCATGGCTATTCACGCGGTCGGTTTTTCCCTCTTTTTATAGAGATTATTATTAGGTTTCTAATTAAAGATGTCTCATTAAATTGAGATTAGAACTAAACATGCAAACTACGTGAATTATGTAATCTCATTAGGACATAATCTACATTAAGACATATTCAGATGTGATTAGGCTGACTTAGAGTGTATGTAATCTATATAAGGGCATTAGCTAGTTATAAAGATTTTCCCCTAAATACATTGAGCCTCGTTAAATTAAATCATTGACCACTCAGTTTTCAACACTCTTTTTTTTTTTTACTTTTTAATACTTATATTCTCCCTAGTGAAAAAGAAAGAAGGAAAAAAAATAAGCTGGGTTGAATGGTCGTAAGGTAAATTATATTCTTGGGTAATCGATTTCTTTGACTGAGGCATAAAGATGATATCTGTAAAGACGACATAATGATGAAATGTAGTTATAATATTAGCTGAAATATGAAGGTTGCTAATAACGCATTGAAAATTGACGAATACTATTTATGTGACTAATTCATGTGTGGCAATTGGCAAATGTAGTATGTATTACCATTTACCGCAATGTAGTAAGAGATTTAACATTTTTTTTTCATGCATAATTTCTTAGCATTATTCCAAATATACTCGTAGAAGCTCCCTTCCACCACTATACGACACCTCAATGTTGCCACTCGATGATGCAACGGCTATATTTATATATATGGAAGCGTACAAAAATCTTGATCTGCCATCTTTAGATGTAAATATTTATATTATCAGATTTCCTAATATATGACAGACATACATAAATAAAGATGACCCTGGTGCTGTCGTACCATATTCCCACTATCGTCTTTTTGTTTTTATAATTTTGTTTTTTCATTTATTAATCTTTCATATTACTACTTTTTTCAACTGTGCGTTTTTTTTTTCTGTGGTCCCATTAATATATATATATATATATATAGACATATTCTGAAAAAAAAAATCAGCTTTTATGATCGGTGAACCCCTCAAATCCTGTGTTTTCATCTGCTCCTTTTCAACTACATTTCCTTAGTTGTGATTTTAATAAAGTTCGAAAACTTTTCTTAGAAATCACACAACCTTTATGGGGCAGAGATATTTGCTAAAATTGCAGATCCAAACATGGTTCGTCACAACGGCACTATATTGGCTGGAATGACCTTTTCGGAACAGGAACAGTGGCCTCCGTGCCTAAGTTTCGGGCCCGATCAGAAGTGATGGAAACCACAAACTAAGACTCGACAAATGACAAAAGGGTTGCAAATGAATTTATTTTTGTTTTTCGATTTGAGATTCGAATTCAAAATTATTCGAAAATCGAATTCGAATAAAAATAGTTCTTCTATTCTAATAATATCTAATACGAACACAAATATCACATTATTCAATTCGAATTATTTAATATATGTTTAAATATACTATGTTATAATTCAAAATTAGTATACCATTATTTATATTTTTTACTAAATTGATTTTACGGAAAAAAATAGAAAAATAAACTATAGATTCGAATCGAATATATTCGAATATAATTTGAATCGATTTTAGGATTCGAATAGAAATGTATACAAATACAAATATTTGAAAAGATAATCGAATGCTAATAGACTATTGTGATATTCGATTCGTTTATAATCCTACTAGTTAGCAATGGCGCGGGGGCGGGATGAGGCAAATCCTTGTCCCCGTCCAGTCTCCAATAAGCAAATGGGGGCAGAATTATTCACCATTCCCATCCCCCGATGATTTGTCGGGTTTCTATATGCGCATGATCGTCGTGTCGCGACTTTTCTAGTACATAATATTTTTAACTTCTTATATAGTAATTTAAACAATAACAAAAATAAAACTCATCTGAGAAAATTAATAAACATATATAAAAACATGTATATTATTCAGATTATCGGAAGAAAGAGAGAAATGATAAAAAAAATAGAGTAAAGAATATTATAAAGGATAGTTAAATAATTTGTAATATATATAGCGATTTATTTTCCGTTGGTAGCTTTAAATCATATCCCAAGTGGTGATGAATACATCAATGCAATGCATATCGATGGAGCCAGAAATTAATCATGGAGTAGACTATAATTGACTTCTTTTTGAGAAATTTTCAAAACTCTACATATTATATTATATATATATATATATATATTAAGCATTGAGTGAACTTACGGATTGTTTTGTGTTTTGTGAGTGTCGGTCAACATATAATTAAACCGGAGTGTTTGTCTCCATATGTCAAAGGGGCCACAAAATTTAAAAAAAAATGTCACCTACTTTTTTTTTTGTTAATTTCCATTTTACATCATATTTGCACGTTTTCTTATTTGTTGCTTGTGGGACTCATTACCAGAACCTTCTAGTTCACTTGTTTGTGGCATTTTATTTAATTAAACTTACCAAGCTTATAAGCTACAACTACAACACACTACAACATAATTCGAGCTTCAAAAAAAATAAATATTTGTAAACAAAACCCAAATACCAAATTTCAGACATGGGAAGCATTGTATCAGGTTAGGTTAGGTCAGGTCTCAGAACAGATCAATAATACTAAAACCCATCATCATTTAATTATATATCTATATATATTTTTTGTCTACAATAATAAAATAAAATACGGACACAGTCCCACATTGTAATTAATTGAACCCAACTACCCATACAGACAACAATAAAATAAGACGACCACACAGACCGACCATCTTCATAGTAAAGAATCCTAAGTACTGTGTTGCCGTTGCCACCGAAATATCAACACAATAAAATAAAATATAAAAGAAATGTTTCATATAATGAGAATATACTGTAACCCAAACAACAATACATGTCTACAAATGAGGTAAATGAAAAATATAAAAAGAATTGATCTTTTTTTCTTTTACTAATTCAAATATTTGAGAACGAAGAAAAAAATTCAAATGGGAAACGATCATAATCATCCTTTCTTTTTCCCTTCAAGAGCTCCCTCTCCAACGGCATTGACACAGCTTTGTTCTTGTCTCGCGATCATGGATTTGTTTCATTACAGGAAAAAGGACGACCGAGGTTGAATTGAAACAACGAATAAGTACAACGGACAAAAAGGGTGATATGATAACTAATCTATTTCGGTCTCTCTCTCTCTCTCTCTCTGGCTCTAACCGGGTCTCTGATTTTGGCTGATACGGAGATTATTATGCTTGCGGGCCCGAAGAAGAAGAAGAAGATGATGTTCTTGAATGGATTGTAAATATGGCAAGTGATTTAAAGGACTCTGTGTGATGTGATGATGATGCTGATGATGATTCTATGGATTACTGTAATAATGCCTCACCGAAGATTCTATAATCTCAGGACTTGGAGACATCATTTCTTTCACACGTTCGCCTCCTCTGTATATCTTCAACGTCGGCACGATCGTTACATTTTCGGATTTTGCTATTTCTGGGCTCTCTTCGATATCCACCTTTCGATTTAATCGATAATCGTTACGGGTGAGAACGAAAAATGCGAATTTTTGTAGTTATGGAGGATAATATCATATTTACCTTGAGGAAGTTGATGGAGGGATATCTGGTGCAGAGCTTGTCCAAGAACGGAGAAATCCCGTCGCACTCTTTGCTCGAAGACGCACTAAAATGAACCACAGTTGTGCCTGAAAAATGATTTCCACAATGTTTATTTTGTAAAAAAAATAAGGCCCTCGAACGCAAAATGAGTAACGAAGATCGAATCTTGATTTTGTAAGAAACCGAAATTTTTTCTCACCTGGCGAAGAAATAGCGGCACGAAGCCGCTCGAGCCCAGCGATCGACTCGACCTCCCTGCCGAATTTCATGTTGCGCACATCTTCGCCACGGGACTTCTTCAGAGCCACTTGCGCGTGAAACAGTGACTCCGCCACGTCATCGTCGTACGGTAGTTCCCTTCTCAAGACCTCGTAATCTCTTACTGCTTCGTTCCATCTTTCGAGCTATATATTACATATATATATATATATATGCAAGAAAAAATATATTCAATGTAAACTCAATAGATTAATACACTTGAGCAAACAAAACTTATTAATAAAAAGAGTTATTGATTAATAAATAAGTTAAAAGTTATTAATTTATACACATTAATTATCATTTTATTAATTTATAATGAAATACTTATTTACAAACATCTTTCAAGCTTCACTATCATGTACACATATCTCATGAAGAGCCAAATCTGAAAGAATCCTTCAATTTTTTTACCGTATTGTGCTTCTTCTTCTGTTCAATGATAAAGAAAGTTACAGACAGAATTCAAACTGATTTAAAAAAAAAAAAAAAAAACAGAAAGCAGCGTCATTTTCAAGAAACCTTCATAAATCACTTATATGTAATGATACGTCGTATATAAGGGATTAATAATTTATATTTTATATGGGATCTATAAAAATCATAAAAAATATGTATTATCTTATAATTTTATTAATTTAGTACCTTATCCTCGAGCCGGGACCGACAAAAAATTCTTAGAGAGTTTATTAAATAATAGAATATAAATTTATCGAGTTTCTACTATACTCTGAGTTCCCTCACAATCGCATTGATATATATATACACACACCATAAAAACCTTACCTTGATGTAAGAAGCAGCCCTTCGAAGCAAAGCTTTGGTGTAATTCGGTCGGATTCGAAGGGCTCGATCGCAATCGTCCAAAGAACATTCCCACTGGCCGAGCTTAAACCAGCAAGCCGCTCTGTTACAGTAGAGAACCGAGTTCGTGGGGTCCAGCCTCAAGCCTTCCCCGTAAGCCGAGCACGCCTCGGTGAATCTCTCGGACTTGAACAGGTCGTTTCCGCGGACCCGGGCCCGGCCCGCTAACTTCACGTTGTTGAACAAAATCGCAATCTCGGGGTTGTGAGAGTCTACTTGGCGGGCCCTCTCTATCGAAGCGAGTGCATCATCGAACCTGCGTATACAACAAATGTGAACGAACACTTTTAATATGCGTAAACAGAAAATTTGATGCTTACTATACCAAAGTCTCAGTGCTCAAACTTTCAAGTGTGCCGTTTTGGTTCCTAAATTTTGCCAAACTTTACATTTTTTGTTCTTTTACGGGTTCTTTAGGTCAGAAGAACCAAAAATGATAGATTTTGCAAAGTTTAGGAACCAAAATGACACAATTAAGAGATCGAGCACCAACAGTGAGACTTATGTATAATATAAGCATGAAATTTGCGTTTACTCTTTTAATAACACTTATTATTTTTTCCATATTATAAACTTACCTCCCCATTGCTAAGTCAACTTGTGCCCTAATGAATAAAGGGTACGCATCGAAGAGCATGCCAAATATTTTCGACTGCGAGTGAGAGCGTTCGTTCGTTGATGCCTCGGGTTTAGGACCGTTCGAAAGGGCTGAGGACGCTTCGTCCACCTGGCGGAGCTTTAGGAGGGCTTCGGCCCTACACGCGAAAATCTGAAAAAAAAATTATTCAAATTATCAGAGAAAATCCAGCTTAATCTTCATTTTCTTGCATTAATATTACGAGGTTATTGCGATATAGAAAAAAAAAACAGACCTGTGGCGAAGAATCAACTCCGTACAAAATAACAGAATCGATTTCCTTCAACGCGTTCCTCCAATCGCCGATTCTTCGGGAATCGAAGCACTTGCTGAGATGCTTCTCTATCGATTGAAGCTTGTGAAGCTCTGCGGGATCCGGTGAATGCCCTTGGAAACAAATGTGCTTTCGAGCATTTTCGATCTGCCCTAAACTGCAAAAAAAAACGCTCACATGAATCAGATTTCTGTCTACTGAAGAAGAACATTCTTGATAGAAAGAACCAACGTGGCGCTAACACTATCAAAACAAAAAAAAAAGACACGAATCTTGTATTTTTCTGGTTTTTCTTATTACAAAACAAAATTAAGAAAAACGGTGGCGCATTCCCATGAAAGCAACGGAACCATAAAAGACCATAAAGTACAAGATAATGTTAGAAGAGATAGGACCAGCGTAATGTGGTGGGCCCCCCTTCACCATTACATTTGCCTTCAATACAAGCAATCCATTGACAGCAAGAGATTGGATCAGATCCACAACAACGAAGATAGATAAAAAGAGAAATCCCAACATTTAATATACATTATTGCCAGCTCATTTGCATCGTTTCAGCGGCAATTAATCACATGACTCAGCAGCAAATGTAAGAATCAAGAATCGTTAAGGCAACAATTGTAGATCAAGAACCCTATTAAGGTTCGAAGCTACAACTGCAATTTGAACTAATACAATGCTCAAAAATCAAAGAAAGATCGATCTTTGTTAACAAGATTTTCATCAAGAAACAGGCAGATAACCTTAGTAAGAGCAAAGATCTAATCTTTTTACGAGAAGAACAAATCGAGATCCAAGATTTAAACAGATATGACGTCACTCACCTCAGCAACAAAGAACCCAATCGGTGGTGGGCCCTCACGTAGCCCGGATCCAGCCGAATGGCCTCCTCGCATTCCTTAACAGCCTCGGAAAACCTCCTTAAACTCATCAAGGCGGCGGCTTTATTACACCTGTAGGCTGCGTTTGAAGGAGACATTGATATGGCTTTGTCGTAGAGCCCCAATGCTTCGGCGAAGTGGCCCTTTTTGTAGCTCTCGTTTCCCATCCTCTTCAGCTCCTCAGCGTCCGTTCCACAGCCCGCCGTGGCCGTTCGCTTCGCCGGAGCGGCCGAATCGGGCTTCGACCCGGATCCGACCCCACCACGGATTATGCTTCCGTGGCCGTAGTTCACCGACCCGGAACCGAGGACGTCGGTCTTCGGGACGCGTGTCGTGGCCATTCCGGTCTTCAGGAACCGACCTGACGGGCAGATGTTCCCGGCGGGGAGGACGCCGGTTGTCGGCGCCGGAGAGCTGACGGAGTCGCATCCCGAACCGGAAAAGATCGAGCCGTGAGAGCCGATTGATCTGGACCGGGTGTGGCATGGCCTGGCGGCTTTACTCGCCGGAGACGGCGAGCTGTCGATGGTGAGCTCGCCGGAGTGGCTGTTGGGACTCGACGCCGGTTTCCTGGGCAGCACGGCTCGGTCGGGGCGGCCGGATACGGACCCGGATGAGCTCGAACTGCTGCTCGTGGCGGTGGTGGTGGTTGTCATTGATGGACCGGAACCACCGGTTCGGGCGGACCTGAGGGGAGAAACCGGCGAGCCCAGATCGAGTTCTTTGAAGTCCGGTTTGTTGCCGTCGTTAGCGTCCTCGCTGCCGAGGGTCGCCGCATTCTTCAATCGATCCGCCAGGGTTCGAAGAGACTCCGACGACGACGACATTCTCTTGGCCACACAAACACACACGCAAACACAACTCCTTCAAAGATTGCGAAAAGGGCTTGCGCGTGTGCGCGTGCCACAATGTGAACTGAGAAATGATAAACCTAAAGGAGTGGAAGAGAGGTTTCCCTCAGACGGAGATCTCGTGAAAGTTCGAAGAGTTGAGGAAAACTATGAGAATAGAAAAAAGAATGTGAAATTTTTATTACAAGTTCGAGCAATTGAGGGCAAGAAAAAAATATTGTTTTTTTATTATTATTCTTATTTCGGTTTTAAATTAATTTCCTTCTCACCTTCACCTGCTGTTCACGAGACAGCTAAGCTATGTCTCTTCTCCACTCTCTCTCTGTATTTACTCATTGCCCACATCCCCACACCTTTCTCTGTCTCGATATTATTATCATAGAGAGTGTATTTTATAATTGCGATCTGTATTATTGATATATTATTGTTAAATTTGTTTATTTGGGTGAATATATATGTTGAGATTCCTACCCCACTCGTGTTTATAGTGCGTGAGGGACACTCTCCCTCTAGGGGGTGCATTTGTCTCTTTACAACGGGTATGCCGTGGAGTAACGGTTTTCCTATAATTCTTTACCGGGCGATTTTCTTTTATCGAAATTTGCCTCAACTGAATTTTGCATAATAAGCTTAGATTGAAAGCAAGGTTTTACAATTGAGTTTTCGAAGTACGATAGAAAAATTTACTGATTTAAGTTTTTTTTTCAAACAGAATACAATCGGAGTGAAATTGGTGTACAAATCTGACACGCTCAAATACTAGCAAGTGTACTAGGTCGTGTGCGTAGTATAAAACGGACGTGAGTCCGAGTATCGAATCCACAGAGATAGCTCGATTAATTCTAAAATATTATTCCTAAATTTAATTTAGACTAAAAATATATTTTTTTATATTTTTGAATGATTTGATAAAAGGGACAAAAACGCAAATTATGATAAAAACAAATAAAATAAATATAGTGGAATCAAATAACGACAAGCGTGATTAAAACACATAATCGACACAGATTAATCATACGTCTTCATGCAATCGACTTTACCTAATCAATATAAATCTAGTTAAGGTAGAAATTCCTAACATACGTGCTACCCTATGCGATAGTGAACCAATCAACTATATTCATATATGACTGTAGTTACTCCGCATGCATTTGCTTTTATGAATTTCCCCGAGTTTAGACGCTTTCGGCGCCTAAGATCTCGGAAACCACACATACGAAACCGAATTCCATCTCTGGTCGGTTTTACGTCGTGGTATTCCTTGTTTATTATTCTAACCAGTCTAATCACTTATACAGTCTCATAAACCTATCAAGAATCAAACATATGATGATCAAGCATACGCAGGCATTAAACGCAAACAAGAAATACGTAACTCAACTCATACGATTAGGTAAAATATGAATAACATTAATAGGAATTCATAATCCGGCCTAATATGGCCTCAATCACAAAAGAGATTACGCTAGCATGATCTTAAACGAAAACAACGACGAAATCATAGAAAACATCGTTGACACGTCTAAATAAAAAATATAAATTCGTCTCTCACGGTGTTCGGATTGTCACGCCGTGTTCCCTCGGAGTCTCCCGTCGTTGCCCGTATATGCGCCCCTTCGTGAGTTGCCTGCTTCAGGTTTTGGGGTTGCGCTGGCGAGTAGGATGAGAACTGCGTGGTTGGGGTAGCTGCTTGCTTCTATGGAATATTCTTTTCGGCTGTGGGAGTCACGGGCTGTGAGAGAGGGGAGAGAGCTGTGTGCTTGTGAAATTGTTCTGCCGCTTATCGATCCCTCTCTTTTGCCTCAGCTTGTCCCTTTATATAGGGCTCAAAACTTATTCCACCCGACCTAATCTTTAATGGGCCGAGTAGAGAAAAGATCTCAACAGAATTTTCAAAATCCCGATCATTTAGCTCTTTCTCTCTGTTATCTGTTGAGAATAAAATATAAACATAAATATATGATATCCGAATAAACTCATATAAATAATGATCGAAAACACACTTCAACGGGGTATAAAAATAACGTAAAATCCTAACTTATCAAAATCGATGCCTTTAAAAGTAACAAAATATATAATTTTTAAAATAAAATGATATTGGGTAAGAGTATAGTAGAAAATTAAAAATATTTGAACTTTGCTAAACAATATGTGCCTAAAAAAATTGTTTTTCAATAAAACATTATTGGGCTGAACAAAGTTAACCAACATCGTTTTAAGTCGAACTATGTCATAGGTTTAAAAGATTATCTCTTATCTACCCAATTGGTATAACCTAATTTCATTAAAATTTTGACATGTGCACAATATAGAGCAACCCCATATTAATTACCTATCCAACGTGTTAATCATCCACCCCCTCTAGATATTGTGCCACATGTCAAATTCTTAATTGAGTTAGGTTATACCAACGTTTTAAAACACGTATTGGGCAGACTGTCACGTTTTTGTTACGATAACGCGTAGCGTAAATAGCGCAACATATTATATGGGTATTTTGGAAAAGTCATTAATTAATAAAATAACATCTATACTATATAATGGGTGATAATAGACAAATAAATAACTGCCAATTTGTTTTCAATTTTATCGGTCAATTTAAATTATAAGGATTATTTTGCTCTTAATGTTTTTATAATGACTATTTTTCTTGATACTAATTAAAAGTTAATAAAATAATATATATAATGAGAACAAATATATAATTGAATAATAAAAAATTTTAAATATAAAAAAATATTAGGAGAGGATATTATTTTAATCGTCCGTGATAGAAAAAATAAATAGATTTTGTTTAATTGTATATATCATATAAATCACACGAAATAACTATAATATTGTTATTTGGTGGAAAATTACAATAGAATTATAAAATAAAAATAAATAAAAAGAAATAAAAAGATAAGATACAGTAAAAGAATTAAAAAGATAAAATGGAATAAAAAACGACGCTATTCCAGATGCCGTTTGAATTAAAAAAACGGAAATCTACTCTTAAATTCCAATTGATAAAAAGTTCTTATTAGTCTTATGTCAGAAAAAATTAGGGTAAAGTACATGTTTGAAACTTATTTTGCTTATAGGTACCCATTGGACAATAATAGCCGTTGGAATCTTAGTTATTACGAATTTACCTAACTTTTAACTTAAATAAACAAAATAAAAAAACCCTTAAATTGAACGAACCCAAATCGACAAACTGCTCCAAGAACACAAATCGAACACACAACTCCAAATTCCGTCAAAGCCTCCCCGATTTGTCTCGTTCCCGGAATTTTGTGCCCCAAATCGAACGTTGGACATTCTCCAAATCTCTTGCGGCTGAAATCAAAGGTAAGTTCGATATTTTTGCACATTTTCAGTTAGCACACTTGATTCAGATAGATTGGAATTTCGATAAGGATTTCGATTAGTGTATGAGTTATGGGCTTGGTTATCGATTTGATATTTTTAATGTTTCAAATTTTGGTTTTTTCGGGGATTGCCATTACTGAAGTGAATCACACGCCCATGTTTGTAAGATTCATATGGAACAAAAATTGATGGAGACGGACAATGCAATGAAGCTATAGGAAATCTCTCCCGCAGTGTACTTGGCCCGTGAAAAAGAGATCGACTGATTCTGATTATACCGGTATGGATTGAGACTCTCCGTAAATAATTTGATGGGCTTCTTTCTTTCATCTTCTTTTTCTTCTTCTGTGATTCATATAGATTATGAGTGACGTTAAAAAGATAAATAGCTGGTTTTCATGTAAGGCAAGATTAGAACATTCTTTGATATTTGTCTTATATTTTTCTATCCCCTTTTCGTCTCCATTGTTGAATTGGGCTAATATTCAATAGTTTATGAGATTTATTTGATTCTGCATGGATGAAACGTAATTCACATAAATAATAAAGTCGAAATCTTGAGATTTAATTTCATTGATTCAGTGGATCAAATGATATTAATTCCATGTTTCTGCAGGATTAACTAGACATAGTCTATCTCACATGTACAAGGTTGACAAACTGATGGCGGACAACGACTCCTACACCAAAGACGGCATACTAGACTGTAACCAAAAGTCGGCGAACAGAGAAAAAACCGAAAAACTAAAAGGCGTGTTGATTTATCCTCGGTGAGCCCTCCGACGACTTTACAATCTTTCTAAAACCCACTTTTGCTCAAATTCAAAGGACTTTGATTTCGTCCGACAGTCATCGAGTACTGCACGAGGCTAGCTTACCACATGATAGGCACGAACCTCGTCAACTGCCTCACTATCCGCCTCGGCCAAGACTATGTCACCGCCTCCAACAACGTGACCAACATGGGACTTTTATTTGGGAGCTTGTTTTATTTTGTTGGATGTTGTTTATTTTGTATGAAAACTATTTTATATTGTTGGATGTTGTATGAACTAACTGTAATTTGCTCTGTATTGTTCGTGTAATTTTTGGGTTTGGCAGACGAGGTACAACTAATAGAGTCGTTATGTACCATAACAATGTAAAAGAATGTACATTAAATGAAGACGTAATGGTACGTTAAACGCATTATAATGGTACGACATATTAATAACCATAAAAAATGATGAAAATCTGTAAAGACAATATGGATTATGTCCGGAACAATTTGTGACATTATCTGACACGACATAGAAGTTTCATCTGTCAGAAATTGTACTATATTTATCTTTAAAAATTTTGGTACTACAAAATACTTACAAATGGTACAATGTTGCATCGCAATAAGGTACATTAAGAAGGAAATATATGGTACCCTATAAATATTAAATTTGGTACATCTTAGAGTAAGCATTTTTCGCCGCCGTTCGCCAAAGATTTAGGTTTAGGGTTTACCTTATTTTACATGTTTTTCCTTAATATTCTATTTATTTACTAATTTGAAACTATGTGAATTGCAATATTAAACACTAACCCCAACACAAAATGAAATAGTACCTCCATATGCTTTGATGCCGTACCATAATAAAACACGATGAAGTACCTTAACATGGTAAAACATAGTACCAAGACAGCAAAACATGTAGTACCATATTTTTTCGGTCCGTATACGACCTTAAACAATAGTTTATTACCTTAAACGGATAAATATTAAATTAAAGATCACTAAAAGAATAAATTATTAAGTTATAAACATCTTATTCATAACATATAAGTTGAAGTTTTCAATTCGCAAACTACATAGTAGTAAGATGTTGTTGCAAGTATTATTCTCTTATTATGAAACTTGGGTTTGGAATGGTTAATCCAAGCAAGTAAGGGTTAATCCATAAATTTGATATCAACTGAAACACATTATATACATATGTATAATAAAATAGTTTCACATAAAAAACTAATGCGAACGGCGACGAAAACGTTTATCCTAATATGTCGTACCAACTTGGTAAAGGATGTTGTACTATATATAATTATATTGTCGTACCATATTATGGTATGGTATGACACCACAAGTATTTTGTTTGCAGTACCAAATATTTATAGTCCATCAAACAACTTCTGAAAATCTTCGACATCTCTGACACCTTTTGATCATCTATACACCCTGTGATATGTCAGAAAATCTTTGACGTGTCAGAGATTGTCTTTTAGTCTTTAGTTTAACGGCTTCGTTTATTGCGTACCTTTTTATTTATTGATGTAGTACCCATTTTAATTGGTTAAAGTGCCATATTAATATATACCTAATGTTAATATAATAGGGTATCAAATATAGTTATATAGTCCTACCATTTCATATTTTAACAAAATACAGCTATAGCAGAAAAGACATACGCCACAACCATTCAACAATGAGTCTATAACCAATATACATCTAACGACACCATCAACAACCACAAATTCTGTTCGTAAGCAGCCAAGTCGAGTCAGCAACACCCACCCTAATTTCATCCCCACGTTTCACTTTCATCTTAATCATGTCAAATTTCCATCAACAATAAGAGTGTATTCTTCTTATACTCACACAATGCAAACGTCCCCCCACCAACTACAGTTGGAGACATCATAACTTCTGACAACATGACAACCTGCTAAAAATAATACGACAAATTGTGATAAATGGTACTGCTAGATGTCTTATAAAGATACGACATAACATAAATGTACCATAGCTTATAAAGGTGCATCATATAAACGATTTAGGTACCATATAAACACCAAACACGTATCATGGTACATAATATACATCAAAAGATATTGCATAGAAAATATGTTAAAAATTAGGAATTTCCGACAAATAATCTCATTTGCAACCAAATAATGATCTCCCAAACTTACAACTCATAGTAGAACCTTTTTCATGGGGCAAGAGCGAACCTGCTTGCAAAGTCTAGCCAAGCAAAGATCTCATCAGATAATCTTGCATCTGATATCTTCAAAATCCGATGCCACAAAGAGATAAAAGAATGAGGGAGGGGGATGCCCCGACCAATGAGCCATGAGACAAGACGTTAGCAAGTTATTCAAAATGAATTTCCCGGACCTGCTTTGGTGTCGGTGATGACGGCCTATGTCATTCTTTGGATCAATATGTCCAAGAGGATCGAAATCCACGGTCCATCCAAGGCATCTGACAACCCTATGGTGCACTTGCCATTGAACACAAAATTGTTTTATTTCTCTTTGCCTTCGAGGAAAGGGCGTACCAAGTTACAAACTCCGAGAAGCTCCACCCAAAATGACTCTTAGTCCTAACAAAATCAATTAAACTTCAGGGAGCTAGAGAACATCTCCTTCGACCTTAGCAGCCTCATTCGACTCCTTTATCCCGCCAAATATAGGCCGATAGCTGATTGATACGGGTCGAGTAATTGAGACAGGAAGAAGCCGATACTCAAGATGTAGCGCTGTCGGAAAAAATAAAAAATTTCAGGCAGAAATTGAAGTCATCGACATTCGCTCTTCAACGCACCACCCTTCGATATTCAGCTTACCAACTTCGCTCCAGCTCCAGCTCACTACATACATTTCGATTTTGTTAAATTGAGGGTTCCTTCCTAAAATCAATTGGTGTTAGGAGGATGAGGGGCCTCTTTGATTTATATATTGAGTCGGGTGATGTTAATTTCCCGATGCGGGACAAATAATTTCAACACGCTCCCTTACGTGTGGCACGATTCAAAACCTAACACGTGGACATATCAAATCGGGTGGCGGTGAGTCAATCAGGCGCGATAACCCGCAAATCAAACCCGCTCTGATACCATGTTAAATTGAGGGTTCCTTCCTAAAACCAATTTGTATTAAGAGGATGAGCCTCTTTGATTTATATATTGAGTCGGGTGATGTTAATTTCCCGATATGGGACAAATAATTTCAACAGATTTAATCGAAAAAGAATGAAAGAAAACCTACCTGACCCAACAAGACATTGCTGAACTTACCAAAATGAGTAACCCGCGACGGAATGGGTCTCATCGGAGCTTTTTTCGACATTGTTACATGTTGACAACGGACGAAGAAGATGACACTGAAAATCGATCAATTTTTTTTTCTATTCCGGTCGATTGATTCAAATTAGAAAAAAAAGAACAATTTAAAATGAAAAGGTGATGCAGCGAGGGTAAACGGTAATTTCGGACGAACAAGGAGCTAACTGTAAAAAGTTAATCCCACTAGGTACCTCAGAATAAAGTACATCTGACAAGGTATTGATTCAAAAAAAATTTATACCATGGGGTATTTAAGTGCAGTTACCCCTTAAAAAAATAAAACAATTAAAAACCAACTAAGGGACACTATTTTTCACTACATCGCATTCTAGTAAAAATCAACGCGATCTTGCGCCACGTGGCGCGCTACCCTTCGCTTTTTAAAACAATGGGGTTATACCCACTTGTATAAGGTAGAATAGACTGGTTTAAAAAGCTAGCACCTCACCAGTAGACAACCGATGTTTGTTTAGTCCACAAGCGTAACTTAGATCGACATTTTTTTTTATTTTTTTTTACTATTTTATATTACAACCTAGACCAGACTGGAGCCGAACCGGATTCCACCGGTCCGCTATTTTTCGGTCCGATCTTTAAAACCTTGGTTGAAAGGAGGACTAGCTGAGTAGTTTATTTTGTTTTTGTTTTTCTCGATCTATCAAGTATCAACTCTCTTACACGATTTTATTACTTTCTAATAAATTCAACTATTTTAACTATGGATATTCTTTTAAAGAAATTGGACTCTTTTAACTACGGTACTATGGGTGTAGTCCCGATCAATAAGATTTATGTCTTGGAAAATCGTGGAGTTAAAACGGATTAAATCGTGGTTAATGTCGTTAGTTGAAGGTGATTCCTCTCCTTGTGTGTGTATTTTTATGCCTTGCTCCCTCTCCTTGTGGTCCCCTGACGTAGAAAACGACGTACTCCACACACAACTACATGGTGTGCTGGTTGCAGGTGCATAGTCGTCGTCCCCGACGCAGTTCTTTTCTGACGAAGATGCCCCCACTAAGCGCTAGACACGTGTCCTCTTGTTGAACCTTCAGTACAATAACACTACTAGTCGTGCCACTCTTGTCAAAGACGTCCTTTTCCAGAGGTAAAGTCTTCATGCCGTGTAAGCTAGCTCTGATGCTCTCCTTTATAACCTGGTCAGAGGTACATTCTGTTTCTTAACGACCGAGCTCCTTTCCTTGGTGTTTACGATCAGACCTCTTATGTTTCGGGCATCTTATTGTTGGGTTCGCTAGGGCGCTCGGGGCGATGCGCAGCGGAAAGTTTGAAACGAAAGCGCGCATGTATCGTATAAATGCAACCCCGTCGGTTCATCTAGCGAGTACACGGATCGCAACCATTTTAAAACCACGTACGTAGTACGGATTTTGCATAGTTAGGATTTTGAAACATTCAAATTCCTTAGCTTCTTTAGCGATGAGTAAGGGGGAATCAATTCCCGGTATGTAGCTACCACCGTCGTCATACGATCACCGTGGGTACCAACGATCTCGTACACTCGCCGTAGGGATCCAAATGTCTCACATCTAATCGAGTCCACCGTTTTGGATAGTGACACCGAAATTATCTCTTCGCTAGTAGAGACTAGCCCGGTCGGATATGAATCGATACTATAACGAAAAAGGAATAAGCGAAGAAACTCTTTCTTTTTGTCAACTCACGTCAAGCGAGATCATTATGGTCGTGTATATATATTGTATATTTGATGGTTCGTATGTTAGAATCGTTCACATCCACGACTCATTTTATTTGGTCAAACAATAATTCTCCTTTAAATCATTGAAATTAATTATATTTATTTTCCCTTTTTAAATTCAACATTTGAATAGAGTAATTCCATGTTAGAAAACTTGGCCCAAGCTTTCCCGTGAGAATGTGTTGGGTTGGTCTATAAGCTCATCCACTTAATTTTAAAAGTCCAACTTTAAAATCCAAATATTAATGGGGTAATTCTTGTAACTACTAAATTAATATCTAAAGCCCAAATAATCAATCTTATTGATTGTAATATTCCTCTCATTTAAATAATCAAATTATTAAATAATATTATTTAAATTCAACAATTGAATTATAGTTTGATCCGACTATTGAAAATATCGATTCGTATTGTCATTCTCCAAATTATGAGTGACCCTTTTAGGTTCACGATTAACACTAGTAGTGTATTTACAACTCCTAATAACAAACTAAATTAACTCTTTAATCTCATGTAACCACAAATCACGGGAACACCTAGCAAGTAGTGTGATCACCTAGTGTTAAGTGAAATAGCGAGTAAACTTTTCAATTGCAAGTGCATACATGTAAAATCCTTTCGACAACTGATTTCCCGATTAGACCTTGGGCATGGAATTATAAGTCGAAACCCAATCGATCTAATAACTATGATTTCATTTCAAGTTAAAATGATTAATTTATTAATCTCAATTCATCCTGCCTTGGCCACGGACTTCTAATAATAAAATATGAAAAGCATAGAAAATTCACTTATTTTAGTATAAGTGGTTAATTCTATGTTGGCCACAGACAAATCTCCATACACACTAATACAATGTCCAACATATCTCATTTGTGATTATCTAGTAATCAAAAGGATATATCAAAATAAAGCATAATGCGCACAAGACTACTATCGTGCCTCAAGTAAGAGGATTAGTCATGTACTATCGCAACATGAAAATTCTTATTCGACATAAAAGTTTCCAGTTAAGAATTTTCAGCGGGTCAAGTTCAATGAACTTGTTCCCTAACAAGCATCTGCATAAATGCATTTGCGTCGACACGCTAACGTTAATGGAACATAACATTTCTTGTCTCACAAGCATGCATCATATACACAAGTCTTTCCGAGTTATTCAATGTCCTATCTTGAAATACCCATCGACTTGGAACTAATTTAAATCATATTTATAGCCTAAGACATATTCCATGATCGCCATCATATGCACAACCATGTCTCTCAACTTACATTGACCTAAAGACTTCATTATAAGTGCAAATAACAAAATTAATCCATGCACAAAAGGTAAAGATAATGTAGCTTATTTGATAATTTTCCAACAAAAGTGTTTTTACGAGTAGAAAATATCCAAACAAGTTGGAACGCCGGACATTCTACTCTAACACCTATGTCAGACCTCCTTCCCTAGTGCTCCTAGCTAGGCCTCCTCGCACGGTACATTGTTGTCTTTCGTTTCATTAATCTCCGCTGATTAAAGGAAAGAGCATTGCTCTGCGGGCTACCCACATTATATATATATATATATATATATATATATATATATATATATTCAATCAAGAAGGTATCCACCCACAATCCGACGAAGTTCAGTCCGAAATGAACTTGGACATCATCGTCGGCTATGTGGGGATACCAACTTCTAGGTGGGACTAATCATTCCTAGCTCACATGATCCACCTAAATACCACAAACAATGTCATTCACAAGATTCGAACTCGTGGCTGGCGGAGAAGTGATTTTTCTTTGAGAGAGTTTTTTCGAAAGACGACGCTAAGGGTTTCGATTATTATTGATAATTTAGGTGTGGAAAAGGTGTATCTAATAATTAACTATATGTTATGTAACTTTAACTAAACAACTTTTGTATTGTATATGGTGATATAAATTATGAGAGGCTCATTGTGTTCTCTGAATGCTAATTCAACTGCTGATAGATAGTTATTGCCGTTGCATGTATATAGTACAGTTGTCCCAGAGTAATTTCGTATATCTACCAAACCTCCGTTCTTTCTTAACATAACTACACTTCTTATATAACCAACATTCTGCATAATGTTGTTGAGATTATTGTCACATATCGGAAAATTAACTTCACTCGACTCAATATATAAATCAAAGAGGTCCCCCCCTCTTTGGTTTTAGAAAAGAACACTCAATTTAACATGGTATCAGAGCCATGTTTGATATGCATGTTATCACGCTTGTTTAACTCACCGTCACCCGATTTGATGTCCACGTGTTAGGCCTTGAATCGTGCCACACGTGAGGGGACGTGTTGAGATTATTTATCCCACATCGGGAAATTAACTTCACCCGACTCAATATATAAATCAAAGAGCCCTCCCCTCCTATTACCAATTGGTTTTAGAAAGAAACCCTCAATTTAACAAATATATGTCCGTATATCAATTTTATATATATACATAATTAAAAAGCCCATATATAACTTCCCGAAAGCAAATGAGAAACAAGACCCTAATTTATTAGAAATAAGTAAATAAAGGAAAAAAGGGAAATACCGAACATCGAAGTACACGAACAAGTCTTTAAAATGCTAAAGTCGATAAGTTCAAGGTGTACATTTAATACCGGCGCGACTGAGTTTATATATACATTTCACTTTTTCCATCCATAAATCGTAGACATCATTCGCTTCCGTAGCTGAAAACCGCAAAAAAATGTCGGCCACGATGTTGAGATCTGCTCTGAAGCGAACAGCCAACACGGCGTCCTTCGCTACTCGTCGGAGCTTCTCCTCGGACTCTGCGCCGGAAAGGAAAGTGGCGGTCCTCGGAGCCGCCGGAGGCATCGGACAGCCTCTGTCTCTGCTGATGAAGCTGAATCCTCTCGTCTCGTCGCTTTCTCTCTACGATATAGCCGGAACACCTGGCGTGGCAGCCGACGTTAGCCACATCAACACCAGATCTGAGGTTGCTTTTCTTTTCTTTTGCTTCGGTTGATGTTTCAGTTGAGGTTTTTTTTTAGATTCTGTATTCGTTTATTATTACTGTTATTCGGGAATTCTAGGGTTTTTTGGATCTGTAATTGTGGTCATAGATTGAAGATACGCTAGATGTCTCTTGAGTTTTCATTTCGTTAATAAGTGTGAAACCTGGAGGCTGTTTACTGAATTTGGACCTATCTGTTCTGAAGAAGTGGCAAAATTCAGAATTGTGCTTTTAAACCATATAAATAAATACGATAACACTGGAGCATCTATTCTCCTCATTGTCCCGGAGAATTGTGGCTTCTGGGGTTAGTTTTGAGTCATTATTAACTTTGTTTTGGTGGTGAAAGTGTCTTTTTTGATGAGGATGTACTACATAAGATAGTATGTTCTCAAATTTGAACTTGTTTATTGATTATGTGTGCAGGTGAAGGGATATGCCTCAGATGAGCAGCTCGGAGAGGCCTTGACGGGTTCAGACATAGTCATCATCCCTGCTGGTGTGCCCAGAAAACCTGGCATGACGAGAGATGACCTCTTTAAGATTAATGCTGGCATCGTCAAATCTCTTTGCGAGGCGATTGCCAAGTATTGCCCACACGTAATGGCTTTGCCCCACGTTTATTTCTGTAGCTTCCAATTCTTAGTTTCCATTTGCTACATTTTTCATAATACCATTTGGCCATAATGCAAATTGTTGTAGGCTCTTGTCAATATGATTAGCAACCCCGTGAACTCAACCGTTCCAATCGCTGCTGAGGTGTTCAAGAGCAAGGGAGTGTACGATGAGAAGAAGCTGTTTGGTGTCACCACGCTCGATGTTGTCAGGGCAAAGACATTCTACGCTGGCAAGGCAAAAGTAAACGTAGCAGGTATGGTGGTACAGATATTAGTGTTACTGTTTGTATTGTGAATTTCTTCTGTCTTGCTTATGGTAGTGTATTTGTTCAGTTTCATTTTTGTTTACCTTTTTGTCTTTCAGATGTTAATGTTCCCGTCATCGGTGGTCATGCTGGGATCACCATCCTGCCATTGTTTTCCCAGGTATTTCATCATGCTTTTAATCTGTCTATGGGATAAAAAAGAATGCATCTTCAGAAATGAACTTTTTAGATATCTTATATCTTTGATTTTAATGAAAGCTTATATGTCAATTGATGTTTTCAGGCCTCGCCTACAGCGAACCTGTCGGATGAAGAAATCGTGGCTCTTACCAAGAGAACACAAGACGGTGGAACCGAAGTTGTCGAAGCAAAAGCTGGAAAGGGTTCTGCTACACTTTCTATGGCGTAAGTGAACGTTTTCTAATGGAATTAGTGACGTTGCTGATGTTTTTTGTGTCCGAATTATGTTAATACGAAACGAATGAGAAACCGATTTTGTGAGAAGTTGGTTATGGCTGAAGAGTTTCTTACACAATTGTAATGCAGCTATGCTGGTGCAATATTTGCTGATGCTTGCTTGAAGGGACTCAACGGCGTACCCGATGTTGTGGAATGCTCGTTCGTGCAATCTACTATTACAGAGCTGCCTTTCTTTGCCTCGAAGGTGAGTAACGCCACACACACACACATATATATATACAAATATATATATATATATATATATGTATATGCAGCCATGTTCTTTCTGAACTTTGAATTTTTTTATGTGAATGCTCTGTATTCGTTGCCAGGTAAGACTCGGGAGGAACGGTGTGGAGGAGGTGTTAGGTTTGGGTCCAATGACTGATTTTGAGAAACAAGGACTCGAAGCACTCAAGCCCGAGCTGAAATCTTCAATTGAAAAGGGAATCGCTTTCGTCAAGGAGAATTGAACTACTACTAAAGAACCATGAGAGAGGCCCCTGCAGTTTTGTTGTTTGCTTTCTCTTCTGATTCTTTTCTTGCTACGTACCAAAAATTAAGTTTGATACTCTGAATAAGTTGTTAGCCTCTCGTAATTTGAGGGACACAATTGATTTGCTTCCTTCCTTTTGAGTCAAGTACTAAGAATTGGAGGAGTAGACAGAGACTACTGCCAATAACTTGAGACGATTATTAGTTTCTTTGAAGGGAAATTCTCTATTATCTTTGCGTCGAATGAATTTTGTTGATGAGATATTGGGAAACAACCATTATTAGACACAAAAAAATCTCACCACTGGCGCAGTATTCCTTTTTCTTATAAGTAGAGACTATGGTGATTTGTGAAACATTTAACTACTTACTCGGCTAAGCTAATCAGTTCATTCATGCAACTGCGGATGAATTCAAAGATGATGCAGAGACCTGACTTATCTCATTATTGTAGTTAGCCGTTATTATGTATGTAAGAGGCATTGGCCTGCTTTAAAACGTGGTTTTGTTTTTAAGATATGTCAAAGGTAGAGCAAACATAGCTGAATAAGATCAGATTTTGAAGGGGCTATGTTGATTCAGATTTTCCGACAGTTGATACAATAAAAGTTAAGGAGGTTTTATATAACTTTGACAAATGCCATTCAAGAAACAATGTGTTGCTAATGGGTTGAAGTATGTAATATGTTTAGTTTAGTTATACATGTTGTGCGATAATTACTCTTCAAGTAGCAAAGAATCTGTGTTATGAAACAACTAAACGCATCGATGCGATTTTTTATCAGAGATGTGATTTCAAAAGGAGAGATTGTGCTCTACATAGAATTCACACTCATGTAAATCCATCCAATATCATTACCGAGTAGTTTCGAGCAAGAAGTTTGAATATTTCTTAATAGGGTGCGTTTGGATTCGTGTAATTGAATTGAATTCCGTTATTTCAAATTATGAATTTCAAAATCTTAATTTTGAAATCCAAATTCGTTGTTCGGCTAACGTTAGGATTTCGTAATCCGGATTTCAAAATGGAGCTCGAACTCCAACTCATGAAGCTCGTCGAGCTCAAACTCGAATTTTTTATTAAAAAAATTAAAATATACAAAAAATAAAATAAAATAATAAATAACAAAATAAAATAAGCTCGTGAATCGGCTCGCAAGCTTTCGATCATCGTTCGTCGTTCGTCGAGCTCGAACCGAGCATTTGTCGAGCAGGCTCATCAAGCTCGTGAGCCGGCTTAACTCATCGTTCGTCGAGCTCGAACCGCCTCATCGAGCTCGCGAGTCGGCACGACTCATCGTTCATCTATAATTTATTATTATTATTATTATTATTTATGAAAATCATTACGGCGTGATTTGGATTTCGAAAACGGACCACTTGAGGTCTAATTTTAAAATCATCAAACAATAAATGTTTGAATTCTCTTCGAATTTGGATGAAATCGAAATTCAAATCCAAGCGCTTGCCAAACGGGTGAATTGGAGAAAATCCGAAATTCAAATCGAAATTTGGGAATCCAAACGGATCAGCGAAGGATCACAAAGATGTTTGGATTTGATTGATCATCAATGATGATCAATGGTGACGTTGGAAGTTGCTTATAACTTTTACAGTTGTTACTTCAAGTAAAGGTTTTTTTTTTTTTTCAAACGAACTTCAAGTAAAGGTTTTTGCTTAAATTATATCATGCAAATCAATGCAGAAGTTCATGAAATATAAACTGTCACTGCACCAGAAAATGAAGAAATCTACCAGGGGAACGTGACTTGCAACAGCTCAGTTTAAAGAGTGCTTGTTTTTCAGTTTTTTCCAAATCATCTTGCAACGAGAGTGAAACAAAGAGCGAACCCCATAGATTTTGATCTCGTAATCGTGAGAGAAAAAGATCGAGAGAGTGTTGGATAAACATAGGTGAGGAAAACAAACAAGCTTGAGAATGCAATATAATCTAGAGGCATGCATGAAGCATTGCTCTAAAAAACTATTTTAAGAGATTAATCAGATAGCTTCTCATGGTACAACTAGATCTTCAATTCGATAACATATCGCATATATTCCATTGGCATAGGAGATGATCAGTATTTATAGGATGTAAACCTCAATAGTTTACTTACGTTTATGCAAGTCAAAAGACACATTAACTATTAATTATTTTTCCTTTGTCTTTTGGCCTTTGAATTTCTTTGTGTCTTTTGGTATTTGGGGTACTCAAAATAACAGTCTCTCTAACTTCCTCATTGATCTCACGTGTACAAGTGAGGAGGCAAGACTTTATTTTATTTTATTATTTTAATAATTTTCTCTAACATAGCAGAGAGTGATTGTTTAATCTCTGAAACAATCAATAAGAGGAAGAATTTTGATGTGGATGTAAGATCGATTTGCTTCGGTGATTCGACACGAACGACATACATCTAGTGTTTTAGTTTTTCAGTCATGTATTATACAATTTTGCTAGTGTAATAATTGATCAAAACTTCAACATGGACACTCTAGGAGATAATCTTGTCTAGCAAAGGTGGTTCGAGTCCGATACAATAAGATACGAAACAGGGAAAATAAGTCAATGGTGCTGATGTGAGAACCCAAGGCACGCAACGCAATGCATGTGCTTTGACCCATACAATAAGGTAAGGTAAGGAAAGGAAAAAAGCAAAGTCATTCATTTTATTACATCTGTCACGGCACGTGCTATTTATTACACATGCCTCAGCAAATACAGCCCAAAATCGCCGTCAGCAGCAGCAAATTATAAATAAGGACCACATAATTCCCATTCGCTGCGTTGATCCCAGAAGTTTCCCGCAAAACAACCCCATCAACAACCGGACCACAACGAACGCCGCCGCGGCCTCCGTCTCTACTCAGCGCTGCGGTGTAGCTCCGAAAACTAATCAGCGTCGCGGTCGATCCCGAGCCCTTCAGCGCCAGCGAATACTTGTTAGCCGAGCCGTTTCCTCCGCTGCGAACCGTATAGTTCCGAGCGACCGATCCCGCTGCGACGCCCACCACCAAATCCCCGACGCACGAGTCGTTCGCGTCCCCGAGGAAGAACTCCAGGTTATAATCGGAGACCTCGGACAGAGTCTTCGCCGTCTGTATCCCCGAGACGAGGAGCTCCACGGCGGCTTTGCCTTCTGGGACGAAGTAGTTCTTCGCGTCGATGTACTTCACGGTCCCCATCACGCTCCATTGCTGTAGCGCGGATTCGGCTATGCTCGGCTCCGAATCGAGCAGAACCCCCTTGTCGTCGGGTGCTCGCGGAAAAGCCGGTCCCGTCTCGAAGCCGCCGTTTGGGAGCAAGTTACCTGTTTTCATATACTCATCAATCGATGATGTTGGTAAAAATAAGGATTTTGGTTTGTACGGTGGCTGGATATTCTCTACAACCTGTGTTTGAAAATTCACATTTCAAAGCCAATATTTGATCTGTTTTTCGAGTTACATCAAATTTATCTCAAGTTGATTCGGTCCCTGGCTTTTCAAGTCGAAGGTCGGCGATTCGAATCTTCTAGGGACCTTGACTATTGTTGTTTGTGGGATTTTGGGGTGGGTTCCATGGACCATGAAGGATTTGTCCTGTTGGAAGCCGTGTTAGTCCCATATTTGACGATGATGTTTAGATTCGGTTCAGACCGAACCTAGTCGGAATGTGGGATCTACGGTGACATTGTGTGAGGATACCTACCTGATCGAGAAAAAAAGACTAAAATAATTCGTGTTGTTGCGTCCTGTAAATTCTAAGTGATTACGTTGAAAGCCTCGTCGTTTATTTATAACACGAATTATGTCCAGTTGTTTTTGATGCGCAGTCCCCGACTCTTACTTGGTTTTGAGTTCCGAAATAAAATGATTTTCGAGCGTGTACTCGACACCTTCTATGTGAATTTTTTTATTCCCAATCACAATAAAATATATAAGAAACGATGATAAGATAAATATCGCATCTTGTTGTTATTAGAAAGATCTAAGAACTGCATACCCGGGATTTGGTCGACCAAAAGACCAGCGGTGACTAGGGAAAGGGAGTCAACGACGGGCCAACACGTGGAATTGGGATCATTAGCCTCCACGGGCTCACTTTGTAGAACCAAGTTTACCGATTCTCCGTTTCCCCAGCTCCCGAGGTGGAGCCCGTGGACTTCCCGTGGCTCTTTACCGGTCAGTGAAAACTGCGCCGATCTATCGGGCGCTGAGATCACAAGCCCTGGATTCGAAGTGCAGTTGCTCGCGGCCCTAGTGCTCAAAGCGAATGTGAGGAGGTACTCTGCACGGTCGCCGCTGGCCGTGAAAGTTTGGTTAATTTTCCCGTCTTGGGCCAAGAGCACGGCGTGTCCGTTGCCGGAAGAGGCGAGGTACTCTCCGAGGCCTTGAAATGTCCAACCGGGGATTTTGCTGTTTTCGTCCAAGGTGGTGTTTTGCTCCCAGTTGAGGGGCGGCTGTTGGAAATCTTGATTCTGCAGAATGTCTGAAGAGTGGGAGATTGAGTTTTGATTGGTTATTAGAGTAAAGAAGAAGAAGGAGAAGGAGAAGGAGAAGGAGAAGGAGAAGGAGAAGAAGAAGGAGAAGAAGAAGTTGATGATGATGATGATGATGTGAATTGGATTTTCTTTGTTGCGTTTATTACCTGCTGATGATGAAGGAGCAGCAATTGCCTGCTGCAGAAAGATGGTGCATGATAGGAGAATTGCTGTTGCTACCTTATTCATAGTGAATTGTGAGATTTTATGGCATGAATGAACTTGTTGTAGGAAAAAAAGACGGAGATTAGCTTTTTCCATAGATGAAGGGCCGATGATGAGAAGGAGACGAACGACGCATATCTGATTTAAGTAATATTTGCTTATTGCAGCATCTGATTTCTCCTATGATGTTAGTGACAGCTTGGTATTATTAATTTACTTGATTTCATAAATAAGTAAAAGACGTCGCTCCCATGAAAATTTATCACGTGTTGACAGCTTGGTCTTGGTGTTTGAAGAAAAGAAAAAAAATGAAGGCATTAATGCTCCGTTTGGATTCGTGGATTTCGATTTGAAATTCGAATTTCATCCAAATCATCCGTTTGGCAACCGTTCGGATTTGGATTTCGATTTCATCCAAATACGAGGAGAATTCAAACCCTTTGTTGTTTGATGGCTTTGAAATTCGACCAGAAGTGGTCCGATTTCGAAATTCAAAAACCCGCCGTAACGATTTTCATAAATAATAATAATAATAATAATAACAATTATGAATGAACGATGAGTCGAGCCGACTCGCGTGCTCGATGAGGCGGCGCGAGCTCGACGAACGACGAGTCAAGCCGGCTCGAGCTTGACCAACGATGAGTCGAGCCGACTCGCGTGCTCGATGAGGCGGCACGAGCTCGACGAACGACGAGTCGAGCCGGCTCGACAAAAGCTCGGTCGAGCTTGACGAACGACGAGTCGAGCCGGCTCGCGAGCTTGATGAGCATACTCGACAAAAGCTTTGCTCGAGCTCGACCAACGACAAACGATGATCGAAAGCTCGCGAGGCGACTCACGAGCTTGTTTTATTTTGTTAGTTTTTTATTTTATTTTTGTACATTTTAATTTTTAATAAAAAGTTCGAGGTCGAGCTCGACGAGTTTCATGAGTTGGAGCTCGAGCTCGAGCTCCATTTTGAAATTCGGATTCCGAAATCCTAACGTTTGCCAAACGGTGGATTTGGATTTGAAATTAAGATTTTGAAATTTATAATTTGAAATCACGGATTTCAATTCAAATACACGAATCCAAACGCACCATAAACGAATTATTCAATGGAAGCTCATGGCCGCACTAGTATCAGTGATCGGTACTATTAATGAGAGTTTTAGTTCATAATTTTTTTGCCAATGAAATCTTAGCCTAATGATCAAGGATGTTTTAATGATTTGTGGGCTACGTCGATTGAATCCCTCCTTCCACAATTCATTGAGTAATTCACATGGAGGTTATATTTTATGACTATCGTTGTCAAGTGGATTTCAAACGTATCCACCAGGCCCCAAGACTAGTCTCACCACTCGACTGTGTGATGCAATTAAGCTCATGTCTGTATAGCACAAAGCACATGCCGATATTTAGGAGGTAACTCATAGCCAAATCTAGTGGGAACACCTCGAGACAAAAAAAATAAATTGTAATTTGTTTTGTTTGTATTTGTGTAAGAGAGTTCAGTAAATGAAGACAAGTGTCATGTGTAATAAAGAGAGTCATTTCTCCGGTACCAAAACTCCATACACGCATGTGCATGGAAATTCTCAGCGGCCTGTTTGATAAATTGTTGAATTTTCCAGTCAAATAATATCCCAACATTATTCCCTTTCATTCTCTCATTATTCATTGCGTTCAGGATCAATCGTGTTAAAGATCAAGAATTAAACGAATCCAGATAGTTTCGTTATCCACAAATATCGAACCGACCCAACATTTTCGATTACTTTTTCTTTTTCAGAATTTGGGTATTTGTATTTCGTTACTACAATCCATATAATGTGAAAATAAAAATCTTGAGGACCGAGTAAAATGCTACTTATCACCTAGTTACTTATAACCCAACATTTTTCGCAATCAAAGAACAATATTTACACAAGTGTCTTTGGAGCTCTATATGTACTCAAGGCCTATCTATATATCACGTCTGCTGGTGATCGCCTTGCGAAGGCTCGTCCCCGGGTTCGAGCTTGAAATGCGGCTTAAGGCCGATCCAACACTGGTAATAATCACGGTCCATGTAAGGAGATTCGAGGGCCCAATGGCACACCCGAGGTATCAGGCACGACTCGAACATGAACGCCATCGTGTTGGATATCCTCTGCGGACCCGCTCCGTCCCCAAGTGCAATAGTGGCCTGAAAAAAAAAAACATGAAATCGAATCATGTTACAGGTCGAAAAACGATTCGGGTCGATTTTTACTTTTTATTTTTTAAGTTGAGGTACCTCGTATGTTTTCGTATCGGGGCCATGGGGAGTCATGCAGCTATGAAGACTCGCACCGCCCGGAAGAAACCCCTCCGCTTTGGCCTACAAAAAAGATAAAAACATAAGCGGTTGAGAGAAAGAAAAGACCCAGTGAATTCTTCTCTGTAAAAATGGTCCGTTCAACTTCAACCCGTAGTATTTGTTGGCCCGGCCCGTAATTCCGGTCAAACTAACGGTTAAATTAACAGTTGGACCAGAACGGCAAAAAATCGGTAACACTGGGACTGAAAGTGGCATCTCGAAACATGGGGGAAAAAAAACACCCCAAACATTGAGAGACCAAAAATGACATTCGCCCGAGAAATGGCTTACTAATTATTTTATAATATACCGATTGATTTCTTACATTTTTACCTCGTATCCTCCATAGATCAGGCCCATGAACTCGCTCATACAGTTCCGGTGGTAATACGGAGGGCGAAACGTGTGCTCAGCAACCAACCACCTCGGCGGGAAAATGACAAAGTCAAGCAAAGCCACGCCGGGCCGTTCAGTAGGTGCTGTAATAACTGTATTAGATTTCAAAATAATTGTTAGAAAAACAAGAAGAAATAAATGTAAAGCCTTATGTGAACACCATAGCAGAAATAATGAACAACATTAAAATAAAAACGGTAATGGACTTCAATACCTGTGTTTATCGACGGGTCTCCGTGATCGATTAGAACTGTGTTATACGGACAAAACTTCTTCAGATCATACTGAAACCGAAAAACAACCGATTTTACATGAGGCAAATAAATGTAGCATGTATAGTAAGATTAAAACCAAACCAGATGGACCACAATACACGGACCAAATATAAGTCTTCATAATAAGAGAAACAACCTTATTTACTACTAGTCCCAGCTAAATTTCAATATTTTCTTGATCTGAAATGACAGTCTCAACAAAAAAGAGCTTAAAGTGACACTCCAACCTTATAAGGGGCATAGTTTCCGTGCCAAGCTACGACATTAAAAGGCGAAAAATCTTGCTTTGCAGTGAAAAGCTCCCCACCGAATTTCTGGACAATGGTATAGCCCGGACGGGATTTGGACTCAAACCAAGCCGCGGGTGCAAGAAAATCCCTTGAAGCAGCAAGACCATTAGCACCTAAGTGTAGTTAAACAACATCACATGTGATTAATTACAAGAATTAATTAGCTTGCTTCAGTACCACAAAGCATTGGTATTCTCCTGCAAGAAACAAGACTTAAGGTGCCTAAATTAACCTATTGGTCCAAGATCGGGAAGTTGAAAATGAGTTCCAAATATCTCGGCTACATAACCCCTTGAGGGCCCATCGGGTAGATCAACCACGAATCTGAATCCTTGGGGTATTACTATTATTTCGCCTGGTGCCACCTGCAATCTTCCACATTCCGTAGTGATCCAAAGCCCTGTATCAAGAAAAAATGTCAGGAAGTACAGTATTTTTTCCTATTGCGAAGTTGAATTAAGTTGAAAATTGATAGAAGAGATGGGAAATTTTAATCTCAAGCAAGCAAGAGAACGTGCATCGTGTTAGAGTTGAGGATCACAATGGTTAAAAGACTTCAGGGTGCATTTTGCTCTAAACCATTTAGCTTCAACACATAATCCTCAAATTCAGTAACTATATACAGAGAAAAAGCATCACTTACTTCCTTCTTGAGGCACGATTAAAAAGTCCCCATCAGCATTACAAAACGCAAAATCCTCCATAGACTTGTTTGCCGTGTACCTATATTCACCAAATGGAATGGTGATCACTTTCCCAAAAAGATTCAATGAAATAATCTAAATCACACAAGTTCAAGTGCAATATAAACATTAGAACATAAATCTAACGTAATATTAAGGCCTCAAAACTCCTGAGTATAGTGGGTGAGTGAAGACCATACAATAAAAAAAATGGTGAAACAGAGCAGAAATAAAAAAGGTTCAAACAAGAAATACCGATAAAATTACATGTGGATCGCGAAGCCGTGCCGAAGATACGAACTTCCCGACCCGCAAATGGTAAACAGCCCATCGATGAAATCCGTCGGGGATTCAGGAACCTCCACAGGTTTCCACCGCAGCTGAGTCGGCGTTGCTTTGCTATTCGACTGATCGAACTCGCTCACTAGCCTCGTGTGGGTGGGGACTCTTGAGCGAAATGGCTCGTGGGTCACAGATGGCTTCACACGATAGAGCCAACTGCTTCATCCAATCCAAACAATACGTCAGAAATTAAACACTTAACTAATTGGTAAGTTTTTTTATATATAATCATCATCCATAGCTGATGATTCAGGGGGAAAAAGCTTTACAAATTGTTAGTTTGTTTTGTATGATCATCATAGATAGATAGCAAATACTTGAAATCTCGTGCATAACCTGCGCTGGTTAAGCTTGCGCGGAGAGGTAAAGGACGTCCCCGATATTTGCTCGGCGTATAGACCGTACGGACATGTGAGAGGACTGTTCTGTCCACGTGGAATGGCTCCGGGGATCGCCTCTGACGAAAAGTGGTTGCCGAAACCCGAGAGGTACTCCAGCTCCGCCGGGAACGGAGGCCTCCTCGGCTGCGCAGCGGCGTCCTCCATCGTCTGATGCTTGCTACGTCCGCTTATTTCCTCTGCTGCTTGATTATCGGATGAGTCTCGTTGGCAGATTACAACGATGAGCTGCGTCGATTTGGAGAGGGCAATAAAGACAAAGAAAGAGGCGTGCGGAGAATGTATTAGGCATGGGATAAATATGACACGTGGCTCATTGATGGAGAGGGAGACGTTTTATTTGGGCCGATGTGAATAGTCCGTTATTCGGGCTTGGCATATTATTTGGGCCACCATACCATACATTGTTACGGTCGGAAATTGGAGATCCAAGGACTAAATTTTCGAAGCCCAAAAACATATTCGGACCGGCCCACCAGGCCCGACACATCGCTCGGGCTCGGCCGAAAAAGCCCGGCGGACAATGGGTCAAATTAGGCTCGTTCTCTTAGGTATTTTGTGCTTTAATTTTTTATATTGTAAAATTCAATTTTATAAGTAAACAAGTTCCGAATATTTTTTATGTATTTAAAATTTTCAAAATTGTATAAATATTTATATTTATAATATTTATAATATATATAAAGCTTATATGATTATTATTACAAGTATATAACATATATATAATAATGTTGTATCCGATGGTTTTTATGAGACCAAACGTGAATGGAGCCTTTTATTAATAGAATAATATTATAATATATGAGCATGAGAGTATGTGAACTTCAGAGAAGCTTTCAAATCTTATTTCAATATCAATCGAGTCTTACAAGCTATTTATAAGCAGCAAATCAATCTACAATAATAAATGCAAGATCTGAGACTTGCTACCACCATAAATGTACATTGAGGGGCTAAACACATTTACTACTATGTATGGACATCCATACTATAATATATTTATAAAACTCCCTATTGGATGTCCATATATCATTCAACAAAGAGTGCAACATGTATTTCGATGTCTCCCCGTGATGCAAACATCACTTGAGATCCCTGAGTCTTCGAAGTCCAATTAAATATAAGAGTTTCTCGAATATCCTTGGAAGAAGTCCTTTAGTGAATAGATCAGCCATGTTGTCACTTGAACGAAATTGTTGTATGTCCATTTCACCGGTCTTCTGAAGGTCACACGTGTAGAAGAATTTGGGTGATATATGGTTGTCCGATTGCCTTTAACGTATCCTTCCTTTAAGTGAGCAATAAATGCCGCGTTATTTTCACATACGATCGTCGGAAGTAACTTGCTTGCGATCGAGTATAATTTGTCTTCGCTTCAGTAGAATAGAACAATCTCATATCAGTTTTTCTTGAAGGTGTCGAAATACTTGTTTAACTCTGTTCCAATGTCTACGAGTCGGCGACGAACTATTCTCGCCAATAGATTTATAGCGAATGCTATATCAGGTCACTCGTAAGATACATTAATGCTCCAATAACACTAAGGTGTGGTACTTCCGGACCAGTTAATTCGCCATCATTTTCACGTAGTCTGAACGGATTTTAATTAACGTCTAAAGATCAAATAATTATCGGAGTATTTAATGGATGAGCTTTATTCATACAAAAGCTTTTCAATACCTTATCATATATGTTTCTTGATATACGAATATCTCATTCTTCAAATATTTAATCTGTAGTTTAGGATAAAATTTCGTTTTACCGATGATAACTCTTCAAGAGTTCAAATCATGTTGATATCATCAACATAAACTGTTATAGTGACAAACTCATTTCAATGTATTTTCATAAATATGGAAGGACACGTTTGATCATTTTTGTATCCCTCTTTCATTAAATATTCGCTGAGGCGATTATACCACATACGGCCAGATTGCTTTAATAAAGCGATTTATTCAATTTAATTGAGTACTCATCATTACGCCCTGAATTCTCGGGCAACTTAAATCCCTCAAAAAGTTTCATATAAATATCACTGTCAAGTGTACCATATAAATATGCAGTGACAACATTCATAAGCCGCATATCGAGTTCTTCACGTACTGCTAGACTAGTTATAAAACGAAAAGTAGTTGCATTCACCACAGGAGAATACATCTCCTCATTATCAATACCATGTCGTTGCGAAAAACCTTGCGCAACAAGCCGTGCTTTGTATCTCACAATTTCACCCTTTTTATATCTCTTTCATATGAAAACTCATTTATATCCAACCAGTTTTACATGTTCTGGTATACGGACTACAGTCCGAAAACTTTTCGTTTTCTCAAGTGATTTCACTTCTACCTCGATTGCATCTTTCCACTTTGGTCAATCTTTTCTTTGTCTGTACAAATCTTAGTTCATGATCCTCATTTCATTTATCTCATTCATTTCATGTAGCGCTACATTAAATGATAATTTATTGTCAACATTGACTTTGTCTCGATTATAATTTCATTCCAGGCATAGTATATCGTGAGCTCTCTTCATTATTTTTTGAACGTTCATGTACTTGAGTTTTATTCTCATAATCGTTAACGCCCATCGACTCTTTTCTAGTCGATAAATCCCCGGTTCGACCATTCTTTATATTGCTCCTTTTCCTTTCACGAGGATTTTTATCTTTTGAACCCGAGGGCCTACCACGCTATATCTGTGGCTTAGGCTCTATATTTCGTTCTTCGGGAACATCTGTTTTTGCAGGAGCATTAATAGCTGGTATATGTGATTTAGTCACTCTTTAAGGTCATTAAAACTGTCTAGAATTTATTAGATAAACTTTGTAAATGAATTGCCTTTTGAACTTCTAGTTCGCATTCTTTCGTTCGAGGATCATAATGATTTAACGATAATACTTTCTAACTAATATTCTTTTCCAGTTGTTTCTTTTATCCCCTAATGTCCGAAAATTTGATAAATCAAAATGACAGTCGACAATTCTAGCCGTAAATAAATCTCATGTAAGAGGTTCCAAAGTTTCACTATCGATGAAGATTCATATCCGACATATATTCTCAATCTCCTTTGAGGTCCCATCTTAATTCATTGTGGTGGAGCAACATATGCGCACACCCAAAAATTCTCAGATGGGAAATATATGGTTCCTGACCATAAACCATTTGTAGCGGGGATATATCATTATAACTTGTTGGCGTGATGCAGATTAGTGTCGCTGCATGTAATATAACATGCCCCCAACAAGGTGAGGACATATTCGACTTTATCAATGGCCTTGTAATTAATTGTAACCTAACGATTCTGCAGGACCGTTTTGTACATTTAACACGAGATGTTCAACATCAATTCCAATATATATATATACAATAACACTGATCACGTTAGGGCATCAATAGGCGCCCCAATTCTTATACATAAAATATCCCTACCTTGGAAATAAATTTAACATCATTATCAAGGTGTATTCTCTTTATTAGATAATCCGAACTTTGTGCTCTTAATTGGATTAATTTGAGTAAGCAATCTCGCAAATGCCACGTTCCGCATCGATAACAAACATTCATATGACCATTTAGTCGATTACATCAATCAATACGATGAAATATTTAAATGGTCTACATGATGGATGTATGATAAACGTATTTTTATACGTTTATCTCTATCATATTTAGGTCGTAACTTGGTTTATTTGAGTTATCTTGTACTTATATTAAAGATTATACCTATGTTTTGATATTGAAGGAGCATAAGATAACAATCGGGACCAATCGAGAGAATATGGGGCAAAAATGACCAAGTTTACCAGAAACATGGCCTCACTGTGTACCAACACGGCCGTGTTACTCGAAGAAAATGATTTTAAGCCTCGGCGAACAAACACGGCTCCGACCAACCCAACAACACGGCCATGTTCATAAGCAACACGGTCACGGCAAGAACAAACACGGCCGTGCTTAACCGAAGGAAAATGATATGAAGCCTCGGCAATTTCACATGGCCTGGAGCTACACGTTACACGGCCGTGTGTGGTTAATCAGTGAGAGAGGAAGCCTCGGCATGTTAACACGGCTGGGTTCTTTGGTGTACACGGCCCTGTCTGTCGGTGTAGCATCGCAGACCCGGGGGGCTTCAGGCTTGGTACACGGCCGTGTTTGTCGGTGGGATAAGCCGTGTTGTTAATTTCTTTCTATATAAGCCGCACTTCTCAACCCAGATCTGGATGCAGATCGACATAACTCACTCTCAAAAGATAAAATACACCTAAGGGACGTCTGAAGACCCATAGGAATCAATCAAAACGATTCCTAGGTTCTAAAGTGAAGATTCGAAGCTCATTTTATCCAAGATCTAGCACAAAGGACGCTGGATCTGCGTGGGCTCGTGAAATAGGGAAGATCTATGTATTCTCTATGCTTTATATTGTATACGATTCGTAGATTTCTCTTAAGCATGAGTAGCTAAGCTTCTTATAGTGCTCGGGATGAGATGAACGCTGGGTAGAGTTGTCGTTTGGGCGTAATAACACTCGTGAACACGTGACATTGTTTATTTATCGTTTACGACATTGTTCCCTCGATTCAATATGTCCATGTGTTGTTTTGAAGGTCACATTTGATATGTCTATGTATTGGTGTGACGCTTGGTAGACCGTTGAGGGTGAAAGCTAGAGAACGGTTAGTCCTTTCGTAAACGTTAGGAATCGACTATAGGGTGAAAGCAAATAGTCGACCCTCGCTATAGGTAAACTAATATAAATCCTCGCGACCGTTTAGGGCGACAACAAATTCGTGAGTGATAAGAAATCACTGCGATTTAGTCATTATCTGCGTGGATACGGTGGTTTACGGATAGCTAGCGGGATTCGAAATCCCGAGCACATTCTTCTCCACTTGAAAAGTTACTTTTAAATCTTCAGTCGTGTCTTAAGTTCTTTCATTGTGTTAGTTTCAGTTGTCGTGATCTAGTTCAAACATAAAAAAATCACAAACTACTTGATTAGGCTAAATATCGAATTGATAGGTAATTACTAGTAATCAATATTATTCCTCGTGTTCGATACTCAGATACTCACTAAACTATTCTACAAACGATAGGTACACTGCCTATCGCACGTGGTGCTAGTTTAACGTTATTCGTTTTAATTATTACTTGATGTATATGCACGAATCTGTATACCATATTTAAGAGCATACGCCATCGCGATCAAGTTTTTGGCGCCGTTGCCGGAGAGTAGATTGATATTAGGAAAACCCGAGTTCGGTAATTTAGCCATTTACTTATTTGTTATTTAATTCTAGTTAATCAACGTTTCTTATCTGCAACTGTCTTTTGGTTTGTGTTTCGTTACCTAGCTAATGTGGTTTGTTGACTTTTTTCATGTACACTTATACGGTGAATGACCCGAAGCCATCCATCGTATCCACTTGTTGAAGGATCTCCAAATTTTGAGCGTACATTGCGACGAAGTCTGAGACAAGAAACTTCCGAAAGTCATTCGTCCGACGAATCAATTCAGCTAGTTGATTACTCTCAGGACACCGCAAGCACCTCTCACCCAGAGACGTCAGTCGGTAGTTCAGGAACACCAAAGGAGATGGCAGATCAAGAAGCTAATAACGAGGAGCAATCACTGCAAGATTTGCTCAAGAACGATACACTCGGTTGTACGGAGTCGGCAATTGTCATACCACCGATCGCAATCAACAATTTTGAGCTGAAGAACTCATGGCTTCAAATGATATTCCAGACGGCTCAATTTGAGGGCAACTCCGAAGATGATCCGTACAAACACATCAAAGCATTCTTGGCGATTACGGACATCATCAAATCAATGGGTGTCAATAATGCAATCAAGCTTATGTTGTTTCCATTCTCTCTCAAAGATAAGGCAAAGGAGTGGTTGGAGCTATTACCACCGAAATCTATCACTACTTGGGACGAGCTGCGCGGGGCCTTTCTTGCTACTTTTTCCCGCAATCGAAGGTTCTCAGGTTAAAGACTGAAATTTCACTCTTTCATCAGAAAGACACGGAGAATCTTTATGAAGTATGGGAGAGGTACAAAGCGTTGTTGAAGAAATGCCCGCAGCATGGAATGACGAAGGCAGCAATCATCAATAGATTCCACGAGGCACTCAACGATCAAACGGCTCATATGCTAGACGGTGCCACAAACGGAGGACTTGTGAAGCTTAGTGCCACTGAAGCCTGGAATTTAATCGAAGAATATACGAGAAATAGCTTCATGCGAGGCAACACAAGAATGAGGGCACCTGGGATGTTCGAAGTAAGCAACGATACAGCAATGAATGCTAAGTTTGATGCTCTTCAACAGCAAATGGCCACGACGCAAACTCAGCTTCAGACGGTGTTAAATGCTCTAATACCAAAGGTTGCTCAACCGCAAGCCGTCAACGTTGTGATAACCCCGATGGCCGCAGCACCACTTCAACAAATACCATACATACCTCACTGCGGTAATTGTGGTGCAGCTCACGAGACTTCGGAATGTCAAGCCATACTACCCTTAGAGCATGTTGACTACATGGGCAATTACCAATGCCAGAGGAGTTTTCAACCTCGAGCACACCCTAACATGTCCTACGACAATCAAGGCCAGCAGATGCAGAGGCAGTCCGAATTCCAGCAAGGGCCACCACCGGGATTTCAATCTGGGGATCGAGCAATCATTATCAAAATACAGCTCAAGGGCCGGGACCTAATGACATGAAGGATATGAAGGGTATGATGGAGATTCTCCTCTCAAACTTTAACAAGACCACTCAAGCCCATGAGACCGATTAACGAAGATGGAAGAACATTTCCAAACCATCGATCTACGAGCTCAAAACACGGATGCTTCAGTACGGAAATTGGAGCAACAAGTCGGCCAAATAGCGAAACAATTGGCGGAACGACCTCAAGGTTCGCTCCCGAGCTATACTGAGACGAATCCAAGGGAACATTGCAAGGCCGTCACCTTAAGGAATGGGAAGGAATTGCAGGAATGAGAGCAACCCACGATGAAGCAACCCACAGAACAGGTTGATATCGAGGTCCACAAAGAGCAAGACGTTGAGAAAATCGAAGATGAGAAACTCGAAAAGGCTGAAGCTGAAAGAGGAACGGAGAAGGAGACCCCTCGACCACCGGTGAAGCCATATCAACCGAAGATCCCATATCCGGCTAGGTTGAAGAACGATCGAGACGAGGAGCAATTTGGAAAATTTATGGGTATGTGTAAACAAATGCATATAAACTTACCGTTTGTTGAAGCTATTACGCAGATGCCTCGTTTCACGAAGTTCCTCAAGGACTTGCTCACCAACCGAAGGAAGCTCGAAGACGTTTCTACTGTGTGCCTACGAGGAGAGTGTTCAGCCATTTTACAAAGTAAAATGCCGAAGAAGCTTAAGGATCCAGGGAGTTTTACTATTCCTTGTCTTATAGGAGATGTTGTTGTTGAACGTGCATTAGCCGACCTAGGAGCTAGTATAAATTTGATGCCTTATTCTATGTTTAAGAGATTAGGTTTAGGCGAGCCAAAACCCACTAGGATGAGCCTCCAATTGGCTGATAGATCCTTAAAATACCCTCGCGGTGTTATCGAGGATGTCCTAGTGAAAGTGGACAAGTTCATAATTCCCGCCGATTTCGTCATTTTGGATATGGAGGAAGATGAAAATATTCCTCTTATCTTAGGTCGACCATTCTTGGCCACTGGTGAAACCATGATAGATGTTAGAAATGGTACTTTGACCTTGACGGTTGATGGCGAGAAAGTGACTTTCAACATGGCAGATTCTATGAAAAGTCCTAGCTCACTTGACGATAAGTGTTATTACTTGGATATCTTTGAACATGACTTTATCTTTTCTGTGCAAGGTCTGTCGCAGGTTTTTGGCAGGGGCGATACACAATCATCCATGATGGTGGCCACCGATGAGTGCGAAGAAGATTATGACGAGCTTGTGACGGAAGTCCACGAAAGTAAAGAGGAGGACAAAGAAAAGAGCTCGATCGAAGAGCCACCTGTCCTAGAGTTGAAACAATTGCCGAACATCTCGAATATGCATTTCTAGAAGGCAAGTCGAAGCTACCAGTGATAATATCATCAAGTCTCGACGGCAGGCAAAAAGACCAGTTGTTGAAGGTGCTGCGAGAGCACAAAAAGGCCTTAGCATGGAAGATATCCGACATTCGGGGGATTAGCCCAAGCTTCTGCACACATAAGATTCTCATGGAGGATGACTTCAAACCTGTCGCCCAACGGCAAAGGAGGCTAAACCCCAACATGAAGGATGTCGTGAAGAAGGAGGTCATTAAGCTACTGGATGCCGGAGTGATCTACCCGATCTCAGATAGTGCATGGGTGAGTCCCATCCAAGTGGTTCCAAAGAAGGGAGGCATGACGGTCGTTCCCAATGAAAAGAACGAGTTGATTCCGACGAGAACCGTAACTGGATGGCGTGTGTGCATCGACTACAGAAAATTGAACGATGCCACGAGAAAGGATCATTTTCCTTTACCCTTTATTGATCAAATGCTTGAAAAGTTATCAGGACATGCATTTTACTGTTTTCTTGATGGCCTGTCAGGTTACTTGCAGATTCCAATAGCTCCGGAGGACCAAGAGAAGACGACATTCACCTGTCCGTTTGGTACGTTTGCTTATCGACGGATGCCATTTGGTCTTTGCAATGCCCCAGCCACGTTTCAGCGATGCATGATGGCGATTTTCGACGAATTGGTGGGCGAAATCATGGAGGTGTTCATGGATGATTTCTCAGTTTTTGGTACCTCTTTCGATGCTTGTCTAATTAATCTTAAATGTGTGTTAGCACGATGTGAAGAGACTAATCTAGCACTTAATTGGGAAAAATGCCATTTCATGGTTCGAGAGGGTATAGTATTGGGACACAAGATTTCTTCTAAAGGAATCGAAGTGGATCGGGCTAAGGTAGAGACGATAGAAAAACTACATGTTCCCTCGAACGTGAAATCTGTTAGGAGTTTCCTAGGTCATGCAGGATTTTATCGAAGATTCATTAAAGACTTTTCGAAAATTGCACGACCTATGTCTAAGCTGCTAGAAAAAGATGCTCCATTTGACTTTAATGACGAATGCGTTAATGCTTTCAATTTGCTTAAGGAAAAGTTGATCTCTGCACCTATTATGGTTGCTCCCGATTGGGGGTTACCCTTTGAACTTATGTGCGATGCTAGTGACTACGCAGTTGGAGCTGTACTGGGACAGCGGAAGGATAAACACTTTCGAGTAAGACATTGGACTCAGCCCAATGCAACTACACTACCACCGAAAAGGAGCTTCTCGCTATCGTATTCGCCTTCGACAAATTCAGGTCATATCTTATTTTGACTAAAGTTGTTGTTTTTACTGACCATTCTGCATTGAAGTACTTGCTAGCGAAGCCAGACGCCAAGCCGCGGCTTATTCGATGGATATTGCTCCTTCAAGAATTTGATATCGAGATCCGCGACAAGAAGGGTGCCGAGAACGTGGTAGCAGATCACCTCTCTCGACTAGAGGAATCTGAGATACTGAACCCCGACAACAAAACGATCCACGACACGTTCCCAGAGGAACATCTATACGCCATAAAAGTGGTAAATAAAGAAGTCCCGTGGTTTGCAGATTTTGCTAATTATCTTGTTGCGAGGATCCTACCAAAAGAGTATACAAGTCAACAAAAGAAGAAATTCTTTTCCGACTTGAAATACTACTTTTGGGAAGACCCTTTTCTTTTCAGGAGATGTGCAGACCAAGTCATTCGACGTTGTGTTTCTTTCCGAAAACAATGAAGATTATCGAGCATTGCCACAGCGGACCTGCCGGAGGACACTATGCAGCCAATCGCACTGCACAAAAGGTGTTAGAATGTGGATTCTACTGGCCGACAATCTTTAAGGATGCTCATAGGTACGTTGACACGTGTGATCAATGTCAACGAGCATGTAATATCTCAAAACGCGATGAAATGCCCCAAAACTTTATTTTAGTATGCGAAGTATTTGATGTTTGGGGCATAGACTTTTTGGGTCCTTTTCCTAGTTCGTACAATAACAAGTATATTATTGTGGCTGTTGATTACGTGTCTAAGTGGGCCGAGGCCCAAGCCCTACCCACTAACGATGCGAGAGTCGTTGTTAAATTCTTACGAGCGTTGTTCTCACGGTTCGGGACACCTAAATGCATCATTAGTGATAGGGGTACTCATTTTTGTAACACCCAATTTGAACGAACCTTAGAAAAGTATGGTGTTAAACATAGTGTCTCTACCCCCTATCATCCTCAAGCTAGTGGCCAAGTAGAGGTTGTAAATCGGGAGCTGAAACGCATCCTAGAGAAAACCATAGACGGGAACCGGCGAAAATGGGCGAGTAAATTGAACGATGCACTTTGGGCTTACAGAACGGCATACAAGACACCCATAGGTACTACACCGTATAAACTAGTTTACGGAAAGACGTGTCACCTTTCCGTCGAATTAGAACATAAAGCCTATTGGACAATTAAGTCAGTAAATCTTGATTTGGAGCGAGCCGGTGAAAAATAAGCTCCAAGTCAATGAGCTTGATGAGTGGTGTTTATCGGCATACGATAATGCAAGAATGTATAAAGAGCGTTCAAAGACTTATCATGATAAAAAGATTAAGCAACGGAGAGAATTTCGAGAAGGGGATCAAATACTCCTCTTTAATTCTCGACTTAGGCTCTTTCCCGGAAAGTTGAGATCGCGTTGGTCTGGACCATTCATTATTACTCGTGTTTTCCCGTACGGTACCGTCGAGATTTATAATGATGAACAGGGAACTTTCAAGGTTAATGGCCAACGTTTGAAGCACTATTTCGGAGGCGAGAAAGCACAAGTGATAACGAGGTCATGTACCTCGACTTCAACCTAGGGTAAAGCGTGAAAAGGTACGTCCGGCTTACGACGTTAAAGAAGCGCTTCTTGGGAGGCAACCCAGGTATTTGCATTCACGTTTACTTTACTTTATAACTTAAGATTAGTTGCATTTCACGTTTATTTATCACTAATAATAATAATAATAATAAAAGGGGAGTTGAATGATAGAGATGCGAAATGAGCGTGGTGACATAACGATTACATCGATGGACATCGTGTTACAACCCGATACAAAAGCTTGGAAGCTAAACCTTCCTTGCTTTAGTAAGCACAATTACATAGTGATTATATGCAAGTACAATGGAACGACCCACGCCACATAAGCGGCGATTGCAACCCCGAGCAAACCCAAAAGGATGAATAACTCAAGCTTGAGCCTTTCTAGACTTTCCATCCTGAAGGTTTCTTGAGGGATGTTCTCACGTTCTGCATCTTCTCCGAAATTATACATTGCGAAGCTTAAAAGATATAATCGGAGAAGATTTATGTTGTAGTGCAGTAAAGCCTACAACTACACATCCTATTTATAGGCATGAGCGCAACGAAATGATAAGGCATCATTAATTTCGCAATCCGATTTTTTCTTCAAAACGCCGTCCTTTTATTTGTAGAAAGCGGCGCCATTATGAACAAAATCGGATTTGCCTTTTTTCGTTACAAAATCATATCCATAATCCCTATAAAAGATTTTGATGTCATGCGTTATGTCACACCTAACAATAGTTCCGCTCAAGTTAATGTCAGTACCATATTTACGTGCCCAACTATTATAGACCTACGTCTAGGTTGGCTTAACGTTGTAACAACGATAGAGCACGGTACGATGAAACTTAAGCACAACCTCTATCTAATATAAAACGGCCGTATTTACATGCCAACACGGCTAGAGCCAAAGAAACACGACCGTGAAAGGATTGGGAGCTTCGATTCATAAAAAAAAAAAAAAAAAAAAAACACGGCGTAATATTTTCACAACACAGCCGTGTTCAACCACGATGACCAAGCCGCGACTATGGAACACGGCTAGAAGGCGACAAACACGGCCGTGTAACCTTCATAAAAAAAAAAATAAAAATACCGCGCACTTTTAACACGGCCTTTGTGGTCCATATACACGGCCGTGTAACCTCTAAGAGCCTCGGTAGACGTCAACACGGCCACGGTTTCAACTCACATGGCCGTGTGATGATATGGCTGAAGATTTTCGAAGCCCCGGCAGATCTACACGGCCTTATACACGACTGTGTTGATTACCATATTTAAAAAAAAAAAAAGAAATAAAAATTTTAAAACCACAAAAAAATAAAAATAAAAAAAGAAGCCGCGCGATGTTAACACGGCTTGTGTTGTGTACTACATGGCCGTGTGGTTGGCGAATGCAACATAAAAATAGAGTGGGAGGTCGATGGAGCTCATTTGACACACCCAATATACACACGGTACCACATCTTACACCCACAACGCACACGAAAATCATCGATTTCAAGTGTATTAGCTCCGGAAACATCTCCTATAACGTGGACACACATCTCAACTACGCGAGAAACCCAAATCTAAGCTGGAAAGGTATGAATTACTCATTAACCCTAAATTTTCAAATTTTAAGATTTCGTGAAATTCGCTTAAGTAATGTCTTGATTAATGATTGTTGGGTTAAAGCTACGTTGTAGACACCTTGGGCTAACCAATTTCATTGATTTTGTTGGTTTAATTTCGCCCCTCTCTATATGCATTGAAGGTGTTCGATGAAATGTCAAACCCAAAATTTTGATGTTGATGCTCAATTCACGAATTTCTTATTTCATAAATGGTGTTAATTTTCGACTTGGACTTGCCTAATTCCAGTTTAATGCTTGACATGCTCATATGATTTTAATTTATATATTCATTGGAATTTGACGTGCTCGTTCAATGCTTACGAAAAGTTTGGTCGAGTCGAGATGGTTAATCTATTATGATATTTCTCGAGACTCATTTTGAGTTTTGCAGGTACAATGTCACGTAGAAATCCCTCTCGTGCTAGCTCATCTCGTAACCCTAACGCTAGTCCACCACCACGTAGTCGGCGTCGAGCAAATACCGAACCAACCGAAGATTTGCTTACGGCCATGACAAACTTCGCCGATGATCCCCGAGAGCAACGTTACGAGAAGCTAAAGGGAATGGCATTCATGCAGACCGATCGACTTCACCGAGAGACGCTCGAGCACCTCCACATCGTCCAACAAGTCGATAACTACCTTTCCAATAGTAGTTGGGACGCTCTCTTCAGCATCGACGAAGAGGCTTACGAAGAGCTCACTCTCGAGTTCCTCACCACCTTCTCCTTTAACGAACACGCCTATAGAAACGGAGTAAAATTCCGTGCATTCAATAGGGAGAGGGGGACGAATGTCGACTCTCTTTGTAAGGCCTTGGGATGTGAAGTTCCAAGAATCCAAAACGCCAATGACCCCCATCCAGATGATCACTACAAGCATGTTCTCGACAAGAAAGCCGAGAGGAACGCGCGTTGGGACGCGATGATTCGCCCGTGGGGACCAAACGAAGTTGCGCCCGAGTATAAAAGTACACAATCGAAGGCCTCCTCGTTGCAAGCACCGGGACTAAGGTACATTCATCGACTCTTTTCTACCTCTGTCACCCCACGAGGAGAGTCCAACGGCGTCGTCACCCCTCCGGGATCTCTTCTACCTTTCCCGGATGTTCAACGGGCATAAAGTCAACCTTGGGATCGCCATGGCACTCGGCTTTAGGAAGCAGTCCGAAGCACACGAGAACGGGAAGATTACCGTGGGACCGTTCATCACTAAGGTGGTGAAAGGTTTGGGGTATTGGCCGGCGAATGCTCCGAAAATGACGAAAGTTGGCGGGTGGAAATCATTGAACGCCGCGATATTGTGTAGGATGAGGATGATCTCGAAGCTACCGGGATGGGTCAAGGAGAACTACTTCTATCAATGGCATGAGAATTATCGCCAACACACCGACATCCCACAGCCCTTTGCCATTGAAGGTCCGATACCGGCGCCAATCGACCCCACATTTGAAGGACCTTCACACTCGGCCGGCCCTTCCTCATTCGCCCCCGGAGGATCATCGGACGTCGACCCCTACATGAGAGCTGCAGACTTCGATTACCGTTTCAATGCCTTCCGCGAAGATATAGCCCAGCAGCGAGCTCAGGATCGACAGTACTACGAGGAGAAACGAGCTCAGGACCGACAATATTACGAGGCGGCTCGGAATGCGGATAGGGAAGAGAATGCAACTGCTCATCGCCGCCACGAGAAGGAGCAACGAAAGCTCCAAAAGAGGCAAGACCGTCAGGAGAAGGCGATGAAGAAGGTGCAAGACGCCTTGAAGTTGCTCGCGGAGTCCCGTAAGCTCGTTGACCAAGGAGATGAATCATCGTCCAACGACGATGATTCCCACGAGTCATCGCCGGAGCCTGAATTCTAGTTTCATTTTATCTTTATGTTGTTTCCTTTGCGAACTTTACATGCTTGCATGTACTTTTCTTTAATGCAGATTATCACTTGCTAAACCATTACGCTTTGGTAATATTTGTTTTGACGTCTTTTTATTTCTTTTCACTTTACACGTCAGAAAATGTCACGAGTGAACGTCCAAACGATACCTACGTGACGCAATATGTTGAACCCAATCAAACCATCAAGTGTGGGGAGGAGGACTTGCTGCTCAAACTAAAACAACACACCATGGTCATGGATTCATCAATTCAGGGAAGTTCACGCATTTAAATAAATTCATCTTTCTACTTGTTCTTTTAATTAATACGTCGGGGGCGACGTATTTCGCAAGTGTGGGGAGGGGAAATTTATATGCGTTGAGAAATGCATGTTCTTTTAGTCTTTGACAAGATTATTAGCTTCTCATCATATAGATAATCTGCATGTTAAGGAATTTTGTGAGTAATTAGGACATGCACTTCTGCTTGATTTCTTTCGACACGAATGACTTTAATGATATTATAAAAGATCCGTAATCATGACCCATTTTGTGATATTTTTGAGCTAATTGAGCTTTTTGCTCGCTTCTTTGGTTGTGCGAGTAGTGCATAGTTTATTTCTACCTTGAACTTTCTTGTGTGATTCGTGTTGATACTGCTTAGGTGTTGTTGTGTGAAAATGAGGAAGGCAATAGGAAGTAAGTCCATAGCCAAAGTTACTGACCACGACTGATCACCGTAGTAAGCCACTTTGAGCCTGAACCTGTTTATTTGCGAAACCCGGAATTATAAACCACTGACTTAAGAGACAGCGAAAGTGGAAGTCGAGTGCCCAAGTGGAAAAGCGCAGCCCGGCCAAAGAAAAAAAAAAGAAAAAGAGTTCTCCTTGACGATAATCTCTCACTAAGAACTCCTCCCTCGATAATCTCTATCCCGCAAAGGGACTAAGAGAAGAGGAGCTTAGTGGCACGAGAAAAGAGGAGTAAAAAAAAAAATTTATTATTATCATATGAAGAGAATTCGGATGGCAAGAGCTAGCCACGATGTATGCGGCGCGCTATCGTACAACGGCACAATCCCAACACTACCTCTATGACTTATTCGATAAAAAGTTGACTTCTCACTTGTGTCAGCTGAACCTAAACAAAACCCGGAGAAGACCTTCTGATTCACGATAGCACCGAGAGTAGTAGATTTACAATCCACTCGCAAGATTTGGGTAAGGACTAAACTTTTGCATGAATTGAGTGAATTCACCGATACATTAGCCCATACACCGAGTGATTTGAGTGAATTCCAGCGAGGTACGAGTCTTGAATAATGTTGCTAAGGGAATTCGTGTTGTTACAAGTTAAGCATTAGTGTATTGTTTCGAATTTCTTGCACTATTCCATTTCATGTTTTCTATCTTAAATGAGGAGTTGCAAAGAAGCTGTCTCACATTTTTGTGTCATTTCTCAGTTCTAATTTTCTTGAGGACAAGCAAAAGCTTAAGTGTGGGGAGGTTTGATAAACGTTATACGTTTATCTCTATCATATTTAGGTCGTAACTTGGTTTATTTGAGTTATCTTGTACTTATATTAAAGATTATACCTATGTTTTGATATTGAAGGAGCATAAGATAACAATCGGGACCAATCGAGAGAATATGGGGCAAAAATGACCAAGTTTACCAGAAACACGGCCTCACTGTGTACCAACACGGCCGTGTTACTCGAAGAAAATGATTTTAAGCCTCAGCGAACCAACACGGCTCCGACCAACCCAACAACACGGCCATGTTCATAAGCAACACGGTCACGGCAAGAACAAACACGGCCGTGCTTAACCGAAGGAAAATGATATGAAGCCTCGGCAATTTCACACGGTCTGGAGCTACACATTATACGGCCGTGTGTGGTTAATCAGTGAGAGAGGAAGCCTCGGCATGTTAACACGGCTGGGTTTTTTGGTGTACACGGCCGTGTCTGTCGGTGTAGCATCGCAGACCCGGGGACCTCAGGCTTGGTACACGGCCGTGTTTGTCGGTGGGATAAGCCGTGTTGTTAATTTCTTTCTATATAAGCCGCACTTCTCAACCCAGATCTGGATGCAGATCGACATAACTCACTCTCAAAAGATAAAATACACCTAAGGGACGTCTCAAGACCCATAGGAATCAATCAAAACGATTTCCTAGGTGCTAAAGTGAAGATTCGAAGCTCATTTTATCCAAGATCTAGCACAAAGGACGCTGGATCTGCGTGGGCTCGTGAAATAGGGAAGATCTATGTATTCTCTATGCTTTATATTGTATAGGATTCGTAGATTTCTCTTAAGCAGGAGTAGCTAAGCTTCTTATGTGCTCGGGATGAGATGAACGCTGGGTAGAGTTGTCGTTTGGGCGTAATAACACTCGTGAACACGTGACATTGTTTATTTATCGTTTACGACATTGTTCCCTCGATTCAATATGTCCATGTGTTGTTTTGAAGGTCACATTTGATATGTCTATGTATTGGTGTGACGCTTGGTAGACCGTTGAGGGCGAAAGCTAGAGAACGGTTAGTCCTTTCGTAAACGTTAGGAATCGACTATAGGGCAAAAGCAAATAGTCGACCCTCGCTATAGGTAAACTAATATAAATCCTCGCGACCGTTTAGGGCGACAGCAAATTCGGGAGTGAAAAGAAATCACTGCGATTTAGTCATTATCTGCGTGGATACGGTGGTTTACGGCCTGTCGACGATAGCTAGCGGGATTCGAAATCCCGAGCACATTCTTCTCCACTTGAAAAGTTACTTTTAAATCTTCAGTCGTGTCTTAAGTTCTTTCATTGTGTTAGTTTGAGTTGTCGTGATCTAGTTCAAACATAAAAAAAATCACAAACTACTTGATTAGGCTAAATATCGAATTGATATGTAATTACTAGTAATCAATGTTCTTCCTCGTGTTCGATACTCGGATACTCACTAAGCTATTCTACAAACGATAGGTACACTGCCTATCGCGCGTGGTGCTAGTTTAACGTTATTCATTTTAATTATTACTTGATGTATATGCACGAATCTCTATACCATATTTAAGAGCATACGCCATCGCGATCAATGTATCCGCCGACAAATACCACCATGTATACGCTTCAAAAACACAATATACTTTTTCTTTATTTTATTGGTGATAGCCGAATAATTATCTTCTCTTTGGAGCAAGCAACACATAATAATTCGTACGGACGAAGAAATTTCTAGTTCTTCATTAAATTCTCACGTGAATTTTCAATTATTTTTCCGCATCACAATTGCACCGACATGGTCCAACCGGTCATGCCAAACAATAAATGTACTGTCATCAGTAAACTTCTGGTTTACGGTAGCATACGATTCAATCGCTCTATGATATCTTGAATATAACCTAGAGTCGAATGAAGATAATATTTTCACAATTTTTTATCATTCAAGATTACCTTTGTAATATGGAAATATTCAACATCTCCTATTTATGCAGTTCCAACATGACATCCGTTATGTCGAAAAGCTTTAAAGCTAAATAAATTTAAGACTTAGGAGAATATACAACATTTTCGATTATCAACCATGTTCTTCTTTACAATAAAATATTGGCTCTTCCGGAGCATTCAATTATATTTAATAAATACATAAAAATACATATTAGTGAAAATAAAATCACATAAATATAACAACTTATAGATATTAGTAATGCATGTATTATCCAGATAAACCATCTTCTTTCATTGGATCTTTATAACTCAACAAAATTTGAGTGAGTTTTTATTAACACCAGAACGTAACCAATTTTCTGAAATACCGCAACCTTGAGGGGTATTTATTTTAACTTCTCTTCACTTTTATAAAGATCTTCGGGATTCTTTAATGAGAATATTCACAACTATAATAATATTTTCGATAACGATATTTGCTCAAGATATCATTCTCATTTATTCATTAAATTTTCCTCTTCGGGGGAATTTATCATATTCACCACGATAAATACAATGTTTAAGGCCATTTTTATCATTTGTGAATGCATTCGCTCCAGGGAATGCATCATAATCATTTGGCCAAAATTCATACTTTTTTTAAATCCTAATATTTCTGAGAAATACAAAATTAATCACGTATACTCGTTTGGTATAAATGCTCTCTAATATAATTGATAAATTATGCAGCAAAGAAGCCGGAATTAATTTTCATGTATGCAAAACGATTCTGTATCATATAGTAATCATCATGCCGAAAAACAATCAAGAATTTGCATGAAGAAATAATTCAGGGTTCAAACACCTAAATACAGAAACTATTATCGAGGTATCACATTTATTAACTAATAGCATGCATTTAAACTCAAAATGTCGTGAGACACATTAGATTTTACCAAATTCAATATATTAATATCATAAAATTAATTAAAATAATGAGAGAAATTTTTAATTTATTTCTTTTATAAATCTCATAAAAAATTGCCACACGATACCAAGAGGATTCGAAATCTGGACCTCTCGTCACTTATAACAACGATAGTCCGCGAAACCACTTGGCTAGAGGCGTTTTGGTGTATATTATTTATTTCAAATATCCATAATAGTAAACGGTTTATATAAAATAAAATTAACATACCTCGGTTAGACTGTGCAACTGGTCATGTCAGGCGGTAAGAACCAACACATATTAAGCGGTACAAAAGATTACATAATCGGCGGTGCAGACCATCACATATTATGTGGTACAAACCATCACATAATATGTGGTGCAAACCATCACATATTAGGTGGTACAAACCAGCACATAAAAGGCGGTGCAAACCATCACATATTATGTGGTACAAACCATCACATAATATGCGGTGTAAATTGGTACATAATAGCCATGACTTTATATATATATAAATATTATATATAATTAGTATAAATACAGAATGAAATAATCATACCCTGACTGCACCATGCGAGATCTTTGACGGAGGCTGATATCGGCGACGGAGAGCAATCGTGCTGATAACGTGTTATAAATATTTATATTTATAATATATATATAATGCTTATATGATTATTATTACAAGGATATAACATATATATAATAATGTTGTATCCGATGGTTTTTATGAGACCAAACGTGAATGGAGCTTTTTATTAATAGAATAATATTATAATATATGAGCGTAAGAGGATGTGAACTTCAGATAAGCTTTCAAATCTTATTTCAATATCAATCGAGTCTTACAAGCTATTTATAGGCATCAAATCAATCTACAATAATAAATGCAAGATCTGAGACTTCGCTACCACCATAAATGTACATGGCTAAACACATTTACTACTATGTATGGACATCCATACTATAATATATTTATAATAAAAATTAGATACCCGTGTAATTGTGTATCAGGGCCGTTTTTTTCAATTTCCGTGGCCTGGTTCGTGTACCAAAATGAGGCCCCAAATGAATGTATTTATAATTTGTTCGGCCCAGCTCTACTTTGAAACTGAATAAATGTATTTTTTTTAATATTAATTAGAATATTAAAATTAATAATACACCCAAGTACAAACAAAGCACCACATAAAAGACGTAGATCATCATCACAGTGAGCTCATGCACTATGGGCACTTTCTCTTTCTTGCAAACTCCATACTATAATTCACAACATTAAGACAACACAAGAAAAGAAGCTAACACAACCAATACACCTCGAATCGCATAGAAGCTGCTCTTATAGATACTTAAAGCCCTTGAAAAGCTACCCCCGTAAGGAGAGTACACAGGCGTCGGAGGTGAGTTTTGTCCACCGCCGCCGCCACCTCCTGCAGCACCGGTACCACCACCACCGCTGCCTCCTCCGCCGCCGCAACAGATGACGGGAGCTGCCGGAGGACAGTTTACTTGGCCCGAGACCGGCGGAGGCGGGGCTGAGTAGGGCTGCGAACCACCGGACGGCGGCGGCGGCGGTGAACGGCAGGCATCATAACAAGTCGGACAGCTGTTGCATGGATTTGGCGGCGGTATTATGCTGCCTCCGTCGTAGTTGCTGTTGTTGCTGCTGTTGTTGTTGTCTTCTTGCGGTTGGGAGTAGGAGCTTGAGATGATGAGGAGAAGGAGTGCTAGTGAGATGAAGGAGGCGTATGAAGAATGCATTTTTTTATAAGTTATTTTGTTCCTCTAGAGTTGTATGCTAATAATGATGAATGATTTATATAGATGGAACTTTAGGTACATTTTCTTTATGTATATAGATATATGTTTTTATTTTTATGATGGAGGCCATAAATCGTGTGAAAAATGACATGTGGAGACGAAGAAACGCCACATATCGAAGCAACGTGAGTCGGTCGGAATGATGTGCATGAAAATTGAAGAGTATGCCAAAGACTATGAAGTCATCGTTCATTTATTTTTACGCTTTTTTTTTTTGTTTTCTATTTTTTTTTTCATTTTTTGATTGAATTTAAAATGACGGAAGCTGTTTTGGGAGTTGTTTAAGGTGTTGTAATATTCTTATGTCATCGTCATATCCATTGCATTTAATGAAAGAGATGAATTCGACGGCCGCCGATAAGAAATTAGAAAAACCGTAACGCTCAAAGAGCATGATAACAACTTGGTCAAAACATATTCGTAACGTGTTTACTTAATATATATATATATATATATATATATATTATACGTCCGCAATCATAAACAGATGAAAATCATAATTTTCCTATTAAAATTTTGTTGATGAAAACAAATAAGGGATTCATAATTGATGAAACCGCGAGTTGTGTTGGGGATTGACAGATACAGATCCGTGCCGAATTGATGGGCGTGTAAGAAAGAAAGAGCGATAAGCAGTTTGTTGTAATATGTTGGATGCTCTTCGTGATCGTTGTAGTAAGCATTATGGTCTGTTGAGGTTATGTCATAACTCATAGGATAATCGGAGGAGGTATCGATTCAAATCCAAGTTCGGTGTGAGACACTCTCATTCACTTAGGAGATTGGTGTCATAAGAGACTGTGTTCGCAAGCCTATAGACGATTGAATGTGATCCCTCTGAGATAGAAAAAAAAAAGTATTTTTTTTTAATTTTTATTTTGGGGGACAATTTTATCCCAATTTTATCTATTCGCAACTAAGAAAAAGTCATCGTACCCCAAGACCCAACCCTTCTAAATGTTGGCTTCAATGAGTTTACTTAGGAAAATATGTCAAAAAAGAAAACTCACGTGTATTACGCCAATCAAACAAAGATACATCATCTTTTTTATATTTCATTAGCTAAAATAACCTATCACTTATCTTAAATACTTGAATATATATTATATAGATATATCTATTTTTACAGGTTGGTCATACATATTTTAGTTGGGTATTTTTTGTTAATAGAATATGGAAGCTGATAGTTATATCAAATTGAAAGGATTATTTGCATAAAGTTCATGGCTAATACCGGAGGTTGTAAAATTCAACTTAGGCTGCCGCCTAGTACGTCTAGGCGTTAATCGGTCATTAACCATGGCGGAAAGTACTTATGCAGATGCCTAGTAGGCATCTAAGTGCTAATGAATGAAACCAATTAATAGGCAATTAATCCATAATGGGGCGATTAGTCGAATTAATGGGTTCATGAAAAAAGAATATTTTTGAAAAAATAATACACACAAAAAAGAGGAATGCTTCTACTAATGTTAACTTGTTGCATTGTGGGCGGATTGCCTTTATTTATTAAGAATGTTTAGATAAATTTGGTATACACTTACTTTGGTAAGATGTTAACATATTTGATATATGAAAAAACATAATAAAAACAGGTATACCGTTTAATTTTTGCCTAAACTAGCATCCGACAAATTTTACAACATTGATTAATACCACATTTTTGCTGAAGTTCGTGGAAGGAAACGAAATAGGACATGTTTTACTTTTCGGGTTTTCATTTCAATTTTTAAATAAGGTTTTTTTAATTAATTAAACATGTTATTTCATGCTTAAGTACTTGTGATTAATAGGCACAAACCAATGACGATCAACCTTGTTAAAAGAGATGTAATTTGAACCCCCTATGTTGCAGGTGTGACTTTAACAACGAAGACATCTATCATGTTTTCATGGGCTACCCGTTATCGAAACAAATTTGGAGAAATGTTGAATGCTCGATTGACGTCCGTCGGCTTTGGGTCGGTGTGACTGAATCATCAATATGCAATGTGTATGAAGCTTTAGAGCTGACCGAGTATTGACAATTTTTTGGCGCTCTTATGGGCGATATGGGATGCAAGAAACAAATGGCTTATTATGACCGACCACACACATCTAGCCTAGTGGTTGAGAGGGTAAAATTCTATTCTTTTGGTCACGGGTTCGAATCACGTGAGCATAACGTTTTTTTGTGGGATTTAGAGTATCATTTGAACAAGGGAGGATTAGTCTCATTGGAAGTCGTAGTCATACCATAGCGGACGTTGATGTTCAAATTCGATTCAGATTGAACTTAGTCGGAGTGTGGAGACTACGATGACGTCGTGTGGGGATAGCTACCTGACCGAATATGGCCGCAACGCTAGAACTACACGAGATGTTAAGCGACTGCAACAAGTAAGTTTGGTTGAGTCTCACGCTGGCAAAGTCCTCCGTGGGGCGCCATATATGTATCCCCACGAGGAGCAACAATCGGAGTAATAGAGCGGGATGATCTAGGCGGTTGTGTAGGATGGTATACGAGCTTTAATAGAATTGAATTTGACGCAGAAACTATTGAGGCATGTGCGTATCTATGATCGACACAATTTGCAATTAAAAAAGGATGGGACAAAGTGATATTCAACTGCGACGGAAAAACGATCATCGAGAGGCTAGCGAAGAACTGTTTTGAAGCTACACGAACAGCTCATTATCCTACAAGATTGGATGTCTCTTATTTAACCGTTTATGTTGGTATCATTCTCTTTTGTTAGACGTGGGAGTAATGAAGTAGCAAATGTTAGAGCAAAATGCCCGACGTTCAAACTTGTTTGAATATTTTCTACTTGTAAGGACAATTTATTGAAAATATATCTAATTAGAGGCATTATCTTTATCTTTTGTGCATGCATTAATTTAGTTATTTGCATTTATGATAAAATACTTAGACCATTGTAAGCTGAGAGACATGGTTGCACATATGATGGCGATTATAGAATATGTCTTAGGCTGTGATCTTAAATAAAGTTCCAAGTCGATGGGTATTTCAAGATAGGACATTGAATAACCCAGAAAGACTTGTGTATATGATGCATGCTTGTGAGACAGGAATGTTATGTTCCATTAACGTTAGCGTGTTGACGCGAACGCATATAGGCAGATGCTTGTTAGGGAACAAGTTCATTGAACTTGACCCGCTGAAAATTCTTAACTGAAAACTTTTATGTCGAATAAGAAGAATTTTCATGTTGTGATAGTACATGACTAGTCCTCTGACTTGAGGCACTATAGTAGTCTTGTGTGCATTATTTGTTTTACTTTGATATATCTTTTGATTACTAGATAATCACAAAAGGGATATGTTGGGTATTGTATTAGTGTGTATGGAGATTTGTATCTGGCCAACATAGAATTCGGCACTTATATTAGAATAAGTTAATTTCCTATGCTTTTCAAAGTTTATGATTCAAAGTCCTTGGCCAAGGCAAGATGAATTGAGATTCATAAAGGAATCATTTAAACTTGAAATGAAATCATAGTTATTAGACCAATTGAGTTTCGATTATAATTAATGCCCAATGTCTGATCGGGAAATTAGACGTCGAAAGGATTTACATGTATGCACTCACATTGAAAAAGGTTTACTCGCTATTTCACTTAACGCTAGGTGATCACGCTACTTGCTAGGTGTTCCCGTGATTTGTGGGTACTAGAGATTAAAGAGTTAATTCAGTTAATTACAATGAGTTGTAAACCACTACTAGTGTTAATCGTGAACATAAAAGGGTACACAAGGTTTTGGTGGATGACAATACGAAATTGATATTTTCAATATTTTGATTGGACTTAATTCAATTGTTGAATTAAATATATGATTAGATAATTTGATTATTTATTAAGGAAATGAAATAATCAATTGAGATTGAATGTTTGGGCTTATATTAATTGGTAATTAATTAGATTGCCTAATTAATTGTTGGATTTTAAATTGGAGTTTAAAATCTAAATTAAAGCCCATAAGAGCACACGTTGAATGCTATAACTAATTAGATGAAAAAGATTTCTATGTCTTGCATTATTACATTAAATGATAATTAATAATAGTAATAATTTTCCTACTAAAGAGAGGAACGGTTTGACTAAATGAAATAATAGAGCATAGTGGAAAAACGTTTTCAACTAAGCCATGTAGAATGACTTAGTCCAAACGATTATTTGATATAAAGAGCATTTAAAATGGAATTTATTTCAATGATGATGGGAACGGTTTTGACTTTGTGGGTGTAAATGGTTTACTACACATATAGAACTAGCATAAAATTGTTTTAAGCAAGAAAGATAACCACGTGAGAATTGGTTTTGAGAAACCAACAGAACATATCATCATCATTGCAATTTATCTAATTTTCGACGTGTGCCTCAGAACAAGGAAAGTTCCTTATCGATTCCTTACGCATTCAACATATCAATTTCCGGGTTAGTCTCTACTAACGAAGAGATAATTTCGGTGTCACTATCCAAACAGTGGACTCAATTAGGGGGAGACATTGGATCCCTACGGCGAGCGTACGCGACCGGTGATACCTACGGCGAACGTAAGAAGACGGTGGTAGCCGCATACCGGGAATTGATTCCCTCTCAATCATCGCTAAAGAAGTCAAGGAATAGGTATATTCTAAAAACCCTAACTATGTGAAATTCGTACAACGTACGCGATTTTAAAATGGTGCCGATCCGTGTACTCGCTAGATGAACCGGCGGGGTTGCATTTATACGATGCGCACTTTCGTTTTGAAATTTTCCGCTGCGCATCGCCCCGAGCGGCCTAGCGTACCCAACAAGACATTATTTAGCAAATGTGTTAGGTTTAACGTGGAAGGTCGATACCCTCCTACGCAAACGTTGACTGACTTCTTGTATTTGGAGTTGAATTATTACTAATATAAAAGGTTTTTCGTCAAAATAAAAATAAAAATAGGCACAACGCCAACGGTCATTAGGTGCGATTTTTGAACTTCCCCAGTTTGTTATCTCCGTGTAGCGGAAATGGGGCAAAATCATGGCCTCGTTGGTGGTTATGGGGACACTATCAACCACCCGTTCCCCGTAGAGATCCGATATTACTAAAATATCGTTAGTTATATACAATCACTAATAATTTGTTTTTTGGTGAAATGATTATTTTCATTTACCACTGCCATAACTTGGGATCGTTTCACTTCCCTGTAATCAGAAATAGAAGCTAGCTCTTAAACATCACATCACGAAATGAAAAATAGCATACTCGATCATATAACTCTTAATCTCGATATGACACCCTCTGTTTGCATTGAGTTCTGATTTTCCACCTCATGTCGCTTGCAATCTCGCATGCTAGTCGTTCGACTGATTTATTTTCATGACCATGCACCTTTCAATTCCTCTCATGCCAGATATGGTACACAGTGGCAGCATAGCAAGCGATGATTATCATGTGTTTGATGCTTCGCTTGTTCCCGTTAGCTTCCATCCAACCCCTCACTCTTCAAGTTTCTGTGGCACTCTTCAATTTTTCTTCCTCACCATTGCATAATCTGCAGCTCCATGCTTCAGCCATTCTTAACCCGATTTTACTGAATATTGTTTGTCATCTAATTGCAACCATTTCTCTCCATCGTACCCTTCTCGGAAACTTTCCTTCAAGCGATTAAGCTTCCGCCAATGCCAGCTGCAATCAATCACTAATAATTAATATATCATAATATTAATAATACTTGGCTGTGTGAGCCCTGAAAAGGAGCGGTCCCGTAAAGATATGGAAATAGCTAAGTTAAAAATATACCATAAATGTTGTCCTTAATGTTGAACCAACATTCAGGAATAGAAAGTTTTAGCACAGCGGAAAGTTTCAAAACTTAGCAGTTCAAAACGATAGAGACACGGTTTAAAATATGCAGCAAGTTAAATAACTTGCTACACGCCTTCAGGGCAAAATTCCACTATAAAGAATGGATTACAAAAAGTAGAATTATCGAAAGATAGTAAAACCAACATAGTAAAGACGCTCGTCGTATGTTATCTCCGTTAACGTTGGTCGGCATCGGAGTCTTCTATTTATACTCTTCATAGCTTCGACTCCAGTCCTCCCCACGTTCTACATGATCTCCATGACTTCACGTCTGAGATAATGCTTCGACTTATTCAGCATCGAGCTCCACTTCTCCTATTTTTAGTAAGCACCTTGAAGCAGTTGAATAAGCATCCTATTTTTAGTATCCACTCCACTCCACTCTTGTTTGAACAAGTCCATCTCGTAAGTAACATTTGCACACATTTAAATAGTTCCGCAATTATAGGGAAAACATTTTTTGGGTTTGAAAGACAAAATTAAGGTTGGACCAAGTCCGAGTCAATCGATGTTGACTGGAATGTTGAGTCCACATTGTCAATGTCAACATCGCAACTGTTGACTCAAATGTTGAGTCAACATTGTCAATGTCAACATTAACAATCTCCCCCTTTTTGTCTTTCTTCCCAAAACCAGTGCAGAGCTAAATCAAAAGAAGTTCCAATCCAGAGAACTTCAAATCCATATAACTCCCCCTGAAAGCAACAAGTAACTTAGAACACAAAATAGATCAAAATATTAGAGCGTTAATACATAGCCATTAAGAGGTTCTTGGTCATATCTGCCAAACAAAAAATCACACACAAAACATAGAAGTGTACATGCAAAAACAGGAAATCAGTCAAGCAAATAAACTAAAATTGAAGACTCATAATAGAGTCGTCTGAAGCAGCATCCTTCTCAGCTTCAGCTTCCACATCCGCAGCAGCTTCCTCTTCACCAGCACCAGCACCAACAGCAGCACCAGCTTCCTCTTCCACTTGATCAGCTTCCATATCCGCAGCACCAGCACCAGCAACTCCTTCGTCAACTCCAGCAGCTCCTTCCTCTGCACCAGCTCCACCTCCCCCTTTTTTGGAAGGGAGCAAACCTCGAAGAACTTCTCTCTGAGTGATAAGAAAGGCAATAGTGTCGTCCAGACACTTGATCTCTTTCTCCAGGTTGGATGTTGAGGATGATGTTGAACCAAGATTAGGTTCAACATTCTGAGCTCCAATCCAGGGCAGATCTATCACTTTGTTGTGCCCCGTAACGTGGTTGACTGAGATGGTAAAAGGAATTTCATGTGCTCCACGTAGTCTCTTCTCAGCGGCTTTAACCCTCCATGAATCAGCACCGACCAGATGACGGAGGGGAAAGGGAGAATGCCTCTTCCAACTCTTTCTGCTTGATAAGCTATTTGATTGAGAATATACTCTCCCCAATTGATGGGGAGGTTATAACCCAAAGCATATAAGAGTTGCGTCATTGATTCCGTCACTCTACTATCATTTGCCGTAGGCAACCAATTAAATATAGCAATTTTAAAAAGCGCGGAGTAGAGTGAGGTCAAGTAAGTGGCGGAAACGTTTTTCTCTCATTTAGTAATCCTACCCCCGGTGGCGACCTCATCTATGTCACTCTCACTAAACTGGTCTACTTTTGGGGTTTCTAAGAGTTCATTAATAAGCCGGGAAGAACAACCATAAAGAACATTGCGCAAGAAAATCTTATCAAACTTCCTAGAATTGGGCTCATTCAAGGAAGGAGAGAGATTAGCGTATACCTCACGGACAACTATGTCGGAATAGGTCCCCATACACCTAACCGCCTTCCCCAAATGTCGGGATTCAAGGAACTGAAGCACACCGTACTTCCTGAAGCTGTTGACATCAACAATCCTTTCAATTCGAAGAGTTCTCGAGCTGAAGGAGGACCAAAGGTCTTCATGTTTCTTGGAGTTGAATTTCCTGGGAGTTTGAGTGATCTCCCAGTCTGAGCCTTCGGACAGGTCATCGTCTGCCGGAAATGTTGAATTTGTAGTCGTCTCAGCATCGACCTCAACAGTAGCAGGATCCTCTTGTGGTGTAAGATCTGCAACTCTAGCCTTCTTCGTGGGTCGAGGGTCAGAACTCAGCGGCCCTCTTTCCCACCTTCTTCTTCAGTTTGTTGAATATGTTGCTCAACAGAACTGAATCAGGGAAATTTTCTCCCTCTTCTCTTCTTTTTTCTTCTTCTTTTCTTCTTCTTCTTCTCTCTTCTTCTTTTCTTCTTCTTCTTCTTCTTCTTCGTCTTCTTCTTCTTCTTCTGAACCAGTTGAAGACTCCACCATAGTAGGGACGAAATCTTCATCCGAGCTTTCTGAATCGTCGCTTGAAAAGATGTTCTCATCGCTTGATGACGAACTCAACGGAGGCGTTGGGCTCGTCGCAGCAGTGTTAGCATCGTCAAGCAAAGGCGACTTGGCTCCGATAGGCATCGGCGCACCGTAAACCACCATAGCCAAATGATTTGTCTCGATTAAAAGCGCGCTAGATGTTGTATCAACATTCTGCGACTCATGGTTAGGTGAATTTTCCATAGAAGAAATTGAAAATCGAAGAAAGTAGATGAATGCGAATTTTTGAACTGGGAATACGAAACTTGCAGAGAGAAAAACAGAGAGAGTAAAACAGAGAGAATGCAAATAGGTTTAATGTGATGTGAGAGATGATGCAGGCCGAGTAAATATAGGTGAAGATTGTAACGGTAAAAAATCGTGTGATTATGAGAGAGTAAAAAAGTAACCGTTAGAGTGTTTAAATAAAATAATAATAAAAATAAAATTTTTATTAAATTCGAGTAAAATTCGTGCTCTAACTGTTTGATTGTTGAGAAAAATGTGGAGAGTGGATAATGTGTGACATTTAAAAATATTGTGCAAAATATGATCATAACAAAAATTAAGTCGAGATCGAGTGCACTAACCGTTTAGGTGTTCCGATGAACGCATGAACCAAGTGAGGATAGCCGTTCTTATTCTAATGCAAAATGAGAGATATAGATACTAGACACGACATATTATTTATATGTATACCTAAAATCTATAACACATAGAACATAAACGAAAAACATAGCATGATCAAAATGACTAGTCACTAATGTTGCTCAACATTTAACCCAACATTCTCAAAACGATTTCCTTCATTTTATGTTCAACACCCTATATCACAATTTTCTTTCATTTTCTGCCATTATCTCACCTTTATTATTGATAGAGAATATTGTGCACTGCTCTAGAATGATTTCCAGTTCATCAAGGTTTAGACATTCTTGCACGCATAGAATACATCGTCACCGCAAATGCCGTGTATCTAAGGATCTTAATATTCTGAATCTGTATCTTGAAAATGATCATTAGCATACTAGTGCTAGGGAGTGGGTCATTTCAGAAAAATGGTATAGGTGAGTCAAATCATTTCAGGAATTTAACAAAGAGAATATTAGATCAAATATCAAAACAGTAACAGTCATATATGACATATGCCAATGTTGATCCAAATGTTAACATTTACTGACTCTGACAGAGACCTATAGAGTTCTTCAGGCTTGAGAACCTTTCGAAGTCTAACGCTTTAGTGAAAATATCAGCTAGTTGATTCTTAGTATCTATATGCTCTATTTTCACTAACTCTTTCTTAACTATATCTCTCAGAAAATGATGTCTAATGTCTATATGCTTAGTCCTAAAATGTTGTATCGGATTTTTCGAAATGTTTATTGCACTAAGATTATCACAATACATAAGCACTGTTTCGCTCTCTAACCCATAATCACTCAACATACTCTTAAGCCATATGAGTTGTGTACAACAGCTACCTGCTGCCACATACTCAGATTCGGCCGTAGAGAGAGAAACACAATTTTGCTTCTTACTAAACCAAGACACTAGATTATTCTTACTTACGATCACCACCTGCCCAATCGGCGTCACTGAAACCAACCAAATTAGTGTTAGTATCTTTTGAAAACCATAAACCAAGGTTACATGTACCACTAACGTACTTCAAAATTCTTTTGACAACGTTAAGATGAGAAACATTTGGTTCAGCCTGATATCTCGCACACACACAAACACTATACATAATGTCTTGTCTACTTGCAGAAAGATATAATAAGCTACCTATCATAGAACGATATAATGTTGGGTCAACATTCTCCCCAACATTATTGTTACTTACCTTCTGCGTAGACCCCATAGGAGTTCTCATTACCTTTGCATTATCTAAGCCGAACTTCTTCACAGTGTTCTTTGCGTATTTTTCCTGAGACATACATATGCCATCCTTGCTTTGTTTCACCTGTAGACCTAGGAAAAATGTTAGTTCACCGATCATACTCATCTCAAATGTGAAATTTATAGCTTGGATAAACTCATCCGACATAGATCGAGATGTTGATCCAAGGACTATATCATCCACGTAGATTTGAGAGATTAACACTTCATTACCAACTCTTTTCACAAAAAGAGTTCTATCGGCTTCGCCTCTAACAAATCCAAAATCTAAGAGAACCGAATTTAGCCTACCGTACCAAGCTCGAGGGCCTTACTTTAAACCATAAAGAACTTTTTGTAACTTATACACATGATCAGTATGGTAAGGATCTTCGAAACCTTTCGGTTGCTCAACATAAATTTCTTTATCAATAGGCCATTTAAAAACGCACCCTTAACATACATCTGGTGGAGGGTAATGTTGAGCCAACATGCAATAGCAAGTAAGAGTCTTATATATTCTAACCTTGCTACGGGGGCAAAGGTTTCATCAAAGTCTATACCCTCAACTTGGGTATAGCCTTGGACAACTAACCGAGCTTTATTTCTAATAACATTTCCGTACTCATCATATTTGTTCTTGAAGATCCACTTTGTACCAATGTCGTTACCGTCACTTGGTCGTGGAACCAAAGTCCAAACCTGATTTTTATCAAATTGAACAAGCTCTTCTTGCATAGCATTGATCCAAAACTGTCCTTGAGAGCTTCAAGAACGTCTTTCGGTTCAATTTCAGATACAAAAAAATTAAACCTTACCTCGTTGTATACGGAAGTCATGCATACATTTTTTACCATTGATCTATAATCTCTTCGTGGTTTATCTCTTCTTCCTTCCTTCATCTAGTCTGCCAATGATCTGATCAGAGGGGTGAGACTTCTGAATCCTAGCAGGGGGATCTCTCTGAACATTTAAAGTTTCATCTTCAGTATCCTGTTCAGGAGCTAATGTTGAGTCGGATGTTGACTCAACATTGTTAGCTTCCAGATCCTCTGCTGGACCAACTGTCGGAACTACATCTGCAATGTCAACTTGAGGAGTATTTCTGCTAATGTCAGCGGAATCATCAAACACAATATTAACAGATTCCTGAATAGTTTTCAATCTAAGATTGTAAACACGATAAGCACGACTATTAGTAGAATATCCCAAAAATATGCATTTGTCACTTTTCGAATCAAACTTCGTCAAATACTCACGACCATTCAACATATAGCAAGTACATCCAAACACGTGAAAATATTTAACCATAGGCTTCATACCCTTCAATATCTCGTAAGAGGTTTTCTTTGTCCCAAGACGAAAGGAAACTCTATTGGAGATATGACAAGCCGTGTTCAATGCTTACACGGGCCATTTCCTGAAGAGTTCTATTCTTCCTTTCGACTACCACATTTTTTTGAGGTGTCTTAGGAGAAGAAAACTCATGGATAATACCCTTTTTGTCACAAAAATCTTTAAAAAATTGATTTTCAAACTCTCTACCATGATCGGACCTAATACGAAAAATGGGAGCACAAAAGTTATTTTTGATCATGGCATAAAAGGTTTTGAAAAAATCAAAAGTTTCAGATTTTTCCCTAAGAAAAAATATCCATGAAAACCTAGAAAAGTCATCAACTAAAACATACGCATATTTTCTACCACCTATGCTATCTACTTCCATAGGACCCATTAGATCCATGTGAAGTAGCTGAAAGCAGTGGGCAGTTCTAAAATGTTGAGCAATATGTTGGTCAACATTATGACTGACATGCTTCTGCTTGCCTTTAAGACATTGCTCACAAATAATCTTTCCACAATCCTTAAGATTGGGAATACATCTGATTGCCTCATACCGAATCAATTGTTCTAAGGTTCGATAATTGACATGACCCAATTTATGATGCCAAAGAACAATATCATCTTTGGTTTTGGATATCTTACATACCTCTTTTCTGTCATCTTTATCACCAACTTGATAGCAATTATCACTAGACCTTCTATCTGCCATCACACACAAGTATTTGTCATTAAAAACTTCACAGCATTCTCAAAATTAAATCTTACCTCAAGATCGTCGTCACATAGTTGACTTATGCTAATGAGGTTAGCAACCAATCCGTCAACATGGAGGACATTCCTTAGGGCAAGAAAACCAACCACATTAAGTTTACCTCGTCCGAGAATTCTACCTTTCGCCCCACCTCCAAAAGTAACCGTACCATTACTTAAGGGAGTGTAGTCTATTAAGTAGTCTTTGGTACCTGTCATGTGTCGTGAACAACCACTATCGAAGTACCAAGATCCTGAAATGTTAGCTTTCAAGGACGTGTAAACAACATTACAAAGAACTGGTGATTTTCGTACCCAAGCTTTTTTCTGAACTGATGGACTCCAAAAAGTCATATTTATGTGATACATAGAACCAGACCTAATGTTGTCTGAACCACCTCCATACATTTTCTTCAACACTGATTTCTCAATGTTGGAGCGAATGTTGGATGATTTTTCTGTCAACATTTTCTTTTTGGATATCACATCTTTCAGTTTCCAGCAATAAGGTTTAATATGTCCAGGTTTAAGACAAAAATGGCACTTAAAACTTCTAGACATGGACTTCGATGCAGAATGCTTAGACTTTTTAGGATGTGGCTTGAATCCTAGACCGTGATTAGAAGTATTAACGAAAGAAAGTACCTCGTCAAGTGTGGACTTACCTTTATTCATCTTTGAGAATGTATCTGAAGCCTTATTGACTTGCGTTTGAAGCTTGTCAATTTCTTTGTCCTTTATGGTCAGCAAGGCTTCCATCTTCTCATTCCTTCAAGCAAGTCATTGATCACCTTTTCATTGTTCACATTTTCCTCAGTCAACACTTGAACGGAGTCCTTCAATTTCGAGATCTCCTTCCTTTGATTCATTCACTCTACGTACAAGAGTTTGTACGTTTCTTCCAGTGATTCACCATCCTTAGCATGTTCTAAACAATCTCCTGAATCATCTAACAACAAAGATTCATCAAAATTATTTGATTCATCATAATAAAAAAGAATATAATGTTCAGATGTTGAATCCAGTGTTGGATCAACATCCGTTACCGCATTAAACCCAGTATGATGTTCCTCATCCTCGTTGTCAGAGAAGGTTGGAATTGGAGCTTGAGTCCTTTGGGCAACCTGATGCATATTCCTTGCTGGCATGTCATCTTTGTCATCAGATAGGCTGACCCAATATCCTTTTTCATACCTGCGAAGAGTGTTAGCAAATCCATTTGCAAAATGACCCCAGCCTTTACAAGCATGACATTGGACGGAGTCCCTGTCAAGTTTGTCGGCTTTCGCTTTATCAGCAGAGTTTCTCTTGTTGATAGAGCGATTTGGAGCAGATGAAGATTCTTGAGCGTTGAGAACATTCTTGAATGTTGAACCAACATTCATCTGTCTTATTTATCAGTAACCTTTTGAATTTCCTAACAATCATAGTCATATCCTCATCATCGTCTGGCTCAACATCAGATTCAATACCTGATGGTTGCGAGACTAGAGCGAGACTTTTACCCCTAGACGCATTCTTCTGAACTTCGAGATTAGTCTCGTAGTTCTTCATAATGTTCATGAGGGTATTAAAGTCGAGTGTGGCCAGATTGTGGGCTTCCTCTACAGCTGTCACCTTCACGTTGAACTTCTCCGATAGTGACCTAATAGCCTTAGAATTCAACACTTTGTTAGAGATAGGTTCACCTAGGCTATGACACTCGCTAGAAATATTCAAAAGTTTTCCAAAATAAGTAGTAATATCTTCATCGTCCGTCATACGAAGGTTTTCAAATTGGCTATTTAAAAGACGCAACTTTGTGTCTTTAACGCTCGCATCACCCTCACAGTACCTTTGCAACATATCCCACGCATGTTTCGTATTGGTACAATTTTGGATGATTTTGAACATAAAAATATCGACGGAAGAAAAAACGGCATGTAAGGCTTTTTCGTTAAATCGGCTGCTGCTCTTTCAAGAGCAGTCCATTCGGCAATGGGTTTGTCGAACACTTCTCCATCAGCATCTGGAAGGGTTTTAGGAGGGGTGTAACCGTTAAGAACCGAATCCCAAGCACGAGAGTCAATCGACTTTATGCATTGTCTCATTCGGATTTTCCAATAGGCATAGTTTGATCCGTCTAGGACGGGGACTTTGCCAAAATAGTTTGAGCTTAAGGCATCCATATCTAGGATAAAAACGCTTAGTGTATCAAGCGGTCGCTCTGATACCAATCTGAAAAGGAGCGGTCCCGAGATATGGAAATAGCTAAGTTAAAAATATACCAGAAGTGTTGTCCTTAATGTTGAACCAACATTCAGGAACAGAAAGTTTTAGCACAGCGAAAAGTTTCAAAACTTAGCAGTTAAAAACGATGGAGACACGATTTAAAATATGCAGCAAGTTTTAACTTGCTACACGCCTTCAGGGCAAAATTCCACTATAAAGAATGGATTACAAAAAGTAGAACTATCGAAAGATAGTAAAATCAACCTAGTAAAGAATCTAACGACTCTTATAATCTCAACACATATACCTATGATCTATGAAAAGGTAAAACACTTGGTAAAGAACAGAAAGACGAGTATATAGTGAGAGCTCTCTCTTTTTTCGTTTTCTTCTCTTTCGTCGCTCGTCGTATGTTATCTCCGTTAACGTTGGTCGGCATCGGAGTCTTCTATTTATACTCTTCATAGCTTCGACTCCAGTCCTCCCCACGTTATCCATGATCTCCATGACTTCACGTCTGAGATAATGCTTCGACTTATTCAGCCACGAGCCCCACTTCTCCTATTTTTAGTAAGCACCTTGAAGCGGTTGAATAAGCATCCTATTTTTAGTATCCACTCCACTCTTGTTTGAACAAGTCCATCTCGTAAGTAACATCTGCACACATTTAAATAGTTCCGCAATTATAGGGAAAACAGTTTTTGGGTTTGAAAGACAAAATTAAGGTTGGAGCAAGTCCGAGTTAATCGATGTTGACTGGAATGTTGAGTCCACATTATCGATGTCAACATTAACAAGCCCGACTTTTTTATCACACAAGGAGCTCACCTCCCGAACCCAAAACGACGCACCTCCAACAATATTCCGACTAGGATAGAAACAGCCAGTATGATGGCTAAATGAAATCTTATAAGAACAATCTATATTTTATCAAGAAAAGCATAAATAAAGCAAATCGGTAGTCTTATAAGTATATGAATGGCATTCTTTTCGATATTGTATGGTGCGAGTAGGAAAAGAAAAGGAATTTGGTCAGCGCGCCTCTATTTACTAAAGTTGTAATGCTCTGTATTGGTATTTCATGAGATATAAACTCAGATTAGACACGAGCTAGAAATCATCGATTGGTATATGGTTAAAGCCAATAAGTTATGATTTAGAGATAAGAAATTCTAAGCGACAAAGATGATTCAACTGGCTAGACGCGTATGCACTTGCTTGTTGTATAGAGTTTAGCGGTTATCTGAACAATTATCTTAGTTGATTTTGTTTACTTAATTATAGGTCCTACTAATCATAGGTAAACGAAAGTCCAACTCAAGATTTTATAACTAATCCAATCAATGATAGATATTATTCAACATATGATAAATGGATATGATTCTCCAGTATTAGTTGATTCAGATCAAGTGAGGGGTGAAATGTCGTTTATTTGATATCAAAGGATAAAAGGGCTTCAAAATCAGACGCATGGAAGAATTTCAAGTGACAAAAGATAGAAAATGGATGAAATGCGACATGCAACTGTTGTAAGAAACATCTTCGGGGAGATCTAAAGAATGAAACTCACACTTAACATTTCAAGGTATGTCCTTTACGAGCAACTAGGGACATAAAGCAAACAATTTTCAAGACTAGGCAATCTACTGAAGGTAGGAATGAAAATTGGACCTATTAAAGATCCATTGGGTCTTTCGATGGGTTCGATCTATAACCATTACGTTGTCGTCTTCTACAGTGGCGCCCATGTCATGAATCAACGTAGAAGACGGCGTAGAAGGGTTGATTTAATTGGGTATGTCTCGGAAAACCTAACGAATCTTTAATGGGTCTGGATTGTCATCCGAAGGAAAATTTTCTGTTGGGACTTATGCTTTTGATGAAATTGTACGAAAAGATTGGTTGCGATGATTATCGTTCATGGGTATCTTTAAATATTGGTATAACATTAATATTTCCAAAAGTATACGAGTTCTCTCCAACCGTTATTCCTCGAAGTACCATAAGAAATTATAGATAACTACCAATCAAAAGAAGGAATTTATGGAGACACACACACTTCGTTGATAACTCTTGGAATCACCAAGATCGACTTATCAGGTCGTAATATTTTTTCTGCTTCATAGAATATATTCGCTTAGCTTTACACACGAATCGCATACTTAAAATTGCTATTGATTTTCAAATATATATATATATATATATATGTCATTTCCTCATGTTGCCGATGTGATAGATGATGTTGTTGTTGATAGCTTGTTGGATTGGAATCTTAATCGGATGCAATCCACATTAATAGTGGATAATTGCACAACCATTGATGCGGTAATAATTTGATTTAGAACAAATTGAATAAGTTCTCTTTGGTTAGAATGATCTTTCTTTCATATGTGATGTTGTGCACATATCTTTAATTTGATCATCTAATATGGTTTAGAAGTTATCAGTGATAGTATTGAACTAATCGTAATTGTGTTACTTTTTGGTTCACACTACTAAGAGACGTGAGAGGTTTGAAGAAATAACTCATCAAGTACTTTCACTAACAAGTTAATCTTAGATAGTAAACTATGCGGAATTCTACTTATCCAATACTTAGTATCGCGCTAATCTATCAAGACGTCTTTAATTGATCGAAGTTTTTTAATGAAGTTACTGATCTAGGATGTGAATACTCTTTTGGATCTTAGGCTTGAGCTAACACCATCGCATTATTATTTTCTCGTTCCATATGATGCCACAGAGGCAAAAAACAAAATCTGATTCAAGAGTTGTGTTCGAACTTGGTAGACGAATACTCATCAAAACTGAAGACAAGGTGACTTGGTGGATTTTTTGCAACCTTTTCTCATTCAGGAGTGACCACACTTGACCATGTAGATCCGATGAGTGATTATGACTGGTTTGTTGATGAGGATCGAGAATGATAATGGAAAAATAGGATTGGATTATTATGTGGAGGACGTGTGATACCAAGAAAGATTATTTTTTTATATTTTAAGCTGGTGGAAGAATGCACATAAATATCCACTTATGCAATTGATTGCTAATATTGTCCAAGTAATTCATATTTTTAATGTGGCTTCAGAGGCGGCCTTTAGTACGGGCTGAAGATTTGTGAGTCCACGTTGTAAGCAGACTTCATCACGAGGCAATAGATGCGTTGCTGTGTGTACAAGATTAGTTATGGGAAAAAATAAAGGGTACACAAATAATATGCGCATACACGCATTAATCATCTATTTTTTTGTTTAATTAGTTATCATCTTTGAAGTACCATCTCCGCTGCTCAATATTCTGTATTCTATGAAAATCGTCGTCGTGATGAAGACGTAAGTTGGTTGGATGTTCTACTCATTATATTATCTCTTTTTGTTATTTTAATCAGTAAATATATTCTTATTTATTTGGAAACTAACATTTCTTTCCACTGTTTAACAGGAACTTTGAATATTGGGTGCTTCAAGTCATTGATGAAGTATAATGAACATTATGTCTAGATTTGTGCGTTATGTTTTATGGTTTGAATTAGCTCAAGTATAGCTGGAGATTTTGAATTATGAATTGTGTTTTGAATTAATATTGTGAAAGGTGCGAGTGTTGCGTTGTAGTGGTTCTTATTTTGGTCTATGCAGCACCTTGGGAATTATGATATTAATATTGTGTTGTTCTTCTAAACAAATCAATTTATAGAAAATAGTTTCTCGGGGAACAAGGCGGCGATTGACCAAAAATACAAGGTCAGGGATTGGATTAGATCCTCGCCACAAGTCCTGAATCTACCATGCCACGTTGACATCCCTAGTAAGAAGGGACAATTTCGATTCAGGCCCCATTAAAATTTTGAAAAAGTGTTCAGACTCTATTAGTGAAAAAATAATTTTTAAAGACTCATTTCGCTGAAAATTTAGGATTAGGAACACAAACTTCGAAATGACCAAAATACCCTTATAAAATACTTTATAAGAAGAAGTATCGAAAGCCACTTTTCTGTTATTATCATACAATATTTTGTCATCACACACACACACACACACACATATATATATATATGAAGTGTTATTATATGTCAATATTGCGTTCATGTATGGTTAATAAGTGATATCAATATACTAAAATTGACCTTCGACGATTGAAATTTTCCGTATATTTCATATTCATTTGCATGAGCATCATCCCTGCAACAAATCAAATTCGATCTGCCATCGACGGTTTTTTCGGATCTTAACGTCATCGAATGTAATATTTGGGATGCGAATTTTTTGAAATTCTTAACGCGAATAAGGAAAAGTAATTGTGAATTGAATCATATTTCAGATAAAATTGCAGCTACTATATATAAAATCGAGTGACCCAACCGTGTTGGATTCGACGCTCGTCGTTAAAGGTTATCGGAATTGAAAATGAAATCGACGGAAAATTTTTGCATAAATCATTGTTCGTTAAAGTGGGATAAATTTAAAAGCATTTTTCATCGCTAAATAAATAAGAGGTATTTCATGTGAAACATGGAAACCTATATTTTTTAAAAGGTACCAGAAATGGTTTAACTGGTATTCATTGTCATTTATTTGGTATAGTTTTCAGTTTGAGGATTTTGGCGGAATTCCTGAATTTGACTGGAGTTTGGGTGGGATTTCGAAATTATTCGGAAAAAAGTGAATTAACACGCTTGTTGAGTAACACTTCTTGCATTCTGGGTAACAATTCTTCTAGTCTGTGTAACACTTCCTGGGTAAAATTCATGCGAGCAAGAGGAATATATCGAAAACCGCCGATAACACCAAAAAACGTTGAAATTGTTGGCATCTCTGACTTTAATGATCGAATAAGGTTAATCGACTTCAATTTGGGTCTTGATAATCAAGAAAGATTATGGAGTTTATAATGGAATATTGCATTAATCTCAATTCTATAATCTCGTTGAAAAAACGGGGAAGACTAGAAATTATTGAATGGAATAATGTTAAATCAACTCAAATTTATCACGAAACTTAAAAATCAACGAGAATTATTGACAAATATGATGAGTCTTGAACATTTTCGAACTGAGTAACACTTTCAGCAATAATATAACACATGTACACGCAAGAAAACACTTCAATAAGAATATTCTAGAATGTTCTGGATTAGCATGGAATATTACCTCATTACATACAAATAATACCACATGTCTGATTGTAAATAACAATACCAACTCAGTTTTAACGACTATGTAAATTCTTGTACCGCATAATAGGTTCCCAGTACCACAACAATAAATCTATTAATTTCGTTCACAAATGTATTTTTTTCGGATGTATACGATTGTCATTCATGGAAATATAAGATTTGATGATGTTAAACCATCGTATTTCTTTAAAAGATACAATCTTCGAATGTTAATATTATTAGTCATGTAAACATATGGTCCTTTGTTGGCAAACATAAGTTACTATCTCTTTTGCATCATAATATATGTTATTCGTGATTTCTAAATTTGGGGTTTGAGATTTATATGTGGTGTGGTAGGAATATTGATTCGACTTGATATTTGGCGAAATCTTAGAAATTCTCTTAAAATACATAAAACGGTACTAGTAAAGGATTAAGTGTTACCAGTAAGTGTTTAACTGTTATTCAAAACGAATGATCTGTTACATATTGCAGTTTACGTGCCAGGGTTTTTATAGGCTTGTTTTTGGGTTTCGGGGTTAAGATTAAGGATTTACGACACAAAAATTTGGTAATATGATGTACAAGTTGTGATTTATATGATGCAACAATTAAAAAATTTTAGGGTTTCGGGTTTTCGGGTTTAGGATTTAGGGTACGGGGCCTAGGGTTTAGGGTTCGGAGCTTGGGATTTAGGGAATATGGTCTATAAAATGTTATTCACGATTTAATGTTGACCTTTGAACAAGTTTGTGATGAATTTCGTAAAGTTATGTTCATTGAGATTGATATAGTCTATGTTTTGGAATGAAAGAGTATATCCTTTACATGACTAATGACTTCAACATTGTACTTTCTACATCAACATTCGCATAATGTGGCTTGTAAAAGGAATTTGGTGATTTAGCTTCATCATATCATCTATTTCCATGAATGTCAATCTTATACATCCGGAAAAAAAGTGCATTTATGAACAAAATTAATCGAATTAGTAATGTGGTACAGAGAAGATATTATATAGTACCAATATCTACAATTGTATTATAAATTGAGTTCATATTGTTATTTATTATCAGACATTTGGTATTATTTGAAGCTAATGTGGTAATATCATTCATTATCCTGTTAATATTCACTGACAATCTAGAACGTTCTTACGGAAACGTTTTCTTTTGATGTGTATGTGTTATAATCAGTACATAAAGTGTTATTACGCTCGAAAACATTTCAATTTTGGAGAAAACTAATTTTCGCATTATTCCATGATTAACACCAATAATTTCCTTACATTATTAAGACTTGTGATCAAGTTGAGTGGTTTTCACGATTTTCGGCCATTAAAGTTGAGGTTTCACCTCGAGATTTTTGAATTGGTTTGAAGTATTATTTCATTATCAAATTTAAAAATTTTCGTCGATAATAAAGACCAATGAGAAATTGAGGTCGATTTAACTTTATTCGTTCACTAAATTTGGAGATCCCAACGGTTTCATTTGATTTTTGGGTGTCGTCGGTTGTTTTTCATCTATTCATCTTAGCCTCTTGCTTGTTATCTAGGAAATGTTACTCAGAATGCATGAACGGTTACGCAGAATAAATAAAGTGTTACCAACCAGCTTTATAATTAATAAACGTTTCAATCTTAGGTCTCATCAAAATTCTTCGTTATTCCATGATTAACATTAAGAATCTCATTTGATTACAAAGACTCATTATCAAATTGAGTCGAATGCACCTTATTTGGCCATTAAACTCGAGATTTCACCCGTTTTTTTCAACGAGATTTTCGAATTGTATTTAACGCATTATTCCACGATAAACTTCATATTTTTCGTTGATTACATGAGAAATTGACGTCGATTTCACGTTATCATATCACTTGTGTCAGAGATTCGAGCGGTTTCAGTGTTTTTTAGGTGTTGCCGGCGGTTTCCGATCTACCCCTCTTTGCCTTAACTGTTACCCAGAAAGCATGAAGTGTTACCCGCTAAGCGTTCTAATTAGCAAACGACACAATATTATGTCCCATCAAAATTCTTCGTTATACCATGATTAACATCAATAATCCCTTTCGATTACTAAGACCAATGATCAAATTGAGTCGAATTCAACATATTCAATCATTAAAATCGAGATTTCACCCGTTTCAATTTGCTACATGAATTTTAGACGAAAATTCATTACAAAGCTTAGATCTTACGTCGTCGAACATTAATGTCGTGGTTTTCCTCGGTTACTAAGATCCATATGCAAATTGAGATCGAATTCTCCTTATTTAATCATCAACGTGAAGATGAAATTCTTGGTTTGATCGCTTGATAATGACGATGGCTTACTATCGTAATATTCGTGAATCTGAAGGTAATTTACAATGGAATTTTAAGTAATTTTCTGAAGTACTAATGGTATATTATACATTTCATCGCAAATGAGTCCTTATCTCTAATGAAAGTTTAAATTGGATCTTTCATTATATTTTAAAATATTGTGGGGTCTGATTTCAATAGAAACTTTCTTAAGTAGGTCTGAACCCTAATTTAGCCTAGTAAGATTGGCTGACGTTGAGTTTCACGCGGCTCTATGTGGTGCGATGTTATCTTGAACGTATTTTTTGTCCAACAGATGTGGGCTTTAGGCCCATATTATCTTTCAACATATTTTTTCTCCAATAGATGTGGGCTTTAGGCCCATATTAAATCATCGGATTTATTTAAAGTAATGTCACTAGCAACGTTATCCAAATTGTCCGTGAGTTTCACGCAGCTCTGTCGGCTTATATACATATAATATACGAAACTCCTCTCCCCATCGACGGTCTCCTTGAACAGTCGCGTCGAGAGTATAGATAAAGCATAGCCCACGTAACGGTAAGTTTTTCTGCGAATGGTTATCGATTACGTCTTAATCATATCGTCGGTTTATGTAATTGATGATTCATACTTTTCCTCTTACAGTTTTCCTGATCATATATTTCCCCAACTTATGATTCTCCAATCAGCAATTTCCTTTTCTAGGGTTTCTTCGATTTGGTAATTAGTTGATTTAAAGAAACATCAGTCTGCGTCGTAGCCTTGGCATTTTTTCCATATTATTTGTGTATCCGTCCACGAGCTCGTGCATATGTAGCGCCAAGATCCCGTCTTTATTATCTATGATTAATTTTCTTCAACGGGCTGAAGACGTAAACTTTTATTTTTAACCTTCTGTTTGTTATAGTTTCCGGGCTCGTGATATAGTTCTTGTTGCTTCTTTGAGTTGTATAAATTTTTCTTGCTCTCAACATTGTTAGATTAGTTATCTATCTTGTGATGACTTAACTCTGTATTTTGTATATGTTTTATGTCATGTGAGAGCAGTAAAGGAACTAACAAAGTAGAGGAAGAAATGGGGAAGAGGAAGTCGAGGGCTAAGCCGCCTCCGAAGAAAAGGATGGACAAACTTGACACCGTCTTCAGCTGCCCCTTTTGCAATCACGGGACGAGCGTGGAGTGTCGCATGTAAGTGGCCTTCTTGCAAGCATTATCCCTCCACTTCCACTTGCTTTATCAGTGTAGACGATGAATGATTGTGATATCACTATTGACCCATCATATAATTAATCAAACTTCACAAAATTTATCGATCCGAATCGAAAATGACCCACAAACTGGAACATGCGATCAAGGTCCTGGATCATTAGGGGGCAACGAACTAGGTAGCTAAGTCCCCACCCCATTCCTAAGCCTATTTATGGTGAATGAATGAGGAAATGATCCTCCACATGCACGTTAGCTTTATTTATGTTGCCTTGTGTTGTATTTGGCATATGATTTTCGTACCCTTTTGTGAATTGATTTTCCACCTTTGCCAAGTGATATGAAGAGCTTGATCGGCGAGGCGTCGTGTGGGATCTGCCAAGAAAGCTTTAGCACCACTGTCACAGGTTGCCATTTCTTCCTTATAGGAAAAACAAGAATGATTTTTCCCACAATTATTTAATCCTACAAATATGTAAATTGAACATGGCAACTGAATATGCTTTCTTTTCTTTTTTTTTTATTTCATTTGCAGCGCTGACCGAGCCCATTGACATGTAAGTGAGGGTGAAATATATGTTCAATTCCGTAGCTTCCATCGAATGACTTTTTTTTCCTTATCTTTCATTTCCTTTCCTTTACATTCCCACTGTCGATTTCAATCTTGTTAACCTTTTGGCTACAGATACAGTGAATGGATCGACGAGTGTGAACGTGTCAATAACCCGGACGAAGAAGAAGAATAAAATATGCTACAATCAATGCTATGACATCATAGACTTTGCGTAAAATCCTCAACTTTGATGCATTGGAATGTATTAGCTTTCAATAAACAGAGTGAGTGGATTAGTGTATTATACTACGTTTGAAGACGAAATATATGGATGGAGTAGCCAACTTGTGCTGTGTGTTGTATTTGTTAAATTTCAGAGCTTTTACATGTTAGGGATTGTTGGAATATTCATAGAGATTGATATTTTAGGTTATATGTGCACAAATCCATTGCTACCAACAAGTCTTTTGTGTACTTTCATCATCCTAGTTCAATCACGTGATAATAAAAAACAAACAGCAGCAACTTGACTTGTCCGCAAATCCTTTTATTATTATTACATCAAAGCTTCAATAGTGTCTTCATAGATAAAGAGTTGTTTGTCATAAGTTAACACGAAGTTTATTATCATAAGGCAGACAATGAGGAGTTAGACAAGAAGCCAACGATAAATACAGACACAGAAGAAATCAATCAAGCAGCTTCAGCAAACCCGACCTTCATGTTACCATAGTCGAAGACTGTGTGGTACCTTCCCATAAAAACATCTCCCAAGATCCTACAATTTTTCAGACAAACCGAAGTGTAATTTATCACCCAAATTAAAAATAAAAAAAAAAGGGTTTTAGTAGCATGGATATTAGTTAAAATTACCAGAGGGGGCCACGTGGTGGAGGCACGTCCAACGCTGTGAACCCGCTTATGCACTGAGCGGCTTCTCCCTCCCCGATTTTTAAGACGTACTGTGAACAACAACAACATCGAAACACCATTGCAGGTATTAATTAATAAAATGTGTTGCTGCTATTGAGATCTTAAGCTGTAATAATGGGGGATGACAACTTTGGTAATAAAAGGCGAAATTACGAAATGGAAACTTATTAGAAACTGATGGGCCCTTCCTGAAACCAATTGGTTATAGGAGGAGACTGACTCTTGATGTATTAAGTGGATCTAAGAGGTTTGATTAATCAACGTGGGACAGCAACCACTTTTTAGAATCTCAACATAAATGAGTAGAATACCTATTCATTACATACATACCTGTTGTGGGGTGAGATCAAAAGATTTACCACCAATGGTGAAAGAAATGTTAGGCATGGAAGAAAGAATTTCACAGTCCACAGCTGATTCTCCCATTGGGCTTGGTAATCTGTCACAGAGCTGCATTAACACGAGTACGTCACAAATGATTCAGTGAACGAGAACGAGGTAAAAAAAAAGATACTAAGAATCGGGGACAAAAAGCAAATAAACACAAAAGGAAGAGAGAAAATTATGATTTGCTTTACGTTGTTAATATAGTTTAAGATTTTCTCTTCTGACTGATTTCGTCTGATCTGATTTTGCATCCAAACGACAGCCATCTGACAAGCAGTGCACATTTCGTCGCTGGACTTCTTGTCCACTACGGTCTCAATTAGCATACTGAAAGCAAATTATTTCGGTGTTAGCTTTAAGCAGAAAAAACTTGCATGTTTTTGGATTAAGGGAATTAATGTGACGATTTAGCATCAATTTAAATCCGACCTGATATCACGAGTACCATCGGAAGAGCATAGGCCAATTTTGGAACAGATTTTAGAAGGTTGAGTCTGTAAAGATCAACATAGAAAAGATAATGTTTAGCAGCTTAAATAATTCGAGAAAATATACCAGATTATTAGGAAAGGGTTAAACGGCGGGTAAAAAAAAAAAGTATAGCTGGAATAGAAATTTCTTACTCACATTAGATAACAGCATTTCGAGTATGGTTTTCCCATAAAGGGAGACGACGGATTTGCATTCTTGGCTTACAACCCCAGAAGCTCCAATGGCATGATTAATCAGAGTAACAACGGTCTGAAAAATTAAAAAGTATAAATAAAAAACGAAGAAAAAGATATACCATCATGTCATAAGATGCTATATAATAGGTAAGCAGAATATCTTGCAGCAGGAATAACTACGAAAGGGCCCACACGATCAAGTAAAGGGAGAATGAAGCTCAATGTCATAAGAGCTTCATGATTTCCAGCAATTATTTCACGAGTTTTAGGGTCAATCTATGGTAAGAAACTGAGGATTAATGAAAAATGGAAAGGGAACTATCAACTGATACTAAGATTCTGCATCATAAACAACTTTTTAGATAAAATAAGAGAATGACACATACAGTGGGTCCCGCCAACAAGGAAGTTCCAGAATCCGCAATAGCCGAGCAACCACCAGAGCAGAATCCTATGAAAATTTTTCAGAGAAGGAAAAAATTAGGAAACAACTGCATATACAATAAAGAAGAAATTGAAAAGAAAAAGAAAAAAAGAAACAACCTGTTGTCTCTCCACTAATTGAGACCTCGCCCATGTCAAACTGATTACAGAGGAAAAAATCATTTCACAAAGGCAAACAGAAGAAAAAAACATTTCACATGTCAACTGATTACAGAAGAAAATAAAGATGTTTACAAGGATGCAAAACAATTTTTTCACAAAGGCAAACAGAAGTGGACCTGCCAGTAACCCTTCCGAGTAACGGGAACATATGTGTGCTCGCCCTTGAAATGATTCGAATCAACACCTCCAAAAATAATTTCACCCCCATCTGCTTCATTGCCTTTACGATTCAACCAAAACGAGAAGATGGGATCTTTAACAAGGCCTTGATTTACCAGATTATACCTTGATGCAAAAGAATACGAAACGGGTTCTAGATTAGTCAGCCATGAAATTGGTGATAAAAAATTTGTTCCAAGCATTTGTAAGAAAGTTGATAGATCACGTTGCAACATATTACCAGACAGGAACAGCTTTTCCAACAGATATCTCCTGAAATCCAAGTCCGAGAATCCCATCAAACTTTGCTGCCAAAAAGGTTATGCCTGGTTCTTTTGTTGCTTCGATGAAATCCTGCGAGTTCAAGGTTGGTGTTTGTTAGAAGATTACAAGGTTTGCTTTTTACCTTTAATTTACTAAAAATTTACCTGCTTCTTCACCACAAGATTACCGAGTTCAACAGAGTCTTGGCTGAAAAATCCAGAGATAGACCCAGTCCCATAATGAATTGCAGCGGATGTACCTTAAAAGTACAATGAATACTCACAAATCACATAATTCAGAGGCTGATAATTTAAATGAACAATTTTCTTTTTTACAAATTAATCGAAAATAAAAAATATTGCAAATGCATTTGAGCCAACAATAACAGAGTGATATAATATATGAACTAAATGAGTATATACTGTTCTTTCTGTAAGTATGCGAGTGTGCGGACTTGTACTTTGAGTGGAAAAAACAAGCAACCTGCAAACAATATTAAGAAAATGGTAAATCATTAAAACAAACATATTAGATATGTATACTAAACCGAATAATCTGATACAAACATACAGAGAAATAGCACTTGGCTGATGGAACCCAAAGATTAGAGCTCCCAGTGTCGAAGATCACTGTGAATTTCTGCGAAGGTGTTCCGATACCGATTTCACCAAAATACTGAGCATTCAAATAGTTCTTCAAAGCAATAATATCTGTCTCCGAATCTCCATAAACACCAGGCCCAAGATCGTAGTAGTTTTTCAGAGAATTCCCCTTATTTGACTCCAGGGTTTCAGAAAACCTGTTAATCTGATCAAGTTTCCTCTTCTTTAATCCAATCCTCAACAACCCATCCTCACGAGCAGAGCACACAGAGGAAAACAACGCAAACAACAGCACGAGAGCAGAGAAACCATGTCTCCAACCAATCTTGAAGCTACAATCTTCAAAAGCCATAGACAAAAACCTGTGCAGTTGGAATCTATCAGTTGACTAAGCATAAACAACAATAAATATATGAAAAATCATTAATCAAAACGGCGATCGCTTCTTTCCACTCATACTCTAGCTGCGTTTTCGCTTTATTTAGCTGATTTCTCAAGGGGCGATTTGAATTCTGATAGTAAACCTCCCCACAAATTCAAATTACGGTTCCCAACAACATAACAGATTAAAAAAAAGGAAAGGCAAGCCAGCAAAGAATATGTACGATCCAACCCAACTAGAGCGCCGTGCAAACATCACAATCAGATTTTACCTTCGATCGAGGAGACTTAGGAAAACTAGGGAGAATCAAGTCAACCGTACAAGGTAGTAGTGCTGGGATATCAACTAAAGACAAGACTATTAAGCAAAATATATAATATTATTTTATATTTAAGCTATTTATGATTTAAAAAGTTTAATATATGAAATTATAATTTTTCATTATTAAAAGATTGAAGATATGTAGTTGGATTCAAATAACTTAGGAAAAGGTAATTGACATTTCTTTAATAGATTGAATAGATTTTGTCCTCATTTGAAAAAAAAAAGGAATAAATTGTTGTCCTCGTAAACATTGAGTCGTGTATTGTGGAAAATTGCTATGATGCATACAAATCGTGAGCAACCACAATGATGAAATTCTTAGATATCAACGCGTCATAGGTGATGGCGAAGCTTAGAGGAGTGGCGGAAGTGATGTCGATGCCGGAGATGGAGGAAAAACACAGGTGTCAAAGATTTGCTTGCGGTGCTCACGGTGGTTGCTCACGATAGGTATGCACCATAGCAATTCTCGTGTTTTGTATGTCGAGTTATATTTAGGAGGGTTTATATTATTAAAGTTTATATAAAACAAATAATGATTATAAAATGTTTGTTTGGTTTTTTGTTACGGAAATGTGTGTTTTGTTAGTATGTTTACAATAACCCCTGAAAGGTGTATTTATCTAAATATGCATATGTGTAGTTATAGCTTTTATATATAAACTCATATTTTATTTGAACATATGTGTCAAACACATCAATATGTTTACAAAATGACCGCGTTACCATCAGTCAGTCGTTTTGCTAGTCGTTCTAACACAAAAAGACCAATGTAAAAAAATCAGAGTTAAAAAACAAACAAAACTAAAAAACGAAACGCCACACCATGTCATGTCTGTAAGAAAATCATGGAGAAAAAAGTTATCTTGAAACCAACCACACAACACGGAACAACAATTTCTTATTACAAACCAACAGATCGCAATCCAAACTCTAGATATGATTGTCTTTCGTTGTTAATTTACCATTTCACTATGTATCTAATAAATATGTTTTCTATAACAAAAGATTGCTGCTCTTGTAGCAAAAAATGTAGGTTTAAAGCGGAGAACCTACACCTCACCAGTAGCTAGCGAGTCGTAAGAGCACCTACAGTTATCAAGTTGATTCTTCTAGTATCCAACTCATAGCACCGCTTGAGAGCGCCGTGTGTTAGTTATTCGGGATAGAAGAACCACAACCACCAGTTATACCACGTACAATGAGAAGCAGCTCAAGCCGGCAGATCAACCCAATGCCGACAGGCTGGCTAACCCGAATTCAATAGTCGATCCAGTGGGTCAACCGACCACTTGCCATCGGTGAAAACCCGCGCTCGAGTCAAGTTGTTGCTCCAATTCGTGTTGTTGTTCGGGCATGATCTGCAGCAACAACGGTGTGTAAATTTCTTGTTATTAAGATCACAGCAACGATTGAAGATGTCATTACTTAATTTAAGGTGGAATCAAACCAGGTGTACCTTGATTGCAATATTATTCTTGCGCGCAATATAATATAAATATATAATTATTATTTTAAAGTTATGATTAATTTAAAAGATCTAATAAAATGGCAAATTAATTTAAATAAAACGTGAATGGTAAAATTATAAATACTAAATTGACACACCAATTGACAGTTGTTAAATCTATTATATGCGTATAGATGATTATAAGTTATCTTTTTAATTTTGTTTATAAATATTTCTAATTGTTGATAAAATATGTGATTGGTCACTTGAGATACACAAATCAATTGGAGTGTTATATCAATATAATATCACTTATTATGTGAGGTATTATATATGTCGGTTGTGGTATGTTACATCGCTATTTAGACGTTTTGCTTATCCTATGCAAATGTTTGTAAAACGAATAAAACATAGTATTTAGAATATAATTTTTTTCCTTTTTCGTGGCATCTTTGTATGGTTATAGTTGTTATCAAAGAATGATGACTTTAGTGTCATCGAGTAATTTGTGTTCAATGTGTTTAGTCATTTAATAACTCACAATACAAATAATTATTAAGCAAGCTAAAGCTCAAAATTTTTACAATGATGGATGCCCATCAGCTTCTGCTATATTAATAATAAATTAATTTGAGCTTGACTTTATTACATTTCTAATTCACCTATTTCGCTTTAAACAAATTAATTATTTATAAATTTAGATAAATTAACTCAACCGTGACTCTCCATTTGTAAAACCGACAAAAATTGGACCGTAATTGGTCTTTTTAGACCCAAATGGACTCATTGGTCCAAATATCCAATAAAAACACTAACAATTAGGCAATTTGAATTGATGACCCAGCTAATTGTATTATGTATGTCATTGAAAATTGAAATTTTCATCTAACGTTCATCCAAGAACCTTTTAAATTATAATCACTATCCAAACGACATAATATTATTTATTCAAAGATGATGATGTACCTTATATTCAATGATATCAAGATAGATTAACAACGACCAAATAATGGAAACAGATCAAGACATGTATATAACACACACATATACACGTCAAAATCAACATCATAAAACCATTAAGAACAACATCTCCTTGATTCTCAACTTCAAATTCAAATCATGTTGACGAGGTTCGTTAATAGTTACATCGAGACCGGAGAGTTCATGCATTTTCATTTACACTCCGTGTACGACTTTTGATTAATTGTGGTTCAAATCTCAATCTCAGTCGAACAATTATAGAAAGAGAAATGGTTCTTATAGAGATGACAAAGTTTTCATTTATTCGAGTGTATAAAGTTGCATTGAAAGTTTAACCTGAGATACTGTTACAATGGTGTTGAATCACTGTGGTCCGAACAAAGTTCATAAATGCCTCTCAAGCGGACAAACGTTGCCCAGAAAAGTTTTTTTAATTAAAGAAATCAGTTAGACGATCTTAGTTTACAGTTAAGGCCAAAGGATATTCGTTCATTATCTACTAGAAAAAATGGTCAAAAGAACAAAGAGTTGCTATTAATTTTTAACTCCTCGTACGCAAAAGATCCAGTTTTTATATGCAGTTTGTGCATTTTTTAAGATTGTTACCAAATGTTGGCTGTAGTGGGAGGTTGATTGGTTTTGTTCAAAAGCCGATTGTTATTCTTCTCTTTCATGCATTCAAACATATTAAATATAATACCTTGGGCAAAGACATAATGTATGAGTAATATTTATTCCCAATTTTTTTATCTAATCTTAAACCTTCAGGGTGACTGTGATGAAATTTGCACTCATGACCCTCTAAATCATGTTAAATGACCACTTTGCCTTAAAATTTAACATCACATGTCGAGCGTCATACATAATTCAAGAAAAAAAAAAGGAATTTAATCACAAGTTAAAAAAAAAAAAGTTGAGTATTATTTATAATATTTATGATATTTTATCTAATTTGTCTAGGCACTTACTTATTGTTTCTAAATAAATAAGAAACAACTTTATAACATACAAGTTTCAAACTACCACTATTATTTTACACTAGAGCAACTAGAAAATAAATATTGCGATATGTTCCATGCAAGTTAAATTCTAGACAATTTCACATTTGCATTGTAAGACCCAAAAAAAATTTATATCAAATTTAAATTTGTTAAAGGAAAAATATTAAGGGGAAAAAAGATTATTGGATAGAATTTAAAAAGATGAAATATATTAAATAGAAACTCATATGGTAATAAATATAAGCATAACTATTGGAATAAAAGAATGAATGAGTTACGTTGGCGATCACACATTATTCCACTACCTAACAATGCTAATCGATTTACAATTTGTTTTGCTATGTTGAGGAATTCTTTACATACCGTATAGGTAGGTATCCCCACAAAAGAAGATAAGCAATAATTGACATACTTTCCTGAACTGCCTCAAATCTAACATTACCGCTTCTTTATTGTTTCCTTAAACAGTCACCTATCACTT